>OX465597.1:130166015-132566015 GCA_950022295.1 Bromus sterilis
GGCTCGAGTTCGATTCAGGTGACTAGGAGGGCTCCGGGCTTGCCTTCTTCTGCAGGTCGATGAAGACGACAACGAGGAAGACGATGGACAGGCTCCGGGGGCTTCTCGGCGTCGATGGCTACGCGGGGGCTCGACGGCGCTCCGGCGTTCTTCTCGGGCGACGACGAATCGGGCGAGGGAGGAGGGGAGGGAGCTCGTGCAGGGGGCAAAGTGGAGCGGTGCGTCTCCAGGTGCGAGAAGAGGCCACGGGGAGGCCTGGAAGCTCGAAGGCGTCGAGGTGGCGTCCACGGCTGGCTCGGTGGCATTCCACCGAGCAGCTTGGAGGCGCGGGGTGGGGAAGAAGACCCCTGTGCCCCTTTGGGCCGGCTGGGCTGGGTGGGCCGGCTTCGCCTAGGCGTCTGGTAAGTTTTTCTGATTCCTTTTCTGTTTTTCTTTTCTGACATTTGTTGTGCTGTGCTAAAATAAATAGCTAGGCATTTTATTAAATGCTGAAAATTTTTATATGGCCTCATAATAATATAGACTAGCCACTTATAAAGTTTCAACATTTTTAAAATTCAAATAATTTGAATCTTAACTCAAATAGGGTTATTTGATTAAATCCAAGGTACTGTTTGAATATTTGAAAAATCTATGAGCATGGGATGGGTCCCACATCACTTGATATGTGATCACACTCATTTATAAGACTTTTCAAAAATCTAACATGAATTTTTGGAGAAGATTTTTATCTGGCCTTTTGAATTAAATCATTTGGGGGGGTTCCTTCTCCCATTTTGATTTTGAAAATGAAATTTCCTTTGATTTCTTTCATGAATGCAAAGTGAAAAAGATCCTAGCACATTACCTAACAGAGGGTTCTGACATTGCCTTAGATCCCTATTCTTAGGTACTACCAAACGATTTTCAAAGAATACCGTTCCTTTACTATCTGTGGAGAAACATTTAGCAACTCCGCTAGCAATGTTCTCCTTGATCCGGCGAACACCTCGTGCACGCCTTTGGGCAACTATGATTTGATCCTCAAGAGTTTGTTTCGCCTCCAAGGTAGAAAGATAGCCATGAGGAACAATCTCAAGATTGAGCTTGCGAAATTCCTCATGAAGAAGTGGTTGATACTGTTGTAACATGAGGTTGTTACAATACGACTTACGACTTAGTGCATCAGCCATGACATTGGCTTTTCCCGGGGTGTAAGAAATTCCTAAGTCATAATCTTTTATCAACTAAATCCAGCGTCTTTTCTTGAGGTTAAGATCTGGCTGGGTGAAAATGTATTTGAGGCTTTGGTGGTCGGAATAGATCTCGCAACGATTGCCAAGGAGGTAATGTCGCCAAGTTGTTAGGGCATGAACTACGGCAGCGAGTTCAAGGCCATGGGTAGGATGGTTCTCTTCATGTGGCCGCAACTGGCGTGAAGCATAAGCAACCACATGTATATCTTGCATAAGTATGAATCCTAACCCTTGCCGTGAGGCGTCACATAAGATCTCGAAATCCTTTTTGGAGTCTGGAGGCGCAAGTGCGGGTGCATAAGTCAATCTTCCTTTTAGCTCTTGAAAGCTTTCCTCACACTTGGGAGTCCATAGGAATTTCTTATCTTTCTTGAGGAGTTCAGTTAGAGGCTTTGCAACTTTAGAAAAGTTCTCCACGAAGCGGCGGCAATAGCTGGCTAGGCCAAGAAAACTCCTAACTTGCTTAACCGATTCAGGTGGAGTCCAGTCAAGGACGGCCTGAACTCTCTCGGGATTCGCAGCAATGCCTTTTGCAGAAATCACGTGGCCTAAGTAGGTCACTTCTGGTAGCCAAAATTCACACTTGGGGAATTTAGCATACAGGCGATGCTCTTTAAGTTTCATCAATACCAGCCTTAGGTGTTCGGCATGTTCTTCTTCGTTCTTCGAGTAGATGAGAATGTCATCGAGATAAACGACAACAAATTTATCTAGGTACTCCATGAAGATCGAATTCATCATGCGTAAGAAAGTGGCGGGGGCATTGGTTAAACCAAAGGACATGACGGTGTACTCGTAAAGACCATAACGAGTAGTAAATGCCGTTTTTGAGATGTCCTCGTTTCGGATTTTGATTGGATGATAACCTAATCTCAAATCCATCTTGGAGAAGACAGAGGATCCAGCAAGTTGATCATAAAGATCATTGATCCTGGGAAGTGGGTACTTGTTCTTTATCGTCGCTAAATTTAGCGGGCGATAGTCTACGCACATCCTTTCTGTTCCATCTTTCTTCGTTATGAACAGAACGGGGCAACCCCATGGCGATGAGCTAGGGCGGATGAAGCCTTTTTACAACAAAGCTTCCAGTTGGGTTTTAAGCTCAGCTAACTCACATGGGGCAATTTTGTATGGGCGCCTGGAAATTGGGGCGGTTCCTGGGGCAAGATCTACAATGAATTCTACACATCTTTCGGGTGGCTAGGTTTAAGGAGTTTGGTTACTGGATGGTTTTCCTGAGGATGACCATGGCTTACTAGGGGCTACAACAGATATGTCAGAGTAACAAACTACCCCAACACGATGGTTAGTGTGGTTCCTCTGGCTAGAAGACATCTAAAGTGGGAGCAAGAGTTGCAATTGAAACACTATAGGTTTCTAGAAGAAAACCTACATCAAACACTATGGAACTGTCGGGTATGCCACCTAGAAAAACTTCTGGAAGGACATCCGAAATAGAGGGAAAGATTTTGCAAACGCATCAGATTATGAAGAAACCTGGAATGACTCGGACAACATAACGGCTGTAATTGAAAGAAAACAATTTTCTTTCAATGTAGATACAACACTTACATAATACGATGTAAGAAATCAGCATTACAACAATGCTAGGAAACCGGACACAACTTTCCTACGGCTACAAGGAAGCGAACAACGAGATGTTCTAATCAGACAGAGGTGAGCCTAGTCCTATCTTCCCGTAGAATAAGATGAGGGTGACTCAGAACTCAGAACGATGAGGGTAAGGATAAAAAGAAGCCTTACGTTGTTCCCTTATATACCCAGAGTAACTATATAACTATAGAAGGCTAGACTCGACTTCGGCCAAGGCTGCTAGTCCTACAGTCAGTCCTGCTCTGATACCAAATCTGTCGGGACCCGGGGTTAGCGTATGCAAGCCTCGCTACAACACAATCATATGGAGAGCCGAGAACCGTAACCACTTGTCTAAGCAGACAAGGCCAAGCACAGAACGTTCTCGGAAAGCATCGAACGTGAGGGGCATCCCATCCAGGCCAGATGATCAACTGAAATGGGTCCTCATCGTCCGCACACAAGTCTAAATGATATGGATGGTGAACTCCCATACTCATAGACAAGTCGCCTCAACCATATTATCGATTGTATTATAACCCTTACATAGACTTACTCCAGCCCGATCACTTAGTCGGGGTCTAGGGCGGGCTCGATCATACATCAAAGTGTGCACGTGACGGAGTCACGAACAATCGCATCGCGATGCCCCAAGCTGCGCACATCTAAGGGCCACTTGGTGTATAAAAGACCGCCAGCCAGATCACAACTAAGGTCTCGAAAACCGATACTAAGACATGCATGTTATAAACATACACGCAGCACACATGTCTAGTATGAACAGCAGGTATCATTGCAATTCTCTACAATGTATACATCTTTATTAATAACTCTTACAGAGTGCACACAGAGATCACAAGTCTGTGATCCAACATTACAACAAGCATGCGGAAGCAAAGTAGGTCTGAGTACAGACAAGTTTAACAAATGGCTTAGAGAAGCCTTATCTATAAACAAGCCCTCCACGAGGGAACCAGTCTGCCTACTGGGACTACACTAGCTTGGTCTTGGTCTGAGTCTTCATTCTTCGAGCTTCGGGTAGAAGCCGCCATCAGGTAGGTGGGTTCATCTAAAACATAGATTAAGCAAACGTGAGTACAAAGTCGTACTCAGCAAGACTTACGTAGGAGCTATACTACTCATGCACATGTATCAAGGTAAAGGGAGGTGGGGTTCAATTGCATAAGTGCCAGCTTTGACTTGGCTAGTCCTGAACTACGAGTACCATATTTGAGGTAAGAAGCGTACACGAGTCCACTACATCTCTTCAACAAATTACACCACTATGGTGCCTTCCTCGACTTCCGCACAAGAAAGCACGCCATAGCACTCACACTTATCTTGGTGTATTTTAGAAGTATCCAGTTCAAGTTGTCTAATAATCAAGCTAAGCTTTCCAAGCAGTCCTTAACCGCGGACGCGGCTATTCGAATAGTTTATTAACCCTGCAGGGGTGTACCGCTACACACACGTGTCATCAGTTACCGCCATTTGCGTGTCACCATTCAAGAGATGATAGCGAGGATGCCACCACAACTGTTACCTCATAGCCGATCTAGTCCAAGAAAGCCGCCTACCTGGGTGGGCTACCACTATCGTGAACCCGGCCGGTTTACCGAAGTGGACCCAGATGATGTGTGCGTGGTGCATAAGCCGGTCTCGGCTGAGCCGTTCTCTCACTTAGCAGCCAGGCCACAAACCTACCAGAAATCCGAACTATTGCGACATCTGGACATCGAAAGGGATGAGTTAACAGGTTGAGAGGGGTCAGTGAGCCCAATGTGTGGTTGTACTCTTCATCTTGGATCACCACACAAGAACTCAGACTTAGGGCGGTGTTCAACGAGACAACCCACTGTGTACTCCTACACAGCCTCTCATCGTTCACCTTGTATTAGGGTAGATTCACCAACAGCTTTCCACCATCATCAACATGATCACTACCATCCCGACTCACATAACAGTAACATCATTGTATCACTCTAAGCATGCAATAAGCAGTAACAATTGCAGGGGCCACATGATATCAATCAACTCCTACAATTGCTAGGATTGTGGTTTGCCTACTACTGTGACAAATGATAGGTCATGCAAAGGAATGCGTTCATCTGTGCGGTAAAAACGTAGCATGGTAATCATCCTATACAATGAATATGCGAGACATGAGAGGGAAGTGGGATTTTATCGACATGATCAATGGGGGTTTGCTTGCCTTGCTGACGATGTTTCGATAACGGTGTCTTCAACGAAGGGGGTGGCTTCGGGTTCCGGCTCCACTTCTATCAGCAACATGACAATCATAGGATCAACATAATGTACAATGCACAATCACATGAATAAGATTGAAATTGTGATGTTCATGGTACTGATGTGTTGAGCATTTCATTTAAAAGGAGCATATTGCATTTGAGTTGCAAATTCAAACTCCATTTGATTTATCAATAAATTTCAAATGCATTTGAATGCATGAAAGTTCATTTGAAAAGGTTGAGCATGAAGTGATGTGGTATAGTTGAGGTAAAGCCTCTGATGTGTGGATGAAACTATTTAAAAGAAGTGTGTTGCAAAGTCATTTGCAAATTCACTCCAAATTTGAATTTGAAAAGGATCCATATGCATGTTTGCTACTGTTCACCCATTTTAAAATGGTCAAACATAGAAACAAGTTGCATTTTCATAATCCTTGTATTTTTCTGATAATTTTAGACATATTATTTGTCCAATTTGGAGTTAAAATGAATTTTCTATGAATTATTGAAGTTTTGGGTATTTTCTGGAATTGTTTTAATTAGAAAAGCTTTTATTGCGCCAGCACTGCATCAGCATGACGTCAGGGGGTTTTGACCCTGGTCAAACTGACATGGGGACCCACCTGTCATAGTCTCTGTTAAAGAAACCCGGTTTAACTTAGCTTAACAGAGGAGATTAGGGGGCCTGGGGTCCACTGTCAGTGGGGTTAGGGCTAGGTTTAGGGGTTAATTAAGCTGGGGTGTTAGGGGTAATGGCGGGGTCGTCGCCGGCGGCACTGTACTCGCCGGAGACTCGTCGGAATGGAGATTCCGGGCACGGGGAGGGGAAAGGAGGGTACGGGCGTGATCCTCTCGGTCTCCCGCATCGATTGAAGGTAGCAGGGGGTCACGGGGAGGTCCAGAAGGACGGCGACGAGGTCTCCGGCGGAAGCAGAGATACGGCGAGTTTGCAGTCGAGGCTGTGGTGCACGGCTTGAAGCGAGACGCGTCGCGTTGGAAAGCTACGAGCTCAAGGAGCTAAACGCGCGTGCTGGGCAGGACTTAGGAGCACGGGAGAGAGCTTGGCATCGACCATGGCGGCGGCATGCTTCGGCTCCCATGGCAGAAAACGCTAGAGAGCAAACGGGGAGCCATGGATGGGCGCGGAAGGACAAGGGGCTCACCCTGAAGCGAAAGGCAGTGACGGCGACTCCTGGAAGTTAGCAACGGCGGAGTAATTGAACGGTGACGGTCGACGGCCGGAGTTGGGGAAGATGAAGCTAGCGTCGCGTCCAGGGGCCTTTCTTCTCGACTGGATGCACTCCTCGACGTAGAGGACGACGGCGAAGCAGATGGACAAGGTGGCGCGGCTTGAGGCGGTCTCTAGTCACGCGTGTGCACGGTCGTGCTCCGGCGAGCCTTCGGGCGGCGACGCAATCCGGGGAGGGAGAGCGTGGGGAAGAACGGGGAGAGGGGGAAAGTGACCAGGGAGGTGTAGGGCGCCTCCGTGGCGCGTCTAGAGGGCTCCGGGCCGTCCACGGCGAGCAGAAGGTGGCAAGGCAGCGTCGGTGGCGAGTGGATCGGGGAGGAAGACGCCAAGGAGAAAGGCTGCTGGACTGGGCCTGGCTTGGCTGGCTGCGCCTCTTCACAGGCGAGTTCCTTTTTCTTATTTCTTTTCTATTTTCTGTTCTGTCTTTGTTTTGGTTTTGCTAAATAAAATAGCAGACCATTTTATTAAATGCTGAAACTTTTTATGTGGCATCACAATATACTAGGCTAGCCACTTGTAAAGTTTAAACATTTTTAAAATTCAAATTTATTTGAATCTTAACTCAAATAGGGGTTTTTGATTAATTCCAAGGCACTGTTTGAATATTTGAAAAATCTATGAGCATGGGGTGGGTCCCACATCACCTGAAATGTGATCACACTCATTTATAAGACTTTTCAAAAACCTAACATGAATTTTTGGAGAAGATTTTTATCTGGCCTTTTGAATTAATTCATCTGGGGGGGTTCCTTCTCCCATTTTGCTTTTGAATTTGATTTCAATGACTTCTTTTGAAATTTTTAACATGATGCAAGAAGACTTTGATCGTAGCACATTACCTAACAGAGGGTTCTGACATCAAATTCCAAATCAACTGGGAGAAGGAATACCTCCCAGATGAATTAATTCAAAAGGACAAAAATAAATCTTCTCCAAAAATTCATGTTTGAATTTTGAAAAGTCCGATAAATGAGTGTGATCACATGTAAACTGATTTGAATTCAAACCCATGCTCATAGATTTTTCAAATATTCAAACAGGACCTTGGAATTAATCAAAAACCCTTATTTAATTTAAAATTCAAATGTTTTGAATTTTAAAAAGTGCCAAACTTTATCAGTTGCTAGGCTATTATATTATGAGGCCATGTAAAAAGTTTCAGCATTTTATAAAATACTTTGCTATTTTATTTAGCAAGGTAAAACAAATTGCAGAAAAGAAAACAGAAAGGAAAAAGGAAAAAGGGGCTTACCTGTGTTTCAGCCCAAGTTAACCCCCGCGCCCCAGCAGCAGCTCAGGCCCAGCCACCCCGTTTGTCTCTTCCTCCCCGCGCCCACAAGCTGCTCGGTGGAATGCATGCAGCACTCCACCGACGCCGCCGACGAGCAGCAGCCACGCAGTAGCTCCCCGCCGCCACATCTTCGCACCTAGAGGCTTCTGGACGTTCCCCGCACCTTTTCCTCCACGAGCGCAGCTCTTCCTCCCTCTCTCTCGCCCGTTTTCGACGCCGACGATGACCACCCGAAGCTTGCTCCAGAGCGCGCCGCCGCACCCGCGTGGCCACCGGCCTCATCGAGCTGCCACGAGATGTCCAAGAAGCGCGTCGTGCTCCTCTTCGTCGCCGTGCAGAAATAATCGGGCTCGGAGCCACTGTAACCGCCGCAATCGTCGTCGCCATCTCGTCAGAGCCGCCGCGCGCCATCGACGAATTCATCACGGTCAAGGCACCCCCGACCTCGCCGTCGCGTCCTTCGCATCCGTGGTGAGCAGGCGCATCGTTTCCCCTGTTTCCCCCTTCCAATTCGTCCTCTAGATCGATCTGCCATGAGAGCCGAGCAAGGTTGTCGCCAAGGTTGAACTTATGCTCGCTCCCATGCTCCCAAGTCCTGCCCAACGCGCGTGTTTGGCTCCTGGAGTTTGTAGCAATCGAACGCAACCCTCCCAGCTTCAAACCGTGCCCTCTAGCTCCACTTCCGACCTCGCCGTTCTTCTTCTTCCGCCGGGGAAGACGCCGCCGTCCCTCTGCACCTCCCCTCCAGCCCCAGGTGCCACCATCCGACGCGGGAGACGACCAGGAACCCATCCGTGCCCTTCCCTTGGCTCCCCGTGCTCTAAATCGCCATCCCGATGAACTCCGGCGAGCAACAGTGCTTCCACCGCCGACCCCCCCCCCCCACCATTAGCCATAACCCCAGCTTAATTAACCCTTGGACCCACCCCCAGTGACCATGACATGTGGGCCCAGCCCCCTGGCTAATCCCTGGGTTCAGTTTAAATCAGTTTAAACAGTTTAATTAAACAACAATCACTTACAGGTGGGACCCACTGGTCAGAGGCCCCCTGACGCCAGCATGACGTCATGCTGACGTAGTAAATGGTTTTCTTTTTAAAAAGAAATCAGAGAAATTCCAGAAAATAGCTTAAACTTCAATAAATCATAGAAAATTCATTTTAACTCAAAATTGGACAAATAATATGTCTAAAATTATCAGAAAAATGCAAGGATTCTGAATATGGACTTTGTTTTCATGTTTGACCAATTTAAATTGGGTGAACAGTGGCAAACATCCATATTCATTTAATTTGAATTCAAATTTGGAGTGAATTTGCAAATGACTTTGCAACACACTTCTTTTAAATGATTTCATCCACACATCAGAGGCTTTACCTCACCTTTACAACATCACTTCATGATCAACCATTTCAAATGAACATTCATGGTTTCAAATGCATTTGAAACTCATCAATAAATCGAATGGAGTTTGAATTTTCATTTCAAATGCAATATACTCCTTTTAAATGGAATGCTCAACACATCAGTACCATGAACATCACCTTATATAATTGATCATGTGCTTGTGCATTGTACCTTATGTTAATCACCTGTTTGTATTGTTTGCTCGGATAGAAGTGGAGCCGGAACCCGAGATCACCCCCTTCGTTGAACGCACCGTTATCGAACCTCGTCAGCAAGCCAAGCAAACCCCCATTGATCATGTCTATAAAATCCTAATTCCCTCTCAGTCTCGCTTATGCATGTTTAGGAGATCACCTTGTATCGATTCTATCGCATAGTTGAACCCATATCCGATGCATGACCTATCATCTTGTCACAGTAGTAAGCAAACCACAATCCTAGCTGACATAGGAGTTGTTTGATAACATGTGGCCCCTGCAACTATTACTACTCTTTGCATGCTTAGAGTTACAATGAAGTTACTTTGATCTGTGAGTCGGGATGGTAGCAATCATGCTGAAGAAGGAGAAACTGTGTTGGTGAATCTACCCTAATACGTGAACGATGAGAGGTTGTGTAGGAGTACACAGTGGGTTGTCTCGTCGAACACCGCCTTAAGTACGAGTTCTTGTGTGGTGATCCAAGAAGAAGAGTACAACCACACATTGGGCTCACTGACCCCTCTCATCCTAGTACCTCACCCCGTTCGAACCCCAGAAGTCGCAGTAGTATGGAGTTCTGGTAGGGCTGTGGCACGGTCTGCGAAGTGGGTGAATGGCTTTTCAAGACCGGCTTGGGACCCTGCACACATCGTTTGAAACTGTACTGGAACCTCGGCCGGACTTCCATACGGATCCCCCTCAGATAGGCGACTCTCTGGACTAGAACGGACCTGTGGGCAAAGTGTTGTGGTGGCATCCTCGTTGTCACCTCTTGAACGGTGACACGCAAAAGGCGGTAACTGATGACACGTGTGTGTAGCGATACACCCCTCCAGGGTTAACAAAACTATTCGAATAGCCGCGTCCGCGGTGAAGGACTGCTTGGAAAGCTTAGCTTGATTATTAGACAACTTGAACTGGATACTTATAAAACTTGCCAAGCTAAGCGTGAGTGCTATGGCGTGTTTTCTCGTGGGAAAGTCGAGGAAGGCACCATAGTGGTGTAATTGGTTGGAGACAGGTAGTGGATTCGTGTACGCTTCTTACCTCAAGTCTGGTACTCGTAGTTCAGGACTAGCCAAGTCAAAGCTGGCACTTCTGCAATTGAACCCCACCTCCCTTTACCTTGATACATGTGCATGAGTAGTATAGCTCCTACGTAAGTCTTGCTGAGTACGACTTTGTACTCATGTTTGCTTATTCTATGTTTTAGATGCACCCACTAACCCCGAAGGTGGATTCTTCCTCGAGCTCGACGACTGAAGACCAAGCTAGTGTAGTCCCAGTCAGCAGACTGGTTCCCTCGTGGAAGGGCTTGTTTATAGATATGGCTTCTCTAAGCAATTTGTTAAACTTGTATGTACTCAGACCTACTTTGTTTCCGCATGTTTGATGTAATGTTGGATCACAGACTTGTGATCTCTGTGTGCACTCTGTAAGAGTTATCAATAAAATGTATACTTTGTAGAAAATTGCAATGATACCTGCTTTTCATACAAGGCATGTGTGTTGCGTGTATGTTTATAACAGGCATGTCTTTGTATGGGTTTTCGAGACCTTAATTGTGATCTGGCTGGCGGTATTTTATACACCAAGTGTCCCTTAGATGTGCACAGCTTGGGGCATCGCGATGCGATTGTTCGTGACTCCGTCACGTGCACACTTTGATGTATGATCGAGCCCGCCCTAGACCCCGACTAAGTGATCGGGCTGGAGTAAGTCTATGTAAGGTTTATAGTACAATCGATAGTAGGGTTGAGAAGACTTCTCTATGAGTATGCGAGTTCACCACCCATATCATTTAGACTTGTGTGCGGACGATGAGGACCCATTTCAGTTGATCACCCGCCCTGGATGGGATGCCCCTCACGTTCGATGCTTTCCGAGAACGTTCTGTGCTGGGCCTTGTCTTCTTAGACAAGTGGGTACGGTTCTCAGCTCTCCATATGATTGTGTTGTAGCGAGTCTTGCATACGCTAACCCCGGGTCCCGACAGAGTAAGATTTTTGGAACAAAGTCAAAAAAAATTGGCACAAAGAGACAGGGAATCTTTACCGGGCTTGATTTTACCAATTGTTTTTATCTTTAGTCAACCTTCTTGGACTATCGTGAGGATAAGCATCGTAATAATGCTTTTGGTGACCATTGTGATGACAACGCTTGGTCTCCGAACCTTCATATCTTCTGATCAGCCATAATGACAACTTGGACGTTGCGCTACAGTCCTGTGCTTCTGTTGCCCGTTGGGTTTTCGAGGCGTGTATGGGAAACTTGCGAGATTTGATGCATCCTTTATTGAATAGTGCTTGATGTGAAGAGGCATCTAGTCTTGGAATTCGTAGCGCCAAGCGCATTAGTCTTGAATTAATGATAGGGTCGTCTGGGTTTCTGCATGTTTTCATTGCTTGCCCCCGGGCTGTGCTATAAATACCTATTGGTATTTGCCTGGGCTCGGCGTCTGTTCTTCTCCCAACTTTTCCTTCTCCTTCTTCATGATATGGCGCCCAAGCATGGTGGCGGCGTAATTGCTGTTAGCTCTTCTCGCGACGTGGTTGGCCGAGGTTGTCGCCGGCGCGGCCATGGTGGCCGCATGCCTCGTTCTTCGCGTGGTGGACGTCGTCGAGCTACGATAGGACTTCCCTCTTCTTACGTGGAATAGGGTGTTTGGCGCTACGACTTTCTTCTGCGTGTTCTTAGCCGGACCGCTACTTGGATCCCTCTTCCGTCTTCAATCGCCTCCATTGTTTCTGAACTCAATTTGAGGGGTCTGGGGCTCGAGCTGCAAGGGTGTGCTCGGTCTCCCTCATGGGTGGAGCTGGAGGTCGATAACTCATTCCTGATTTTCTTTGGATCCGGTTGGAGGTCATTTTCTTGACGGCTGAATTTGCGTGATGGAGATAGCCTTTGCTGTCATTTTGATGGAGAAGTTACTCTCGTCGTCCGTTCATTTGATGCCGGGGGCAATCGTCTAGACCCGTACTGGGAGGACTCGAGAAGTACTGGTTCAGGAGAGTCAAATGGTGCTTCGGCTTCAACTTCTTCTTATGTCGACTCCTCGACTGGTGGTGCTTGCTCTTCTAGTTCTAGGGAGGAGTCGGACGTCAAGCCACCAGCCAAGCGGGTGCGCCGGTAGGCAAGGTCACCAGGCTCAGGAAGGAGGCGAGTTTTTCTTCGCAGGCTTGGTTATTACTTTGTCTGTGATGATGCTCATCAAGATGAGGACCAAAGTGCCAATTATCTCAATGTCACGCCCCGAAAATCAATCCGTGTACACTAATCATATACGCAGGGTACACAACTGAGATTAGGGTGCCACAGTGAGAATATCATAGCACAACACTAGACACAAATAAGATAAATCTGATATTACAAACCAGGGATCACGAGGATCTGAATACAAAAGTTATACATGTCATAATATCTGAGTACAGATATAGTTAGTCAAGTTTTGCCTTAAGAAGGCTAGCACAAATGACATCAGAGATACATATTGAAAAGGGAGGCCTCCTTCCTGGGATCCACCGAACTACTCCTGGTCGACGGGGAACTCGACGTCGTACTAGTCGACTCCGGGGTAATCCTGCTCCTGGACTCCAACGTCGACTGCAGCGGTCGATCAGGAAAAACAAAAAGGGGGAAATAAAGCAAGGGTGAGTATCTAGCATACTCGTGAGTCTTACGTCCGCTACTAAGCATTTATGCATTTGTATCAAATGGAAAGGGGAGGCTATATATAGTGGACTGCAAGGTAGAAATCAGAATAGGGAAGAGAATCTAGGCCTATCGAAGACTAGCATCTTCCGACGGGTCTTGCAACATGAGGAGAGAATAGCCAACAATTTAAATAAAGCATAAAGTAACAATGCAGCAGAAGTTGCTGCAACATTGTATAATAGTAAGTTGTAATAATTAACAATGCCTCCGAGATTACCTCCTCGACTTCCCGGCGAGGAAGAAAACTCGGAACCATACAATTTAGTAATAATAGTTTGTAGTAGTAGGATCTGGCTTCAGCATAAAGCGTCCTGTTACCGTGGACACGGCTATTCGCATAGATTAATCTTCCCTGCAGGGGTGCACTTCTGTTACACTATAACACACGGATTTCCAGGGTGGCGTACACCTTGTTAGGGAATGCCCCATCGAGACTATCCGACACTCCGTAGCCCATCTTTCCAACTCAATAGAGAGGTCATCCGCCGGTCTAAATCCTAAGTACTCAGGGCCTTGGACCCCAACCCCGACGTACTCTTGCACAGTGCGTGGCTGGCCGGTGTAGCAAAATAAAAGAAAATACAAATCACACTACCGCGGAAAATAAGAAAATACCACTTCCCGGCGCAGGGTGCGGTACTGCTGACGTCTGAAGAGTCTTCGAGCGAGACTATGAAGCAGAGGAGCCCATAACTCATTATCCAACGTGTAGGCAGCGCGTACAAGCCAAAAGGCTACTCAAGTCATCTACCGAACACATAGTAATTTTATTATCTCGCGGACAATCGTTGTGGTTTCCCGACTAATTAAAACAACGGACAACGAACAACAGCCAAGACCACCAGTACATCGGTGCCTGCTCTGTCGTCCCGTCAAAGTGCGCGGTTACCAACAAGGTGAATCGTCTCCTTACCTTTTCTCCTGTGTGCTCCTGAAGGAGCTTGACTTTCGTGGTTTGGTAACTCTCGCGGCCAACGATCAGGGTCCAAGCACACCTTTACACTGGTCGCACCCTCCCTGTCATCACGTCGCAATACCACTCGCGGGCACCGTTGGGTCACCTGACTTCTTACCTTAAGGACAACCGTTGCTCAAGTACCTAGACCGGCTATACAGAGTCAACAACGAGTGGAGTACAAGGATTACTCCTTGATAGCTCACACTTGATTGTGGCTCGGTAGAGCCGAGCTAGGGGGCCTTAGGCGGTGTCTGCATTGTACCTTACATGTGCAGTTATAATAAGTTGTATCCGCGTCACTCCCCTGAGAGATTACGGCCCGCTATCTAATCCTAGCTAACAATGCATAGGGCTCACTGCTGAATATAATATATATAGATATATAGGCATCATATGATAAAGGAAGGTACATCAAGGGCGACAAAAATAGGCTATGCAATTGAATAGGATTGTAACGTAGCAGCAGCAGTAACAATGCCTAGTGCAAGAAATGTACGGAAAGATAGGCCATATCTGGGGAAGAGAATGGCTTGGCTTTCCTGGAAGCTCGGCAGTAGAGGCGGGTCGTCGACATAGTAGTCGTACTCAGCAGCGCTGTAGTCAACAACAGCAACGGGGTCTACCGGAGAAAAAAAGGGGGGGGAGAAACAGTAAATACCAATCAAGCATATACAAACATATGCATGATATGACAGATGCAAAGGCAACGGTGTTCTAACGCAGTGCAATGCACGTTGCTCGGAGCAGAAATTCATCCGGGGATGAAATTCCGGCTCCGGGTGATTATCGACAGACGGCCCGGAGGGGGGGATGTCGATGTTCGTTGTGTTAGAGGGGTATGGTGGGTATTCGGGTAGCGTATTCTCATCCGTTATATTTTTCTGAACAATTTTCATGTATAAAGTTTTTTAATCCGAGCTACGGTTTAAAAAATATTAATATTTGAATTTTAAATCAATTTGAAACAATTTTTGGTTTTATAAATCATTTAATCTAACATTATCCACAACAGTCTGTTGACTGGTCAAACCTGACCTGTGGATCCCACTGGTCAGCCTCTGTTTAATAAAAATTATTTAACTAAATCTAATTAAACCAGTGGACCCACATGTCATACTAACATTTTAACTTCTATTTTATTTAAACTAACTAATTTAAAACAAGGCCCACCTGTTAGCCTAACTATTTTAATTAAACACTTTAAATTAACTTATGGGCATGGGACCCAGTTGTCATAGGCTAGGGGGGGTTATCTCAGTTTTAATTAAGCAGACCGGTTAGGGGTTAATCCCTCTGGGTGGGCCCCAAAGGTCAATGGCACACCCCACTGGGGTTAGCCCAGCGTGGGTGGTTAACCACCATCTCGCCAGCGAGACAGTGGCACCGGCGTAGAGCTTGTGCTCGCTCCGGTGAGCCGTTCGGAGTGCAGACGTGGGGAAAGGAACGCTGCTGACACCGCGCGTCGAGTGGTGCCAAGAAAACAGGCGGGACGGCCTCCATCGCCGGCGGCGATGACTCGTGCTGCCAGTGGAGCACAACACGGACGCGGACGACGGCCGGAGCTACCGTTTTGAGTGTTAGAAGGGGGATAACAAGGGTATGCTCACCGCGAGCAAGTAGGGGTGGCAAGGGGCTTGGGGAGCTTCGCAGACGGCGAATCGCGCGTCGGGGTCGTGGCGACCGTGGACGGAGAAGAAGTCCGGGGCGGCGAGATGGTGGCGCGACGACTTGAATTGGTGCGGAGGGGAATGGCGTGGACATTCTTGGAGGAGCCCCTGGACGCGGTGGCACGGGCTGTCTTTGCCGTTGGCCGCGTCGGCGCCGGAGCCGTGCCCACGGCGGAGCTCGGGCGGGGGTGGGGAAGGTGCTCGGGAGGGGGAAACGGTGACGTGAGGGGGCATGGGCGAGATCTAGGTCAAAGCGAGGGGAGAAGGGGGCAGCCCTCATCTTATCTACGCCAGCGGCTCGCCGCTACGGCATGGCAGGCAGGTGTGGCACCGCGCGATGCGTGCCACGGCGGGTGAACAGGGGAGGGGACGGTGAGGGGCCGGGGTGGTCTAGCTTGGGGGGGGGGGGGGTTAAGCTGGGCTGGGCCCAAGGTGGACAGGAGGGTGGGCTTCTACCCATGGCTTAGAATAGGTTGTTTTCTTTTTCTTTTTCTTTTCTATTCTTTTTTTTTGCCATTGTTTACTAGCTTCTGCAATTTTGTAAAATGCTCGAGTAGCTCCAAAATTAGTGTTTCACTTTATAATAGTGCCACAAAAAGTTTGGGGGCAAACTAAATTCATTTGCATTTTTGTATTATTCAAAAGGGGTTAAATGCCACTGTTTTTCTACCATTATGAATTGTTTGATTTATTTTATAACTTAATAATTTCTCATATCCACATGGACATGGTCCACTGAATATTGGGCATTTTACAAAAGTGGTTGCAAGGTTTTTGGTTGAACTTTTATTTGCCACATTGTTTTTAATTTCAATCACAGGGTATTTGAATTTGAATTGATCCTAAGATGATCAAGGAATGATTTGCAACAGTAAACATCATTAGCAAAAGTGATTAATGTTCCCTGACACTAAGGTTGTTAAAAATCTCCCCCACTACATGAATTCTTGTCCCGAGAATTTAAGTGGTAGGGAGGAAAAGATCGGGGTATTCATCATGAAGACGATCTTCGCGCTCCCAATTGGCTTCCTCTTCAGAATGATTTGACCACTGAACTTTGAGAAACTTGGTTGTCTTGTTGCGGGTTCGACGTTCAGACTGATCAAGAATGCGGCTCGGATGTTCTTGATAAGTCAAGTCCTGTTGCAGTTCTATCAGTTCATGATCCACCTCACGGATAGGGTCCTTGAAGCAGCGTCAGAGTTGCGACACGTGGAAGACATCGTGGACTAGAGAGAGGTTTCATGGCAATTCCAATCGGTATGCCACTGGTCCATCCGGGAAAGAATACAGACCTTTCCAATATAGCGAGGAGCTAACTTGCCTTTGATCCCGAAATGATGAGTGCCTCTCATGGGAGTGACAAGAAGGTAAGATTGTTCGCCGGGTTTATAGACCATTTCTTTGTGCTTGCGGTCATAGTTGCTTTTCTGGCGGGACTGAGCAGCCTTCAAGTGTTCACGAATAACGCGAATCTGATCTTCAGCATGCTGGATAATGTCCGGGCCAATGAGAGTTCGTTCCCTAGTTTCTGACCAATTCCGAGGGGTTCGACACTTACGCCCATAGAGAACTTCAAAGGGTGCCCTCTACAAACTAGCTTAATAGATGCTGTTGTACGAGAATTCAGCAAATTGAATAGATTCCTCCCACTTCTTACGGAATGACATGACACAAGCTTGAAGTATGTCTTCAATCACTTGATTGACTCGTTCAACTTGTCCTTGCGACTGGGGGAGATAAGAGGTGCTGAAATTCAGATGAGTGCCATAGCTTCTTGGAAACTATACCAGAATCTTGAGGCGAAAATACTGCCTCGGTCGGAACTGTTCTCCAACATAATACTGTGGAGTGACACGATTCTGGAAACATACAAGTCTGCTAACTGACTAGCAGAGATCGTCTCCTTGACTGGCAGAAAGTGGGCACCTTGGGGAATCAGTCGATGACGACAAAAATAGCATCGTGGCCTTTCTGCGATCTGGGAAAACCAGTGACGAAGTCCATTTCAATCTTGTCCCATTTCCATTTAGGAATAGAAAGTGCTTGCAAAGTTCCAGCAGGCCTTTGATGTTCTTCTTTGACGCGACGACAAATGTCACACTCATCAACATAACGAGCAATGTATTGTTTCATGTTAGACTACCAGTACCGCTGATGAATGTCTTGATACATCTTGGTACTGCCAGGGTGGATATACAAGGGTGTATCATGATCTTCTTTCATGACATCCGGGGTGTAGTCCAGGTTGGCCCTTTTTGTCGAGGCCACTAAGCGACCCTTGAAGTACATCGTACCATCATCAGCAACATTGAAGAATGAGGGCTTCCCTCTAGCAAGATAGTGCTTAATCTTCGGAATGTCAGAGTCATAACCTTGTATCACCTTGATGTTGTCGTCGAGGTCAGATTTAAGAACCAGGGAATTCACATGTCCCTGTGGAACAATTTCAAGGTTCGTCTTGCGGAGCTCTTCTTACAGAAGTGGCTGCTCTATTTGGACTTCAAGTTCAGAACTGTAGGCTTTGCGGCTTAAGGCATCGGCCATCACATTAGCTTTGCCAGGGGTGTAATGAATATTCATGTTGAAATCGGCTATTTTCTCGAGCTATCTTTGTTGGCGGAGATTCAGGTCTGGCTGAGTAAACAGGTATTTCAGGCTTTGGTGGTCGGTGTAGATCTCACAATGGTTACCAACGAGGTAATGTCGCCACAGATTCAATGCATAAATTACCGCTGCCAATTCGGGATCATGTGTTGGATAGTTTTCTTCATGAGCACACAACTGACGAGAGCCATAAGCAATCACTTTGCGCTCTTGCATTAGGACACAGCCTAATCCTTGATGAGACGCGTCACAATATATCACGAAGTCCTTCCGGGTATCCGGGGGAGCAAGCACCAGAGGGGAAGTGAGCTTGTCCTTGAGAGCTTGGAAACTTTCCTGACATTTATCGGTCCACTCAAACTTGACACCTTTGTGAAGAATATTAGTGAGAGGCTTGGCAATATTGGAGAAGTTGTCGACGAAATTGCGGCAATAGCTGGCGAGTCCGAGGAAACTTCTGACTTGCTTGACAGTCTTGGGGGGAGTCCAATCCAGGATAGCCTAAATATGTTCTGGGTTGACGGCAATGCCATCCTTGGAAATCACGTGACCAAGGTAGGTTACTTCGGGAAGCTAGAACTCACACTTAGAATACTTAGCATATATTTTGTGTTCTCGAAGCTTTTCCAGTGTAAGACGAAGGTGTTCAGCATGTTCTTCTTCATTCTTGGAGTATATCAAGATATCATCCAGATAAACCACGACAAACTTGTCGAGGTATTCCATGAATATATAGTTCATCAACCGGGAGAAAGTGGTTGGGGCGGATACCTGTTCTATATTGTTGATCCGAGGGAGCGTTGATCATAGGGAGCGGATACACCGTAGACCCAGCCATTTGATCATATAGATCGTTGATCCGAGGGAGCGGATACCTGTTCTGTATTGTTTCCTGGTTGATAGGTCGGTAATCTTGGACTAAATGGTTCGTGCCATCGCTTTTCTTGACAAAGAGTGAAGGTGCTCCCCAAGAAGAGGAACTGGGGCGGATGAATCCTTTTTGAAGTGCCTTGTCGATTTCCTCCTTAATTTCAAGGAGTTCAGGTGCAGGCATCTTTTAAGGACGCTTGGCAATAGGAACAGTGCATGGCTTCAAGTCGATGACGAATTCCACCTCTCTGGTCGGGGGTACACCCGACAGTTCTTCTGCGAAGACGTCGGGAAAATCGCAAACGACCGGAATGTTCTCAATTCCTTTCAAGGGTGAAACATTCAAAGCATTCATCATAAATATCTGTGTTTCAGCATTACGGATAATTCGGGTGGTTTGGTTAATAATCTCGCCGGAGGGATGAAAAAGTTGGTCAAAACTGGTGCCACAATACAGTGCGGCATCGTGGACTTTCAACCAAACCATTCCCAAAATGTGGTCTATGGTGGAAGACGTCAGGATGATGGGGGAAGCAAAGAATTCAATTCCTTCAAATTCAACGATGGTTTTGGGCACTATCTTGGTGGTTCGGCATTGGCCTATCGGGGTGCGAACAACCATCGGTGGGTTCATCTTTTCCAACGTGAAGTTATGCGACAATGCAAATGCTTCCGACATGAATGAATGCGATGCTCCTGTATCAAATAAAACAGTAGCATGTACTGAATTAACGAGAAGGGTACCCATCACGGTAGAGGGTTGTTCCTGAGCTTCTTAAATATTAATGTTGTAAGCATGTCCACGAGCATAAGAAGCAGACCCAGTATTATAGTTGAGGGTCTTGTTGTTTCCACGACCATTTCCGCGGCCAGAGGGGTGAACTACCAGTTGCTTCTGTTTCTGGGGGCACTCTCTGGAGAAATGTCCAGGTTGGCGGCACGTGAAGTATAATCCATCCTCAGGACGAAGGGGTGCACCATGGGGCGGTGGAGGTAGAGCTCTTGGCATCTGCAGTGGCGGAGGTAGATGGGGTGTAGCATAAGACGACCTCGGAGTAGGGGCAGGTGAGTGGGTCACACTGTGAGGGAGCCAGATGCGACGCTTCTGTGTTGCGCTTGAAGATGAGCCAACATCACGATAGCGTTTCAGCGTGTCCTTGAACTCCATGTGGGCAGTCTTGACGGTAATAGCCTTGTTCACCATGGTGGCGAAGTTGGAAAAATCATGAACGGCAAGAGCGAGCCTGCGGTCTGCATTGAGTCCACGGCAGAACTTCTGCTGTCTGCAAGCATCAGTGGTGACCTCTTATTCCGCATAGTGTGACACCCTGGATTTTGGAACTTTCTTTTTCCAAAATAAATTTTGATTTATTTCTGGATTTGCTATTGGATTTGCTTTTGATCACCTCGTTGGACTTGAAACTGGAGCATATTTTCTTTCCATGCTCAAGTGACCCTTGATTTTAAGCCTCTCCATGTCATTCCATTGTTCCATCTCACCCAAGCCACCATTTTATTCAAACCATATATTCCTTTTTCCAATAAAAGGGATAATCCTATTATTTGAGGTTTGTGAAGCAACCCCTATTTATATTGCTCCATAAATCCCCAAATAATTCCCACATGTCATTGACATCATATATTGCCAAATTCTCCAAAACCATTTCATATCACAAGTGGATTTTTCCTCTAGAAAAAATCATTTGTCTGTGGCGCAGATTGGAGCTTTGTGAAGGGAGTGCCATTTTCCTTGATCCATTGCTAGTGAAACTTTTTGTGCAATCTCATATGATCATATGATTGATCTCCCCAAAAGTCCACCACCATTTGATTAGCCAAACTCCCACAATAAATTCCCAAAATTTGGATGCAGCAAGGGGGCTTTGTGAAGCAAGTGCATGATAGGGGATCCCATTTTGAGCATGATCCTACCACCAAATAACTCTACCAAGACAGATTTGAGCCAAATCCCATTACCCATGTGAGTGCATTTTCATGTTTAAGTTTCTGGTCAGTGGGCCACATTGTGAGGCAAGTGCTAGCTATGTGTTTCCAATGACTATGAAATTTTATGCACATGTGCACCTTGCCAAATGACCAATCTAGACCAATTTTCAGCCCATTCAAATAATCCTATGTGATGCTAGCCTCACCAACACCATTCTGACCTATTTGGTGCTTTACAAAGGAAGTACCAAAATATTGCTCCAAATGATGTGAAACTTGGCATACATACTCATCCTAATGTATGATTGAGCTCTGCAAAATATCATGCTTAGGGGAGCTATGTACAAGCCATGCAACATTACAAACACCTTCTTCCTCATTGTGCCATATACAAAGCAAGTACCATTTACATTGCTTTGTTTGAGCCCAAACTCCACATAAGCCTAGTCCTTTGTACCCCTAGCCCAGAAGACATCTTTGACCTATCCAAATCCACCCCATGCGAGCTTTGCTTCTGCCCAAAGTTTGCTGCATCAAACTTAGCATTGAGACAGAGATCAATCCAGAGCCCCTATAGACCATCCAGCTGTACCCTTGTGATCAGCACTCGAAGGACTACACGATAGACATCCTTGGCCACGAAGAAACTCACTGTGGGCACCAGTGCATTTTGTGGCCATGCTCTTGGCAGCACCTGGCGTGCCCTGGCCGCGCTCCACGCGTGCCCGTCACGTCCACCTCGTGCCACAGTGCGTCCCCGTTGTCTAACTCGTGTCTCTCCGCGCCGACGGCTTTTCCCAGGACGCGTGCTCGACTCCACCCCTCTCGAGCTCTCTGGAACCCCCTAGTGGCAGCCAGCTCGTCGCACGCTGCGGCTGCACGCCATTTTCTCGGCCCCGAAGCTCGATTCCTTCCTCCCCCTATAAGAAGAGCTCGCCCCGAGCCCTTCCAGCACACCATCCTCCTCTGCGCCTCCTCCTAGCCACTCGCCCCCTTCCAATTTCTACCCGGAGCGCCGCTTTGCTCTCCATTGCCGCCACGGCCATCTCCCTCTCCCCGGCCGAATTCGAACAACCTGGTGCTTCCCCCACCTCCCATTCTGCCGCAGAAGTCGCAACGGACGCTCGCACCTACTCCGCCTTGCTCCTTCCATCCGGGAGCACCGCCGGCCCCGAGCTTGACCTCCCAGTTCACCTCTGCCCCCACGCCCTGCCGTGCGGGCCATCGCTGCTGGCCGCCCCCGCGTGGCACCGCCACCGCCAGTGGCCGCGCCCTGAGGGCCGCACCCGAGTAGCCCCTCGGCGAGTCCTCGCTCTGGCCACGACGGCGACGGGCACTGGCCTCGGCGCTCCTCTGCGTCGGGCCAGAGTATTGAGACGAGAGAGACATGGGAGGAGAGAGAAGCCGGTGGGCCCCGCCTGTAAGTGGCCCGGCCCGGCTGACCTCTAGGGCCCGCGCGTCGGAGTAAGTGGAGGCGCCTCCGTCTAAAGTACGTCTCCCCTTAGGGAAGGCGTATTCTTCTCTGTAGTTGACAAAGTACGCTTTTTTCCTTTAGAAAGCGTATTTTCCTCCCACAGCAGTCTAAAGTACGCTTTCAGCTTCAAAAAGCGTATTCCACCCCCAAATCAGCCTACGACACCGTTTCGCGAATATCTCCGCAACCGTAAGTCCAAACGCGGAGATTCTTTTTGCATTTCTTTCGTATCGAGCTCCTCTTCAGTTTGGAATAGGTTTCATGCCATGATTTTATGTTGTTATTTTCTGGCCAAACAAAAGATGATGTTTGAGTTCTTCGCCGTGCCTTTTTATAAAATGTTTTGCAGGGTTTTTCATGTGTTGAAGATCCGAGAGTATTTCACACTCCTCTGGTGAAAGGCAAGCCACAATACCCTTTGCACCTTTGCAAAGCTTTGACGTGTCTTTAAAAATTTCTTTACAGTGATGTGCTTATATCGTTGACCATGATCTTGTTGCCATGCCATGATTAATGTTATCATTGCCATGCAATCCTTGATATTATACTACTATACTATGTTTTGCCATGTTACATCCATGCTATGTTTTAATCATGTCATTGTCATGTTATACTTTGCTCCATCGTTACCACAATAATACCATGTTAAGTTGCTCATGTTACACCTGTTCATGCTATGCCTAAGTTATGTTCAACTGCATTCATAATGTTTCCATGTTAATAAATTAATCTTTGTAACACGGATAAGTCCACCATCTAAAAATGTGTTTGATCATATCTAAATATGTCATGTTAATATGCTATGTATTGTATGATCTGATAATCATGTTGCACCTGATGCTTGTGTTCGCTGTTGGAGATGTGGTTCGTGACAAGTAAATCACATGCCACCGAACCGGGCTTATCCGTGCAGCCACATTTGCCTGTATGGGCGGGCCTTGATTCGGTCTGCCGGTGGGTTCTCTTATTTGTATCACCATCTAGGGGAGGTTATGCACACATGCTACCCTCGCCCGGTAGGTGGTGATAACCTTGACAGCCGGTGTTGTTATGAGCTCGGTCCCCGTTAGGACAGTATTTTCCACAAGGTGGCCGAGTGGTTCTGGTGGTAACGTGGACACCTAACCACAGGGCTACCCAAGACGGAATGTCGGTGATACGGTAAGAGGGAAACTCGGTATATCAGTCTCGTTGGAGAGTCCTAGTTCACTCCTGCGGTGCGAGTTCCAAGGATCCTGTGGGACAAGTACTGGTGTGCTGGATGGAGGAAGAACTCCATAGTGTGGGTTAAGTGCAAAAACTCTGCAGAGTCAAAATCTATTCGAATAGCCGCGTCCTCGGTCATGGGACACAGTTCGTACTAGGTCACACCATATGATCAACTTGAGTTCGGTGGTAAGTTTGTGATAAGTGGATGGTTATGCGATGTTGGATTGGTTGGGTGGTAACGAAGGACACCTAACCCGTTGGATGGTCGTGCGATGACCCGTTTGGTCATGCGACGACCCGTTTAAGTGATTGGTCGCGAAGTGACCTGGTGCTTGAGTCTATAAGGACTCCGAGGTAAGCCACGTGATCATGCCACGATCAAGTGGGATTCATTGTGTGTGCATTAGTCTTAATGTTGATTATATGCCTGGTAAATATGTGTTTGCATGATATTGTTGCTCACCTGCTTAATTCACTAATATACTTTAACCTGTGGTCATGTTATTGTATTTCCTTGTTGCATGGTTGTTGTGAGATTGCAAGTACATTCAATGTACTGACCTGGCGTGTTATGCCAGATTTGCAGGCTGCGCTTTGGATGCGTAGGATGGCGTTCCCAGTGGTTGCGAGCTAGGAGGTGTCCCAGCCAGTGTCCCTGTGGATTGGAGTTCATCATTGCCTTTATTGTTCCGCTGCCGTCGTTATTCCGCTGCTAGAGAGATATGCTGCTGCTTGGTGTAGAGCTGAGGCTAGCCTGAGGAGCAAGCTGTGTCTCCGCTAGAGTTGTAATAGACCTCGTGTACCCTATCTTCGGTAATAGAAAGTTGTTCAGCTCTATATCAGTCAGTGCCGTGCTCCAGAAGACTTGATCTGTCGGCTGGTGCACGGGGCGTTCCGGTCCTCTAAGCCGGGGTGCCACAACGGTTGGTATCAGAGCAGGACTGGCTGTAGGACCCGCTAGCCCGCGCGAACGTTAGAAGGACGTTAGATTGACATTAGAGCTAGAGTATAGCTTGCTTGTGTGATGCTTTTGCCTGCTTCATTTGTTTGCTGCATATAGACGGTATGTTTTCGCTAACGATCTGATCTGACGAGTGTAGATGGCGGAATACCCGGTGGGATACACAGGATCCTCATCCGCGACCAACTTTGACTACCTCCTTGCAGACGTATGGTGGACTCTCTACCCCAGTGGAGAGCTTCCAAGGTACCAAGTTTCCCAGACGTCGATCGGAGGGCAGCTGCTTAAGTACCGTGCCAGCGTCTACATGACCTCCACCATCCCCATCGGCGTGCGCTCCTACAACTTCCAGGGTGGACCCACTTCTACCCCGGATCGTGTCATTCAGCTTGCCGCGATGGCGGGCCTATTAGGCCTACGCCACCAGGAAAGTGCGATGCATCAGAATCGCGCCTTCCATTTCTATCCCACCTTGGGAGAGACTCCGCAACAAGTAAGGTTTCCTCGCCCCCTGGCGGAAGCCAATGCGGCGGTGATCACCATATCCCACTACATGATCGCCCAGTACGCCCTCCTCGTCGAGCTAGTCCGTGATGCAAGGGATGCACGGAGAGCTCTTGCTGCAGCCTTATAGTTGTCAACTTCTCCGCCCACTCCCGCGACCCCCGGCAACCCGCCGTCAGATCAGAACGCATGAGTTTCGTCTAGTCTGTGATGCATGAGTAGTAGTATTGCATGTTGCCTGTTGCATGTTTGTGTGTGTAGAAATATCTTGAGATCATGCGTGTGATCTTAGTGCTTGTTCAGCATTGCTTTTCCTGCTTAGTTGGTTCTCATTGTTGGTTCTTTGTTTGGTTTGTTCGGCAGTTACTAACTCTGTTTTGGCAGGTGTTGAATGACTTGGACGGACCCTTGCTTGTTGTTCTTCTATATTGGCACCACGTCTGGTTCTGAGCTGATGCATCATCGGTCGTCCAGAGTGGATTCCTGTCTTACATTTCTCCTTTCAACAAACGACCTGTGTTTTGAGCTGCTTTTCGGCCGTCTCGGGTAGTTGTTGAGTTTCTTTTCACAGTGGAGACCCTATGCTCTGAGCAGCTTTTCGGCCGTCTTGAGAAATGCTTGAGCTATTCCAGCACAAGTCCCAGACCAGAGTTTTAAAAACCGTTCTGGTGGCTACTGGGTTATTCGCTGTTTTTCTTTGCAAGGAGTCCGGATGGTCATCGACTACCGCTAAAGGTGATGAAGTAGCGAGCCGCTTCTCATTTGCTTTTGCTCCGTGCTTTTCTTTGTTGGTTCTTCGTTTGGTTCTTTGGTATTTACTTTAATCCGCCCGATGGAAAGTTGCTCATAACGCCGCATACCTCGAAGAACCAGTGCCATACCGCAGAGCAGCATGAAGACACCAAGTCAAGGACCCACACCAGCTTGCAGCAGAAGTATTCAACCCCATATGAGTTCTGCCTGAATGAACCAAGTCAGCATTTTTCCGGTGGATGTTACAGTCATGAAGATTCTATTAGTGGAAGACCGCAAAGAAATAAGGAAATCAACCAGAAAGGAATGACGCATACCCGTTTGCATCTCACACGCTTTTGCTCAAGTATGAAGCATATGGCAACCATCAGGACTTCAACCAGAATAGCCTGAAGACTCAGACAGTTAAAGGCCGCAATGATGCGGGAAATCAGCAAGTCAAATAGGACTTTTACCCAGTTGCGTTGGAAGCAAGTGGCTCGCGAATGGACGCTACCCAAGCTATCCATCGAGTCCCGTCTACATCAACTACGACAGTTGCAAAGATTCATGCAATGATAAGCGGAAACTGTGACCCACGAGCATATGCACCCAAGGTAGGACAAACACCAGCTACAGTCCTATGCAATGCAAATTATTTCAGTGTATTCCGTAAGGTGGCCAAGACATATCATGAAGCCCAGATGATCGGAGGAATGTTTCCCCCTCACCAGCTGGCAGTCGGAAGCCCATTAGACACCGTAGTCAGATCTGTCTCCACGTCATTGAGGGAAAGCTTCCATCAGAAGGAACCTCAGCCTTCCGTGACAAGGTACCTGGCACAGCTGACTTGCACAGTGTATCAGCCTTCCTCAGTACGCTACCGGGATATCTTCTAAGCCAAGACAGCCAGCCTTCCTCCACAATCCACCGACAGAAGCTTACAGTGCAAGACATTCGATCGTGCTCGGTATGCCACAGGGATGGACTCCAGCACAAGCCGCTCGGTCGTCTAAAGTGAATTGCCGCAGAAACTTCCAGCAGAAGGAACCGATGTATCCACAATATAAAGAGGCAACCTTCCGGGACAAGACAACCCATCTTCGTCAGTAAGTTATTGAGAAAGCTTCCAAGACAAGACACCTAGTCTTCTTCAGCAAGCTATCGAGGCAGCTTCCCGTGTACGCCACCCTGCCTTCCTCGATTCACCACCGGAGCAAGATTCCGGGGTACGGTACCCAACCTTCCCCAGCAAGCTACCCCAAGCTTCGCGGACAAGATACCAGTCTTCCTCGACGCGTCATCATACCTGCAACAGTATTTTCAGAAATCCAGCCATGTAGGACAGTGAAAGTTTCAGCATCATCAGGACCCGCACATCTTATGGGCATCCTTCTCAAGTATGCAAGCTACCCCGGTGTGGATACCACCATGCTTGCAATCAAGGAAGAATTATGCATATGAACATCGGTGAAGAACCGCAACTCTCGGGAAGGAAGTCAGCAGAAGAGGTGGATACACCTCTCAGCCTGGAAGAGAGACTGACAAAGTCGGGAAGAAACACCCTGAAGAAAGGAAGCAAGGAGCGTTGAATCCTGCTCCCGTCATGAAGGACAACTCCTCACGACCGACAAGGCCCCGAAGAAGAATAATCTGGAGACCCCGTTCATTGCAACCCAGGTTATCAGGATGAAACAAGAGACAAAAGGTGATGGTAACCTTTCTATCTCAAAGATTGCGGCAGAACAATAAGCAATTATACAACAAGGAAAGAACCCTGACTAAAGAAAAGCCAGTACAAGAAAGGTGATTGCCGTAGAAGCAAGACCCAAGGCAGACACACATGGCAGATGTCAAACCCTGCTGCAATCTAAGAAAGCGTGGCACCTCGCAAGTTGTCAGAGGTATGCAACTCTCAAGCCCGACGGGTTAGGCAGAATGAATCGCATGGACCTCAAGTCAAATTTTCCGCGATCAGTTGAAGTTAGGTGGACCACCGTGGATATCTAGCACAAAGAAAGTTCATTCACTATGGGCCAAGTACCGTGTACCCAGCCAACTAGCCCGAGCAATTCCTCAAGTTCAGCATCGTCCGTCTTGTCAAGATACCACAGTCTAGTTCATTAAAGGTCACCCGCTCAGCTCGGCATTTTAAATACAAGAACCGGGTTGAAGCATATCATGACCTATCGCCACCCGGATAGGTCCACCTGTCAGGAAAATCTCAGCATAAGAGAATGTTCAGAATTTGTGCCCCGTTCCGGACTAATGAGCAAGGTGGACAGCCAAAAGAGATACGAGGCAACCCCATGTGCCGTCAATCAAGGTCCCGATAATAAACATTCTGAGATACCTACTACCAATGAAGTCCAAGCTCTTGTCAAAGAGGCCAATGCAAAGGATTCAAGACCGTACCACGAATAAAGCCCGAGGTACCCCAGACACAGTATGGGTATCGTCAACAATCAACCTATGACCAGACATCTCGTTATCAAACAAGTCAGAAGATATGAGGATGGAAATCAGCAGGAAAGTGTGTGAGATATCAAGGAAGAACATTCTGTCAGATCTACAGATCGGGTGAAGTAAACCCCCCCAGCAGAGATATATTGGATGCTACTATGGGAACAGTATGCGGTAAAAAAAATCTGAGCAGAAGCAAGTTTCCGAAGGACGGTAAGTTTGCGATGGTTCCCTGAGCAACCAAATCTCGAGGACGAGATTTTTCTAAGGGGGGTAGGTTTGTGACACCCTATATTTTGGAACTTTCTTTTTCCAAAAACTTTTCGGATTTATTTCTGGATTTGCTATTGGATTTTCTTTTGATCACCTCGTTGGACTTGAAACTTGAGCATATTTTCTTACCATGCTCAAGTGACCCTTGATTTCAAGCCTCTCCATCTCATTCCATTGTTCCATCTCACCCAAGCAACCATTTTATTCAAACCATATATTCCTTTTTCCAATAAAAGGGATAATCCTATTATTTGAGGTTTGTGAAGCAACCCCTATTTATATTGCTCCATAAATCCCCAAATAATTCCCAAAATAAAGTCCACCACCATTTGATTAGCCAAACTCCCACAATAAATTCCCAAAATTTGGATGCAGCAAGGGGGCTTTGTGAAGCAAGTGCATGATAGGGGATCCCATTTTCCTTGAAACTTTCTGAGCATGATCCTACCACCAAATAACTCTACCAAGCCAGATTTGAGCCAAATCCCATTACCCATGTGAGTGTATTGTCATGTTTAAGTTTATGATTAGTGGGCCACATTGTGAGGCAAGTGCTAGCTATGTGCTTTCAATGGCTATGAAATTTTATGCACAAGTGCACCATGCCAAATGATCAATCTACACAAATTTTCAGCCCATTCCAATAATCCTATGTCATGCTAGCCTCACCAACACCATTCTGACCTATTTGGTGCTTTACAAAGGAAGTACCAAAAATATTGCTCCAAATGATGTGAAACTTTGCATACATACTCATCCTAATGTATGATTGAGCTCCGCAAAATATCATGCTTAGGGGAGCTATGTACAAGCCATGCCACATTACAAACACCTTCTTGCTCATTGTGCCATTTACAAAGCAAGTACCATTTACATTGCTTTGTTTGAGCCCAAACTCCACAGAAGCCTAATCCCTTGTACTCCTAGCCCAGAAGACATATTGGCCCTATCCAAATCCACCCCATGTGAGCTTTGCTTATGCTCAAAGTTTGCTGCATCAAACTTAGCATTGAGATAAAGATCAATCCAGAGCCCCTATAGACCATCCAGCTGTACCCTTGTGATCAACACTCGAAGGACTACACGGTAGACATCCTTGGCCACGAAGAAACCCACTATGGGCACCAGTGCATTTTGTGGCCATGCTCTTGGCAGCACCTGGCGTGTCCTGGCCGCGCTCCACGCGTGCCCGTCACGTCCACCTCATGCCACAGTGCGTGCCCGTCGTCTAGCTCGTGTCTCTCCGCGCCGCACGGCTTTGCCCTCGCCGCGTGCTCCACTCCACCCCTCTCGAGCTCTCTGAAACCCCCTCGTGGCAGCCATCACGTCGCACGCCGCGGCCGCACGCCATTGTCTCGGCCCCGAAGGTCGATTCCTTCCTCCCCCTATAAGAAGAGCTCGCCCCGAGCCCTTCCAGCACACTAGCCTCCTCTGCACCTCCTCCTAGCCACTCGCCCCCTCCAATTTCTCCCCGGAGCGCCGCTTTGCTCTCCATTGCCACCACGGCCATCTCCCTATCCCCGGTCGAATTCGCACAACCTGGTGCTTCCCCCACCTCCCATTCCGCCGCAGAGGTCGCCACAGACGACCGCGCCTCCTCCGCCTTGCTCCTTCCAGTCGGGAGCACCGCTGGCCCCGAGCTCGACCGCCCAGCTCCCCTCTGCCGCCACGCCCTGCCGTGCGGGCCATCGCTACTCGCCGCCCCCGCGTGGCGCTGCCACCGTGATATGTCCCAAACGTATCTATAATTTCTGCTTGCTCCATGCATGATTTGTGTGACTTTGCCATGTTTTGCTTGAACTTTCATACACTTTTGAGCATATTTGGACTAACCTATTAACTCAGTGCAGCCAGTTGCCAGTTCATGTTTTGTGCTGTTTTTGTATTTCAGGTTTTTCCAATAATTAAAATGCCCAATAAATCCTGGAAAAATTATATAAAAAATCAGCGTTCCGGAAGCTTACCCCAGGCCAAAGGGGGGCCACAGGGCAGCCAGGAGGGTGCCTGGTGCGGCCCATCTCCTGTCCGCGCCACCTGCCCTCCTGGGTGGGTTCCACACCCCCTGGTGCCCTACTTTGGCCCCTATTTATTCTCCCGTCGCGGAAACCCTGATACCATACCCCTTTTCTCCAGAAGCAATTCCGATCTCCGCCGCCATCGCCGACAAGCTTCGGGGGACCAGAATTCCTTTGCCGGCACCCTGCCGGGACGGGGAAGTGCCCCTGGATTCATCTCCATCGACGTTGCTTCCTCCCTCCATGATGCGGGAGTAGTCCCTCCTCGGGTCTAAGGTTTCTACCAGTAGCTATGTGTTCTCCTCTCTCTCCCATGATGTGATCTTCGTTGTGATCATAGGCTATGCCAATCTAGGGTGATCCCATGATATTTCCTCTTCCACTATGTATTGGATTGATGTACTCAATTGATCTTATCTAGTATAATCTCCGAGACCAAGGTGACAGCGGTCTATTGGACATGGCTTAGAAGAATATTATCATGAGTGATTTCCTCTTTTGTGTGTTGATTGAATATTGAGAGTCTCTTGGTGCTTGTCTTTGACTATCCTTGAGATATGTTGTGGGGATTGTGGTACTCTCTTTGGATGGCCGCGGTGACATTGGGAAATCCATAGATTGAGAACTACGAACTTTGAGGTGTGCTTTTTTAGCCCTACATAATTCTCATCCTCTCTTGACCAAAAAGGAATAATCTCCGAGTGCGTCTCCATTGCATGTTTTATGGGAAATATCATGTGATTAGACTATGTTAATGTTGTTGGGAGTTGCCACTAGTGAAAGTATGAAGCCTAGGCCTTGTTTCCATCATTGTTACACCGTTTGCACTCACTTTTGTTACTTGTTTCTTTTCTGCACTTTTTATTACAGATTCATATTACTTAGTTTTATCACTCCTATCGCACATATTTTACCATCTCTTCGCCGAACTAGTGCACCTATACAACTCCTACTTGTATTAGGTGTGTTGGGGACACCAGAGACTTCTTGTATCTTAATTGCAGGGTTGCTTGAGAGAGACCATCTTCAACCTCTACTTCCCTGAGTTCGATAAACCTTAGGTCATCCACTTGAGGGAAATTGCTGCTGTCCTACAAACCTCTGCGCTTGGAGGCCCAACATAGTCTACAAGAATAGAAGCGTGCGTAGACATCACACCGCTAGAGGCCGCTCCCTAAGGGCCGCGCCTGAGTAGCCCCTCGGCGAGTCCCCGCTCCGGCCACGATGGAGATGGACACTTGCCTCGGCGCTCCTCTGCATTGGGCCAGAGGTTGGAGACGAGAGAAACACGGGAGGAGAGAGAAGCCGGCGGGCCCCGCCTATAAGTGGACCGGCCTAGCTGACCTCTGGGGCCCGTGCGTCGGAGTAAGTGGAGGCGCCTCCGTCTATAGTACGTCTCCCCTGAGGGAAGGCGTATTCTTCTCTGAAGTTGCCAAAGTACTCTTTCGCCTTTAGAAAGCGTATTTTCCTCCCACAACAGCCTAAAGTACGCTTTCAGCTTCAGAAAGCGTATTTCACCCCCAAATCAGCCTCCGACACCTTTTCGTGAATATCTCCGCAACCGTAAGTCCAAACGCGGTGATTCTTTTTGCGTTGTTTTTGTATCCATATCCTCTTCAGTTTGGCATAGGTTTCATGAAATGATTTTATGTTGTTATTTTCTGTTCAAACAAAAGATGATGTTTCACTTTTTTGCCGTGCCTTTTTATAAAATGTTTTGCAGGGTTTTGCTTGTGTTGAAGATCCGGGAGTATTTCACACTCCTCTGGTGAAAGGCAAGCCACAATACCATTTGAACCTTTGCAAATCTTTGACGTGTCTTTAAAAATTGCTTTACCGTGATGTTCTTATATCGTTGACCGTGATCATGCTGCCATGCCATGATTAATGATATCATTGCCATGCTCTCTTTATGTTGAAGGTTTTTGAAGATGCACTTGTTTTGCCTTCCTATGCTAATATCTTTATGCTTCAATGAGTTATTTCTCTACAAGATCCCCTTGCATAGGAAGCATGTTAGACTTAAATGTGTTTGGTATTTGCTTCTTTATGCTCTCTTTTGTGCTTCAACTCTTATTCCTATGAGAGCATCATTAAAATCTTAAGCCTATCTTTATGGCTATACAGAAAGAGCTCTAGGGAGACAACCCTTGTTATTCACAGATTCTGCCACGCTTTGTCTCTCCTAACTTTTGCAAACCTTAAGCTTGCTTTTTCTTTGCAAAATACTTTTGGCAATCTTGAGAAACAGTAGCTCTTCAAGAATAAATTTATATCCAGTGGGGAAAAATTATTTATTAAGGGTACTAACCTCTCTAATCAGCTTATGATGAGTTATGTATGAAGGGATTTTTCAAGTGTGCGATAGAAGATGATGAAAGAAGATTTGGGAGTGTCAAGCGCTCCAGCTTGGGGATGCCCCATGCATCCCCAACAAATATTCAAGGAGACTCAAGCGTCTAAGCTTGGGGATGCCCCCGTGCATCCCCTTCTCCATCAACAATCATCAGTTCGTTCTTCGTCTCACTATATTTTTATCAATTCATGCGTTATCTGCTATGCTTGGAGCGTCTCGTTCTTAGGTTTTATTTTTAGTTTTATTTAGCTTTTCTTGCTGTTCATAACAAGTTATATCCCGTCTTACTTTGCGTGGGAGAGAAACACGCTCCACTTTCAAAATCTAGAACACATCATACAATTTTTCATGCCTATCTTTCTCTGTTATGTGTTCTTTACCTTTTCGTAGCTACTGCCATGTTTAGTTTTAGCTTTATTTTGTCTTTAGCAAGAGCCTTGGCTTTTGTTTACTTTGTTTCTGGAACTCTCTTTAGTTTTCATGTTTATCTTGTTAAGAGAGTTGGTTGTTGCACTGACTTGTGTCTTGTCTTGAAAGTAGGTAACTGAGGTTGCTATTTAATTTTAGAAGTAACTTGCAATAGTTTTGAGGCATTGATGTGAGTAATGTTTGAACTTTTGGTGTCAAGGGCTCGAGCCTATTAGTGATAGATGTCGTATTTTGGGAAATCCGTGTCTATTTTCAAAAACCTACAAAACTAGTTGAGAACTCTAGCTACTAGATGGATCACTAATCTTTGGAGGGATCGGATATTATAGTACACTCATGTACCATCAGTCGAGGATGCGCCAGGATAACCAAACCCCCATACACTCCTCCTCGGGGTACTTGTCTCTTTGTGAACCTCCTTATTAGATTGAGAGTTACCGATAATAAGTGCATGAGTTCTTCGGACTAATGTGAGTATTCGAAAGTTGACACTTCCACCTTCCCATATTTTTCTAGCCTCTCTTGTGCCGTGCATTGTTTTCTTCTCACTCCGAGAGTTGGCGTCCACCTTCGCCGGTACATCCAAACCCTTGGCATAATACGCTCTGTCAGCATAAACTTCCTTATATCTTTTCTCAAAACAGCCACCATACCTACCTATCAAGGCATTTCCATAGCCTTTCCGAGATATATTGCCATGCAACATCCACCTCTTCATGACTTGATCTTCATGTCATACATGTTCCTGCTACACTGGCAGAGGCATACCTTTTCATACTTCATGATAGTTACATTTTCTTTATGATTTGAGTACTTTGTAAAGTGTGAAAGATCTTCTATACTTTTTGTAATATATAGAGTGTTGCCCTCAAAGTGAGGAAAAGATACCAAAGAGGACAAAATCAAAAGATCCCAAAGAGGACAAATGAGAGAAATAGAAAGAGCCATTGAGGCCACCAAAAAAATACAAAAAAATAGAAAAAAGAGAAAAAGAAATAAAAAGAGAGAAAGGGGCAACACTACTATCCTTTTGAGAGATCCACACTCGTACTCCCTCTTATATCTTGTACTCCATAGAGATTATCATTCATGCATATAGCTATGTGGGGACCTTCACACTATAGAACTTGGCTTGTATATTCCAATGATGAGCCTCCTCAAATGAGCTCTAGGTCTTCTTGAGCAAGCAAGTTGGATGCACCCCCACTAGTTCTATTGGAGAGCTTACCTTAGCTCATATGTGCATCCGTTGCATGGAAATTCCTACTCCTCACATCATATTTATCATATGGCCTTCTCTCGCCTATGATTGTCCTCATTGATGTGAGCCTTTCACAACTTTTTGTCTTCCTATCCCTACACCTTTCTCTTTCGCCATTTAGGTGTCAAATTTCTTTCTCACTCTCATCCATTGCATGAGTGCTCAAAATATCGAAAGGGAGTGGATCAGTTTGACTTGTACCTGGCTAGTGGTCTGGGGACGAGTCCAGATTAGATTCCAAAGGAGACCAAGTGTGAAACTTTAGTAGATTGAATTCTCAACAACCTTTTTTTCTCTCTTTTTCCTAGTCCCCTGCTTGCACGCAAACACCATCTAGAGACATTCGAGTCACGGACAGCGAGAACTCTTGCACCTTTTGTTCTTATCTTGCTTGTTTCAATGCTAATATAGCCTCTTGCTTGTTAAGACTTGAATTGAATTGCATGATTTGATCGATTTACTTTTCAAAGTTCTTATATGGTTTCTAGCATGTCACCATAGAAATTATGCTTGTTATCATTTCCCTCCTCGAGGACGAGCAGGAATTAAGCTTGGGGATGTTGATACGGCCCAAACGTATCTATAATTTATGCTTGTTCCATGCATGATTTGTGTGACTTTGCCATATTTTGCTTGATCTTTCATACACTTTTGATCATATTTGGACTAACCTATTAATTCAGTGCACCCAGTTGCCAGTTCCTGTTTTGTGCTTTTTTGTATTTCAGGTTTTTCCGATAATTAAAATGCCCAATAAATCCCGGAAAAAATATATAAAAAATCAGCATTCCGGAAGCTTCCACCAGGCCAAAGGGGGGCCACAGGGAAGCCAGGGGGAAGCCAGGAGGGTGCCTGGCGCGGCCCAGCTCCTGGCCGCGCCACCTGCCCTCCTGGGTGGGTCCCACACCCCCTGGTGCCCTACTTTGGCCCCTATTTATTCTCCCGTCGCGGAAACCCTGATACCAGACCCCTTTTCTCCGGAAGCAATTCCGATCTCCGCCGCCATCGCCGACAAGCTTCAGGGGACCAGAATTCCTGTGCCGGCACCCTGCCGGGACGGGGAAGTGCCCCCGGATTCATCTCCATCGACGTTGCTTCCTCCCTCCATGATGCGGGAGTAGTCCCTCCTCGGGGCTGAGGTTTCTACGAGTATCTATGTGTTCTTCTCTCTCTCCCATGATGTGATCTTCGTTGTGATCATAGGCTATGTTAATCTAGGGTGATCCCATGATATTTCCCCTTCCTCTATGTATTGGATTGATGTACTCAATTGATCTTATCTAGTATAATCCCCGAGACCAAGGTGACATCGGTCTATTGGACATGGGTTAGAAGAATATTATCATGAGTGATTTCCTCTTTTGTGTGTTGATTGAAGATTGAGAGTCTCTTGGTGCTTGTCTTTGACTATCCTTGAGATATGTTGTCGTGATTGTGGTACTCTCTTTGGATGGCCACGGTGACATTGGGAAATCCATAGATTGAGAACTACGAACTTTGAGGTGTGCTTTTGTAGCCTACATAATTCTCATCCTCTCTTGACCACAAAGGAATGACCTCCGACTGCGTCTCCATTGCATGTTTTATGGGAAATATCATGTGATTAGACTATGTTAATGTTGTTTTGAGTTTCCACTAGTGAAAGTATGAAGCCTAGGCCTTGTTTCCATCATTGTTACACCGTTTGCACTCACTTTTGTTACTTGTTTCTTTGCTGCTTTTTTTATTACAAATTCATATTACTTTGTTTTATCACACCTATCACCCATATTTTACGATCTCTTCGCCGAACTAGTGCACCTATACAACTCCTAGTTGTATTAGGTGTGTTGGGGGACACAAGAGACTTCTTGTATCTTAATTGCAGGGTTCCTTGAGAGAGACCATCTTCAACCTCTACTTCCCTGAGTTCGATAAACCTTAGGTCATCCACTTGAGGGAAATTGCTGCTGTCCTACAAACCTCTGCGCTTGGAGGCCCAACATAGTCTACAAGAATAGAAGCATGCGTAGACATCAGACCGCCAGCGGCCGCTCCTTGAGGCCGCGCCTGAGTAGCCCCTCGGCGAGTCCCCGCTCCGGCCACGATGGAGACGGGAACTGGCCTCGGCGCTCCTCTGCATCGGGCCAGAGGTTGGAGACGAGACAGACACGGGAGGAGAGAGAAGCCGGCGGGCCCCGCCTGTAAGTGGCCCGGCCCGGCTGACCTCTGGGGCCCGTGCGTCGGAGTAAGTGGAGGCGCCTCCGTCTATAGTACGTCTCCCCTTAGGGAAGGTGTATTCTTCTCTGAAGTTGCCAAAGTACGCTTTCTCCTTTAGAAAGCGTATTTTCCTCCCACAGCAGCCTAAAGTACGCTTTCAGCTTCAGAAAGCGTATTCCACCCCACAATCAGCCTCCGACACTGTTTCGCGAATATCTCCGCAACCGTAAGTCCAAACGCAGTGATTCTTTTTGCGTTGTTTTCGTATCGAGCTCCTCTTCAGTTTGGCATAGGTTTCATGCCATGATTTGATGTTGTTATTTGCTGGTCAAACAAAAGATGATGTTTGACTTTTTTGCCGTGCCTTTTTATAAAATGTTTTGCAGGGTATTGAAGATCCAGGAGTATTTCACACTCCTCTGGTGAAACGAAAACCACAATACCCTTTGCACCTTTGCAAAGCTTTGACGTGTCTTTAAAAATTGCTTTACCGTGATGTGCTTATATCATTGACCGTGATCATGTTTCCATGCCATGATTAATGTTATCATTGCCATGCTATCTTTGATATTCTACTACTATACTATGTTTTGCCATGTTACATCCATGCTATGTTTTAATCATGTCATTGTCATGTTATACTCTGCACCATCGTAACCACAACAACACCATGTTAAGTTGCTCATGTTACACTTGTTCATGCTATGCCTAAGTTATGTTCAACTGCATTCATAATGTTGCCATGTTAGTAAATTAATCTTTGTAACACGGATAAGTCCACCATCTAAAAATGTGTTTGATCATATCTAAATATGTCATGTTAATATGCTATGTATTGTATGATCTGATAATCATGTTGCACCTGATGCTTGTGTTCGCTGTTGGAGATGTGGTTCATGACAAGTTGATCAGGTGCCACCGAACCGGGCTTATCCGTGCAACCAAATTTGCCTGTATGGGCAGGCCTTGATTTGGTCTGCCGGTGGGTTCTCTTATTTGTATCACCATCTAGGGGAGGTTATGCACACACGCTACCCTGGCCCGGTAGGTGGTGATAACCTTGACAACCAGTGTTGTTATGAGCTCAGTCCCCGTTGGGACAGTATTTGCCACAAGGTGGCCGAGTGGTTCTGGTAGTAACGTGGACACCTAACCATAGGGCTACCCAAGACGGAATGTCAGTGATACGGTAAGAGGGACACTCGGTATATCGGTCTTGTTGGAGAGTCCTAGTTCACTCCTGCGGTGCGAGTTCCAAGGATCCTGTGGGACAAGTACCGGGGTGCTGGATGGATGAAGAACTCCATAGTGTGGGTAAAGTGCACAAACTCTGCAGGGTCAAAATCTATTCGAATAGCCGCGTCCTCGGTCATGGGACACTGTTCGTACTAGGTCACACCATATGATCAACTTGAGTTCGGTGCTAAGTTTGTGATAAGTGGATGGTTATGAGATGTTGCATTGGTTGGGTGGTAACGAAGGACACCTAACCCGTTGGATGGTCGTGCGATGACCCGTTTGGTCATGCGACAACCCGTGGAAGTGATTGGTCGCGAAGTGACACGGTCTTGAGTCTGTAAGGACTCCGAGGTAAGCCACGTGATCATGCGACGATCATGTGGGATCCATTGTGTGTGCATTAATCTTAATGTTGATTATATGCTTGGTAAATATGTGTTTGCATGATACTGTTGCTCACCTGCTTAATTCACTAATATACTTTAACCTGTGGTCATGTTATTGTTTTGCCTTGTTGCATGGTTGTTGTGAGCTTGCAAGTACATTCAATGTACTGACGTGGCGTGTTATGCCAGATTTGCAGGCTGCGCTTTGGAAGCGTAGGACGACGTTCCCAGTGGTTGCGAGCTAGGAGGTGTCCCAGCCAGTGTCCCTGTGGATTGGAGTTCATCATCGCCGTTATTGTTCCGTTGCCGTCGTTATTCCGCTGCTAGAGAGTTATGCTGCTGCTTGGTGTAGAGCTGAGGCTAGCCTGAGGAGCAAGTTGTGTCTCTGCTAGCATTGTAATAGACCTCGTGTACCCTATCTTCGGTAATAGAAAGTTGTTCAGCTCTATATCAATCAGTGCCGTGCTCCAGAAGACTTGATCTCTGGGCTGGTGCACGGGGCGTTTCGGTCCTCTTAGCCGGGGTGCCACACATAGCGAGAGAGGTTGAGGAAATCGCGCTGATAGGCTTCAAAAATCATGTTGCCCTGAGTGAGGTTGCGGAATTCTCCCCCCTTACGGTCCATGATCCCCTGAGGAATGTAGCGGGCGCGAAAAGCTGACTGAAATTCCTCCCAAGTGATGACTTCTCCGACTGGTAGTGAACGCTTGTGGGTGCTCCACCACTTAGTAGCGGTGCCTTTCAGGTGATAGGATGCAAACGTCACATAATCGCCTGGATCAATATTAGCAGACTCTAGCTCGTGAGTGATATCGCGAAGCCAGTCATCAGCATCCAATGGCTGAGCAGAGTTGCGGAATATAGTGGGGTTGAGACGGGTGAAGTCGTGAAGAGTCACTGTGGCATGCTGATGGTGGTGCCCATTCTGATTCGGCTGGGGGAACTGAGCCATGACATTCTCCATGAACTGACGGTTCAGCTCGAACTGCTGCATCATCCCGGCCATGGATCTCCAGGGTGGCGTACACCTTGTTAGGGAATGCCCCACCAAGGCTATCCGACACTTTGTAGTCCATCTTTCAAATTCAACAAAGAGGTCATCCGCATGTCTAAATCCTAAGTATGCAGGGCCTTGGACCCCAACCCGGACGTACTCCTACACGGTGCGTGGCTGGCCGGTGAAGAAAAATCAAAGCAAATACAAATCACATTGCCGCGACAAATAAGACAACACCACTTCCGGGCACAGGCCGCGGTACTGCTGACGTCTGAAGAGTCTTCGAACGAGACTATGAAGCAGAGGATCCCATAACTCATTATCCCACGTGTGTACAAGCCAAAAGGCTACTCAAGTCATCCGTCGAACCCTTAGTCATTTTATTATCTCGCGGACAACCGTTGTCGTTGCCCGACTAATTAACACAACGGACAACGAACAGCAGCCAGGACCACCAGTACATCGGTGCCTGCTCTGTCGTCCCGTCAAAGCGCGCGGTTACCAACAAGGTGAACCATCTCCTTACCTTTTCTCGCGTGTTCTCCTGAAGGAGCTCGACTTTCGTGGTTTGGTAAATCTCGCGGCCAACGATCAGGGTCCAAGCACACCTGTACACTGGTCGTACCTTCTGTGTCGTCCCGTCGCAATACCACTCGCGGGCACCGTTGGGTCACCCGACTTCTTACCTTAAGGACAACCGTCGCTCTGGTACCTAGAGCGGCTATACAGAGTCAGCAACGAGTGGAGTACAAGGATTAGTCCTTGATAGCTCACACTTGATGGTGGCTCGGCAGAGCCGAGCTAGGGGCCTTAGGCGGTGTCTGCATTGTACCGTACCTGTGCAGTTATAATAAGTTGTATCCGCGTCACTCCCCTGACTGATCATGACCCACTATCTAATCCTAGCTAACAATGTGTAGGGCTCACTGCTGAATATAATATATATAGATATAGGCAGCATAGGATAAAGGAAGGTACATCAAGGGGCGAAAAAAAACAGGCTATGCAATTGAATATGATTGTAACGTATAAGCAGCAGTAACAATGCCTAGTTCCTGAAATGTACGGAAAGATAGGCGATATCTGGGGAAGAGAATGGCTCTGCTTTCCTGGAAGCTCGGAAGTAGAGGAAGGGTCGTCGACGTAGCATCAGTAACAATGCCTACTCAACTGAAATCTCATGACTGTGCCGTGCAGATGACGTAGATTCTCCCGGTTGCGATCCGAGGGATAATGGACGAGCACGTCCGTAAAACTTTTTTTGAAATCATCTCACGAAAGTCGATTTGCTCTACACATCTCAAAAGGCTACAGGAGGAGATCATTCTCATTCTATGCGAGCTTGAGATCTATTTCCTGCCCGCGTTCTTCGACATTATGGTGCATCTGCTGATCGACGTTGTGGAGGATATCGTCCAACTCGGGCCTGCGTTTTTGTCAGGGGGATGGACCAAGCCCATAACCCGGCATTAGGATGTATGGGCCGACTCACTGAAGGAAGGCCCACAAAAGAAGACCCGGCGATGAGCCGGCCGTGCCAAGCATGAGGAATCGAAGCCGTAGAAGGAATTCTACTTACCTTGTATAGCACGTAGCATATTTGTAAAGTAGAATAGGACTCCACCTCGTGTCGGAGTCGTATTCGCGGAATCCCGGGACCCGACACCTTTATAAGTCGAGGTTCACGGGATCCAGAGTCCGAACAATCTCAATCCAAGATAGGACTAGACACTTTTCGGCGTAACCTAAATCTCCTCGAGACTAAGGTTACGAACAGACTCTCTTGTAATCGATCTACCGACTCTTCTACTAGGAGAGTCGGAACCCGCAATAATAAGAAGCAGGAGTAGGCTTTTACCTCGAGACAAAGAGGGGCTGAAACCTGGGTAAATCGCCAAGTCTCTTGTCCATGTCGACTCTCTCCTCGTATCCACCTCGTAGCAAAGGTCCCATGTCAAGTTCGACTCTTCGAACATCTGCCATGACTTTCCCACGACAGTTGGAGCCCACCGTAGGGCTTGCACATGCAGGTGTCTAGATTTTGGAGGGAGATCTGCAAGGCATGAAGGGATTCGTCGCTGCACAGATCACCCGAAGCCGGCGTGGGAAGTTCTGCATCCACGACTCAACTTGGGGCCCTGAAGCCGATTCGGTCGAATCTGGATATCGGGTCCCAATCGGGTCTATCCACATCTTCATTGGCAGGATGATCGGTTCTGAGCCAGAGCCAGATCTTGAAGTTCCCATTGAAACCTTGAGTCGGCGACATGCCAGATCCAAAAACACTTTCGTCGGATTCATTGATGAGTCTCCAGAGCCGGAACGCTCTGTCGAGTGCCAAATGTACGACGCCTTAGAAGAACTAATTGATGTCAAATCGTACCCTAGTGAAGGAAGCTTCTCAGATGAGGGGTCCATCCGATCTTTGGGGAGCATCAGACTTAGCGCCGGTGTGCCATAATAAAACCCGGATTATCCTCACTTTGAGCCTTCATATTGCGCCCCGGTGTTCATGGCTTACATTGGAGGACATGGGAGTCAGGCATCTCAAAATCAAGGTGCAGAGTCGGCGGCCAGCGCGGCCCCTAATACATACAGGGAGCCAGCAGTCCACTCGGCAGAACAAATCCCCATTGGCCGAAGCCCTCACAGATGCCTTAAACTCCCTTGATGAGGCCTTGGCCATGACAGTAACAACGGAGAATCAGGAGCCCTGGAAGACAAGGGTCAATGGACTCAAGGAACGGGTAGCAAGCTTACGGAGAGAGGTCAACACCGAAAAGGAGCAAATGGATGAGAGAGAAGCCCGACTCGTCCAGGAAGCCACACTCCTCCGGGGAGAGTCGGAGCTGATAGAGGCTCAGCGACTAAACCTCGCCCATATGCGCCCACAAGGATACGCGAGTCGGCTCCCCCATGGTGTAAGGCCCTGATGCGGTACTATCTCGAGTTAGTCCCTTTCGCGTCACACCTGAGATAGAACCGCATAGGTGGCCACCGACGCACGATACTCGCACTCGTATCGCTATCGGATTCTCGACAACAGGTAAATGAAGCATGAACAAAACTAAGACATAAAATATATAATTACAGGGCATACACTCACCACTGGTATTTATTACATCATCTCAGAGATCATAATATCCAACAGTACTTCAAAACATCATGCAGAAAACATACACGACCGGGTACGGTCAAGATCCAAATGTCCCTAGAGAGGGCTGCACACAAAACATGTCGTCCACCCACGGATCGTCGAAAATCCAACTGATGGTCTACTGAACGAAGTCGTCGTCATCCTCCTCCGGAGGAACCTCCACGAAGTACTTGCCAGTGCTCTTGTCGAAGTAGTAGTCTGAGGGCCCAAACATTTGTACATAGCGTGAAAGAAAATGCAAGGGTTGAGTATATATCAATACATTATAACTAACTTCTCACGGTAAGGAAAGGATAGTGGTCGAGGTTGCAGCCGCACTAGCATATATGATTGGCTAACGATCTAATTAGAGTAAGGAAAGATCCAAGAATCCGTTGATGATCGCATCAATAAGGCTCTATTTCACCTACTTACGTCAATCATAACACAACCTTGTCCCCTGTTTGTCGCTCCGGATGAATAAGAGCAATCAAGGCAACTCACATGTTTGCAATTTTATAAGCATGATTATGTTGATGTTATTCTATGAATAAGACGTAGGTTCTGAGTCGTCCATAACCGCGGATACGGCTTTTCGAAAATATTTAACCCTGCAGGGGTGTACCAACTGCCCATTATAAGCTTCGCATGTACGCCCGGTTTCATCTTGGCGGGTGAAGGCGCCCGAAACTCCGGAACGTCAGAGTCCCTCTAACTAATAACACACAATTCCTGGTGGACCTCGGTGAGTCGACATCCAAATCAAAAGCCGGCTGCGCTCTTGAATCGGCCTCTACCGTCTGGACGATGTCGGGCTAACTAACCCATCACTGTGGGAAGCCCCCTAGCTTACAAGGTTGTACCAACGAGGGAAATCTATCCTCGCTCGCCTGAGTTGTTTTAAATTCTGCTGGAGCGCTAACCAAACACACACACAGGTTTCAAATGGTAAAATCAGCTTGGGCCACCACTAGAATTGTTTGTAGCTAGGTAGGTAAGACAAGGGGAACCCATAGCATCCCACACACGATTAGGCACGCTCAATCAAAGAACCAATACCCGGAACTCGGATCCTAGGTGACTGATGTGCGAGGTAATGATAGTGATTTCTCGCCCTTCGTTGGTGAGCCCCAAGTGTAAGGCGTGATGTAGCACAGCAGCAAATTTCCCTCAGTAAAGATACCAAGGTTTGTCTCCAGTAGGACTCCGGAGATGATAAGTAGGTGTCAGCGGCGCTACTGACGCAGACCTGCACACAGACACAAATAACTTTGTTCCCAACGAAGTTTAGAGAGGTTATCAATCTCTCCGGTCTTGTTGTTCACAAAGGATCAAACACAAAGGATAATGATAGCAACTGAAAGTAAAAGAAGAAAAAGTAAATGAGCGTGTAAACAGTGATGAGGATATGGACCGGGATACGTGATGTTCACTAGTGATGTCTCTCTCCCAAAAGACAATAAAACTGCTATGCGAGGTGAACAACTTACAGAAGGGCAATTGACAGGATTAAGAACGCACCGCAATGCTAACTATGCTACAGAAGAAAGGAAGAGGCTCAAAAGCACGGGCAGTACGCCAAAATAAGTAGACCGAAATCCAACTGCATCTACTACTAATCATCCACCTTGACATATCTATCCAGAACATCTCGCTAGTATTAAGTTGCAAGCCCCACCCAAAGTGTAAACCCAAAGCAACAGAAAACTGCATTAAAAAACACTTTGCGTAAAGTAAACAATCCTTGCAACCGCGGTTACAAGCACCGTTGTTTTCCCCCTTGTGGCAACAGCACATCCCCTAGACTCATGTTTCTGTCACTCAAGCGTGTCATCGGGGGGCATGAACCCACAATCGAGCATAACGTTCCCTCTTGGGGTTACTACCTACTACTTTGCCAAAGCAATAAACAACAACGGAGAACATGAAAGAATTACATAGGAAAAAATATAAGAGATAAGAACAAAATATATTACTCAATCACAATCTGAACATAATCTCATAATCCATCAGATCCCATCAAACTCAGCATAGCAATAGCAGAAATATTACAAAAGTGCCTCGATCATGTAGGGCATCTCACGAGGTCTAAACCATGAAGAACAAAGAGGGGAGGAGAACATCACATAGCTACTGATCATGGACCCATGGTCCAAGGAAAACTACTCACGAGACATCCGGGAAGCATCCATGGTGGAGAGGAGACTCCCGGAGGTCAACCCTACCTCTGGCAGGGTGCCGGGAAGAGGTCTTCTGGTGCTCCCGATCTCGGAAGCGCGGCGGAGGCGGAACAGAGGCGAGATCGCGAAAAAGGGTTCTGTTCTCGTAACATTCCCGTGACGGAGAATATATAGGCGAAGGGGGCAGCCAGGGGGGCCACCAGGGGTCCAGGCGCCCCCCTGGCGCGGCCAAGCCCTAGGGCGCGCCACCAGGGCGCCTGGGCCCCTGGTGGTGGCCCTCTGGCCCACCCAGGTTCTTCCGGAAGGTTCCTTCACGCTGATTTTTTATCTGAATTTTCCCGAATTTTTGGAGCACTTTTATATGGGGGAAAACTGAAATAGAAAAACAGCAGAAAACAGGAACTGGCAATGTGGTGCACTGAGTTAACAAGTTAGTCCAAATATGATCAAAAGTGTATGAAAGTGTATCTAGATCATAGCAATATCACACAAAACATGCATGGAGCAAGCAGAAATTATAGATACGTTTTGGACGTATCAGTGACTCGAGTGAAACAAAACACCTCGCGGGAACAGCCCGGACTTTCATTCTTTGTCAAATATAGGTTAACATCATATTAATAAATATCAACCAATTTCTGATAATAGCATGATAATCCACTAAGAAGCAATGGGTATAAGCAGCAGGTAAAGGCCCTACACATACTAAGCAATGGTTAGGCAAGCAAGGTACATAGCCAAACAAGGTTTGCGAGGATGTGGGGGCATGGCTGTTTGGGTTTAGTTGAGAGGCACGGTATATGGTGGGAGGATCAAACAACCGTTCTAGCTAAAGCTAGGAAAGCGAGCTGAAAGCTATAAGGAATGTTATATAGACCCCCTTACCTTGGTAAGTAGTCGACCGAGCAGACGTAGCAGGGTCCTCGGGCTCGGTGTCGAACAGCTCCACGTAGGTCTCCTCGGCAAGCTCAGTCTCTAACGTACGGTGTCGGCCAAGAAAACACCAAAAGTAAGCAATCGGGATCAAAATGCACAAGCACGGTTGCATGTTCAAGTTTATATCATGGTGTGACCCTAGCTAGTCAAACCTAAATGACGGTGGTGACGACACATCAACAACTCCATATGCATTTGTTAAGTTATTATGGCTTTGGTCATAGCCTTAGCATTGGTGTAAGTGACATGACAACATGACATGGCAAGTTAGCTAAAGCAAGTAAACAAAAGAAATACATCGTGAATTTAAGCTATCGATGATGGAGACGGAGAGGTGTCGACAAAGGTTGACACCCGAAGAGGTTTCAAAAGAAGGGACGGAGACAAGACTCTCTCATATAACAATATATTAGGGGTTGTTCCAAAAGGATCAAGATCACAGATGACATGGTGCATTCTCAAGAAAAGAGAAAAGAATTTTAGGACATGACTTGCACAAGTTTTGGGAAAAGCAAAGAGTGAGCTACACCCAAGCAAAGGGTTGTTCATATGAAAATATGAACACCATCATGGGTTCCTTTTACCCTGCTATTCCATTTGCAAAGTGGTGCTCACATGAACACAAGTGCAAAAGATAGGAAGGCAAAAGGGAAAAAGAAAAAGGAAAGAAAATACAAATGGGGTACAAGTGCTAGGTGCACCTCACCAAATTTTTGTGTTGCACAAAGCACAAAAATAATGGTCCCATTGACTTCCTTGAATTTCTCTGCCCCAAAAACATGTATCACATGTTGGCATTTGAACCATCACTCAATTGATACAAGTTCTCAGATTTTGAAAAAATCCAAAAAAATTTAATAAAAAAAGCAAAACCTAAAATAAAGGTTGGTGGAAATTTCCCCAGCAGGATTCGAACCCGCAACCATAATCAACATGACCCAGACCTCCTGCCACTGCTCTACTCAAACGATTGCGAACGAAAAGGAGGTGCAGACCACAAGTTCTAACTGCTCGGGTTTACTGAAGAAAGTGCAACACTTGCACTGGCGGACTGAACATGGCAACGGGCAGCGACAAGGGCCACTTCTGGCGACCGTGGCCTAGGCTACGAACCACCGGCGACACGACTGGGTGGAGGAACGCGAAGCTGGTGCTCCCATGAACGCATAGGGCGGTCGGGCTCGGGCCGGGGTGCCGTGACGGCGGCGCTAGGTTCACCGGAAAATGGGGTGGCGCAAGGCCTGAACCTGACGCGCAATCTTCAGAGGTACGCACATGGCGGCCAAGACGAGTCCAAGGCGGGCCCTTTGCTGCCAAATGCGCGTCCAGGGCGCAGCCACAGCATGTGTGTGCGTGCCCTGGGAGCGCCACGACCATGGCATCCACGGGTTGCATGGCGGTGACCTCCACGGCGGAGGACGGAGCAATCACGGCTCGGCTACTGTTCTACGCACTATGGGGAAGGGAACTCGTCGTGGCTCACCTAGGGGATGTTGAGGGCGAGCTCGAGTCACGATAAGTAGAGGGAGGTCGGCCGTCGTCGGAGAAGAAGGCGGCCGCGGCGGAGGACGTCGACTCGCACTCAAATTGGACACCTCGCGGGCAACAGGCGAGGAGGAAATCCACTTGTGAGCGCACGGGTCGCGCACGCAAGCGCATGCTCCAAACCATGGCGGGGCGGAGGAGAATCGTCGGGCTCACCGGCGGAAAACAAGGGAGGGGCTCCCTGGCCCTGGAGGCACCGACGGAGGAGAAAAGGGGGCAGAAGGAACCCTAGGGCGCACTGGGACCCTTATAGGACGCAACGGCTTGAGTTGATGGCCAGAGACGGCGAGACATGGACGGCTCCGGCGCCGTGCTTCTCTTCACGTCCGCGCTGTCGGCTAAGAGAGCAGGTGGCCGTCAGGCCACCGTTATATCCGCGTCGTTGATCAAAACGGGCGGCCATGATCGGGTCTATACCCCTTCGCATGGGCTGGACCACTAGGAGGGAAAAACAGGCCAGGCGGGCTGGGCCTTGTTTGAACTTTCCAGAGAAGGAGAAAAGGAAGATTTTCCATTTAGAAAAAATAGAAATCAACCTAGAGTTTGTGTGAGAGATTGATAAAGAATAAATTCAAACAAAAATGCGATACATAATCAGGGGAGTTTTATTGATTTTACAAAATTGGTTTGAACCAATTTGATACAGGTAAAATAATGGGCATTTGAATTAAATTCAATTATATTTGAACTGGAACTCAAATTTGCAGAGGGATAAAAGTCAAATCAACCATTAGAAAAGCTTGGGAGGAAGAGATATTTGGCTATGCCAAAGTTGAACCTTAGGGAAGCACACATGCACATGGAACAATTGCCACAATACCCTTCTTTGACCCCAAAGATTGATTCGAATTCAAATTCAAATGAGCTCCAACATGGATGGCATTCAAGGTCACCACGTCATACTACATCATCTTCCATGTGCACAAGTTTTATAGCCATTTGACATAGTAAAATTACAACATGAATAGTAATTTTACTGGTAGGCGGTTACACCTGGCTACCAAGGACGAATGTTGTTCCACATCCCTGACCAATCGACTCCCCCAGGATACACGCCACCCAGACAGGCGACTCCTCCGCCACGCACAGATAGCTTCCACACGCCTCCTCATCACTACGATAACCCCATGGAAAATATCATGGCAGCAACTCGCTTCCTCACCAACGCGCCAATTCATGGGGATACTCCAACAGATCACGCTGCTCGAGAAGCCGTCGACTTGGACAAAACTGTGATCACACAACAAGCTCAATATTCACAAGGGGTCCCATAGATCCATGGAAATGCATATCTAAGTGTGAGCACGCAAGCAGAGTCGCCAGTTCTTGTAGCCTCGAGCAGCCATCGCCATCACGGAGCACCGCCGCCCCTGAGCCCTTAGGGGTCACTGAGAATTATTGACCTGCCGGCTCCTAACACCAACCGCCGCATAGAGCCGGCGGCCCAATTTCCCTCACAAAATCAAAACACCGAGTTCGTCAGCAGATCCGTGGGTAACCGGTGTCTAGTGAAGGCTCTGAGAAACACACGCTTGCCCAGATTTCAAGGGACCGCATAAAATTCGAAACTATATAGCTTACATGGAACCGACGGCTTGGATCGAAAGCTATGACCTTGCCAATATGCTGCAAGCCGGCGAAGAAGTTTGTTCCCGTTATTTCACGATGATGTTGGAAGGGCCGGCTCGTACATGGTTCAAAAACCTCCCAGAGAACTCCATCACCTCGTAGGCAGACCTCAAAGAGAAGGTTGTCAAGAATTTCCAAGGCACCTGCCGGAGAGCCACTACAATTGTTGACTTGGAGCACTATGTCCAGAAGGAAGGAGAGTCGGCCCTAAGCTGGGAGCAACGAGTCGCAGATATAGTCCATTCCTCAGACACCATTACTGCTCAGACAAAAGTGATTGTCTTGGAAAGAAATTGCAAGTTCGAACCCCTGTTGCACAAGCTTGGACGACTCAAGAGGACGGTCACTAACATGGGAGAGGTCATGAATGCGGTCAAGTATGCCGAGTATGAAAAAACCAAGGATGCTGATCCAGAAGAGGACAAAGATTCCAAGAATAAGAAGAACAATGGCAAAGGATCCCAGAGCCAGAATGAATAGACCATGCGTCGAGTCGATCAGAATGCTTCCGACTTGGTAGGCAACACGAATGTCGGCTTCCAAAGGCAGAAGTAGGGGGGCAACAACTACCGCAAGCCGGAAGGAGGTTTCCGACCCCCAACTAGATTTGAAGAAGCTTTGAAAATACCTTGTCCAACAAACAGTAAACCCGGACGTCCATCCAATCACACTTGGGAAGATTGCAACTTCATGAAATATTTTGCACTACGTGGAGGCCAGGGACCTCCCGGGTCAGGTGGAAGAGCCGGTTAGAACAACAATAACCAAGATTTTGGGAATCAGGGAGCCAGCGTAGCAACTCAACACCAAGGACCCAGTGAGGGAGGACTGTAAAACCAGTCAGGGCTTTCCGGATTCCAAGAAAACCCAAAATAGCTCCAAGACCACTTAGCTTATCATGTCTTCACCACCACCAGATGTCGGAGGAACAAGAAGCTATAGCAGAGAGCCTCCATGTGTGTGGCCACGGAGCCGACTTGTCCTAGGTGGATTAACCGGTCTAAAAATCCGATCACCTAGACGAGGGATGACAACCCCCTAGTGGTAGAAAACACGGGCTCTCTAGCCCTGGTAGTTTCTCTGCAAATTGGGTACTACACGCTTGACAAAGTGCTCATGGACGGAGGAAGAAGTATCAACATCCTTTACTACGAGACTTTCCGTAGGATGGGACTGATTCACAAATAGCTGCAAACCTCCAACACAGTGTTCCATGGAATAGTCCAAGGCAAGTTAGCACGCCCGATAGGAAAAATCTATCTAGAGACAGCCTTTGGAACTATTGAAATTTTTCGCTCTGACATAACACCCTATGAGGTGGTGAAACTCGAGAGCCCATATCACGCCATCTTCGGCAGACCGACTTACGCTAGGTTCATGGCTCGGCCATGCTATGTCTACCTGAAGCTAAAGATGCCGGGTCCCTTCGGCCCAATGACGGTAGATGGGAGCCGGTCCAGGGCTACGGAATGTCACGAGCAACACGTCAAGTTTGCCGACTCGGCATGCGCCAAGGAGGACCTCTCTGCATACCAGGAGAAGGTAGATCCAACAGACTCCTCCATCCTGAAGAAACCGTCTCCTGACAATAACCCTAAATTCCAACCGGCTCAGGACACGAAGAAAGACGACTTTGTCCCTGGTGACGCTTCCCAGCAGTTTATCATTGGGACAGGGCTATCTGAAAAATAGGAAAGCGCGCTCATCGAGTTCCACCATGAGAATTGGGACATTTTTTCATGGAAACCTTTAAAAATTCCAGGAGTCCCGAGGTAACTCGCTGAGCACCACCTAAATATTGACCCAAACGCCATTGGGGAAGAGATAGCCCGGCTCCTTGCTGCCGTGTTCATCATGGAAGTTTTCTATCCGGAGTGGATTGCAAACCCGGTCATCGTTCTCAAAAAGAATGGGACTTGGCGTAGGTGCATTTACTACACCGACTTAAACAAGGCTTGCCCAAACGATCCCTTCGCGCTACCTCATATTGACCAGATCATAGACTCAACCGCGGGATGCGAGCTCCTGTGTTTTCTCGACGCCTATTATGGCTATCACCAAATCAAGATGGCTCTTGAAGATCAGGAGAAATTTGCTTTCATCACTCCTTTTGGAATATACTGCTACACTTCTATGCCTTTCGGCTTGAAGAATGCATGAGCCACATATCAGCGAACAGTGCAGAACTGCCTCAAGGAGAAAATTGGGCGCAATGTGCACGCTTACGTGGATGACATAGTTATCAAGTCGCAGGTGGCCGGCTCAATCATCCGTGACCGCCAGGAAACCTTCAAGAATCTGCGCAAGTACCAGATGAAGCTAAACCCGGCCAAATTCACCTTTGGCGTCCCTGCGGGAAGGCTCCTCGGATACATAGTGTCAGAGAGAGGCATCGAGGCGAACCCTTAGAATATCAATGCTATCATTGTTCTTCAGAAGCCGGCCTCAGTGAAAGGAGTCCAACGACTCACCGGGTGTGTAGCAGCCCTGAGTCGGTTCATAAGCCGACTTGGAGAAAAAGCAATTCCCCTGTACCGACTCCTGCGAAAGTCAGAAAAATACGTCTGGGATGATGAGGCTGATCAGGCCCTGGAGTCACTGAAGAAACAACTGTGCCAGGCTCTAATCCTAGTGGCTCCTAAGCCAAAGGAGCCAATGCTGCTCTATATCTCATCCAACAATCAAGCAGTCAGTGTCGTGGTTGTGTTCGAGCATATTGAAGCCGATAAAGAGCACCCCATGCATAGGCCAGTCTATTATGTTAGTGAGTTCATGACTTCATCGAAGCAACGCTACCCTCACTAGCAGAAATTGGTCCTTGGCGTATTCATGGAAAGTCGGAAGCTCAAGCACTACTTCCAGGAGCACCCCATAACTGTAGTCAGCTCAGCGCCACTTGTAGATATCATCCAGAACCGAGAATCCACGAGAAGGATTGCAAAGTGGGCTCTAGAGGTGGGGGCTTATCACATCAAGTACGAACCACGTACGACCATCAAATCCCAAGAGCTAGTCGACTTCATCAATGATTGGACGAAAATCCAGGCTCCGTCCAATCAACGGTGAGTTACATCGGCGGAGCCCTGCTCTAACACCCTCAGAATCAGTAACAGTAATCACTACAGTGATTCCACTGTTAGTGATCATTACTGTTGATGATTAAGCCGTGATCACCTTTGATCATAGCTTTGTCAATTTCCAACCCGGATAAAATTTTCAATTGGGTAAATTATAAAACTTTGCTCCAAGAATTGTGGATGCATGTCAATCAACTTGACCATGGTGAAACCAAATCGAACTAGCCATTTGAATAATCACAAGTCAATGATAATTATAAACCCAATGTTGTGGGGTTATCAAATTGTTTTATAAATTAAAATACAATGGAAATCTTAGATAAACCACAATTATGAAACCTATTAATGGGATGCCTAGCAATCATTAAGCCATGTTACTATGGTACTGGTTATTTTAATTAAAATGATTTATTAATATTAAGGAATAAAACCAGAAGCTTAAGGATTATTAAATGGCCATGCAAAATTTAATAAACAAGTAGGAATTTTAAATGCACTAAAAATTGTGAAACCAATTTTATTAAATGCCTCAAAATCAGTAGGTCTTATAAATATTGGAATGTGAATTTATTAAGTTATTTAAATAATGCAATTAAATGATAACAGTAGCAAAACAATACCAAAAAGCCTTTTAAAATAAATAACAATATTCAAATGAATTTAATTAATGCCCAAACTTATTGTGGCATCACTTTACGGTTTAACACAATTATTGAGACTGTTGTCGCATTTTTCTAAAAACATTTGATACCCAGAAATAATAAAACAGAAAAGAAACAAAAGAAAGAAAAAAAAAACAAAAAATAACTAAACTACGCCAGGGGCGAGGCCCACCCCGGGCCCAACCCCCCCCCCCCTCTCTCTTCTTCTCCTCCCACCTGCTCCCTCCCTCCTCTGCCTCACCACGCGCCATGGGCAGGGGGGAGCACTGCTCGGCCGCCCCCACCCCACCTGCCCCCCTACCTGCTCCCCCCCCATGTCTGTGGATAAGGGCGTCACCCTCGCCCTTGAACCCTAGCGCCATCGCCCTCTGTCTCCTCGCGCCTCCCTTTCTCTCTAGAGTGCTCACCCGAGCCGCCATGGCCACGAGCTCGCGAGCTCGCGCGGCCCCTACGGCTCCCAGCCCGAGCCAATGAGTATGGTGGCTGCTTCGTCGTCGTCCACGCCTCCTCACGCAACGAACTCGAGCTCTACGCCAGCGTGTCTCCGTAATCGAGCTCCGAAGTCCACCACATCCTCCGCCTTGCCGGTGAAAAATTCATCGCCGCCGCACAATCCCCGGCCACCAAGACCTCTCCCCTACAATCCCCGTGAGCTTCCGCCCGATTTCCCCCTGTTTCCCTTTCAGACGAGCCTCCGTAGCCTTGTTCCCCCGTCGCCGCCGTGGCCGGCCGCCACCGTGCTCACCACGGCTGCGCACCTCGCGCCCCGCGCGCGCTTGCTGCGCTCGGCCGCGCCTCGCGCGCCCATCTGGCTGCGCGTGAACACACCCCCTTACGCGCCCCGCCGTCGCCTCTTGCCCGCTCTCGGCCGGACTCCTCGCCCTCTGGCCGATGGCTGTGTCCTCCTCCTCGGCCCTGCTATTGCGGCTGCTACTTGCTGTCGCGGCTCGTCTCTCCCCCACGCACGCACCCCCCTGCACCCGTGCCAACACCGTTCGCCGGCGTGCTCGGCTCGACGCCGCCGTGACCCTGGTCATCGGCGGGCACGTCCTGGCTAAGCCACTGGTCTTATTCCACTGACTGGTGGGCCAGCCGAGGGGAATTAACCCCTAATCCATGATTAACAAAACTAAATCACTTTGTTAATTAATATGAGTCACTGACATGTGGGCCGTGTACCACTTAACCTTTTGTCTAATTTAAAACAACTGTTAAAATATCCCTGTTAGACTTCGGCTGGGCCCCCACTGCTTTTAGATTAATAAAAATGTTTATTAAAAATGTGTAGCTGACATGTGGGATCCACTGGTCAGTTGACCAGTCAAAGGCTCCAGCCTATGACATGTGGGTCCCCTCTGTCAAGTTTGACCTGGTCAACCCTTCTGTGGATAATGTTTCTTTTAATAATAAAAGAAAATATTAAATGTTTTAAAATTGATTAAACTTATAAAATCAATATCTTTTAATCCGTATATCGGATCAAAAAACTTTATACATCAAAATTGATCCGAAAAATATAACGAATACGAATACACTATCCGTATGTCTATCACACCCCTCTAACACAACGAACATCGAACCTTCCCCCTCCGGATCGACTGTCCGATAAATTGTCCTGTACTCCTAAAGTACCTGGATGAATTTATTTCGAACACGAATGTTTCTCAGAATAGATCAACTAGCACGGATACACCCCCTTATGTTTTTCCGGTACCCACGACACCTCCTTCTTGATCCTTCCCCCTCCGGACACCCTGTCCAGTAATAACCCGGAGCCGGTTGTTCATCCTCAGATGAATTTCCGTTCCGAGCAACGTGCATTGCACTGCGTTAGAACACCGTTAGCATTGCATCTTTCATGTCATTCATCTGTTTGTATATGCTTGCTGTGTATTTACTGTTTCTTCCCCCCCCTTAATCTCCGGTAGACCCCGCTGCTGCCGTCGACTACACCAATGCTGAGTACGACTACTTCGTCGACGACCGTACCCCTACCGTCGAGCTTCCAGGCAAGCAGAGCCATTCTCTTCCCCACATATCGCCTATCTTTCCGTACTTTTCTTGCACTAGGCATTGTTAATGCTGCTGCTACGAGTACAATCCTATTAAATTGCATAGCCTATTTTTGTCGCCCCTTGATGTGCCTTCCTTTATCCTATGCTGCCTATTATTATTATACATTATTCAGCAGTAAACCCTGCGCATTGTTAGTTAGGTTTAGAATAGCGGGTCGTGATCACTTTGGGAGTGATCGCGGAGACGATATATTACAACTGCAATAGGTACGGATCAATGCAGACGCCCTAGGGAACCTACAACACCGAGACTCTGCCGAGTCGCTTCGAGTTTGGCTTATGAGTGGAATGGACTCGTATTTCACTCTCGTCGGCTCAGTACCGTAGCATCACCGGGATGATACGAGGTTTACCTCTTTAGTTCATTTCGCTGATGTCTCTGTCAAACCTCTTTAAGTGTGCCATCGAGGGTGATACCTCCTGGTTTCACTTAATGGTAGGAACTCAAACCAACTGGTGTCCTTAAAGGTAAGAAGTCGGGTGACCCAACGGTGCCCGCGAGTGGTATTGCGACGGGACGACAGGGAGGGCACGACCAGTGTACCGGTGTGCTTGGCCCCTGATCGTTGGCCGCGAGAGTTACCAAACTACAAAAGTCGAGCTCCTCTAGGAGCACACGTGAGACAAGGTAAGGATACGGTTCAGCTTGTTGGTAACCGCAGTGACTTGGTGGGACGACAGGGCAGGCACTGATGTACTGGTGGGCCTGGCTGCTGTCGTTGTCCGCGGGTCAGTTAAGTACAGGCAACAATAACGGTTGTCACGCAGGTTAATTAAAATGCTAAATGGTTCAGTGAATGTCTTGAGTTGGCTATATGCCATGTACGCACTACATACCCGTGGGAATTACGAGTTTATTGGCTCCTCTGCTTCGTAGTGTCGTCTGAGGACTCTTCAGACGTCAGCAGTACCGCGGCCTACGCCGGGAAGTGGTGTTGTCTTATTTTCTCGCGCGGTGGTGTCTCATTTGGATTTGCTTTAACTTCACCGGCCAGCCATGCACCGTGAAGGAGTACGTTTGGGTTGGGGTCCAAGGCCCGGCGTACTTAGGATTTAGACCGGCGGATGGCCTCTCTGTTGAGTTTGAAAGATGGGCTATAAAGTGTCGGATAGCCTCGGTGGAGCGTTCCCTAACAAGGTTCCCGCCACCCTGGAGATCCGTGCGTGTAGCGTAACACAAGTGCACCCCTGCAGGGAAGATTAATCTATTCGAATAGCCGTGTCCACGGTAACAGGACGCTTTATGCTGAAGCTGGATCTTACCACTACAAACTATTATTATTAAACTGCATGGTTCCGGGTTTTCTTCCTCGCAGGGATGTCGAGGAGGTGAACTCAGAGGCATTGTTAATTATTACAACTTATTATTATACAATGCTGCAGCAACTTCTGCTGCATTGTTACTTTATGATTTATATAAACTGTTGGCTGATTCTTACCTCATGCTGCAAGACATCGTCGGAAGATGCTAGTCTTTGTTAGGCCTAGCTTCTTACCCTTGCTCTGGTTTTCTGTCTCTCAGTCCACTATATACAGCCTCTTCTTTCCGTTGATACAATGCATAATGCTTAGTAGCGGACGTAAGACTCGCGGGTATACTAGATACTCACCCTGCTTTATTTCCTTTATTGTTTTGCCAGATTGGCCGCTGCAGTCGACGTTGGAGTCCAGGAGTAGGAGATCCCCGATGTCGACCACCGCAACGTGAAGATCCCCGATGCCTTCTACAACGTCGAGTTCCCCTTTGACCAGGAGTAGTTTGGAGGTTCCCAGGCAGGAGGCCTCGCCTTTTCGATTGTGTTGTTATTTGTGCTAGCCTTCTTAAGGCAACCTTGTATCCTTGTGTCTGTACTCAGATACTATTTGCTTCCGCTGACTTTGTGCTCTCGAGCTGTTCTATTCGAGCCCTCGTGGCCCCTGGCTTGTATTAAACAGCTTGTATTATTTTATTTGTAGAGTTGTGTTGTGATATCTCATCGCGAGTCCCCGATCTCGATCGTGTACCTTGCGTGTATGATTACTGTACACGGTCTGATTTTGGGGGCGTCACAAGTTGGTATCAGAGCCGACTGCCTGTAGGACACCCCCTTCCAACTCCCTGGTCGAAGTTGAGTCTAGTCCTTGCAAAACTAATTTACTAACAGTGTCGTGTGGCTTATCGGCCCACGTCGCCAACTGGGTGGTATTGGGATCCTTTTTCTCCTTACCTATGCTCTGGGACTCTGCTCTCTTATCCTTGCTGATAAGTTTTATTAACTCTGACTTTAGGTTCTCGTACCTCCTTCATTCCAGAGAGTACTGCCTTCCCGATGATCGCCTGATTCACCTGAAGATCCCGACGATTACTCTCTGATAAATTCCCGATAACCTGCGTGCTCATCGCCTTTGCAATCCCCTGCCACCGATAAGTCTGTGTGGATGATTTCATCCACCTCCCGATCTGGAAAACACGATTCCCTTGTACTCAAGCATCGTATTATTCCGATGCTTCTATCACTCGATGCCTTTGCATTCTTTCTCCTCCCGATTGAGTGCCGATACTCACATCGGATCCCTTGCGAACCATCCGACCTTTTCGTGGATTATTATCCGACTAATCTTACATGGCTTCTTCCATGTGTCGATTGGATTCATCGTGTGAAATACCATTCTTGCCCGTCGATGATTTGTGTTATCATCGACAACCTCCCTTGACTCTCTGCCAGTACAACTTGGTCGTGTATATCGTGCTCTGTTTTGCCTTGGGAAAGATATACACCTGATACTTGTGTATCATCTCAATTTCTTTTCCATTGGTTTGTTTAACCTTTCTTGTAATGTATCTTATCTAAGCAGTGACAATTCCCTGCTTATGTAAACACTTTGGTGTGCTACATTGTCTGTACAACCAGTTACGATTGTTGATGACTTTTCGGTGACCACCGATGGACAAGAACTTTGCCAATTGGTTCGCCTCGTCTTAACGAGCAGGAAAATGGTTCTCTTCGTCCCTCGCCCTTGGCACTGATGATGTTGCCGACATAGTTCACAAATTGTTCTCTAACAAACCTTGCATCGTGCTCGCATGGAATGTCGCCACCCTTCTTACCTTCTGTGGGCCCATAACCCACAGTTCCACAGGACCGAAACCTGACTCTTGTCATCTACCTTGTGATATTCGGACCGATATCATGCTTACGCCCGGTGCTCTGGACCCCTTTTCAACATCCGTTTTCGGCATCGAATGCATGCCTATTCGCTTGAAACTTCTCATACCTTCTTTGTGTTTTCTCGATGTATTCCCCTGAGGTTAAACTCGGAAGGACTTTGTACCCCATAACCTTGAGAAACCCCATTTGATTAACCTTGTATCGATCCTGCCCCCTTAAGCCTTACCTCTTACCCTGTTCGTAAGTGCGATGAAGCCCCCGAGGAAAGGATGAAAACTCATCGAGATGCACCGATGTAAAGAGATGAATACCTCAACATGCAGGATTAAATTCTTCGGGTATGACAACAAGAACCAGAAGATTTGTTAAAAGGCGAAACCGAAACTCTACCCCTTACACTACTTTTAATTCTCGGGACGAGAATTCTTTGTAGTGTTGGAGAATTGTAACACCCTCAGAATCAGTAACAGTAATCACTACAGTGATTCCACTGTTAGTGATCATTACTGTTGATGATCAAGCCGTGATCTCCTTTGATCATAGCTTTGTCAATTTCCAACCCGGATAAAATTTTCAATTGCGTAAATTATAAAACTTTGCTCCAAGAATTGTGGATGCATGTCAATCAACTTGACCATGGTTAAACCAAATCCAACTAGCCATTTGAATAATCACAAGTCAATGATAATTATGAACCCAATGTTGTGGGGTTATCAAATTGTTTTATAAATTAAAATAAAATGGAAATCTTAGATAAACCACAATTATGAAACCTATTAATGGGATGCCTAGCAATCATTAAGCCATGTTACTATGGTACTGGTTATTATAAATAAAATTATATATTAATATTAAGGAATAAAACCAGAAGCTTAGGGATTATTAAATGGCCATGGAAAATTTAATAAACAAGTAGGAATTTTAAATGCACTAAAAATTGTGAAACCAATTTTATTAAATGCATAAAAATCAGTAGGTCTTATAAATATTGGAATGTGAATTTATTAAGTTATTTAAATAATGCAATTAAATGATAACAGTAGCAAAAAAATACAAAAAAGCCTTTTAAAATAAATAACAATATTCAAATGAATTTAATTAATGCCCAAACTTATTGTGGCATCACTTTACGGTTTAACACAATTATTGAGACTGTTGTCACATTTTTCTAAAAACATTTGATACCCAGAAATAATAAAACAGAAAAGAAACAAAAGAAAGGAAAAAAAACACAAAAAAAAAACTAAACTACGCCGGGGGCGAGGCCCACCCTAGGCCCAACCCCCCCCCCCTCTCTCTCTCTTCTTCTCCTCCCACCTGCTCCCTTCCTCCTCTGCCTCACCACACGCCATGGGCAGGGGGGAGCACTGTTCGGCCGCCCCCACCCCACCTGCCCCCCTACCTGCTCCCCCCCCATGCCTGTGGATAAGGGCGTCACCCTCGCCCTCGAATCCTAGCGCCATCCCCCTATGTCTCCTCGCGCCTCCCTCTCCCTCTAGTGTGCTCACCCGAGCCGCCATGGCCACGAGCTCGTGAGCTCGCGCGGCCCCAGCGGCTCCCAGCCCGAGACAGTGAGTATGGTGGCTGCTTCGTCGTCGTCCACGCCGCCTCGCGCAACGAACTCGAGCTCTACGCCAGCGTGTCGCCGGAATCGAGCTCCGAAGTCCACCACAGCCGCCGCCTTGCCGGTGACAAATTCATCGCCGCCGCACAACCCCCGGCCACCGCGACCTCTCCCCTACAATCCCCGTGAGCTTCCGCCCGATTTCCCCCTGTTTCCCGTTCAGACGCGCCTCCGTAGCCTTGTTCCCCTGTCGCCGCCGTGGCCGGCCGCCACCGTGCTCACCACGGCTGCGCGCCTCGCGCCCCGCGCGCGCTTGCTGCGCTCGGCCACACATCGCGCGCCCATCTGGCTGCGCGTGAACACACCCCCTTACGCGCCCCGCCGTCGCCTCTTGCCCGCTCTTGGCCGGACTCGTCGCCCTCTGTCCGATGGCCGTGTCCTCCTCCTCGGCCCCTGCTATTGCGGCTGCTACTTGCTGTCACGGCTTGTCTCTCCCCCACCCACACAACCCCCTGCACCCGTGCCACCGCCGCTCACCGGCGTGCTAGGCTCGACGCCGCCGTGACCCTGTTCATCGGCAGGCACGTCCTGGCTAAGCCACTGGTCTTGTCCCACTGACTGGTGGGCCAGCCGAAGGGAATTAACCACTAATTCGTGATTAACAAAACTAAATCACTTTGTTAATTAATATGAGTCACTGACATGTGGGCCGTGTACCACTTAACCTTTTGTCTAATTTAAAACAACTGATAAAATATCCCTGTTAGACTTACAGCTGGGCTCCCACTGCTTTTAGATTAATAAAAATGTTTATTAAAAATGTGTGGCTGACATGTGGGACCCACTGGTCAGTTGACCAGTCAAAGGCTCCAGCCTATGACATGTGGGTCCCCTCTGTCAGGTTTGACCTGGAAAACCCTTCTGTGGATAATGTTTCTTTTAATAATAAAAGAAAATATAAAATGTTTAAAAATTGATTAAACTTATAAAATCAATATCTTTTAATCCGTATATCGGATCAAAAAACTTTATACTTCAAAATTGATCAGAAAAATATAACGAATACGAATACACTATCCGTATGTCTATCACACCCCTCTAACACAACGAACATCGAACCTTCCCCCTCCGGACCGACTGTCCGATAAATTGTCCGGTACTGCTAAAGTACGCGGATGAATTTATTTCGAACACGAATGTTTCTCAGAATAGATCAACTAGCACGTATACACCCCCTCATGTTTTTCCGGTACCCACGACACCTCCGGCTTGATCCTTCCCCCTCCGGACACCCTGTCCGGTAAACACCCGGAGCCGGTAGTTCATCCTCAGATGAATTTTCGTTCCGAGCAACGTGCATTGCACTGCGTTAGAACACCGTTAGCATTGCATCTTTCATGTCATTCATCTGTTTGTATATGCTTGCTGTGTATTTACTGTTTCTTCCCCCCCTTAATCTCCGGTAGACCCCGCTGCTGCCGTCGACTACACCGATGCTGAGTACGACTACTTCGTCGACGACCGTACCCCTACCGTCGAGCTTCCAGGCAAGCAGAGCCATTCTCTTCCCCAGATATCGCCTATCTTTCCATACTTTTCTTGCACTAGGCATTGTTACTGCTGCTGCTACGAGTACAATCCTATCCAATTGCATAGCCAGTTTTTGTCTCCCCTTGATGTGCCATCCTTTATCCTATGCTGCCTATTATTATTATTATTATACATTATTCAGCAGTAAACCCTGCGCATTGTTAGTTAGGTTTAGAATAGCGGGTCGTGATCATTTTGGGAGTGATCGCGGAGACGATATATTACAACTGCAACAGGTAAGGATCAATGCAGACGCCCTAGGGAACCTACAACGGCGAGACTCTGCCGAGTCGCTTCGAGTTTGGCTTACGAGTGGAATGGACTCGTATTTCTCCCTCGTCGGCTCAGTAGCGTAGCATCACCGGGATGATATGATGTTTACCTCTTTAGTTCATTCCGCTGATGTCTCTGTCAAACCTCTTTAAGTGTGCCATCGAGTGTGATACCTCCTGGTTTCACTTAATGGTAGGAACTCGAACCAACTGGTGTCCTTAAAGGTAAGAAGTCGGGTGACCCAACGGTGCCCGCGAGTGGTATTGCGACGGGACGAAAGGGAGGGTACGACCAGTGTACCGGTGTGCTTGGCCCCTGATCGTTGGCCGCGAGAGTTACCAAACTACGAAAGTCGAGCTCCTCCAGGAGCACACGCGAGACAAGGTAAGGAGACGGTTCACCTTGTTGGTAACCGCAGTGACTTGGTGGGACGACAGGGCAGTCACCGATGTACTGTTGGGCCTGGCTGCTGTCGTTGTCCGCGGGTCAGTTAAGTCGAGGCAACGATAACGGTTGTCACGCAGGTTAATTAAAATGCTAACTGGTTCAGTGAATGTCTTGAGTTGGCTATATGCCATGTACGCACTACCTACCCGTGGGAATTACGAGTTTATGGGCTCCTCTGCTTCGTAGTGTCGTCCGAGGACTCTTCAGACGTCAGTAGTACCGCGGCCTGCGCCGGGAAGTGGTGTTGTCTTATTTGCTCGCGCGGTGGTGTCTTATTTGGATTTGCTTTAACTTCACCGGCCAGCCACGCACTGTGTAGGAGTACGTTCGGGTTGGGTTCCAAGGACCGGCGTACTTAGGATTTAGACTGGCGAATGGCCTCTCTGTTGAGTTTGAAAGATGGGCTATGAAGTGTCGGATAGCCTCGGTGGAGCGTTCCCTAACAAGGTTCCCGCCACCCTGGAGAGCCGTGCGTGTAGAGTAACACAAGTGCACCCCTGCAGAGAAGATTAATCTATTCGAATAGCCGTTTCCACGGTAACAGGACGCTTTATGCTGAAGCTGGATCTTACCACTACAAACTATTATTATTAAACAGTATGGTTCCTGGTTTTCTTCCTCGCAGGGATGTCGAGGAGGTGAACTCGGAGGCATTGTTAATTATTACAACTTATTATTATACAATGCTGCAACAACTTCTGCTGCATTGTTACTTTATGCTTTATATAAACTGTTGGCTGATTCTTACCTCATGCTGCAAGACATCGTCGGAAGATGCTAGTCTTCGTTAGGCCTAGCTTCTTACCCTTGCTCTGGTTTTCTTTCTCTCAGTCCACTATATACAGCCTCTTCTTTCCGTTGATACAATGCATAATGCTTAGTAGCGGCGTAAGACTCGCGGGTATACTAGATACTCACCCTGCTTTATTTCCTTTACTGTTTTTCCTGATCTGCCGCTGCAGTCGACGTTGGAGTCCAGGAGTAGGAGATCCCCGATGTCGACCACCACAACGTGAATATCCCTGATGCCTTCTACGACATCGAGTTCCCCTTTGACCAGGAGTAGTTTGGAGGTTCCCAGGCAGGAGGCCTCGCCTTTTCGATCGTGTTGTTATTTGTGCTACCCTTCTTAAGGAAACCTTGTATCCTTGTGTCTGTACTGAGATACTATTTGCTTCCGCTGACTTTGTGCTCTCGAGCTGTTGTATTCGAGCCCTCGTGGCCCCTGGCTTGTATTAAACAGCTTGTATTATTTTATTTGTAGAGTTGTGTTGTGATATCTCATCATGAGTCCGCGATCTCGATTGTTTACCTTGCGTGTATGATTACTGTACACGGTCTGATTTTGGGGGCGTCACACCTGCATACGTTATTCAGAGATGTGTGTCGCTAGAAGAAGGAAGAGAAATCCTCAATGAAATACACTCTAGAGACTGCGGCCACCACGCCGGCTCTCATTCGCTGGTGGCTAAAGCTTTTAGACACAAATTCTACTGGCTCACTGCACATGCGGATGCAGAGGATATAGTCAAGAAGTGCGACGGATGCCGGTGTTATACCAAGAAAGCTCATGTGCCGGCTCAAGAACTCAGGATGGTCCCTATCACTTGGCCCTTTGCAGTGTGGGGGTTTGATATTGTGGGACCTTTCAAAAGGTCAGCCAACAAGAATACACACTTGTTAGTGGCAGTGGATAAATTCACCAAATGGGTTGAGGCAGAGCCGGTCAACAAATGTGATGCAGCCACGACACTCAAATTCTTGAAAAATATAATATAAAGATTCAGCTACCCCCACAACATCATCACTGATAATGTATCTAACCTATCAGAGGGGGTTATGCAGAGATTCATCCAAAATAAGCACACCCGACTCGACGTTGCATCAGTGGCTCACCGACAAACCAAAGGACAAGCTGAGAGAGCCAATCAATAGTTTCTCCGAGGCATCAAACCCCGACTCCTAGTCCCTTTGGAAAGGACGCCGGGGTGCTGGGAGGAAGAATTACCCTCAGTATTGTGGAGTATCAGGACGACTCCTAACAGGTCAATAGGCTAGACACCCTTCTTCCTGGTCTATGGAGAAGAAGCTGTCCTCTCAAGTGGCATCCGTCATGACTCACCAAGGGTCACAACTTATGTGGAAGCCGACAATGAGAAAGCGAGGAAAGACGGCTTGGATGTTCTTGATGAAAAACGAGGACTATCAGCAGCTCAGTCGGCTATCTACCAACAAGATTTGCGACGATATCATAGCCGCCGTATCAGAAGTCGTACTTTCTAGGAAGGTGACTTAGTGCTCTGCCTCATACAGAAAAAGGATGGAATGCACAAGTTATGAACTCCATGGGAAGGACCGTTTGTGGTCAGCAAGAACCTGTACAATGGATCCTACTACCTGGTTGATATACGCGAGAAGTAAAAGTCATGCACATCCATGGAGGAGACTCCCAGACCGTGGAACATTGCACCACTCCATCAATATTATACTTGAGTAGAACAAGAACACTATTTCACATCTATATAAGTCGACATTCATCGCACCGGCTTTCGCCAAATATATATAAGTCAACATTCGTCACACCGGCTTTCGCCGCATAATAAATAAGGATAAGTCGATTTTCATCTCATTGGGCTTTCACCATATTTAAATTTATAATTCGATTTTCGTCGCATTCGGCTCTCGCCATATCTAATACATAAGCCGATTATCATCGCACTAGGCTTTCGCCATAATTAAAGTCGATCTTCATCGCACTCAGGCTCTCTTCATATCTAAAGTCGACTTCCATCGCACTAGTCCTTCGCCATATCTAAAGTCGAATCTCGTCGCACCAGCTTTCTCCACATATATGAATAAAAAACAAATTTTAATCATAAACCAACTTTTTCTTTCATACCTTCATATTTTCCATATTGCATCATACAATGCATATTTTTACACCTTTTCTCAAAGACCTGGGGCTTGATCAACCCTCTATCGGCTCTAAGCATGTATATTTCTTAGTAAGGAGAATCGGGGAGCTCGATGATACTCATCGACTCTTAACAGAGAAGCCGACATATATATGTAAAACTCCACGTGTGTATGTCTTATTCAGGGGAATTAGAGGAGTTCGATGGCACCCATCGACTCTTAACTGAAGAAATCCCGGCATATACATGAATTGGTCACCCACGCCGTTTGTCCTGTATAACTAAGTCTCATATAACTAACGCGAACCCGGTTAGTCTAAACTTTGGGGGCTTACATAAAATGCCTATTGAGTTTAGTTTTGGGAGCCGGGAACGCTAGTCATATAAGCCGCATTTAGAGAGAAGTTTCGACTCTTGAACCAATAATCTCTCTCAACGCGAGAAGATGTGGCATGAGTCGACTTCTACTACCTTTGCATTTTCTTTTTGCATACAAGCCACATGCTCAATTAACCATAATAATTTTTTTCTTTTCAGGTAAAAGTTAGACCTATGTTAGTCGGCACAGCACCCAGATGCATATACTGACTCATGGGGACTACACTTCAAAATTTCTTCTCAAAGACCCGACACAACGCAATGATGTTCGTGCCGACTCTTGGGGAATGTCACTTAAAAAACAACAACCTTAAATGATTTGGTTTGACACATAAAATGACCACACCAAATCATGGGGGCTACAAATCAATATATTCTATGAGTCGATACAACATGTAAGTACATTTAATCGACTCAGGGGGCTACAGATACAAGATGGCTCTCATAAAATATTCAAAGTCAGGTATCAAACCGACTTACTAATTTGATAGGAAATTAAAATTTTCATTCATCAACTGCCGAGTCTTACATCAAAAGGAGAAGCCTTACATTACAGGAAAGTAAAGGACAAAGTCGGCAGAATACTACTAGATAAAACCTACAGCTCCAGAGTCGTCTTCAGGAGTCTTCTTCATCATCAGATGAGGTGAGTCGGGTCACAGCAGTCGGCTCGATCGCCATCCGAGTCAAAAACCCTTGCCCACAGGGTCTCCTCACCATCATATCTGAAGATAATAGTATCTCCCCTCTGAATGTTCCTAGAGCAAAGAAAACTTTTCTAACCTTTCTCCAGGAACATAGAGTCCTGACCAGAGAAGCTAGTGGCTACCCAGATGGGTCCATGAGGGAACCCTTTAGAGCGAAGCCACAGGCCTGGTGGCTTAGAATCCACCATGAGCTGGGAAAAAGATTCAGGAAGATTGAACCAACGACGGATCGTCTGAACTTTTACCAACAACTCATTCCTCTCAGGATAAGAAGGAGGAGATTCAAGATCTGGCGAAGACTGAGTAGTGCGTGTGCTTCTTTATCTACCACTATCGCGACCCCATCCATCTCCACGACGACGGCCACGACCTCGACCACCACAAGAACCTGCGCTGGAACCAGGATTATCGACTGCCAAAGGAACATGGGTTCTTAGCTTGGGAGCCATGGAGAAAAGTGGCAAAGGTAGAAGAGGAAGAAGAAGATACGAGCACCCAGAAGATAAACTACCCGATGGATATTTATAGAGGTTACGAGGAGAGGATCAATCAATGCCATAATAACATGGGTGAACTACCCATGGTAGGTGACATTTATGAAAAGACTCCTCGATTATCACCATGATATCAATGCCTTCAACAGTGGCGCTTCGTGTAGTAAAGTCATAAATACAGTAACGAATCCTTGACTAAGAACGTCAAAGGAAATTTTCTGGTTGGAAGGTGAAACGAAATTTTTTCACCAACTCCTTATAAACCTCGAAGGTATGAGACCCGGCCACGAGTCGGCCGTGCTAAGCATGACGAATCGAAGCCGTAGAAGGAATTAGACTTACATTGTATAGCACGTAGCATATTTGTAAATAAGAATAGGACTCCACCTCGTGTCGGAGTCGGATTCGCGGAATCCCGGGACCCGGCTCCTTTATAAGTCGAGATTCACGGGATCCAGAGTCAGAACAATCTCAATCCAAGATGGGACTAGACACTTTTTGGCGTAACCTAGATCTCCTCGAGACAAAGGTTACGAACCAACTATCGTATAATCGATCGACCGACTCTTCTATTAGGAGAGTCGGAACCCGCAATAATAAGAAGGAGTAGGCTTTTACCTCGAGACAAAGAGGGGCTGAATCCTGGGTAAATCACTGAGTCTCTTGTCGATGTCGACTCTCTCCTCGTATCCACCTCGCAGCAAAAGTCCCATGTCAACTCCGACTCTTCGAACATCTGTTGTGACTTTCCCAAGACAGTTTCTGCGCATCATGATGCCGTTCGAAAGGATGAATGGACACATCAAAAAATACGTTTGTAAATGGTCCCTTCCAGATGGAAGCATAGCGAAGGGCTTTCTAACCTTAGAGTGTATCTCTTTTTGTACGAATTATCTAAACACCAAGAACCCTTTTGGTCTGCCCGTCAACAAGCACTTTGGCAAGATTGATGGGTGTGGTCACCACGAGGGAAGCTGTGCAATGCATGTCAACTTCGAGGGTCGAGACATCGACTTTGAAAGAGCAAGCCTAGTCGCGCTACAACACATCCAGTTGGTCGATCCTTGGATACTAAAGCAGAAGAATGTAATCAGGAAGAAGTATAGTGACCAGGGCCTGCAGATAACGGACCGAGATCCACAGCTAATTAAAGAGCACAACTCCAGTTTCATGACATGGTTCAGGGACGAGCTTCGTGCTAATCCCCCGCGAAGGAACGCTTCCGAGGGAGAAAACATGATATTCACCTTGTCACAGGGTGCCGCACACAACCTGATGACCTATCAAGCATATCATATCAATGGCTACACATTCTACACGGATGAAAAGGACAATAACTACGATTACCAGAACTCAGGGGTAACAGAGATATTATACACCAATGACGTCAAGGAAAGATTATACGGAAGGATCGAGGACATATGGGAGCTCGACTACTGTGGAGAGAAGGTGCCGATGCTCCGTGTGAGATGGGACAAGAGCATCGTAAAAGAAGACCGGTACTTCACCACCATGGTTATATCCGAAGCCAAATCCAAGTATGCGGGTGCAAATGTCACTGCGAAAAAGGAGCCATGGGTACTGGCTAGACAAGTGGACCAATGCTTCTTCATTACCGACCCATCAAATCCGAGCTGCGTTGTAGTGAGGAGAGACAAAAGAAACATCATCGGAATGGATGGAGTCGCCAAAGAACAAGACTTTGACAAGTACGGCGACCCGAAGATAGAAGATGACTACACCACTCAGGATACATACACCCGTTCAAGAGGAAAAGTGAAGCCGTTCGGGGCCTAAATTATTCAACCACGACAAAGAAGGGAAAGAAGAAGATCGTGAGGAAACGGTATCTAGATAGATAGCTCCAAATTTAAGAAACTATTTTGTAATTTATGATCACTTTGTGTATGCACGGATTTAATCTACACTGTGTAATTGATGAACACATTCTTATGTTTCCAAATGCCGCTACACCTTGCGTTTGTGGATCTTGGTTCGAGAAAGGTTCCACCCCCACCAATACATTGACATCCTTGCATAGCAAGGCGACGAAACGGTTAAGGCATGGTGGATCGATAGGATGGGTAACACACCGATGGGAAGGCAGGCCATGGCCTCGCTAACCATGTTAGGAAGGAAGACCATAGGGAATGAGCGAGATAATTGACGGGCTCGATAGACATTTAGTGTAGCACGATAGCTAGGCCAATTAGCGCGATAGCTAGGCCAATTAATTCAACAAAAAAATAAAAAAACGCTTAGGGGTGGCGCAGTCTGTATAAATGCGTCACTAAGTGTGCTTAGGGGTGGCGCATTTTGCCAAAATGCGCCACCAATAGGGTTTCTTATGAGTGGCGCATTCTTGCGAAATGCGCCACGCATAAGAAAACTCTTGGTGGCGCATTTTGGCAAAATGCGCCACCCCTAAGCCTTAACCTCCATCGGGCCCCTCCCCTTGTCCGTGCCCATTCCCCATTCGCTCGAGCCTTCACCATTCGATCGAGCCGCACCGAAGCCCTAGCTCCGCCGCACCGGAGCCCTCGCCGCGCCGGAGCCCTAGCCGCCGCACCGGAACCGCCCTGCGCCACAATGTTGGGGCACGCGGTACGCTATGCTAGCGCCAAATTGAAATTTCTACCACGCACAACCAAGATCACTGCTACTGGGATTAACTACGCGAAGGAGAGTTGGCGATGCGCCTCGGCGGCTGCTCCTCGAATCCCTCGAACCGACCCCTCGTACCGATCCCACGAACGGAGTCCCGTGATTCGATCCCGCGAACAGTTCGTCCAAGCGCCACAGGTGCGACGCCTCCAAGGTATGCACACGTACAAGGAGGAGTGTCGAGCGACGGACTGCTAGGTCTGTCGACTCGGCCTAGAGGTGGAGTGGAGGCTAGGGTTCTGGTCTAACCTCTACACCTTCGAGACCCTCCATCCATATTACATTAGGATCACATCCGAATGGGCTCCTTTCCCCTTAAGTGCACGACCCTATAGGTTCACGTACACATGGACACGTCCCGGATCACATCCGGTTCGATAGCTGGTAGCGGTTCCTAGAAGAACGTGTCGGCTCCCGTATATGCGTAAAGTCAAAAGACGAACCATTAAAAAGTGTCATATGCAACATTCCTTTTGCCTCACGATATATGTTGTCAAGCTCAAGGCGAGTACTTTTCAGCCTTGTGATAGTTTGACCTCTGTTCTCGAAACCGTGATACAGATTCCTGAACTAGGTTAACACTTACCGATGTCGCATGGCCATGCTTTCTGAATCTGATCACTCGAGAGGGCCCAGAGAATATCTCTCCGAGGTGGAGGGGGAAATTCCATCTTGATTAACCATGTCTCGCGGCATGTATCATGACTCACCCGTAAGCTACCTTTATAACTACCCAGTTACGGTGCAGTGTTTGATAGTCCCTAAGTGAGTCATTCCTCATCCCGAGAACATGCGAGGAACTCAGGTCTAGGACATGGCATATACATTGTATTGAGACTAATAGATGACAATACCTCGCTGCATCTCAAAGTGGGTCTCTGTCCAACTAAGTGATCCCATCACTAAGTCTATACTATCGGTAGCATCTCCATGCTCATGACTTGTGAAACATAGTCATCACCCGAATCATATACTAGTCAAGGATATGTGTCGACATAACCTTATCAACTAGGGACCATTAGAACAATCTTCATAGAATATGTATGATAACCCACAACTTCAGGGGATCGAGATAGTCTTCGCGGGTAAGAACAACCCAATTTAGTGATTCGACTCAAGGGGAGCCAACGAATATCCACAAGCTTTAACAGTGGAATTTTCAATTCCACCGCACCTGAGATATACTTACTTGCAACAAGATATTAGTAGTAACGGAAATAGTGGTGGTGGAACTTGTGATATGGAAGTGATGATAGCAACGGAAATAGTGGTGGTGGAACAGCGACAGTAAAACAACAAAAGTAAACAACTAGTAACCAGCAGAATTAAATACATTGTAGGCTAAGGAGATGGATGGTTGGGCGCTGCATGGATAAGGCACATCATGTATTTAACTTGGGGCAAGGCACACAGGAAAGCAATGATCATCAAGGCATAAATCAAACATCAGGCATTTACCCCACAGGTAGTTGTACGTTCTTGCAATAAGAACTTGCACAACATCTTTTGTCCTACCATCCCGTTACAAACCTGGCCAAAAGGAACTTATGGAGATTAAGGTCCTCCTGTCAAACAGCACCCGAACAAAGCATTAACAATCAATGGATACATGGAATCCTCAAACTATAGTCCATCCCCTTTGGTGTCCCAAGATTTCACCGTTTCGATCACCAGTTCCGGACTATAACAGGTGCATACAACTCATAGATAGGATCAAGAACACAAATATATTCATGCAAACACATAGTGTTCAGATCTGAAATCATGGCACTCGGGCCCAATGTGACAAGCACTAAGAGCAACAAGTTGAAGCAGAGATGATAAAGAACAATCTAGATGATAGGCAACATGCCCCCAACAATCTGATAAAATATTACATGATCTAAATCATCCAATCCCTACAATCCCCTTTTCCTACAGCATGGAATTACTCACACATGGATGGAGAAGTCATGGAGGGAGGATGGAGTGGTGATGATGATAACGATGGCGATGATCTCCCCTCACCGTTGGCCAAAACAGCCTCCAGATTAGCCCTCCCGGAGAAGAACAAAGGGTGGCGGCGGCTCCGCGACGCGAATTGGGAAAACGACTTCTGTTTCGGGGTTTTTCCGTCACGGGAATAAATAGGAGCCTCGGTAGGGCACTGGAGGGGGGAGGCCCCCAGGTGGCCAGAGGGCGCGGCCCCACCTCTGGCCGCGCCCATAGGGCGCCTGGAGCTCCTATGGCCCCCTCTAGCCCACTTCTGGTTCTGGGCTTCTTCGGGTGCGTGGATTTTCTGGTATTTTTCCGGGAATTTTTTGAGACGTCCAAAAATCCATTTTCCTGCGCACAATAAAACTATACAGGCAGCTCTGCTGAAAACAGCGTCAGTCCGGGTTAGTCTCGTACAAATCATGCAAGAATGAGGGAAAAACAATAGCAAAAGTGTTTTGAAAAGTAGATACGTTTGAGACGTATCAACTCCCCCAAGCTTAGCATATTGCTTGTCCTCAAGCAATTCAGTTCAACGAACTGAAGGCGACTAAGAAAACTTTGACAAACTCTTTTGCTTCAATGAATGTATATAAGCATGTACTACGAAAAGAATTTAGCGAGTATCAAAACAATGCTATGAGGACAATGCATGAAGCAATCCTTCTTTCAAGTGATCAATCACAAACAACTAAAAGTAAATAATATGCTACTGAAAATCAAGACAAGATTACAATGCACAAAGCTTGAACATACTAGAGTGGTATTTCGCTAGCCTCCATGATTGAAGCACAACATAATTGCAAAAAATCCTCCGGATTTTTAAAAGATAATAGAACTAAGAACTTCAGAATAAGTAATAGCACAATCATGAAAAAGACAATGTAATACTTTGGGACTATGCACATTACACTCAGAATGACAATTATGCTCTCCTAGTTGGTGCTTTGAAGAAAGAAGGTGGAGACTCTCGAACCGTGGAGTTTGATGGCAAGGTTGAAAACCCATGGCTGGAAGCAAAGACTAAACATGTACCAGAGCTCTTGGTTTTGAAAAACAGAGATAAAAAGTTTCTGGGAGGTGCATTCTTCGTCAACGAATTCTAGTAGACAACTCAATCACCTCTTACGCTAGACATGTTTCGAGGAACGACTCCCAAGATGGGGACGATCACATCCCCTAAAACTCCTTTGTTTATCACTACCAAAGTTTTCTGATTTCTCATAAACAAAGCGTGAATGAGGATTTGTTGGTTGTTATTATCTTTTGTGAGCTGGGTGCACTCATGCTAGTCCCTCCTCGTATTAGGGGTTTGTAGATTAGACATGCAATCCCGGAGTGAAACATGTCTAACATAAGACGGTCATGAATTACCTAATACTTCCTCATGAGCTGAAGAACAGGCACAACACAGGAGTGTTTTTTAATGATTTCGAGATGGTACAAGAAAGTCTTCGTTAGGATGGCTGGTTGTAACGACCCGATTCACTAAGAATCCAAGTCTCTGTGCATTCTGTGCTAGTCCCTGGATCAATAACGAGCACACACAGTACATGATGTAATATCAAGAATAAACCACATGTCATAAATATTACATCGAAGATCCAGTATTACAATATAGCATACCTGCATAGCCCAAGGCTAGCTTACAAATAGAATACATCGGAAAAACAATAAGAGGTTTGTGGCGTCCATCAACTCCACCGGCATGTTGAGTATAGACATCGTAACCCTGCAACGCATCACTTACTCGTCCTAAACAATCCTGCAACACCGAAGGTTACAGCCCGTCAACGGGTCAGTACATCTGATTTGTACGGCAAGTCACACGAAAAAGGATATAACAGACCTATTGCTACATGCAAGGTAAGTCAAAGGAAAGGCTCATTGGTTTATTTTTCAGAAAGCTGATTTTTCCCAATCTACCTAGTCAAAATTATAGTTTAACTTACTACTTAAGATTGAACTGGGCACAACAGTTCCAATCCACACCCTTTATTAAATCTTGCCCACTCAAATTATTATGGTGATTCATATGTCAAGATCCTCCAGTAACAGTAATGTCTAGTAGCTCAAGGTTTTCCATAACCGAGGACACAGCTAATCATGATTAGTTTTTACTCTGCAAGGGTTAGTACACTTTTCCCGCTGGACTCAACCCTAAGATTGAGACAAAGTCTTTTAGAAGAGGTCACCTACACCCAACGGCAAGCCGGTACCACCTTTCACATCTACATAGGCTAGCTTTGCACGGGAGAGGCTTCCTACATCGTACTCAACTAAGCCAGAGCCCATATGGCCAGCGGCTGTACATGGAAGCTCCTAGTCACCAAGTATGTCTGATCTTTTTGAGCCTGGACGGCGCCCACTTACGTTCAGAGGGTAGATACCATGACGCAAAACCAACCATTAGGGGTACAACCTGGTCTCGCCTTAGATAAGGCACGAGCCCCCAGGAAGAACACCCTGCTCGTCCAGAGGTGAATTCTATTTAAGGTTGCTAGTCAAGTTAGTAAATCTTCACATAGCTCAATGTAATATCAAACCATTCCACGTCTACAAGCATAGCAATATGTAATCATTACGAACTAGGGCGACAAAGAATACAGGACCAGATCATATGCCTATCCTACCAGGTTTGCAGCAATAATAATACAAAACTTCCTGCACATGCATAGGGTGATATTTGCTACATGCATAAGTAAAAATATAGGTTATGAAATGGTCAAAGTGAAACTTTCCTTATACATTCGATGAAGTTCTTCTCTCTCGCGGTCTAGTCAACTCTACTCGTCACACTCCGAGCAATCTATCGTCAACGAAAGAACTCAAATAAGCAATCACATCACAACACGACAAACAAAAGATCAACAAACAAACACAAAGGTTCTAGAAACAAAACAAAAGGCTTGACACGGTACAAGTGTCGATGTGCTCGAAGGTGATCGGTGGAAATGAACTCGAGAGAGTCAACAGATAAAGATTTATCGGTAAGAAGTTGCAACAATGGACATTTATGAATCCAAGGTGAATATCATGCCCACATGAAAAGTGTGTGAATCTTACCGGTAACATGTCTCAAGTGATCCGATATGCAAAAAGAATCACATGAAACGGAATACTACAACACAGGTCATTGCAAGTTCAAATTTGAATTGAGTTTGACTTTAAACAGATCAACAAACTTGTGAAATTTTGTGTACACGTGATATAGACAGAAAGTACATGACACAAGTGATACAACGCAAAAAGAATCAATCGATTTGGATCAACGGTTGGAAAGATACGACCTCCGGAATTTGAATTTGAATTTGAAATAAATTCAAATTCAAAAGTGTGCAAAAGTTTGAAAATTTGATTCCATGCTAAACTACAGAACAACATGGTGGCGGAGGCGCGGTCGCCGGCGTACTTCGGCGCGGCCGCGGTGGCGGCGCGACACGGGCCGGCGGCGGCGCCCGGTGTGGAGGCGGCGTGAGGCACTCTGGCCAGGCCGGTCCCGGCAGGCAGGCGGCGGCGGGGGCAGCAGGGCGCGGGCGCGACCGCTGCGGGAGGGCGGCGCGTGCGGCGGCGACGTCGCACTCCGGCGATGCGGGGCCCGACGGCGACGGCGGCGACCCGCGGGTCCCGGCGGCTAGGGGTTTTTTTGTTTGGAAGGAAAAGAAAATAAATAAGAGAAAAATACTAAAATCTATTTACAGACAGACAACAAAAGAGAGAAAAAAAAACAATAGAAACCGACTCCGGCCCTAATTGCGCTCGTGGGCGGAAAAATTGCACTGGGCCGGCTCGGCTACGAGTTTTTTTATTTAAATTTGAAACTTCAAACAATTCTAGAAAAATAATTACACGTCAGAAAAATATGAAATAAAACTTTAAATTCATCAAATAAAACAAAGAAATTTATTAAATGAATACCTTTTCCAAAAAGGAAAATAAAAATAAAAAAATAATCTAAATACTTTATTTAAATATAAAATATTTTTCATAAATCAAATAAAATCCAATAAATTATTTAAAATATTTTTATTTGGTCAAAAGCATTGACAAACCATTCCTAAATAATAAATATAAATTTTAACATTTTCACACCAATAAATAATTTGGTAAAATAAAAATATCCCATTGGAATATTTTTGTCAACTCTTTTAAAATATTTAATAAATCATTTTTATGAAATAGAAACTCTCTTAGCATTATAAAATCCCTAAAATAATTTTAGAGTTACTTATATTACTCATAATAAATTTTAAAAACTTTAATGTAATATTCTAAATATTTTCCAACTTTATTAAAAAGGGGATAAGTCATTTTATATCCTCTCAAATGAATTTCCTTGATTTGAATTTTTTTTTGAATATTCAGAAGAATTCCAATAATGATTTAAAACATTTTCCAACCTTTTAATATGTTGAAGGAGTCATATTACATTCTCTCATTTTGTTTTGTTGGTTTTGTTTTAAATAATGAATTCCAAAACACCAACAGTGAATATTAGGGAAAGTCAATTTATTCCCTCTCATTTTAATATTCCCTAAACTCCAAAAGTTTTAGATCCTATTGAAAAGCAAACATATCAAGCAAACAATCATTAATATAATTTATTTATTAACCTTCCAAAATTTAGAAAATTTTGGGATGTTACAGACTACCACCCCTAAAAGGAATCTCGTCCTCGAGATTCGAAAAGGCTAGAAAGAACGGTTAGGGTTTGGGTCTTCCTGAGAGTCCATCGATCCTCCGATGAGCTAGGGTGCTACCACCCTTAAAAGGAATACAGCTTAGTCTTCATGAGTCTTGTTCCAGCGGTCACATTATTCATAGAGATTTCACCAACTCCCTTGAGGTCTTCAATCCTTAGCAGAAGATTGGTCTTCCAAATAGTGAACCTTCATGGCTGACAAGGCAGGCGCCAATACTAAACAATTATCGATTTTCTCATGGTGGTCATCCATAATACTTTTACGGGATACCTGCAGAAAATGGTCTTGGTCTATACTCACCGTATAACTTACTATTATTAACGATAATCTTATGCAGGGGTCCACATTGTACCATACTATGGTTTAGGCTTAACATCGTCGCCTCTCTACTATAGGTAAGTCATTCAAGATTTACTAACCCGCATAGCAAGAGCGAATAATAAGGGTAGTCGTCATGGGGGGCAATCCATTCCGCACCCAAATCATTACCTTGTATATGGTTTAGCGAACCTCGCAATCTAACACTCGGTCATCCTCACAAGCATTGCCGAAGTTCTTCTTATTCAAGAACTGGGTTCACATAAATCCATGGTTTTGCAAGCCAAACAAACATCTATCGTTTCTTCACAACTCTCGGGTTTACGTAGACTACTATAAAAACGTTTCCTTGTGAACTACAACTTCCTCCAGAGTTCTTCCTTCAGCAAGATTGTGCTTGCTTGTTGTAAGATCCTCGCACACGGGGTTATCCTTGATCTCAGCATTAAGTTGCATCCATCTTTATTCCAGTCTTGACATTATCATCCCTTGTAGTAACTCCTTCAGTGTAGGAATTAAGATGAGGGGGAATAGAATGTAGATAGCGAGTTAGAGAGAGAGATAGGGATAGATACCCATACAAACATCACACTAGTTTGAAAATAGGTTTTGGTGTGTAGCTGTCGGTAAAACAAGAAATGACAGCTCACGGAAACGATGTAACGGTAGAAACTTGAATCTTCCAGGTCTTCAAGTCTTCAATGATGGCAACTTTAGTTTTGCAATGTCGAAGCACTCTTCATATCGTTGAGTTACTTGCCAACTTATTCTTCTTGTGGTTGTGTCTTCTTCAGTCTTGAAGCATACTAAATAGATGGGGGTCTAATGAAACGTAAACTTATTCTACTCGCATAGAAGAAACGCAAGGCACAACACACGACATTAATCAAAGACATATCAGGGCCACAGGGCACAAGACCAAACATAAAAAAACAAACATGACATAACACACCTAGTTCAACCAGCAGAACATACTGTGAACCACAACTCCAGCTAACAATGAAAAGGTAACAACGTACACTTAGTGCACACCTACGAACGTCTGTCCTCCAATTGCCAAACATAAGCTTCTTCGAGTCAGCATCCTTGCTTCCGCGTTCACAACCTCTTCTTTCCCTTCAATTCTGGACACATGTTGGCGTAACGTCCCATATTCCTGCACCGGAAACACTGAATTTAGTTAATGTCCTTCTTTTTCTTCTTCACGGGTGCTTCCTTCAATTCTTGTATAACTTACTTCATTCCTTCCTTTTGATGTTGAACCACTTGTTGTGTCACGATGAAAATTTGACACTGAGCGGGGTAATGATCAGTTTCTTCACACATAAAACATGTTACTTGAGTAGTGGGACATTCCTCACCCCAGTGAATTTCTTCACAATAGGGGCATCCATCTTGGTGTCCTTCGTAGGAGTGTCCTGTTTCTCCGCAAATTGTGCAGGCACGGGGCCTCTTAAGGGTTACCGTCCTTTTCGTTGGGGTGACGAGGCGGGATCCCAACAAAATTCTTGTAAATTCCTTCCAAGTAATCTTCCTTCGTGATTCGTCAATTGCTTGGTGCATTCTCCACCAAGTAGCAGCCTCTTCTACCAAGTACTTAACAGCATAGGGGACCATGTCCTCATGTCTAACCTGGTTTATCTTCATGTGCTCCTCCATACTACGAATCCATTGTGCCACCTTCAGTCTCGACATCGCCCCAGAAAAGGCGAGTCCTACACCATAATCCATCTATTAAACCCATACGACAAGGGTTAGGGCAAAACTATCACACCGACAAGACAACAACTAAAGATAACACCAAACATATGCACTCAAACAAGAAAAAGGCAAAAACACCTACGTTCAACAGTAACACCAAACAACAATCAATGAAACACCAAAAAGTACCACCACACAAACTACTCCTAGAGTAAGGTCATATGTGCAAGAAATACAATCTCATCATACTACACGAAATTCGTTCATCTATCTCCATATAAAATTGGTGGTCTGATTCTAGGCTTCATCCTTCTCAGCTAAGCTGATCCTAAAGATTCCTCTCGTAGTTCCAGAACTTATTGATCACCACAGAGTATTCTTCTGGTTCTTGTGATCATAACTTCAATTGATCCACGAGGTTGATGATGTACTTCTCAAATGTCTCGTCTTCAGGGGTAGGAAACTCAGAGGGGTATTTATAGTAAAAGAAGACAAGAAGTTTAGAAGATGAATAATTGATGAGAGATACTAGTGGAGAGAGTAAGTAATCAAAGAGTGATAAAAATATTTTTGTTCCTATGGCTTTTCCTATCCGTTTTCTAGGGTCACGACCTACAGTCAACATGGGGTCTAATACCATCTGTAACGACCCAATTCACTAAGAATCCAAGTCTTTGTGCATTCTGTGCTAGTCCCTGGATCAATAGCTAGCACACACAGTACATGATGTAATATCAAGAATAAACCACATGTCATAAATATTACATCGAAGATCCAGTATTACAATATAGCATACTTGCATAGCTCAAAGGCTAGCTTACAAAAAGAATACAGCGGAAAAACAATAAGAGCTTCGTGGCGTCCATCAACTCCACCGGCAAGTTGAGTATAGACATCGTAACCCTACAACGAATCACTTACTCGTCAAACAATCCTGCAACACCGAAGGTTACAGCCCGAAAACGGGTCAGTACATCTGATTTGTACGGCAAGTCACACGAAAAAGGATATAACAGGCCTATTGCTACATGCAAGTTAAGTCAAAGGAAAGGCTTATGGTTTTATTTTGCAGAAAGCTGATTTTTCCCAATCTACCTAGTCAAAATTATAGTTTAACTTACTACTTAAGATTGAACTGGGCACACCAGTTCCAATCCACACCCTTTATTAAATCTTGCCCACTCAAATTATTATGGTTATTCATATGTCAAGATCCTCCAGTAACAGTAATGTCTAGTAGCTCAAGGTTGTCCATAACCGGGGACATGGCTAATCATGATTAGTTTTTACTCTGCAGAGGTTAGTACACTTTTCCCGCTGGACTCAACCCGAAGATTGAGACGAAGTCTTTCAGAAGAGGTCAACTACACCCAATGGCAAGCCGGTACCACCTATCACATCTACATCTGCTAGCTTTGCACGGGAGAGGCTTCCTACATCGTACTCAACTAAGCCAGAGCGCATATGGCCAGCGACTGTCCATGGAAGCTCCTAATCACCAAGTATGTCTGATCTTTTTAAGCCTGGATGGCGCCCACTTACGTTCAGAGGGTAGATACCATGACGTACTGTCGACCATCAAAACCAACCATTAGGGGTACACCTTGGTCTCGCCTTAGATAAGGCACGAGCCCCCAGGAGGCACACCCTGCCCATCCAGAGGTGAATTCTATTTAAGGTTGCTAGTCAAGTCATTAAATCCTCACATAGCTAAATGGAATCTCAAACCAATCCACGTCTACAAGCATAGCAATATGTAACCAACACGAACTAGGGCGACAAAGAATATAGGATCAGATCATATGGCTATCCTACCAGGTTTGCAGCAATAATAATACAAAACTTCCTACACATGCATAGGGTGATATTTGCTACATGCATAAGTAAAAATATAGGTTATGAAATGGTCAAAGTGCAACTTGCCTTATACATTCGATGAAGTTCTTCTCTCTCACGGTCCAGTCAACTCTACTCGTCACACTCCGAGCAATCTATCGTCAACGAAAGAACTCAAATAAGCAATCACATCACAAAAAGACAAACAAAAGATCAAAAAACAAACACAAAGGTTCTAGCAACAAAACAAAAGGCTTGACACGGTACAAGTTTCGATGTGCTCGAAGGTGATCGGTGGAAGTGAACTCGAGAGAGTCAAAAGATAAAGATTCATCGATAAGTAGTTGCGACCATGGAAATTTATGAATCCAAGGTGAATATCATGCCCACATGAAAAGTGTGTGAATCTTACGGATAACATGTCTCAAGTGATCCGATATGCAAAAAGAATCACGTGAAACGGAATACTACAACACATGTCATAGCAAGTTTAAATTCGAATTGAATTTGACTTTAAACAGATCAAGAAACATGTGAAATTTTGTGTACACATGATATAGACAGAATGTACATGACACGAGTGATCCAACGCAAAAAGAATCACTCGATTTGGATCAACGGTTGAAAACATACGACCTCAGGAATTTGAAATAAATTCAAACTCAAAATTGTGCAAAAGTTTGAAAAGTTAATTCCACGCTAAACTACAGAACAACACTAGAACGTAGGAAAAAGTTTCACCTCAATCCGATGTACGGTGAAGAAGATATTGCGAGTACGGCGCCGGGGTCTATTCTGCCAAAAGGACCTGTTCGCAAATAAAGATTTTTCCGAAAAAGCAATCGGTTCCCCGGGACAGATCTGACCGGAGTTGACTTTGGGGAGGCGGATTCCGGAGAACTCCAGCGAAGGGCGGCACGTGCTCCGGCGAGGGCAGCTCCGGCGTGGCGGTTTGGCGGCGCGGGGCGGCACCGGCGAGGGCGCGGCCTCGAGGTGTTGGCGGACATGCCGGTCCCGGCGGTGAGGCGATGGCGGCGGGGGTAGCAGGGCGCGAGCGCAGCCAGCAGCGTCGGCGGCGGGGTGGTGCCCGTGCCGCGGCGGCGGCGTGACCGGCGCGGGAGGGCGGCGCGTGGGGGATCATTATTTTCAATATCCTTCTCCGGTTCAGCACCGTCTTCAGTCTCAGCATCGGAGGTAGATATACTATTTGGATCATTGGGATTGTCAGCTTATTTGTGCTTCTTCTTCTTCTTCGGAGAGCTAACAATTTCTTCTTCCTGCATTTGAGAATCTTGCTCGATCCTATTCGGATGCCCCTCCGGATAGAGAGGATCTTGAGTGCTAGTTCCTCCTCGGGTTTTAATCCCGAAGGCCTGTATATCTTGTTTGGCATTATTGGCAAGAAAATCGTTTTGCACATTAGAAATTTGATCAAGCTGAGTTTGAACCATATGAAAATGCTTCACAAGACATTTGACATCATTAACTGTTCTACTTAGAACATCAAGGAAGCTTTTGATAGCAAGGGAATTATCATGCAACTGACTTTGTATCGTCTCATTAAAGTGATTTTGCTTCATAATAAAATTATCAAGCTCATCTAAACATTGATCAGGAGGCTTACCAAGAGGAATGTCACTTGCATTGAAATCTAAAAGAGAGTGTACCTCTACCATAGGAGGGTGAGTGGTGGGCTCACACAACTTCTCAATAGGGGGTAGATTCTTTACGTCTTCAGTTTTAATACCCTTCTCTTTAATAGACTTCTTCGGTTCTTGCATATCTCCGGCCTTAGGACAAGCATGAACCTTTTTTTTGGTGGTGGAGGTGGTTCAGGGACGGACCAATCTTCGTGGTTCTTGGCAATCTTGCCAATTAATTCTTCTGCATCGTCCGGTGTTCTTTTCCTGAAAACACAACCAGCACAACTGTCGAAATAGGATCTAAATTCATCAGTTAGACCAGCATAAAATATATCAATTAATTCATTCATATGGACTCCATGTCCCGGTCTAGCCTAGACCAGACTGCAATACCTCCCCCATGCTTTAGGGAGGTTCTCATCCTGCAGCTGTTTAAAATTATTAATTCTTCGTAAAGCAGCATGTTGCATATGAGCAGGAGAGTACTTATCAACAAAAGAGTGAGCTAAGTCTTGAGGACTCTTGATGGAACCACATGCCAGAGCATCATACCATGCTTTAGCACCTTCCCTTAAAGAGAAAGGAAGAAGCTTAGTAACATATAAGTTTCGTATCTTTTCATCTGTAATAAACAAGTCACCCAACTCAGTGAGTTTGGTCAGGTGTGCAATAGCGTCATCAATTTCTCTGCCATAAAAGGGGTCAACTTCAACCATAGATATAAGTGAAAGATCAACAGAGAAATTATAATCAGGATCATTGATGCATATAGGAGATGTAGCAAATTTAGGATCAGGAACGGTCTTGTTCCTCAGGGAATGTTTTTCGAGAAGCTTCTTAATAGCATCAGGGTCAGAGTCGACAAACTCTGTTAGCTCCCTGCATAAATCATCATCAAGTATAATATAATCATCATCAAGGAGTCTCTCCTTGAGTTTACTAAAATCAGGATAACTGTAAGTTCCATCAAAAGGGTAGCAAGTATCGGGAATTTCAATTCCAGATTTTTTTTGCAGCAGCGATCTGTTTCTCAATAGCGTGACTAAGTGAACCAATATCATCAAGAGTAGTAGAAGCATCATCAAAAGTATCGGACATAGTAACGGATTCAGTAGAAGCATCATGTGGTGGAGGTGAACCAAACTTACTCATAACTGAGGTGAATCAAGTGTAGCACTAGTGTTCAGAACGGTACCTTTTCTCGTACGGGATGGTAAGATCGGGACCTTGGGGTCTTCCTTCTTACCCATAGCGGATAAATTGCAGCAGGTAAAATACTTCAAGTAGACTTGTGAATAAAGCTATGCTCCCTGGCAACGGCACCAGAAAACAGGCTTCATAACCCACAACTGCAGGGGATCGAGATAGTCTTCGCGGGTAAGAATAACCCAATTTATAGATTCGACTCAAGGGGAGCCATAGAATATCCACAAGCTTTAACAGTGGAGTTGTCAATTGCACCGCACCTGAGATATACTTACTTGCAACAAGATATTAGTAGTAACTGTGATATGGAAGTGATGATAGCAACGGAAATAGTGGTGGTGAAACAGCGACAGTAAAACAGCAAAAGTAAACAACTAGTAAACAACAGAATTAAAAAGAATGTAGGCTAGGGAGATGAATGGTTGGGTGCTGCATGGATAAGGCACATCATGTATTTAACTTGGGGCAAGGCACACAGAAAAGCTTTGATCATCTAGGCATAAATCAAACATCAAGAATGTACCCCATAGGTAGTTGTACGTGCTTGACATAAGAACTTACACAACATCTGATGTCCTACCATCCCGCTACGAACGGGGCCAAAAGGAACTTATGGAGATTAAGGTGATCCTGTCAAAGAGCACCCGAACAAAGCATTAACAATCAATGGATACATGGAATCCTCAAACTATAGTCCATCCCCTTTGGTGTCCCAAGCTTTCACCTTTGGGATCGCCGGTTCCGGACTATAACAGGTGCATACAACTCATAGATAGGATCAAGAACACAAATATATTCATGCAAACACATATTGTTCAGATCTGAAATCATGTCACTCCGGCCCAAAGTTACAAGCATTAAGAGCAACAAGTTGAAGCAGAGATGATAAACAACAATCTAGATGATAGGCAACAAGCCCCCAACAATCTGATAAACTATTACATGATCTAACTCATCCAATCCCTACCATCCCCTTTGCCTACAGCAGGGAATTACTCACACATGAATGGAGAAGTCATGGAGTGAGGATGAAGTGGTGATGATGATGACGATGGCGATGATCTCCCCTCACCGGAGGACAAAACAACCTCTAGATTAGCCCTCCCGAAGAAGAACTGAGGGTGGCGGCGGCTCCGCGACGCGAATTGGGAAAAAGACTTCTGTTTTGGGGTTTTTCCGTCACGGGAATAAATAGGAGCCTCGGTAGGGCACCAGAGGAGGGGTGAGGCCCCAAGCCGCCAGAGGGCGCGACCCCACCTCTGGCCGCGCCCACAGGGCGCCTGGAGCCCCTGTGGCCCCCCTATGGCCCCACTTCTTGTTTTGGGCTCCTTCGGGTGCATGGATTTCCTGGTATTTTTCCGTGAATTTTCTGAGACGTCCAAAAATCCATTTTCCTGCGCAGAATAAAACCATATAGGCAGCTCTGCTGAAAAGAACGTCAGTCCTGGTTAGTTTCATTCAAAACATGCAAGAATGAGGGCAAAACAATAGCAAAAGTGTTTGGAAAAGTAGATACGTTTGAGACGTATCAATATAGTCTCACAAACAAGTCACATACTTATTGATAGATATCAGTACATTTTATTGAGACTAACAGATAACAATATCTCGCTGCGTCTCAAAGTGGGTCTCTTTCCAACTCAGTGATCCCATCACTAAGTCCATACTATCGGTAGCATCTCCATGCTCATGACTTGTGAAACATAGTCATCAATCAAATCATATACTAGTCAAGGATATGTGTCCGCATAACCTTATCAACTAGGAACCATTAGAACAATCATCATAGAATATATAGTCTCACAAACAAGTCACATACTTATTGATACATATCAGTGATGATGTTCAAGGACAATACAAATAAATCATGAATACATAAGGAGATAACATCATAACATGATTGCCTCTAGGGCATATCTCCAACAGGCTCCCACTTGCACTAGAGTCAATCAGTTAGGCATCTAAGTCCCATGGCTCTTACGTGCGCCTCATACTTCGGCATCGGGAGAGGCTTCGTCAAAGGATCAGCTGTGTTTGCATCCGTGTGTACTTTGCATACATTTATATTACCATCATCAACGAATTATTTTATAATATGATAACGCCTTTCTATGTGCTTGGATTTCTGGCAATGCCTTGGCTCCCTGGCGTGTGCGATGGCACCACTATTATCACAATAGAGGTCCAATGGGTTTGCTGAGTATCGAACCACACCAAGTAGGGTAATGAAATCCCTTATCCAAACACCTTCCTTTGAAGCTTCCGAAGCTGCAAGGTACTCGGCCTCTGTTGTAGAATCAGCTAGTGTCTCTTGATTGCAAATTTTCCAGCTCGTTGCACCTCCGTTCAGAATAAACACATAACCAGATTGCGAACGAAATTCATCCCTGTCGGTTTGGAAACTAGCATCGGTGTAACCCTTTACAATGAGCTCATCCTCACCTCCATAAACTAGCAACATATCCTTAGTCCTTCTCATGTACTTTAGGATTCTCTATACTGTTGTCCAGTGGCTCTCGTCTGGATTAGCCTGGTATCTTCTCGTAGCACTTAGAGCATAGGAAACATCTAGACGATTACATACCATAGCATACATGATAGATCCGATGGCTGAAGCATACGGAATTTTATCCATGCTTCTTTGCTCATCAGGAGTCGATGGACCCTGAGTCTTGCTTAGAAGAATGTCATGTGACGCAGGCAAGAACCCTTTCTTAGCCTCATGCTGAACCTTTTCAACACCTTGTCAATATACATACTCTGGCTTAATCCAATAAGCCTCCTTGATCTATCTCTATAGATCTTGATTCCAAAAATGTAAGCTACTTCTCCCAAGTTCTTCATTACAAAACTATTTTCAATGAGTCCTTGACAACTTCAAGCATTGGAATGTCATTCCCAATCAGTAATATGTCATCCACATATAAGACTAGAAATACGATTGCGCTCCCACTAAACATGTCGAACCTCTTTAAAACGATACAAGGTTCAAGGTTCCCAATCTTTAAAACGATATAAGCATTGGAATGTCATTCCCAATCAGCTTCAAGGTTCCTTTTCGTTCTCGATGAAGCCAAACGATTTGACAACCTCTTTAAAACGAATATTCCAACTCCGAGATGCTTTCTTCAATCCATAAATGGATTTCTGAAGTTTGCATACCTTAATAGCATTCTCTGGATCGAAAAAAACCTCGGGCTGTATCATATCACGTCCTCCTCTAGATTTCCGTTAAGGAAAGCTGTTTTGACATCCATGTGCCAAATGTCATAATCGAAATAGGCAGCTATCGCCAGAATAATCCGAATTGATTTAAGCATCGCTACAGGCGAGAAGGTCTCGTTGTAGTCAATTCCTTGAACTTGTCGAAAACCCTTTGTGACAAGTCGAGCTTTATGGATTTGAACATTTCCATCCATATCAGTTTTCTTCTTAAAGATCCATTTGCACTCAATTGTTCTTGCATAATTTGGTAGGTCAACCAAGTTCCAAACTTGATTTTCATCCATGGACTTTAACTCGGATCTCATGGCCTCAAGCCATAACTCGGAATCTGGAGCCACCATCGCTTCCGCATATGTCAAAGGCTCATCGTTGTCCAACAACAATACATTTCTTGCATTATGCATCCTTTCTGACCTTCGTGGTGTGGGTGCTACTTCCACCACGGGTTCACTGACTGGCTCTGCCGTAATGGCATCACTTGCCGTGTCTTCCCCGAGTGGTTTATATCTAACCTCTACGAGTTGCACCGTCCTCCCACTAGCCTTCCTAGTGAGAAACTCTTTCTCAAGGAAGGTACCATGTTGAGCAACAAACACTTTTCCCTCTTGTCGGTTGTAGAAGTAATACCCTAAGGTCTCCCTTGGATATCCCACGAATATGGACTTAACCGATTTGGGTGCGAGCTTGTCCGACTGAAGTCGCTTGACAAATGCTTCACAACCCCAAATCTTTAGAAAATACAAACTGTGACACTTCCCAGTCCATATCTCATATGGTTTCTTATCTACGGATTTAGATGGTACTCGGTTTAGTGTGAAAGCTACAGTTTCTAGAGCATAACCCCAAAATACCAACGGTAGATCCGACCGACTCATCATCCATTGAACCATGTACAACAAGGTACAATTCCTCCGTTCCGATACACCATTTCTTTGCGGCGTTCCATGAGGAGTGAGTTGTGGAACTATTCCACGACTCTCATATGATCATCAAACTCTTGACTCAGATATTCACCTCCAGGATCTGATCGTAGAAGTTTGATCGTCTTGCTGAGTTGATTTTCTACTTCATTCTGAAACTCCTTGAACTTTTCAAAGGTTTCCGACTTGTGCCTCATCAAGTAGATATATCCATATCAGCTCAAGTCGTCGGTGAAAGTCACGAAGTACTGGTAAGCACCTCTAGCAACCATGCTCATTGGTCCACACACATCAGTATGTATGAGTTCCAACAAGTCGGACGCCCTCTCGCAACTCTTTGCAAAAGGTGTCTTGTTCATCTTGCCGAGTAGGCATGATTCGCATGTCTCGAATGATTCAAAATCAAACGAATTTAAAATTCCATCATCATGGAGCTTCTTCATGCGCTTTTCACTAATATGACCAAGCCGACAGTGCCAAAAGTAAGTTGTATTCAGATCGTTAGGTTTAAGCCTCTTGGCATTTATATTATAGACAGATTCACCTTCAAGATTAAAAATGAATAACCCATTCACAACGGGCGCAAATCCATAAAACATATTATTCAAATATATAGAACAACTATTGTCCTTAATAATGAATTCATAACCTTGTCTCATCAAACATGAGGCAGAAATAATGTTTCGACTTAACGATGGAATATAATTACAATTATCAAGCTCCTTTACAAATCCAGAAGGTAAATTAAGTTGCATGGTGATGTCTACGCACGCTTCTATTCTTGTAGACTATGTTGGGCCTCCAAGCGCAGAGGTTTGTAGGACAGCAACAATTTCCCTCAAGTGGATGACCTAAGGTTTATCGAACTCAGGGAAGTAGAGGTTGAAGATGGTCTCTCTCAAGCAACCCTGCAATTAAGATACAAGAAGTCTCTTGTGTCCCCAACACACCTAATACAACTAGGAGTTGTATAGGTGAACTAGTTCGGCGAAGAGATGGTAAAATATGGGTGATAGGCGTGATAAAACGAAGTAATATAAATCTGTAATAAAAAGTGCAGCAAAGAAACAAGTAACAAAAGTGAGTGCAAACGGTGTAACAATGATGGAAACAAGGCCTAGGCTTCATACTTTCACTAGTGGCAACTCCCAACAACATTAACATAGTCTAATCACATGATATTTCCCATAAAACATGCAATGGAGACGTACTCGAAGGTCATTCCTTTGTGGTCAAGAGAGGACGAAAATTGTGTAGGGATACAAAATCACACGTCAGAGTTTGTAGTTCTCAATCTATGGATTTCCCAATGTCACCACGGTCATCCAAAGAGAGTACCACAATCACCACAACATATCTAAAGGATAGTCAAAGACAAGCACCAAAAGACTATTAATCTTCAATCCACACACGAAAGAGGAAATCACTCATGAAAATATTCTTCTAACCCATGTCCAATAGACCGCTCTCACCATGGTCTCGGGGATTATACTAGATATGATCAAGTGAGTACATCAAATCCAATACATAGAAGAAGGGGAAACATCATGGGATCACCCTAGATTAACATAGCCTATGATCACAACGAAGATCACATCATGGGAGTGAGAGAAACCACATAGATAAAGATACAAGCCTTAGCCCTGAGCGGAACTACTCACACATGGACATGGTGAGAGAGAGAGAGTTGTTGATGGAGAGGTGCAGCCCGGAAGAGATGAAGGAGACGGCGACGGCGGCGGCCACGGCGGCGGCGGCGCCCACGACCACGGCCCTTGGGGGAAGCGGCCCTTGGCCCCTTATTCTTCCTTGGAGATGGTGCTGCTGTGGAGATTGATCTTCCCCTCAAGACGGCTGCCAAGGCGGAGGAATTTTCCTGGTGCCCTTTGACCTAGGGTTCCTCTCTTTATATAGACTCTCGGATTCCCGTCATCTAGATTACGTCTTCTGTATTTCGGGGTTTCTTGAAGTGTCCGAATTCCGATTGGGCCGAATGTTATGTCTAAATCCACCAGAAAAAAATTACCTACAACTTTGTAGTTTTAAGTTTTTCCGTTTGAAGCCGTCTTCTAGCGTTTTCGAGGCGATCTTTAAACCTGTCTGGTGGGGATAGATTTCGGGAGAGTTAGAGTTCAAATCCTACAAAGCTCCTTTTTGTGATTTCCTTTATCCAATTAATTCCTAGACATAAAGTACAAAAACAAGAACTTGTGCACTCTTGCAACCATTAATAGGTTAGTTCCAAAATATGTTATAAAAAGATATGAAAGTGTATCAAAAGCATAGCAATATTACACAAAACATGCATGGAGCAAGCAGAAATTATAGATACGTTTGAGACGTATGAACATCCCCAAGCTTAATTCCTGCTCGTCCTCGAGTAAGTAAATGATAACAAGTATAATTTCTGTGGTGACATGTTATGAAACATATAAGAACTTTGAAAGTAAAGCAATCAAAGCATGCAATTCAATTCAAGTCTTAACAAGCAAGAGTCTATATTAGCATTGAAACAAGCAACATATGAACATTAGGTGCAAGAGCTCTCGCTGTCCGTGACTCGGATGTCTCCAAATGGTGTTTGCGTGCAAGCAAGGGGATAGGGATATACGAGAAAAAAGTATTTTTGTGTTGAGAACTCAATCTACTAAAGTTTCACACTTGGTCTCTTTCTGGAATCTTATCTTGACTCGTCCCCAGACCACTAGCCAGGTACAAGTCAATTTGATCCACCCTTTCTCAATATTTTGAGCACTCATGCAATGGGCTGTGGCTAGCACATTTCTCCCCTAAGCATGATATTTGGCATAGCTTAATCATACACTAGGGTGAGTATGTGTACCAAGTTGTAGTTGAAATGGATCAAGCTAGCTAGCACTTCCTTTGCAAATGTCCACTTGGACCAGAAATGCAAAGTTGAAGCTAGCATCTAATAGGGTTGATGGAATTGGCTAAAAATTGTTGTACTGGGTTTATTTTGCATGTTCACATGTGTATTAAATTTCATGGCCATTGGACAAACCTAGAAAGCACTTGCTTCACAAGGTGTCCTTCTGACCAGAAACTTAAACATGATGATGCACTCACATGGTGGATGGGATTTGGCTCCAATTGGGTTTGATGGGGTTATTTGGTGGTAGCATCATGCCCAAAAAGTTTCAAGACAAATGGGTTCCCCTATCATGGACTTGCTTCACAATGACTCCTTGCTGCATCCAAACTTTGGGAATTTATTGTGGAAGTTTGGCTAGTCAAATGGTGGTGTAATTTGGTGGAGATCAATGATTTGATCATATGAGCTTGCACAAAAAGTTTCACCAGCAATTGATCAAGAGAACTGGCACTCCCTTCACAAAGCTCCATTCTGCCCCCAAAGACAAATGAATTTCCCTAGGGGAGAAATCCACTTGGGCCATGCAATATTTGTATATAAATTGGCAAGATATGACATCAAGATCAGGGGGGAATTATTTGGGGATTTATGAAGCAATAATAATATGGGTTGCTTCACAAACCTCAAATAATAGGAATATCCCTTTTATTGGAAAAGGAATATATGGCTTGAATATATGGTGGCTTGGATGAGGTGGATCAATGGAATGGCATTGGAAAGGATTGGAAACTAGGGCCACTTGAGCATGAAAAGAAAAAGCTGGGAAAACCAGGATGTCACAAAACCTTAGACGATGATGGATGTAATCTTGTAAATATTTGTAATAAGAATTTTAATGAAATTGTTTTGTATGAATAATTGTTGGGATAATAGTAATATTTTCTTTTGAAATTCTTTGATATGATTAAAAATATCTGTAATGTGTGTAATTCTACAGTGTTTTTCTTTTTTCTGTAATTCGTTTTTTTTTGTTTTATGTATTATATTTAGTGGCGCATTATATCTAGTCTTAGTGGCGCACCAGGAATGCGACACCCCTAAGGATCCTTACGTGTGGCGCATTTAAGAATGCGCCACCCCTAAGAGCTTAGAGGTGGCGCATTTTGAAATGCGCCACACCTAAGAGCCTTAGGGGTGGCGCATTCAGAATGCGCCACCCTTAAGCCCTTATTAGTGGCTTGTTTTTAGTGGTGCATCCGTAATGCGCTACTAAACCCCTAAAAAGGACGCCACCATAAGGGCTCTTCCTAGTAGTGTCACCGAGATCATCATCAACATCATCCTCACCATCAACACCATCTCCATCTTCATCCTATCTCATCTCACCATTGCAACTTGCGTTATAACCCTTACTATCCATCCTCTCTACTATACCAGTGTTGATTACTCTTTGTGGTGATTGCTATTGAGTTTTATTTGAGAATTATTGTTATGACCAGATTGTTTATCATATATTTATACCCTCTAATCATGATCTCTTTTATGTCTTGTGAGTAGTTACTTTAGTTCTTGAGGACATGGGAGAAGTCTTGTTGTTAGTAGTCATATGATGTTGAAGTAATATGATTGTTTGATATTTAAGATGTGTTGTTATTTCTCTAGTGGTGTTATGTGAGTCCAACACATAAGACTTCACCTTGTTAAGGACCTAGGGAAATACATTATGTATAAAGGATGCTTATGGAGGGTGATACGTCCCAAATGTATCGATAATTTCTTCTTGCTCCATGCATGTTTTGTGTGATATTACTATGATCTAGATACACTTTATTACACTTTTGATCATATTTGTACTAACCTATTAACTAAGTGCACCCCAGTGCTAGTTTTTGTTTTCTGCTGTTTTTCTATTCCTGGTTTCCCCCATATTAAAAGTGCTCCAAAAATTTGGGAAAAATCGGATAAAAAAAATCAGCGCATTAAAAGCCTACAGAACCCCGAAGGAGGGCCAGGGGGGCCACCACCAGGAGCCCAGGCGGCCACCTGGCGGGGCCTAAGGCTTGGCCGCGCCAGGGGGGCGCCTGGACCCCTAGCGGCTCCCTGGCTGCCCTCCTTCGCCTATATATTCCCCATGACGTGAAACTTCCGTGAAGAGAACCCCTTTTCGCGATGTCGCCTCTGTTCCGCCGCCGCCGGGCTTCCAAGATCGGGAGCGCTAGCAGACTTCTTCCCGGCACCCTTCCGGAGGGAGGATTGACCTCCGCGAGCTTCCCCTTCACCATGGACGCTTCCCGGATGTGCCGTGAGTAGTTTCCTTTGGACCATGGTTCCGTGATTAGTAGCTATGTGATGTTCTCCTCCCCTCTTTGTTCTTCATGGTTTAAACCTCGTGAGCTGCCCTCCATTATCGAAGCACATATGTAATCTTTCTTCTGTTGCTATGCTGACTTTGATGGGATCTGATGGATTATGAGATTATGTTTAGATTGTGATAGATTAATATATTTGGTTCTTATCTTTTATATTTTTGTTCCTAAGTAATTCTTGCATATTCTCCGTTGCTGTTTATTGCTTTGGCGAAGTTTTAGGTAGTAACTTGTAACAGCCCAGTTTTCAAAAAAATTAAAAAAAAATTGTTTTCGGTGTGAATTGTTTGATTGTGTGATTCTTTGCGGTGTTTGCATCCCCGATTTATCGATCGGCGATTATTTTTCTCCCTCTTATCTCGTACCGGACGGAGACTGACCCTTGCCACCCTGACACTCGACCTTCGCGACACCGGGTTTCACCCGATCACTGTCGCGAAAACCGCACGAGACCAGCCGCAGCCAACGGAGCGAAAAACCCCGTTTAATAATTAAACGGGTTATTTTTATAGCGCGCCGGAAAGTGTTTTCGGAACGGTTCCAGCGCGAGGTGAACGCCGCCGGCTCGACGCACTGATCGTGAAGTTCGAAGTTTTACCCGAATCAGAGGTACTACGGACCCCCGGCGATCAGAAACGTAAGCACCGTGCGCGCGAGATAAAAACCGATGATGTTTTTGCACACTGCTAGCCACCGGGGCTATATAAAGACCACCACACCTCCACCCATTTTTAGGTCTGTTACTTTGCGATGCCATGTTTTTTGCTTAATATCTTTTGATCTATGATGTATTTTTGCATGATTCTTTTTGCCATGCCTTCTCTGCCATGTCTACTTTAATTGCAAGTCATTTGTGAGCATGTTTGCATTGTTTAACCTGTTTATGCATTGCTCTAAATTGTGCTTCGTGATGTTGGCAGTTTGTGCCCGTCACTTGTTTTGCTTATATCTTTTTAACCGTAACTCCGTTTGGGGTGTTCTTTATATGTAACTTGATTAGTTTTTCGTGTACTTTGTGTTTATGCTATTGTTTGCTGTTGTTAACCAACCTAAAATATGGTTTAGGACAGAACAGTACCAAATCTTTTAATTGTCGTGCGGCACTTAGTGTTATGCCATGTTTAGGTTGTGCCTCACTTAAATTGACTAGCATAGATAGTTTACTTTGTGCTTCACCTCTTGAATTGTTTGTGTGCTACGCCATGCTTGCTTGAGTTGCCATGTTAATAATCATTGGTTGGTCACCTGTAGCTAAGCAACTTGAACCTCCGTAAACGTGCGGTATTCGTCGTGTGTGACCGATACCCCACTTAAACTTTTAGTAACCGTTCTCGACGATAGATCCGTATCGCGTTGCCGTGCCTTGTGTTGTCTTCTTGATCTTATGTTGCCCCGTAGTAATAGAGTGCTTGCTTGTTGATTTCTCTCCAGTGTTTATCGTCTTGTGTGCTTCCGCGGGTACCTCTCGGAGACGATGCGAGCGTGCGATCAACTACACCTTCGGAACCCGACTATTCAATAGGCAAGGACTATGCATTACTTATGATCCATTCTATTTCAACCAGCGGTTTGCATGATAGTCTAGGTTAGGTTCGATGTTTGATCCTACCACATGTTTACAACCTCTTTCAAACCGATACAGCCATGTCCCCTCCCAGCAAACCTTGTACTGCTATGTTACTTTTTCTCGTTGCTCAGCCCCTGCTTAGTATGCATGCTTAGGATGCTACGATGTTACCCTGTTACTCCCTGGTTTGGGATATCACCTTATTATATTGTTGTTGATGATATGATTATTATAATGTTGACTATATTCGACGAAGGATGGAAGGTCTAGGCTATCCCGCCCCGACGCTTCGTTCCATTCGAGTCACCTAGGATCCGAGTTCCGGGTATTGGTTTTAAGACTGAGCGTGCCTAATCGCGTGTGGTATTTTATGGGGTCCCCTCTTCTTACCTACCTAGCTTCAAACATTTCTAGAGGTGGCCCAAGCTGATTTACCATTTGAAACCGTGTGTGTGCTGGTCAGCTGCCAGTAGTTTTCAAACAACTCGGGCCAGCGGAGACTTAGTTCCTCCGTTGGTCCACACTTGGTGAGCTAGGGAAGTCCCCTGTTATATAGACGAGACTAAACCCGACCTTGGCCATACGGAAGAGTCTGATCCGAGAGCGTGGCCAGCTTTTGGATTGGGTGTCGACTCCCCGGGGGCCACCCGGTTTTGTTCGTTGTTAGTTAGAGGGACCTGTCGTTTCGGATCTCTTGGAACTAAATCATAAAATGGTTGCCTATAATGGGTAGCAACTGAGAGAGATGGGCGAGCATGCGACGCCTCGTAATGGGCAGTTGGTACACCCCTGCAGGGTTAAATCTTTTCGAGAAGCCGTGTCCACGGTTATGGACGACTTGAGACCTACTCCTTGTTCATAGACAGCAACAACTGAGAAAATCTTAATATAACTTGATCAACATGTGTGTGTGCCTTGACTGCTTCTTCTTCGTCGGGATGCGAAGAGGAGGACAAGGATAGGATAGGTGTTATGTTTGCGTAGTAGTTGATAGCAGACTTGTTGGAGGCGATTCTCATCGAATGCTTGGCTTCTTATCTTACTCTCTAGATCGTTAGCCACTTCATAAATGCTAGTGCGGCAGCAATCTCACCACTTACCCCATCCTTACCGTAAACTACTAGTTGTCCTAGAATGACGAGTGATGAAGTCCTTGCTGGGTCAGATGACCACTACAGTTGGATGCTGAGTACCTCTGTGCTCATGATACTACCCCCAAACTCTTTTCAGGATTCTGATCGACAACAGGTATGGTGATCGACGTTTCACGTGGAGACTCGACGACGACTAGTTAGGCGGATCCCGGCGGAGGGCCTGGACCCGTGTGGTTATGGGATCGATGCTTTTCTCTTTGCCAGTAGGCATTTGCTTGGAGTCTGTACCCAGACATGTATCTTCTGTTGTTGTATTGTATTGAGGCAATTGTATGCCGATTGTATGAGATGTTGTATCCCTGTATCTGTAATGTTGTGATATCATGTTGGAAATCCGGAGCATATGGCTATGTCATATGTCGGTGTGGGACCGATATGTGCTTCGTCCCCAGATCTGGGTGGAAACACCTAGATCTGGAACAGTACCGCATAGCAGGCCTTACAACTTGATATCAGAGCCTTACCGACCGTAGGATCCCCTCTCTGCCCGAAGTCGAGTCTAGACAAAAATTATTTTGTAGTTACTAAGTTAGTTGTCGGAGAGTAGGAATCTTTTTACTCCTTACCCATGCTCTGGTCAGGACAAGTGTCGTAAGTGTTTTAATCCTGACTTATCCCCCTTCAAACTCTAGGGTCTCGAGTGTGTGGAGTTTGGGAACCGTTACAATGCCTTCCTTGCAGCGTATTGTCTCGATTCCGATCTCAGGTTGGGAATTCCTGTAGTACCTTTAGTTATTCCGACTCTGGTTTACATCTTGGTCCTCCGATCGACTTCAGTCCTCTTGCATGGTATCCTCGCTCTTCGAGTGAGAATGCTTCCCTTGACCGTCGCTTTGAACTCATCGTTCCTCCGTTTGAACCCTGATGGTTTCGTATTTTCGACGATGTCGTCTCTCTGCGGAAATTTATCTCGACAGGAGTTCGACGTCGACATGGAGCAGAGTCCCTTGTTGGTGGTGTTGAAGATCGTCGACTCTTTTCTCTCCCCCGGATCGTCCTGGATCTCTGGACGAGATCCCTTGTTGGTGGTGTTGTATTGTAACAGCCCAGTTTTCACAAAAATTAAAAAAAAATTGTTTTCGGTGTGAATTGTTTGATTGTGTGATTGTTTGCGGTGTTTGCATCCCCGATTTATCGATCGGCGATTATTTTTCTCCCTCTTATCTCGTACCGGACGGAGACCGACCCTTGCCACCCTGACACTCGACCTTCGCGACACCGGGTTTCACCCGATCACTGTCGCGAAAACCGCACGAGACCAGCCGCAGCCAACGAAGCGAAAAACCCCGTTTAATAATTAAACGGGTTATTTTTATAGCGCGCCGGAAAGTGTTTTCGGAACGGTTCCAGCGCGAGGAGAACGCCGCCGGCTCGACGCACTGATCGTGCAGTTCGAAGTTTTACCCGAATTGGAGGTACTGCGGACCCCCGGCGATCAGAAACGTGAGCACCGTGCGCACGAGATAAAAACCGATGATGTTTTTGCACACTGCCAGCCACCGGGGCTATATAAAGACCACCACACCTCCACCCATTTTTAGGGTTTCCCTAGCCACAATTTGCAGCCACCCCCCTGAGAATAGCCCCAGATCTGAAAAAATGCCCTCCAGACCGTCTGGACTGTCAGATCCGGAGATCCGATGGCCCGGATGCGCCCAGCCCCAACCTCCTCTCTCCTCTAGCCTGTGAGTAGCCGCCACCGACCGTGGGGTGCGCAACCGCCTCGCCACCACCATCGGCCGCCGCCGGCGACCAGTGCTCCCTCCGGTGAGCCACTCGGCCGCTCCTCCTCTACCTCTCTCCCCCGTGCCCTTCTTTCTTCTCCTCATCTCCCTGTTCTCTCTATCATAGCAAGCTCCGAAGCCGCCCGCCATGGCAAGCACGGCCCGCCGCGATTGACCTCAAGTGGCGGCGCCGCCGCGCCCTCCGGCCGCCGCACCTCCCCTGCGCTGCCTCGGTTCCCTCCGCGCCTGTCCCCTCGCCTGCAACCTTGCCGGAGGCCTCCGCCGCACGTGCCGGCGCCGCCAGCTGCCTTCGCTGGAGACAAAGGCGTCGCCCGATCCAGCCAGTCGCGCCCGGTTGGGCTGGCTCCTCCACGTGGGCCGGCGCGCCCAGGAAGGCCCAGCACGCCCAGCCTCTCCAGCGGCCTCCCAGCCGCCTCCAGGCCGCAAGTGGGCCTCGGCCCGATGAGGTCGATCACTTTTTTTTTTCTAACTCCCTGCCTGGAATTTTTGCTAAGTGTTGGGAAATTGTGCTGCTGATTCAATTCCGCGTTGACGATAGCAAGCGATCCGTAGCCCGGATGACTTCGCGCCCAAAAGACGAATTGTTTGGTTTTGCATGTACTTTAATTCATCTTTTGTGAGCATTTGCATTTGAGGTCATCTTGATTGTGTAATTGTGTGCTGAACAGGGCATCAGGCTGATAAACTGCTACTTTTCCTGTTAGATGCTGCTGTTGTTATTTTGTTGCAACTTTGCATGATGATTGTAACAAATCCATGAGGCCTATTGCATTGATTCATTTTGCGTTGCGTTAAGCAATGTTTCTACTTCAGTTTCATGCATTCACATGCCATATTTGCTTGCTGCATCATGTTTACATCTTGCTCCAAAGTAGCTATCCTGATGTTATTGTGCTGCTATTGCTGAAACTGTTATTTTGTTGCAACTTCGGATGACGATTGCTTCGCAACCGTTCATCGGAATTGATTGATTCCAATTGCATATTTCTAAGCATCATGTCTACTTTCATTATATGTATTGCATTGTCATGATATGCTTGCTGGTCATATAGTTGTTGAGCTCCAAAGTTGCTATGCTGCTGTTTTTGACAGCCACCTCAGTTTTTCACTAAGTTTGTTACTTTGCGATGCCATGTTGTTTGCTTAATATCTTTTGATCTATGATGTATTTTTGCATGATTCTTTTTGCCATGCCTTCTCTGCCATGTCTACTTAAATTGCAAGTCATTTGTTAGCATGTTTGCATTGTTTAACCTGTTTATGCATTGCTCTAAACAGTGCTTCGTGATGTTGGCAGTTTGTGCCCGTAACTTGTTTTGCTTATATCTTTTTAACCGTAACTCCGTTTGGGGTGTTCTTTATATGTAACTTGATTAGTTTTTCGTGTACTTTGTGTTTATGCTATTGTTTTCTGTTGTTAACCAACCTAAAATATGGTTTAGGACAGAACAGTACCAAATCTTTTAATTGTCGTGCGGCACTTAGTGTTATGCCATGTTTAGGTTGTGCCTCACTTAAATTGACTAGCATAGATAGTTTACTTTGTGCTTCACCTCTTGACTTGTTTGTGTGCTACGCCATGATTGCTTGAGTTGCCATGTTAATAATCGTTGGTTGGTCACCTGTAGCTAAGCAACTTGAACCTCCGTAAACGTGCGGTATTCGTCGTGTGTGACCGATACCCCACTTAAACTGTTATTAACCGTTCTCGACGATAGATCCGTATCGCATTGCCGTGCCTTGTGTTTTGTTCTTGATCTTGTGTTGCCCCGTAGTAATAGAGTGCTTGCTCGTTGATTTCTCTCCAGTGTTTATCGTCTTGTGTGCTTCCGCGGGTACCTCTCGGAGACGATGCGAGCGTGCGATCAACTACACCTTCGGAACCCGACTATTCAACAGGCAAGGACTATGCATTACTTATGATCCATTCTATTTGAACCAGCGGTTTGCATGATAGTCTAGGTTAGGTTCGATGTTTGATCCTACCACATGTTTACAGCCTCTTTCAAACCGATTACAGCCATGTCCCCTCCTAGCAAACCTTGTACTGCTATGTTACTTTTGCTCGTTGCTCAACCCCTTCTTAGTATGCATGCTTAGGATGCTACGATGTTACCCTGTTACTCCTGGGTTTGGGATATCACCTTATTATATTGTTGTTGATGATATGATTATTATAATGTTGACTATATTCGACGAAGAATGGAAGGTCTAGGCTATCCCGCCCCGACGCTTTGTTCCATTCGAGTCACCTAGGATCCGAATTCCGGGTATTGGTTTTAAGAATGAGCGTGCCTAATCTTGTGTGGGATTTTATGGGGTCCCCTCTTCTTACCTACCTAGCTTCAAACATTTCTAGAGGTGGCCCAAGCTGATTTACCATTTGAAACCGTGTGTGTGCTGGTCAGCTGCCAGTAGTTTTCAAACAACTCGGGCCAGCGGAGACTTAGTTCCTCTGTTGGTCCACACTTGGTGAGCTAGGGAAGTCCCCTGTTATATAGGCGAGACTAAACCCGACCTTGGCCATATGGAAGAGTCTGATCCGAGAGCGTGGCCAGCTTTTGGATTGGGTGTCGACTCCCCGGGGGCCACCCGGTTTTGTTCGTTGTTAGTTAGAGGGAGCTGTAGTTTCGGATCTCTTGGAACTAAATCATAAAATGGTTGACTATAATGGGTAGAACCTGAGAGAGATGGGCGAGCATGCGACGCCTCGTAATGGGCAGTTGGTACACCCCTGCAGGGTTAAATCTTTTCGAGAAGCCGTGTCCACGGTTATGGACGACTTGAGACCTACTCCTTGTTCATAGACAGCAACAACTGAGATAATCTTAATATAACTTGATCAACGTGTGTGTGTGCCTTGACTGCTTCTTCGTCGGGATGCGAAGAGGAGGACAAGGATAGGATAGGTGTTATGTTTGCGTAGTAGTTGATAGCAGACTTGTTGGAGGCGATTACTCATCGAATGCTTGGCTTCTTATCTTACTCTCTAGATCGTTAGCCACTTCATAAATGCTAGTGCGGCAGCAATCTCACCACTTACCCCATCCTTACCGTAAACTACTAGTTGTCCTAGAATGACGAGTGATGAAGTCATTGCTGGGTCAGATGACCACTACAGTTGGATGTTGAGTACCTCTGTACTCATGATACTACCCCCAAACTCTTTTCAGGGTTCTGATCGACAACAGGTATGGTGATCGACGTTTCACGTGGAGACTCGACGACGACTAGTTAGGCGGATCCCGGCGGAGGGCCTGGACCCGTGTGGTTATGGGATCGATGCTTTTCTCTTTGCCAGTAGGCATTTGCTTGTAGTCTGTACCCAGACATGTATCTTCCGCTGTTGTATTGTATTGAGGCAGTTGTATGCCGATTGTATGAGAAGTTGTATCCCTGTATCTGTAATGTTGTGATATCATGTTGGAAATCCGGAGCATATGGCTATGTCATATGTCGGTGTGGGACCGATATGTGCTTCGTCCCCAGATCTGGGTGGAAACACCTAGATCTGGAATAGTACCACATATCGGGCCTTACATAACTCCAAGAGGGAACGTTATGCTCGATTGTGGGTTCATGCCCCCTGATGACACGCTTGAGTGACATGAAGATGAGTCTAGGGGATGTGATGTTGGCACAAGGGGTGAAACAACGGTGCTTGTAACCGTGGTTGCAAGGATTGTTTATTTTACGCAAAGTGCTTTTTAATGCAGTTGTCTGTTGCTTTTCGTTTACACTTTGGGTGGGACTCGCAACTTAATACCAGCGAGATATTCTGGATAGATATCTCAAGGTGGATGATTAGTAGTAGATGCAGTTGGATTTCGGTCTACTTATTTTGGCGTACTGCGCATGCTTTTGAGCCTCTTCCTTTCTTTTGTATCATAGTTAGCATTGCGGTGCGTTTATAATCCTGTCAATTTCCCATCTATAATTTGTTTACGTGGCATAGCAGTTTACGAGACATCACTAGTGAACCACAAGGGACCCCGGTCCATACCCTCATCACTGTTTACACGCCCATTTACTTTTCTTCTTTTACTTTCAGTTTCTATCATCATTATCATTATCCCTTGTGTTTTGATCCTGTAACATCCCAAAATTCTCCGAATTTTGGAATGTTAATAAAATTAAATAGATAATGATTGTTTGCTTGATGTGTTTGGTTTTCTCTGGGATTTAAAACTTTTGGAGTTAATGAATATTAAAAAGAGAGGGAATAAAAGGACTTTCCCTAATATTTATAATTGGTGTTTTTGGAATTTATTATTTTAAAAACAAAACCAACAAAACAAAATGAGAGAAGGTAATATGACTCCTTCAACTTATTAAAAGTTGGAAAAGGATTTTAAATCTTTATTGGAATTCTTTTGATTATTCAAAATATTTTTCAACTAAAGGAAAATTCATTCGAGAGGATATAAAATGACTTATCCCCTTTTTAAATAAAGTTGGAAATATTTCGAGTATTATTTTAAAGTTTTTAAAATTTATTTTTAGTGTTATAAATAACTCTAAAATTATTTTGGGGATTTTATAATACTAAGAGAGTTTTTATTTCATTGAAATGATTTATTAAATATTTTAAAAGGGTTGAAAAAGTATTTCAAAGGAAGATTTTATTTTACCAAATTATTTATTGGGTTAACAATTTTAAAATTTATATTTTATTATTTAGAAATGGTTTGTCAATATTTTTGACCAAATAAAAATATTTTAAAAGGTTTATTGGATTTGATTTGATTTATGAAAAGTATTTTTTATTTAAATAAAGTATTTAGAAAAGGTGTTTATTTTATTTTCCTTTTTGGAAAATATTTTCATTTTATAATTTTCTTTGTATTATTTGATGATTTTGGAATTTTATTTCATATTTTTCGGAGTTACGGTTATTTTTATTTTATTGTTTGAAGTTATGGTTTTTAATTAAAAGAAAAATCCAGGCTGCCGGCCCATTAGTTTGTTTTCGCCCCGAGCACAATTAGAGTCCTTTTCGGGCACGTTTTCGTTTTTTTTCCCTAGCCTATATATAGAATTTAGTATTTTCTGTTTAGTTCCTTTTTTCTTTTTCTCCAAACAAAAAAAAAATCAGAAAACCCTAAGCGGGCCGCCTCGACGCGCCGGAGCGCCACGCAGCCGTCACCGCCCGTGGCCGAGCCGCCGCCGCTGTGCGCCGTCTTCCCGAGCGCCGCCGCCGCACCCCCCGCGAGCCCCGGCGTCGCCGCTCGCTGTCGCGGCCGGGCCACCGCGCGCCTCACCGGGCCGACGCCGCCACCACGAGCCGCCGGCCGGCCACGGCTCGCCGGAGCGCGGCTCCACAGCCGGCCGACCGAGCCGGCAACTGCCGCGGCCGAGCCGCCGGCCCACGCCGCCCCACCGCCTCCCACCCCGACGCCCACTGCTGCCCTGCGCGCCGGCCACCGCCCTCCTCCATCCCCAAGTCGCCGGAGTTCGCACCGTCCGCCGCTGCCTCGCCGGAGACGGTCCAGATCCGGTCAACTGTTCCAGGGACCCGATTGCGTTTTCAAAGAAAACTTTAATTACAGATAGGTCCTTTTGGGCAGAAAACACCCCGGCGCGGTACGCGCGATATCTCCTACACCGTAAGTCGGAACGAGGTGAAACTTTTTGCAATGCGTTCGTGTTGTTCTATACTATAGCATGGTATAAAGTTTTTCACACTTGCACACTTTTGAATTTGAATTTATTTCAAATTCAAATTCAAATTCCGGTGGCCGTATCTTTTATACCGTTGATCCAAATCGAGTGATTCTTTTTGCGTTGGATCACTCGTTCCATGTATTTTCTGTTTATATCATGTGTGCACAAAAATTCACAAGTTTATTGATCTGTTTTAATTCAAATTCAATTCTATGTTGCAACTGCTATGACCTGCGTTGTAGCGTTCCGTTTCACGTGATTCTTTTTGCATATTGGATCATATGAGACATCTTATCGGCAATATCCACACACCATTCATATTGTTATGATCTTTACCTTGATTTCATAATGCCTTGATCATACTTTTGTATTGACAATTCCTTATCCGTTGACTCTCTCGAGTTCACATTTCACCGATCACCTTCGAGCACATCCACACCTTTGCATTTCAAAACCTTTTTGTTTTGTTGCTAAAACTTTAGTGATTGTTTTGTTGATCTTATGTTTTGTCATTGTGGTGTGATTGCTTATTGAGTTCTTTCGTTGACGATAGATTGCTCGGAGTGTGACGAGTAGAGTTGACTGGAACGTGAGAGCGAGGATCTTCATCGAATGTATAAGGCAAGTGATACTTTGACCATACTCATACCTATATTTTCTATATGCATTATGTAGGAAATATCACTCTATTGCATGATAGGTAGTTTAATTTACTGTTGCTGCAAAACCAGTTAAGATAGCCATATGTTTTGACTTGTCTACCGTAGATCAACCTAGCACGTGTTGTTACTTTATTGCTATGCTTTGTAGACGTGGTTTGGGCTGTGAGAATTCATGGAGTGCATGTGAGCTATTTAATAAACTGTGTAGCAACTTTATAATAAATAGAAATCACTTCTGGACGGGCGGGTTGCATCCCGGTAGTTGTGGCTCGGTTGAGGACAATGCCGGGGTTAAATGCACCCAATGGTTTGTTTTGGTGGTGAACCGGGTGCGTCATGGTGTCTACCCTCTCACGCAGTGGGCGCCGTCTAGGCTCAAAAAGATCAGACATGCAATATTACTAGTAGCTTCCGTGTACAGCCACTGGCTATATGGGCTCTGGCTTAGATGAGTAAGTTGTGGGGAACCTGGCCCTGGTAGCTAGCAGATGTAGAATTGTGTTAGGTGTACCGGCTACCAAAGGGTGGAGGCAACCTCTTCAGAAAGTCTTTGTCTCAATCTTCGGGTTGAGTCCAGTGGGGAACGTGTACAAACCTCTGCAGAGCGTATAAACTGATCATGATTAGCCGTGTCCACGGTTACGGACGAACTTTGAGCAACTAGTCAGTACTGTTGATGAATGATCTTGACAGATGAACACTTAATAATAAGTTGGTTGGGACAAGAGTAGCATGGGTTGCTGTGTGTTTCAGGTAGAACTCAACTTAAAATTTTGACTAGTTTAGTTCAGGAGAAAATTGGCTTTCTGCAAAACAAAACCATAAGCCTTTCCTTTGACTTACCTTGCATGTTGTTGTAGGTCCTTTATATAAACTTTTCCGTGTCACTTGCCGTACAAATCAGATGTACTGACCCGTTGTTGGGCTGTAACCTTCGGTGTTGCAGGTTTTTCAGACGATCAGTAAGGTGCGTTTAGGGGTTGCGAGTCTACACTCAGCATGTTTGCATGTGGCTGTTGATGGGACTCCACGTTATTTGATTTTTCTTCCGCTATATTTATTTTGAGTAAGCTATCCTTGAGCTATGCAACTTGTTATTTATTTACTCTGGATCATACGTTGTAATAATGATGCACTGGTACTTTGATATACATCTATAATACTGTGTGTGTCAACGAGTTCGATCCAGGGACTGGCACTTGAGCACAGAGACTTCAATTCGGTGTGAATTGGGTCGTTACAGATGGTATCAGAGCAGTGTGTTGACTGTAGGTTTGTGACCCTAGAAAATGGATAGAAAAAGCCATAGGAACAAAAATATTTTATCACTCTTTGATTACTTACTCTCTCCACTAGTATTTCTCATCTATTATTCACCTTTTAAAACTTCTCATCTTGTTTTACTATGAGTACCCCTCTGAGTTGCTTACCCCTGAAGACAAGACATTTGAGAAGAACCTCATCAACCTCGGAGATCAATTGGAGTTATGATTATCGGAACTGGAAGGAATAACCTACGGTGATCAATAAGTTTGACACTATGAGAGGAACCTTTAAGATCAGCTTAGCTGAGAAGGATGAAGCTTAGAATCAGACCACCACCTTTTATGTGAAGTTAGATGAACGAATTTTCGCGTAGTATGATGAGATCGTATGTCTTGTACATATGACCTTACCCTAGGTGTTGTTTGGGTGTTTTGACTGTTGTGACTGTATTGTTTGTTGTTATGTGTTACTGTCGAACGTAGGTGTTTTGCCTCTTTTGGTTTGAGTGCATATGCGTGGTGTTATCTCTAGTTGTTGTCTTGTCGGTGTTATAGTTTTGCCCTAACCCTTGTCGTATGGGCTTGATAGATGGAGTATGGAGTAGGACTCGCCTTTTCTGGGGCGATGTCGAGACTGAAGGTGGAGCAATGGATTCGTAGAATGGAGGAGCACCTGAAGATAAACAAGGTTGGAAGTGAGGACATGGTTCCCTATGCTGTCAAGTACTTTGTAGAAGAGGCTGCTACTTGGTGGAGAATGCATCAAGCAATTGACGAATCACGAAGGAAGATTACTTGGAAGGAGTTCACTAAGATTTTGTTGGGATCTCGCCTTGTCACCCCAACGCAAAGGACGGTAACCCGTAAGAGGCCTCGTGCCTGCAAAATTTGCGGGGAAGAAGGACACTCCCATGAAGAACACCAAGATGGATGTCCCTATTGTGAAGAAATTCACTCGGGTGAAGAATGCTCCACTGCACACGTCACGTGTTTCGTGTGTGAAGGAACTGATCATTACCCCGCTCAGTGTCAATTTTTCATCGTGACACAACAAGTGGTTCAACATCAAAAGGAAGAAATGAAGAAAGCTATCCAAGAATTGAAGGAAGCACCCGTGAAGAAGAAAAAGAAGGACATTAGCCATATTCAGTGTTTCGGTGCAGGAACATGGGACACTACAGCGATATGTGTCCAGAATTGAAGGGGAAGGAGAAGTTGTGAACGTGGAAGCAAGGATGTTGACTTGAAGAAGCTTATGTTTTGCAATGGGAGGATAGAATTTTTCGTGGTGTGCACTAAGTGCACGGTGCTACCTTTTTATGTTAGTTGGGATGTGTATCGATGCATGTTTGCTATGGATTGACTAGATGTTTTATGTCATGATTGTTTTGTTAAGTGTTGTCTTGCACCCTGTGACCCTGTTATGTCTCGTTTTGATTGATGTGATGTGTTGTGCTTTGTGGTTTTCTTGACGAATAGAATAAGTTTACGTTTCAGTAGACCTCTTATCTATTTAGTATGCTTCAAGACTAAAGAAGACACAACAACAAGAAGAATAACTTGACGAATGACTCAACGATATGAAGGCTGTTTCGAGATTTCAAAACTGAAGCTACCAGCATTGAAGACTTGAAGACCTGGAAGGTTCAAGTTTCTACCGTTAGATCGTTCTGTGAGCTGTCATTTCTTGTTTTACCGACAGCTACGCATCAAAACTTATGTTTCAAAACTAGTGTGATGTTTGTATAGGTATCTCTCGCTATCTCTCTCTACCTCGCTATATACATTCTGTTCCCTCTCACCTCAAACCCTACACTGAAGAAGCTGCTACAATGGCTGCAAATTTCAAGACTGGGATAAAGATGGATGCAACCAATGATGAGCTCAATATAACCCACAGGTCCCAGGATCTTACGACAAGAGAGCACAATCTTGCTGAAGGGAGAACTCTGGAGGAAGTGGTAGTCCACCAGTGCACGTTTTATAGCAGGCTACGTAAACCTGAGTATTGAGGAAACGATAGATCTTTTGTTTGGCTTGCAGAACAATGGTTTTATCTGGACCTAGTTCATGATCAAGAGGAATTTCTGCAATGCCTGTGAAGATGACCGAGTGTTAGATTACGAGATTCGCTAAACCATATACAAGGTAATGATATGGGTGTGGAATGGATTGATCACCATGACGACTACTCTTATTATTTGCTCTTGCTATGCGGGATAGTAAATCTGGAGTGACTTACCTATAGCAGAGAGACGACGATGTTAAGCCTGAACCATAGAATGGTACGATGTGTGACCCCTGTAGGAGATTACCGTTTGTGTTATACGGTGAGTATGGACCAAGACCATTTGCTGCAGGTATCCCGCCATAATATTCTTGATGACCACCATGAGAAAATCGATAGTTGTTAGTAGTGACGTCTGAGCTGTCAGCCATGAAGTCTCAGTACTTGGAAGACCACTCTCTTGCTAAGGAACGAAAAACCTCAAAGGAGGAATTCGTGAAACCTCGAAGACCGAAGGTGAAACCTGTACGAGGAATGTCATCGATGGATTTAGATACCGGAAGCCCACACGTGTGATGAAGAATTTCCATGCCCCAACGGAGTATGAAGTTTATGTGTGAGGAGCTCGCTGAGGGAGCAAGCTTTTGAAGACCAAGTCGCATTCCTTTTAAGGGTGGTAGCACCCTGGACCATCAGTGGATCGATGGACTGTCATGAAGACCCGAACCCTAACCTTTCTTTCTAGCCTTCTCGAATCTCGAGGACGAGATTCCTTTTAAGGGTGGTAGTGTGTAACATCCCAAAATTCTCCGAATTTTGGAATGTTAATAAAATTAAATAGATAATGATTGTTTGCTTGATGTGTTTGGTTTTCTCTGGGATTTAAAACTTTTGGAGTTAATGAATATTAAAAAGAGAGGGAATAAAAGGTCTTTCCCTAATATTCATAATTGGTGTTTTTGGAATTTATTATTTTAAAAACAAAACCAAAAAAACAAAATGAGAGAAGGTAATATGACTCCTTCAACTTATTAAAAGTTGGAAAAGGATTTTAAATCTTTATTGGAATTCTTTTGATTATTCAAAATATTTTTCAACTAAAGGAAAATTCATTCGAGAGGATATAAAATGACTTATCCCCTTTTTAAATAAAGTTGGAAATATTTCGAGTATTATTTTAAAGTTTTTAAAATTTATTTTTAGTGTTATAAATAACTCTAAAATTATTTGGGGATTTTATAATGCCTTGATCATACTTTTGTATTGACAATTCCTTATCCGTTGACTCTCTCGAGTTCACATTTCACCGATCACCTTCGAGCACATCCACACCTTTGCATTTCAAAACCTTTTTGTTTTGTTGCTAAAACTTTAGTGATTGTTTTGTTGATCTTATGTTTTGTCATTGTGGTGTGATGGCTTATTGAGTTCTTTCGTTGACGATAGATTGCTCGGAGTGTGACGAGTAGAGTTGACTGGAACGTGAGAGCGAGGATCTTCATCGAAAGTATAAGGCAAGTGATACTTTGACCATACTCATACCTATATTTTCTATATGCATTATGTAGTAAATATCACTGTATTGAATGATAGGTAGTTTACTTTACTGTTGCTGCAAAACCAGTTAAGATAGCCATATGCTTTGACTTGTCTACCGTAGATCAACCTAGCACGTGTTGTTACTTTATTGCTATGCTTTGTAGACGTGGTTTGGGCTGTGAGAATTCATGGAGTGCATGTGAGCTATTTAATAAACTGTGTAGCAACTTTATAATAAATAGAAATCACTTCTGGACGGGCGGGTTGCATCCCGGTAGTTGTGGCTCGGTTGAGGACAATGCCGGGGTTAAATGCACCCAATGGTTTGTTTTGGTGGTGAACCGGGTGCGTCATGGTGTCTACCCTCTCACGCAGTGGGCGCCGTCCAGGCTCAAAAAGATCAGACATGCAATATTACTAGTAGCTTCCGTGTACAGCCACTGGCTATATGGGCTCTGGCTTAGATGAGTAAGTTGTGGGGAACCTGGCCCTGGTAGCTAGCAGATGTAGAATTGTGTTAGGTGTACCGGCTACCAAAGGGTGGAGGCAACCTCTTCAGAAAGTCTTTGTCTCAATCTTCGGGTTGAGTCCAGTGGGGAACGTGTACAAACCTCTGCAGAGCGTATAAACTGATCATGATTAGCCGTGTCCACGGTTACGGACGAACTTTGAGCAACTAGTTAGTACTGTTGATGAATGATCTTGACAGATGAACACTTAATAATAAGTTGGTTGGGACAAGAGTAGCATGGGTTGCTGTGTGTTTCAGGTAGAACTCAACTTAAAATTTTGACTAGTTTAGTTCAGGAGAAAATTGGCTTTCTGCAAAACAAAACCATAAGCCTTTCCTTTGACTTACCTTGCATGTTGCTGTAGGTCCTTTATATAAACTTTTCCGTGTCACTTGCCGTACAAATCAGATGTACTGACCCGTTGTTGGGCTGTAACCTTCGGTGTTGCAGGTTTTTCAGACGATCAGTAAGGTGCGTTTAGGGGTTGCGAGTCTACACTCAGCATGTTCGCATGTGGCTGTTGATGGGACTCCACATTATTTGATTTTTCTTCCGCTATATTTATTTTGAGTAAGCTAGCCTTGAGCTATGCAACTTGTTATTTATTTACTCTGGATCATACGTTGTAATAATGATGCACTTGTACTTTGATATACATCTATAATACTGTGTGTGTCAGCGAGTTCGATCCAGGGATTGGCACTTGAGCACAGAGACTTCAATTCGGTGTGAATTGGGTCGTTAGAGATCCTTTGTAAACAATAAGACCGGAGGGATTGACAACCTCTCTAAACTTCCTTGGGAGCAAAGTTATTTGTGTCTGTTTGCAGGTCCAGGTCAAGGAAGCAACTTTTGTCTAAACGGTGCCATTGTTTCCTTTCCACCTACTTATCATTGCCGGAGTCCTACGAGAGACAATCTTAAAACCTCGGTATCTTCACCGAGGGAAACTTGCCGCTACGCTGGATCTCACCTTCCACTTGAGGTAACCAACTAAGGGCGAGAGGCAATTATCATCTCTCGCATATCAAGAAAATTTCTGGTGCCGTTGCCGGGCACTCCGAGTGCTAAGATAGGGGAGTTGCCCACTATCTTTTACCTTTTCTTTTTAGTATTGTTAGTTTACCTTTCAGTTTTTATCTTTTTGTCTTTTATGAAAAATCAAAAAAATAGTATCTACCTTTTGCATTTGACTTACTTTGCCTAGTGATTCTATCCTCACCATGGGTGCTGAACCACCCAAATATGGTAGGATGGACATGTTTCACATGTTTCACGTGGATCGTCTTCGATCAATTTGTGCTCGCGCTAAAAACACAACGGACTTGGTTGAGGGAAAAGAATTGCATGAGCACGCTCATTATACGCGGCACCGCCTATCTCAGAAGGATACATTTATCTCACCGACTTATGGGATCAAATACATGTTTCTTGTTTCGATGCTAAACTTTTGTGCCACATTTATGATTTTACTTGCTGTTCTAATATAGATCATAAACACCTTCCTTTCCAATGTGAGTTTAATGAAAATGAGATCTTATCTTCTTATGCTAAAGGTGTTTATGATTACTTTGATGTTGAAAAGATTGAAGAGTTTGTTGCTTTTAAAGGTGCTTATGACATTGCTTCTTTGAGTGAAAACTATCACGATAATATTCACAAGTCCGAAAACTTTGCAGTTCTTGCTTATTTCTTCGAGAATTATACTTCCAATACTTATATTGAGGATTTTAAAAATAAAATGTTTGCTGCCCAAGAAGAGGTTAATGATTGCTTTGATGAGGAATCCCATGATTCCCAGGACTCACTTGATACATCCCTTTCTGAAGAATTTGATACTTGCTTTGTTGATGGCCATGATGCCAATATGGATTATGCTTGCGAAGATGAACTTCCTATAGTCCTTCAGTCAAGCATGAAATTGTTGTTATTGCACCCACACTTGATTTTCCTATTATCCTTCTGAAATCTCCAACTCATATTCCGAAGAATTGTACTCTTATTAAGGCTCAATGTAATGGGTTGCATCTATCTTATGATCCTAAAGACCGTGTTCAAAACTATACACGTGTGCTTGTAAGTCATGATAAACACGATTTATGTGATAGTTATATTCTTGATGTTGTTCATGACACTACTAAAAATTATTTTGACAGAGGAAAGCTTGGTTATAAAAACTTTCATGTTACAAAAAAACCTCTCTTCATGATGAAAGTTTTGAAGTTGTTCTTGTTCCACCTTCATATGCATGTCACTTTGTGCTTCTTTGATTTATTTCTTTACAAGTTTCCTAGGCATAGGATGTGGGTTAGGCTTAAATGTGTTTCATATTTGCTTCTTAATACTCTCTATTGCTTCAAAGTTCATATTCTTATGAGAGAATCTTTAATAATCTTCATGCCTAGCTTAAAGGCGTAAAAGAAAGCGCTTGTTGGGAGGCAACCCAAGATGTTTTTCCTTCTATTTTTAGTGGTCTTGATGCTTGTTACTACTGCAGAAACATCATTGTATACTTATTTTCAAGCTTTGTGCCATGTTATAGCCTCTTATGATAAGGGAAGCAAAAGTTGTGACATGCTGCCCGAAAAACAGATTTTGTCTTTTTTAGATGCAATTTTTACAAAACATGCTATATACAATTGTGAAACTTTTGTATGTTCTGAGTTTTTTGATTTGATTTGCAGAAGTTCCCCGAAAAAATTCTCTACTACCTGATGTTCTGTTTTTCACAGATTCTGCCACGTTTTATCACTCCTTACTTGCAAAAACCTTAAGCTTGCTTTTTCTTCGCAAAAACCTTTTGGAAATCTTGATAAACAGTAGCTCTCCAAGAATATCTTTATATCTAGTGGGGAAAAATTATTTTATTCAGGGTACTAACCTCTCTAATCAGATTATGATGAGTTATGTATGAAGGGAGTTTTCAACTGTGCGATGGAAGATGACGAAAGAAGATCCGGGAGTGTCAAGCGCTCAAGATTGGGGATGCCCCCATGCATCCCCAATAAATATTCACGGAGACTCAAGTGTCTAAGCTTGGGGCTGTACCCGTGCATCCCCTTCTCCATCAACAATCATCAATTCGTCTTTTGTCTCACTATATTTTTATCACTTCATGCGTTATGTGCTATGCTTGGAGCGTCTCGCTCTTAGATTTTATTTTTAGTTTTCTTTAGCTTTCCTTTCTGTATAACAACTTAGACCCCATCTTACTTTGTGTGGGAGATAAACACGCTCCACTCCAACCTAGAACACATCATAGGATTTTTCATGCCTATCTTTTTACTGTTGTGTGTTCTTTATCTGTTCGTAGCTACTACCATGTTTAGTTTTAGTCTTAGTTTGTCTTTAGAAAGAGCCTTGAATTTGTTTAGTTTGTTGTTGGAACTCTCTTTAGTTTTCATGTTTATCTTATTAGGAGAGTTTGTTGTGGCACTGAGTTATGTCTTGTCTTGAAGGTACGTAATTGAGGTTGCTATTTAATTTTAGTAGTAATTTGCAATAGTTTTGAGGTATCGATGTGAGTAATGTTTGAACTTTTGGTGTCAAGAGCTCTAGCCTATTAGTGATAGTTGTCGTATTTTGGGCAATCCGTGTTTATTTTCAAAACCTACAAATATCATTTGAGAACTCTAGCTACTAGATGGAACGCTAATCTTTGGAGGGATCGGATATTAGAGTACACTCACGTACCATGAGTCGAGGATGCGCAAGGATAACCAAACCCCCATACACTCCTCCTCGTGGTACTTGTCTTTTTGTGGACCTCCTTATTAGACTGAGAGTTACCGATAATAAGTGCATAGGTTCTTCGAACTAATGTAAGTATTGCAAGTTGACACTTCCACCTCCTCATATTTGCTAGCCTCTCCCGTGCCGTGCATTGCCTTATTCTCACTGTGAGAGTTGGCGTCCACCTTCGCCGGTACATCCAAACCCTTGGCATGATACGCTCCTCATCATAAACCTCCTTATATCTTGCCTCAAAACAGCCACCATACCTACCTATCAAAGAATTTCCCTAGCCTTTCCAAGATATATTGCCATGCAACATCCACCTCTTCATGACTCGATCTTCATGTCATACATGTTCCTGCTACACTGGCAGCGACATACATTGCATACATCATGATAGCTACATCTTCTTTATGATTTGAGTACCTTGTAAAGTGTGAAAGATCTTCTATACCATCTTGTAAATTAGAGTGTTGCCCTTAAGTGAGGAAAAGATCGCAAAGTGGAAAAAATAAAAGATCCCAAAGAGGACAAACGAGAATTAAATAGTAGGAGCCATTGAGGCCACCATAAAAATACAAAAAAATATAAAAAGAGAGAAAAAGAAATAAAAAGAGAGAAAGGGGCAACACTACTATCCTTTTGAAAGATCCACACTAGTACTCCCTCTTATCCTTGTACTCCATGGAGATGATCATTCATGCATATAGCTATGTGGGGACCTTTGCACTATAGAACTTGGCTTGCATATTCCAAGGATGAGCCTCCTCAAAAGAGCTCTAGGTGTTCATGAGCGAGCAAGTTAGATGCACCCCCACTAGTTCCATTGGAGAGCTTTTTATCTCATATGTGCATTCGTTGCATAGCAATCCCTACTCCTCACATCATATCTATCATTTGGCCTTCTCTCCTATGATTATCCTCATTGATGTGAGCCTTTCTCACCTTTTTTGTCTCCCTCCTCCACCATATTTCTCTCTTTGCCATACTAAGTGTCAACTCTCGTGCTTACGCTCATCCATTGCATGAGTGCTCAAAATATCAAAAAGGAGTGGATCAAATTGACTTGTACCTGGCTAGTGGTCTGGGGACGTGTCAAGATAATATTCGAAAGAGGGCCAAGTGTGAAACTTTAGTAGATTGATTTCTCAAAAAAAATACCTTTTTTTCTCGTATTCCCTATCCCCCTTCTTGCACGCAAACATCATTTGGAGATATGATGCCCCACAAACGTAAGGGATCGAGATAGTCTTCGCGGGTAAGTTAACCCAATTTATTGATTCGACACAAGGGGAGCCAAAGAGTATTTATAAGCTTTGACAGTTGAGTTGTCACTTCAACCGCACCTGAAATATACTTTCTTGCAACAAAAGATAAGTGGTAAAGGTAATATGATAGTGATGGTGACGACAGAAAAAGTAAACAGCAAAAGTAACAACTAATAACCAGCAGTATTGAAAACACTGTAGGCTAGGGAGATGGATGGTTGGGCGCTGCATGGATGAGAGTGAACATGTAATAGATTCTAACACGTGGCAAGGCACACAGAAAAGCAATGATCATCTAGGCAAATATGAAACATTAGGCATGTATCCCGTAGGTAGTTGTGCGTGCTTGTAATAAGAACTTGCACAACATCTTTTGTCCTACCATCCCGCTACAAACGGGGCCAAAGGGAACTTATGGAGATTAAGGTTCTCCTTTCAAAGAGCACCGGAACAAAGCAATAAACTCAATGGATACATGGAATCCTCAAATTATGGACCATCCCCTTTGGTGTCCCAAGTTGCCACCTTTGGGATCGCCGGTTCCGGACCATAATAGGTGCATACAACTCATAGATAGGATCAAGAACACAAATATATTCATGAAAACACATAGGATTCAGATCTGAAAACATGGCACTCGGGCCCAAAGTGACAAGCATTAAGAGAAACAAGTTGAAGCAAAGAAGATAACCACCAATCTAGATGATAGGCACCATGCCCCCAACAACCTGACGAACTATTACATGATCTAACTCATCCAATCCCTACCATCCCCTTTGCCTACAGGAGGGAATTACTCACACATGTGAAGAGAAGTCATGGAGGAGGGATGGATTGGTGATGGTGATGACGATGGCGACGATCTCCCCTCTCCGGAGGCCAAATCAGCCTCCAGATTAGCCCTCCCGAAGAAGAACAGAGGGTGACGGAAACTGGAAAAGCGACTTCTCCCCTGGGGTTTTCCCGTCACGAGAATAAATAGGAGCATCGGTAGGGCACCAGAGGAGTGGGGAGGCGCCCACGCGGCCAGAGGGAGCGGTCCCAACCCTGGCCGCGCCAGGGGGGCGCCTGGGGCCCCCAGGACTCCCCTATGGTCCCACTTCTGGCATCTGGCTCCTTCGGGTGTGTGGATTTTCTGGTATTTTTCTGGGAATTTTCTGGGACACCTAAAAATCTATTTTCCTGCACACAATAAAACCATACAGGAAGCTCTGCTGAAAACAGCGTTAGTCCGGGTTAGTTTCGTCCAAATCATGCAAGAATGAGGGAAAAACAATAGCAAAAGTGTTTGGAAAAGTAGATTCGCTTGAGACATATCAAGATATTCGAGTCACGGACAGCGAGAGCTCTTGCACCTAGTGTTCTTTTGTTACTTGTTTCAATTCTAATATAGACTCTTGCATGTTATGACTTGAATTGAATCACATACCTTAATTGCTTTACTTTTCAGAGTTCTTATATGATTGCTAGCATGTCACCATAGAAATTATGCTTGTTATCATTTAGCTACTCGAGGACGAGCAGGAATTAAGCTTGGGGATGTTGATACGTCCCAAACGTATCGATAATTTCTGCTTGCTCCATGCATGTTTTGTGTGATATTGCTATGATCTTGATACACTTTCAAACACTTTTGATCATATTTGGACTAACCTATTAACTCAGTGCACCCTAGTGCCAGTTTCTGTTCTCTGCTGTTTTTTTATTCCAGGTTTCCCCCATATTAAAAGTGCTCAAAAAATTCCGGAAAAATCGGATAAAAAATCAGCGCATCGGAAGCCTGCAGAATCCCGAAGGAGGGCAAGGGGGGCCACCACTAGGTGCCCAGGAGGCCACCTAGCGCGCCCCCCTGGCTTGGCCGCGCCAGGGGGGCGCCTGGACCCTAGGTGCCCCCCCTGGCTACCCACCTTCGCCTATATATTTCCCGTGACGTGAAACTTCTGAGAAGAGAACCCCTTTTCGCTATCTCGCCTCTGTTCCGCCGCCGCCGCGCTTCCAAGATTGGGAGCGCCATCAGACTTCTTCCCGGCACCCCCCCGGCTGCCCACCTTCTCCTATATATTCCGCGTGACGTGAAACTTCTGAGAAGAGAACCCCTTTTCGCTATCTCGCCTTTGTTCCTCCACCGCCGCGCTTCCAAGATCGGGAGCACCAACAGACTTCTTCCCGGCACCCTGTCGGAGGGAGGATCGACCTTCGGGAGCTTCCCCTTCACCATGGAAGCTTCCCGGATGTTCCGTGAATAGTTTCCTTTGGACCATGGGTCCATGATCAGTAGCTATGTGATGTTCTCCTCCCCTCTTTGTTCTTCAGAGTTTAAACCTCGTGAGCTGCCCTACAGGATCGAGGCACATATGTAATCTTTCCTGCTGTTGCTATGCTGAGTTTGATGGGATCTGATGGATTATGAGATTATGTTCAGATTGTTATAGAGTAATATATTTGGTTCTTATTTATTATATTTTTGTTCCTAAGTAATTCTTGCGTATTCTGCGTTGTTATTTATTGCTTTGGCCAAGTTGTAGGTTTACTCCAAGAGGGAACGTTATGCTCGGTTGTGGGTTCATGCACCCTGATGACACGCTTGAGTGACATGAACATGAGTCTAGGGGATGTGCTATTGCCACAAGGGGGAAAACCACGGTGCTTGTAACCGCGGTTGCAAGGATTGTTTCCTTTACGCAAAGTGCTTTTTAATGCAATTGTCTGTTGCTTTGGGTTTACACTTTGTGTGGGACTCGCAACTTAATACCAGCGAGATGTTCTGGATAGATATCTCAAGGTGGATGATTAGTAGTAGATTGAATTGGATTTCCGTCTACTTATTTTGGTGTACTTCCATGCTTTTGAGCCTCTTCCTTTCTTTTGTACCATAGTTAGCATTGCGGTGCGTTTATAATCCTGTCAATTGCCCATCTATAATTTGTTTACCTGGCATAGCAGTTTTATTGTCTTTTGGTAGAGAGACATCACTAGTGAACAACACGGGACCCCGGTCCATACCCTCATCACTGTTTACACGCTCATTTACTTTTCTTCTTTTACTTTCAGTTTCTATCATCATTATCATTATCCCTTGTGTGTTTGATCCTCTGTAAACAATAAGACCGGAGGGATTGACAACCTCTCTGAACTTCGTTGGGAGCATAGTTATTTGTGTCTGTGTGCAGGTCCAGGTCAAGGAAGCAACTTTTTTCTAAAACGGTGCCATTGTTTCCTTGCCACCTACTTATCATTGCCGGAGTCCCATGGGAGACAATCTTAAATCTCTGTATCTTCACCGAGGGAAACTTGCCGCTACGCTGCATCTCATTCCACTAGGGGTAACCAACGAAGGGCGATAAGTAATTATCATCTCTCGTGTATCAAGCAAATTTCCGGCGCCGTTGCCGGGGACTCCGAGTGCTAAGATAGGGGAGTTTCCCACTATCTTTTACCTTTGCTTTTTAGTCTTGTTAGTTTACCTTTTAGTTTTTATCTTTGTGTCTTATATGAAAAGCCAAACAAATAGTTGCTACCTTTTGCCTTTGTCTTGCTTTGCCTAGTGATGTTATCCTTACCATGGGTGCTGAACCACCCAAATATGGTAGGATGGACATGTTTCACATGTTTCAGTTGGATCGTCTTCGATCAATTTGTCTCGCGCTAAAAACCCAACCGACTTGGTTGAGGAAAAAACATTGGATGAGCAGGCTCATTATACGCGGCACCACCTATCTCAGAAAGGGAAACACTTATGGGATCAAATATATGTTTCTTATTGCCATGCTAAACTTTTGTTCCACATTTATGATTTTACTTGTTGTTCTAATATAGATCATAAACACCTTCCTTTCCAATGTGAGTTTAATGAAAATGAGATCTTATCTTCTTATGCTAAAGGTGTTTATGATTACTTTGATGTTGAAAAGATTGAAGAGTTTGTTGCTTTAAAAGGTGCTTATGAGATTGCTTCTTTGATTGAAAAGTATCACGATTGTCGGGACCCGGGGTTAGCGTATGTAATTCCAGTCACGATACAATCACATGGAGAGCCGAGAACCGTACCCACTTGTCTAAGAAGACAAGGCCAAGCACAGAACATTCTCGGTAAGCATCGACCGTGAGGGGCATCCCATTCAGGCCGGATGATCAACTGAGATGGGTCCTCAACGTCCGCTCACAAGTCTAAATGCTTATGGGTGGTGAATCCCATACTCATAGACAAGTCGCCTCAACCATGTTATCGATTGGATCCTAACTCTTACATAAACTTACTCCAGCCCGATCACTTAGTCGGGGTCTAGGGCGGGCTCGATCATACAACAAAGTGTGCACGTGACAGCGTCACGAACAATCGCATCGCGATGCCCCAAGCTGCGCACATCTAAGGGCCACTTGGTGTATAAAAGACCGCCAGCCAGATCGCAACTAAGGTCTCGAAAACCCATACTAAGACATGCATGTTATAAACATACACGCACCACACATGCCTAGTATGAACAGCAGGTATCAACACATAACTCTACAAAGTACTCTTTATTGATATACACATATAGCATAAAAAGATCACATGTCTGTGATGAACATTACATCATACAACGGAAGCAAATTAGGTCTGAGTACAGACAAGTTTAACAAATGGCTTAGACAAGCCTTGTAAAACCAACATGCCCTTCCACGAGGGACCAGACTGCTGTCTGGGACTATACTACCAAGGTCAACGTCGAGCTTCAGGTTGATGACTCCATCGGGATCCGGGTTCTCATCTAAAACATAGAATAAGCAAACGTGAGTAAAGTTGTACTCAGCAAGACTTACATCAGAACTACACTACTCATGCTCAAGTATCAAGGTAAAGGAGGTGGGGTTTCATCATGCAGAAGTGCCAGCTTTGACTTGGCTAACCTGTACTACGAGTACTAGACTTTGAGGTAAGAAGCGTACACGAGTCCACTACATCTCCAACCAATACACCACTATGGTTACTTCCTCGACTTCCCCACGAGGAGGCACACCATAGCACTCACGCTTATCTTGCGAGTTTTATAAGTATCCATTCAAGTTGTCTATGATCAAGTAGAGGTCTCCAAGTAGTCCATAACCGCGGAGACGGCTATTCGAATAGTTCATTAACCCTGCAGGGGTGTACATCTTCACACGCGTGTCATCACTTAGCGCCTCGTTCTTGGAATCCTTCAATTGGATGTCGGACATGGATGAAACCAAGGCACTAACCTCACATCACCTTCTCTAATCCAGGAGTCGACTACCCGAGTTTGGCACCGCTCGAGAGTCCGGCCAGTTCCACGAAACGGACTCAGATAATGTAAGGGACCGAGACGCCACCTCTGCCAGATGGTTTCACTGCCTCACAAGTCCACCCACATATCTAATATGATTCAACCTTTTCTTCATACTTTTTCTATGCATATGCCAAATGGAAAGCCCGAATCTATTGTGACTCCTAGACCGGATCGGGTATGTAAAGAGGCCAAACGGGGCTCCCATAAAACCCTACATGTGGTCATACTCTTTGTCTTGGATCACAAAACAGGAACTCGGGGCCTAGGGCAGTGTTCAACGAGACAACCCACTGTGTACTCCTACACAACCTCTCATCGTTCACCTTTGTTTATGGTGGATTCACCAACACGGTTCACTTTCATCAACACCATTGTGTTCATTCCATCCCGACTCACAATCAAAACATACTCATTGTATCACTAAGAAGCAAAAGCAGTAACAGTTGTAGGGGCCACATGCTCATCATTCAACTCCTAATTATGCTAGGATTGTGGTTTGCTTAATACGGTGACAGAATGATAGGTCATGCATCGGAATGGGTTCAACTATGCGAAAGAACGTGTCTCGGTGATCTCCTAAACATGCATAAGCGAGACTGAGAGGGAAATAGGATTTTATAGACATGATCAACGGGGTTTGCTTGCCTTGCTGACGAGGTTCGATATCGGAGTCTTCAACGAAGGAGGTGGCCTCCGGTTCCGGTTGCACGTCTATCGAGCAAACAACCAAACAAAGAATAAATATAAATTTAATTGCAATGCATCAAACACATGATCAATATTGAAATGGTGATTTTCTTGGTCACAATGTGGGTACAATTCCATTTAAAAGAAGTCATTTGCAAAGTCATTTGCAAATGTGCTTCTATTTTGAATTTGAAATAAAGCCATATGGATGTTTTGCACTGTTCACCCAATTTTAATTGGTCAAACATGAAAACAGAGCCCATATTCATAATCCTTGGATTTTTCTGATATTTTTAGACATATTATTTGTTATATTTGGAGTTAAAATGAATTAGTTATGAATTTCCCAAGTTTTAAATGATTTTCTGGATTTTTCTGGATTATTTTAAATCTCTGGAAAAGGATTTTCTGCATCAGCATTGTGTCATGCTGACGTCAGGGCCGCTGACTGGTCAACCTGACGTGTGGGACCCGCAGGTCAGTGAGCCTGGGTTAAAAACCGTTTAATTAGAGTTAACAGGGTGTTATGGGGGCTCTGGGTCCACATGTCATTGGGCTAGGGGGGGGGTTAGCAGGGTCATTAGCCCTAATGGCCGGCGGCTAACCGGCGACAGCCACATACACGGCGGAGGGCTCGCCGGAGTGGGCTTCCGGCCACCAGGGGCCTTGAAGATGGTACCGTTTGGCTCCCCGTGGCCTCGCGCATACGATGGACTAGTCCATCGTCGCCGGGGAGGACCACGGCGTCGGCGGCATCAACTTTCGCGGCGGCCGGAGCCACTGGGAGAAGGCGTCGACGTTTGGGGGCACGGGAGGAGCTGGGGTTAGGGGGAAACGAACCAAGAGCTCACCGGGAGGGTAAAGGAGAAGCCAGGGGAGGCGGAGAAGCTTGGCCGGCGGCTTATTTCGAGCTCGAAGTCCACGGTGGCCGGCGGGAGGAAGTTGAAGCTGGCATCCGCTCTGGGGCTGTGAGCTCGAATTGACGCCTCAAATCGACGGAGAAGACGACCGCGGTTCTGATGGACACATTGGTGCGGCGCCTCGTCGTCGTTGTCCACGCAGAAGATCGCCGGCGTCCTCCGGCTGTGCTCGGGTCTGTGCGAGATCCACAAGGAGGAGAGGGGGAGGAGGTCCAGAGAGAGGGGGAGAAGAGTGGGGCATGCTCTGGGCGTGGCGTGGCGGAAGGAGAGAGGCAGGGGAGGCCTAGACGTCTCTCACGGCGGCGACGTGGCGTCGGCGCTCTCCCGTCCGCCACGGAGCAGCTTCGGGGCGAGGGGCAGAAGACGACAGAGCTCGGGCTGGGCTGGGCCAGGCCAATGGAGAGGTGGGTCTGGCCTGTGGGCGCAAGGTAAGCCTCTCCTTTTGCTTTTCTTTTTAGTTTTTCTGTTTCATTTGTTTTGCCTAGATTTAAAATAGCTAGGCTTTTTAAGAAATGTCCAAATACTTTTATAAATACAAGGTGACTAGTAGCTAGTCACATAAATAATTTGGACATTTTTGAAATTCAATAAATTTGAATTTCAATTCAAATAGGGGTAAACTTTAATTTCCAGAGCACTATTTGAATATTAGAAAATTCCATGAGTATGGGAAAATACCCAATCCACCTTTAAAATGATCAGCATCATTTATAGGAATTTTCTAAACATTCAAAAGATTTTTGGAAAAATATTTTTATTTGGCCATTTCAAATAATTTCTCAGGGCTTTCTGCTTCCCCATTTTTGAATTTCTTTTTGAATTTTTCATGATGCAAAAGGGTCAAACAATCCTAGCACTTACCCTAGTTGGGGTTCTGACAACTCGCCCCCACCCAAAAGAATCTCATCCCGAGAGTCAGAAGTCGTCGGGAGGAAGGTGGGGTACTCGGCACGGAGGCGGTCTTCTCTATCCCATGTTGCTTCTTTCTCGGAGTGATGTGACCATTGCACTTTGAGGAACTTGATCTTCTGACGGCGAGTGACACGCTCTGCTGAATCAAGAATACAAACAGGGTATTCTCGATAAGAAAGGTCATCTTGGAGACCAAGCGTTTCATGGTCGACTTCGCGGATGGGGTCCTTGAAGCAATGCCTGAGTTGTGACACATGGAATACATCATGTACTCGGGAAAGGTGCGGAGGTAGTTCAAGTTGGTAGGCAACTTCTCCACGTTTAGCAATAATGCGGAAAGGTCCGATGTAACGTGGGGCCAACTTGCCTTTGATACCGAATCTTTGGGTTCCCTTCAGAGGAGTAACCCGGAGGTAAGCCTTCTCATCAATATTATAGCTCTCCTCTCCATGATGACGATCATAGTAGCTCTTTTGACGAGACTGAGCGGCTTTCAATCGATCACGAACAATGCGAACTTGTTCTTCTGCTTCCTTGATCATATCCGGTCCAAAGAGTTGTCTTTCACCGGTTTCTGACCAGTTTAGGGGTGTTCGACATCGTCGGCCATAGAGGAATTCAAAGGGAGCCATGTTCAGACTAGATGGATAGCTATTGTTATAAGAAAATTCGGCAAATGGAAGAGATTTCTCCCAATTCTTTCTGAAAGAGATAACACAAGCTCTGAGCATGTCTTCCAAGATTTGATTAACCCTTTCAACTTGACCGCTAGATTGAGGGTGGAAAGCTGTACTAAAGGATAGATGAGTTCCCATAGCATTTTGAAAACTTTCCCAAAATCTAGAGGTGAAAAGGCTACCACGATCAGAATTGATCACCAAAGGAACACCGTGAAGAGACACTATTCTAGAGACATACAAGTCCGCCAACTGACTAGCAGTTATAGACTCGCGAACAGGAAGAAAGTGAGCAACTTTGGAAAGCCTGTCAATGACCACGAAGATGGCATCATTTCCTTTCTGGGTTTTTGGAAAGCCGGTGATGAAGTCCATACCGACCTTGTCCCATTTCCACTCTGGAATAGACAATGGTTGAAGAGTACCAGCAGGTCTTTGGTGTTCTGCCTTAATGCGACGACAAACATCACATTCGGCAACAAATTGTGCAATGTCTCTTTTCATCCGGGTCCACCAAAATCTCTGCCGTAGATCTCGGTACATTTTTGTGCTACCGGGATGAATTGAGAGGGGAGTGTCATGAGCTTCCTTAAGGATAAGCTGCTTTAGGTCTTCGTTTTTAGGAACTACTAAACGATTTTCAAAGAATATCGTTCCTTGATCATTTGCAGAAAAACATTTAGCAACTCCGCTAACAATGTTCTGCTTGATCTCTTGAATACTACTATCTTGTTTCTGGGCGGCTATGATTTGATCCTCAAGGGTTGGTTTCGCCACCAAGTTGAAAAGAGATCCACGAGGAACTATCTCGAGATTGAGCTTTCGAAATTCCTCATGAAGAAGTGGTTGATACTGTTGTAACATGAGGTTGTTACAGTACGACTTACGACTTAGTGCATCAGCCATGACATTGGCTTTTCGTGGGGTGTAAGAAATTCCTAAGTCATAATCTTTTATCAACTCTATCCAGCGTCTTTGCCTGAGATTAAGATCTGGCTGGGTGAATATGTATTTGAGGCTTTGGTGATCGGAATAGATCTCACAACGATTACCAAGGAGGTAATGTCGCCAAGTCTTCAGGGCATGAACTACGGCAGCGAGTTCAAGATCATGGGTAGGATAGTTCTCTTCATGAGGCCGCAACTGGCGTGAAGCATAAGCTACCACATGTCGATCTTGCATAAGTATGCATCCTAACCCTTGCCGTGAAGCATCACAATAGATCTCGAAATCCCTTTTTGTGTCTGGAGGTGCAAGTACGGGTGCAGAAGTCAATCTTCTTTTTAGCTCTTGAAAGCTTTCCTCGCACTTGGGGGTCCATTGGAATTTCTTATCTTTCTTGAGGAGTTCAGTAAGAGGCTTTGCAACTTTAGAAAATTTCTCGACGAAGCGACGGCAATAGCTTGCTAAGCACAGAAAACTCCTAACTTGCTTAACCGATTCAGGTGGAGTCCAGTCAAGGACGGCCTGAACTCTCTCGGGATTGACTGCAACACCTTTCGCAGAAATCACGTGGCCTAAGTAGGTCACTTCTGGTAGCCAAAATTCACACTTGGAGAACTTAGCATAAAGGCGGTGCTCTCTAAGTTTCATCAATACCAACCTAAGATGTTCTGCGTGCTCTACTTCGTTCTTTGAGTAGATGAGAATGTCATCAAGATAAACTACAACAAATTTATCTAGGTAATCCATGAAGATCGAATTCATCAAGCGCGAGAATGTGGCGGGGGCATTGGTCAAACCGAAGGACATGACGGTATACTCGTAAAGACCATAACGAGTAGTGAAAGCCGTCTTGGGAATGTCTTCATTTCGGATTTTGATTTGATGATAGCCTAATCTCAAATCCATCTTGGAGAAGACAGAGGATCCTGCAAGTTGATCATAAAGATCATTGATCCTGGGCAGTGGGTACTTGTTCTTTATCGTCCCTAGATTTAGCGGGCGATAGTCTACGGACATCCTTTCTGTTCCATCTTTCTTCGTTACGAACAGAACGGGGCAACCCCATGGCGATGAGCTAGGGCGGATGAAGCCTTTTGCCAACGAAGCATCAAGTTGGGTTTTTAGCTCAGCTAACTCATGTGGGGCCATTCTATATGGGCGTCTCGAGATTGGGGCTGTGCCTGGTATAAGATCAACTATGAATTCTACACACCTGTCGGGTGGCATTCCCGGCAGCTCTTCAAGAAAGACATCCGGGAAGTTACGAACCACGGGAACATCTTCAAGGTTAGGAAGGGGAAGCATATTCAAAGTATGCATCTGGGTTCTAGAACTGGGTGATGTGTAGTCAATGATCTGGCCTGAAGGATGGGTGAGTTTGACTGATTTGGCTTTACAATCAAGGAAAGCATTCTTCCTTGATAACCAATCCATTCCTAGGATGACATCAATGTCCGAAGACTTGAGGGCTATAAGAGAAGCAAGGAATAATAAACCCTCAATTGCAATTTGATTGCCATGGCTTACTCTATTAGTTTGCCACTTTGAACCAGGAGTTTGAATGATCATTGGAGAAAACATTTCTCCAAAGGGGAACTCATGACGAAGTGCATAACTCTCCGACATGAAAGAATGAGAAGCTCCTGGATCGAAAAGAACGGAGGCGGGAACATGATTGACTGGCAGTGTGCCAAGAATGACGTCAGAAGAAGCAGTGGTTTTCTCAACTGAGATTTGGTTCACACAACCACTACTTGTGATTGAAAGCTTTGCTGGGATGGCTTTGGTGGTTGATTTCTTTGGAGGCTTGTGACTAGGTCGACGTGGTGCCACCAACACTGTAGGGCACTGTCGGAAGTAATGGCCTGCCAGACCACACATGAAACAAACCCTGTCTGAATTGCTGGGAGCAGGATTACTTGATTGCACACCATCATTCCTAGGAGGAACAATGTGTTGGGGTGGATGGCATATATTCGGTGGTGGTCTCTGAAGAAGGTTTTGAGGTATGGCTCTGGTTGGAATCCAAATTCGGCGTTTCTGAGGGGCTGAAATTGAAGAAGGATCAAGCTCAAGAGCATGCTTGCGAGACTCTTCGAAAATTTCATTGCCATGCTCAGCTCTGAAGGTTTTGTTGACTAAATCCTCAAAGGTGGAAAATTCGATGAGGTTGAGATCATGACGAAGGATGGGGCTAAGTCCCTTACGGAACCTTGCCTGCTGTCTGGCATCGGTGGTGATCTCATCTTGGGTATACCGGGCAAGACGGTTGAATTCTCTCACATACTCATGGATGGACATCTCTCCTTGAGACAGGTTTCAGAACTCTTCTTTCTTGCGCTCCATCAACTCATCCAGAAGGTGGTACCCTCGAAAGGCAACACAGAACTCCTGCCAAGTCACTAGATGACTATCTGGCTGCATAGCAACATAGTTCTCCCACCATTCAGCAGCAGCACCTTCCAGAAAGTATGCCGCGAATATAACTCGGTCATCGGGAGCAACATGTGCAGTATCAAGCTTACGCTCGATGGAACGGAGCCAATCATCAGCCTCAAGGGGCTCAGAAGAACATTGGAATACCGGTGGCTTGAGGAGGATGAAGTCCTGAATGCTCACAACCACATTGCAATGACGTGAGGTATTCTGCTCGATGAGCTCCAGAAGGCGTGTTTGATCACGTTGATTCTTCTCAGCTTCCATCATGATTTCCGCTGCAAAAAGGCGGTGGTAGAGGTTCATCATCATTTCGATTCCGAACACGGTCTCGATTCCGACGAACAGCACTACGAGTTCCACCTGACATCCTGTGTGATAAAAATCAACAATCAGAACAGGTTGAATGATGGATTCAAGGATAACAAGACATGATGAAGGCGGAAAAGATTGAAATGCGAAGATAATGATCCACAGAAACACGGGATAAATCCGGCAGCATAACGGCTACACCGGGATGGAAAACAAGACAACCTCGAGGAGATTGGACAAACTTCCTCAAGGAACTCAAAACATGAAGACTCTGGACGACCACGACTGTCCTACGGCTACAAGGAAGCACTCAGCGAGATGTTCTAGTCAGACATAGAAGAGCCTAGTCCTATCATCCCGTAGAAAAGATAAGGGTGACCCAGAACATAGATCGATGAGGGTAAGGAGAAAAAGAAGCCTTACGTTGTTCCCTTATATACCCAAGTAACTATATAACTATAGAATGCTAGACTCGACTTCGACCAAGGGTTTGATAAGCCTACAGACAGTCCTGCTCTGATACCAAGTCTGTCGGGACCCGGGGTTAGCGTATGTAGAGCCGAGAACCGTACCCACTTGTCTAAGCAGACAAGGCCAAGCACAGAACGTTCTCAGTAAGCATCGAACGTGAGGGACATCCCATTCAGGCCGGATGATCAACTGAGATGGGTCCTCAACGTCCGCTCACAAGTCTAAATGCTTATGGGTGGTGAATCCCATACTCATAGACAAGTCGCCTCAACCATGTTATCGATTGGATCCTAACTCTTACATAAACTTACTCCAGCCCGATCACTTAGTCGGGGTCTAGGGCGAGCTCGATCATACAACAAAGTGTGCACGTGACAGCGTCACGAGCAATCGCATCGCGATGCCCCAAGCTGCGCACATCTAAGGGCCACTTGGTGTATAAAAGACCGCCAGCCAGATCGCAACTAAGGTCTCGAAAACCCATACTAAGACATGCATGTTATAAACATACACGCAGCACACATGCCTAGAATGAACACAGGTATCATCACATAACTCTACAAAGTACTCTTTATTGATATACACATATAGCATACAAAGATAACATGTCTGTGATCAACATTACATCATACAACGGAAGCAAATTAGGTCTGACTGCAGACAAGTTTAACAAATGGCTTAGAGAAGCCTTGTAAAACCAACATGCCCTTCCACGAGGGACCAGTCTGCTGTTTGGGACTATACTACCAAGGTCAACGTCGAGCTTCAGGTTGATGACTCCATCGGGGTCCGGGTTCTCATCTAAAACATAGAATAAGCAAACGTGAGTACAAATTCGTACTCAGCAAGACTTACATCAGAACTACACTACTCATGCTCAAGTATCAAGGTAAAGGAGGTGGGATTTCATCATGCAGAAGTGCCAGCTTTCACTTGGCTAACCTGTACTACTAGTACCAGACTTTGAGGTAAGAAGCGTACACGAGTCCACTACATCTCCAACCAATACACCACTATGGTTACTTCCTCGACTTCCCCACGAGGAGGCACACCATAGCACTCACGCTTATCTTGCGAGTTTTATAAGTATCCATTCAAGTTGTCTATGATCAAGTAGAGGTCTCCAAGTAGTCCATAACCGCGGACACGGCTATTCGAATAGTTCATTAACCCTGCAGGGGCGTACATCTTCACACGCGGGTCATCACTTATCTCCTCGTTCTTGGCATCCTTCAAGCGGATGTCGGACGTGGATGAAACCAAGGCACTAACCTCACATCACCTTCTCTAATACAGGAGTCGACTACCTGAGTTTGGCACCGCTCGAGAGTCCGGCCGGCTCCATGAAACGGACTCATATAATGTAAGGGACCGAGACGCCACCTCTGCCAGATGGTTTCACTGCGTCACAAGTCCACCCACATATCTAGGCTGATGCAACCTTTTCTTCATACTTTTTCTATGCATATGCCAAATGGAAAGCCCGAATCTATTGTGACTCCTGGACCGGATCAGGTATGTAAAGAGGCCAAACGGGGCTCCCATAAAACCCTACATGTGGTCATACTCTTTGTCTTGGATCACAAAACAGGAACTCGGGGCATAGGGCAGTGTTCAACGAGACAACCCACTGTGTACTCCTACACAGCCTCTCATCGTTCACCTTTGTTTAGGGTGGATTCACCAACATGTTTCATTTTCATCAACACCATTGTGTTCATTCCATCCCGACTCACAATCAAAACATCCTCATTGTATCACTAAGCAGCAAAAGCAGTAACAGTTGTAGGGGCCACATGCTCATCATTGAACTCCTAATTATGCTAGGATTGTGGTTTGCTTAATACGGTGACAGAATGATAGGTCATGCATCGGAATGGGTTCAACTATGCGAAAGAACGTGTCTCGGTGATCTCCTAAACATGCATAAGCGAGACTGAGAGGGAAATAGGATTTTATAGACATGATCAACGGGGTTTGCTTGCCTTGCTGACGATGTTCGATATCGGGGTCTTCAACGAAGGAGGTGGCCTCCGGTTCCGGTTGCACGTCTATCGAGCAAACAATCAAACAATGGTATAAATTTATTTGCAATGCATCAAACACATGATCAATATTGAAATGGTGATGGTCTTGGTCAAAATGTGGGTACAATTCTATTTAGAAGAAGTCAAATGCAAAGTCATTTGCAAATGCGCTTCAAATTTGAATTTGAAATAAAGCCATATGGATGTTTTGCACTGTTCATCCAATGTTAATTGGTCAAACATGAAAACAGAGCCCATATTCATGATTCTTGGATTTTTCTGATATTTTTAGACATATTATTTGTTATATTTGGAGTTAAAATGAATTAGTTATGAATTTCCCAAGTTTTAAATGATTTTCTGGATTTTTCTGGATTATTTTAAATCTCTGGAAAAGGCTTTTCTGCATCAGCATTGTGTCATGCTGACGTCAGGGCCGCTGACTGGTCAACCTAACGTGTGGGACCCGCAGGTCAGTGATCCTGGGTTAAAAACCGTTTAATTAGAGTTAACAGGGTGTTAGGGGGGCTCTGGGGTCCACATGTCATTGGGCTAGGGGGGGATTAGCAGGGTCATTAGCCCTAATGGCCGGCGGCTAACCGGCGGCAGCCATAGACACGGCGGAGGGCTCGCCGGAGTGGGCTTTCGGCCACCAGGGGCCTTGCAGAGGGTACCGTTTGGCTCCCCGTGGCCTCGCCCATCGTCGCCGGGGAGGACCACGGCGTCGACGGCTTCAACTTTCGCCGCGGCCGGAGCCACTGGGAGAAGGCGTCCACGTTTGGGGGCACGGGAGGAGCTGGGGTTAGGGGGAAACGAACCAAGAGCTCACCAGGATGGTAAAGGAGAAGCTAGGGGAGGCGGAGAAGCTTGGCCGGCGGCGTATTTCGAGCTCGAAGTCCACGGTGGCCGGCGGGAGGAAGTTGAAGATGGCATCCGCTCTGGGGCCTGTGAGCTCGAATTGACGCCTCAAATCGACGGAGAAGACGACCGCGGTTCTGATGGACACGTTGGTGCGGCGCCTCGTCGTCGTTGTCCACGCAGAAGCTCGCCGGCATCCTCCGGCTGTGCTCGGGTTTGCGCGAGATCCACGAGGAGGAGAGGGGGAGGAGGTCCAGAGAGAGGGGGAGAAGAGCGGGGCGTGCTCTGGGCGTGGCGTGGCGGAAGGAGAGAGGCAGGGGAGGCCTAGACGTCTCTCACGGCGGCGACGTGGCGTCGGCGCTCTCCCGTCCGCCACGGAGCAGCTTCGGGGCGAGGGGTAGAAGACGACAGAGCTCGGGCTGGGCTGGGCCAGGCCAGTGGAGAGGTGGGCCTCGCCTGTGGGCGCAAGGTAAGCCTCTCCTTTTGCTTTTCTTTTTAGTTTTTCTGTTTCATTTGTTTTGCCTAGATTTAAAATAGCTAGGCATTTTTAATAAATGTCCAAATACTTTTATAAATACTAGGTGACCAGTAGCTAGTCACATAAATAATTTGGACATTTTTGAAATTCAATAAATTTGAATTTCAATTCAAATAGGGGTAAACTTTAATTTCCAGAGCACTATTTGAATATTAGAAAATTCCATGAGTATGGGAAAATACCCATACCACTTTTAAAATGATCAACATCATTTATAGGAATTTTCCAAACATTCAAAATATTTTTGGAAAAATATTTTTATCTGGCCATTTCAAATAATTTCTCAGGGCTTTCTGCTTCCCCATTTTTGAATTTCTTTTTGAATTTTTCATGATGCAAAAGGGTCAAACAATCCTAGCACTTACCCTAGTTGGGGTTCTGACAACGATACTATTCATAAGCCCAAAAACTTTGCAGTTCTTGTTTATTGCTTCGAGCATTATACTTCCAATACTTATATTGAGGATTTCAAAAATAAAAATTTTCCTGCCCAAGAAGAGGCTAATGATTTCTTTGATGAGGAATCCCATGATTCCGAGGACTCGCTTGATACATCCCTTTCTGAAGAATTTGATACTTGCTTTGTTGATGGCCATGATGCCAATATGGATTATGACTGCGAAGATGAACTTCCTATAGTTCCTTATGTCAAGCATGAAATTGTTGCTATTGCACCCACACTTGATTTTCCTATTATCCTTTTGAAATCTCCAACTCACATTCCGGAGAATCGTGTTCTTATTAAGGCTCAATGTAATGGGTTGCATCTATCTTATGATCCTAAAGGCCGTGTTGAAAACTATACACATGTGCTTGTAGGTGATGAACAACATGATTTATGTTAAGTTATATTCTTGATGTTGTTCATGACACTACTGAAAATTACTTTGAGAGAGGAAAGCTTGGTTATAAAAACTTTCTTGTTACAAAAAGACCTCTCTTTATGATGAAAGTTTTGAAGTTGTTCTTGTTCCACCTTCCTATGCATGTCACTTTGTGCTTCTTTGATTTATTTGTTTACAAGTTTCCTAGGCATAGGAAGTGGGTTAGGCTTAAATGTGTTTCATATTTGCTTCTTGATGCTCTCTATTGCTTCAAAGTTCTTATTCCTATGAGAGCATCTTTTACAATCTTCATGCCTAGCTTAAAGGCTTAAAAGAAAGCGCTTGTTGGGAGGCAACCCAAGATGTTTGTCCTTTGTTTTTCGTGGTCTTGATGATTGTTACTACTGCAACAACATCATTGTATCCTTATTTTCAAGCTTTGTGCCAAGTTATAGCCTCTTATGATAAGGGAAGCAAAAGTTGTGACATGTTGTCTAGAAAACAGATTTTGTCCTCTTGACGGGAAAAATCAGAACAAATCACCAGTTCATATTTTTGAGCTGAAATTTTGACATAACATGCTATATAGAATTGCGAAACTTTCTTATGTTCTGAGTTTTTTGATTTGAGTTGCATAAGTGTTTCGGGAACCAGGGTTAGCGTATGTAATTCTGGTCATAATGCAATCACATGGAGAGCCGAGAGCCGTACCCACTTGTCTAACCAGACAAGGCCAAGCACAGATCACTCTCGGTAAGCATCGAACGTGAGGGGCATCCCATCCAGGCCGGATGATCAACTGAGATGGGTCCTCATCATCCGCTCACAAGTCTAAATGCTTATGGGTGGTGAATCCCATACTCATAGACAAGTCGTCTCAACCATGTTATCGATTGAATCATAACCCTTACATAGACTTACTCCAGCCCGATCACTTAGTCGGGATCTCGGGCGGGCTCAATCATACAACAAAGTGTGCCACGTGACAGATTCACGAGCAATTGCATCGCGATGCCCCAAGCTGCGCACATCTAAGGGCCACTTGGTGTATAAACGACCGCCGGCAAGAACACAACTAAGCTATCGAACCCCACTCTAAGACATGCATGTTATAATCATACACGCAGCATACATGTCCAGTTTAAACAGCAGGTAATCACAACATGAACTCTACAAACTCATAGTCTTTATAACTTCTGCTAAACAGAGCAGACATAGTAGTTATATTACAAGCAGAGATCACATGGTTGTGATCCAACATTACATCAAACAACAACGGAAGCAAATTATGTCTTAGTAAAGACAAGGTTAACAAATGGCTTAAGAAGCCTGAAAGAAAATACAACGACCCTCCAAAGGGCACAGGCTGCTGTCTAGGACTATACAACCTGGTCCACGTCGAGCTCGAGGTAGAGGCCACCATCAGGGTCAGTGGTCTCGTCTCTAAAACATAGAATAAGCAAACGTGAGGACAAAGTCGTACTCAGCAAGACTTACATTGGAACTATACTACTGATGCACATGTATCAAGGCAAAGGGAGGTGGGGTTTCACTTGCAGAAGTGCCAGCTTTGACTTGGCTAGTCCTGTAATACGAATACCAGAATGAGGTAAGGAGCATACACGAGTCCAAGTAACAAGTCTCCAGCCAAAACACCACTATGGATACTTCCTCGACTTCCCTACGAGGAAGCACGTCATAGCACTCACACTTATCTTGGCAAGTTTTAAGAGTAACCATTGAAGTTGTCTATGATCAAGTAAAGGTCTCCAAGTAGTCCATAACCGCGGAAAAGGCTATTCTAATAGTTCATTAACCCTGCAGGGGTGTACTGCTACACACACGCCTCATCAGTTACCTCCTCGGAATGGAACCTTCAAGCGAGTACCGGCGAGGATGCTGCCACGACACTTCACTCACAGCACCATCTCTAGTCCTAGGGAGTCGCCTATTTGAGTTGGGACCACAATTGGAATCCGGCCGATTTTTCCGATGCGGACTCAAACGTTGTGTGACCGCCATCAAGCTCAACTCGATCATGATCACTTGATTCAACATGCCCACAACCTACGCCAACCACTTACCTTGGTTCCACCTGCTTGAGATCGTTAAAGGGCGAACTACTTGCGACTCCTGGACAGGTCCGGGGTGAGGTACTAGGCCGAGAGGGGTCAATGAGCCCAATGTGTGGTCGTACGCTTAGTCTTGGATAACAACACAAGAACTCGGGCCTAAGGCAGTGTTCAACGAGACAACCCACTATGTACTCCTACAGGCTCTCATCGTTCACCTTTCTTTAGGGTAGATTCACCAACACGTTACCACCATCATTCACATGATCACTACCATCCCGACTCACAGATCAAAGTAGCCTCAGGTAACAACTCTAAGCATGCAATAAGCTGTAACAGGTGCAGGGGCCACAAGATAACAAACAACTCCTACATCTTCTAGGATTGTGGTTTGCTTACTACTGTGACAAAATGATAGGTCATGCAAAGGAATAGGTTGTACTAGCGGTAGAACATATCATGGTGACATCCTAAACATGCATATTGCGAGAATGAGAGGGAACTGGGATTTTATTGACATGATCAAAGAGGGGGTGCTTGCCTTGCTGACGATCACGATGTAACACTCTTCTGACGTGAGGTTGAGCTTGTCTCTGAGATCAACTCTACCGAGAAGATGCAATCACCGAAGCACTAGAAGTAAAGCACAATCAAGATAATACAATGCACATTCAATATGCAAAACAAAGCATGGAAATGTGTTGTTGTGACCTATGTTTGAATTGCCACATGTTAATTGAAGTTGATTTGAAAAGTGAATTCAAATTCAAACTCCAAGTGTATTCAAATTGGTCCAAGTTTCATTTGCTAAAGTTTGTTCATTGTAAACCAATTGGTCATGTGTGTGAAATGCTTCTGAAGTGTAAGTGATCACCTTTACATTTCAATGGTTGAAGTTGGAATGATCAAAGTAATTTATTTGATTTAATACAAAAGAGGCAAATAGCAAAATGCTACTGATCCCTTATTGTAAACATTTCCAAAATGGTTGCAAGTTGGTTATTTGGATAGAATTTTATTCTGATAATTTTTTATATATTACACTTTGAATTTGGACTTACGGTATAAAAGTTATTCAATTTCAAAGTTTAGGCCATTTTCTGGAATTGTCTAATTTAATAAAAGATTTAAGATTTACTGCTTCATTACGACATCAGCATGACGCAAGGGGGGGGTGCTGACCAGTGGGTCCTGGCTGTCAGTGACCCAGGGGTTAAAACCCGGTTTAATTAACCCCTGGTTAATAAGAGGGGGGGCCCGGGTCCACCGGTTAGTGACGTGGGGGGGGGGGGGTTAGCCCGTGGGTTATGGGCTGACAGGCCGGCGGCTCTCCCAGGGCGGTGCCCTCGCCGGAATTGGCTAGAGGCCACGGGGAGGAAGAATAAGAGCACGGGGAGGAGGCTTGAAGGCGCGCGCATTCGTCTGGGCCATCGGGGCAACGCGAGGAGGCCCGTGGCCATGGCTACGACAAGGGGAGCGGCAGCCGTGGCCTATGATCATGGCGGACAACGACAGAGGGGTCGGGGAGAAGCACGGGAGGGGGTATTCGAGGCGCGGTGCTCACCTGAGCACGATGAGAGGCACGGCGGGGCCGGAGAAGGAGCGGGTGGAGGGTAATTTGACGCCGGAGTCTTCGGTGGCCGCGGCGGCACGTTGAAGCTATCGTCGTCTCCGTTGCCTCTCGCTCCAAATTGGTTGCACCGCTCGAACTGGTCTTCACCGGGGAACCTCCTAGACAGCTTGCTGCAACAAACGGGGCACGGTGGCTGCGATAAACCTCGTCGGTGTTCAGGCGGTTCTCAGCTAGGGTTACGGGTTTGTGCGAGGGAGACGAAGGAGAGGACCAGAGGAGGGGGAAAGGGAAGCTGGGGCTTCCAGGTGTCCACGGGGGCAAGGAGATGAGGACGGGGGCCTCGCCACGTCGAAGCAGGAGGTGGAGGCGTGAGCATGCGCGTGCTCTGCCTCGGTGCCATCCTCCTGGCACGAGGTAGACGACAGGGGAGCTGCGGGCTGGGCTGGGCCAAGCCAAAGGCCATGTGGGCCGAGGGTTAAGTGGGAGGTAGGTGGCCTTTGCCTTTTTTTTGTTTTCTTTTTATCTGTTTTCTGTTATTTGTTTTTCCCTTTTAAAATAAATACTAGGGAATTTTATAAAAACCCCCAAATAATTTTATAAACTCTAGGTGACTTAGTATTAGTCAACCCCAAGTTTTGGGAATTTTTGAAATTGAAATTATTTGAATCTCAATTCAAATAGGCATTTGATTTAATTTCCAAGCCACTATTTGGATTTTTGAAAAATCTATGAGTATGGGATTAATCCCAAATCACTTTTAAAATGATCAAACTCATTTTTAGGATTTTTCAACACATCCAAAAGAATTTTGGAAAAAGATTTATTTCTGGCCTTTTTTTAATTCATTTAGGGTTTTTCTTTTCCCCATTTCCTTTTCTTTTGCAATTTTTTTCAAGATGCAAAAATGCAACTTAGCTAAAGCACAAACCTAAAGTAGGGTTCTGACAACTCGCCCCACTCAAAAGAATCTCGTCCCGAGATTCAGAAATCGTCGGGAGGAAGGTGGGGTAGTTAGCTCGTAGACGGTCCTCTCGTTCCCGGGTGGCTTCTTTCTCTGAATGATGTGACCACTGCACTTTGAAGAATCTGATCTTCTGACGTCTGGTGCTACGCTCGGCTTCATCAAGAATACGAACAGGGTACTCTCGATATGAAAGGTTATCTTGGAGATCAAGCGTTTCATGGTCTACTTCGCGGATGGGGTCCTTGAAGCAACGCCTGAGTTGAGTGACGTGGAAGACATCATGAACCTGGGAGAGGTGAGGGGGTAGTTCCAATTGGTAGGCAACTTCTCCACGTTTAACGAGAATGCGAAAGGGACCGATGTAACGTTTGGCCAACTTGCCTTTGATACCGAAGCGATGGGTACCCTTTAGAGGAGTAACCCGAAGGTAAGCCTTCTCATCCAGATTATTGCTTTCTTCCCTATGATGACGATCATAATAGCTTTTCTGACGAGACTGGGTTGTCTTCAATTTCTCACGAACAATGCGAACCTGCTCTTCTGCATCCTGAATCATATCCGGTCCAAAGAATTTTCTTTCACCGGTTTCTGACCAGTTTAGGGGTGTTCGACATTTCCGTCCATAGAGAAATTCAAAAGGATCCATGCCCAAGCTAGATTGAAAACTATTGTTATACGCAAATTCGGCAAAAGGAAGAGAATTCTTCCATTTCTTTCGAAAAGAGATAACACAAGATCTGAGCATGTCTTCGAGAATTTGATTGACCCTTTCTACTTGACCACTGGATTGCGAGTGATAGGCGGTGCTAAAGGAGAGGTGGGTTCCCATAGCATTCTGAAAACTTTCCCAAAATCGAGAAGTGAAAAGACTACCACGGTCTGAATTGATTTCCAAAGGAACACCGTGAAGTGACACGATTCGGGAGACATACAAGTCCGCTAACTGGATAGCAGTTATAGACTCACGAACGGGAAGGAAGTGAGCAACTTTGGAAAGTCTATCTATGACAACGAAGATGGCATCATTTCCTTTCTGGGTTTTTGGAAAGCCAGTGATGAAATCCATACTGACTTTATCCCATTTCCACTCGGGGATAGGCAAAGATCTATGAGTACCAGCAGGTCTTTGATGTTCTGCCTTAACGCGACGACAAACATCACATTCAGCAATAAACTGAGCAATTTCTCTCTTCATCCTAGTCCACCAAAATCTCTGGCGTATATCTCGGTACATTTTTGTGCTACCGGGATGAATGGAGAGGGGTGTATCATGGGCTTCTTTGAGGATGAGTTGCCTTAGTTCCCTATTCTTAGGTACTACCAAACGATTTTCAAAAAATACCGTTCCCTTACTATCTGTGGAGAAGCATTTAGCAACTCCGCTAGCAATGTTCTCCTTGATCCGGCGAACACCTCTTGCACGCCTTTGGGAAACTATGATTTTATCCTCAAGGGTTGGTTTCGCCACCAAGTTGAAAAGATATCCACGAGGAACAATCTCGAGGTTGAGCTTTCGAAATTCCTCATGAAGAAGTGGTTGATACTGTTGTAACATGAGGTTGTTACAATACGACTTACGACTTACTGCATCAGCCATGACATTGGCTTTGCCTGTGGTGTAAGAAATTCCTAAGTCATAAACTTTCATCAACTCAATCCAGCGTCTTTTCCTGAGATTAAGATCTGGCTGGGTGAAAATGTATTTGAGGCTTTGGTGGTCGGAATAGATCACACAACGATTACCAAGGAGGTAATGTCGCCAAGTTGTCAAGGCATGAACTACGGCAGCGAGTTCAAGGTCATGGGTAGGATAGTTCTGTTCATGTGGCCACAACTGGAGTGAAGCATAAGCTACCACATGTCGATCTTGCATAAGTATGCATCCTAACCCTTGCCGAGAGGCATCACAAAAGATCTCGAAATCCTTTTTGGTGTCTGGAGGCGCAAGTACGGGTGCAGAAGTCAATCTTCTTTTTAGCTCTTGAAATATTTCCTCGCACTTAGGGGTCCATTCGAATTTCTTCTCTTTCTTGAGGAGTTCAGTTAGAGGCTTTGCAACTTTAGATAAGTTCTCGACGAAGCGGCGGCAATAGCTTGCTAAGCCAAGAAAACTCCTAACTTGCTTAACCGATTCAGGTGGAGTCCACCAAGGACGGTCTGAACTCTCTGGGATTGACAGCAATGCCTTTTGCAGAAATCACGTGGCCTAAGTAGGTCACTTCTGGCAGCCAAAATTCACACTTGGAGAACTTAGCATACAGGCGATGCTCTCTAAGTTACATCAATACTAGCCTAAGATGTTCTGCGTGATCTTCTTCATTCTTCGAGTAGATGAGAATGTCATCAAGATAAACTACAACAAATTTATCTAGGTACTCCGTGAAGATCGAATTCATCAAGCGCGAGAATGTGGCGGGGGCATTGGTTAAACCGAAGGACATAACGGTGTACTCGTAAAGACCATAACGAGTAGTGAAATCCGTTTTGGGAATGTCCTCGTTTCTGATTTTGATTTGATGATAACCTAATCTCAAATCCATCTTGGAGAAGACAGAGGATCCAGCAAGTTGATCATAAATATCATTGATCCTGGGCAATGGGTACTTGTTCTTTATCGTCGCTAGATTTAGCGGGCGATAGTCTACGCACATCCTTTCTGTTCCATCTTTCTTCGTTACGAACAGAACGGGGAAACCCCATGGCGACGAGCTAGGGCGGATGAAGCCTTTTGCCAATGAAGCTTCAAGTTGGATTTTGAGCTCAGCTAACTCACGTGGGGCCATTCTATATGGGCGTCTGGATATTTGGGCGGTTCCTGGGATAAGATCTACAACAAACTCTATAGATTTGTCAGGTGGTATGCCTGGAAGCTCTTCTGGAAAGACATCCGGGAAGTCACGAACCACCGGAATATCTTCAAGGTCTGGAAGAGGAAGCACATTCAAAGAATGCACCTGGGTTTTATAGCTTGGTGAGGTGTACTTGATTGTCTGGCCTGATGGATGGGTTAGTTTAACTGATTTGGCTTTACAATCAAGGACAGCATTTTGTCTTGATAACCAATCCATACCTAAGATCACATCAATGTCTGAAGACTTGAGGGCTATAAGTGAGGCAAGGAATACTAAACCCTCAATAGCAACTTCATTTTCATGACTCACCATGGTGGTGTGCCATCTAGATCCAGGGGCTTGCACAACTAAGGGGGTGGATAACATCGAAAAAGGGATGTCATGTGACAGTGCAAAGTCCTGGGATATGAATGAGTGAGATGCTCCTGGGTCGAAAAGAACCGAAGATGGGGTGGAATTGACCGGAAGGGTTCCGAGTACAACATCGGTTGACTTGTGGGAATCTAGAATGGATACATGATTGACATAAACATGTTCATAAACATGAGGCTTGACATTGGAAGTCTTGGGTGGTGGCTTGCCACGACGAAAGGCTTGCATTGGATTAGGTGTGGTGGCTACATGATTTTGAGGACACTCTCGAACATTGTGGAATGATTGTCCACATTGGAAACAAACACCACGTGGAATGAAAGGAACTTGAGCACTTGATTGTCCAACAAAATTCCAAGGAGGAAGTTTGGGTTGAGGTGGACGATATATGGTGGTTGATGGTCTAGAAGCACTTACAGCATGAATGACGTCATTGAAGGGAATCCATACACATCGTTTTCGAGAAACTGGGCCAGAAGATTGAGCAAACTCACGATCACGCTTGCGAGACTCTTCATACAACTCATTTCCATACTCGGCCTTGAAGGATTTGTCGACTAAGTCCCTGAAGTTGACGAACTCGTGAAGGCTCAGGTCATGACGAAGAACAGGGTTAAGTTCCTTGCGGAACCTTGCTTGTTTCCTGGCATCGGTGGATACTTCATCTTGGGCATAACGTGCTAGAAGAGTGAACTCAGTCCTATACTCATGAACAGACATCTTTCCTTGGGTCAGATTGCAAAATTCTTCTCTCTTGCGCTCCATCAGCTGATCCGGAATATGGTAACCTCGGAAGTCATCACCGAACTCTTCCCAAGTCACCAGGTGACCAACTGGTTGCATTGCTACGAAGTTCTCCCACCATTGAAGAGCAGCACCTTCCAGAAAGTATGCCGCAAATAGCACACGATCACCGGGAGCAACATGGGCTGTCTCAAGCTTACGCTCGAGGGAACGAAGCCAATCATCGGCATCAAGGGGCTCAGAAGAACATCGAAATACTGGCGGGTTGAGGAGAATGAAGTCCTGGATAGTAAAAACACTATTACGCTTACGAGAAGTGTTCTGCTCAATACGCTCGAGAAGACGTGTCTGATCGCGACGATTCTATGCAGCCTCCATCATGATTTCTGCCGTTGAGGGTGGTGGTGGATGTTCTTCACCGTCTATGTTACCGGAACTGGGATCAACACCTTGATTTTCACCTGACATTCTGTGTGATAAGAATCAACAATCAGAATAGGATTTAGGACACAATTCTATGCTAAGACAACAAGACTATAATGCAATAGCATCAAAGTCACAAATGGACAGCATAACGGCTGCACCGGGATGGAAATTGACACAACCAGCAAGATAACGGACATCACTTCCCTAAAAGCACTATGGAATGATGACTCTGGAAGACCAAAACACTCCTACAGCTACAAAGAAGCAATCAACGAGATGTCCTAGTAAAGACATAGACGAGCCTAGTCCTATCTTCCCGTAGAATAAGATGAGGATGACTCTGAACTCAGATCGATGAGGGTAAGGAGAAAAAAAGAAGCCTTACGTTGTTCCCTTATACCCAAAGTAACTATATAACTATAGAATGCTAGACTCGACATCGGCCAAGGGTTTAATAATCCTATAGATAGTCCTGCTCTGATACCAAGTCTGTCGGGACCCGGGGTTAGCGTATGTAATTACGGTCATAATGCAGTCACATGGAGAGCCGAGAGCCGTAGCCACTTGTCTAAGCAGACAAGGCCAAGCACAGATCACTCTCGGTAAGAATCGAACGTGAGGGGCATCCCATCCAGGCCGGATGATCAACTGATATGGGTCCTCATCGTCCGCTCACAAGTCTAAATGCTTATGGGTGGTGAATCCCATACTCATAGACAAGTCGCCTCAACCATGTTATCGATTGAATCATAACCCTTGCATAGACTTACTCTAGCCCGATCACTTAGTCGGGATCTCGGGCGGGCTCAATCATACAACAAAGTGTGCCACGTGACAGAGTCACGAGCAATCGCATCGCGATGCCCCAAGCTGCGCACATCTAAGGGCCACTTGGTGTATAAAAGACCGCCGGCAAGAACACAACTAAGTTATCGAACCCCACACTAAGACATGCATGCTATAATCATACACGCAACATACATGTCCAGTGTAAACAGCAGGTAATCATAACATGAACTCTACAAACTCATAGTCTTTATAACTTCTACTAAACAGAGCAGACATAGTAGTTATATTACAAGCAGAGATCACATGGTTGTGATCCAACATTACACCAAACAACAACGGAAGCAAATTATGTCTTAGTAAAGACAAGGTTAACAAATGGCTTAAGGAGCCTGAAAGAAAATACAACGACCCTACAAAGGGCACAGGCTGCTGTCTGGGACTATACGACCTGGTCCACGTCGAGCTCGAGGTAGAGGCCACCATCAGGGTCAGTGCTCTCGTCTCTAAAACATAGAATAAGCAAACGTGAGTAAAAAGTCGTACTCAGCAAGACTTACATAGGAACTATACTACTCATGCACATGTATCAAGGCCAGGGAAGGTGGGGTTTCACTTGCAGAAGTGCCAGCTTTGACTTGGCTAGTCCTGTACTACGAATTCTAGAATGAGGTAAGGAGCGTACACGAGTCCAAGTAACAAGTCTCCAACCAAAACACCACTATGGATAATTCCTCGACTTCCCCACGAGGAAGCACGCCATAGCACTCACACTTATCTGGGCAAATTTTAAGAGTAACCATTGAAGTTGTCTATGATCAAGTAAAGGTCTCCAAGTAGTCCATAACCGCGGACACGGCTATTCGAATAGTTCATTAACCTTGCAGGGGTGTACTGCTACACACACGCCTCATCAGTTACCGCTTGGGAATGGACCCTTCAAGTGAGTACCGGCGAGGATGTTGCCACGACACTTCACTCACGGCACCATCTCTAGTCCTAGGGAGTCGCCTATTTGATTTGGGACCACAATCGGAATCCGACCGATTTTTCCGATGCGGACTCAAACGTTGTGTGACCGCCTTCAAGCTCAACTTGATCATGATCACTTGATTCAACGTGCCCACAACCTACGCCAACCACTTACCTTGGTTCCACCTGCTTGAGATCGTTTAAGGGCGAACTACTTGCGACTCCTAGACAGGTCCGGGGTGAGGTACTAGGCCGAGAGGGGTCAGTGAGCCCAATGTGTGGTCGTACTCTTAGTATTGGATAACAACACAAGAACTCGGGCCTAAGGCAGTGTTCAACGAGACAACCCACTGTGTACTCCTACACATCCTCTCATCGTTCACCTTTGTTTAGGGTAGATTCACCAACACGTTACCACCATCATTCACATGATCACTACCATCCCGACTCAGAGAGCAAAGTAGCCTCAGGTAACAACTCGAAGCATGCAATAAGCTGTAACAGTTGCAGGTGCCACAAGATAACAAACAACTCCTACATCTGCTAGGATTGTGGTTTGCTTACTACTGTGACAAAACGATAGGTCATGCAAAGGAATAGGTTGAACTAGCAGTAGAACGTATCATGGTGACATCCTAAACATGCATATTGCGAGAATGAGAGGGAACTGGTATTTTATCGACATGAACAAAGAGGGGGTGCTTGCCTTGCTGACGATCACGATGTAACACTCTTCTGACGTGAGGTTGAAATCGTCTGAGAGATCAACTCTAACGAGAAGATGCAATCACCAAAGTACTGGAAGTAAAGCACAATCAAGATAATACAATGCACATTCAATATGCAAAACAAAGCATGGCAATGTGCTGATGTGACCTATGTTTGAAAAGCCACATGTTAATTGAAGTTGATTTGAAAAGTGAATTCAAATTCAAACTCCAAGTGTATTCAAATTGGTCCAAGTTGCATTTGCTAAAGTTTGTTCATTGTAAACCAATTGGTCATGTGTGTGAAATTCTTCTGAAGTGTAAGTGATCACCTTTACATTTCAATGGTTGAAGTTGGAATGATCAAAGTAATTTATTTTATTTAATACAAAAGATCCAAATAGCAAAATGCTACTGATCCCTTATTGTAAACATTTTAAACATGGTTGAAAGTTGGTTATTTGGATAGAGAATTTTATTCTGATAATTTTTCATATATTACACTTCGAATTTAGACTTACGGTTTAAAAGTTATTCAATTTCAAAGTTTAGGCCATTTTCTGGAATTTTCTGATTTAATAAAAGATTTAAGATTTACTGCGTCATTACGACATCAGCATGACGCAAGGGGGGGGCTGACCAGTGGGTCCTTGCTGTCAGTGACCCAGTGGTTAAAACCCGGTTTAGTTAACCCCTGGTTAATTAGAGGGGGCCCCGGGTCCACCGGTCAGTGACGTGGGGGGGGGGGGGGTTAGCCCGTGGGTTATGGGCTGACACGTCGGCGGCTTGAAACCCGTGGCTCTGCCACGGCGGTGCACTTGCCGAAATTGGCTAGAGGCCACGGGGAGCAAGAATAAGATCACGGGGAGGAGGATTGAAGGCGTGCGCATTCATCTGTGCCATCGGGGCAACGCGAGGAGGCCCGTGGCCATGGCTGCGACAAGGGGAGCGGCGGGAGGACGACGACAAAGGGGTCGGGGAGAAGCACAGGAGGGGGTATTCGAGGCGCGGTGCTCACCTGAACACGATGAGAGGCACGGAGGGGCCGGAGAAAGAGCGGGGGGAGGGTAATTTGACGCCGGAGTCATCGGTGGCCTTGGCGGCACGTTGAAGCTATCGTCGTATCCGTTGCCTCTCGCTCCAAATTGGTGGCGCTGATCGAACTGGTCGTCACCGGGGAACCTCCTAGACAGCTTGCTGCAACAAACGGGGCACGGTGGACGCGCTAAACCTCGTCGGTGTTCCGGCGGTTCTCAGCTAGGGTTACGGGTTCGTGCGAGGGAGACGAAGGAGAGGACCAGAGGAGGGGGAAAGGGAAGCTGGGGCTTCCAGGCGTCCACGGGGGCAAGGAGATGAGGTCGGGGGCCTCGCCACGTGAAAGAAGGAGGTGGAGGCGTGAGCGTGCGCGTGCTCTGCCTCGGTGCCATCCTCCTCGCACGAGGTAGACGACAGGGGAGCTGCAGGCTGGGCTGGGCCAAGCCAAAGGCCAGGTGGGCCGAGGGGTAAGTGGGAGGTAGGTGGCCTTTGCCCCTTTTTTTTCCTTTTTATCTGTTTTCTGTTATTGGTTTTTCCCTTTTAAAATAAATACTAGGGCATTTTATAAAACCCCCCAAATAATTTTATAAACTCTAGGTGACTTAGTATTAGTCAACCCCAAGTTTTGGGAATTTTTGAAATTTAAATTATTTGACTCTCAATTCAAATAGGCATTTGATTTAATTTCCAAGCCACTATTTGGATTTTTGAAAAATCTATGAGCATGGGAATAATCCTAAATCACTTTTAAAATGATCACACTCATTTTTAGGATTTTTCAACACATCCAAAAGAATTTTGGAAAAAGATTTATTTCTGGCCTTTTTTTAATTCATTTAGGGCTTTTCTTTTCCCCATTTCCTTTTCTTTTGCAATTTTTTTTCAAGATGAAAAAATGCAACTTAGCTAAAGCACAAACCTAAAGTAGGGTTCTGACAAAGTGCCCCAAAAAAATTATCTACTACCTGCTGTTCTGTTTTTCAGAGATTCTGCCACATTTTATCTCTCCTTACTTTTGCAAACCTTAAGCTTAATTTTTCTTTGCAAAAACCTTTTGGAAATCTTGAGAAACAGTAGCTCTTCAAGAATATCTTGATATCCAATGGGGAAAATTTATTTTATTAAGGGTAGTAACCTCTCTTATCAGCTTATGATGAGTTATGTATGAAGGGAGTTTTCAAGCGTGCGATGGAAGATGATGAAAGAAGATCCGGGAGTGTCATGCGCTCAAGCTTGGGGATGCCCCCTTGCATACCCAATAAATATTCAAGGAGACTCAAGCGTCTAAGATTGGGGATGCCCCCGTGCATCCCCTTTTCCATGAAGAATCATCAGTTCGTCCTTCGTCTCACTATATTTTTATCACTTCATGCGTTATGTGCTATGCTTGGAGCGTCTCGCTCTTAGGTTTTATTTTTAGATTTATTTTTAGTTTTATTTAGCTTTGCTTTCTGTTGATAACAAGTTAGACCCCATCTTACTTTGTGTGGGAGATAAACACGCTCCACTCCAATCTAGAACACATCATAGGATTTTTCATGCCTATCTTTTTATTATTGTGTGTTCTTTATCTTTTCGTAGCTACTGCCATGTTTAGTTTTAGTCTTAGTTTGACTTTAGCAAGAACCTTGGCTTTTGTTTAGTTTGTTGCTGGAACTCTCTTTAGTTTTCATGTTTATCTTGTTAAGAGAGTTGGTTGTTGCGCTGAGTTGTGTCTTATCTTGAAAGTAGGTAATTGAGGTTGCTATTTAATTTTAGTAGTAACTTGCAATAGTTTTGAGGTATTGATGTGAGTAATGTTTGAACTTTTGGTGTCAAGAGCACTAGCCTATTATTGATAGGTGTCGTATTTTGGGCAATTAGTGTTTATTTTCAAAACCTACAAAAACTAGTTGAGAAGTCTAGCTACTAGATGGATCGCTAATCTTTGGAGGGATTGGATATTAGAGTACACTCACGTACCATGAGTCGAGGATGCGCAAGCATAACCAAACGCCCATACACTCCTCCTCGGGGTACTTGTCTCTTTGTGAACCTCCTTATTAGATTGAGAGTTACCGATAATAAGTGCGTGAGTTCTTCGGACTAATGTAAGTATTGAAAGTTGACACTTCCACCTCCTCATATTTGCTGGCCTCTCCCATGCCGCGTATTGCCGTCTTCTCACTGCGAGAGTTGGCGTCCACTGTCGTCGATACAGCCAAACCCTTGGGATGATATGCTCTGTCATCATAAACCTCCTTATATCTTTCCTCAAAATAGCCACCATACCTACCTATCAAGGAATTTCCATAGCCTTTCAGAGATATATTGCCATGCAACATCCACCTCTTCATGACTGGATCTTCATGTCATACATGTTCCTGCTACATTGGCAGTGGCATACATTGCATACATCATGATAGCAACATCTTCTTTATGATTTGAGTACCTTGTAAAGTGTGAAAGATCTTCTATACCCTCTTGTAAATTAGAGTGTTGCCCTTAAGTGAGGAAAAGATACCAAAGTGGACAAAATAAAATATCCGAAAGGGGACAAATGAGCGTTAAATAGTAAGAGCCATTGATGCCACCATAAAAATAAAAAAACTAGAAAAAAGAGAAAAAGAAATAAAAATAGAGAAAGGGGCAATGCTACTATCCTTTTGAAAGATCCACACTAGTACTCCCGCTTATCCTTTTACTCCATAGAGATGATCATTCATGCATATAGCTATGTGGGGACCTTCACACTATAGAACTTGGCTTGCATATTCCAAGGATGAGCCTCCTAAAAAGAGCTCTTGGTCTTCATGAGCGAGAAACTTTTTAGCTCATATGTGCATCCGTTGCATGGCAATCCCTACTCATCACATCATATCTATCATTTGGCCTTCTCGCCTATGATTGTCCTGATTGATGTGAGCCTTTCTCACCTATTTTGTCTTCCTCCTCCACCATATTTCTCTCTTTTCCATCCTAAGTGTCAATTCTCGTGCTTACGCTCATCCATTGCATGAGTGCTCAAAATATCGAAAAGGAGTGGATCAAATTGACTTGTACCTGGCTAGTGGCCTGGGGACGACTCAAGATTAGATTCCAAAGAGGACCAAGTGTGAAACTTTAGTAGATTGAGTTCTCAACAAAAATACCTTCTTTTTCTCGTATTCCCTATCCCACCTTCTTGCACGCAAACACCATTTGGAGACATTCTAGTCACGGACAGCGAGAGCTCTTGCACCTAATGTTCTTTTGTTACTTGTTTCAATGCTAATATAGACTCTTGCATGTTATGACTTGAAATTAATCACATACCTTAATTATTTTACTTTTCAATGTTCTTATATGGTTGCTAGCATGTTGATGGCGGAGAAGTTGATAGGTTTAGTTGGGTTGCCTTCCCTGTCAACCACGCCAATAAACGATTCTTGATAACTGATACACGAGATAACTTCTCGCCCTCGTTGGTTACCCCAAGTGGAAGGTGAGACGTAGATAGCGGCAAATTTCCCTTAACAAAAATGCTAAGGTTGAGTATCGTCCAGGAGGACTCCAACAGATACAAGTAGGTGGTGAAGTGAACAATGGTGCCATTGACAACCTATGTTTGCTTACTTCACCTGGACCTGCACACACAGTATATAGCTTTGCTCTGTCGGGACCCGGAATATGCGTATGTAATTCCAGTCACAACGGAATCATATGGAGAGCCGAGAGTCGTACCCACTTTTCTAAGAAGACAAGGCCAAGCATAGAACACTCTCGGAAAGCATCGTACGTGAGGGGCATCCCATCCAGGCCAGATGATCAACTGAGATGGGTCCTCATCGCCCGCTCACTAGTCTAAATGATTATGGGTGGTGAAATCGCATACTCATAGACAGGTCGCCTCAACCATACTATCGACTGAATTATAACACTTACATAAACAAACTCCAGCCCGATCACTTAGTCGGGGTCTAGGGAGGACTCGATCATACAACAAAGTGTGCACGTGACAGAGTCACGAGCAATCGCATCGCGATGCCCCAAGCTGCGCACATCTAAGCACCACTTGGTGTATAAAAGAAAGCCAGCCAGATCACAACTAAGGTCTCGAAAACCCATACTATTACATGCATGTTATAATCATACACGCAGCACACATGTCTAGTATGTACAACAGGTATCATCACATAACTCTACAAAGTACTTCTTTATTGACTTACACATAGAGTATACAAAGATCACATGTCTGTGATCATCATTACATCATACAACGGAAGCAAATTAGGTCTGAGTACAGACAAGTGTAACAAATGGCTTAGAGAAGCCTTGTTCAACATACATGCCCTTCCACGAGTGACCAGACTGCTGTCTAGAACTATACTAGCTTAGTCAACGTCGAGCTTCAGGAAGGTGTCTCCATCGGGTTCTGGGTTTCCATCTAAAACATAGAATAAGAAAACGTGAGTACATAGTCGTACTCAGCAAGACTTACATCAGAACTAAACTACTCATGCTCAAGTTTCAAGGTAAAGGGAGGTGGGGTTTCATCATGCAGAAGTGCCAGCTTTGACTTGGCTAGTCCTGTTCTATGAGTACCAAATTTGAGGTAAGAAGCGTGCACGAGTCCACTACCAAGTCTCCAACCAATACACCACTATGGTTACTTCCTCGACTTCCCCACGAGAAAACATGCCATAGCACTCACGGTTATCTTGCGAGTTTTAGAGTAACCATTCAAGTTGTCTAATAATCGAGCACAACTTTCCAAGTAGTCCATGACCGCGGACGCGGCTATTCGAATAGTTTTGTTCTCCCTGCAGGGGTGTACCGCTACACACACATGACCATCCGTTACCGCCAGGTCTCGGCACCATTCAAGGGGTGTCAGCGAGGATGTTCACCACAACACTTCGCCCACAGCTCCGTTCTAGTCCAAGGAGTCAATTGTCTGAGTTCCAAACCCAACTGGAATTCCGGCCGAGCTTCCAGTCAGGACTCAAACCATGTAGGCATGACTGACAAGCCCACCTCGATGGATGGTTCTCCGCTTGAGAAGACATGTTCTACAAGCCCTACCATGAATGGCACATTTCATTTCCTTTATATTTCTATGCATATGCCGAATGGAAATCCCGAACTAGGTGTGACTCCTACACTTGGATCGGGGTGAGTTAATAGGTCGAGAGGGGTCAGTGAGCCCAATGTGTGGTTGTACTCTTTGTCTCGGATTACCATACAAGAACTCGGGGTTAAGGAGGTGTTCAACGAGACAACCCCCTGTGTACTCCTACACAGCCTCTCATCGTTCACCTTCTATTAGGGTAGATTCACCAACACAGTTTCACTTTCTTCAACACCATGTTCACTATCATCCCGACTCACATCAAAAGTAACCTCATTGTAACACTAAGCATGCAATAAGAAGTAACAGTTGCAGGGGCCACATGATATCAATCAACTCCTATGCCAGCTAGGATTGTGGTTTGCTTACTACTTTGACAAGATGATAGGTCATGCATCGGATATGAGTGCAACTATGCGGTAGACTCGATAACAAGGTGATCTCCTAATCATGCATAAGCGAGACTGAGAGGGAAGTGGGATTTTATAGACATGATCAATGGGGTTTGCTTGCCTTGCTGACGATACACTGGATTATCGAACTTCTGTTACCGGAAACAATCATCAACAAAGGGGGCACAAATAAAGTACAATTCTCAAGCACATGATAAGGTTGTGACATGAAGTATAGGGTACTGGTTTGTGGCACATCCCATTTAATTGAAGTGTATTGCAAAGAATTTGTAAATTAAAACTCCAAATTCAAATTCAAATTATGTCATATGCATGTTTTCTACTGTTCACCCATTTTAAAATGGTCAAACATAGAAACAAATTGCATATTCTTAATCCTTGCATTTTTCTGATAATTTTTCATATATTATATGTTTAATTTGGAGTTAATACGAATTAGTTATGAATTTCTAAATTTTATTGCTTTGTTGCCTTTTCTGGAATTAAATTAAATCATTTATTGAATTACTGCGTCATGCGTGCATCATAGTGACGTGGGGGGGCTGTCCAGTGGGGTCGACCTGTGAGTGGTTGTGGGTTAACACTCGTGTTAATTAAGCTAACAGAGGGGGATTAGGGGCCAGGGGCCAACATGGCAGTGAGGTTAGGGGGCGGGTTAGGCGTGGGGTTAGTGGCGAATGATGTGCCACGTCGGCGCATCACCGGCAGCATGTCGCCGGCGTGAGCAGTACACGGCGGGGCTGCTCGTCCGGGTGATTCGGGCGACCAAAAGGGGCGCGGCTGGGTGCGTTGAAGAGCTGGAGATGGCGCGTGTCGGGTGGTATACTCCGGCTAGTCGGGAGAGGTCGAGAATGTCGGCGGCGACCTCACTGGCGGCGGGCGGCTCTCGGGTGCAGAGGCCTGCATAGCTGGAGGATGCAGACGAGGGGGTTCTTGCTAGTAGAAGCACCAGCTGGAGGCGGTGAGAAGGATGGGCACATCCGCGTGACCATTTGGTCACCGGAGTGTTGCCGGCGACGACCTGCGCGACGGCGGCGCTCGGCTTCAATGGGGATCGACGCTAGGAGGTTATCGGGGCACGGAGGAGGATTGGAGGTGGTGTAGCAGCTCACCAGGGTTGCTCTGGTGGTGGTGGAGAGCTTGGGGAGGCGAGGACGGCAGCGTATTTTGATGGCGACGAGCGGCGGCCGGAGTTGGGGACGATGATGCTAGCGAGCTTGTGGGGGAATCTAGCTTCGATTCCTTGTGCACGGCGACGTTGACGAGCACGGCGAGGCTTCTGGACACCTCGGGGAAGCTCGAGGAAGACGATGGCCGTGCGGGTGGGGCGGCGTGCTCCGGCAGGTACTCGGGCTGCACGGGAATGGCGAGGAGGAGAGGGGGAAGGCGACCTGGCAGGGGGAAATGGACGCACGACGCCTCCAGCATCGACGTGGTGCGGTTAGAAGGCTTGGGGGGCACTTGGAGAGCTGGGAGGCATCGCGGTGGCGTCGGTGTCGTCGGTGGCTTTCCACCGAGCACCTTGGGGGCGCGGGGAGGAAGACGACAGAGGAAAAGGCTGGTGGGCTGGGCCAGATGGGCCTCGCCCTGTGCGGAAGGTAAGGGTTTCTTCTCTGTTTTCTTTTTATGCTTTTTGCTTTCTGTTTTCTATTTTCTGTCTTTTGTTTTGCCCCAAATAAAATAGTAAGACATTTTATTAAATCTTCAAAACTTTTATGTGGGCTTATAATATATATATCTAACCACTCACAAGTTTTGGAGATTTTTGAAATTCAAATAATTTGAATTTCAAATCAAATAGGGTATTTAATTAATTTCCAAGCCCTATTTGGAAATTTTGACAAATCTTGGTGCATGTAGTGGGACCCACTTCACTTTATATGTGATCATGCATATTTATAAGACTTTTCAAAAATAACAGAGAATTTTTGGAAGCAATTTTTGTCTGGCCATTTAATTAAATTCTTTAGGGCTTTTCTTTTCCCCATTTTTGATTTTCTTTTGAAATTTTCACATGATGCAAAGGACACATGCAACCCTAGCACTTACCCAAGTTGGGGTTCTGACAACTCGCCCCCACTCAAAAGAATCTCGTCCCGAGATTCAGAAGTCGTCGGGAGGAATGTGGGGTACTCGGCAGGAGGCGTTCTTTTGTTTCCCATGTTTCTTCTTTCTCGGAGTGATGTGATCATTGCACTTTCAGAAACCTGATCTTCTGACGACGAGTGACACACTCTGCTGAATCAAGAATACGAATAGGGTACTCTCGATAAGAAAGGTCAACTTGGAGATCAAGCGTTTCATGGTCGACTTCGCGGATGGGGTCCTTGAAGCAATGCCTGAGTTGTGACACATGGAATACATCATTTACTCGGGAAAGGTGCGGGGGTAGTTCAAGTTGGTAGGCAACTTCTCCACGTTTAGCAAGAATGCAGAATGGTCCGATGTAATGTGGGGCCAACTTGCCTTTGATACCCAAGCGTTGGGTTCCCTTCAGAGGTGTAACCCGAAGGTAGGCCTTCTCATCCAGATTGTAGCTTTCTTGCCTATGATGACGATCATAGTAGCTTTTATGACGAGACTGGGCGGCTTTCAATCGATCATGAATAATGCGAACTTGCTCTTCTGCTTCCTTGATCATATACGGTCCAAAGAATTGTCTTTCACCGGTTTCTGACTAGTTTAGGGGTGTTCGACATCGTCGTCTATAGAGGAGTTCAAAAGGAGCAATGTTCAAAAGGACCAAGTCTGTCGGGACCCGGAATATGCGTATGTAATTCCAGTCACAACTCAATCATATGGAGAGCCGAGAGTCGTACCCACTTGTCTAAGCAGACAAGGCCAAGCACAGAACACTCTTGGAAAGCATCGTACGTGAGGGGCATCCCATCCAGGCCGGATGATCAACTGAGATGGGTCCTCATCGCCCTCTCACAAGTCTAAATAATTATGGGTGGTGAAATCCCATACTCATAGACAAGTCCCCTCAACCATATTATCGACTGAATTATAACACTTACATAAACAGACTCCAGCCCGATCAATTAGTCGGGGTCTAGGGCGGGCTCGATCATACAACAAAGTGTGCACGTGACAGAGTCACGAGAAATCGCATCGCGATGCCCCAAGCTGCGCACATCTAAGGGCCACTTGGTGTATAAAAGACCGCCAGCCAGATCACTACTAAGGTCTCGAAAACCCATACTAAGACATGCATGTTATAATCATACATGCAGCACACATGTCTAGTATGAACAGCAGGTATCATCACATAACTCTACAAAGTACTTCATTATTGACTTACACATAGAGTATACAAAGATCACATGTCTATGATCATCATTACATCATACAACGGAAGAAAAATAGGTCTGAGTATAGACAAGTTGAACAAATGGCTTAGAGAATCCTTGTTCAACATACATGCCCTTCCACGAGGGACTAGACTGCTGTCTAGAACTATACTAGCTTAGTCAACGTCGAGCTTCAGGAAGGTGTCTCCATCGGGGTCTGGGTTTCCATCTAAAACATAGAATAAGAAAACGTGAGTACAAAGTCGTACTCAGCAAGACTTACATCAGAACTAAACTACTCATGCTCAAATTTCAAGGTAAAGGGAGGTGGGGTTTCATCATGCAAGTGCCAGCTTTGACTTGGCTAGTCCTGTTCAACGAGTACCAGACTTGAGGTAAGAAGCGTACATGAGTCCACTACCAAGTCTCCAACCAATACACCACTATGGTTACTTCCTCGACTTCCCCACGAGAAAGCATGCCATAGCACTCACGCTTATCTTGCGAGTTTTAGAGTAACCATTCAAGTTGTCTAATAATCAAGCACACATTTCCAAGTAGTCCATGACCGCGGACGCGGCTATTCGAATAGTTTTGTTAACCCTGTAGGGGTGTACCGCTACACACACATGACCATCAGTTACCGCCAGGTCTCGGCGCCATTCAAGTGGTGTCGGAGAGGATGTTCACCACGACACTTAGCCCACAACTCTGTTCTAGTCCAAGGATTCAATTGTCTGAGTTCCAAACCAAACTGGAATTCCGGCCGAGTGATGTGCGAGGTAATGATAGTGATTTCTCGCCCTTCGTTGGTGAGCCCCAAGTGGAAGGTGTGATGTAGCACAGCAGCAAATTTCCCTCAGTAAAGATACCAAGGTTTGTCTCCAGTAGGACTCCGGAGATGATAAGTAGGTGTCAGCGGTGCAACTGACGTGGACCTGCACACAGACACAAATAACTTTGTTCCCAACGAAGTTCAGAGAGGTGGTCAATCTCTCCGGTCTTGTTGTTCACAAAGGATCAAACACACGGGATAATGATAGCAACTGAAAGTAAAAGCAGAAAAGTAAATGAGCGTGTAAACAGTGATGAGGATATGTACCGGGATATGTGATTGTCACAAGTGATGTCTCTCTCCCAAAAGACGATAAAACTGATATGCGAGGTGAACAAATTACAGAAGGGCAATTGACAGGATTATGAACGCACCGCAATGCTAACTATGCTACAAAAGAAAGGAAGAGGCTCAAAAGCACGGGCAGTACGCCAAAATAAGTAGACCGAAATCCAACTGCATCTACTACTCATCATCCACCTTGAGATATCTATCCAGAACTTGCGAGCCCCACCCAAAGTGTAAACCCAAAGCAACAGACAACTGCATTAAAAAGCACTTTGCGTAAAGTAAACAATCCTTGTAACCGCGGTTACAAGAACCATTGTTTCCCCCTTGTGGCAAAAACACATCCCCTAGACTCATGTTTCTGTCACTCAAGCGTGTCATCGGGGGGCATTAACCTAACAATCGAGCATAACGTTCCCTCTTGGGGTTACTACCTACTACTTGGCCAAAGCAATAAACAACAACGGAGAACATGCAAGAATTACTTAGGAACAAAAATATAAGAGATAAGAACCAAATATATTACTCAATCACAATCTGAACATAATCTCATAATCCATCAGATCCCATCAAACTCAGCATAGCAATAGCAGAAAGATTACAAAAGTGCCTCGATCATGTAGGGCAGCTCACGAGGTCTAAACCATGAAGAACAAAGAGGGGAGGAGAACATCACATAGCTACTGATCACGGACCCATGGTCCAAGGAAAACTACTCACAAGACATCCGGGAAGCATCCATGGTGGAGAGGAGACTCCCGGAGGTCAACCCTCCCTTCGGCAGGGTGTCGGGAAGAGGTCTTCTGGTGCTCCCGATCTCGGAAGCGCGGCGGCGGCGGAACAGAGGCGAGATCGCGAAAAAGGGTTCTGTTCTAGGAAGTTTCCCGTGACGGAGAATATATAGGTGAAGGGAGGCAGCCAGTGGGGCCACCAGGGGTCCAGGCGCCCCCTGGCGCGGCCAAGCCCTAGGGCGCGCCACCAGGGCGCCTGGGCCCCTTGTAGTGGCCCTCTGGCCCCACCCAGGTTCTTCCGGAAGGTTCCTTCACGCCGATTTTTTATCTAAATTTTCCCGAATTTTTGGAGCACTTTTTATATGGTGGAAAACTAAAATAGAAAAACAGCAGAAAACAGGAACTGGCACTGTGGTGCACTGAGTTAATAGGTTAGTCCTAATATGATCAAAAGCGTATGAAAAAGTATCTAAATCATAGCAATATCACACAAAACATGCATGGAGCAAGCAGAAATTATAGATACGTTTTGGACGTATCAACATCCCCAAGCTTAATTCCTGCTCGTCCTCGAGTAGGTAAATGATAACAGCATAATTTCTGTGGTGACATGCTAGCAACCATATAAGAACTTTGAAAAGTAAAGCAATCAAGGTTAGAAATTCAATTCAAGTCATAACATGCAAGAGTCTATATTAGCATTGAAACAAATAACAAAAGAACATTAGGTGCAAGAGCTCTTGCTGTCCGTGACTCGAATGTCTCCAAATGGTGTTTGCGTGCAAGAAGGGGGATAGGGAATACGAGAAAAACATTTTATTTGTTGAGAACTCAATCTACTAAAGTTTGACACTTGGTCTTTTTCTGGAATCTTATCTTGACTCGTCCCCAGACCACTAGCCAGGTACAAGTAATCTTGATCCACTCCTTTTTCAATATTTTGAGCACTCATGCAATGGATGAGCGTAAGCATGAGAGTTGACACTTAGGATGGCAAAGAGAGGAGTACGGAGGAGGAAGACAAAAAAGGAGGAGAAAAGCTCACATCAATGAGGACAATCATAGGCAAGAGATGCCAAATGATAGATATGATGTGAGGAGTAGGGATTGCCATGCAACGGATGCACATAGGAGCTAGGAAGCTCTCTAATGGAACTAGTGGGGGTGCATCTAACTTGCTCGCTCATGAAGACCTAGAGCTCGTTTGAGGAGGCTCATCCTTGGAATATGCAAGCCAAGTTCTATAGTGTGAAGGTCCCCACATAGCTATATGCATAATGATCATCTCTATGGAGTACAAGGATATAAAAGGGAGTAAGAGTGTGGATCTCTCAAAAGGATAGTAGTGTTGCCCTTTCTCTCTTATTATTTCTTTTTTTTTCTCCTTTTTTTTGTATTTTTTGTGGCCTCAATGGCTCTTTCTATTCAACTCTCATTTTTCCTCTTTGGGATCTTTTATAGTGTCCACTTTGGGATCTTTTATTGTGTCCACTTTGGGATCTTTTCCTCACTTAAGGGCAACACTCTATTTTACAAGAAGGTAAAGGAGATCTTTCACACTTTACAAGGTACTCAAAGTCATAAAGAAGATGTAACTAACATGATGTATGCAATGTATGTCGCTGCCAGTGTAGCAGGAACATGTATGACATGAAGATCAAGTCATGAAGAGGTGGATGTTGCATGGCAATATATCTCGGAAAGGCTATGGAAATGCCTTGATAGGTAGGTATGGTGGCTGTTTTGAGGAAATATATAAGGAGGTTTATGATGACAGAGCGTATCATGCCAAGGGTTTGGATGTACCGGCGAAGGTGGACACCAACTCTCAGAGTGAGAAGAAGGCAATGCACGGCACGGGAGAGGCTAGCAAAATATGGGAAGGTGGAAGTGTCAACTTTCAATAATTACATTAGTCCGAAGAACTCATGCACTTATTATCGGTAACTCTCAATCTAATAAGGAGGTTCACAAAGAGACAAGTACCCCGAGGAGGAGTGTATGGGGGCTTGGTTATCCTTGCGCATCCTCGACTCATGGTACGTGAGTGTACTCTAATATTCGATACCTCCAAAGATTAGTGATCCATCTAGTAGCTAGAGTTCTCAACTGGTTTTGTAGGTTTTGAAAATAAACACGGATTGCCCAAAATACGACACCCATCACTAATAGGCTAGATCTCTTGACACCAAAAGTTAAAAACATTACTCACAACAATACCTCAAAACTACTGCAAGTTACTACTAGAATTAAATAGCAACCTCAATTACCTACTTTCAAGACAACACCCAACTCAGTGCAACAACGAACTCTCTTAACAAGATAAACATGAAAACTAAAGAGAGTTACAGCAACAAACTAAACAAAAGCCAAGGCTCTTGGTAAAGACAAACTAAAGCTAAAACTAAACATGGCAGTAGCTACGAAAAGGTAAAGAACACACAACAGAGAAAGATAGGCATGAAAAATTCTATGATGTGTTCTAGATTTTGAAAATGGAGCGTGTTTCTCTCCCACGCAAAGTAAGACGGGATATAACTTGTTATGAACAACAAGCAAAGCTAAAGAAAACTAAAAATTAAAACTAAGAGCGAGACACTCCAAGCATAGCACATAACACATGAAGTGATAAAAATATAGTGAGAGGAAGGACGAACTGATGATTGTTGATGGAGAAGGGGATGCACGGGGGCATCCCCAAGCTTAGACGCCCGAGTCTCCTTGAATATTTATTGGGGATGCATGGGGGCATCCCCAAGCTTGAGCGCTTGACACTCCCGAATCTTCTTTCATCATCTTCCATCGCACACTTGAAAACTCCCTTCATACATAACTCATCATAAGCTGATTAGAGAGGTTTGTACCCTTAATAAATAAATAAAAATTCAACTGGATATAAAGATATTCTTGAAGAGCTACTGTTTCTCAAGATTTCCAAAAAGTTTTTGCAAATAAAAAGCAAGCTTAAGGTTTGCAAAAGTTAGGAGAGACAAAACGTGGCAGAATCTGTGAAAAACAGAACAACAGGTAGTAAAGAATTTTTTAGAGGTACTTCTGCAACTGGAATCAAAAAACTCAGAACGGACGCTCGAAATTCAATTGTATGGAGAATGCTGTCAAAAAAATTCAGATCAAAAAGATGATCGGGTGATTTTAGGCTAATTTTTCCGTGCAAGGACAGAATCTGTTTTCTGGACAGCATGTCACAACTTTTGAACTTTCTTGCAATCGGAGGCTAGACTTGGCACAAAGATTGAAAATAAAGATACAATGATGTTGCTACAGTAATAACAATCATCAAGACCACTAAAACTGAAAGTAAAAAACTGAAACTTAAGATAACAAGGGTTGTCTCCCTAGAGCTCTTTCTTTATAGCCATGAAGATAGGCTTAAGATTTTAATGTTGCTCTCATAGGAATAAGAGTTGATGCACAAAAGAGAGCATAAAGAAGCAAATACCAAACACAGTTAAGTCTAACATGCTTCCTATTCAAAGGGATCTTGTAGAGAAATAACTCATTGAAGCAAAAAGATATTACCATAGGAAGGAAAAATAAATGCAACTTCAAAACCTTCAACATAAAGAGAGGGAACTTGATATTATTGAAATATCTATAAGCATATGTTCCCCTCTCATAATAATTTTCAGTGGGATCATGAATAAACTCAACAATATAAGTATCACATAAAAAATTCTTATCATGATCCACAAGCATGGAAAATTTGTCACTCTCCACATAAGAAAAATCCTTCTCATTAGTAATAGTGGGAGAAAACTCAAGAAAATAGCTATCACATGAATCATTCTTATCATGATACATTTGCAAACATTTATTATTCATAGCATAAGTGTCATCACAATAATGATCATAGATAGGAGGGAAAGTATCATCAAAATAAATTTCCTCATCAAAAATTGGGGGGCTAAAAAGATCATCTTCATAAAACGTAGCATCCCCAAGCTTATAACTTTGCATATCATTAGCATCAAAGGTATTCAGAGAAGATATGCTAGCAACATTGCTACAAACATGAGTGTTGTGCAAACAATGAAGCTCCATAGGATTTTTAATTTTCTCTTCAAACACTTCATGTCCCAACTCAAGGTAAAGCTCATAAAGCTCTCTCATAATATTTTTGTTGTTTTGCATAAGGCCTAACTAGTGAAAATAAAAACAAGAAACGAAAAGATTTAATTGCAGAATCTAAAGATATACCTTCAAGCACTCACCTCCCCGGCAATGGCGCCAGAAATTTGGCTTGATGTGTGAGGTAATGGTAGTGATTTCTCGCCCTTCGTTGGTGAGCCCCAAGTGGAAGGCGTGATGTAGCACAGCAGCAAATTTCCCTCAGTAAAGATACCAAGGTTTGTCTCCAGTAGGACTCCGGAGATGATAAGTAGGTGTCAGCGACGCAACTGACATGGACCAGCACACAGACACAAATAACTTTGTTCCCAACGAAGTTCAGAGAGTTTGTCAATCTCTCCGGTCTTGTTGTTCACAAAGGATCAAACACACGGGATAATGATAGCAACTGAAAGTAAAAGCAGAAAAGTAAATGAGCGTGTAAACAGTGATGAGGATATGGACCGGGATACGTGATGTTCACTAGTGATGTCTCTCTCCCAAAAGACGATAAAACTGCTATGCGAGGTGAACAAATTACAGAAGGGCAATTGACAGGATTATGAACGCACCGCAATGCTAACTATGCTACAAAAGAAAGGAAGAGGCTCAAAAGCACGGGCAGTACGCAAAAATAAGTAGACCGAAATCCAACTGCATCTACTACTAATCATCCAACTTGAGATATCTATCCAGAACATCTCACTGGTATTAAGTTGCGAGCACCACCCAAAGTGTAAACCCAAAGCAACAGACAACAGCATTAAAAAGCACTTTGCGTAAAGTAAACAACTGAAAGCTCAAGAATGATCACAGGGGGAGGGCGTGAATGATCACTTCTAAAATTCTAAGGAACTTAGAAGGAATTCATGCAAACAACGTAGGACAACAGACATCTCGAAGGAATTACAGTATCGAAAGTAATGCATGACTCGAAAGGATTTGGAGCGAAGGAAAACATCGAAGACAAACAGGAAACGAGTAAATACTTAAAGTAAATGCTAGAAAGACAACAAGCCTGACACAACGATGTTTGGTAAACCAGTTCACACTCTGCAAAGTGCTACGTCTGGTTGGAGGGACTGGTGATTAAACACCTGGAGCAAAACTCTCTCCGTCCTTTTCTCCACTCCAACAAACTCCTCGAGCTTGTCCAGTTTTCACTCGTGGTAGATGATTCAGGACATCTCCGAGACCTTTACAAACTTCCTTCAGCAGTGACAATTGCTCTTCGACTGCTTGACAGGCGACGCCTAACCGTCTAGGAGACTTGCAGTTCTCCAAGATAAAAAGATCAGCTAATCTCGACCTAAGTCACAGGGAATTGCTCAACTCAGTTCAGACTTGGGTTTTGGTTTTCTCTCGATGAATCTCTCTTGGGATGCTCACAGACTTCTGTCTTAGAATCTTCAGTGGAGCAGCCAACCCGAAATGGCGGGTAGGTGCGGGGTATTTATAGTTGGCGATCCCGATGGGTAAAATGACTGAAGTGACCCGATGCGACAGCTTGACGCGTGTCCACAACGGTCGGATTCCAAACACTGCGCAACTTTACTTGAGGAACAAGTAAGCTGACTTACCGAACGAGTTCTCCCTCGAAGGCACGAAGTGCGATGATTTTACCTTCGAGCTATTCACTCGACTCAGTAAGATTTCTCTCGATAGGCTTTTGTGGGTTTAGGTTGAGCAGAGCAAATTCACTTCGACTAAGATCTCAACTAGCAAACCCCTCTTAATAGTACGGTTTTTCCTACGACTCAAGAAAATAAAGAGAAACTAGTAAAAAGACTAAGTCTTCGACCAGCTTCAGCTTTCTCCTCGTTGCGCTTTTACTTGAGAGAGACTTCTTCTTCGATGACATTTTTAGGGGTCGTCTTCCTTCAAATGTTTCGGTAGATGACTACAGATCTGCTGCAGTGAGTTGTCCTTCGACCTTCAACTTGAAAACTCCATTCTTTCGGAACCTAAGTATCTGTTTATACTTAAAAACAGTATTAGTTCCACTTCTGCTTTGTCCAACAATGTCCAAAACCTTCGGGGGCAAAACGTTCTCTCACAATCTCCCCCTTTTTGGACGATTGTTGACAAAACATGCATCGATAAATAATTGAGAAAGTTTTGAGTTTTGTATGATAAACCAGTGCTAAGATTGATGAAATACTCCCCCTTGAAGATAAGAGTTTCCTGTGAAGTGCATATTTGACAAGTAGAGATGAGGGAAAAACATCAATAATCTTAGAGAGTGAAATTGCATTCCAGATAATATCCAATAATAAATATGCAATCTCCTCGAATGACCTGTGAACTTATATGAAAGATAACTTCCTGCAAAAAGGTTAAGTATCGCAAGAAGCAGATAGATATCTTACGAATAAGAGTAGCAGTTCACAGTCCTACTTAGAGTTAGTTACAACCAGATCGAATATGAATCAAAAGTTTGTTGAAACAACTCAGAAACCTTAAATTTCAAAAGTTTATCGAAAAAAGGCAAAGCCCTTAACCCCGTAGGAAAACTAATTTCTTCGATGCCACTACATCTCTCCGCCTTTTTGTCACAACGTACAAAAAGTCGAGAGAATAGGGTCGAAAGAAATCCCTAATCGCTGGGATGGCTCCGGCGACGACGAGAAGATTCGGCGAGCGTTGGAGCACGACGAATTGGGCGAGCGCCTGGAGGAGTGATCTTCGTGCAGAAGGAGTGGTGATCTCCAGAAGATTCCATCTGCGATTCCGGCAGGGTCCTGGGGCTTCGAGGAAGTGGAGTGTAAACTCTCGGTTGGCGTTGAGGGGCTTCATCTTTCTCGGAGTCGGAGGAGAAGGTGTTCAAAGTGATGTGATAATAGTCATCGACACTAAGCACATCTCTGTTCTTCGGCAGCCGAGGGATATTGGGATCCGGGCGTTCTACTCGATCATCATTGGTCCAATTCCTGTTCAGATGGGGAGGATATTCTTCGAATCCACATCGTTGAAGTTGACTGAGGGAATTGAATTTCCGCAGTCCTTTCCAATCTCGGCGAAGGCATTCACGCAACATCTGATTGTTGTTCATGGTAATATTGCGCAAATGATTTATCTCGTCCATCAATGCTTGCTTCTGAATGAAATCTTGGTCTATGTGATGTTGAAGCATTTGCTGGGACCGAAGAGAAACTTCCATATGATGCACTGGCTTGATAAACTTCGACCGAACATTACGCTCAGTTAAGTGGGCGCGAATGCCAGTGTGCTCAGCATATTGATCGTTGGGTCGAGCAACAATCTGCAATAGTTCCCTAACTGGTGGAGTGAAAATCTTCGGGAAAACTGACACGGGGAATGGCATGTCCCGAGAGTAATTGCAGATAGCCATCAGCCATGGTGCATACGGCTTGTGGGAATTGTGATCATCAGCACAAGACACCAAAGTTCTGATGAAGTAGTCTTCAAAATTGAAAGGATGACCATGGACTAACTTCAACAGAGCAAGTTGCACATCATTGGGAATAGGAAAATCATCGTGCACATCGAGCATTGGCATCAAGGTCTTCGAAAGAATATAAAACCATGCCTTTGCTTCAAATACCAAATGTCTCGGCTTGGGCTCAGCCGGCTAGTTATCTCCTACGACATCTGGATTCATGAGCGTAGAAAATTCAGCAGTAGTTGGAGCAGGTAAGTCATGAAGCTTGTGTGGTAATCCTTCGAACCGAGGTAAATTGATGATGGCCAGAAATTGGTCGACATTCATATGGAATACTTGGCCTTGGATCATATAATCAAATTTTCACGTCTTCGAGTTTTCGGGATCACCAGTGACATAGAGTGTTGTAAAAAATTGCTTAATAAGCTCGGGATTGTAGCCACAATCAAGAGCAAACATCTTGTGAGCGTGAAGACCATCAATTGTTTCGGCAACATTCTCGAAACATGAAGTGGAGTACACCGAAGGCATATCAAGGTATTGATGTTGGAAATCTCTAGCCTTGTTGTACAGCACACGAGTATAATAGATGGCTTGTTCTTGGGTCCAAAACCGAAGAGAATATGCACTTCTGGGCTTCTCGTAGGGATTGGTCCCGAAGAAAAATGGCTTGTGTTCGCGCCTTTTGAAGATGGGGCCTCCTCGAGGAACATCTGAGCGGAACAGAGGCAGCATTTCTCTCGGATGAGAAGAATGAAGCAACTCATCAACAGGGAAAACATCGGCAGCATTGTCTGGCACTTGGAAAACTGGGTCAGCAGGGCGAGGAATTGAAGATGGAACCTTTACAATGTCCTGAGCTGGGATGGCTGCAGGAGCATTTTCCTCGGCCTGTGCTTCGACGGCAACTCCTTCGTCGGCATTAGCATTCTTAACGGCCTCTTCAGTCTCCATGGCCTCCAAATCTTCGTCTAGTTGTGCGAAAGCATCAACCATTTCTTCGTTCGAGGAACTTGATGAGGAGGAGGAAGAACTGGCACTAGAACCGTCATCTCGAGAACTGTTTCCTTCGACAGCATCTTGACGAGAAGAAACTGTTGTGATATCAACATCAGAGTCTTCTCCGTCATGCAGAGTCTGGGCAGAGGAGTAATCTTTCTGAGCGGAGGATATGGGGGCTTGAGTTTCTTGCTCGACCTGAGCAAGTTGCTCGGTCTCTGCTTGGGCTTGGGATTTCGATGGCAGGGGTGGTTGATGGAATGATGTGCTGTGGTGATGATGGTTTTGGTGGTGGCGACGAGGCTTTTGGTGGTGATGGTTGACGAGGTGGAGGTGTGGCTTGGTGAGGGGGTGGAGTTTTCTCACGAGGAGGAGTGGGTTGCTTGGTGGGGTTTGGTGCAGTTTCCTGTCGTGCTGATGCAGCAACGACCTCGGTAGACTTGGCCTTCTTGGCATTCTATTCGATCTCTGGCGTCCCACGCACTGAGGTTGGGGCAGCAGACTTTCTCTTACAAGATTGTCTCTTGTACAGGGCATCATTGTGCTCTTTGCATACGGCCGACACAATTTGTCGAACCTTTTCATACACAGCGGTCAGATTTTCCTTCTGAGCCCTTCTGGATGCTTCAGCGGTGGCAATCTTGGATTTGAAAAACTTTCGGGACTCCATGTCCTCGGTTTCTTCTTGAAGTTGCCTGCAGTAAAATTTCACTTGCTCCTTGTCCTTGCGATCCTGGGTGAGATACCCTTCCAAGTGAATCATGTATCGAGCAACATGCTCTTGGATCTCAGCAAGGACATCATCCTCGGCAGTGACTTTGCGCGGTGTGGAAGCCATCTTCCAGAGGATATGTGAAATATTAGCAGCATCCCAAGGAGCATGGGCGCCAGAATCTCCTTCGTTGGAGCTCTCTTCATCGGCACGAGGGACGGAAACAACAGGTGCAGCAGGGGCAGGTGCAGGAGGTGGTGCGGCTCGAGGAACTGGAACAGCCTGAGCTTTTTGCCTAGCCTCCTTGGCTTTCTTCTCGGCCTCCTTGGTGGCCTTGGCAGCAACAATGGGTTTTGTTACGGCACTGGGGGACGTAGCTTTATCCTTCGAGGCACTTGGGGCCTCAGCGTTTTTCTTCGCAGCAGTTGCAGCTGCATCCTTTTCCTTCGTGACTGTGGGAGTCACAACTTTCTCGGTGGCGCTGGGGGCCACGACCTTTTCCTTCGGGGCACTAGGAATTGTGCCTTCAGTAATCTGTCGTCGATACTTTTCACTGACCAGATGTAAAATGCCTAGTTGTTTAGCAACCTAGGCCTTTTTATGCTCGGGCTGGCTGTGAAAGTTCAGGAGCTTGGAATTTGTCAATTCTTTTTCTTCTTGCTCTTTTTGCTTTGCCAGCCTTTATTTTCGTTGAACAAGAGTTTCATCATCCACAGAAACTTGATCTTGCTTTCCCTTCGATTTAGCCGAAGGTTTTGGCCGGCGAGCTTGAACAAGTGGAGCAGATGAAATGGGCGGATCAGTGACCAAGTTGGTCAGGTCAATGTTTGCTCGAGGAGCCTGTGCAGCTAGCTCCTGGATCCTAATGCCTTTACTGCTCGGCTTCTTCTTCTGAGGAATGTCCTCGACATCAGCCTGAGTGCCAGGGTCTTGATCATCAGAATTTACTTTATCTTCGGAGCTTGCATCTGGTGGCGAGACAATTACCACCTTTTTCTTTCGCTTGGCTGATTTCTTGCCAGCCTTCGGTTTAGCACTTGGGCCAACTTCCTCGGCACCCTCAGCAGCAGCAACCTCCTTTCTTGCTTTGGCTTCCTTTCTCTTCGGTGCTCGTGCTTCCCGAGCATCAACCAGCTCTTGAAAATCAGCAGAGGTTTTGAGAGAAGATGGGTGAGCATCAACTGGAGGAGGTTGTCGATTATCTTTCGTCCACTTGGGCCTTAAAGATTTGACATCCGACCAATGATTTTTCATTGCAAACAGCCTCTCCCAGCGAGGTATAAGCGACTTTTATTCATACCAACGAAGTGCTAGTAGCCTTCGAATTTCTTGTAGACGATTTTCTCTTGTACGTTCATCTTCAGAACCTGAAGGCGTTCTCAAATTCTTTACAATGATAAAACCTCTGATAATCCTTCAGAGTTGTTGGTTATTCTTGTTCGGCCTCCTACACGCTTGGGTGCTCTGACATTTCCTTCGTTTCCAGACATTTTCTTGCGAAAGGGAGAGGTACGAGGGAATATAGGAAAGTTGTGAACAAGTACCAGCAGTTTTCGAAAGAAAACATTTTGAATGCAGTAAACATATCGAGAGATTTGTCTTGGCGCAAGTTTTCATGAAAGTGCTAGGCTAGATTTCCATTGGGTTCAAATCTAACGAAGAACTTGTGTGAATTAATCGCTCAAGTAGAAATCTATCGATACGTTTCTGAAGGAATTGCCTAAGTGAGAAATTCCAAGGGATTTCTTACCTAGATCAGATGGGGAATCGACAGAAAATGCTAGAAACAGATTTCCCAAGTTTCAATGATCCAAACGGATCAAACAGACCTAAGACAAATAACGGAAAATCAAGAACAAATCTGGATACGATGAACAGATGAGATTGGAATCGTGTCCAGAGCCACACATACCCTAACTTGGTGATGTGCGGTGACTACGGCGACGCGGATGAAGTTCCTCGTCGACGGGAAGGTCACCGGCGGCTTCCGTCCACCAGCAAATCGGAGAGGGAGTCGACGGCGACGAGCACCACGGCGGCGCGCGAGAAAGAACTTCGGGAGCAGAGAGATGAAGTCCAGGAAATTGCGAGTGCTGTGCCAGTGGGGTGGATCAGTATTTATAGGGGAGGGGTCTGACATAACTGTCAGATCTGATCCAACGGCGCAGATTTCGCGTCTCTCCGCATTCAACGGACGGATTTTGTGGCGGTAATCGCGGGAAATCCCAACGAACCGAAAGAAAGTTGCTCCACGTCCGAGACCAAACTCATCGAACATCGAGTATAAAAGTAGATAAAAGTTCGATAGATTTACCTTCAGAGTCAATGACATTTGAAGGGAATCTTGATCGAGTACAAATATACATGTTCACGAGAGAAAAGCACAGATGGGGTAGGGATAGAATAGAGGGAAAACAGGGTCCGATGCTTAATCAATCCGAGGAAAAACAGCGATAAGACTCGGAGTGATAAGTGTATAGGACAACACCAAACGAACAAAGACGAACGAAAAAGAAACACGATAGAAAATTAATGTAAGTAAACAACATAGAAAGAAAAACGTATAATACATAGTACCGATAGTTATGATCTTACTGCACATTACGTGAGTCCAAGATGTTCAACTCACACTTTAGTGCACAGAACCTTGTCTCATCCAAGGGCTTCGTAAAGATATTAGCCAATTGATCTTCGGTGCGTACATGGCTGATAACTATATCTTCTCGTTGAACATGATCTCGAAGAAAATGATGACGAATATCAATATGCTTCGTTCGAGAGTGTTGCACTGGATTATGGGAAATTTTGATAGCACTTTCGTTATCACATAGCAAAGGAATTTTCTTCACAAGAATGCCATAATCTTTCAGCGTTTTCTTGAGCCACAGAATCTGAGTGCAGCATGAGCCGGCAGCAATATACTCGGCTTCAGCCGTAGAAATAGATACGCAATTCTGTTTCTTCGAAGCCCAACAGACAAGATATCTACCGAGAAAATGACATGTGCCTGAGGTAGATTTCCTGTCGACTCGGTCACCAGCCCGGTCAGAATCAGAATATCCAACGAGATCAAACTGGCCACCCTTGGGATACCATAGTCCCAAGGTTGGTGTATGATCCAGATATCGAAGAATTCGCTTGACAGCAATATGATGTGATTCTTTCGGGTTTTCTTGAAAACGAGCACACATACATACTGATAGCATAATGTCAGGTCTAGATGCACAAAGGTAAAGAAGCGAACCAATCATCGAGCGATATTTCTTCTGATCGAAAGGTTTGACCTTCTCATCTGCATCTAGATGAACATTCGTAGGCATTGGAGTCTTGATAGTTTTGAAACTGACAAGATCAAACTTCTTCAGGAAATCTCTGAGATACTTCTCTTGAGAGATGAAAGTCCCATTCTTCTGTTGACGGATTTGAAGCCCGAGAAAGAACTTCAATTCACCCATCATAGACATTTCATATTTCTTCGACATCATACGAGCAAATTCTTCGCTAATATCAGGGTTAGTACAGCCAAAAATTATATCATCGACATAAATTTGACACACAAAAAGATCATTTTTGTATGCACGAGTAAAAAGAGTCGGATCATTTGTTCCTGGTTTGAAGCCCTTCTTCAGAAGAAAATCCTTCAGTGTTTCATACCAAGTACGAGGTGCTTGCTTTAACCCATATAGGGCCTTGTGCAATCTGTACACCTTATCAGGATTCTTCGGGTCTTCAAAACCTAGTGGTTGCATAACATATACTTCTTCTTCGATTTCACCATTAAGAAATGCACTTTTGACATCCATTCGATATAGCAATATACCATTGTAATTGGCAAAAGCAAGCATGACACGAATGGATTCAAGTCGAGCAACTGGAGCATAAGTCTCACCGGAATAAATACCTTCGATTTTGGTGTAGCCTTGAGCAACCAGTCGAGCTTTATTCCTTACCACAATGCCATCTTCATCTTGCTTGTTGCGAAAAATCCACTTCGTACCAATGATATTATGGTTCTTGGGATCAGGTCTATCAACAAGGGACCAGACTTTATTTCTCTCGAACTGATTAAGTTCTTCGAGCATTGCAGTCATCCAGTCTGAGTCCTTCATGGCTTCATCGAATGTTGATGGTTCTAGCATGGATACAAACGAGAAATTTCCACAGAAGGTAGCTAATCAAGTACGAGAGCGAGTGGTGGGACGACCTGGTAAACGAATTTCTTCGAGAATTGAGTCGACGTCCACTCTTCTTCCAACACGAGGTAAAACTCCTTCATCACCTTGTGGATCCGGTTGTTCTTCTGGATCAGCTTGTCCTTCGGGATCAGCTTGTCCTTCGGGATTGTTTCCTTCGGGTTCAGCTTGTCCTTCGGGATGAGCAATTTCTTCGTTTATGCGTTCTCCTTCGACCTGTACATCATTTGCTTCCGGATGTTGATCTCCAGCGCCCCGGGCTATGTGTGGGAACATTGGACCATCATCATCCTTGTTGGCTTAACGTGCATTTCCTTCGACAGGTCGAATATCTCCAATAGCCATGTACCTGATAACTTCATCCAAAGGTGGTTCCTCCAGGTGAAGAGGTAATTGCTCCTTTTGAGAGCCATTAGTTTCATCAAATCGAACATTTACAGTTTCTACAACTTTGCCAAGATGTGAGTTGTAAACTCTGTAAGTGTGAGAATTTGAACCATAACCTAGGAGAAAACCTTCGTGAGCCTTTGGGGCAAACTTGGAGCTGTGATTCATATCTCTGATATAACATGGAGCACCAAAAACCCTGAGATATGAAACATTTGGCTTTTTACCAGTGATGAGTTCATGTGAAGTTTTCTTCAGAAATTTGTGCACATAAACCTTGTTGATGATATGACATGCAGTATTGATTGCTTCGGCCCAGAACCTGATAGGAGTCTTGTATTCAGCAAGCATTGTTCTGGCCATTTCAATAAGTGTTCGATTCTTTCTCTCGACCGCACCATTTTGTTGCGGTGTATAAGCAGCCGAGAATTCATGAGTAAAGCCATATTCATTAAGAAATTCTTCGATATGAGTGTTTTTGAATTCTGTACCATTATCACTTCTGATATGCTTGAGAGATAATTCATATTCAGTCTGAGCTCTCTTTGCGAAAGTTTTGAAAATTTCAACAACCTTTCTCTTGTTATCTAGAAAGAAAACCCAACTATATTGAGAGAAATCATCAACAATAACCAGACCATACTTGTTACCTCCAAGACTTGCATAATTTTGAGGATCGAATAAATCCATATGAAGTAATTCAAGAGGACGAGTAGTAGTGATAATAGTTTTTGCTGAGTGATGTTTCTTGGCAATCTTTCCTGCCTCACAGGCACTGCATAGACAATCTTTATCGAATTTAACAATATCAATTCGAACGATGTTCTTCTTCGAGATAAGAGTTTGAAGATTTTTCATTCCTGCATGACCAAGTCTTCGGTGCCATAACCAACTAGAAGTGGCTTTGGCCATTAAACATGTGGACACTGCAGGTCCCGAAGAAAAGTCAACGATATAAAGATCACCTTTGCGATATCCTTCGAACACGAAGGAATAATCATCCTGTGAAAAGACAACACAACGAGAAGCAGAAAACAGTACAAGCATACCCATATCACAAAGTTTTGAGATAGACATAAGATTATATCCAAGTGATTGAACAAGCATAACCTTATCAATATGCTTATCCTTCGATATAGCAACCTTACCCAAACCAAGTACTTTTCCTTTGTTGTTGTCACCGAAGGTAATGTATCTCTGTGAAGATTCAGTGAGTTTGTCTTCGGTGAAAAAATCTTTGTCTCCGGTCATATGATTTGTACATCCACTATCCATGACCCATTTGGATCCACCGGAGACATAGCCCTGCAGAAGAATTAGTTCTTCTTAACCACCCACAAACGAGCAGGTGACTTAAAAGGCATGGACGAGCTAGATGGGCAACAATATTATAGCGCACAAGATTTCATTGTCTATCTGGACCATCAAGCACACCATAAATATAATTCCTCGACGAGGGCTTAGAGTACTGATGGGTAATAGCAACTTTGGTGTTATTGTTACGATGACAATAAAAATTTCTATCGACACGATAGTATTCCTTCTGGGAACATTTGAAGCAGGCACCAAGGGTTCATTTCTATCCTCGAGAGAATAGTAGTGATTCGGTGGTACCGAGGATTTTCCCTGCATAGAATGGTTAGGGGGCAGTTTTTCTACGAGAGATTTGCGAAGCCAAATCTGTCGCTTATAGAAACCATTCTTTGGAGGAGTACCAACGAATTCAGCTGACACCTTTCCTTCCTGATCTTTGACAAGCTTGTAGTCAGAATCAAGTGATTCATCAACAATGGCTTTATCAATTTTGCAACTAAAACCTGAAAGATTAGCAATATCAATGGGTTTTTCTTTCGCAAGAACCCAGACAGTTTTAGGATACTGCTCGGGTTCCCAGTAGGTTCCATCAGGATTGATTTTCCTTTCGAAGCCAACTCCTTCGTTTCGTGGATTCCTGTGAAGAAGAGCCTTTCGTAGGATATCACATAGGTACTGGTGTCCCTGCACACTTTTGAACATGCCTGTTTCAAATAAATTTTTCAACCTGAGGAGTTCCTCGGTAATGGTTTCCTTGTTCGAGGGGTTAGTATCATCAATAACAATAGGTTGCTTTCCTTTTGATCTCTCAGAAATGGACTTAATTTTACTTCGTTTTGAGCTTCTGAGCCTTCTTGAGTCATGAGCGTGAGATTGACACTTTCCAACTCTTCATTAGCCTCTCTCAGTTTCTCGAGAGCCATTTTCCTTTGAAGGAATTCATAGTTTAGCTTCTCGTAGTCCACTGAGAGAAGATCATGCCGAGAGAAAAGCTCATCATACTTTTCCTTCAGAGAAGCATGCTCATTCGTCAAAGTTTGACCTTTCTCAATCTCATCAATTAACAAAGTCTTAGATTTTTGAATAGTTTCACTTAGAGAATCTAGCTCATCTTATTGGATAGAAGCAATTTTGGCAAGTTTAGAATAGCTTATCCTAGAGTTACTTTCATAAGCAGATCCATTCGAAGTATCGTAGGAATTCTTTGATGAGGATAACTTAGCCTTGGCCATGAAGCAGTAAGCTGGAGATTCATCTTCGCTGCTTTGGTTAGTGAAGAATTAACATGAAGTCTTGCTCGAAGCAAATTCTAATCTAGCAACACCATCAGATTCAGAACCAGAACCAGAACCAGATCTTTGGTTTGATTCAGCTTCGGAACCGTATGCTTCATCTTCAGAATTCATCTCTTTACCCAGATAGGCTTTGGCACGGTGGGAATTCTTTCGTCGAGAGGAATGTGATTTCGAGGAAGAACTCTCTCGATGCTTGTGATACTTCTTCTTCTTGTCATCATCAGAACCGTATATCTTGTCTTTTCTGGACTTTGAATCATATCTCTTCGAATCATAGTTTTTGCTCGATCTGTGAGACTTGCTCGAAGAGTTGCTGTGAGAATGCTTTGATCTATGTTCAATTTCCCAGAGAGGACAATCAGCAATGAAGTGACCTGGCTTCTTGCACTTGTAGCAACAGTTATCTTTCGCTGAAGAGTTTCTGGATGATGATCGATGATGTGACGAATGGCTCGAATGTCTTGAAGAGTAGTTTTTCTTCGGTGAAGAGGAGTTCCTTCTCTGAAAGCGGTTGAATCTTCTCATTATCAGTGCCAGATCTTTTCCAATGTTCTCGGGGTCATCTGAGGCACAACCAGATTCAGAACTAGCTTTAGGAGAGGAGTGATGTGAAGCTCTGGCCTATAGTGCATGAGATTTTTTTCGAGTCCCATTAACATCTCGTTTTTCATCTTCTTCCATCTCGAAGGTATTGAGTCTCTCAAGAATATCAGCGGCAACTAGATCCTTGAAGTCAGTCCTTTCCTTAATCATCAGCACAATGTGATCGAAGGAATCATCAAGGGAACGGAGCAAAGTTCTGACAATAATTTGATTGGTCATGTCTTCGGCACCGAGGGAAATCAGTTCATTTGACAGCGCATTGAGTCTGCTGTATATGGAGCTGACTTTTTCTCCCTCGTGCCTCTTGAAACGATAGAATTTTCTTCGAAGGGTGTCAATACGAGCATCTTTCTGAGTAGAGACACCTTCACCAATCTTCTCGAGATAGTCCCAAACACCTTTGGCCGAAGAAATATTCTTGACCTCATGATATTTTTCTGGAATCAGATGATTTGTAATGAAGACCCAGACATCAGCATCTAGCTCTATCTTCTTTGCCTCTTCAGGAGTGATATTATTTTTGTCTTTGACAGCTACACCATTCTTGACAACTTCCCAAGCGGCAGAGTTGATAGCCATGATATTCCTCTTCATTTTGTCCTTCCAATAGGGATAGTCCTTCCCATTGAAGATAGGGATAGGTTCCCCCGAGCAAACAGCTCCAAACAACAGTCTTGACAACACTCCAGGTTGTTAGACCAAAATACGCAGAGTGTAGGGAGTGCCTAGCTCTAATACCAATTGAAAGCTCAAGAATGATCAGAGGGGAAGGGGGTGCATGATCACTTCTAAAAATTCTAAGGAACTTAGAAGGAATTCATGCAAACAACGTAGGACAACAGACATCTCGAAGGAAATACAGTATCGAAAGTAATGCATGACTCGAAAGGATTGGGAGCGAAGAAAAACATCGAAGAAAAACAGGCAACGAGTAAATACTTAAAGTAAATGCTAGAAAGAAAACGAGCCTGACACAATGATGTTTGGTAAACCAGTTCACACTCTGCAAAGTGCTACGTCTGGTTGGAGGGACTGGTGATTGAACACCTGGAGCAAAACTCTCTCCGTCCTTTTCTCCACTGCAACAGAATCCTCGAGCTTGTCCAGTTTTCACTCGTGGTAGATGATTCAGGACATCTCCGAGACCTTTACAAAATTTCTTCAGCAGTGACAATTACTCTTCGACTGCTTGACAGGAGACGCCTAACCGTCTAGGAGACTTGCAGTTCTCCAAGAAAAAAAGATCGGCTAATCTCGACCTAAGTCATAGTGAATTCCTCAACTCAGTTCAGACTTGGGTTTTGGTTTTCTCTCGATGAATCTATCTTGGGATGCTCACAGACTTCTTTCTTAGAATCTTCAGTCGAGCAGCCAACCCAAAATGGCGGGTAGGTGCGGGGTATTTATAGTTGGCGATCGCGATGGGTAAAATGACTGAAGTGACCCGATGCGACAGCTTGACGCGTGTCCACAACTGTCGGATTCCAAACACTGTGCAACTTTACTTGAGGAACAAGTGAGCTGACTTACCGAACGCGTTCTCCCTCGAAGGCACGAAGTGCGATGACTTTACCTTCGAGCTATTCACTCCACTCAGTAAGATTTCTCTCGATAGGCTTTTGTGGGTTTAGGTTGAGCAGAGCAAATTCACTTAGACTAAGATCTCATCTAGCAAACCCCTCTTAATAGTACGGTTTTTCCTACGACTCAAGAAAATAAAGAGAAACTAGTAAAAAGACTAAGTCTTCGACTAGCTTCAGCTTTCTCCTCGTTGCGCTTTTACTTGAGAGAGACTTCTTCTTCGACGACATTTTTAGGGGTCGTCTTCCTTCAAAGGTTTCGGTAGATGACTGCAGATCTGCTGCAGTGAGTTGTCCTTCGACCTTCAACTTGCAAACTCCATCCTTTCGGAACCTAAGTATCTGTTTATACTCGAAAACCATATTAGTTCCACTTCTTCTTTGTCCAACAATGTCCAAAACCTTCGTTGCAAAACTTGCTCTCACAACAATCCTTGTAACCGCGGTTACAAGAACCATTGTTTCCCCCTTGTGGCAAAAACACATCCCCTAGACTCATGTTTCTGTCACTCAAGCGTGTCATCGGGGGGCATTAACCTAACAATCGAGCATAACGTTCCCTCTTGGGGTTACTACCTACTACTTGGCCAAAGCAATAAACAACAACGGAGAACATGCAAGAATTACTTAGGAACAAAAATATAAGAGATAAGAACCAAATATATTACTCAATCACAATCTGAACATAATCTCATAATCCATCAGATCCCATCAAACTCAGCATAGAAAAATAAGAAAGATTACAAAAGTGCCTCGATCATGTAGGCCAGCTCAAGAGGTCTAAACCATGAAGAACAAAGAGGGGAGGAGAACATCACATAGCTACTGATCACGGACCCATGGTCCAAGGAAAACTACTCACAAGACATCCGGGAAGCATCCATGGTGGAGAGGAGACTCCGAGAGGTCAACCCTCCCTCCGGCAGGGTGCCGGGAAGAGGTCTTCTGGTGCTCCCGATCTCGGAAGCGCAGCGGCGGTGGAACAGAGGCGAGATCGCGAAAAAGGTTTTTGTTCTCGGAAGTTTCCCGTGACGGAGAATATATAGGAGAAGGGGGGCAGCCAGGGGGGGCCACTAGGGGTTCAGGCGCCCCCTGGCACGTCCAAGCCCTAGGGCGCGCCACCAGGGCGCCTGGGCCCCTGGTGGTGGCCCTCTGGCCCCACCCAGGTTCTTCCGGAAGGTTCCTTCACGCTTATTTTTTATGTGAATTTTCCCGAATTTTTGGAGAACTTTTTATATGGGGAAAAACTGAAATAGAAAAACAGCAAAAAATAGGAACTGGCACTGTGGTGCACTGAGTTAATAGGTTAGTCCAAATATGATCAAAAGTGTATGAAAGTGTATCTAAATCATAGTAATATCACACAAAACATGCATGGAGCAAGAAGAAATTATAGATACGTTTTGGACGTATCACCAAGCTTCCAGTCAGGACTGAAACCATGTAGGCACGACTGACAAGCCCACCTCGACGGATGGTTCTCCGCTTGACAAGCCATGTTCTACAAGCCCTACCATGAATTCCACATTTCATTTCCTTCATATTTCTATTCATATGCCGAATGGAAATCCCAAACTAGGTGTGACTCCTGGACTTGGATCGGGGTGAGTTAATAGGTCGAGAGGGGTCAGTGTGACCAATGTGTAGTTGTACTCTTTGTCTCGGATTACCATACAAGAACTCGGGCTTAAGGCAGTGTTCAACGAGACAACCCATTGTGTACTCCTACACATCCTCTCATCGTTCACCTTGTATTAGGGTAGATTCACCAACACAGTTTCACTTTCATCAACACCATGTTCACTATCATCCCGACTCACATCAAAAGGAACCGCATTGTAACACTAAGCATGCAATAAGAAGTAACAGTTGCAGGGGCCACATGATATCAATCAACTCCTTTGTAAGCTAGGATTGTGGTTTTCTTAATACTGTGACAAGATGATAGGTCATCTATCGGATGCAGGGGTTCAACTATGCGGTAGAATCGATAACAAGGTGATCTCCTAATCATGCATAAGCGAGACTGAGAGGGAAGTGGGATTTTATAGGCATGATCAATGGGGTTTGCTTGCCTTGCTGACGATACACTGGTTTATCGAACTTCTGCTTCAGGGGGTGACCTCTGTCTCGGAAACACTGTTATTGGAAACAATCATCAACAAAGGGGGGCACAAATAAAGTACAATGCTCAAGCACATGATAAGGTTGTGACATGAGGTATAGGGTACTTGTTTGTGGAACATCCCATTTAATAGAAGTGTATTTCAAAGAATTTGCAAATTCAAACTCCAAATACAAATTCAAATTATGTCATATGCATGTTTTCTACTGTTCACCCATTTTAAAATGGTCAAACATAGAAACAAATTGCGTATTCTTTATCCTTCCATTTTTCTGATAATTTTTCATATATAATATGTTTAATTTAGAGTTAATATGAATTAGTTATGAATTTCCAATTTTTATTGCTTTTTCTGCCTTTTCTGGAATTAAATTAAATCATTTATCGAATTACTGTGTCATGCCTGCATCATAGTGACGTGGGGGGCTGTCCAGTGGGGTCGGCCTGTCAGTGGATGTGGGTTAACACCCGTGTTAATTAAGCTAACAGAGGGGGATTAGGGGCAAGGGCCCACATGGCAGTGAGGTTAGGGGGGGGGTTAGGCGTGGGGTTAGTGGCTAATGATGTGCCACGTCGGCGCGTCACCGGCGGCATGTCGCCGGCGTGAGCAGTACGCGGCGCGGCTGCTCGTCCGGGTGATTCCGGCGACCAAAAGGGGAGCGGCTGGGTGCGTTGGAGAGCTGGAGATGGCGTGCGTCGAGCGGTATACTCCGTCGAGTCGGGAGAGGTCGAGAATGTCGGCGGAAACCTCACCGGCGTCGGGCGGTGCTCGAGTGCAGAGGCCATCGTAGCTGGAGGGTGCAGACGAGGGGGTTCTTGCTAGTGGGAGCACTAGCTGGAGGCGGTGAGAAGGATGGGTACATCCGCGTGGCCATTTGGTCACCGGAGTGTTGCCGGCGATGACCAGCGCGACGGCGGCACTCGGATTCAATGGGGATCGACGCTAGGAGGTTATCAGGGCACGGAGGAGGATTGGAGGTGGTGTAGAAACTCACCAGGGTTGCTCTGGTGGTGGTGGAGAGCTTGGGGAGGCGAGGATAGTGGCGTGTTTTGATGGCGATGAGCGGCGGCCGGAGTTCGGGACGATGATGCTAGCGAGCTTGTGGGGGCGTCTAGCTTTGATTCTTTGTGCACGGTGACGTTGACGAGCACGGCGAGGCTTCTGGACACCTCGGGCAGCTCAAGGAAGACAGTGGCCGCGCGGGTGCGGCGGCGGGTAATCGGGCTGCACGGGAATGGCGAGGAGGAGAGGGGGAAGGCGACCTGGCAGGGGGAAATGGACGCATGGCGTCTCCAGCATCGACGTGGTGCGGTTAGAAGGCTCGGGGGGCACCTGGAGAGCTGGGAGGCATCGCGGTGGCGTCGGTGTCGTCGGTGCCTTTCCACCGAGCACCTTGGGGGCGCGGGGAGGAAGACGACAGAGGAAAAGGCTGCTGGGCTGGGCCAGATGGGCCTCGCCCTGTGCGGAAGGTAAGGGTTTCTTCTGTGTTTTCTTTTTATTCTTTTTTATTTCTGTTTTCTATTTTTTGTCTTTTTTTTTCCCAAATAAAATAGCAAGACATTTTGTTAAATCTTCAAAACTTTTATGTGGGCTTATAATATATATAGCTAACCACTCACAAGTTTTGGAGATTTTTGAAATTCAAATAATTTTAATTTCAAATAAAATAGGGTATTTAATTAATTTCCAATCCCTATTTGAAATTTTTGACAAATCTTGGTGCATGCAGTGGGACCCACTTCACTTTATATGTGATCATGCATATTTATAATACTTTTCAAAAATAACAGAGGAATTTTTGGAAGCAATTTTTGTCTGGCCATTATTTAAATTCTTTAGGGTTTTTCTTTTCCCCATTTTTTATTTTCTTTTGAAATTTTCACATGCTGCAAAGGACACAAGCAACCCTAGCACTTACCCAAGTTGGGGTTCTGACATGCTCCCAACGAGTACAGAGGAGTTGTCAATTCCTTTGGCCTTGTTGTTTACAAAGGATAAAACTCACGGGATAATAATGATAGTGATAGCAACTGAAAAGTAAATACAGAAAGTAAATTGATAGTGTAAATAGTGGTGGAAGTATTGATCGGGATCTCATGATGTTCACTAGTGATGTCTCTCTCCCAAAAGACGATAAAATAGCCATGCGAGGTAAATAAATTACAGCTGGGCAATTGACAGGATTATGTGCGCAAACCAATTCTAATTATGCAAAACAGAAAGGAAGAGGCTCAAAAGCACGAGCGGTACGCCAAGACAAGTAAACCGAAATCCATCTGCATCTACCCACTAATCATCCACCTTGAGACATCTATCCAGAACATCTCACTGGTATTAAGTAGCGAATCCCACCCAAAGTGTAAACTCAAAGCAACGGAGAAGTGCAATAAAGAACTTTGCGTAAAGTAAACAATCCTTGCACCCGAAAGTACAAGCATCGTTGTTTTCCCCCTTGTGGCAACAACACATCCCCTAGACTTATGTTTCTGTCACTCAAGCTAGTCATCGGGGGGCATGAACCCACAATCATGCATAACGCTCCCTCTTGGAGTCACTACCTACTACTTGTCCAAAGCAATAAACAGCAACGGAGAACATGCAAGAGTTACTCAAGAACATAAATATAAAAGAAGGGAATCAAATATATAACTCAATCACAATCTGAACATAATCTCATAATCCATCGGATCCCAGAAAAATCAGCATAGCAACAGCAGAAAGATTACATATGTGCCTCGATCATGTAGGGCAGCTCACGAGGTCTAATCCATGAAGAACAAAGAGGGGAGGAGAACATCACATAGCTACTGATCATGGACCCATGGTCCAAGGTGGACTACTCACGGTTCATCCGGGAAGCATCCATGGTGGTGGAGAAGGTCTCGGAGGTGATTCCTCCCTCCGGCAGGGTGCCGGGAAGAGGTCTTCTAGTGCTCCCGATCTTGGAAACGTGGCGGCGGCGGAACAGAGGAGAGATCGCGAAAAAGGGTTCCATCCCCGAGGGTTTCTCGTCACGGGGAATAAATCTGTGAAAGGGGGCATCCAGAGGTGGGCCAGGGGCTCCAGGCGCCCCCTGGCTCCCCTCTGGCCCCTCTCGGGCTTTTCTCGAAGCTTCCGGTACGCTGATTTTTCCTATATTATTTCCGGAATTTTTCTAGAACTTTTAATAAGGAGGATACCTGAAATAGAAAAACAACAGAAAACAGGAAGTGGGACTGGGGTGCACTGAGTTAATAGATTAGTCCAAATATGAACAAAAGTGTATGGAAGTTCATCAATATCATAGCAATATCACACAAAAGAGGCATGGAACAAGCAGAAATTATAGATACGTTTTGGACGTATCAACATCCCCAAGCTTAATTCCTACTCGTCCTCGAGTAGGTAAATGATAACAAGCGTAATTTCTGTGGTGACATGCTAACAAGCATATAAGAACTTTATAATTAAAGCAATCAAAGCATGCAATTCAATTCAAGTCATAAAAGGCAAGAGTCTATATATAGCATTGAAATAAGCAACATAAGAACATAAAGGTGCAAGAGATCTTGCTGTCCGTGACTCGAATGTCTCCAAATGGTGTTTGCGTGCAAGAAAGGGGATAGGGATATACGAGAGAAAGTATTTTTATTGTTGAGAACTCAATCTACTAAAGTGTCACACTTGGTCTTCTTTGGAATCTTATCTTGACTCATCCCCAGACCACTAGCCAGGTACAAGTCAAAATGATCCACTCCTTTTCGACATTTTGAGCACTCATGCAATGGATGAGCGTAAGCAAGAAAGTTGACACTTAGGATGGCAAAGAGAATAAGGTGGAGGAGGAAGACAAAAAAGGTGTGAAAGGCTCACATCAATGAGGACAATCATAGGCGAGAGAAAGCCAAATGATAGATATGATGTGAGGAGTAGGGATTGCCATGCAACGGATGCACATATGAGCTAAAAGCTCTCGAATGGAACTAGTGGGGGTGCATCCAACTTGCTTTCTCAAGAAGACATAGAGCTCATTTGAGGAGGCTCATCACTGGAATATACAAGCCAAGTTCTATACTGTGAAGGTCCCCACATAGCTATATGCATAAATGATAATCTCTATGGAGTACAAGATATAAGAATGAGTACGAGTGTGGATCTTCACAAAAGAAATAGTACTGTGCCCCCTTCTCTCTTTTATTTCTTTTTCTATTTTTTCTATTTTTATTTTATTTTTTGGTGGCCTCAATGGCTCTTTCTATTCAACTCTCATTTGTCCTCTTTAGGATCTTTTAATTTGTCCTCGTTGGGATCTTTTGATTTGTCCACTTTGGGATCTTTTCCTCACTTTAGGGGCAACACTCTATATATTACAAAAAGTATAGAAGATCTTTCACACTTACAAAGTACTCAAATCAAAAAGAAAATTTAACTATCATGATGTATGCAAAATGTATGCCTCTGCCAGTGTAGCAGGATAGGCAATGATACTAGCGCGTCATGTAGCAATGATTAGGGCAAGGCCCAACTAGCATGCGGCTCATCGATCAAGCAAGTAGCATGTCATGAGAAGATGGATGTTGCATGAACTCATGCACTTATTATCGGTAACTCTCAATCTAATAAGGAGGTTCACAAAGAGACAAGTACCCCGAGGAGGAGTGTATGGGGGTTTGGTTATCCTTGCGCATCCTCGACTCATGGTACGTGAGTGTACTCTAATATTCGACCCCTCAGAAGAGTAGTGATCCATCTAGTAGCGAAAGTTCTCAACTAATTTTTAGGTATTTGAAAATAAACACGGATTGGCCAAAATACGACACCTATCACTAATAGGCTAGAGCTCTTGACGCCAAAAGTTCCAACATTACTCAAGACAACACCTCAAAACTTTTGCAAGTTACTACTACAAAAACAATAGCAACCTCAATTACCTACTTCAAGTCAAGACAAAAAACTCAGTGCAACAGCAAACTCTCTAAACAAGTTAAGCATTAAAACTCAAGAGAGTTCCTGCAAAAACCTAAACATAAGCTCTTTTAAAAGATAAACATGGAATCTAAGAGCAAAGCATGACATCAGCTATGGAAAGATAAAGAACAAACACAACAAAGATAAGCAGGAAAAAGTCCTATGTTGTGTTCTAAATTTTGGAAGTGGAGCATGTTTCTCTCCCACACAAAGAAAGCTGGGTTCTAACTTGTTATGAACAGCAAGCAAAGCTAAAGAAAACTAAAAACAAAACCTAAGAGTGAGACGCTCCAAGAATAGCACATAACGCATGAAGTGATAAAAATATAGTGAAACGAGAGACGAACTTATAATTATCGATGGAGAAGGCGATGCACGGGGGCATCCCCAAGCTTAGACGCTTGAGTCTCCTTGAATATTTCTTGGGGATGCATTGGGGCATCCCCAAGCTTGAACGCTTGACACTTCTTAATCTTCTTTCATCATCTTCCCTCGCACACTTGAAAACACCCTTCATACATAACTCATCATAATCTGATTAGCGAGGTTAGTACCCATAATAAAATAATTTTTCTCTACTGGAAAAAAGGATAACCTTGAAGAGCTACTTTTTCTCAAGATTTCCAAAAAGTTTTTGCAAAGAAAAAGCAAGCTTAAGGTTCGCAAAACGAAGACAAGGCAAAACAGGACAAAATCTGTGAAAAAATTAAGCAGGTAGTAAAGAATTTTTTAGGGATACTTCTGCAACTCAAATAAAAAAACTCAGAACATACGAAAGTTTCGTAATTGTATAGATCACTCTGTGTAAGAAGTTCAGCTCAAAAAGATGAACTGGAATTTTTCTCTGATTTTTCTAATCACTAGGACAGAATTTGTTTTCTGGACAGCATGTCACAACTTTCACTTCCCTTGTCATATGAGGCTATAAATGGCACAAAGCTTGAAAATTAAAGATACAATGATGTTGCTACATTAGTAACAATCATCAAGACAACTAAAAACAGAATAAAAACAAAAGGGAAATCCTAAATTCGTTGCGGGCTGCCTCCCGAAAGCGCTTCTTTAAAGCCATTAGCTAGACTTAAAGATTATAAAAGATGCTCTCACAAGAGAATAGGAATTTTAGCAAAAGAGAGCATCAAGAAGGAAATTTGAAACAAATTTAATCCTAACCCACTTCCTATGCCTAGGAATATTGTAAGAAAATAAATCAAAGAAGCACAAACAGACAATCATAGGAATGAAGGTGGAACAAGAACATCTTCAAAACTTTCAACATAAAGAGAGGAGTCTTAGTAATATGGAAGTTTCTACAACCAAACTTCCCTCTCTCAAAATAATTTTCATTAGTATCATGAACAACATCAAGAATATAACTATCACATAAATCATGTTGTTCATGAACTGCAAGAACACGTGTATAGTTTTCAACACGGTCTTTAGGATTATAAGATAAATGCAACCCATCACATTGAGCCTTGATAAGAGCAAAGTTCTCCGGAATACGATTCAACAAGATAATAGGACAATCAAGTGTGGGTGCAATAGCGAAAATTTCATGCTTAACATGAGTAACTATAGCAAGTTCATCTCCGTAAGTATCATCCATAGTGGCATCACGGCCATAAGCATAGAAGGCATCAACTTCATCAAAAAGGGATATTTCAAAAGGATCCATAGGATCATAACACTCATATAAGGTAAGATTCAAAGAGTTACTCTCACTAGAAGGTAGACATGGGTGTCTCCATTCTTCCTTCTTTTGTTCGTCACTCTCCTCCTCTTTTGATCCTAGGTGCTTTTAGGTTCAACAATTTCTTCTTCCATAGAGTCCTACAAAACATTAGTCTCTTCCTTTGGGGGAGAGATTCTCTCAATATGATCAGTAATATAATAATTGCATCGTAATTTTCCAAACAATAGTTAAGTATAGCAAGACTCTCAGATTTGTAAGGGGCATCATCAATATTTTTAAGAAGAGATGTAATTTCATAGGCACCCTTATAAGCAACAAACTCTTCTATTTTCTTTGCATCATCAAAATCATAATTTTTCTTAGCATAAGAAGCTAAGGTTTCATCATTATTATACTCACATTGGAAAGCAAGGTATTTGTGCCTCATAAAGCAACAAGATTAATCCCTGCAGAAAGATATATTATATATTGAGCACAAGTTTCTAGCATAGTCATACAACTGGTGTATTTATTTCCATAAGTGTATCCCCTTTTGAGACAAGCGGTGTTCCTTGTACCACTTTTGTTGATCCTCGGTGAATACTCCATGCCAATAAGATCTGGTTTCAAAGAAGTCAGACATTGATCGGCAAGTAAGGAACTAGACATAATATTATTATTATTTGAATTGTTGATAAAGGACACAAAAGATAAAAACTGAAAGGTAAACTAACAAGAATAAAAAGCAAAGATAAAAGATAGTGTGCAACTCCCCTATCTTGAAGAGTGGAGTCCCCGGCAACGGCGTCAGAAATTTTCTTGATACACAAGATAACTTCTCGCCCTAGTTGGTTACCCCAAGTGGAAGGTGAGATGTAGATAGCGGAAAATTTCCCTTAGCAAAAATGCTAAGGTTGAGTATCCTCCAGGAGGACTCCAACAGATACAAGTAGGTGGTGAAGTGAACAATGGCGCTGTTTACAACCTAAGGTTGCTTACTTCACCTGGACCTGCACACACAACAGATAGCTTTGCTCCCAACGAGTACATAGGAGTTGTCAATTCCTTCGGCCTTGTTGTTTACAAAGGATAAAATGCACGGGATAATAATGATAGTGATAGAAACTGAAAAGTAAATACTGAAAGTAAATTGATAGTGTAAACAGTGGTGGAAGTATGGACCGGGATCTCATGATATTCAATAGTGATGTCTCTCTCCCAAAAGACGATAAAATAGCCATGCGAGGTAAACAAATTACTGCTGGGCAATTGACAGGATTATGTGCGCAAACCAATGCTAATTATGCACAACAGAAAGGAAGAGGCTCAAAAGCACGGGCGGTACGCCAAGATGAGTAGACCGAAATCCATCTGCATCTACCCACTAATCATCCTCCTTGAGATATCTATCCAGAACATCTCGCTGGTATTAAGTTGCGAATTCCACCCAAAGTGTAAACTCAAAGCAACGGACAACTGCATTAAAGAACTTTGCGTAAAGTAAACAATCCTTGCACCCGCAAGTACAAGCACCGTTGTTTTCCCCCTTCTGGCAACAACACATCCCCTAAACTCATGTTTCTGCCACTCAAGCTAGTCATCGAGGGGCATGAACCCACAATCATGCATAACGCTCCCTCTTAGAGTCACTACCTACTACTTGGCCAAAGCAATAAACAGCAACGGAGAACATGCAAGAGTTACTGAAGAACATAAATATAAAAGAAGAGAATCAACTATATAACTCAATCACAATCTGAACATAATCTCATAATCCATTGGATCCAAGCAAACTCAGCATAGCAACAGAAGAAAGATTACATATGTGCCTCGATCATGTAGGGCAGATCATGAGGTCTTATCCATGAAGAACGAAGAGGGGAGGAGAACATCACATAGCTACTGATCATGGACCCATGCTCCAAGGTGGACTAATCACGGTTCATCCGGGAAGAATCCATGGTGGTGGATAAGCTCCCGAAGGTGATTCCTCCCTCCGGCAAGGTGCCGGGAAGAGGTCTTCTGGTGCTCCCGATCTTGGAAGCGCGGTGGCGGCGGAACAGAGGAGAGATCGCGAAAAAGGGTTCTCTCCCCGAGGGTTTCTCGTCACGGGGAATAAATATGCGAAAGGGGGCAGCCAGAGGTGGGCCAGGGGCTCCAAGCGCCACCCTGGCGCGTCCAGGGGCCTTGTCGCGCCCTCTGGCCGCCTGGGGCCCCCTGGCTCCCCTCTTGGGCTTTTCTCGAAGCTTCTGGTACGCTCTTTTTTCCTATATTTTCCAGGAATTTTTCTGGTACTTTTAATAAGGGGGAAACCTGAAACAGAAAAACAGCAGAAAACAGGAACTGGCACTGGGGTGCACTGACTTAATAGGTTAGTCCAAATATGATCAAAAGTGTATGGAAGTTCATCAATATCATAGAAATATCACACAAAAGAGGCATGTAACAAGCATAAATTATAGATACGTTTTGGACGTATCAATAACCCACAAGTCTAGGGGGTCAATTGTAGCTTTTCGATAAATAAGGATGTCGATCCCAACGAGGAGCAGAAGGAATTGAGAAGTGACTCTGGATAAGGAAAAGGCTACAGACATTGAAAGATAAATATTTACGGGTTTTTTGTTTAAGTAATAGAAAGGTAAAACACAAGCAAATCAAACAGGGTAACTGAGGAGTAGCAAGTGGCCCAATCCTTTCACAAGGATAAGCCTAGGAACTGAACTTATAAAAGCAAAAGTGCTCTCAAGGGCACACGGGAGAGATAGTCTAGTTACTTTCACCATATTCCGCCAAGTAGTATATATTGTATCGGTAAGTGTCGGTGGGTGGATCAATGCTATTACACCTTCTAGACTAAGATAAGTGCACTCTTATGATTACACACTTGCAACATCCGCAAATAAAATGTAGTAATTAAGGCATAAGCCTAACCAAAGCATTACGATCGAGGATCCATAACTCCCTTGTGCAAAAGTGTGCGAACTGGGGTTCAGGTTTCTGTCACTTCGGCAACCCACCATAAGCATCCTTTGTGCACAATGTATTCCCCTAGGTCCTTAAATAGGCGAAGTGTTGGGTGTTCGACTCACACAACACCACTAGGAAAATAACAACACAACTTAAATATCAAACAACACATATTACTTCAACATCATATGACTACTAACAACTAGACTTCTCGCATGTCCTCAAGACTAAAGTAACTACTTACAAGACATAAAAGAGATCATGATAGAAGGTGATAGATGGGTGGCAAACAATCTGCACACAATGATATTTCTCAAACAAAAATCAATAGCAGTCACCACAAAGTAGTAATCAACACCGGTAGAGTAGAGAGGATAGATAGTACGGATTACAACACAAGATAAACTTGTGAGGTGAGATTGGATGGAGGTGGAGATGGTTCTGATGTTGGCGATGATGTTGATGATGAACTCAATGATGCCCGTGACGATCATGATGACGATGGCAATGATCTCTCCTTTCGGGTGGTGATCGCCCCGGCGGAATCTTCCCGCCGCAGATGGATTTTTCTTCTCTGTAGGTTTCCGCCACGAGGCGGCGGCGAAACTCTAAAACACCTCTTGTTCTAGGGTTTTTACCCCGAAGGGGGGGTAATATAGGCCAGAGGGGGCATCAAGGTGGGCCACCAGGCATCCAGGAGGGTGCTTGGCGCGGCCTAGGGTGGGCCGCTGTCGTGGGAAAGTCACGGCAAATGTCCGTGGAGTCGCACTTATCATGGGACCTTTGCTGCGAGGCGAATTCGAGGAGAGAGTCGACATAGAAACCGGACACGGCGATTTACCCAGGTTCGGCCCCATCGATGCGGTAAAGACCTACTCCTACTTCTTGACTATTGTGGGATCGACTACTCAGTAAGAAGAGCCGATCTTATCGATTATAGAGTTTTGCAAACTTAGTCTCGTGGAGATCTAGGTTATGTCGCGAGTTGTCTAGTCCTGGCATGAGGTAAGTTCTGCCTCTGGCTCCCGTGGACCTTGGCTTATAAAGGTGCCGGGTCCCGGGATTCCACGAGTCCGACTCCTACACGAGGTGGAGTTCTATTCTACTTTACAAATTTACTACGTGCTATACAAGGTAAGTCAAATTCCTTCTAGGGCTTCAATCTTCACGCTTGGCACGTCAGACTCCTGGCCGGGTCTTCTTTGTGGGCCTTCATATGTAAGTCGACCTAGTGGATTCTAATGCAGGGTCTATGGGCCTGATCTATCCCCGTGAAATTAGCCCCCAGGATGGTTGTGATGCTTTAGTCTTCACAGCAATCTTCTTTATTTTCTTCATTGCCGCCGGCTCTTCATGGATCAAAGGCTGACTTCATGCTTGACGCTAATTGGGAGTCGGAGTCTTCTCTCTTCAATCTTGCTTTGGTTCGTTTAGCTCCATGAGGTCGACTCTTCTGGTTGAGTGGACTAATATTTCCGGAGTCGAAGTAGACAGTAATGAATCTTTTACTCATCTCCATTGTTGTGAGCTTCAAGATCTACTATATTTAGTAGATTGATACAACCCATGGGAGATGCACCGTGCATGTTGGTAGATAGGCTAGGATCAGTGATGGATAACTCCTAGAGTGATCATTTGTCGAGCAATCGTTTTCACAGATCCGTTTTTATCTTGCAACTGTTCCCAATTTTTCGCAAGCCATAGAGTTGTTCATCATTTTATGCCTCTTTCTCAGGCTTGTTAGATCCAATCGTCTCACTGTATTTTGTGATAACTGTTTGTGTAGTTTCTTGTAAGTCGGTTTATGACTGACTCTAGTTTTCCTGTTACTAGATCCGACTTCTGCACCATGGGTCGGGAAACCGCTGGCGATAAAGGAAAGAAAGAAGCCGTCGCGGATAAAAGCAAAATGACAGCCGGCAGGGCTAGAGCACCGGTTCAGAACCCGACTTTAGAGGCCAATTGGTCAAAGAGCTGGGTTACTGATCATTTTTTGAAAGAGATGGTGACAAAGGGGATTTTGCCTCCCCAATCTGAAAATGAGCGGCGGTCTCCTAGAGAAGAGACCCGGCCTCAGCCTCAAACAGGCGAAGTCGTCGTCTTTGCCGATCATATTACCAGGGGATTCCGTCCTCCTGGCTCTAAATTTTTTAGGAGCGTGCTGCACTGCTATAAATTGCATCCTGAGGCCCTTAGTGCCAATTCGATACTTAATATATGTCACTTTCAAGTGTTCTGTGAGGCTTATCTTCAAATTAAGCCGACTCTGGCTCTGTTTGCTGAGTTCTCATATTGCAATAGGAAGACTGAATATATTGGAGGTCCAGCTTTGGAATGTGGTGGAGTTACAATCCAGAAGCGTGCTAACTCGATTTAGCCATCACTTAATCTGAGATCCCATGTGCAAACATGGAAAAAATCATTCTTTTACTGCACCGTTGTGACTTTCAAGAACGAACATCCTCTGCCCGGCTTTCATGAGAGTCGACTTGAGTTTCATGATGGCTTGAACCTTTTTCCTTCGGATGGTCATAAGAAAAAGCATGAGCCGATTATGGCTCGGATAAAGGCCTTGTTGGCTCACGGTCTTGCTGGATCTGACTTGATCAAATGTTGGATAGGTTGGCAAATCTAGCCTCTTAGCGTGAGGGATCCACTCATGTGTGAGTATTCAGGGCCGGACGACAACATGTGCTTCGCAAAGAAGGATATTCCTGCAGGAGTTCTAGTGACAACTTGCAAAAAATTTCTTGTTGAGCGCATAGAAGACATCAAGAAAGTCGGGCTTCACCCGTTTTGTAAAGCCAATCTGGATCTTCCGGTATGTTTTTAGGTCATTCTTCCTTGACGCAATATTTGTTCAAAGATTTATAATCCTCCGACTTCTTTCTTCCAGGAAAATGACCCATGGTGGAACGTGGGCCAAGATGTCCCTATGGAAGAGGTTGATGCCAAAAGTCTGAGTCATACGGTAAGATTCACTTGATCGCTTCTTTTGCGATATCTTCTTCTTACCCTTTTTGTTCCTATAGGATGACTCGGAAGAAGATGATGACGAAGACGAAGAAGAACAGGAGGAAGTTCTCCCTATTAAGACCGGCTGTCGTAAAGAGAGCAAAGTCGCCAATCAACCGGTAATGTCTTTTACGGCTCTTCATGATGATTTTAGACAAGCTCATTTATGTTTTTTCTTATAGGCACAAAGTCGCAAGAGGCATACCCGTAGTTCTGACTCGGCGGACCCTCTTGTGGTTTTGGGTGATGAACCTCGAAAGATCCTAAATAAGCCGACTATCATCGCGACTCCTTCTCATCAGTCGGCAGGGGTTTCTGAGGGACAACATCAGGGAGGTGACTCTGGAGCGGGTACCCCTTCTTTTGAGGGTTCTTCCATCCAGATATCACCCTTCCCAATCAACTGTGGGTGAGTATTCCTTTCTTAGGATGGTAACTTGTCTTTTAAATTCATGATTTGTTGATAAATTCTATTTTTGTCTTTGAGCAGTGCTCGAATTGATCCCAAGGATCTGGCCGACTCTTCTTTTGCTAAGGATTCTGCTATTATATCTGAATAATTGCCAGAAACTTCGGTTTCTGAAGCTTTGAAGAAAGCTGGTTTAAATGAGTCAAGCCCATCAGGAATATACAAAGATAATTATCCTAAAGCCGGCTTTAATAAGCCGACAACTCATTCTGAAAAGGTGGAAGTCGCTCCAAGCTCTGTGCTGACTCCTTCCAAGGAAAAGGTAGTTGCTGAAGATGAAGTTATGATCACCGGGACTCAGAAGGGTGACCCACCTGCTTGTACAACTGTGATGAAGGTTGTGGACGACAAGAGTCAGGTGGTGGGTCAACTTGATGAGTCGATATCTGAGAAGACATTCCTTGAGGAATTGTTCAAGCGGTCATTAGCTTGTTCTTCGGAGCAGCATGACATATTCCTCCAACTTCGGCGGCGTTATGAGGTATGCATTTTTATTTTCCCGTACTGTCCTTAATGACATATATCTGGGGCCCCCATAAGCCGGCTTGGTGATTGAGTGCCATGCTGGGTTATGAGAAAAATAAATTATATCTTCCATGAGTCGGTATACCTATCTTGTGGTATACTGAGTTATAGTAAGTTTGAACTGTAGCCCCCATGGATCGATATACCAATCTTGTGGTATGCCGAGTCATCATAATTTTTTGAGCTGTAGCCCCCATGAGCCGGCGGGATGTGATTACATTCTATCGGGTCAGGTATATTTTTTGTAGGTTTAGCCTCCAAGTGACTTGTTAGGCAGTAGGTCTAAGTGAACACTTAGTAATATTTCATTGTTGTAGGTTGTTTCCATGGATGCTGTGCAATCCAGGCGTCAGATGGAGGAACAATTACTGCGGAGTCGGCAAATCTAAAAGAAGCTGATGAAGAAATTGGCCGCCTCCATGATAAGCTGGAGAAAAAGGACAAAGAACTGGAAGCCGTCAAAGATGAGATGTCTGAGGCCACAAATGTTCCGACTAGAGCTGTAAATGATGCAGCGGACCAGCGTGATACGGCCGAGCAAAAATTAAAGTCGGCACAAAAGAAGCTGGAGACACTCAAGGATAGTAATCGTCGACTTGTTTCGGCCATTTTTGGTGAGTCGGAAAAGGTGCTTTTTGAATCTGGGTGTTCCAATTTTCTTTGTTCCTTGCTAACTTTTATCTTTTTTTTTGTCTTTGTAATAGGCAAAGATCATGATATTCTAGGTGAGACGCCTTCTATGAAGCTCACTTGCACGTTTGCCCTGGTCAAACAATTGTTTGAGGGTGCGTGTAAAGCGATATATGCGACTCAACCCAAGCCCCCAAGCATGAAGAGGATTACTTATATAACGTGCCCTTTCTCAGTTGTACATGAGTGGGTAAGGCTGGGGAAGCGATCGGCTTTCTGTATGGGGTGATGCGTGGCTTAGAGCATGCCAAGGCATATCATCCTGGGTTGAAGCTGGATCGTCTGGCTGCCGGCTTCCCGGAGCTTAAGGCAGATGAGTCCAATTTTTCCAAGGAAGATTTCTTCTAGGTGCATAAAGAGACTCGTCCTTTTTCCACAAAGATTGCTGATGACATCGAGCTAAGTCGTTTAAAGACTGGGTATGATGAGCACAACAAGAGGCGTTAAATAAATCTTCCGACTCCCTTCGAATTCTCTCTTCTTCCTCCTCCAAAGAAGGCTTCGGAGCCGACGAATCCTGTGAGGCCGTTTCCATGAGGAGAAGAGGACGAGTTGATGATGGATGACATTGCTGATGTGGACTTAGTGGAAAGTTGCAACGAAATCTTGCCACCGGCGAATGTTTCCGGGTCCTCATCTCAGAACCAAGCCAACGTCCCATCGTAAGCCTTTTGTAGGGAGAAAAACTTTCATAATATTTGTGCGGCCGTTGTGCCGACTTTGTAATATTGGGAAACATGTCCCGTGACTTGTGACCTGCATGTGGTCAGATACTTTTATGGCGTTTTGTCACAACCCCAAGTTAGGTATGTGCTAGGATTAGCAAGTCCCTTTGCATCATGTAAAAATTCAAAAGAAATTCAAAAATGGGGAAAAGAAAAGCCCTGAGAATTTAATTCAAAAGGCCAGATAAAAAGTTTCTCCAAAAATTCCTTTTGCATTTTTGAAAAGTCTTATAAATGAGTGTGATCACATATCAAGTGATGTGGGACCCACCCCATGCTCATGGATTTTTCAAATATTCAAACAGGAGCATGGATTAATTCAAAAACCCCTATTTGATTTAAAGTTCAAATAATTTGAATTTTAAAAAGTGGCAAACTTTATAAGTGGCTAGTCTAATATAATATGAGGCCATATAAAAAGTTTCAGCAATTTTAAAAATGCCTAGCTATTTAATTTTAGCATGGCCAACATATTAGAAAAAAGAAAAAGAAAAGAAATAAGAAAAGGGGCTTACCTGCGAAGAAGCCCGACTAGCTCCCCCGCAGCCCACCTGGCCGGCCCAGCCTACCTGGGGCTCCCCTGTCGTCTTCTCCGCGCACGAGCACACTGCTGCGTGCTCGGCATGCCGCAACTGCCGACGTGGCAACTCCTTAGCCTCCCCCCCGTCTCTTCTCGTCGCCACGCACGCCCAGGGAGACGCACAGGCCATTCTCCCCCTCGCGCACGCTCTTCTCCTTCCTCTCCGGCAAGTTCTAGCGCTGTACCCATGACCTAGCCGGAGCACGGCGATGCCCAGACGCGGCCGACGAGCTCCTCTCGCCGCCGCGCCTTGTCCATCAGCACACCCGTCGACGGCTTCCTCAATCCCCCGCGTCAATTGAATCTTGGCGCCACCGAGGACGACAGCAGCCCCACGACTACACCGCCGGTCAACCGCCGCTCCGACGAGCGATTCCTCCGCCGCCAGGACCTCTCCGACCCCGCCCGAGTTCTTCCTAGCAACCACGGTGAGCTCACGGTGCACCTGCACCTTCCCGTTTTTTCCTCTGGCGCCGCGAAGCACCGAGCCATCGAAGTCCGGAGCACCGGCCGCCGCCTCCTTGACGTAGCCGTGGCCAGGGGCCATGCCTTTGGCCCCCTCCTTCTCCTTCATGTGCAGAAGCCCGCGAAGAGCACGTACGTGCCCTCCAGAACCCCTCCCGTGCCCAAAGCCCCTACTCCGGCGAGACTCCAGCGATTCCCGAGCCGCCGTCGCCATTAACCCTCTCCTCTCTCACTGTCCCGTGGGCCCAAGGCCATTAGCCTAATCCCCCTCCCCTTTCACTGACATGTGGGCCAGAGGCCACTAACCCCCCAATTTAAATTAATCCACTGGATTAATCAACCAGTGACACTGACTACAGGGACCCACTAGTCAGCCCCCTGCTGAGGTCATGCTGAGGTCAGCATGACGCAGTAAACCCTTTTCCAGTTTAAAAAGAAAATCAGAAATTCCAGAAATTCCAGAAAATAGCATAAACTTCAATAAATCAAAAGTAATTCATTTTAACTCCAAATTGGACAAATAATATGTCTAAAATTATCAGAAAAATACTAGGATTATGAATATGCAACTTGTTTCTATGTTTGACCATTTTAAAATGGGTGAACAGTAGCAAACATGCATATGGATCCTTTTCAAATTCAAATTTGGAGTGAATTTGAAAATGACTTTGCAACACATTTATTTTAGATGGATTCATCCACACATCAGAGGCTTTACCTCACCTTTACAACATCACTTCATGATCAACCTTTCAAATGAACTTTCATGCATTCAAATGCATTTGAAATTCATCGATAAATCAAATGGATTTGAATTTGCATTTCAAATGCAATATACTCCTTTTAAATGGAATGCTCAACACATCAGTACCATGAACATCACCATTACAATCTTATTCATGTGATTGTGCATTGTACATTATGTTGATCCAATGATTGTCATGTTGCTGATAGAAGTGCAGCCGGAACCCGAGGTCACCCCCTTCGTTGAAGACCCCGTGACTGAACCCCGTCAGCAAGGCAAGCAAACCCCCATTGATCATGTCTATAAAATCTCATTTCCCTCTCAGTATCGCTTATGCAAATTTAGGAGATCACCTTGTATCGATGCTACCGCATAGTTGAACCCATGTCCTTTGCATGACCTATCATCTTGTCACAGTAGTAAGCAAACCACAATCCTAGCAGATGTAGGAGTTGATTGATATCATGTGGCCCCTGCAACTGTTACTGCTTATTGCATGCTTAGTGGTACAATGAGGTTGCTTTTGATGTGAGTCGGGATGATGGTAAACATGGTGTTGATCAAAGTGAAACGGTGTTGGTGAATCTACCCTAATACAAGGTGAACGATGAGAGGTTGTGTAGGAGTACACAGTGGGTTGTCTCGTTGAACACCGCCTTAAGTCCGAGTTCTTGTGTGGTGATCCAAGAAGAAGAGTACAACCACACATTGGGCTCACTGACCCCTCTCGACCTAGTACCTCACCCCGTTCGAACCCCAGGAGTCGCATTAGTTCGGAGTTCTGGTAGGGCTGTGGCATGGTCTGCGAAGTGGATGAACGGCTTTTCAAGACCGTCTTGGGACCCTGCACACATCGTTGGAGGCTGTACTGGAACCTCGGTCGGACTTCCATACGGATCCCCCTCAGATAGGCAACTCTCTGGACTAGAACGGAGCTGTGGGCGAAGTGTCGTGGCAACATCCTCGCCGGTACCCGCTTGAAGGGTCCCACTCCCAGGCGGTAACTGATGAGTGTGTGTGTGTAGCGGTACACCCCTGCAGGGTTAACAAAACTATTCGAATAGCCGCGTCCGCGGTTAAGGACTGCTTGGAAAGCTTAGCTTGATTATTAGACAACTTGAACTGGATACTTCTAAAATACACCAAGATAAGTGCGAGTGCTATGGCGTGCTTTCTCGTGGCGAAGTCAAGGAAGGCACCATAGTGGTGTAGCTGGTTGGAGAATGTAGGGGACTCGTGTACGCTTCTTACCTCAAGTCTGGTACTCATAGTTCATGACTAGCCAAGTCAAAGCTGGCACTTCTGCAAGTGAAACCCCACCTCCCTTTACCTTGATACATGTGCATGAGTAGTATAGTTCCTACGTAAGTCTTGCTGAGTACGACTTTGTACTCACGTTTTCTTATTCTATGTTTTAGATGAACCCACCGAACCAGATGGTGGCTTCTACCTGAAGCTCGAAGAATGAAGACTCAGACCAAGACCAAGCTAGTGTAGTCCCAGTCAGACGACTGTTCCCTCATGGAAGGGCTTGTTTATAAAGAAGGCTTCTCTAAGTCGTTTGTTAAACTTGTCTGTACTCAGACCTACTTTGCTTCCGCATGTTTGATGTAATGTTGGATCACAGACTTGTGATCTCTGTGTGCACTCTGTAAGAGTTATCAATAAAGTTGTATACTTTGTAGAGAATTGCAATTATACCTGCTGTTCATACAAGGCATGTGTGCGGCATGTATGTTTATAGCATGCATGTCTTTGTATGGGTTTTTGAGACCTTAGTTGTGATCTAGCTGGCGGTCTTTCATACACCAAGTGGCCCTTAGATGTGCGCAGCTTGGGGCATCGCGATGCGATTGCTCGAGACTCTGTCTCGTGCACACTTTGATGTATGATCGAGCCCGCCCTAGACCCTCGACTAAGTGATCGGGCGGGAATAAGTCTATGTAAGAGTTATGAGATAGTCGATAGTATGGTTGAGGCGACTTGTCTGTGAATATGGGAGTTCATCACCCATATCATTTAGACTTGTGTGCGGACGATGAGGACCCATCTCAGTTGATCATACGGCTTGGATGGGATGCCCCTCACGTACGATGCTTTCCGAGAACGTTCTGTGCTTGGCCTTGTCTGCTTAGACAAGTGGGTACGGTTCTCGGCTCTCCATATGACTATGTCGTAGCGGGACTTGCATACGCTAACCCCGGGTCCCGACAGACTTGGTATCAGAGCAGGACTGACTGTAGGATTATCAGCCTTGGCCGAAGTCTAGTCTAGCACTCTATAGTTATATAGTTACTCTGGGTATATAAGGGAACAACGTAAGGCTTATTTTTCTCCTTACCCTCATCGATCTGATTTCTGAGTCACCTTTATCTTTTCTACGGGATGATAGGACTAGGCTCATCTATGTCTGACTAGAACATCTCGTTGATTGCCTCCTCCTAGCCGTAGGATGGTTGTGGTTGTCCCGAGTCTCTGTTTGTGAATTCATTGAAGAAGTTCTGTCCAATTTCTTCGAGGATGTTTCAATTTCCATCCCAGTGTAGCCGTTATGCTGTCGGATTTGTTCCGTGTTTCTTTGAATCATTGCCTTCGCATTTTATCCTTTCCACCTAAATCATATCCTTTTATCCTTGCCTCCATCGTACAACCTGTTCTGATTGTTGATTTTTATCACACAGGATATCAGGTGGAACTCGTAGTGTTGTTCTTTGGAATCGAGACCGTGATCGGAATCGAAATGATGATGAACCTCCACCACCGCCTTCTGCGGCGGAAGTCATGATGGAAGCCGAGCGGAATAGACGTGATCAAACCCGCCTTCTGGAGCTCATCGAGCAGAATACCGCTCGTCAGCGTAATGTCTTTGTGAGTATTCAGGACTTCATCCTCCTCAAGCCACCGATATTCCGATGTTCTTCTGAGCCCCTTGAAGCTGATGATTGGCTCCGTTCCATCGAGCGTAATCTTGATACTGCACATGTTGCTCCCGATGATCGAGTTATATTCGCGGCATACTTCTTGGAAGGTGCTGCTCTTCAGTGTAGGGAGAACTATGTTGCAATGCATCCAGATGGTCACGTATTGACTTGGCAAGAGTTCTGTGTTGCCTTTCGAGGGTACCGCATTCTGGATGAGTTGATGGAGCGCAAGAAGGAAGAGTTCTGCAATCTGAATCAAGGGGAGATATCCATTCATGAGTATGTGAGAGAGTTCAACCGTCTTGCTCGTTATGCCCAAGATGAGATCACCACCGATATCAGAAAGCAGGCAAGGTTCTGCAAGGGACTTAGCCCCATCCTTCGTCATGATCTCAACCTCATCGAAATTGCCACCTTTGAGGATTTAGTCAACAGATCCTTCAGAGCTGAGCATGGCAATGAAGTTTTCGAGAATTCTCGTAAGCATGCTCTTGAGCTTGCCCCTTCTTCCAGTTCACGCCCTCAGAAGCGCATGATCTGGATTCCTAACAGTTTGATCCACCAAAACAACCCACCGAGGCCATCCCTTGTGCCGCCTCGTCCACCAGCTCCACCAAACAACCCAGCTCCCCGCACTATCTTTGGAGCCTGCTTCAGATGTGGCCAGCCTGGTCACTACTCTCGTGAGTGCCCCGTCAGTCAGAATGCTCCACCCCATGCCAAAGGAAACCCCACTGTTGGTGCCAAACCACCCCCGAAGGTTTCCACTGCCAAGCCATCCACCTCAGAAAATCTTGGACGTGTGAACCAAATCTCAGCTGAGGAAACTGATAGTACTTCTGACGTCATTCTTGGTACGCTCCCAGTCAATTTTGTTCCCACTTCTGTCCTTTTCGATCCAGGAGCATCTCACTCATTCATGTCGGAGAGTTATGCACTTCGACATGAGATATCCTTTGATGAAATGTTCACCCCTATGATTATTCAAACTCCTGGTTCCAAGTGGCAAACTAATAGAGTAAGCCATGGTAATCAAATTGCAATTGAGGGTTTAGTATTCCTTGCTTCTCTTATAGCCCTCAAGTCTTCAGACATTGATGTCATCCTTGGTATGGATTGGTTATCAAGACAACATGCTTTTCTTGATTGTAAAGCCAAGTCAGTTAGACTTACACATCTTTCAGGCCAGACAATAGAATACACCTCACCCAGAACAAAAACCCAGGTGCATTCTTTGAATGTGCTTCCCCTTCCCGACCTTGAAGATGTTCCGGTGGTTCGTGACTTCCCGGATGTCTTTCCTGAAGAGCTGCTGGGAATGCCACCCGAGAGATGTGTAGAGTTCATAGTGGATCTTGCCCCAGGAACCGCACCAATTTCCAGACGTCCATACAAAATGGCCCCACGTGAGTTAGCTAAGCTTAAAACCCAACTGGAAGCTTTGTTGGAAAAAGGCTTCATCCACCCTAGCTCATCACCATGGGGTTGCCCCGTTCTGTTCGTAACGAAGAAAGATGGAACAGAAAGGATGTGCGTAGACTATCGCCCGCTAAATTTAGCAACGATAAAGAACAAGTACCCACTGCCCAGGATCAATGATCTTTATGATCAACTTTCTGAATCCTCTGTCTTCTCCAAGATGGATTTGAGATTAGGTTATCATCAAATCAAAATCCGAAATGAGGACATTCCCAAAAAGGCTTTTACTACTCGTTATGGTCTTTACGAGTACACCGTCATGTCCTTTGGTTTAACCAATGCCCCCGCCACTTTCTCACGCATGATGAATTCGATCTTCATGGAGTACCTAGATAAATTTGTTGTAGTTTATCTTGATGACATTCTCATCTACTCGAAAAATGAAGAAGAACATGCCGAACACCTAAGGCTGGTATTGATGGAACTTAGAGAGCATCGCCTGTATGCTAAATTCTCCAAGTGTGAATTTTGGCTACCAGAAGTGACCTACTTAGGCCAGGTGATTTCTGCAAAAGGCATTGCTGTAAATCCCGAGAGAGTTCATGCCGTCCTTGACTGGACTCCACCTGAATCGGTTAAGCAAGTTAGGAGTTTTCTTGGCCTAACCAGATATTGCCGCCGCTTCGTCGACAACTTTTCTAAAGTTGCAAAGCCTCTAACTGAACTCCTCAAGAAAGATAAGAAATTCCAATGGACTCCCAAGTGCGAGGAAAGCTTTCAAGAGCTAAAAAGAAGATTGACTTCTGCACCCGTACTTGCGCCTCCAGACACCAAAAAGGATTTCGAGATCTTTTGTGACGTCTCACGGCAAGGGTTAGGATGCATACTTATGCAAGATAGACATGTGGTAGCTTATGATTCACGCCAGTTGCGGCCACATGAAGAGAACTATCCTACCCATGATCTTGAACTCGCTGCCGTAGTTCATGCCCTAACAACTTGGCGACATTACCTCCTTGGTAATCGTTGTGAGATCTATTCCGACCACCAAAGACTCAAATATATTTTCACCCAGCCAGATCTTAATCTCAGGCAAAGACGCTGGATTGAGTTGATAAAAGATTATGACTTAGGAATTTCTTACACCCTAGGCAAAGCCAATGTCATGGCTGATGCACTAAGTCGTAAGTCGTATTGTAACAACCTCATGTTACAACAGTATCAACCACTTCTTCATGAGGAATTTCGAAAGCTTAATTTCGAGATTGTTCCTCGTGGATCTCTTTTCAACTTGGTGGCGAAGCCAACACTTGAGGATCAAATCATAGTTTCCCAAAGGCGTGCACGAGGTGTACGCCGGATCACGGAGAACATTGCTAGCGGAGTTGCTAAATGTTTCTCCACAGATAGTAAAGGAACGGTATTCTTTGGAAATCGTTTGGTAGTTCCTAAGAATAGGGAACTAAGGCAACTCATCCTCAAGGAAGCCCATGACACACCCCTCTCGATTCATCCTGGTAGCACAAAGATGTACCGAGATCTACGCCAGAGATTTTGGTGGACTAGGATAAAGAGAGACATTGCTCGATTTGTTGCCGAATGTGATGTTTGTCGTTGCATTAAGGCAGAACACCGAAGACCTACTAGTACACTTCAACCTTTGCCTATTCCAGAGTGTAAATGGGACAAAGTCGGTATGGACTTCATCACCGGCTTTCCAAAAACCCAGAAAGGAAACGATGCCATCTTCGTTGTCATAGATAGGCTTTCCAAAGTTTCTCACTTCCTTCCAGTTCGCGAGTCTATAACTGCTAGCCAGTTGGCGGACTTGTAGGTCTCTAGAATTGTATCCCTTCACGGTGTTCCTTTGGAAATCAATTCTGGTCGTGGTAGCCTTTTCACCTCTAGGTTCTGGGGAAGCTTTCAGAATGCTATGGGAACTCATCTCTCCTTTAGTACAGCTTTCTATCCTCATTCTAGAGGTGAAGTTCAAAGGGTTAACCAAATTCTTGAAGACATGCTCAGAGCTTGTGTTATCTCATTCGGAAAGAATTGGGAGAAGTCTCTTCCATTCGCCGAATTTTCTTATAAGAATAGTTTTCAATCTAGTCTAAACATGGCTCCTTTTGAACTCCTTTATGGACGACGATGTCGAACACCCCTTCACTTGTCAGAAACCGGTGAAAGACAATTCTTTGGACCGGACATGATCATGGAAGCAGAAGAGAAAGTTCGCATTGTTCGTGATCAATTGAAAGCAGCACAGTCTCGTCAGAAAAGCCACTATGATCGTCATCATAAGCAAGAAAGCTACAATCTGGACGAGAAGGCTTACCTTCGCGTTAGTCCTCTGAAGGGAACCCAAAGATTCGGTATCAAAGGAAAATTGGCCCCATGTTACATCAGAACTTTCCGCATTCTTGCTAAACATGGAGAAGTTGCCTACCAACTTGAACTACCCCCGTACCTTTCCCGAGTACATGATGTATTCCATGTGTCACAACTCAGGCGTTCCTTCAAGGACCCCATCCGCGAAGTCGACAATGAAACGCTTGATCTACAAGATGACCTTTCTTATCGAGAATACCCTATTCGTGTTCTTGATTCAGCAGAGCGTGTCACTCGCCGAAAGAAGATTAAGTTTCTGAAAGTTCAGTGGTCACACTACTCTGAGAAAGAAGCCACGTGGGAAAGAGAAGACCGTCTCCGTGCCGAGTACCCCTCCTTCCTCCCGTAGACTTCTGAATCTCGGGACGAGATTCTTTTGAGTGGGGGCGAGTTTTCACAACCCCAAGTTAGGTATGTGCTAGGATTAGCAAGTCCCTTTGCATCATGTAAAAATTCAAAAGAAATTCAAAAATGGTGAAAAGAAAAGCCCTGAGAATTTAATTCAAAAGGCCAGATAAAAAGTTTCTCTAAAAATTCCTTTTGCATTTTTGAAAAGTCTTATAAATGAGTGTGATCACATATCAAGTGATGTGGGACCCACCCCATGCTCATGGATTTTTCAAATATTCAAACAGGAGCATGGATTAATTCAAAAACCCCTATTTGATTTAAAGTTCAAATAATTTGAATTTTAAAAAGTGCCAAACTTTATAAGTGGCTAGTCTAATATAATATGTGGCCATATAAAAAGTTTCAGCAACTTTAAACATGCCTAGCTATTTAATTTTAGCATGGCCAACATATTACAGAAAAGAAAATAGAAAAGAAATAAGAAAAGGGGCTTACCTGCGAAGAAGCCCGACTAGCTCCCCCGCAGCCCACCTGGCTGGCCCAGCCCACCTGGGGCTCCCCTGTCGTCTTCCCCGGGCACGAGCACACTGCTGCGTGCCCGACATGCCAAAACTGCCGCCGTGCCAGCTCCTCAGCCTTCCCCCCGTCTCTTCTCGTCGACACGCACGCCCAGGGAGACGCCCAGGCCATTCTCCCCCTCGCGCACGCTCTTCTCCTTCCTCTCCGGGAAGTTCTAGCGCCGTACCCGTGACCTAGCCGGAGCACGGCGACGCCCCGATGCGGCCGACGAGCTCCTCTCGCCGCCGCGTCTTGTCCATCAGCACCCCCCTCGACGGCTTCCTCAATCCCTCGCGTCAATTGAAGCATGGCGCCACCGAGGACGACAACAGCCCCACGATTTCACCGCCAGTCAACCGCCGCTCCGACGAGTGATTCCTCCGCCGCCAGGACCTCTCCGACCCCGTCGAGTTCTTCCTAGCAACCACGGTGAGCTCACGGTGCTCCTGCACCTTCCCGTTTTTCCTCTGGCGCCGCGAACCACTGAGCCATAGAAGTCCGAAGCTCCGGTCGCCGCCTCCTTGACGAAGCCGTGGCCAGGGGCCATGCCTTTGGCCCCCTCCTTCTCCTTCGTGTGCGGAAGCCCGCGAGGAGCACGTACGTGCCCTCCAGAACCCCTCCCGTGCCCAAAGCCCCTACTCCGGCGAGACTCCGGCGAGTCCCGAGCCGCCGTCGCCATTAACCCTCTCCTCTCTCACTGTCCCGTGGGCCCAAGGCCATCAGCCTAATCCCCCTCCCCTTTCACTGACATGTGGGCCAGAGGCCACTAACCCCCCAATTTAAATTAATCCACTGGATTAATCAACCAGTGACACTGACTACAGGGACCCACTAGTCAGCCCCCTGCTGAGGTCATGCTGAGGTCAGCATGACGCAGTAAACCCTTTTCCAGTTTAAAAATAAAATCAGAAACTCCAGAAATTCCAGAAAATAGCTTAAACTTCAATAAATCATAACTAATTCATTTTAACTCCAAATTGGACAAATAATATGTCTAAAATTATCAGAAAAATACAAGGATTATGAATATGCAACTTGTTTCTATGTTTGACCATTTTAAAATGGGTGAACAGTAGCAAACATGCATATGGATCCTTTTCAAATTCAAATGTGGAGTGAATTTGCAAATGACTTTGCAACACATTTATTTTAGATGGATTCATCCACACATCAGAGGCTTTACCTCACCTTTACAACATCAGTTCATGATCAACCTTTCAAATGAACTTTCATGCATTCAAATGCATTTGAAATTCATCGATAAATCAAATGGAGTTTGAATTTGCATTTCAAATGCAATATACTCCTTTTAAATGGAATTCTCAACACATCAGTACCCTGAACATCACCATTACAATGTTATTCATGTGATTGTGCATTGTACATTATGTTGATCCTATGATTGTCATGTTGCTGATAGAAGTGGAGCCGGAACCCGAGATCACCCCCTTCGTTGAAGACCCCGTGACTGAACCCCGTCAGCAAGGCAAGCAAACCCCCATTTATCATGTCTATAAAATCCCATTTCCCTCTCAGTCTCGCTTATGCATGTCTAGGAGATCAGCTTGTATCGATGCTACCGCATAGTTGAACCCATGTCCTTTGCATGACCTATCATCTTGTCACAGTAGTAAGAAAACCACAATCCTAACAGATGTAGGAGTTGATTGATATCATGTGGCCCCTGCAACTATTACAGCTTATTGCATGCTTAGTGGTACAATGAGGTTGCTTTTGATGTGAGTCGGGATGATGGTAAACATGGTGTTGATGAAAGTGAAACGGTGTTGGTGAATCCACCCTAATATAAGGTGAACGATGAGAGGCTGTGTAGGAGTACACAGTGGGTTGTCTCGTTGAACACCGCCTTAAGTCCGAGTTCTTGTGTGGTGATCCAAGAAGAAGAGTACAACCACACATTGGGCTCACTGACCCCTCTCGACCTAGTACCTCACCCCATTCGAACCCCAGGAGTCGCATTAGTTCGGAGTTCTGGTAGGGCTGTGGCACGGTCTGCGAAGTGGATGAACGGCTTTTCAAGACGGGCTTGGGACCCTGCACACATCGTTTGAGGCTGTACTGGAACCTCGGCCGGACTTCCATACGGATCCCCCTCAGATAGGCGACTCTCTGGACTAGAACAGAGCTGTGGGCAAAGTGTCGTGGCAACATCCTCGCCGGTACCTGCTTGAAGGGTCCCACTCCCAGGCGGTAACTGATGAGTGTGTGTGTGTAGCGGTACACCCCTGCAGGGTTAACAAAATTATTCGAATAGCCGCGTCCGCGGTTAAGGACTGCTTGGAAAGCTTAGCTTGATTATTAGACAACTTGAACTGGATACTTCTAAAATACACCAAGATAAGTGTGAGTGCTATGGCGTGCTTTCTCGTGGGGAAGTCGAGGAAGGCACCATAGTGGTGTAATTGGTTGGAGAATGTAGTGGACTCGTGTACGCTTCTTACCTCAAGTCTGGTATTCGTAGTTCAGGACTAGCCAAGTCCAAGCTGGCACTTCTGCAAGTGAAACCCCGCCTCCCTTTACCTTCATACATGTGCATGAGTAGTATAGTTCCTACGTAAGTCTTGCTGAGTAGAACTTTGTACTCATGTTTTCTTATTCTATGTTTTAGATGAACCCAGCGAACCAGATGGTGGCTTCTACCTGAAGCTCAAAGAATGAAGACTCAGACCAAGACCAAGCTAGTGTAGTCCCAGTAAGACGACTGTTCCCTCGTGGAAGGGCTTGTTTATAGAGAAGGCTTCTCTAAGCCGTTTGTTAAACATGTCTGTACTCAGACCTACTTTGCTTCCGCATGTTTGATGTAATGTTGGATCACAGACTTGTGATCTCTATGTGCACTCTGTAAGAGTTATCAATAAAGTTGTATACTTTGTTGAGAATTGCAATGATACCTGCTGTTCATACAAGGCATGTGTGCTGCGTGTATGTTTATAACATGCATGTCTTTGTATGGGTTTTCGAGACCTTAGTTATGATCTGGCTGGCGGTCTTTCATACACCAAGTGGCCCTTAGATGTGCGCAGCTTGGGGCATCGCAATGCGATTGCTCGAGACTCTGTCTCGTGCACACTTTGATGTATGATCGAGCCCGCCCTAGACCCCCGACTAAGTGATCGGGCTGTAGTAAGTCTATGTAAGAGTTATGAGATAGTCGATAGTATGGTTGAGGCGACTTGTCTGTGAATATGGGAGTTCATCACCCATATCATTTAGACTTGTGTGCGGACGATGAGGACCCATCTCAGTTGATCATCCGGCCTGGATGGGATGCCCCTCACGTACGATGCTTTCCGAGAATGTTCTGTGCTTGGCCTTGTCTGCTTAGACAAGTGGGTACAGTTCTCGGCTCTCCATATGACTATGTCGTAGCGGGACTTGCATACGCTAACCCCGGGTCCCGACACGTTTCATCTGAATTTTTCCTTTTGGCTTTTTGAGTGCCAAGATTTGTTATGCCATCTGGCTTTGCCTTTGACTTTTTTGTTGCTTGCTTGAAGGAGCTTTTCCTTCTGACATGAGTTATAGAAGAGAGCCGTGTTCCGGCTTTACCCTGTTCACCAACTGGTGTAACTTCTGAGAGTCGGCTAGCTTCATAGGGGAAGGTTTTCAGAGGCCGACTTTATGAATAGTCTGACCACCTTTGTTATATGTGAATCGACAAGTTTTTGCCGAATCATAGATAGTTTCAAAGTACAATCCTCATGAGTCGGTATGATCGTCATTGCGTCATGCCGACTCATAGAGAGAGTTGAGCTGTAGTCCCCATGAGTCACTAGGAACATCTTTGTGTTATACCGAGTGACACAGGTTAACGCTCATGTTGTAGTATGTCAGCGTTTCCAATGGCAAAGCTAGTGTTTGTAAAAGACACTTTGAAGAAGGTTAGTATACGTGCTAGCTTTCCATGGTTACAGCCGAGTCATATGATTTTTTGAAGTCGGCGTGTATGTCATAAGATTGCAACGAAAAATAATAGCAAAAGAAAGGATGCTATGATGCATGCAAAAATAAAGTGCAAAGGCTCATATAGAAGTCGACTTCAGTTTTAACACGTCTTATCTTCTCGTTGAGATAGATTAATGGGTTATCTGTGAGTCAGTACTTCTTTGTAAGCCAGCAAGATATGACTAGCGTTCCCTATACTTGAGACTAAACTCAGTAGGCGTTGCTGTAAGCCCCCAAGGTATTTAGACTAAGCCGGGTACACGTAGGTCGTATGTGCTTGAGCTATACGTGCAAGGTTAAGGCGTGTTTAGCCAGTTCATGTATATGCCGGGATTTATTCGGATAAGAGTCGATGGGTGCCATCGATCTCCCCTACTTCCCTTGAATAAGCCATATACATGCGGAATTTTACATATCTATGCCGAGTTCTCAGATTAGAGTCGACGGATGTCATCGAGCTCCCTGATTCCTTTGAATAAGCGATATACATGCTCAGTACCAATAGGAGGGTTGATCAAGCCCCCATGTCTCCAAGATATAATAATGCAAAGTATGTATGATGCAAAGATGATGAGAAAGTAATTGCATGCAAAGCATAGGATGTAATGCATGCAGGAGTCGTTGAGATCACAATCAACGACAAGAATTTCTATAGCGACAGCCGATGCAACCTGCAATCAACTTATTCATTGTATGTGGCGAGAGACGGTATGATGAGAGTCAATTATTTATAATATGGCGAGATCCGGTGCGATGAGAATCGACTTATATTGTAAACGGCGATGGCCTATTGCGATGTGAGTCGTCTTTTTTGAAGTGCGGCGATAGCCGATGCGCTGAATGTCGACTTATGTTTATATGGCGAAAGTCGGTGCGACGAGTGTCGACTTTTTTTTGACGATTATAGATGTAGTAGGGACGGAGCTGCACGATATCCCGTGTTCTTTCACTTGCTGATAAGTACATGGGCTGCCGGCTTCTTCGTTTGCTTCATGAGTCGGTAGGCTTTAATGAGCAGTATTTATACTTTACTTTAATGAGGTGTTGGGATGTCTCGTCCCTTTGGCCTTTCTCTTGCGGTTTGATAACCCAGATCGACCCTCTATTGTGGATGATTGCATGTTCTTGACCTCTTGTGGTTGTGTGAGCCAGTTGGACCGTCATCGCACTGACTTGCCTCTTGAATGTTTTTCTCGATTTGGCGTATGTACTCCTGTATGAAGTAGCACTGATCCCAGGTGTGGTTAGCGAGGCGACCCAGTCCAGAATGCTTTGGGCAAGCTTCTTTCATAGCTTTGTCATAATCCCGGTGCCTTTTTTCCTTCCTTGGTGGTCGTCCTTGTCTCTAGGAGTGGCTGCTACCGTATTCCTGCGAGGTCAGGTTGTACCTGCGTTTTCTGTGGTGGGTCCTAAATTGAAGTTGGGTGTAACAGCCCAGATTTCACAAAAATTAAAATTTTTGTTTTCTGCGTGTATTGTTTGATTGCCTGATTTGTTTGCGGTGTTTGCATCCCCGATTTATCGATCGGCGATTATTTTTCCCCCTCCTATCTCGTATCGGACGGAGACCGACCCTTGCCACCCTGACACTCGACCTTTCAGACACCGGGTTTCGCCCGATTACCGTCGCGGAAACCGCACGAGACCAGCCGAAGCCAACGGAACGAAAAACCCCGTTTACTAATTAAACGGGTTATTTTTATAGCGCCCCGGAAAGTGTTTTCGGAACGGTTCCATCGCGAGGTGAAAGCCTCCGGCTCGACGCACTGATCGCGCAGTTCAAAGTTTTACCCGAATCGGAGGTACTGCGGACCCCCGGCAATCAGAAACGGGAGCACCGCGCGCCCGAGAGAAAAACCGATGATGTTTTTGCAAACTACCAGCCACCCATGCTATAAATAGACCACCAGCCTCCCACACCCAATTAGGGTTTCCCTAAGCCAATTTTGCAGCCACCCCCCTCCACTTTGCCCAGATTTTCGCATTTTTTGCATATTTTCCAGCCCAATGGATCTGGACCGTCAGATCGGCCTGAGATCGTGCCACGTCAGCGCCCTGGAAGCTCGCCGCCCGTGCTCCTCCACCCAGCCGCTCCATGCCCGTGGGCACTCGCCGCCAACCGCCTCCGCGCGCCTCCGGCGAGAGCGCCGCCGCGCCAGCCGGTTCCCTCCTCCCGGCCTTCCTCCTCTCCCTTCGCAGGCAGCCGCCGGCAGCACCGGGCAAGCCGCCGCCCGCCATGGCCAGCCCGAGCGAGCTCGACGCCACCCCGTTCCACGTCGCCGGCGACCGCCATGCCCTGCCGCGTCCGGATCCGGCACCCCGCCGTCGTCGCCGCCCGTTCCGGCCTCCTCCCGTGGCCCTCCGGCGGGGGCTGCGCCGCCGCGCCGGCAGCCGTAGCCGCTGCTGCCTCCGTCGTGGAGACGAGGCCGAGCCGGCTCCTCCAACCGGCCACGTGGGCCAGGCGCCCAGGCGGCCCAGCTCGCCACGCCCCAGCCGGCCAGATGGGCTCGGCCCAGTTGGGTGAGCCAGCCCGCTGCCCGTTTTTTTTTTTTGTTATTTCTTTTTTTTTAGTTAGTTGGGCCCAGTAGATTTCGGCCCAGTTAGTTTTTTTTCTGCTAGTTGTTTTTATTTATTTAGGTAGTTTTAGTTGTTTATTTAGCAGTGCCCGTAACTTTTTAACCGTAGCTCCGATTGCGACGCGTAAAACATGAAAGTTGCTTAGAATTGCATGTAGATTAATAATTTGTTGCATGTTGCCATGTTTGAGATTGTTTACTTGCTATTTAACTGCTAATTACACTTCCTGCCACTGTAACTGTAACTGCAAAAACTTTTTATCTGTTGCTCTGTTTAAAATGTTTCTTATATGTAACTTGACTAGAATTGCATGTACATTGTGTTTATGCTGCTCTTGCTTCCTAATAAAAATAATAAAATATTGTTTAGGTAAAAACAGTACCAAATGCAATATTTATCGTGGGGTCCGCAATAGTTTGCATGTCTAGGATTTCACCCCACTTAATTTGACTAGATCAGATAGTTTATTTTTGCTACACCTCTTGACATGTTTGTGTGCTATGCCATGCTTTCTTGAGTTGCCATGTTAACAACTTGGTTTGATCACCTGTAGCTAAACAACTTGAACCACCGTAAACGTGCGGTATCGTCGTGTGTGACGAGTACTCCACTTAAACCGTTAGTAACCGCTCTCGACGGTAGGTTCGATGTTTCGTGTTACTTCTTGTTGATGCTTGCTCTTGTATTGCTCCATAGTAATAGTGGTGCACCGTTGATTTCTTTCCAGTGTTTACTTCTTGTGTGCTCCCGCGGGTACCTCTCGGAGACGATGCGAGCGTGCGATCAACTACACCTTCGGAACCCGACTTATCAACAGGCAAGGACTTGCATTACTTATGATCCATTCTATTTCAACCAGCGGTCTGCATGCTAGTATAGGTTAGGTTCGATGTTTGATGCTACCACATGTTTACAGCCTCTTTCAAACCGATACAGCCATGTCCCCTCCCAGCAAACCTTGTACTGCTATGTTACTTTTGCTCGTTGCTCAGCCCCTGCTTAGTATGCATGCCTAGGATGCTACGATGTTACCCTGTTACTCTTTGGGTTGGGATATCACCTGATTATTATATTGTTGTTGATGATATGATTATTATTATAATGTTGACTATATTCGACGAAGGATGGAAGGTCTAGGCTATCCCGCCCCGACGCTTTGTTCCATTCGAGTCACCTAGGATCCGAGTTCCGGGTATTGGTTTTAAGACTGAGCGTGCCTAACCGCGTGTGGGATTTTATGGGGTCCCCTTTTCTTACCTACCTAGCTTCAAACAGTTCTAGAGGTGGCCCAAGCTGATTTACCATTTGAAAACATGCATATATATCTTGTCGGGTCGCTCCTAGTAGATATCTTTTAAAACAACTCGGGCCAGTGGAGTCATAGTTCCTCTGTTGGTCCACACCTGGTGAGCTAGAGGCCTGCCCACATGTGAGGGGATCAGTTACCTCGACCTTGGCCAGACGGAAGAGTCCGATCCGAGAGCGTGGCCAACTTTTGGATTGGGTGTCGACTCCCCGGGGGCCACCCGGATTTTGTTCGTTGTTAGCTAGAGGGACCTGTCATTTCGGATCTCTTGGAACTAAATCATAAAATGGATGCCTGTGATGGGCAGCAACTTAGAGTGATGGACGTGCGTGCGGAGCCTCGTAATGGGCAGTTGGTACACCCCTGCAGGGTTAAATCTTTTCGAGAAGCCGTGTCCACGGTTATGGACGACTTGAGACCTACTCCTTGTTCATAGACAACAACAACTGAGATAATCTTAATATAACTTGATCAACGTGTGTGTGCCTTGACTGCTTCTTCTTCGTCGGGATGCGAAGAGGAGGACAAGGATAGGATATGTGTTATGTTTGCGTATGTAGGTGGATAGCAAGACTTGTTGGAGGCGATTCCTCATCGAATGCTTGGCTTCTTACCTTACTCTCTAGATCGTTAGCCACTTCATAAATGCTAGTGCGGCAGTAACCTCACCACTTACCCCTTCCTTACCGTAAACTACTAGTTGTCCTAGAATGACGAGTGATGAAGTCCTTGCTGGGTCAGATGACCACTACAGTTGGATGCTAAGTACCTCTGTACTCATGATACTACCCCCAAACTCTTTTCAGGTTGTTGATCGACAACAGGTATGGTGATCGACGTTTCACGTGGAGACTCGACGACGACTAGTTAGGCGGATCCTGGCGGACGGCCTGGACCCGTGTGGTTATGGGATCGATGCTTTTCTCTTTGCCAGTAGGCATTTACTTCTAGTCTTTACTCAGACTTGTATCTTCCGCTGTTGTATTATATTTAAGGCAGTTGTATGCCTCTTGTATGAGATGTTGTATCCTTGTATCTGTAATGTTGTGATATCATGTTGGAAATCCGGGGCATATGGCTTTATCATATGTCGCGGTGGGTCCGATATGTGCTTCGTCCTCAGGTTCGGGTGGAAACGTCCGAATCTGAAACAGTACCGCATACCGGGACTTACATTGGGACTCCTCATATTAGGCTTCACTGGACTCGGCATATCTGGTGACAGCATCCAGGAGTCCCTTTAGGTCCTCGGCTACCTCCTTTATGCGTCTTTCTGCGTTGGTTATAGGAGTAAGCCGATGGCCTATCGGCTCTTGAACCTTGTCATGCCGTATCTCCTGTGGAAGTCGATCTTGTGCCTCTGTGAGACTTTTATGTCCTAGGCTATCTCTTCTTGTAGTATCATGGCCTTTTTCTGGTTTTCTTCTAGTTCCTGATCAGGGTCAGCTCTGTTTTGGCTCAGTCGCTGCCATGCATTGGTGGTTCGTATTTTTGAGCCGTTTTCGGTTTTTGATGGGTTTTGATGTGTCTCATGAGGCGATTTGTCGAAGTAGGGAGAGTCTGTGTTGTATTCTTATGGATCGGATCCGAGTCTGCCTTCCCCGATGGATCAAATTGACCCGTTATATGAGTATTTGTCTTCTTCTCGATATGAGTCGGCGTTGGAGAAACCATCCTGATCGTGGTTTGCGGTTCCGTCAGGGCGCTCCCATTCTGGGAACTCACCAATAAACCCGAAGAAGGCGTGATGGAAAGCAGTATCAGGCCGACTTGTCTCTTCGAGAGGAACTTGTAGGTCACCGATAAGTGAGTCAGTTAACTCGGATACGAACACATCATCCGCACAAATATGCGCGTTTTGATTTATCTTCTTCTCGAAGTAGCTCTGCCCTACCCGCTGGTAGGTGGCTCCTCCGTTTTTCAGGTCGTAAAGCCTAATTGGTGGCTGTCTTGGCGTTTCCATATGGACTTCGTCTTGTTTAGGGAGTTCCTCCGGCTCATCGTCCATCAAGGTCTCGACAGAGCATGCCAATTTCGGGGGTTCGTTGATGAATCCGATAATGGCGCAATCGAAGCCGGCAAGTAGCCGACTTGCTGCTTCTGTAGGGGCATAATGATCCGGTTCCGGCTCCGACCCGTTCAATTCACTGATGTAGAGGTGGATGGAACCGACTGGGATCTGATAACCTGACTCCATGAAGTCGGCTTCAGGACCCCAGGTGGTGTTGTCGATGTAGAGCATCCCGCTCCGGCTTCTGGTGATTCGCCCAGTAACAAATCCTTCCATATCTTGCAGAACTCCTCCTAGAATCAACACCTGCGAGGGCAGGCCCCACGGTGGGTGCCAACTATCGTGGGAAAGTCACGGAAGATGTCCGTGGAGTCAGACTTATCATGGGACCTTTTCTGCGAGGCGATTTCGAGGAGAGAGTAGACATAGACACGGGACTCGACGATTTACCCAGGTTCGGCCCCGTCGAAGCGGTAAATACCTACTCCTGCTTCTTGACTATTGTGGGATCGACTCCTTAATAGGAAGAGTCGATCTTATCGATTACTGAGTTTTGCAAGCTTAGTCTCGTGGAGATCTAAGTAATATCGCGAGTTGTCTAGTCCTGGCTTGAGGTAAGTTCTTCCTCTGGCTCCCGTGGACCTCGGATTATAAAGGTGTCGGGTACTGGGATTCCACGAGTCCGACTCCTACACGAGGTGGAGTTCTATTCTACTTTACAAATTTACTACATGCTATACAAGGTAAGTCGAATTTCTTCTAGGGATTCAATCATCACGCTTGGCACGTCAGACTCCTGGCCGGGTCTTCTTTGTGGGCCTTCATATGTAAGTAGGTCCAGAGGATTCTAATGTCGGGTCTATGGGCCTGATCTATCCCCCCGACAGTCGCGCCAGGGACCCTTCTGGTTGCTTGGTGGGTCCCCTCGGGTCCCTCTTCGGTGAACTCCAGTGATTCTTCATAAAAATGACCTCCGTCAAATTTAATCGAATTTGGAGTTGATCTGATTCAGCAACTTGATGTCCAACTTTCACCGCTGAATTCTGCTTCTGCTGCTTCGTCATCGGAAAGTTGCAAACTGTGTAAAACAGGCCAAAACAACATAAGAACAATACTTTAAAGTGGAATATATCAATGAATAGGGTTAAATTACAATATAAAATAGTGATGCATTTTGGACGTAACAACTCCCCCAAGCTTAGACCTCGCTTGTCCCCAAGCGATTACTGAGCTCGGCAAACCTGTTCACAAGTTTAGAGAGTGAAGTGTCGGTAAAAGAATACGGACAAGAAGCATCAAGATTTCTCACCGAACTGAAGCATCCTCAACAACAACCTCAACTCATAAGGTCCTTATGAGAACGTAGTAACAATTATAACAAAGTAGGACCAAGAAAACTCATCAAATCATAGCAAATATAGCCTTGGTCAAGGAATAACTAATAACTTTTACTTTTGCTCTTTCACTTATAATGGAACCAGTTGAAGCTTTTGAAAGAACATGTTTACTTGGCATTTGTTAACACGAGGGAAGATGTATACCTAGCATAAGCCTTGCAAACAACTTACTTATCAAAAGATAATGTCAGCAAAGATGTAACATGCTAACTCTCAATGCAGCTTTATATGCAAGAATCTTTATCAACATCAAGTGTCTGTTCTCTCTCAGGAAGGAAGGAAGTAGGAAGGACTGACTCAGCAAAAAATAAAGGATAAACCCCGTGCAAAAGGGTAAGCACGGAAAACTCATGTGCTATCTCTAGATCAAACAGAAATAAAAACAGACTTTTGGAGGTGCATGACCCGTCAATAACTGCTGATAGATAACTCACTCACTTCATGATTTAGACAAGTTTCGAGGAACGGCTCCCATGTGGGGACGATCACATCCCCTTAAATTCCTTTGTTTATCACTCATAAATGGGCGAAGGAACATGTGTGTTAGTATTTATCTATTACGAGCTGGGCACTCATGCCAGTCCCTTCTCGTATTAGGGGTTTGCAGATTAGACCTGTAATCCCAAGATAAAACTTGTCCAAATTAAGAAGATCATGGGTTACCAACCACTTCCTCATGAGCTGAATCAGAGGCACAAAACAAAATATTTTGAACATCTAAAGATAGCACATAAATTATATACTTTATCCGTGGTAATGGAATACAACGAATAGGAAGGTATAGTGGACTCAAGTGGAAGACGTTGGTTTCGGGGCATGGAAGTACAAGGAGAATTCCTCTTGGCACAGAGTTTTGGCTAGCAAGGCTTTGAGAGACTAGACAATTGATGATGACTTGGATGCATGCAATATAAAGCATAAACATTAAATTAGCATGGCACATCAAGGTGTCTTCCTTGTCAACATAACACTTCAAGCATAATAACACAAAGGTTTTGGCTATGTCACTACTTTGAAAAAACATGCTTGTTGTTATGAACAAAGCTATACTTTCCAAGATGAAATAAAGTTTTCGAAGCCATACTTGACTCCTAAAGCTTGGAACAAGCTGAGGCGGTGCCATTACCCGAGGAGATTTACTCCTCGTTCTTGTTGATCACGTACTCCTTGGCGAAGCGCTTCTGTAACAGTCGAGATTTCACAAAAATAAAAACTTTTGTTTTCGGTGTGAATTGTTTGATTGTCTGATTTGTTTGTGGTGTTTGCATCCCCGATTTATCGATCGCCGATTATTTTTCCCCATCTTATCCCATACCAGACGTAGATCGACCCTTGCCACCCTGACACTCGACCTTTGCGACACCGGGTTTCACCCGAGCACCGCCGGGAAATCCCACATAAGACCAGCCGTAGCCAACGGAGCGAAAAACCCCGTTTAATTATTAAACGGGTTATTTTTATTGGGCACCGGAAAATAGTCTCGAAACGGTATCGAAGTGAGGTACGACTGACGGGCTCACCGCGCTTAGCACGTGGTTCGAGATTTTTCCCGTATCGGAGGTCGTATGCACTCCCGTCGGTCAGAAACGTTGAGCATCGGACGCGCGAGGGAGAAAATCCGAGGGCTTTTGCGTAAAATTTCCAGCCAGACCACCTATATAAAGACCACCACTCTCACACTCCTTTCTAGGGTTTCCCCAACACAAAATTTGCAGCCACACCCCTAGAACATTCCTCCACCTCCAGCCTCCCTCCAGCACCTTCGGGCCGCGTTGGGCCCGCAACCACCGCCGCCGGCCTGTGCCAGGCCGATCCAGGCCGCAGCCAGCCCGTGACCAGCGCCACCCTGCACTCTCGAGGTCCTCCCTATGGCCATGTCTGCCGCCGCTTCCAGCGCTACTCCGGCGAGCAGCCGCGCGCGCCCTGGCCGCCCTATGGTCAGCCCCGCGCCCCTCCTCTCCTTCTCCTTCTTCTCCCCTCACCCTCGCCTCTCCTTCTTCTCCAGGAAACCGAAGCCGCCATGGCCATGGACTACTCGAGCTCGAGCTCGAGCGCGCCGCCACCAGCCGAATCCGGCGAGATCCGGGCCGGATCCGACGCCCTCCGGCCGCCCTCCGCCGCCTATGGACCTTCCAGCGCCTCCCCATCCTCCCCACTGGTCACCGTGGATTGCAACGGCCAGATCCAGCCCGCCATGGCTCGGCCAGATCCGAGCAGCCCGAGCTCCCCCCGTGTAAAATTTCTAAGTCCCCGGAATTTTACTTCAATTGTCTCTCTTGCAAAGCGTTTTCATGTTAGCTCGTAGGTCGGATTGACATGATTCTTTTTTGAGATTGTTATTCTCTCTGTGCTCTAGATGGTAGTATAATTATTTATCATGTTTGGATTGGTTGGCATGTATAAATCCTCTGTTGATGTGGGAACCATAATGTTTATTGCTGTTAACTGCTGAAAACTGTTATTTAGTGTAAATTTCGGGTGACGGTTGCGTCGCAACTGTTCATCGTAATTGAGTGATTCTTGTTGCATATTGTTAAGCATCATGTCTACTTCAGTTCCATGCAATCACATGTCAAGTTTTCCTGCTGTAGATATATTATTTATTGCTCCAAAGTGGTGACATGTTAACTTTGTGCTGCTGTTTATGTTTTATTGCAACTTTGCTGCCCTATATCATGTTAAGCGTGCATCCAATTGAGCATTGCAATATGTCATTTTATCTATGCCATGTCTACTTCCATTATATGTATAGCATTGTCATGTTTACATTCCTGGTCATAGTTATATTCTGCTCCAAAGTTCCTATCCTACTGTTGTTGACAGCCACCTCTGTTTTTCACAAAGTCTATAACTTTCCGATGCCATGTTGCACGCTTAATATCTTTTGATCTGTAATGCCTATGACCACGATTCTTGTTTGCACCTGATCACCATTGATGTCTACCCACACTTCTATTCTTCTAGACTATGTTGGGCCTCCAAGCGCAGAGGTTTGTAGGACAGCAACAATTTCCCTCAAGTGGATGACCTAAGGTTTATCGAACTCAGGGAAGTAGAGGTTCAAGAAGGTCTCTCTCAAGCAACCCTGCAATTAAGATACAAGAAGTCTCTTGTGTCCCCAACACACCTAATACAATGGAAAATTGTATAGGTGCACTAGTTCGGTGAAGAGATGGTAAAATATGGGTGATAGGGGTGGCAAAGCAAGGTAATATAAATCTGAATAAATAAAAAAAGCAAGGTGTAATAGCCCAGATTTCACAAAAATTAAAAATTTTGTTTTCGGTGTGAATTGTTTGATTGTCTGATTTGTTTGCGGTGTTTGCATCCCCGATTTATCGATCGGCGATTATCCCCCCCTCTTATCTCGTACTGGACGGAGACCGACCCTTGCCACCCTGACACTCGACCTTCGCGACACCGGATTTCACCCGATCACCGTCGCAAAAACAGCACGAGACCAGCCGCACCCAACGGAACAAAAAACCCCGTTTAATAATTAAATGGTATATTTTTATAGTGCGCCGAAAAGTGTTCTCGGAATGGTTCCAGCGCGAGATGAGCGCCACCGGCTCAACGTGCTGATCGTGCAGTTCGAAGTTTTACCCGATTCGGAGGTCCTGCGGATCCCTGGCTGTCAGAAACATAAACACCGCGCGCGTGAGAGAAAAACCGGGGATGTTTTTGCAAACTGCCAGCCACCTGGGCTATATAAAGAACACCACTCTCCCACCCCTTTCTAGGGTTTTCCCTAAGCCAAAATTGCAGCCACCCCCTCAGATCTGCCACAAAATTTCACCCAAGTCCTCCAAATTCCGAAACCCTAGATTCCAAGATAATCCCAGCCGTCAGATATCTAGATCTGCGGCCCAAAATGCTCCACGTAGCCCCAACCGCCTCCACGAGAGAACCGGGCCCCGCAGGGCCCTCCCCGCCGCTGCCGCGGACCGACTCGGGCCCGAGACGGGCCGGATCACCGCCGACATGCCTCTGCCCGTGGAGGTGCTCCTCCGAGCCGCCAGCCGGCGAGCGCGCAGCCGCCGGCTCCCCTCATTCTCCTAAGCCCCTCCCCTTCCTCTTCTACTCCTTCCCTCCTCCTCTGACTTTCTCTCGTTCTCTCGCAGCCGCCGCCTTGGAAGACCGGGCAGGAGCTCGCCGCGCCATGGCCAAGAGCCGGCCAAGCCCGAGCTCACGCCGCCGCTTTGGAGATGCCCTGTCGAGCCCGCAACCACCTGGATCCGGCCAACCCCCTCCGTTGCGCCCCGTTCCCATCGTCCTCGCCTCCACGAGCTGCTGGAGCCCGACGCTCGACGCCAGCGCGGCCAGCCGCTGCTCGGCTCGGGTGCGGCACAGGGCAACCGCCGACGCCATGGTGGGCTGCACCCACGTTGGCCGGCCTACTACACCGCGGGCCCAACTCCCTCCTCGGCCCAGATCCAAGCCGCCAGCCCAGTCCAGCCGGCCTGCGCGCCCACCACCGCCTTGGGCCAAGCCCACTAGGTGAGGCCTGTTCTTTTTTTTCTTTCTTCCGTTTTTTTCTTTTTCCTAGCTTTGTGTATTTTTGGCTAAGTCTGGAGAAAACTTCTTTTGATTGCCTGTTTGCGATGTAGTTAGCGAGTAAACTGTAGCCCGGATCGCGTTGCGCCCAAAAGGAAATTTGTTTAGTTTTGTGTGTACTTCAGTTCATCTTTTGTGAGAATTTTGATTTGAGGCCATCTTGATGTTGTTAATCAATGTTGAAGTGGGAATCAGGCTGTTAACTGCTATTATTTTCTGCTAGTGTGCTGTTGCTGTTATTTTATTGCAAGTTTGCATGATGATTGTGACACATTCATGAGGCCTATTGCATCTATTCTTTTTGCATCCTGTTAAGCATCATGTCTACTTTCATTATATGTATTGCATTGTCATGTTTACATTTCTTGTCATAGATATGTTTAGCTCCAAAGTTGCTATGCCATTGTTTTTGACAGCCACCTCTGTTTTTCTCTAAGTCTGTAACTTTCCGATGCCATGTTGTATGCTTAATATCTTTTGATCTGTTATGGCTATGACCTTGATTCTTGTTTGTACCAAATCACCATCATGTCTAGTTCATGCTCATATATTGCTATGTCATGTTGCTGCACTTTTGAAGATAGTTTTGCCCATGTTTATACAGCATTAAAATAACAGTTTCTGACATGTTTCTCTGATTTTCACTAAATCCTAGACCAGTAATGTTTTATTGCATTTTGCTTGGGCTATAATTAGTTGTTCATGATTCGTATGTGTATGATTTCTTTTGCCATGCCTTACCTGCCATGTCTACTTTAGTTGCATATCATTTGTGAGCATGTTGGCATTAATTAGCCTGTTTATGCATTGCTATAGAGTGTGCTTCCTGATGTTGGCAGATTGTGTTCCAAACTTGTTTTGGTTGTATCTTTTTAACCGTAACTCCGTTTGGAGTGTGCTTTATATGTTACTTGATTAGTTTTTCGTGTACTTTGTGTTTATGCTATTGGTTGCTATTTTTAACCAACCTAAAATATGGTTTAGGGCAGAACAGTACCAATTGCTTTAATTGTTGTGGAGCACTTAGTGTTATGCCGTGTTTAGGTTGTGCCTCACTTAAATTGACTAGCATAGATAATTTACCTTATGCTTCACCTCTTGCCATGTTTATGTGCTATGCCGTGCTTGAGTGACATGCCATGTTAACAACCTTTGCTCACCTTGTGTAGCTAAACATCTTGAACCGATGATAAATGTGCGGTATCGTCGTGTGTGAAGAGTACTCCACTTAACCTGTTAGTAACCGCTCTCGACGGTAGATGCAATGTCTCGTGTTGCCTTCTTGTTGATGCTTGCTCATGTTTGATTTGTAGTAATAGATGCTTGCTCGTTGATTTCTTTCAAGTGTTTACCGTCTTGTGTGCTTCCGCGGGTACCGCTCGGAGACAATGCGAGCTTGCGATCCACTACACCTTCGGAACCTGACTTATCAACAGGAAAGGACTATACATTACTTATGATCCATTCTATTTCAACCAGTGGTTTTCATGCTAGTCTAGGTTAGGTTTGATGTTTGATCCTAGCACATGTTCCCTCCTAGCAAACCTTGTACTGCTATGTTACTATTTCTCGTTGCTCAGCCCCTGCTTAGTATGCATTCTTAGGATGCTACAATGTTACCTCCTGTAACTCCTTGGTTTTGGGATATCACATTATTATATTGTTATGGATGATATGCTTATTATAATGTTGACTATATTCGACGAAGGATGGAAGGTCTAGGCTATCCCGCCCTGACGCTTTGTTCCATTCGAGTCACCTAGGATCCGAGTTCCGGGTATTGGTTTTAAGACTGAGCGTGCCTAACCGCGTATGGGATTTTATGGGGTCCCCTTTTCTTACCTATCTAGCTTCAAACATTTCTAGTGGTGGCCCAAGATGATTTACCATTTGCAAACCATGCATATATGTTTGTCGGGTAGCTTCTGGCAGACATCCTTTAAAATAACCCGGACCAGTAAGGACATGGTTCCTTACTGGCCCATGATGACCGGCTGAGGACCCGGTCTCATGTGAAATTAACCGGAAATCCAAACCTGGAGTCATACGGTAGAGACCAGATCGAGAGAGCGGACGGCTCCTGAGCTGGATGTCGATTCACCGGGGGCCACCCGGATTTGTTCGTTGTTAGTTAGAGGGACCTGTCGTTTCGGATCTCTCGGGACTAAATCATAAAATGGCTTCCTGTGATGGGTAGAAACTGAGAGAGATGGGTGTTCGTGCGGAGCCTTGTAATGGGCAGTTGGTACACCTCTGCAGGGTTAAATCTTTTTGAGAAACCGTGTCCACGATTATGGACGACTTGAGACCTACTCCTTGTTCATAGACAACAACAACTAAGATAATCTTAAAACAACTTGATCAACGTGTGTGTGCCTTGACTGCTTCTTCTTCGCCGGGATGCGAAGAGGAGGAAAAGGATAGGATAGGTGTTATGTTTGCGTAGTAGGTGGACAGCAGACTTGTTGGAGGCGATTCCTCATCGAATGCTTGGCTTCTTATCTTACTCTCTAGATCGTTAGAGACTTAATAAATGCTAGTGCGGCTGCAACCTCACCACTTACCCCATCCTTACCGTAAACTACTAGTTGTCCTAGAATGAGGAGTGATGAAGTGCTTGCTGGGTCGGTTGACCACTACAGTTGGATGCTGAGTACTTCTGCACTCATGATACTACCCCGAACTCTTTTCAGGGTTCTTGATCGACAACAGGTATGGTAATCGACGTTTCACGTGGAGACTCGACGTCGACTAGTTAGGCGGATCATGGCGGAGGGCCTGGACCCGTTTGGTTATGGGGATCAATGATTTTCTCTTTGCCACTAGGCATTTGATTGTAGTCTGTAATCAGACATGTATCTTCCGTTGTTGTACTGTATTAAGGCAGTTGAATGCCGATTGCATGAGATGTTGTATCCTTGTAGCTGTAATGTTCTGATATCATGTTGGAAATCCGGGGCATATGACATTGTCGTATGTCGCGGTGGGACCGGTATGTGCTTCATCCCCGGATCTGGATGGAAACATCTAGATCTGGAATAGTACCGCATATCGGGCCTTACAACTTGCTATCAGAGCCTTACCGACCGTAGGATCCCTTCTCTGGCCGAAGTTGAGTCTAGATAAAAACTATTTTGTAGCTACTAAGTTAGTTATCGGAGAGTAGGATTATTTTTCTCCCTACCCATGCTCTGGTCAAGACAAGTGTCGTAAGTGTTTTATTCTCGCCTTATCCCCTACAATGCTTTGCTTGGGAAGAATTGTCTCGATTTCGAGCTCAGGTGGGAATTCCTGTAGTACCTTTAGCTTCTCCGATTTCGGGTATCATTTGGGTCATCCATTGCCATTCCTCCTTTTACCGGTGTTTTTCTGACTTGCGTCGAAAATCACTATCCCTTGATCTGGTTTTCGCAGTTGTTCTTCCTCTTGACCTTGACGGCTTCGTTGTTCGACGTTGCCATCTCTCTGCGGAAATTTATCTCGACCAAAGTTCGACGTCGACATGGAGCAGAGTCCCTTGTTGGTGGTGTTGAAGATTCTGGACTCTCTTTTCTCTCCCCTCCTCTCCCCCGGATCATCCTGGATCTCGGGACGAGATCCCTTGTTGGTAGTGTTGTATTGTAACAGCCCAAATTTCACAAAAATTAAAAATTTTGTTTTCGGTGTGAATTGTTTGATTGTCTGATTTGTTTGCGGTGTTTGCATCCCGATTTATCGATCGGCGATTATTTTCCCCCCTATTATCTCGTACTGGAGGGAGGCCGACCCTTTCCACCCTGACACTCGACCTTTGCGACACCGTATTTCTCCCGATCACCGTCGCAAAAATGGCACGAGACCAGCCGCAGCCAACGGAACGAAAAACCCCGTTTAATAAGTAAATGGGATATTTTTATAGCGCGCCGAAAATTGTTCTTGGAACGGTTCCAGCGCGAGGTGAACGCCGCCGTCTCAACGTGCTGATCGCGCAGTTCGAATTTTTACCCGATTCGGAGGTCCTGCGGATCCCCGGCGGTCAGAAACATAAACATCGCGCGCGCGAGAGAAAAACCGGGGATGTTTTTGCAAACTGCCAGCCACCTGGGCTATATAAAGACCACCACTCTCCCACCCCTTTCAGGGGTTTACCCTAAGCCAAAATTGCAGCCACCCCCTAAGATCTGCCACAAAATTTTCACCCAAGTCCTCCAAATTCGGAAACCCTAGCCTCCCAGATGATCCCAGCCGTCAGATCTCCAGATCTGCGGCCCAAAATGCTCCACTTAGCCCCAACCGCCTCCACCAGAGAACAGGGCCCCGCAGGGCCCTCACTACCGCCAACCCGGACCGACTCGGGCACGAGACATGCCGGATCGCCGCCGCCGTGCCTCTGCCCGTGGTGGAGCTCCTCCGAGCCGCCCATCGCCGACCGCCGGCGAGCGCAGAGCCGCCGGCTCCCCTCCTTCTCCCGCGCCCCTCCGCTTCCTCTTCTCCTCCTTCCCTCCTCCTCTGACTTTCTCTCGTTCTCTCGCAGCCACCACCTTGGAAGACCGGCAGGAGCTCACCGCGCCATGGCCAAGAGCCGGCCAAGCCCGAGCTCACGCTGCCGCCGTGGAGATGCCATGTCGCGCCCGCATCCACCTGGATCCGGCGAACCCCCTCCGTTGCGCCCCGTTCCCATCGTCGTTGCCTCCACGAGCCGCCGGAGCCCGCCGCTCGACGCCGGCGCGGCCAGCCGCTGCCGCTGCTCGGCTCAGGTGCGGCACGGCGCAACCGCCGACGCCATGGTGGGTTGCGCCCACGTGGGCAGACCTACTCCACCGCGGGCCCAACTCCCTCCTCGGCCCAGATCCAAGCCGCCAGCCCAGTCTAGCCGGCCTGTGCGCCCACCATCGCCTTGGGCCAAGACCACTGGGTGAGGCCTGTTCTTTTTTTCTTCCGTTTTTTTTCTTTTTCCTAGCTCTGTGTATTTTTGGCTAAGTCTGGAGAAAACTGGTGCTGATTGCCTGTTTGCGATGTAGTTTGCGAGTAAACTGTAGCCCGGATCGCGTTGCGCCCAAAAGGAAATTTGTTTAGTTTTGTGTGTACTTCAGTTCATCTTTTGTGAGCATTTTGATTTGAGGCCATCTTGATGTTGTTAATCACTGTTGAAGTGGGCATCAGACTTTTAACTGTTATTATTTTCTGCTAGTGTGTTGTTGCTTTTATTTTATTGCAAGTTTGTATGATGATTTTGACACATCAATGAGGCCTATTGCATTGATTCTTTTTGCATCCTGTTAAGCATCATATCTACTTTCATTATATGTATTGCATTGTCATGTTTACATTTCTGGTCATACATATGTTTAGCTCCAAAGTTGCTATGCCACTGTTTTTGACAGCCACCTCTGTTTTTCTCTAAGTCTGTAACTTTCCGATGCCATGTTGCATGCTTAATATTTTTTTATGTGATATGGCTATGACCTTGATTCTTGTTTGTACCTGATCACCATCATGTCTAGTTCATGCTCATATATTGCTATGTCATGTTGCTGCACTTTTGCATATAGTTTTTCCCCTGTTTATACAGCATGAAAATAACAGTTTCTGACATGTTTCTCTGATTTCACCAAGTGCTAGACCAGTAATGTTTTATTGCATTTTTTTTGGGGCTATAATTAGTTGTTCATGATGCCTATTTTCATGATTCCTTTTGGCATGCGTTCCCTGCCATGTATACTTTAGTTGCATATCATTTGTGAGCATGTTGGCATTAATTATCCTTTTTATGCATTGCTCTAGAGTGTGCCTCCTCATGTTGGCAGATTGTGTTCCAAACTTGTTTTGCTTGTATCTTTTTAACCGTAACTCCGTTTGGAGTGTGCTTTATATGTAACTTGATTAGTTTTTCGTGTACTTTGTGTTTATGATATTTTTTGCTATTGTTAACCAACCTAAAATATGGTTTAGGTCAGAACAGTACCAATTGTTTTAATTGTTGTGGAGCACTTAGTGTTATGCCGTGTTTAGGTTGTGCCTCACTTAAATTGACTAGCATAGATAGTTTACCTTATGCTTCACCTCTTTCCATGTTTGTGTGCTATTCCATGCTTGATTGACATGCCATGTTAACAACCTTTTCTCACCTTGTGTAGCTAAACAACTTGAACCGATGATAAATGTGCGGCATCGTCGTGTGTGACGAGTACTCCACTTAACCTGTTAGTAACGGCTCTCGACGGTAGGTGTGATGTCTTGTGTTGCCTTATTGTTGATTCTTTATCGTGTTTGCTTTGTAGTAATAGATGCTTGCTCGTTGATTGCTTTCAAGTGTTTACCGTCTTGTGTGCTTCCGCGGGTACCGCTCGGAGACGATGCGAGCTTGCGATCAACTACACCTTCAGAACCCGACTTATCAACAGGCAAAAACTATACATTACTTATGATCCATTCTATTTCAACCAGTGGTTGGAATGCTAGTCTAGGTTAGGTTTGATGTTTGATCCTACCACATGTTTACAGCCTCTTTCAAACCGATACAGCCATGTCCCCACCCAGCAAACCGTGTACTGCTATGTTACTATTGCTCGTTGCTCAGCCCCTGCTTAGTATGCATGCTTAGGATGCTACGATGTTACCTCCTGTTACTCCTTGCTTTTGGGATATCACATTATTATATTGCTATGGATGTTATGATTATGATAATGTTGACTATATTCGACGAAGGATGGAAGGTCTAGGCTATCCCGCCTCGACACTTTGTTCCATTCGAGTCACCTAGGATCCGAGTTCCGGGTATTGGTTTTAAGACTGAGCGTGCCTAACCGCGTTTGGGATTTTATGGGGTCCCCTTTTCTTACCTATCTAGCTTCAAACATTTCTAGTGCTGGCCCAAGCTGATTTACTATTTGAAAAACATGCATATATGTCTGTCGGGTAGCTCCTGGCAGACATCCTTTAAAACAACCCGGAGTAGTAAGGACATGGTTCCTTCCTGGCCCATCATGACCGGACGAGGACCCAGTCTCATGTGAGATTAACCGGCAATCCAAACTTGGAGTCATACGAGAGAGCGGCCGACTCTTGGGATGGATGTCGACTCACCGGGGGCCACCTAGATTTGTTCGTTGTTAGTTAGAGGGACCTATCGTTTCGGATCTCTCGGGACTAAATCATAAAATGGCTGCCTGTGATGGGTAGAAACTTAATGGCAGCGAGGTCAGTACGAATAATAACCTTAGAATCAACAATATACTACCTAAACTTATCACAAGCGAACACCACTGCCAAGAATTCCTTCTCGGTGGTAGCATAATTCTAAGCACTATCAAGGGTTTTGCTAGCATAGTGTATAACATTCAACTTCTTATCAACCCTTTGTCCTAAAACAACAAATTCACTAGCATCACAAATAATTTCAAAGGGCAAATTCCAATCAGGTGGTTGTACTATAGGAGCGGTTATCGAAGATTTCTTAAGAACTTCGAAAGCTTCCTTAAAATCTTCATCAAATATAAAAGGAACGTCCTTCTGGGGAAGATTGGTGAGGGGTCTCGAGGTCTTAGAAAAGTCCTTGATAAATCTTCTATACAAACCAGCATGACCGAGAAAACTACGAATACCTTTGATGTCCCTTGGATAGGGCATCCTTTCAATAGCTTCAATATTTCCCTTGTCCATCTCAATTCCCCTTTCGGAAATCTTGTGACCAAGAACTATTCGTTCGTTAACCATGAAATGGCACTTCTCCCAATTAAGCACCAAATTTGTTTCTTCACATCTTTGCAAAACTTTATTAAGATTGTGGAGACAGTGGTCAAAGGAGGTTCCATAGACGTAAAAGTCGTCCATGAAGACCTCCACAATCTCCTCACAGAAACCATGAAATATAGAAGAGATACACCTCTGAAAAGTAGCAGGTGCATTACACAAACAAAAAGGCATACGCCTATAAGCATAAGTACTGTAAGGACACGTGAAAGTGGTCTTCTCCTGATCCGCGGTGTTAACATGAATCTGAGAGAAGCCAGAATACCCATCAAGATAGCAAATGTGGGTGTTTTTAGACAGCCGCTCAAGCATCTGATCAATAAAGGGCAGAGGATAGTGGTCCTTCAATACACATTCTATATCCAATAATAGTACGTTGAGGTATTAGTTCATTTTTATCATTAGGAACAACAGTCATACCTCCTTTCTTAGGAACACAATGAACTAGACTTACCCACTTACTATCAGCTATAGGATAGATGATACCTGCGGCTAGAAGTTTGAGAACCTTCGTCCTAACCACGTCTTTCATCTTTGGGTTCAACTGTCGTTCATGATCAACAACCGATTTAGCATCGGGCTCGAGATTGATAGTATGTTGGCAAATGGATGGACTGATACCCTTGAGATCATCAAGAGTATAGAAAATAGCACCTCGGTGTATGTGGAGTGTCTCCAATAATCTCTCTTATTCATACCCTGAAAGGTTAGAATTGATAATGACATGATATACTTTCTTTTCATATAAATAAGCGTACTTGAGCGTATCGGGAAGTGGTTTTGATCAAACACCGGGTCTTCTTTTGGTTGTGAGAGGATTCCTAAAGGTTCAACCGGGAGGTTGTGCTTTAAGATAGGATTTTTTCTTAACAATATGTCTTCTAGCTCATTCCTCTCCTGCACACGCATGTCATTCTCGTGGTTTTCCATAAATTGTTGTAAAGTGATTTCTTCAATAATTCTTTCATTACTAGCCAAATCAGTACCACAAGGCTGCTTAGAAAACTTAGAAAAATTAAATTCATATGGCTCACCATTGAATTCCACATAAACTTTACCTTTCTTGCAATCTATTATAGCTCCACAAGTGCTGAGGAAGGGCCTACCAAATATAATAGGGCAAAAACTATATTCACTGAACCAAGTACAAGAAAGTCAGTAGGATATTTTACCTTCCCGCGGAGAACTTCAACATCTCTCACAATCCCAATTGGGGAGATTGTTTGTCTATTTGCAACATGAATCGTGACATCTATGTCTTCCATCTCACACGGCTGAATCTCGTGCATGATCTCTTGATATAGTGTGAAAGGAATAGCGCTGATACTGGATCCCAAATCACATAGTCTATAGTAGTTATGATCTCCTATTTTTACAGATACAACTGGTGTACCTGAAATTGGGCCTTTGTTCTTGGCTGTGACAATGTTAGTGGAAACAACACAAAAATTAATAGTAGATTCATCAATATCACTTGTTACCAGATCCTTAACCATTGCAACTTCAGGTCCTCAGGTTCATAAGTGGTCCTTCCATTTTTGTTTAGAATACCTGTAACAAAAGAGTGCTCCTTTATCCTTGAGGGATCAGGAGGCTGTTCATACACAACTGCAGGTAAAAAAGGATCAGTAACATTAATCTCAATAGGTGAATCCTTGAAAGGTTTATGATGTTGACTCTCCTTCATCTTAGAAGAATCAACATGAGAAGCAAAGTCCTTGCAAAAGTCAATCATTAGCTGGGAATCGAGACCAATTTTAGAGCAAAAGTTATTAAAGTAGTCAGTCTTCACATAACTCTCAATGTAGTCATGCTCATAGTTTATAGAGGGTTCAATACCTTTATCAATTTCCCAGTCTTCAGTATTCTTCTGGATCCTTTCAATAATATCCCATTTTTATTCTATACTTACGGTCTGGAATACCCCGCTAGAGGAGGCATCCAACATCTCCTTTTCCTGACGAGAAAGCCTGGCATAAAAATTTGTAAGTATAATTTCCTTGGGAAGTTAATGGTTGGGACATTCGAGCATCAGGGACTTCAGTCTCCCCCAAGCTTGAGCGATGCTCTCTCCATCGCGAGACCAAAAGTTGTAGATGTAGTTCCTGTCTTGGTGAATTTCACGAAGAGGATAAAACTTTTCTTAAAAGAGAGACATAAGATCTTGCCATTCAAGAAAATCAGAGTTATCGAGTAGCTTATACCAATCTGAAGCATTATCTTTAAGTGATACGGAGAATAATTTCTTCATGAAGAACTCCACCGTTACACCTGCAAGCTCAAGTAACGAACATAATTGTGACAAATATAGCAGGTGCTCTCCCGGACGTCGTTCTCCTGTATAACGATTAGCCAAGACATAATCAATAATAACAGTTGGTATTTTTATAGGGCACAATTTCAGTAGGGGTAGGAGTGACCACCACAGTCGTGGGGCGGCTCCTCACCAGCAACGAACCAACAGTAGAGGGGTCCATAAGGACTGATGGTAGCAACAGCAAAATTAAAAACAGCAACACAAAGTAAAGGTTTCCTTACCGGCTTCACTTACCAATAGCGCTACACTCCCCGGCAACGGCGCCAGAAAAGCTCGTTGATGGCGGAGAAGTTGATAGGTTTAGTTGGGTTGCCTTCCTTGTCAACTGCGCCAATAAACGATTCTTTATAACCCACAAGTCTAGGGTATCAATTGTAGCTTTTCGATAAATAAGGATGTCGATCCCAATGAGGAGCATAAGGTATTGACAAGTGACTATGGAATAGGAAAAGGCTGCACACACTAAAAGGTAAATATTTAGGGGTTTTTGGTTTAAGCAATAGAAAGGTAAAAGAAAAGCAAAGTAAACATGGTAACTGAGGATTAGCAGGTGACCCAATCCTTTCACAAGGATAAGCCTAGGAACTGAACTTATAAAAGCTAAAGCGCTCTCGAGGGCACACGGGAGCGATGATCTAGTTACTAGTACCATATTCCGCCAAGTAGTATGTATTGTATCGATAAGTGTCGGTGGGTGGATCAATGCTAGTACACCTTCTAGACTAAGATAAGTGCACTCTTATGATTACACACCTTGCAAGCATCCGCAAATAAAAGGTTGTAATTAAGGCATAAGCCTAACCACAGAATTACGATCGAGGATCCATAACTCCCTTGTGCAAAAGTGTGTGAACTGGGGTTCAGGTTTCTGTCACTCCGGCAACCCACCATAAGCATCCTTTGTGCACAATGTATTCCCCTAGGTCCTTAAATAGGAGAAGTGTTGGGTGTTCGACTCACACAACACCAGTACAAAAATAACAACACAACTTAAATATCAAACAACACATATTACTTCAACATCATATGACTACTAACAACTAGACTTCTCCCATGTCCTCAAGAACTAAAGTAACTACTCACAAGAAATAAAAGAGATCATGATCAGAGGTGATAGATGGGTGGAAAACAATCTGGACACAATGATATTTCTCCAACAAAACTCAATAGCATTCACCACAAAGTAGTAATCAACACCGGTAGAGTAGAGAGGATAAATAGTACGGATTACAACACAAGATAAACTTGTGAGGTGAGATTTTATGGAGGTGGAGATGGTGCTGATGTTGGGGATGATGTTGATGATGATCTTGATGATTCCCGTGATGATGATGATGACGATGGCGATGATCTCCCCTTCCTGGAGGTGATCTCCCCGGCGGAATCTGCCCGCCGGAGATGGCTTTTTCTTCTTTGTAGGTTTCCAAAACTCTGAAACTCATCTTGTTCTGGGGTAATATAGGCCAGAGGGGGCACCGAGGTGGGCCACCAGGCATCCAGGAGGGTGCCTGGCGCGCCCTAGGGGGGCCGCGCCAGGGACCCCTATGGTTGCCTGGTGGGTCCCCTCGGGTCCCTCTTCGGTGAACTCCAGTGATTCTTCATAAAAATGATCTCCGTCAAATTTCATCGAATTTGGAGTTGATCTGATTCAGCAACTTGATGTCCACTTTTCACCGCAGAATTCTGCTTCTGCTGCTTCAGCACCGGAAAGTTGCAAACTGTGTAAAACATGCCAAAACAACATAAGAACAATACTTTAAAGTGGAATATATCAATGAATAGGGTTAAATTACAATATAAAATAGTGATGCATTTTGGACGTATCACATGTCACCACAGAAATTATGCTTATTATCATTTGCCTCCTCGAGGACGAGCTGGAATTAATTTCTGCTTGCTCCATGCATGTTTTGTGTGATATTACTATGATCTAGATACACTTTCATACACTTTTGATCATATTTGGACTAACCTATTAACTCAGTGCATCCTAGTACCAGGTTCTGTTTTCTGCTGGGTTTTTTAGTCCACGTTACCCCCATATTAAAAGAGCTCCAAAAATTCGGGAAAAATCGGATAAAAAATCAGCGCATCGGAAGCCTCCAGAACCCCGAAGGAGGGCCAGGGGCCACGACCAGGTGCCCAGGTGGTCAACTGGCGAGGCCTAGGGCTTGGCCGCACCAGGGGGCGCCTGGACCCCTGGTGCCCCCCTGGCTGCCCCCCTTCGGTTGTATATTTCCCGTGACGTGAAACTTTCGAGAAGAGAACCCCTTTTCACGATCTTGTCTCTGTTCCGCCGCCGCGCTTCCAAGATTGGGAGCGCCAGCAGACTTCTTCCTGGCACCCTGCCGGTGGGAGGATCGACCTCCGGGAGCTCTCCCTTCACCATGGATGCTTCCGGGATGTGCCGTGAGTAGTTTACTTTGGACCATGGGTCCGTGATCAGTAGCTATGTGATGTTCTCCTCCCCTGTTTGTTATTCATGGTTTAAACCTCGTAAGCTTCCCTACATAATCGAGGCACATATGTAATCTTTCTGCTATTGCTACGCTGAGTTTGATGGGATCTGATGGATTATGACATTATGTTCAGATTGTGATAGAGTAATATATTTGGTTCTTATCTTTTATATTTTGGTTCCTAAGTAATTCTTGCATGTTCTCTGTTGCTGTTTATTGCTTTGGCCAAGTAGTAGGTAGTAACTCCAAGAGGGAACGTTATGCTCGATTGTGGGTTCATGCCCCCTGATGAAACGCTTGAGTGAAAGAAACATGAGTCTAGGGGATGTGTTGTTGCCACAAGTGGGAAAACAATAGTTCTTGTAACCGCGGTTGCAAGGATTGTTAACTTTACGCAAAGTGCTTTTTAATGCAGTTGTCTGTTGCTTTGGGTTTACAATTTGGGTGGACTCGCAACTTAATACCAGCTAGATGTTCTGGATAGATATCTCAAGGTGGATGATTAGTAGTAGATGAAGTTGGATTTCGGTCTACTTATTTTGGCGTACTGCACATGCTTTTGAGCCTCTTCCTTTCTTTTGTAGCATAGTTAGCATTGCGGTGAGTTTATAATCCTGTCAGTTTCTCATCTGTAATTTGTTTACCACGCATAGTAGTTTTATCGTCTTTTCGGAGAGAGACATCACTATTGAACATCACGGGACCCCGGTCCATATTCTCATCACTTTTCGGCTTTTACTATCCGTTGCTATCATCATTATCATTATCCCTTGTGTTTTGATCCTTTGTAAACAACAAGACCGGAGAGATTGACAACCTCTCTGAACTTCGTTGGCAGCAAAGTTATTTGTGTTTGTGTGCAGGTCGAGGTAAACGAAGCAACTTTTGTCTAAAACGGTTCCATTGTTTCCTTGACACCTACTTATCATTGCCGGAGTCCTACGGGAGACAATCTTAAAACCTCGGTATCTTCACCCAGGGAAACTTGCCGCTATGCTGCATCTCACCTTCTACTTGGGGTAACCAACGAAGGGCGAGAAGAAATTATCATCTCTTGCGTATCAAGAAAATTTCTCGCGCCGTTGCCGTGGACTCCGAGTGCTAAGATAGGGGAGTTTCCCACTATCTTTTAACTTTGCTTTTTAGTCTTGTTAGTTTACCTTTTAGTTTTTATCTTTGTGTCTTATATGAAAAACGAAAAAATAGTTTCTACCTTTTTCCTTTGTCTTGGTTTGCCTAGTGATGCTATCCTCACCATGGGTGCTGAACCACCCAAATATGGTAGGATGGACATGTTTCACATGTTTCACTTGGATCGTCTTTGATTAATTTGTGCTCGCGCTAACAACCCAAACGACTTGGTTGAGGGGAAATTATTGGATGAGCATGCTCATTATACGCGGCACCTCCTATCTCAGAAAGGGAAACACTTATGGGATCGAATACATGTTTTTATTGCCATGCTAAACTTTTGTGCCACATTTATGATATTACTTGTTGTTCTAATATAAATCTTAAACACCTTCCTTTCCAATGTGATTTAATGAAAATGAGATTTTATCTTCTTATGCTAAAGGTGTTTATGATTACTTTGATGTTGAAAAGATTGAAGAGTTTGTTTCTTTTAAAGATGCTTATGAGATTGCTTCTTTGATTGAAAAGTATCACGATACTATTCACAAGTCCGAAAACTTTGCAGTTCTTGCTTATTTCTTCGAGAATTATACTTCCAATACTTATATTGAGTATTTTAAACATAAAATGTTTGCTGCCCAAGAAGAGGCTAATGATTGCTTTGATGAGGAATCCCATGATTCCGAGGACTCACTTGATACATCCCTTTCTTAAGAATTTGATACTTGCTTTGTTGATGGCCATGATTCCAATATGGATTATGCTTGAAAAGATGAAATTTGTATAGATCCTTACGTCAAGCATGAAATTGTTGCTATTGCACCCACACTTGATTTTCCTATTATCCTTTTGAAATCTCCAACTCATATTCCGGAGAATTGTGCTCTTATTAAGGCTCAATGTAATGGGTTGCATCTATCTTATGATCCTAAAGAGCGTGTTGAAAACTATACACGTGTGCTTGTAGGTCATGAACAACATGATTTATGTGATATTTATATTCTTGGTGTTGTTCATGACACTACTAAATTACTTTGACAGAGGAAAGCTTGGTTATAAAAACTTTCATGTTACAAAAAAACCTCTCTTTATGATGAAAGTTTTGAAGTTGTTCTTGTTCCACCTTCCTATGCATGTTACTTTGTGCTTCTTTGATTTATGTTTTTACAAGTTTCCTAGGCATAAGAAGTGGGTTAGGCTAAAATGTGTTTCATATTTGCTTCATGATGCTCTCTATTGCTTCAAAGTTCTTATTCTTATGAGAGCATCTTTTATAATCTTCATGCCTAGCTTAAAGGCGTAAAAGAAAGCGCTTCTTGGGAGGCAAGCCAAGATATTTTTACTTCTGTTTTTAGTGGTCTTGATGACTGTTACTACTTCAGCAACATCATTGTATGCTTATTTTCAAGCTTTGTGCCAAGTTATAGCCTGTTATGATAAGGGAAGCAAAAGTTGTGGCATGCTGTCCAAAAAACAGATTCTGTCTTCTTGACGGGGAAAATCGCAAAAAATAACCAGTTCATCTTTTTGAGCTGAAAGTTTTGCGACGCATTCTATATAAAATTGTGAAACTTTCGTATTTTCTGAGTTTTTTTATTTGAGTTGCAGAAGTACCCCGAAAAAATTCTCTACTACCTGTTGTTCTGTTTTTCATAGATTCTGGCACGTTTTATCTCACCTTACTTTTGCAAACCTTAAGCTTGATTTTTCTTTGCAAAAACCTTTTGGCAATCTTGAGAAACAGTAGCTCTTCAATAATATCTTTATATCCAGTGGGGAAAAAATATTTTATTAAGGGTACTAACCTCGCTAATCAGCTTATGATGAGTTATGTATGAAGGGAGTTTTAAAGTGTGCGATGGAAAATGATGAAAGAAGATCCGGGAGTGTCAAGCGCTCAAGCTTTGGGATTCCCCCATGAATCCCCAATAAATATTAAAGGATACTCAAGAGTCTAAGCTTTGGGATGCCGCAGTGCATCCCCTTCTCCATCAACAATCATCAGTTCATCCTTCGTCTCACTATATTTTTATCACTTCATGTGTTATGTGCTATGCTTGGAGCGTCTGGCTCTTAGGTTTAATATTTTATTTTCTTTAGATTTGCTTGTTGTTAATAACAAGTTAGCCCCATCTTACTTTGTGTGGGAGAGAAACACGCTCCACTCCAATCTAGAAAACATCATAGGATTTTTCATGCCTATCATTTTACTGTTGTGTGTTCTTTATCTTTTCGTAGCTACTGCCATGTTTAGTTTTAGTCTTAGTTTGTCTTTATCAAGAGGATTGGCTTTTTTTTAGTTTGTTTGTGGAATTCTCTTTAGTTTTCATGTTTATCTTGTTAAGATAGTTGGTTGTTGCACTGAGTTGTGTCTTGTCTTGATACTAGGCAATTGAGGTTGCTATTTAATTTTAGTAGTAACTTGCAATAGTTTTGAGGTATTGATGTGAGTAATGTTTGAACTTTTGGTGTCAAGAGATCTAGCCTATTAGTGATAGGTGTCGTATTTTGGGAAATCCGTGTTTATTTTCAAAACCTACAAAAACTAGTTGACAACTCTAGCTACTAGATGGATCGCTAATCTTTGGAGGGATTGGATATTAAAGTACACTCACGTACCATCAGTCGAGGATGCGCAAGGATAACCAAATGTAAGGCCCGATATGCGGTACTGTTCCAGATCTAGATGTTTCCATCCAGATCCGGGGACGAAGCACATATCGGTCCCACCGCGACATATGACAAAGTCATATGCCCCGGATTTCCAACATGATATCACAACATTACAGATACAAGGATACAACATCTCATACAATCGGCATACAACTTCCTCAAATACAATACAACAGCGGAAGATATATGTCTCGGTACAGACTACAATCAAATGCCTAGTGGCAAAGAGAAAAGCATCGATCCCATAACCATACGGGTCCAGGCCCTCCGTCGGGATCCGCCTAACTAGTCGTCCTCGAGTCTCCACGTGAAACGTCGATCACCATACCTGTTGTTGATCAAGAACCCTGAAAAGAGTTTGGGGTAGTATCATGAGTACAGAGGTACTCAACATCCAAATGTAGTGGTCATCGGACCCAGCAAGGACTTCATCCCTCGTCATTCTAGGACAACTAGTAGTTTACGGTAAGGAAGGGGTAAGTGGTGAGGTTGCTACCGCACTAGCATTTATGAAGTGGCTAACGATCTAGAGAGTAAGATAAGAAGCCAAGCATTAGATGAGGAATCGCCTCCAACAAGTCTTGCTATCCACCTACATACGCAAACATAACACCTATCCTATCCTTGTCCTCCTCTTCGCATCCCAACGAAGAAGAAGCAGTCAAGGCACACACACGTTGATCAAATTATATTAAGATTATCTCAGTTGTTGTTGTCTATGAACAAGAAGTAGGTCTCAAGTCGTCCATAACCGTGGACACGGCTTCTCGAGAAGATTTAACCTTGCAGGGGTGTACCAACTGCCCATTACGAGGCTCCGCACGCACGTCCATCTCTCTCAGTTGCTACCCATTATAGGAAACCATTTTATGATTTAGTTCCAAGAGATCCGAAACGACAGGTCCCTCTAACTAACAACGAACAAATCCGGGTGGCCCCCGGTGAGTCGACATCCATCTCAGGAGCCGGCCGCGCTCTCGATCTGGTCTCTACCGTATGACTCCAGGTTTGGATTGCCGGTTAATCACACATGGGACACCGGGTCCTCAGCCGGTCATGATGGGCCAGCAAGGGAACTAAGTCCTCACTGGTCTGGGTTGTTTGAAAACAACTGGCGGCCGACCAGCACACACACGGTTTCAAATGGTAAATCAGGTTGGGCCACCACTAGAAATGTTTGAAGCTAGGTAGGTAAGAAAAGGGGACCCCATAAAATCCCACACAAGGTTAGGCACACTCAGTCTTAAAACCAATACCCGGAACTCGGATCCTAGGTGACTCGAATGGAACAAAGCGTCGGGGCAGGATAGCCTAGACCTTCCATCCTTCGTCGAATATAGTCAACATTATAATAACCATATCATCAACAACAATAATAATAATGTGATATCCCAAACCAAGGAGTAACAGGGTAACATCGTAGCATCCTAAGCATGCATACTAAGCAGGGGCTGAGAAACGAGCAATAGTAACATAGCAGTACAAGGTTTGTTGGGAACGGACATGGCTGTATCGGTTTGAAAGAGGTTGTAAACATGTGGTAGGATCAAACATTGAACCTATCCTAGACTAGCATGCAAACCGCTGGTTGAAATAGAATGGATCATAAGTAATGTATAGTCCTTGCCTGTTGATAAGTCGGGTTCCGAAGGTGTAGTTCATCGCAAGCACGCATCGTCCCCGAGAGGCACCCGCGGAAGCACACAAGACGGTAAACACTGGAAAGCAATCAACGAGCAAGCACTCTATTACTACGAAGCAATCACGAGCAAGCATCAAAAAGGAGGCAACACGAGACATCGCACCTACCGTCGAGAGCGGTTACTAACAGGTTAAGTGGAGTACTCGTCACACACGATGATACTGCACGTTTTAGGATGGTTAAAGTTGTTTAGCTACACAAGGTGAGCAAAGGTTGTTAACATGGCAAAGCACAGAAGCATGGCAAGAGGTGAAGCATAAATAAACTATCTAATCTAGTCAACTTAAGTGGGGTGAAATCCTAGACATGGCAACTATTACGGACCCACGATAAATATTGCATTTGGTACTGTTTTTCCCTAAACAATATTTTATTATTTTTATTATCAAGCAAGAGCAGCACAAACACAATCTACATGCAATTCTAGTCAAGTTACATATAAGAAAAAATTTAAACAGAGCAACTGTTAAAAAGTTATTGCAATTATAGTTTACAGTGGCAGGCAGTGTAATTAGAAGTCAAACAACATGTAAACAAAGTCAAACATGGCAACAAGCAACATTTTAATAATCTACGCGCAAAACGGAGCAACTTTCATGTAGAAAGCGTCTCCATCGAAGCTACCGGTGAAAAGTTATAGCTACCGCAAAAAAACTAATACAATCTGCCTAAATAATAATAAAAAGACCTAGAAAGGAAACAAAAGCTCTAACGGGCCGAAACTACTGGGCCCAACAGGTAACAGAGAAAAAAAAAGAAAAAAAACAAAAAAAAAACAGAGGGCGCTCACCTTGGGCCTGGCCCAGGCCGGCTGGGGAGGCTGAGGCGCCTAGGCCACGCAGAGCAGGCCGGCCCACCTGGGCGCACCGAGCGGGTGGAACGAGCCGTCCTGGCTCGCGCTCGTCTTGCACAGGACCGAGCGGCAGCGGGCACAGTGGTCGCCGGAGCTCCGGCGGGGCGGAGGCTAGGGCGCATCTGGCAGGCGGGGACGGGCGCGGCGGCGCCGGTCTTGGGCGGATCTTCCGCCGGCGGCGGCCCGAGCTTCCAGTGGGCGTCAATGGCGGCGGCTGCACGGTTCCCTGCGGGATGGAGAGAGGAGATGAGAGAGGAAGAAGGGGAGAGAGGGAAGGAGGAGAGGGAGAGGAGGGATGCGACGGCCCGGGCTGCGGCTTGCCGGAGGCGGGGAGGCGGCCGACCGGCCGGAGCGCGGCGGCGCGGGTGGTGGCTCGGGGCTTCGGGCGTGGGATGACTGCACGGATGTTGGTGGAGGCCAGGGCTCATCTGGGCCGTCGGATCTCCAGATCTGACGGTCCAGATCGCCTGGGGGCTAGGGCTGCAAAAAATGGGGCTGTTGGACGAAAATTTGGACCAGATCTGGGGGTGTGGCTGCAAATTTGGCTCAGGGAAACCCTAGAACGGGGTGGGAGTGTGGTGGTCTTTATATAGCACAGGTGGCTGGCAATTTGCAAAAACATCACCGGTTTTTTCTCTCTCGCGCGTGGTGCTCACGTTTCTGACCGTCGGGGGTCCGCAGTACCTCCGATTCGGGTAAAACTTCGAACTGCGTGATCAACGCGTCGAGCCGGCGGCGTTCACCTCGCGCTGGAACCGTTCCGAGAACACTTTCCGGCGCGCTATAAAAATATCCCGTTTACTTATTAAACGGGGGTTTTCGTTCCGTTGGCTGCGGCTGGTCTTGTGCGGTTTTCGCGACGGTGATCGGGTGAAACCCGGTGTCGCAAAGGTCGAGTGTCGAGGTGGCAAGGGTCGGTCTCCTTCCGGTACTAGATAAGAGGGGGGAAATAATCGCCGATCGATAATTCGGGGATGCAAACACCGCACACAAATCATACAATTAAACAATTCACACCGAAAACGAAATTTTTAATTTTTGCAAAAACTGGGCTGTTACACCAAACCCCGATACACTCCTCCTCGGGGTACTTTTCTCTTTGTGAAACTCCTTATTAGATTGAGAGTTACCGATAATAAGTGCATGAGTTCTCCGGACTAATGTACGTATTGAAAGTTGACACTTCCACCTCATATTTGCTAGCCTCTCCCGTGCCGTGCATTGCCTTCTTCTCACTGCGAGAATTGGCGTCCACCTTCGCCGGTACAACCAAACCCTTGGCATGATACACTTTGTCATCATAAACCTCCTTATATATTTACTCAAAACAGCCACCATACCTACCTATCAAGGCATTTCCATAGCCTTTCCGACATATATTGCCATGCAACATCCCCCTCTTCATGACTTGATCTTCGTGTCATACATGCTCTTGCTACACTGATAGCTACATGAGATCTTCTATACCCTGTTGTAAATTAGAGTGTTGCCCTTAAGTGAGGAAAATACCACAAACTAGAAAAAATAAAAGATCGCAAAGAGGACAAATGAGAGTTAAATAGTAAGAGCCATTGAGGCCACCATAAAAATACAAAAAATAGAAAAAAGAGAAAAAGAAATAAAAAGAGAGAAAGGGGAAACACTACTATCCTTTTGAAAGATCCACACTAGTACTCCCTCTTATCCTTGTACTCCATAGAGATGATCATTCATGCATATAGCTATGTGGGGACCTTCACACTATAGAACTTGGCTTGCATATTCCAAGGATGAGCCTCCTAAAAAGAGCTCTTGGTCTTCATGAGCAAGTTAGATGCACCCCCACTAGTTCCATTGGAGTGATTTTTAGCTCATATGTGCATTTGGTGCATGGCAATCCCTACTCCTCACATCATATCTATCATTTGGCCTTCTCGCCTATGATTGTCCTCATTGATGTGAGCCTTTGTCACCTTTTTTGTATTCCTCCTCCATCGTAGTTCTCTCTTTTCCATCCTAAGTGTCAACTCTCATGCTTACGCTCATCCATTGCATGAGTGCTCAAAATATCGAAATGGATTGGATCAAATTTACTTGTACCTGGCTAGTGGTCTGGGGACGAGTCAAGATAAGATTCCAAAGAGGACCAAGTGTGAAACTTTAGTAGATTGATTTCTCAACAAAAATAACTTTTTTCCTCGTATTCCCTATCCCCTTTCTTGCACGCAAACACCATTTGGAGACATTTGAGTCACAGACAGCGAGAGCTCTTGCACCTAATGTTCTTTTGTTACTTGTTTCAATGCTAATATAGACTCTTGCATGTTATGACTTGAATTGAATCACATACCTTAATTACTTTACTTTTCAAAGTTCTTATATGGTTGCTAGCATGTCACCGCAGAAATTATTCTTGTTATCATTTACCTACTTGAGGACGAGTAGGAATTAACCTTGGGGATGTTGATACCTCCCAAACGTATCGATAATTTCTTCTTTCTCGTTGCATGTTTTGTGTGATATTGCTATGATGTAGATACACTTTCATACACTTCTGATCATATTTGGACTAACCTATTAACTCAGTGCACCCTAGTGTCAGTTTTATTTTCTGCTTGTTTTTTAATTCTAGGCTTCCCCCATATTATAAGTGCTCCCAAAATTTGGGAAAATCGGATAAAAAATCAGCGCATTGGAAACCTCCAAAACCCCGAAGGAGGGCACGGGGGTCACCACCAGGTGCCCAGGCGGCCACCTGGCGCGGCCTAGGGCTTGGTCGCGCCAGGGATTGCCTGGACCCCTATTGGCCCCCTAGCTGCCCCCTTCGCCTATATATTCCCCATGACGTGAAACTTCCTAGAAGAGAACCCTTTTCGCGATCTCGCCTATGTTCCGCCGACGTCGCGCTACCAATATCGGGAGCGCCAGCAGACTTCTTCCCGGCACCCTGCTAGAGGGAGGATCGACCTCCGAGAGCTTCCCCTTCACCATGGACGCTACCCAGATGTACCGTGAGTAGTTTCCTTTGGACCATGGGTCCGTGATTAGTAGCTATGTGATGTTCTCCTCACCTCTTTGTTCTTCATGGATTAAACCTCGTGAGCTTCCCTACATGATCGAGGCACATATGTAATTTTTTTGCTGTTGCTATGCTGAGTTTGATGGAATCTGATGGATTATCACATTATGTTCATATTGTGATAGAGTAATATATTTGGTTCTTATATTTTATATTTTTGTTCCTAGGTAATTCTTGCAGGTTCTCCGTTGCTGTTTATTGCTTTGGCCAGGTAGTGGGTAGTAAATCCAAGAGGGAACGTTATGCTCGATTGTGGGTTCATGCCCCCTGATGACTCGCTTGAGTGACAGAAACATGAGTCTAGGAGATGTGTTGTTGACACAAGGGGGGAAAACAAAGGTGCTTGTAACCGCGGTTGCAAGGATTGTGTACTTTACGCAAAGTCCTTTTTAATGGAGTTGTCTGTTGCTTTGGGTTTACACTTTGGGTGGGTCTCGCAACTTAATACCCTGCAAGATGTTCTGGATAGATATCTCAAGGTGGATGATTAGTAGTAGATGCAGTTGTATTTCGGTCTACTTATTTTGGCGTACTACCGATGCTTTTGAGCCTCTTCCTTTCTTTTGTAGCATAGTTAGCATTGCGGTGTGTTTATAATCCTGTCACTTGCCCATCTGTAATTTGTTTACCTCGCATAGAAGTTTTATCGTCTTTTGGGAGAGAGCCATCACTCGTGAACATCACGGGACCCCGGTCCATATTCTCATCACTGTTTACACACTCATTTACTATTCTGCTTTTACTTTCAGTTGCTATCATCATTATCATTATCCCTTGTGTTTTGATGCTTTGTAAACAACAAGACCGGAGAGATTGAAAACCTCTCTGAACTTCGTTGGGAGAAAAGTTATTTGTGTCTGCGTGCAGGTCCAGGTCAAGGAAGCAACTTTTCTCTAAAACGGTGCCATTGTTTCCTTGCCACCTACTTATCATTGCCGGAGTCCTACGCGAGACAACCTTAAAACCTCGGTATCTTCACCGAGGGAAACTTGCCGCTACGCTCCTCCATCTCACCTTCCACTTGGGGTAACCAACGAAGGGCGAGAAGCAATTATCATCTCTCGCGTATTAGTGGGTTACCGGAGTGACAGAAACCTGAACCCTAGTTCTCACACTTTTTCACAAGGGAATAATGGATCCTTCATCTTATTGCTGTGGTTAGGCTTTTGCTTTAATTTCTACCTTGTATTTCCGGATGCTTGCAAGGTGTTTAATCATAAGAGTGCAATTGTCTTAGTCTAGAAGGTGTGCTAGTATAGATCCACCTACTCAACAATTATCAACAAAAAACATAGTACTAGACGGAATATCGCGAAAGTAACTTGACTACCTCTCCCGTCTGTCCTCAAGAATGCTTTAGTCTTTATAAGTCCAGTTGCTAGGCTTATCCTTTGCTCAAAAGGATTGGGCCGCTTGCTGCTCCTCGGCACCCTTTACTCTGCTTGTTTTTACCTTCTTGTTGCTTATATCTAAAACCCCTAAAATGTTATCTTTCAGTGCTTGCAGTTATTCCTTGTCCAAAGTCACTTGTCAATATACCTTCTGCTCCTCGTCGGGTTCGACACTCTTATTTATCGAAAACACTACGATAGATCCCCTAGACTTGTGGGTCATCAAGAACTATTTTCTGGCGCCGTTGCCGGGGAGTGTAGAGTTATTGGTAAGTGAAGCTGGTAAGGAAACCTTTATATTGTGCGTGCTGTTTTTATTTTGTTGTTGCAACTTTTTTTCCTTATGGACAACTCTACTCTTGGTTCGTTTCTTGTGGGGAAACGCCCCACTAATGTGGTGATTGCTCCCACCCCTACTGAAAGTGTGCCCTATTAAATACCAACTGGTATTATCAATTATGTCTTGGCTAATCGCTATGCAGGAGAAAGACATCCCGGTGAACACTTGCTAAATTTTGTCACAACTATGTTCATTATTTAAGATTGCAGGTGAATTAATAGAGTTTTTCATGAGGAAATTATTCTCCGTATCACTTAAAGATAAACCTTAAGATTGGTATAAGCTTCTCGATAACTCACAATTGCTTAATGGGCAAGAGCTTATGACTCTCTTTTATACAAAGTTTTATCATTTTCATGAAATTCATCGATACAGGAACTATATCTATAACTTTTGGTCTCATGACGGAGAAACAATCGCTCAAGCTTGGCGGAGATTGAAGTCCCTCATGCTCAAATGTCCTAATCATGAGGTTCCCAAGGAAATTATACTTACAAATTTTTATGCCAGGCTTTCTCGTAAGGATAAGGAGATGCTGGATGCCACCTCTAGTGGGGGTATTTCAAACGAGAAGCATTGAAGACAGATGGAATCTCATTGAGAGGATTCATAAGAACACTGAAGACTGGGAAATTGATAAAGGTATTGAACCTATTATAAATTATGAGCACGATTATATTGAGATCTATGTGAAAATTGATTACTTTACTACCTTTTTCTCTAAGATTGGTCTTGATTCCCAGCTAATTATTGATTTTTGTAAGGAATTTACCTCTCATGTTGACTCTTCTAAGAAGAAGAAGGATCAACACCATAAACCCTTCAAAGAATTACATGTTCCTATTAATATTGATGACCCTTTTCCCGCAAGGATGAGGGAGCACTCTTTTGTGACAGGTATAATAAATAAAAGTGAGAGAAGAAGTGATGAGCCCGAGGACCAGATCAGCATGCTATCCTGAAGCACAACCTTCCGATTAAACCTTTAGGAATTCTTTCCCAACCAAAAGAAGACCCAGTGTTTGATCTCAAACCGCTTCCCGATACGCTCAAGTATGCTTATTTAGATGAAAATAAAATATATCATGTTATTATCAATGCTAACCTTTCAAGATTTGAAGAAGAGTGATTATTGGAGACCCTTCATAAACACCGTGGTGCTATCGGCGACACCCTTGATGACCTTAAGGGAATTAGTCCATCGATTTGCCAACATACTATCAATCTCGAGCCCGATGCTAAACCAGTTGTTGACCATCAACGATAGTTGAACCCAAAGATGAAGGACGTGTTAGGACTAAAGTTCTCAAGCTTCTAGCCGCAGGTATCATATATCATATAGCTAATAGTAAGTGGGTAAGTCCAGTTCATTGTGTTCCTAAGAAAGGAGGTATGACTATTGTTCCTAATGAGAAAAATGAACTAATACCTCAAAGGATTGTTATTGGATATAGAATGTGTATTGATTACAGGAAGTTGAACAAAGCAACCAGGAACGACCACTACCCGCTGCCTTTCATCGATCAAATGCTTGAGAGGTTATCCAAAAACACTCACTTTTTCTATCTTTACGGGTACTCTGGCTTCTCTCAAATTCATGTTAATACTACCGATCAAGAGAAGACCACTTTCACTTGTCCTTACGGTACTTATGCTTATAGGCGTATGCCTTTTGGTTTATGTAATGCCCCTTCTACTTTTTAGAGATGTATATCTGCTATCTTTCATGGTTTCTGTGAGGATATTGTGGAGGTCTTCATGGACGATTTCTCCGTCTATGGAACTTCCTTTGACCACTCTATCCACAATCTTAATAAAGTTTTGCAGAGATGCGAAGAAACAAATTTGGTGCTAAATTGGGAGAAGTGCCACTTCATGGTTAACAAAGGGATCGTTCTTGGTCACAAGATCTCCGAGAGTGGTAGTGAAATGGACAAGGCAAAGATTTAAGCTATTGAAAGGATGCCCTATCCAAGGGACATCAAAGGTATTCGTAGTTTTCTTGGTCACGCTAGTTTCTATAGAAGATTTATTAAAGACTTTTCTAAGACTTCGAGACCCCTCACTAATCTTCTCCAAAAGGATGTTCCTTTTGTATTTGATGAATATTGTTAGGAAGCCTTCAAAATTCTTAAGAAAGCTTTGATAACCGCTCCTATAGTACAACCACCTGATTGGAATTCGCCCTTTGAAATTATGTGTGATGCTAGTGATTTTGTTGTTGGAGTTGTTTTAGGACAAAGGGTTGATAAGAAGTTGAATGTTATACATTATACTAGCAAAACCCTTGATAGTGCTCAAAATAATTATGCTACTACTGAGAAGGAATTCTTAGAAGTGGTGTTTTCTTGTGATAAGTTTAGGCAGTATATTTTTTATTCTAAAGTTATTATTCATACTGACCATGCTGCCATTAAGTATCTTATGGAGAAGAAGTACTCCTTAGATGGGTACTCCTTCAAGAATTTGATTTTCAGATTTTTTATAGGAAAGGAGTAGACAATACGATGGCGGATAATCTTTCAAGGATGGAAGATATACCGCAAGACCCCATTCCAGTCAACGACAGCTTTCCAGATGAAAAACCAGCTGTTGTCAAAGTACAATCTCTCTCCTATCCTTGGTTTGCAGATTATGCTAATTTAATCGTTGCAAATTTTTTTCCTCCAGGTTTAAAATTTCAGCACAGGAAGAAGTTCTTCCATGATTTGAGGCATTACTTTTTGGATTACCCACATCTTTTTAGAGAAGGTGCGGATGGGATCATGAGAACATGCATACCGGACCACGAGCAGAAGGACATTCTCAGACAATGTAATGATAGTCCCTATGGAGGACATCATGCCGGTGAGAGGACCGCACATAAGGTTGTACAATCAGGTTTTTATTGGCCTACTCTCTTTAAAGATGCTACAAATTATGTTTTATCTTGTGATAAGTGTCAGAAAGTTGGTAATATTAGTAGGAGAAATGAGATGCCTATGAATTACTCTCTAGTGTTTGATCCTTTTGATTGGTGGGGTTTTAATTTTATGGGTCCTTTTCCTCCTTCACACAAGTACACTCACATTTTAGTAGCTATTGATTATGTAACCAAGTGGGTTGAAGCAATCCCCACTAAAAGTGACGATCACAAGACATCTTTTAAAATTATCAAGGATGTAATTTTTCCTAGGTTTGGTGTACCAAGGTACCTCATGACTGATGGAGGATCACATTTCACACATGGTGCTTTTAGGAAAGCTTTCGACAAGTACGATTTCAATCATATAATTGCAGCACCGTACCATCCTCAAACTAGTGGGCATGTTGAGCTCACCAATAGAGAGATCAAGTTGATCTTACAAAAGATAGTTAACAGTTCTAGAAAGGACTGGTCAAAAAAGTTAGGAGATGCTTTGTGGGCGTATAGAACTGCTTAAAAACCCCATGGGCATATCTCCATATAAGATGGTATATCGCAAGGCTTGCCATTTGTCATTAGAGTTAGAACACAAAGCTTTCTGGGCTGTTAGAGCGCTTAATGTTGATACAAAATTAGCTGGTGAAAAGCGTGTCGTGAACTTGACTTCTGTAGATAAGTGGAGAAGTGAAGCTTACGAGAGTGCTAAAATGTTCAAGGAAAAGGTAAAGAAGTGGCATGATAGAAGGATTCTGAAATGTGAATTTAATGTAGGTGATAAAGTTTTTTTGTTTAGATCACGTTTCAGGTTTTCTCCAGGTAAACTACTTTCCAGATGGGAAGGGCCTTTCATATCGAAGAATTCTACCTCTCCAATGCAATCAAGATTAACAATTTTGAAGGCACCAAACCTCAAGTTGTAAATGGGCAAAGACTCAAGCATTACATGGCAGGAGACCTTGTCAATCTTGATGCGGATTTGAAACACGTAACAACTCATGAAGAACATGTTGTAGCCCCGTTTTAGACACCAGCAGAAGCAGAATAAGAAAAGGTATGAATTACGGTAAGGAAACATCGCGAACATCCATAAAAGTTCCATATTATGAGTTTTTACAAAATTAGGAAAATTCCAGGCCTAAGTGGAGCCGGAGAGGAGTTCCAGGGGGCCCAGGCGCCCCCTGGCACGGCCTACCTCCTTGTCGCTCCGGGCGGCCGCCTGGGCACTCCGGAGTCCGCCTCCGACCCCACTTTGGCTTGTTACTTTCCTTTCGGTGCAGAATTTTTTGCTATATATTTACCCGGATCGTCCCGGCACTGTATCTCGCGATTTCGTGTGTTTTTTCGATCTGTTTCTGCCAGGAAATATTTCAGCTAGACCTAGATGCCATGGCTTCCCCAAGTTCCCCCAAGGACAAGTTCGTCATCAACGTCATCAACCCTTACCTCGCTGAGGTGAAGAATCACCCTCAAACTCTTTGGGTGGAGGATGGTGTCCTCCACCAAGAATATCTAAAGGGACCTGTCAAGGAGGGGAGCATCCAGGCCAGGCTGGAAGAAGTGGAGAAAGAAGTCTTCAAGTACAAGAAGATGGTCGAGCATGGTGTTGAAGCCAACTTCAACATCACCAACGATTTGAAGGCACACCACAAGAAGGAGATGTTGTCAAGCCTGACCGCACTTGAAGAAAAAGTGTTCGAACTTCAAGGGTAGATTTATGATCTCCAAAACCAGAACTGTGAGTATGAACTAAAGTTTCTTCGCATGGTTTTGGATGCTGAATGCAGGATCCTGGAGACTGAAGCCTCATATGAGACTGGAGAACCCCTGCCATGGAAGCACTTTTCCAAGGACTGCGTGATCAACAAGAACAAGAATGAAGAGTGAAATCTCCTTGAGTAATGGCATCCCTTAGCTTGGTCCAATCTTGGGGGAGTGCCCGGCATATTTATCTTTATCTTTGTATTTTAGATTCAAGTAGGGTCGTATCATTTCTAGGAAAGTTATCTTATGAAATAGGTGTTTGCATTGAGGTCTATCACTCCTTTGTGGAGAGTCTTGTATCCGTAAGTGTGGAGTCGTCTATGATGGAATATTAATGAGAAATCTATTGGTTCCTTTGCTGCACTCGGTATTCTCTCCATGCAATCGACTTTATATGTTGATTCTTATGGGAGTATTGACCTTATATCAGGTATGGCTTTGAAAACATTATTTAATCTTGGCAAACATAGCTTTGGTCAGAATAAGAAGCATGATTTTCTCAAGTAGCGACATAGCCAAAACCTTTTTGTTATTATGCTTGAAGTGTTATGTTGACAAGGTAGACAACATGATGTGTTATGCTTACTTTAATTTTTATGCTCTATATTGCTTTGCATCTAAGTCATCATCAATTGTCTGTTCTCTCAAATCCTTTGCTAGCAAAACTCTGTACTAAGCGGAATTCTTCTTGTGGATCCAAACCCTGAAACCACTATCTTCCATATGAGTCCACCATACCTTCCTATTCGTGGTATTTCACTACCACTCCTAAAGTATATAATTCATGTGTTATCTTTAAATTTTAAAAATCTTTTGTGTTGTGCGTCTTGTTTAGCTCATGAGGAAGTAGTAGGTAATTCATGATCTTCTTAAGTTGGAAAAGTTTTATCCCAGGATTGCGTGTCTAATCTGCAAACCCCTAATACGAGGAGGAACTGGCATGAGTGCGCCTCGCTCGTAAGATAATACAACGAACAAACCCTCCTTCACGCTTGTTCATGAGAAATCATAAAACTTTGGCAGCGATAAACAAAGGAGATTAAGGGGATGTGATCATCCCCACATGGGATCCGTTCCTCGAAACTTGTCCATCTTGAGAAGTAATTGAGCTATCTATTAGCATTCGTTGACAAATCATGCACCTCCCAAAGCTTGTTTTCATTTTTTCTGATTTAAAGATAGCACATGAGTTTTCCCTACTTCCCTAGAGCAGGGCCTGTCCTTTACTTTTATGTTGAGTCAGTTCTTCCTACTTCCTTCTATTCTTAAATAAAATGGACACTTGATGTTGACAAGGATTCATTCATATAATGCTGCATTAAGATTTTTCATATCACATCCTTGTAGACATTATCATTTGATAAGTAAGTTGCTGCAAAAGCTTAGGACAAGCAAACATTTTCCTTTGTGTTAGCCTTTTCACTTCCTGACTAATAACATGTTCTTTCAAAATCTTGAAAGTGATTCATTATAAAGTGGAAGAGAAAAGTAAAAGTTATTAGTTGCCCTCTGACCAAGGATATGTTTGCCATGATTTGGTGAGTTTCCTTAGCCCTAATTTTATTATAATTGTTACTACTTTTTCATAAGGGACTTATGAGTTGAGATTGTTGTTGAGGATGTTTGATTTTAGTAAAGAAATCATGATGCTTCTTGTCCGTATTCTATTTATCAACACTTCACTCTCTAAACTTGTGGACAAGTTTATCGAGCTCAGTATTCGCTTGGGGACAAGCAAAGTCTAAGTTTAGGGGACCTGATACGTCCAAAACGCATCAACATTTTATATCATAATTCATCTTTATTCATTGATATATTTCACGATATGATGTTGTTCTTCTGTTGTTTTGGCTTGTTTTACACAGTTTGCAACTTTCCGGTGCCGAAACAGCAGACGCAGGATTCAGTGGAGAAAAGTGGACAGAGAGTTGCTGAAATAGAACAATGTCCAAATAAGCTGAAAATCTACGGAGGGTATTTTTCAGAAGAACGACGAAGCCACACCAAAAAGGAGTCAGAGGGGGGCCACCAGGTGCCCAGGAAGCTTGGGGGCGCGGTCCCCACCAGGGCCGCGCCAGGTGGCCGCCTGGACTCCTGGGGCCACCCCAGGGTCCCCCCTCTGGCCTATATTCTCCTCGTTACCTGAAAACCCTAAAAAGACAGAGATTTTACGGATATCCATTGCGCTCCGTGGCGGAAACCTATAGAGAAGAAAAGGGCTCTCCGGCGTGCAGATTCCGCCAGGGAGAACACCTCCCATAAGGGGAGATCAACGCCATCGTTATCACCATCATCACAGGCATCATCGAGATCATCATCAACATCATTCTCACCATCAGCACCATCTCCATCTACATCCCATCTCATCTCACCATTGAAACTTGCGTTGTAACCCGCAATATCCAACCTCTCTACTCTACCGGTGTTGATTACTCTTTGTGGTGATTTCTATTGTGTTTTATTGGAGAATTATTGTTATGACCAGATTATTTATCATATATTTATACCCTCTGTTCATGATCTCTTTTATTTCTTGTGAGTAGTTACTTTAGTTCTTGAGGACATGGGAGAAGTCTTGTTGTTAGTAGTCATATGATGTTGAAGTAATATGTGTTGTTTGATATTTAAGTTGTTTTGTTATTTTTCTAGTGGTTTTATGGGAGTCGAACACATAACACTTCACCTTGTTAAGGACATAGGGGAATACATTGTGTATAAAGGATGCTTATGGTGGGTTGCCGGAGTGACAGAAACCTGAACCCCAGTTCGTATACTTTTGCACAAGGGAATAATTGATCCTTGATCTTATTGTTGTGGTTAGGCTTTTTCCTTAATTTCTACCTTGTATGTTCGCATGCTGTCAAGGTGTTTAATCATAAGAGTGAACTTGTCTTAGTCTAGAAGGTTTACTAGAATAGATCCACCTACTCAATAATTATCAACAAAAAACATAGTACTAGAAGGAATATGGCAAAAGTAACTTGACTACCTCTCCCGCGTGTCCTCAAGAACGCTTTAGTATTTATAAGTCAAGTTTCTAGGATTATCCTTTTCTCAAAAGGATTGGGCCACTTGCTGCTCCTCGGCACCCTTTACTTTTCTTGTTTTTACCTTCTTGTTGCTTATACTGAAAACCCCTAAAAATTTATCTTTCAGTGCTTGAAGTTATTCCTTGTACAAAGTCACTTGTCAATACCTTCTGCTCCTCGTTGGGTTCGACAATCTTACTTATAAAAAACACTACGATAGATCCCCTAGACTTGTGGGTCATCAGTGGACACCCTCCTTCCCTCCATCGGTCTTCCGGATTCTTCCGTCTTGGGTTTTTTTTAGGTATTTTTCTGGGTTTTTTCGAGCACTTTTATTTTTCACCTTTTTCTGTGATGCACAGATAAAAACTGACAGAACCTGGCAGTGGGCACTGATTCAGTAGGTTAGTCCAAATAAGTTGTAAATGATAGGAAAGTGCATCAAAACATATAGCAATATCACCAAATCAAGCATGGAATAAGCAAAAATTATAGACTCCCCAAGCTTAATTCTTGTTCGTCCTCGAGTAGGTAAATGACAACCAAGATAACTTTTGTGGTGACATGCTACCAACAAAGATTTGAACTTTATATTACAGCAATCAAGAGATGCAATTCAAGTCAAGAAAATAACAAGAAAGAGTCTACATCTTGTATTGAAACTAGCAAATTAAGAACATAAATGTGCAAGAGCTCTCACTGTCCTTGACTCGATTTTCTCCAATAGGTGTTCCCGTGCAGTAAGTAGGAGATGGGTTTAGAGCATAAAAATACTTCATGGTCGTTGAGAACTCAATCTACTAACTTTCACACTTGGTCTCTTTTGGAATCTTATCATGACTCATACCAAGACTGTCGGCCAGGTACAATTCAATTCAATCCTCTCCCTTTTGATTTTGAGCACTCATGCAATGAATGAGCGCGACAAAGATTAGGTTGCACTTAGGATGGCAAAGAGAATAAATAATGGGGGAAGGAAGTAAAAAAATATGAAAGTCTCACACAATGAGGACAACCTTAGGATAGGGTAGGCCTAATGGTAGATATGGTGTGAGGAGTAGGGATTGCCATGAAACGAATGCACAATGAGCTATGAGTATAAGAAAGCTCTCCAATGGAACTAATGGGGGTCCATCCAACTCGCTTGCTAATGGCACTGGTTAGTGCTCCTCGTTGGCTACCCCAAGTGGAAGGTTGAGATGTAGACAGCGGTGAATTTCTCTCGGTGAAGATACCAAAGTTTATCTCCAGTAGGACTCCAAGTGCAACAAGAAGGTGAAAACGGCACAAAAATTTCTCCTGGTGCATAGGTTGATGCGGACTTGTACACAAATGCAAATAACTTTGCTCCTAATGAGTCCGAGAGGTTGTCAATCTCTCCGGTCTTGTTGTTTACAAAGGATCAGAAAACAAGGGAAAATAATAGTGATGATTGTAGTGGAAAAGAAACAAAAGCAGTAAAGTTGAACGGTGTAAACTATGTTGGAAATATGGACCGGGATCCCACGACTTTCACTAGTAATGTCTCTCTCCCAAAAGACGATAAACAACTATGCTGGGTGAACAAATTACAGCAAGGCAATTGACAAAATTATAAACGCACCGCAATGGTATTTATGCTACAAGAAAGTTGGAGGCTCAATCGTATGGGCATTACGCCAACACGAGTAGACAATTTATCCATTAGCATCTATTCACTAATCATCCACCTTGAGATATCTATCCACAACATCTCACTGGTATTAAGTTGCAAACCCCATCCAAACCGTAGGATCAAAGCAACAAACAATTGCATTAACGCACTATGCGTAAAGTAAGCAATCCCTGTAACTGCGGTTACCAGCACCATTGCTTTCTCCGTAGTGGAAACAACACATCCCCTAGTCTCATGTTTCTGTCACTCAAGCTAGACATCGAGGGGCATGAATCCAGAATCATGCATAACGCTCCCTCTTGGAGTTACTATCTACTACTTGGCCAAAGTAATAAAAAGAAATGGAGAACATGCAAGGATACTCAAAAACTAAAACATAAAAGGTAAACCAAATATATTACTCATCACAATCTAAACATCAGCTCATGATCCATCGGATCCCAGCAAAAACAGAATAGCAACACATAAACTAATACATAAGTGCCTTGATCATGTAGGGTAGCTCATAAGGTCTAAGAATAGAGGCACAATATTAGAGAGAAAACATCATCTAGCTACTGATCATGGACCCATGGTCCAATTTGGACTACTCACGGTACATCGGGGCAGCGAGCATGGTGGTGGAGGATTCTCCAGAGGTGAATCCTCCCTCCGGTAGGGTGTCGGGACAGGGTCTTCTGGTGATCCTAACCCCAGGATCGCGGCGGCGCACTACTAGGGAATGCCCTTTGAGTGGCGTCCTTTTTTTCTGTTTAGTGGCGCATTATGGATGCGCCACTAACTACAAGCCACTAATAAGGGCTTATAGGTGGCGCATTCTGGATGCGCCACCCCTAAGACCCTTAGGCGTGGCGCTTCTCAGAATGCGCCACCTATAAGCTCTTAGGGGTGGCGCATTCTGAAAATGCGCCACTATTAATTTTTTTAAAATTTTGAATTTTGATTCTGGATCTGGAAAACAAATTTTTTTATTTTTTTAATCTCAGGTTAGTATGCTTAATGCCCGGTCACTATGCTTAATCTCAGGTCAAACTAACCTCCGTAGTCAAACTTCCCCGTGGGTAACCCATCCTAGCACTACTCCAGCCCCAGCACGCTTAACTTCTCGGTTCTATTCAACTCTCACTCCAGCTCACCTAGCAGGCACTTGTTGATATATCTAACATATAAATCCTATTAAACCATGTTGATGTCTAGGACCTTGTTAATGTTCATGGGTGGGAAAGAGATCCAATGACTTGTTGTGGGCAAGTCACCAGTGAACAGTACGGTGACATTCTCTCTCTCCACACCATTCGATCGAGAATCAACGGATAGATCTCATAAACAGTGCGCAGCTATAGTACATGTCTAAAGTACGTTCACTACAGGATCTGACCTCATACAAAATGGGGGCACGACTACATAAAAAACGGAGGCACGTCCACATACAAAACAGAGGCATGACCTCATATAAAACGGAGGCACGACCCCATACAAAACTGAGGCACGACTTCTTATAAAATAGAGGCACGACCTCATATAAAACGGAGGCACGACCTCATACAAGGACGTGCCTCCATTTTGTATGAGGTCGTGCCTCCGTTTTATAAGAAGTCGTGCCTCAATTTTGTATGAGGTCGTGCCCCCATTTTATATGAAGTCGTTCCTCCGTTTTATATGAGGTCGTGCCTCCGTTTTGTATGAGGTCGTGCCCCCATTTTATATGAAGTCGATTTGTCTTCTAGCCTATTTTGAATTTTAAAAAAAATTAAATTTAAAAAAAAAATGCGCCACTACTAAGTTCAATTTTTTTTTCAATTTTTTCTCTTTTTTTGGGCCTCCAGTTCTTCAAACGCCCGTAACTTTTTTTCTGTTAGCTTTTTGAGGATTCTAAAAATGTTCAACAAGTTACACCCCGTTGAATTTGGATATAACTTTTCGAGTAGATGATTTTTCATATAAAAAACTTTTTCATGGGAGGTCGTATGCAAAAGTTAAGTCCATTTTACAAAATTCTCGAGAGATTAGTTGATTAGTGAGTAGATGCAGTTGGATTTTAGTTTACTTGTCTTGGCGTACTGCCCATACTTTTGAGCCTCTAACTTTCTTTGTAGCATAATTAGCATTGCGGTGCGTTTATAATTCTGTCTATTCCCCATCTGTAATTTGTTTACCCAGCTTAGCTATTTTATCGTCTTTTGGGATATAGACATCACTAGTGAACATCATGGGACCCTGATCCATATTTCCAACACTATTTACACCTCCACTTACTTTCTGTTTTTACTTTCTGTTGCAAATAACCACTACTATCCTCTTGCGTTTTATCCTTTGTAAACGACAAGGTCAAAGGGATTGACAAACCCTTTGTACTCGTTGGGAGAAAATTAACTTGTTGTGTGTGCAGGTCTGCGTCTTCTGTAAGCGCCAAAGAAGCAGACACCTACTTGTCGACCTTGGAGTCCTACTGGAGATAAACCTTGGTATCTTCACCGAGGGAAATTTGGTACTATATACATCTCAACCTGCCACTTGGGATAACAAACGAAGGGCGAGAAGTCGTTATCATCTCTCGTAACATCAAGCAAATTTCTGGTGCCGTTGTCGGGGACTCCAATTTTCAAGATAGGGGACTTGCACACTATCTTTTACCCTTTCTTTTTATTCTTGTTTATTTACTTTATAGTTTTTTCTTTAGAGTCTTTTATCAGAAAGCACAAAAAAATTAGTTACTTTGCTTTGTTTCGTCAGTATGTCTAAGTCATTTAACTTTGGTGTTGAAACCGAAGGAGAGATTCTCACCTTCAAACAAAGGGGTGGAGAAAGTTTGAAACATTCTTGGTTTAGAATTAATGATTCTCAAAGTAGGGCCGTCAAGAAGCAATCCACCACTATCTTGCTTAGAAATTTTTATGTTGGAATTACTTCTTGGAATAGGTTTATACTAGATACCGCTATAAATGGGAATTGCCTGGAATACCCAGTTTGGGAGGCTCTTAATGTTATGGAAAATTGTCGGTAATCGGATACTGGGCTACCCCGTTTCCCTGGTTTCCGACAACGCCTCTCGGACATTTCCAGAAGGGTGGAGCCCTCCAGCTGGCTCCCATGAAGAGAAACCGTGGAAGATTCTGGCAAGGAGATGCTGGGAACACAACACTAGGCACACGAAGGAGTGCCTCAGATCAGTTCCGGAAGGGTGGAGCCCTCCAGCTGGCTCCCACCGCCCGACAAAGAGCACAACGCATTCAATACGCTAGAGGACAAGCATGCACCGCGGAAAGGAGGCAGCCTACACCTGGCGGGTTCTCTCGCCCCTTGACGAGGATTGACCTCGGCAAATCTCATGGTCAGGGACACTGGGTTAGATCGTAGAGAGGATGAGAAGGTTGGCGATACTCGTTGGCTAACAGGACACATTACTTCCTGCTCGATTGAATTATGCTAGAGGTGATTACAGTGGCGGTCTAGGCGAGTTCGCTCAAGACCGGATGTGGTGATTGAAGATTGGATGCCCTGAGCTGTCACCCCTACCAGCCTTTATATACTAGGATGGGTCTCGGGGAGTACGACTCCGGCTACAGGGACAACTCAGGCTACATGGACGATGGGTCGCGGACTCCTACGTTAGTGCCTTGAGTGGGCCAATCGTGGGCCTGTCGAGGCTTCCAGCGGGCCTTCTGTCTTCATATGCACCAGGTATCCTCACACGCCGGAGTCGTGGGGTCACCCCCTCGTCATTAGCCCCCGAGTGCCTAGGGGACTCGAAGAGTCATGCAGGGAGTCGAATCCTTCATCACTTGCCTTCACATGTGCATCGTGGCTGCGAGTCATTGGCTCTTAGCCATAAATATATTTATTAGAGGGATGATAAGCTCAAAGGGCCCAAGGTAGTCGACTAGTCGAGCCTTGGTGAATTGCGCTAGTGGAAAATACCTCAGTAGACCAATCAAGCCCGTGTCCCTCGACACGAACTTGGAAACGACTAGTGTCTAGCAAAGCCCATGCCGTTGCAGGCCTTACAGGATCAATGCCGCCGATCTCAGCAAACAACCTTAACGCTTCTGTTATTGGCTCATCTTTTTTCATGCAAGCGCATGGAAAACATCGGGAGTGAAGTCGCGCTGTGGTAAGTCCTGGCCCGGCCGACTACGCAGCGGGGTCTTAACTACGTGCTAATCTTGGGCGGCATCTGGGGTGCAGTGTGTCGCCGACCAGGCATCATTTCTATAGAGGCACAGAGCCTAATTAGATATCCACCCACTTGGAATAAACAGATCAAGTGGACTATTAGTAGTCACCCGCGGAGCTTTTGCAAGCTCAGGCGAGGAGTCGAGAAGAGATGCACCCACTGGGATAGTCGTCGAGTGCGTTGTCAGATTTTCCTCCTGGGTATTAGTCGAGTCTTGTGAGTAGCCACTTGAATGCTTCATTATCTTCTGGGTGAGGGAGCACCCGAACTCTGTAGATGTATCGCTTTTTGTTAGTGCGAGTGATCACTCGAGCACATCTTTGCCTTCAGGGTGAGGGAGCACCCGAACTCTGTAGATGTAATTGTTCTTGATAGGGGTGAATAGCCACCCGGATTCTCGATGTTTGAAACTTTCTCTGTTTTTAGAAAAGGCAAGGCGCTCCCGATGGGTGTAAGATTTTTGGAACAAAGTCAAAAAATTTGGCACAAAGAGACAGGGAATCTTTACCGGGCTTGATTTTACCAATTGTTTTTATCTTGAATCAGCCTTCTTGGACTGTCTCGAGGATAAGCATCGTAATAATGCTTTTGGTGACCATTGTGATGACAACGCTTGGTCTCCGAACCGTCACATCTTCTGATCAAACATAATAACAACTAGGACGTTGCGTTGCAGTCCTGCGCTGCTGCTGCCCGTCGGGTTTTCGAGGCGTGTATGGGAAACATGCGAGATTTGATGTGTACTTTATTGAATAGTGCTTGATGTGAAGAGGCATCTAGTCTTGGAATTCGTAGCGCCAAGCGCGTTGGTCTTGAATTAATTATAGCGTCGTCTGGGTTTTTGTATGTTTTCCTTGCTTGCCCCTGGGCTGTGCTATAAATACCTGTCGGTATTTTCCTGGGCTCGGCGTCTGTTCTTCTCCCGTCTTTTCCTTCTCCTTCTGTATGATATGGCGCCCAAGCGTGGTGGCGGCGTAATTGATGTTAGCTCTTCTGGCGGCGTGGTTGGCCGAGGTCGTGGCCGGCGTGGCCGTGGTGGACGCACGCCTCGTTCTTCGCGTGGTGGACGTCGTGGAGATACGACAACACTTCCCTCTTCTTTCGTGGAGGAGGGTGTTTGGAGCTATGACTTTCTTCTGTCTGTTCTTAGCCGGACCGCTACTCGGATCCCTCTTTCTTCTTCATTCGCCTCCATTGATTCTGAACTCAATTTGAGAGGTCTGTGGCTCCAGCTGCAAGGGTGTGCTCAGTCTCCCTCATGGTTGGAGCTGGAGGTTGATAACTCATTCCTGATCTTCTTTGGATCCGGCTGGAGGTCATTTTCTCGACGGCTGAATTTGCATGATGGAGATAGCCTTTGTTGTCATTTTGATGGCGAAGTTACTCTCGTCGTCCGTGCATTTGATGCCGACGGCAATCGTCTGGACCCGTACTGGGAGGACTCGAGCAGTACTGATTCTGGAGAGTCAAATGGTGCTTCGGCTTCAACTTCTTCTTCTTACTTTGTCTGTGATGATGCTCGTCAAGATGAGGAACAAAGTGCCAATTATCTCAACATGTGCATACATGTAGAAGTCATAATTCTTGGTGGTGTTTGGTCTTGTGGTCCTCTGATGTGTAGTAGGGCTTTTATTTTTTGGTACTGAGTCTTGAATCACTCTGACATGCAATTTTCGCTGCCTTCGGGTCCTTTTTAATGGAACTTGTTTTCGAGTCGTTTGTAATGGAAACTACCTTCGGGTACTTGTTTAATTAAAATTGTATTGGAGTGCCTTGTAGTACTATCGGGTGCGCGGCAGCGCTGCCGATGGGAGTAGCCCCCGAGGCGACGTTCAACTTGTAGAGTCGGACATAGACTTTGAGATTTATTCGTCCGTGCTGGCCATTATTGGGGTTGTACTGTTAGTTCAAAATTTCATCAGGTGCGCGACAGTGCTCCCGATGGGAGTAGCCTCCGAGTCTTTAGGTGATCACTTGTGATTGGGTGAACACTTTAAAAAATTGATGTGTCCGATGTCTGCTTTATCCTTATCTTTTGGAAATAGATTGTGTTGATGCAAAAATTTGAGTGGGGCTTCTTTCTAAAAAGATGCGGGCGAAGTAATGTCTCTGCGGGGTAGTCTTTGCTGGAGCCCCAGAGTGCTGTAGGTGTCGTCGTGTAAACGAAATAGCATCTCTCGGGGGAAGTCTACGCTCGAGCCCCCGAGGGCTTTGAGTGTCATCTCTTAAGAGAAATAGCGTCTCTCGGGGGGAGTCTGCGCTCGAGCCCCCGAGTGCTTTAAGTATCGCCGCGTAAGCGAAATAGCGTCTCTCGGAGGGAGTCTGCACTTGAGCCCCCGAGTGTTTTAACTATCGCCACGTAAGAGAAATAGCGTCTCTCGGGGGGATTCTGTACTCGAGCCCCCAAGTGCTTTAAATATCGTTGCGTAAGATAAATAGCGTCTCTCGGGGGGAGTCTGGGCTCGAGCCCCCGAGTGCTTTAAGTATCATTGCGTAAGCGAAATAGCGTCTCTCGGGGGGAGTCTGCGCTCGATCCCCCGAGTGCTTTAATTAGTATTATTTGGGAAACACCTCATTGTTTACTTTGAGTTTTTACATGAGTTGCCGATCGGTGCTGCTGTCGATACTGCTTTGCTGGTTGAGAGTGCCTCTGGGTAGTCTATGAGTAGAACAGGCGCAGATTTTCCACGTTCCATGGATTTCCCACGTCTTCGTCGGTCTTTGGGGTCTTTAGCCTGTATGCTCCTCCTCCTTTGACCTCCGAGATGACGAACGGTCCTTCCCACTGCGGAGCAAGCTTGTGGAATTTTTCTTGTATTAGTCGCAGGACAAGATCTCCTTTGCGGAAATTCTTTTCCGCAGGAGGCTGCAATTGTACGTGTGTAGTTTATCTTGGTATCCTCCTGAATTTTCTATAGCTGTGTCCCTTGCTTCGTCTGCAATGTCTTTATCATCCTGGATTGCTTCTTCTGCCTCTTCCTCTTCGTATCCCGAGATTCGGGGAGCTCCGAACTTTAGGTCGTGTGGCAGCACAGCTTCCGCCCCATATACCATGAAAAAAGGTTGAGGCATTGGGGGTGGTGCGCAAACTCCATAGGACTGCGGTGAGTTCTTCTACCCAGTTTCCTGCTGCCTGTTCGAGTGGTGCAAGGACTCACTTTTTTATTCCTCCGCACACTAAGACGTTTGCTTTTTCCACCTGCCCGTTGGACTATGGGTGTGCGATCGATGCGTAGTTGATCTTGATGCCCAATTCTTGGCAGAAGTTCTGAAATTATGCTGCTCTGAAGTTTGTACCGTTATCTGTGATGATGTTATGTGGTACGCTGAATCGGAAGATGATGGACTTAATGAAGTAAACTGCCGTGAGGGATGTTGAGGTGGTGATTGGTACTGCCTCAATCCACCTTGTGAACTTGTCGACTGCTATTAGGATATGTGTTTGACCTCCTTTTGAGGATTTCTTCAGAGGTCCCATCATGTAGCAGAATACGCCATAGGGTGTGACGAATGAGGTGTGTTCTTCATCTTCTTCTTTCATCCTGATTTTGTTGTATCCTGAGTAGGCGTCGAGGAAAGACAGAAGGTTCCATCCTACGGTAGAGTCGATTATCTGGTCTATCCTTGGCAGAGGGAAGTGGTCCTTTGAGCAGTGTTTGTTGACGGGCTCGTAGTCAACGCACATGTGTAGTACGTTGGTTTCCTTTTTAGGTACTAAGACTAGTTTGTGACCCAGGTGGCCTTCTTCGTCTCTCTGATGAATTGCACGTCGAGTAGTCGATTGACTTCTTCTCCAATGGCTCTGCGCCTGGGTTCGGAAAATCTGCGCAACGCCTGCTTCACTGGTTTGGTGTTTGGATGTATACCTAGTGCGTGCTCTGTGAACTCTCGTGGTATTCCGAGCATGTCAGCCGGGCACCAGGCGAAAATTTTCCACTCCTCGCGGAGGAAAACCATAAGGGAAATTGCTCGTTCTTCGCGTGGTGGACGTTGTGGAGATACGACAACACTTCCCTCTTCTTTCGTGGAGGAGGGTGTTTGGCACTATGACTTTCTTCTGTGTGTTCTTAGCCGGACCGCTACTCGGATCCCTCTTTCGTCTTCATTCGCCTCCATTGTTTCTGAACTCAATTTGAGGGGTCTGTGGCTCCAGCTGCAAGGGTGTGCTCAGTCTCCCTCATGGGTGGAGCTAGAGGTTGATAACTCATTCCGGATTTTCTTTGGATCCGGCTGGAGGTCATTTTCTTGACGGCTGAATTTTCATGATGGAGATAGCCTTTGCTGTCATTTTGATGGCGAAGTTTCTCTCTTCGTCCGTGCATTTGATGCCGGCGGCAATCGTCTGGACCCATACTGGGAGGATTCGAGCAGTACTGATTCTGGAGAGTCAAATGGTGCTTCGGCTTCAACTTCTTCTTCTTACTTTGTCTGTGATGATGCTCGTCAAGATGAGGAACAAAGTGCCAATTATCTCAACATGTGCGTACATGTAGAAGTCATAATTCTTGGTGGTGTTTGGTCTTGTGGTCCTCTGATGTGTAGTAGGGCTTTTATTTTTTGGTACTGAGTCTTGAATCACTCTGACATGTAATTTTCGCTGCCTTCGGGTCCTTTGTAATGGAACTTGCCTTCGAGTCCTTTGTAATGGAAACTGCCTTCGGGTCCTTGTTTAATGAAAATTGTATTCGAGTGCCTTGTAGTACTATCGGGTGCGCGGCAGCGCTTCCGATGGGAGTAGCCCCCGAGGCGACGATCAACTTGTAGAGTCGGACGTAGTCTTTGAGCTTTATTCGTCCGTGCTGGCCATTCTTGGGGTTGTACTGTTAGTTCCAAATTTCATCAGGTGCGCGACAGTGCTCCCGATGGGAGTGGCCTCCAAGTCTTTAGGTGATCACTTGTGATCGGGTGAAGACTTTAAAAAACGGATGTGTCCGATGTCTTCTTTATCCTTATCTTTTGGAAATAGATTGTGTTGATGCGAAAATTTGAGTGGGGCTTCTTTCTAAACAGATGCGGGCGAAGTAATGTCTCTCCGGGGTAGTCTTTGCTCGAGCCCCAGAGTGCTGTAGGTGTCGTCGTGTAAACGAAATAGCGTCTCTCAGGGTAAGTCTACGCTCGAGCCCCCGAGGGCTTTGAGTGTCATCTCTTAAGAGAAATAGCGTCTCTCGGGGGGAGTCTGCGCTCGAGCCCCCGAGTGCTTTAAGTATCGCCGCGTAAGCGAAATAGCGTCTCTCGGAGGGAGTCTGCGCTTGAGCCCCCGAGTGCTTTAACTATCGCCACGTAAGAGAAATAGCGTCTCTCGGGGGGAGTCTGTGCTCGAGCCACCAATTGCTTTAAATATCGTTGCGTAAGAGAAATAGTGTCTCTCGGGGGGGAGTCTGGGCTCGAGCCCCCGAGTGCTTTAAGTATCGTCGCGTAGGAGAAATAGCGTCTCTCTGGGGGAGTCTGCGCTCGATCTGTCGGGACCCGGGGTTAGCGTATGCAAGCCTCGCTACAACACAATCATAGGGAGAGCCGAGAACCGTACCCACTTGTCTAAGCAGACAAGGCCAAGCACAGAACGTTCTCGGAAAGCATCGAACGTGAGCGGCATCCCATCCAGGCCGGATGATCAACTGAAATGGGTCCTCATCGTCCGCACACAAGACTAAATGATATGGGTGGTGAACTCCCATACTCATAGACAAGTCGCCTCAACCATACTATCGATTGTATTATAACGCTTACATAGACTTACTCCAGCCCGATCACTTAGTCGGGGTCTAGGGCGGGCTCGATCATACATCAAAGTGTGCACCAGACGGAGTCTCGAGCAATCGCATCGCGATGCCCCAAGCTGCGCACATCTAAGGGCCACTTGGTGTATAAAAGACCGCCAGCTAGATCACAACTAAGGTCTCGAAAACCCATACTAAGACATGCATGTTATAAACATACACGCAGCACCAATGTCTAGTATGAACAGTAGGTATCATTGCAATTCTCTACAAGTTATACATCTTTATTAATAACTCTTACAGAGTGCACACAAAGATCACAAGCATGTGATCCAACATTACAACAAACAAGCGGAAGCAAAGTAGGTCTGAGTACAGACAAGTGTAACAAATGGCTTAGAGAAGCCTTATCTAAAAACAAGCCCTCCACGAGGGAACCAGTCATCTGACTGGGACTACACTAGCTTGGTCTTGGTCTGAGTCTTGATTCTTCGAGCTTCAGGTAGAAGCCACCATCGGGTCGGTGGGTTCATCTAAAACATAGATTAAGCAAACGTGAGTACAAAGTCGTACTCAGCAAGACTTACATAGGAACTATACTACTCATGCACATGTATCAAGGTAAAGGGAGGTGGGGTTTCACTTGCAGTAGTGCCATCTTTGACTTGGCTAGTCCTGAACTACGAGTACCAGACTTGAGGTAAGAAGCGTACACGAGTCCACTACATCTCTTCAACCAATTACACCGCTATGGTTACTTCCTCGACTTCCCCAGGAGAAGAACTCCATAGCACTCACTCTTATCTTGGTGTGTTTTAGAAGTATCCAGTTCAAGTTGTCTAATAATCAAGCTAAGCTTTCCAAGCAGTCCATAACCGCGGACGCGACTATTCGAATAGTTTTGTTAACCCTGCAGGGCTGTACCGCTACACACACGTGTCATCATTTACCGCCTTTTGCATGTCACCATTCAAGAGATGACAGCGAGGATGCCACCACAACACTTCGCCCACAGCTCCGTTCTAGTCCAGAGAGTCGCCTATCTGAGGGGGATCCGTATGGAAGTCCGGCCGAGGTTCCAGTACAGCCTCAAACGATGTGTGCAGGGTCCCAAGCCGGTCTTGAAAAGCCGTTCATCCACTTCGCAGACCGTGCCACAGCCCTACCAGAACTCCGAACTACTGCGACTCTTGGGGTTCGAACGAGGTGAGGTACTAGGATGAGAGGGGTCAGTGAGCCCAATGTGTGGTTGTACTCTTCTTCTTGGATCACCACACAAGAACTCGTACTTAAGGCGGTGTTCAACGAGACAACCCACTGTGTACTCCTACACAGCCTCTCATCGTTCACCTTGTATTAGGGTAGATTCACCAACACATTTCACTTTCATCAACACCAGGTTTATCATCATCCCGACTCACATCAAAAGCAACCTCGTTGTACCACTAAGCATGCAATAAGCAATAACAGTTGCAGGGGCCACATGATATCAACCAACTCCTACATCTGCTAGGATTGTGGTTTTCTTACTACTGTGACAAGATGATAGGTCATGCAAAGGATATGGGTTCAACTATGCGGTAGAAACGTTATCATGGTGAGCATCCTAAACAATGCATAAGCGAGACATGAGAGGGAAGTGGGATTTTAAAGACATGATCAATGGGGGTTTGCTTGCCTTGCTGACGAGGTTCAGTCATGGGGTCTTCAACGAAGGGGGTGATCTCGGGTTCCGGCTCCACTTCTATCAGCCACATGACAATCATAGGATCAACATAATGTACAATGCACAAGCACATGAATAAGATTGTAATGGTGATGTTCATGGTACTGATGTGTTGAGCATTCCATTTAAAAGGAGTATATTGCATTTGAAATGCAAATTCAAACTCCATTTGATTTATCGATGAATTTCAAATGCATTTGAATGCATGAAACTTCATTTGAAAATGTTGATCATGAAGTGATGTGGTATAGTTGAAGTACTGTCTCTGATGTGTGGATGAATCCATTTGAATTAAGGGTGTTGCAAAATCATTTATAAAATCACTCCAAATTTGAATTTGAAAAGGATCCAAATGCATGTTTGCTACTGTTCACCCATTTTAAAATGGTCAAACATGAAAAAAAATTGCATATTCATAATCCTTGTATTTTTCGGATAATTTTAGACATATTATTTGTCCAATTTGGAGTTAATATGAATTATTTATGAATTTCCAAAGTTTGGGCTATTTTCTGGATTTTCCTGATTTCTTTTAATTCTTTTTTAAAACAGAAACTGTTTTACTGCGTCAACCCTGCGTCACAGTGACGTCAGGGGGGGGGGGGTCTGACTGCTGGGGCCCCCATGTCAGTCTCTCAGGGATTAACCCGGTTGGATTAAAAATAACAGAGGCCATTAGGGGGGCCAGGGCCCACAGTCAGTGGCTGCTGGGGTGGTTAGTGGGGGTGATTAGCCTTAAGCTAATCTACCCACCGGCGGTTAGCCGGCGGCGACCACGGCATGCGGCGGAGGTTCGCCGGAGCTCGGAATCGAGCACGGGGGGGGCACGGGATGAACACCAAAATGACCCCCGTGGCCTTCCGCGTCTGTTGTGCCCTGTAGGGGAACGCCAGGGAGGCCGTGCTCCGGGGCTCCGGGGCACGGGAGGAGGCGGGAATAGGAGGGATCTGCTCACCGGAGCACGAGGAGAACGATGACGTCCACGGCGGGGGTCGGGGAAGTGCTGCAAGCGGCGAATCGACGGCGGCGGAAGTGCGGCTCCGGCGACGACTTGTGGAGGAATCCAGCGTCTACGTGGCGAAGGAGCTGGCCATCTTCTGCACGGCGACGTAGGAGTTCCCGGCGCTCCCTCTGGACAACTTGGCTGGAGCTCTTGCTGGCTGGGAGCACGCGTGCGCGCGGCGGCGCCCTCCGGTGCGCTTCGGCCGTTGAGGAAACGACGAGGGGAAGGACGCAGAGAGAGCAGAGAGTGAGGGTAAAGGGGAGGGGGCTTCTGGGCGTCCTTGCGGCGAGCCTGGAGGCGAGGGGGAGGCCTAGAAGCCTCTGGCCATTGCGGTGGCAGTCGTCGCCCCCGGCATGCTCGACAGCGAGCTGCTTGGGGGTAGACGACAACAGGGGGTGGCTGGGCTTGGCCGGCCAGATGGGCCAGGGGAATGAGTCGGGCCTCTTTTCCCCTCTCTGTCTTTATTTCTTTTTCTTTTAAACTTTTCTGCTATTTTGTTTTGCTTTGGAAAAAAATAGCAAAGCATTTTATAAAATCCTCAAAACTTTTATGTGACCTTACATGGCATAACACTAGCCACTCACAAGTTTTGGGAAATTTTGAAATTCAAATAATTTGAATTTCAAATCAAATAGGGGTTTATTTAATTTTCCAAGGCATTGTTTGAAAATTAGAAAATTCCATGAGCATGGGATTGATCCCAAACGATTTTTAAAATGATCAGCATCATTTATTGGAATTTTCCAAATACTCAAATGTTTTTTGGAAAAAGATTTTTATCTGGCCATTTGATTTAATTTCTCACGGCTTTTCTTTTCCCCATTTTTGAATTTTCTTTTGAAATTTTTATCATGATGTAAAGGCCTAAGCTTACCCTAGCACATACCTAACTTGGGGTTGTGAAAACTCTCCCCCACTCAAAAGAATCTCGTCCCGAGATTCAGAAGTCTGCGGGAGGAAGGAGGGGTACTCGGTACTGAGACGGTCTTCTCTTTCCCACGTGGCTTCTTTCTCTGAGTGATCAGACCACTGAACTTTCAGAAACTTGATCTTCTTTCGGCGAGTGACACGCTCTACTGAATCAAGAACACGAACAGGGTATTATCGATAAGAAAGGTCATCTTGGAGATCAAGAGTTTCATGGTCGACTTCGCGGATGGGGTCCTTGAAGCAACGCCTGAGTTTTGACATATGGAATACATCATGTACTCGGGAAAGGTGTGGCGGTAGTTCGAGTTGGTAGGCAACTTCTCCACGTTTAGCAAGAATGCGGAAAGGTCCGATGTAACGTGGGGCCAACTTGCCTTTGATACCGAATCGTTGGGTTCCCTTCAGAGGAGTAACCCGAAGGTAAGCCTTCTCGTCTAAATTGTAGCTCTCTTGCCTATGATGACGATCATAGTAGTTTTTCTGACGGGACTGGGCTGCTTTCAATTGATCACGAACAATGCAAACTTCCTCTTCTTCTTCCTTGATCATATCCGGTCCAAAGAATTGTCTTTCACCGGTTTCTGACCAGTTAAGGGGTGTTCGACATCGTCGTCCATATAGGAGTTCAAAAGGAGCCATGTTCAGACTAGATTGAAAACTATTGTTATAAGCAAATTCGGCGAATGGAAGAGACTTCTCCCAATTCTTTCCGAATGAGATAACACAAGCTCTGAGCATGTCTTCAAGAATTTGGTTAACCCTTTCGACTTGACCGCTAGACTGAGGATGAAAAGATGTTCTAAAGGAGAGATGAGTTCCCATAGCATGTTGGAAGCTTCCCCAAAATCTAGAGGTGAAAAGGCTACCACGATCAGAATTGATTTCCAAAGGAACACCATGAAGAGACACAATTCTAGAGACATACAAGTCCGCTAACTGGCTAGCAATTATAGACTCGCGAACTGGAAGGAAGTGAGCAACTTTGGAAAGCCTATCTATGACAACGAAGATGGCATCGTTTCCTTTCTGGATTTTTGGAAAGCCGGTGATGAAGTCCATACCGACTTTGTCCCATTTCCACTCTGGAATAGGCTAAGGTTGAAGTGTACCAGAAGGTCTTTGATGTTCTGCCTTAATGCGACGACAAACATCACATTCGGCAACAAATTGAGCAATGTCTCTCTTCATCCTAGTCCACCAAAATCTCTGGCGTAGATCTCGGTACATTTTTGTGCTACCGGGATGAATCGAGAGGGGTGTATCATGGGCTTCTTTGAGGATGAGTTGCCTTAGTTCCCTATTCTTAGGTACTACCAAACGATTTCCAAAGAATACCGTTCCTTTACTATCTGTGGAGAAACATTTAGAAACTCTGCTAGGAATGTTCTCCTTGATCCGACGAACACCTCGTGCATGCCTTTGGGCAACTATGATTTGATCCTCAAGAGTTGGTTTCGCCACCAAGGTAGCAAGATAGCCATGAGGAACAATCTCAAGATTGAGCTTGCGAAATTCCTCATGAAGAAGTGGTTGATATTGTTGTAACATGAGGTTGTTACAATACGACTTACGACTTAGTGCATCAGCCATGACATTGGCTTTGCCTGGGGTGTAAGAAATTCCTACGTCGTAATCTTTTATCAACTCAATCCAGCATCTTTTCCTGAGATTAAGATCTAGCTGGGTGAAAATGTATTTGAGGCTTTGGTGGTCGGAATAGATCTCACAATGATTACCAAGGAGGTAATGTTGCCAAGTTGTTAGGGCATGAACTACGGCAACGAGTTCAAGGTCATGGGTAGGATAGTTCTCTTCGTGTGGCCGCAACTGGCATGAAGCATAAGCTAATACATGTCGATCTTGCAGAAGTATGCATCCTAACCCTTGCCGTGATGCGTCACAATAGATCTCAAAATCCTTTTTGGTGTCTGGAGGCGCAAGTACGGGTGCAGAAGTCAATCTTCTTTTTAGCTCTTGAAAGCTTTCCTCGCACTTTGAAGTCCATAGGAATTTCTTATCTTTCTTGAGGAGTTCAGTTAGAGGCGTTGCAACTTTAGAAAAGTACTCGGCGAAGCGGCGACAATAGCTGGCTAGGCCAAGAAATTTCCTAACTTGCTTGACCGATTGAGGTGGAGTCTAGTCAAGGACGGCCTGAACTCTCTCGGGATTCACAGCAATGCCTTTTGAAGAAATCACGTGGCCTAAGTAGGTCACTTCTGGTAGCCAAAATTCACACTTGGAGAATTTATCATACAGGCGATGCTCTCTAAGTTTCATCAATACCAGCCTTAGGTGTTCGGCATGTTCTTCTTCGTTCTTTGAGTAGATGAGAATATCATCGAGATAAAGCACAACAAATTTATCTAAGTACTCCATGAAGATCGAATTCATCATGCGTGAGAAAGTGGCGGGGGCATTGGTTAAACCAAAGGACATGACAGTGTACTCGTAAAGACCATAACGAGTAGTAAAAGCCGTTTTTGGGATGTCCTCGTTTCGGATTTTGATTTGATGATAACCTAATCTCAAATCCATCTTGGAGAAGACAGACGATCCTGCAAGTTGATCATAAAGATCATTGATCCTGGGCAGTGGGTACTTGTTCTTTATCGTCGCTAAATTTAGCGGGCGATAGTCTAAACACATTCTTTCTGTTCCATCTTTCTTCGTTATGAACAGAACGGGGCAACCCCATGGCGATGAGCTAGGGCGGATGAAGCCTTTTGCCAACGAAGCATCAAGTTGGGTTTTTAGCTCAGCTAACTCATGTGGGGCCAATCTATATGGGCGTCTGGAAATTGGGGCTGTGCCTGGAATTAGATCCACTATGAATTCTACACACCTGTAGGGTGGCTAGGTTTAAGGAGTTTGGTTACTGGATGGTTTTCCTGAGGATGACCATGGTTTACTAGGGGCTACAACAGATATGTCAGAGTATCAAAGTACCCCAACACGATGGTTAGTGTGGTTCTTCTGGCTAGAAGACATCTAAAGTGGGAGAAAGAGCTGCAATTGAATCACTATAGGTTTCTAGAGCAAAACCTACATCAAACACTATGGAACTGTCCAGAATGCCACCTAGAAACTCTTCTAAAAGGACAACCGAAAAAGATAGAAGGATTTTGCAAATGCATCAGATTATGTAGAAACCTGGGATGACTCGGACAGCATAACGGATGTAATTGTAAGAAAACAATTTTCTTTCAATGTACATACAGCACTTTTATAATACAATGTAAGAAATCAGCATTACAACAATGCTAGGAAACCGGACACAACTTTCCTATGGCTACAAGGAAGCACACAACGAGATGTTCTAATCAGAAAGAGGTGAGCCTAGTCCTATCTTCCCGTAGAATAAGATGAGGGTGACTCAGACTCAGAACGATGAGGGTAAGGAGAAAAAGAAGCCTTACGTTGTTCCCTTATATACCTAGAGTAACTATATAACTATTGAAGGCTACACTCGACTTCGGCCAAGGCTGATAATCCTACAGTCAGTCCTGCTCTGATACCAAGTCTGTCGGGACCCGGGGTTAGCGTATGCAAGCCTCGCTACAACACAATCATATGGAGAGCCGAGAACCGTACCCACTTGTCTAAGCAGACAAGGCCAAGCACAGAACGTTCTCGGAAAGCATCGAACGTGAGGGGCATCCCATCCAGGCCGGATGATCAACTGAAATGGGTCCTCATCGTCCGCACACAAGTCTAAATGATATGGGTGGTGAACTCCCATACTCATAGACAAGTCGCCTCAACCATACTATCGATTGTATTATAACCGTTACATAGACTTACTCCAGCCCGATGACCTAGTCGGGGTCTAGGGCGGGCTCGATCATACATCAAAGTGTGCACGAGACAGAGTCTCGAGCAATCGCATCGCGATTCCCCAAGCTGCGCACATCTAAGGGCCACTTGGTGTATAAAAGACCGCCAGCCAGATCACAACTAAGGTCTCGAAAATCCATACTAAGACATGCATGTTATAAACATACACGCATCACACATGTCTAGTATGAACAGTAGGTATCATTGCAATTCTCTACAATGTATACATCTTTATTAATAACTCTTACAGAGTGCACACAGAGATCACAAGCATGTGATCCAACATTACAACAAACAAGCGGAAGAAAAGTAGGTCTAAGTACAGACAAGTTTAACAAATGGCTTAGAGAACCCTTATCTAAAAACAAGCCCTCCACGAGGGAACCAGTCGTCTGACTGGGACTACACTAGCTTGGTCTTGGTCTGAGTCTTGATTCTTCGAGCTTCAGGTAGAAGCCACCATCGGGGTCGGTGGGTTCATCTCAAACATAGATTAAGCAAACGTGAGTACAAAGTCATACTCAGCAAGACTTACAGAGGAACTATACTACTCATGCACATGTATCAAGGTAAAGGGAGGTGGGGTTTCACTTGCAGTAGTGCCATCTTTGACTTGGCTAGTCCTGAACTACGAGTACCAGACTTGAGGTAAGAAGCGTACACGAGTCCACTACATCTCTTCAACCAATTACACCACTATGGTTACTTCCTCGACTTCCCCACGAGAAGCACCCCATAGCACTCACGCTTATCTTGGTGTGTTTTAGAAGTATCCAGTTCAAGTTGTCTAATAATCAAGCTAAGCTTTCAAAGCAGTCCTTAACCGCGGACGCGGCTATTCGAATAGTTTTGTTAACCCTGCAGGGGTGTACCGCTACACACACGTGTGATCATTTACTGCCTTTTGCATGTCACCGTTCAAGAGATGACAGTGAGGATGCCACCACAACACTTCGGCCACAGCTCCGTTCTAGTCCAGAGAGTCGCCTATCTGAGGGGGATCCGTATGGAAGTCTGGCCGAGGTTCCAGTACAGCCTCAAAAGATGTGTGCAGGGTCCCAAGCCGGTCTTGACAAGCCGTTCATCCACTTCGCAGACCGTGCCACAGCCCTACCAGAACTCCGAACTACTGCGACTCTTGGGGTTCGAACGGGGTGAGGTACTAGGATGAGAGGGGTCAGTGAGCCCAATGTGTGGTTGTACTCTTCTTCTTGGATCACCACAAAAGAACTCGGACATAAGGCGGTGTTCGACGAGACAACCCATTGTGTACTCCTACACAGCCTCTCATCGTTCACCTTGTATTAGGGTAGATTCACCAACACATTTCACTTTCATCAACACCATGTTTATCATCATCCTGACTCACATCAAAAGCAACCTCGTTGTACCACTAAGCATGCAATAAGAAATAACAGTTGCAGGGGCCACATGATATCAACCAACTCCTACATCTGCTAGGATTGTGGTTTTCTTACTACTGTGACAAGATGATAGGTCATGCAAAGGATATGGGTTCAACTATGCGGTAGAAACGTTATCATGGTGATCATCCTAAACAATGCATAAGCGAGACATGAGAGGGAAGTTGGATTTTAAGGACATGATCAATGGGGGTTTGCTTGCCTTGCTGACGAGGTTCATTCACGGGGTCTTCAACGAAGGGGGTGATCTCGGGTTCCGGCTCCACTTCTATCAGCAACATGACAATCATAGGATCAACATAATGTACAATGCACTTGAATGCATGAAAGTTCATTTGAAAATGTTGATCGTGAAGTGATGTGGTATAGTTGAAGTAATGTCTCTGATGTGTGGATGAATCCACTTGAATTAAGGGTGTTGCAAAATCATTTGCAAAATCACTCCAAATTTTAATTTGAAAAGGATCCATATGCATGTTTGCTACTGTTCACCCATTTTAAAATGGTCAAACATGAAAACAAATTTCATATTCATAATCCTTGTATTTTCTGATAATTTTAGACATATTATTTGTCCAATTTGGAGTTAATATGAATTATTTATGAATTTCCAAAGTTTGGGCTATTTTCTTGATTTTCTGATTTCTTTTAATTATTATTTAAATCAGAAACTGATTTACTGCGTCATCCCTGCATCACAGTGATGTCAGGGGGGGGTCTGACTGCTGGGGCCCCCATGTCAGTCTCTCAGGGATTAACCCCGCTTGGATTAAAAATAACAGAGGCCATTAGGGGGGCCAGGGCCCACAATCAATGGCTGCTGGGGTGGTTAGTGGGGGTGATTAGCCTTAAGCTAATCTACCCACCGGCGGTTAGCCGGTGGCGACCACGGCGTGCGGCGGAGGTTCGCCGGAGCTCGGAATCGAGCACGGGGGGGGGGGGCACGGGATGAACACCAAAATGACCCCCGTGGCCTTCCGCGTCTGTTGCACCCTGTAGGGGAACGCCAGGGAGGCCGTGCGTGACGACAGCTTCAACAAGGCGGCGGCCCGAGCTTGGACCTCGTAGAAATCGGGCTCCGGGGCACGGGAGGAGGCGGGAATAGGGGGGGTCTGCTCACCAGAGCACGAGGAGAACGATGACGTCCACGGCGCGGTCGGGGAAGTGCTGCAAGCGGCGAATCGACGGCGGCGGAAGTGCGGCTCCGGTGACGACTTGTGGAGGAATCCGGCGTCTACGTGGCGAAGGAGCTGGCCATCTTCTGCACGACGACGTAGGAGTTCCCGGCGCTCCCTCTGGACAACTTGGCTGGAGCTCTTGCTGGCTGGGAGCACGCGTGCGCACGGCGGCGCCCTCCGGTGGGCTTCGGCCGTTGAGGAAACGACGAGGGGAAGGACGCAGAGAGAGCAGAGAGTGAGGGTAAAGGGCAGGGGGCTTCTGGGCGTCCTCGTGGCGAGCCTGGAGGCGAGAGGGAGGCCTAGAAGCCTCTGGCCATCGCGGTGGCAGTCGTCGCCCCCGGCATGCTCGACAGCGAGCTTCTTGGGGGTAGACGACAACAGGGTGTGTCTGGGCTGGGTCGGCCAGATGGGCCAGGGGAATGAGTCGGGCCTCTTTTCCCCTCTCTGTCTTTATTTCTTTTTCTTTGAAACTTTTCTGCTATTTTGTTTTGCTTTGGAAAAAAATAGCAAAGCATTTTATAAAATCCTCAAAACTTTTATGTGACCTTACATGGCATAACACTAGCCACTCACAAGTTTTGGGAAATTTTGTAATTCAAATAATTTGAATTTCAAATCAAATAGGGGTTTATTTAATTTTCCAAGGCATTGTTTGAAAATTAGAAAATTCCATGTGCATGGGATTGATCCCAAACCATTTTTAAAATGATCAGCATCATTTATAGGAATTTTCCAAATACTCAAATGATTTTTGGAAAAAGATTTTTATCTGGCCATTTGATTTAATTTCTCAGGGCTTTTCTTTTCCCCATTTTTGAATTTTCTTTTGAAATTTTTATCATGATGTAAAGGCCTAAGCTTACCCTAGCACATACCTAACTTGGGGTTGTGACACGATCCCCCGAGTGCTTTAATTAGTATTATTTGGGAAACACCTCATGTATTACTTTGAGTTTTTACACGAGTTGCCGATCTGTGCTGCTGTCGATACTGCTTTGCTGGTCGAGAGTGCCTATGGGTAGTCTATGAGTAGAACAGGCGCAGGTTTGCCACGTTCCACGGATTTCCCACGTCTTCGTCTGTCTTTGGGTTCTTTAGCCTGTATGCTCCTCCTCCTATGACCTCCGAGACGATGAACGGTCCTTCCCACTGCAGAGCAAGCTTGTGGATTTTTTCTTGTATTAGTCGCAGGACAAGATCTTTGCGGAAAGTTCTTTTCCGCAGGAGGCTGCTTTGGTACGTGTGTAGTTTATTTTGGTATCCTTCTGAACTTGCTATAGTTGTGTCCCTTGCTTCGTCTGAGATGTCTTTATCATCCTGGATTGCTTCTTCTGCCTCTTCCTCTTCGTATCCCGAGATTCGGGGAGCTCCGAACTTTAGGTCGTGTGGCAGCACATCTTCCGCCCCGTATACCATGAAAAAAGGTGTGTACTGGGTTGAGGCAATGGGGGTGGTGCGCAAACTCCATAGGACTGCGGGGAGTTCTTCTACCCAGTTTCCTGCTGCCTGTTGGAGTGGTGCGAGGAGTTGCTTTTTTATTCCTCCGCACACTAAGACGTTTTCTTTTTCCACCTGTCCGTTGGACTATGGGTGTGCGACCGATGCGTAGTTGATCTTGATGCGCAATTCTTGGCAGAAGTTCTGAAATTATGCTGCTGTGAAGTTTGTACCGTTATCTGTGATGATGTTATGTGGTACGCTGAATCGGAAGATGATGGACTTAATGAAGTTAACTGCCGTGAGGGATGTTGAGGTGGTGATTGGTACTGCCTCAATCCACCTTGTGAACTTGTCGACTGCTATTAGGATATGTGTTCGACCTCCTTTTGAGGATTTTTCAGAGGTCCCACCATGTAGCAGAATACGCCATAGGGTGTGACGAATGACGTGTGTTCTTCATCTTCTTCCTTCATCCTGATTTCGTTGTATCCTGAGTAGGCATCGAGGAAAGGCAGAAGGTTCCATCCTACGGTTGAGTCGATTATCTGGTCTATCCTTGGCAGAGGGAAGTGGTCCTTTGAGCAGTGTTTGTTGATGGGCCCGTAGTCAATGCACATGCGTAGTACGTTGGTTTCCTTTTTAGGTACTAAGACTGGTTTGTGACCCTGGTGTCCTTCTTCGTCTTTCGGATGAATTGCACGTCGAGTAGTCGATTGACTTCTTCTCCAATGGCTCTGCGCTTGGGTTCGAAAAATCTGCGCAACGTCTGCTTCACTGGTTTGGTGTTTTGATGTATATCTAGTGCGTGCTCTGCAAACTATCGTGGTATTCCGGGCATGTCGGCCGGGCACCAGGCGAAAATTTTCCACTCCTCGCGGAGGAAAACCATAAGGGCAATTGCTTGTTCTTCTGGTCGACGAGAGTAGATCCAGACCGTCTTGTCCGGGTCCTATGGGTGCACCTGATGGGTGACAATGTCGCTGTCGATGCTGAAGTCGCGAGTAAACTCTTTTGATTTGATTCTGCTTGCCAGTGGGAAAATACTCTTGTCTGACTATCTCTTCGAGCTGCTGCTGAGCTACGAACGTGTCGGAAACTTCGTAAAATTCTCGGTCGCATTGGTCTGATTTGATAAAACTCTCGTTGACCGTGATGACCCCTGCGGGTCCTATCATCTTGAGCTTGAGGTACACGTAGTTTGGGACCCCCATAAATGGAGCCAATGCGGGCCGCCCATGTATGGCATGGTATTGGGACTGCCAGTCGAGTACTTCAAACTCGAGGACTTTTCTTGCGAAGTTGCCCTTGCTGCCGAAGACAGCATCGAGCTCGATTTTTCCAAGGGAGGAGGCTGTTTCACCTGGAACTACGCCGTACAGTTTAACTCTTGACTTCTTCCAGACTGATAGTGGAATCAGCATATTATGCAAAGTGCTAGTGAATAGTATGTTTAAACTGCTGCCCCCGTTCATGAAAACTCTGTCCATGTCATAACCACCGATTTGATCTTCGAGAACCAATGGTGCGTTCCCTGGCCTTGGGATTGCGGGTGGTTGATCGCTTTGTGAGAAACTAATGTTTGTCTGTGCGTCGTACATATGGTAGGTTTCTGCTGCTTTTAGGTCCTCGGCTTCTCAAGTTTGCAGGGTGTGGGCGTCCTGTTTTGCTTTTGAGGGTCGTCCTTGTTGGATAATGCAGACCCGTCCATGGGACGGAGGGTATTTCTCTTCTACGTTGGGTGCTGGCCACTGCGTGGTTCCTCGAGCCCGTTTGGCTTCCCGTTGCTTCGCTTCCTTGAGGCTATTGGAGAGTTTGTTGAACAAACGACAATCTCTCAGGTTGTGGCCTGCTCTAAGGCGCCCCCAGTCATCTTCGAAACAGCAGATTGTGCATTGTCCATCCAGCTGTTCTTTGACTGTGAGCTTGCTGGAGCCGGCGTGCCTTCTTCTTCTTGCGATGAGGAACGACTGCGAGTGTTCTTCCGAACTGGAGTGGAACCTTGGGTCGAGCTCTATTCCGTCGTTGATCGAGTGGTTCCGAATCATCTTAGCGAACTCATCTGGTCTTTGATCTGGGTCGTAGTACTCGCAGGATTGAGTTTCGGAGTCGCCATCATGTCCCGCGGCGGGTGCCCGGGTGGCGGTGGGTTTTCGAGTGGTGGACGAAGCTGTAGCAACACGTTGCGGATCCTCGAATGAGATTTCTATGTAGACTTCTTGTACTTTCTCCAGTATCCTGGCTGGGTTCATGGTCGCGACTTGCGCTTGCCTTCTGGATCATCGAGTTATTTTTCGCCGGTCACAACTTTCGTAGTCGCCAAAAGATCGAACTTGGCCTAGTTGCGGGCCGAGCAATCTTGGTGGTGCGATGGAGAGGTTTGCGATGAACTTGAGTTCTGTGGGTGGATTGGATCTTGCTCGAGTCCTTGAGTTGTGACTTGGTGATGACGGGACCGCTGAAATCATGATTCCAACCTGCGTAGTCCCCACGATCGGCGCCAATTGACGAGGATTGATCTCGGCAAATCCCATGGTCAGGGACCCTAGGTTAGATCATATAGAGGATGAGCAGGTTGGCGATACTCCCAACCTTTATATACTAGGTTGGGTTTCGGGGAGTTCGACTCAGGCTACAGGGACGATTGCCTAATCTAGCTTTGCCTTGGACGCCTCCATGTTGGTCGCGGACTCCTACGTTAGTGCCTTCAGTAGGCTAGTCGTGGGCCTGTCGAGGATTCCAACGGGCCTTCTGTGTAAGGCCCGATATGCGGTACTGTGCTAGACCTGGATGTTTCCATCTAGATCCAAACACGAAGCACATATCAGTCCCACCGCGACACATGATAATGCCATATGCCCCGGATTTCCAACATGATATCACAACATTACAGCTACAAGGATACAACATCTCATACAATCGGCATACAACTACCTTAATACATTACATCAGCGAAAGATACATGTCTGAGTACAGACTACAATCAAATGCCTAGTGGAAAAAAGAAAAATCATCGATCCCCATAACCACACGGGTTCAGGCTCTCCGCCGGGATCCGCCTAACTAGTCGTCGTCGAGTCTCCACGTGAAACGTTGATCACCAAAACTGTTGTCGACCAAGAACCCTAAAAAGAGTTTGGGGGTTGTATCATGAGTAGAGAAGTACTCAGCATCGAACTGTGGTGGTCAAGTGACCCAGCAAGGACTTCATCACTCGTCATTCTAGGATAACTAGTAGTCTACGGTAAGGATGGGGTAAGTGGTGAGGTTGTTGCCGGACTAATATTTATGAAGTGGCTAACGATGTCGAGAATAAGATAAGAAGCCAAGCATTCGATGAGGAATCGCCTCCAAAAAGTATTGCTATCAGCTACTTACACAAACATAACACCTATCCTATCCTTGTCCTCCTCTTCGCATCCCGACGAAGAAGAAGCGGTCAAGGCACACACACGTTGATCACGTTATTAAGATTATCTCAGTCGTTGTTGTCTATGAAAAAGGAGTAGGTTTCAAGTCATCCATAACCGTGGACACGGCTTCTCGAAAATATTTAACCCTGCAGGGGTGTACCAACTGCCAATTACAAGGCTCCGCACGCACGCCCATCTCTCTCAGTTTCTACCCATTACAGGCAGCCATTTTATGATTTAGTCTCGAGAGATCCGAAACCACAGGTCCCTCTAACTAACAACGCACAAATCCGGGTGGCCCCCGGTGAGTCGACATCCAACTCAAAAGCCGGCCGCGCTCTCGAATCGGTCTCTATCGTCTGGACGAGGTCGGGATAACCTACCCTCGCCCGGGCAGGTTCCCTAGCTTCCAGGTGTGGACCAACAGGATATACCATCCCACTGGCCCGGTTTGTTGGAAATTCGCGAGGCCGGTCAACTCGCACACACACAATTTACAAATGGTAAAATCAGCTTGGGCCACCAATAGAAATGTTTGGAGCTAGATAGGTAAGAAGAGGGGACCCCATAGCATCCCACACGCGGTTAGGCACGCTCAATCATAAAACCAATACCCGGAACTCGGATCCTATGTGACTCGAATGGAACAAAGCGTCGGGGCGGGATATCCTAGACCTTCCATCCTTCGTCGAATATAGTCAACATTATAATAATATTCACATCATCCACAATAATCTAATAGTGTGATAGCCCAAACCAAGGATTAACAGGGTAACATTCGTAGCATCGTAAGCATGCATACTAAGCAGGGGCTGAGCAACGAGCAATAGTAACATAGCAGTATATGTTATGCTGGGAGGGGACATGGCTGTATCAGTTTAAAAAGGTTGTAAACATGTGGTAGGATCAAACATTGAACCTAACCAAGACTAGCATGCAAACCTCTGGTTATAATAGAATGGATCATAAGTAATGTATATTCCTTGCATGTTGATAAGTCGGATTCCGAAGGTGTAGTCGACCATAAGTTCGGATCGTCTCTGAGAGGTACCCGCGGAAGCACACAAGAAGGAAACACTGGAAAAGGCAATCGACGAGCAAGCCTCTATTACCACGAAGCAATCACGAGCAAGCATCAACAAGAAGGCAACATGAGACAATGCACTAAGGCATCGCATTTATCGTCCAGAGCGGTTACTAACAGGTTAAGTGAAGTACTCATCACACACGACGATACCGCACATTTAGAAATGTTCAAGTTTTTTATCTACACAACAAGAGCAAAGGTTGTTAACATGGCATCTCACTCAAACATGACAAGAGGTGAAGCATAAAATAAATTATATATGCTAGTCAATTTAAGTGAGGCACAATCTAAACATGGCATAACACTAAGTACCCCACAGCAATTTAAGCATTTGGTACTGTTCTGCCCTAAACCATACTTTAGGTTGGTTAACAACAGAAAACAATGGAATAAACACAAAGTACATTAAATTCTAATCAAGTTACATATAATGAACATTCCAAACGGAGTTACGGTTAAAAAGATACAAGCAATACTAGTTATGGGAACAATCTGCCAACATCAGGTAGCACAGTTTAGAGCAACAAATAAACAAGAAAAAGGTTTTAAACATGACCTAAAATGATATGCAACTAAATTAGACATGGCAGGAAGGCATGGCGAAAGGAATGAAGCAAATAGGAATTATGGTTCACTAGTTATAAGCAACACAAAAAGCTATAAAACATTACTCGTCAAGGACTCAGTGAAAAACCAGGAAAACAGGGCAGAAACTGTTAATAGCAAAGTTGTACAAACAGGGGTAACACTATATGCAAAACTGCAGCAACATGACATAGCAATATATGGGCATGAAGTAGACATGATGGTGATCAGGTACAAACAAGAATCAAGGTCAAAGGCATCACAAATCAAAAGATATTAAGCGTGCAACATGGCTTCGAAAAGTTACAGACTTTGTGAAAAACAGAGTTGGCTGCCAAAAACAATGGGATAGCAACTGTGGAGCTAAAATATAACTATGAACAGTAATGCTAACATGACAATGCAATACATATAATGAAAGTAGATATGGCATAGATTAAAATGACATGTTGCAATGCTCAATAGGATGCACGGTTAAAAAGATATATGGCAGCAAAGTTTCCATCGTACGTTAATAGCAGCACACTAACAGCAGGGTAGCTACTTTTGGTGATGATACAATAACCATGCAGCAGCCCATAATAACAAGTGAAAGCATACAACTTAATTAGACATGATGCTTAACAGGATGCAACAAGAATCACTCAATTCCAATGAACGTCACCCGAAGTTGGCTCAAAATAACAGTTTCAGCGGTTAGCAGCAATTAACAAAGGGAATGTTCATTACACAATAACTATATCTGAACAACCTCAAATCACACAACTCACTTAAGATGAAAGTTAGAGCACACAAAACTGAGAAATTCATCTTTTGGGAGCAAAGTCATCCGACCTACGGTTCATTCTCAAATCGCATCGCAAAACAGAATAAAAATTAACAAACATCAGGGACTTAGCCAAAATTTTACAGGGGAGAAAAAAAGAAAGGGGGGCCTCACCCCTGATGGGCTCGGCCCAAGACGGAGGCTGGTGGGCGCAGGTTTTCTTGGCCTCGCCCAGCGCGAGAGGGAGGCCACGGGTTGCTGCGGTGGGTCGAGAGGAGATGGAGGTGGGCCGTGGGGGCGGCGCCGGACCACGCGAGGGATGGTGGCGGTTCGGGGCGCCTCGTCTCCGCCCGAGACCCGCTGCGGTGGCGGCGCCAGCCGTCTTGGAACACCCTCAGAGTCTGTAATAGTAATCCTTCCCACTGATGACTATTAATTTTTCCTAATCATTGTTACCTTCCTTGCCTTGATCAAACTAACATGTGATCATATTCAAAACCCTGATGGTCGTTAGCCAAAACCATTTTCCCCATGCACATTTAGCACTTGGGATCAAACCCAAACCCTAAACCCTTTTGATATGAAAATAACAACAAAGTGGCAGATAAAACTTGTCCCAAAAATTGCCCAACCATTTTGTAAATTCACAAATAGTCATTGGACTATGATGCACCAACTTGGCTATTTCTGTGAGCTATAAAATAATTCAAATAATTCCAATAGTAGCTTAAAACCCCCACTTTGACCATTTAATATTTAAATGAAATATCATAAGAATTTATTTGGACCGCAAACCTTTTGTGTCAATGTTATGTGGTACAACCCTATTTTAGAAATGTGTATCATATTTTATAAAAATATAAAAATGCATAAAACAATTGCAAATGAAAACAGCAGAAAGAACAAAAGAGAAAAAAATGAAAAACAAGCTAACTGTCGCCCTGGGCAATGGCCCACTTGGCCCAAGCCCATCTCCTCGCTTGTATTCTTCCATCCAACCACTGCATCACCTGGCCCGTATGGCGCCGGACTCGCCATCAACGCTGGCAAGCCGGACCCGCCCCCACCTGCTCCCTCCTGTCGCGGAGACGATAAGGTTGACCTCGGCCAAGCCTTAGGACACCCCTCCCCACTCCCCTCTTCCTCCTCGTCTCCACGTCGACGGGGGAAAACCCACCCGACGCTGCGGAGGTCACCCCGGTGAACCACCATGGCCAGTGACCCCCTCAGCCCCCGCAACCGTGCGCTGGGTGCTCGCAGCCCACGTCCTCGTCACACGCAAAGCAAGCCGCGCCCGGAGCCACCATAGCGTTGGGAATCAACGTAGTCGTCTTCCTCTGGACACCGAGATCACCGTTGAATTGTCGCCGCCTCGCGTCACCTCCGAGCCCGCTACCAGACTCGACGCGCTCACGGTGAGTTTCTTAACCGCCGCCAACCGCTCAGAACATCACGATAAGCCGCTAGCGAACTCCCCCCTTCCCCTGCTCCGGCCGCCACTGCTCGTCGTCGTAGCCGTGTCCCCAAGCCAACCTATCCCACGCTAGCTACCCTATCGTGCTCCCCGTGAGCTTGTGGCTCGATTCACCATGGTTGCGCTCTCCAAAACCACCTGAATATCTAGACGCCATGGATGCCCGAGCTCCTGCTCTGCCATTGTTGAGCCCGTGCTCAACTCCGTCCACCCCCGCACCCACCCCCACCAGCAGTCGACGCGGGGTGCTCTTCTCGTTTGATTTGAGCCAGAGGCGTGCCAAACCATGGTCTATGCTGTGCGCTATGACGTCGCCGTCGTACTGCTCGGCGCCGGCAAGGTCTCACTAAGGCCGACGTGCGGGAACCCGGCGTCAGATGAAACTATTAGTGCCTAAGCACTCGCTGACAGTGGGCCTGCCCCCTCTAATCCCCTCTGTTTTAATTAAAACAGAGGCAAACCCCCCACTGCCATTGACATGTGGGCTCCTGCCCTTTTAAGTTAAATAAATTTGTTTAATTAAAATATCACACTGACAGGTTGGCCCACTTTTAATTAACTAGGCTAATTAAAATCAGACATTGACATGTGGGCCCTCTCTGGTTAAAATTAGATAATTAAAACAGTTTAATTGTCTCTGCCACAGGCATGTGGGTCCCCCATGTCAGTGGCACTATTTTCGATAAAGTTGGTTTATTATTAAAAGGAAATTCCGAAAATGATTTAAAATGATTAAAACATTGAAATTAAATATCTTTTAAACCGTAATTCAGATTGAAAACCTTTATACATGAAAGTTGATGAGAAAAATACATAGAATATGAATACGCTATCCGTTGGTCTACCACCCCCTCTAACATACCGAACATCGAACCGTCCCGTTCTGGACAGTCTGTCTGATGATTGCCCGATACCGATAAACTATCTGGATGAATTTATTCTGAACACAAAAGTTGTTCAGAATGGATCAACTAACACGGATACACCTTTCACATTTTTGTCGGATGTCCACGACACCTCCAGCAAGGTACCTTCCCCCTCCGGTCACCCTGTCTGGTAAATACCCGGAGCTGGCAGTTCATCCCCGGATGACTTTCCGCTCCGAGCATAATACATCATACTGCGTTAGAGCATCGTTAACATTTCATATGTCATTCCTTGATTCTATTTGCTATGATTTCTTTGTATTTACTGTTTCTTCCCCCATTTATCTCTGGTAGACCCCGTTGCTTCCGCCGACTACACCACTGCCGGGTACGACTACTTCGTCGATGACCCTACTCCTACCTTCGAGGTACCAGGCAAGCAGTGCCCCTTCACCTCTCCCTCATATCGTCTATATGTCTATACTTTTCTATTACACTAGGCATTGCTTCTGCTACCTTACTTTCCTATTCGAATGCATGGCTTGTCTTTGTCGCCCCTTGCTATACTTCCTTTATCCTATTGCATCCTGTTATATATATATATATTATATAGCAGTTAGCCATGCTCCTTATTAGACCACTAGGATTAGATAGCGGGCCGTGACCACTCGGTTAGTGATCATGGGTACTATATAATTATAAACTGCTACAAGTACGGTTCACAGAAGACACCGACTTAGGCCCCTACCCCGGCTCTGGCGAGCCACCTCAAGTGTCAGCTATCAAGGAGTAATCCTTGTAATCCACTCATTGCTGACTTTGTATAGCCGTTCTAGGGTAATGAACCACGGTTATCCTTACAGGTAAGGAGTCGGGTGACCCAACGGTGCCCGCGCAGGGTATCTTAGCGGAACGACAGGTCAGGTGTATTCCACCGGTGTGCGGCGGGCCTGGTACTGTTCGTGGCCGAGAGGTACCCTATTGTACGAAAGTCGAGCTCTTCGGAGCAAACACGAGACAATGTAAGGAGACGGTTCACCTTGTTGGTAACCGCACGAGTTGGTGGGACGACAGGGCAGGCACCGATGTTATTGGTGGTCCTGACTGCTATCGTTGTCCACGCCTCATTCAGTAAGGGGCAACGATAACGGTTGTCTCGATAGAAAACTAATAAAATGATTAATGGGTTTTGCGGATGACTTGAGTAACCTTCGGGCTTATACGCGCTGCCTACACGCGGGAATTACGGGTATGGGATCCTCTGCAACGTAGCCTCGTTCGAGAGCCTTCAGACGTCAGCAGTGCCGCGTCCTGATTGCCGGGAAGTGTATGTCTTATTTGCTCACGCGGTGTGTCTTATTTGGATTTTCTTGCACTTCACCGGCCAGACTCGCACCATGGAGGAGTACGTCGGGGTTGGGGTCCAAAGCCTCGCGTACTTAGGATGTAGACCGGCGGATGGCCTGTCTGATGTGCTCGAAGGATGGACTACGTTGTGTCGGATAGCTTCGGTGGGGTGTTCCCTGACAAGGTATACGCCACCCTGGAGATCCAAGCGTTGTAGTGTAACATAAGTGCACCCCTACAGGGAAGATCAATCAATTCGAATAGTCGTGTCCACAGTAACATGACGCTTTATGCTGATGCCAGATCCTACCACTAGAAACTATTACTATTAAACTGTCCGGACCCGGGGTTAGCGTATGAAAGACCCGCTACAACACAATCATATGGAGATCCGAGAACCATACCCTCTTGTCTAAGAAGACAAGGCCAAGCACAGAACGTTCTCGGAAAGCATTGAACGTGAGGGCATCCCATCCAGGCCGGATGATCAACTGAGATGGGTCCTCATCGTCCGCACACAAGTCTAAATGATATGGGTGATGGAATCCCATATTCATAGAAAAGTCACCTCAACCGCACACAAGTCAGCTCCAGGAAGAATCCACCTTCGGGGTCAGTGGGTTCATCTAAAACATAGAATAAGCAAACGTGAGTACAAATTCGTACTCAGCAAGACTTACGTAGAACTATACTACTCATGCAAATGCATCAAGGCAAAGGGAGGTGGGGTTCATAAGCAGAAGTGCCAGCTTTGACTTGGCTAGTCCTGAACTACGAATACCAGACTTGAGGTAAGAAGCGTACACGAATCCACTACATCTCCAACCAATTACACCACTATGTTGCCTTCCTCGACTTCCCACAAGAAAGCACGCCATAGCACTCACGCTTATCTTGGCATGTTTTATAAGTATCCAGTTCAAGTTGTCTAATAATCAAGCACAACTTTCCAAGCAGTCCTCAACCGCGGACGCGGCTATTCAAATAGTTTTTTTAACCCTGCAGGGGTGTACCGCTACACACACACGCATCAGTTACCGCCTTGGAGTGGGACCCTTCAAGCGGGTACCGGCGAGGATGTTGCCACGACACTTCGCCCACAGCTCCATTCTAGTCTAGAGAGTCGCCTATCTGAGGGGGATCCGTATGGAAGTCCGGCCGAGGTTCCAGTACAGCCTCAAACGATGTGTGCAGGGTCCCAAGCCGGTCTTGAAAAACCGTTCATCCACTTCGCATACCGTGCCACAGCCCTACCAGAACTCCGAACTAATGCGACTTTTGGGGTTCGAACGGGGTGAGGTACTAGGTCGAGAGGGGTCAGTGAGCCCAATGTGTGGTTGTACTCTTCTTCTGGGATCATCACACAAGAACTCGGTGTTAAGGCGGTGTTCAACGAGACAACCCACTGTGTACTCCTACACAGCCTCTCATCGTTCACCTTGTATTAGGGTAGATTCACCAACACATTTCCACCATCATCAACATGATCACTACCATCCGGACTCACAAAAGAGTAACCTCATTGTAACTCTAAGCATGCAATAAGCATTAACAGTTGTAGGGGCCACATGATATCAACCAACTCCTACATCTGCTAGGATCGTGGTTTTCTTACTACTGTGACAAAATGATAGGTCATGCAAAGGATATGGGTTCAACTTTGCGGTAGAATTCATAACAAGGTCATCATCCTATTTCATGCATAAGCGAGACTGAGAGGGAAATGGGTTTTTATCGACATGATCAATGGGGGTTTGCTTGCCTTGCTGACGAGGTTCGATAACGGTGTCTTCCACGAAGGGGGTGGCCTCCGGTTCCGGTTGCACGTCTATCGAGCAAACAAATCAATCAAGGGATAAATATACTTACAATGCTCAAGCACATGATCAATATTGTATTAGTGATATTCATGGTCACAATTCGTTGGTAATTCCATTTAAAAGAAGCCAATTGCAAACTCATTTGCAAATGCACCTCAAATTTGAATTCAAAAGAATGCGATATGCATGTTTTCTACTGTTAACCCATTTTAAAATAGTCAAACATAGAAAAAAGCTGCATACTCACATTCCTTGCATTTTTCTGATAATTTTAGACATATTATATGCCTTATTTGGAGTTAAAATGAATTAGTTATGAATTTCCAAAGTTTAATCAATTTTCTGACTTTTCTGTAATTTCTTTTAATTTGGAAAAAGGGATTATTTGCGTCATGCTGGGATCAGCATGACGTGGGGGGTGCTGATAGGTGGGGCCACCTTGTCAGTGTCTGGGTTAATTAACCCGGTTGGTTTAATTTAACCAGTGGCTAATTATGCCACGGGGGCCAAGTGTAAGTGGGTTAGGGGGGTCATTAGCGGGGTGGGGTTAGTGCTAATGGCGCCGGCCACGTCACCTCGCTGGCGACGAGTCGGGGGCGACTCGAACACGCAGCGGCGCTCTGGTATCTTCTTCACCCTGCCTCCTTTCTCTGCGCCAAGACCACCATTCGAAAGCCCGTGACGATCCGCGTCCAGCGCCCCACCTACGCGTTGCCGGGGAGGTCATAGACGACGGCAGCTTCGACCGCGGCGGCGACCGGAGCTTCGTCTTTGAGCAACTCTTGAAAATCGGCCTCGGGATGAAGCGAACATGCGCGCGTTGGGTGGCTAGCGTCTCCAGGAGTACTGCAGACAAGCTGGGGATGAAGGAGATGCTCTAGAGCGCGCGCTTGGCTTTCCACGGTGGCGACGGAGCTCGGCTCCCATGGAGGATCAAGGTAGGGGGTTAATGGGAAGGGGGAAATAGGCGGATTTGAAGCGTATTCTCACCCTGGTTGCAATGGACATGACGCCGGGGTCGGGGATGCTTTAACGGTGACGCAATCGACGATGGCGCGCGACGGCCGTCGACGGAGACGAAGAGGGGGGCGGCGGCTACACGGCGTCTCGGCTTGATTCCTTCTGCACGGAGGCGTAGTCGTCGTCGAGGAACACGTTGGACACGGCGTTGTGGCTTGAGGAGCTCACTGGCCATGCCTTCTTGGAGCCATGACGACGGAGGCTTTCGGGTGGCGAAGAAATCCGGCGAGGAAGAGCTCGGGAGTGGCAGGGAAGAGGGGGAAGTGGTCGAGGGCGCTTTGGGACGTCTCCAGGCGTTCAGAAGTGGACGTGGGGAAGCAGGAGGTGGCGGGGAGCTCGTCGGTGGCATCGGTGGAGTGCTGCATGCATTCCACCAAGCAGCTTGTGGGCGCGGGGAGGCAGACGCCAAGGAGGGAGGTTGGCTGGGCCGGCCAGGCTTGAGTTGGGCTACTTTTCCAGGTAAGCCCTTTCCTTTTTCTTTTCTGATAATTTGTTTTCCCTGCTAAGTAAAATATCTAGGCATTTTCTAAAATGCCCCAAATTTTTATGTGGACTTGTAATGCATATAGCTAGCCACTTATAAAGTTTGGGCACTTTTAAAATTCAAATAATTTGAACTTTATTTCAAATAGGGGTTTAAATTTAAATCCATGCTCCTCTTTGAATATTTGAAAAATCCATTAGCATGGGGTTGGTCCCACATCACTTGATACGTGATCACACTCATTTATGGGATTTTTCAACAATGCAAAAGGAATTTTTTGAGCAACTTTTATTCTGGCCATTTGAATTAAATTCATCTGGGGGGTTTCTTCTCCCATTTAATTTTCTTTTGAATTTTTTAACATTAATGCAATGTAAGACTTGATGCTAGCACATACCTAACTTTGGGTTGTGAAAACTCGCCCCCACTCAAAAGAATCTCGTCCCGAGATTCAGAAGTCTGCGGGAGGAAGGAGGGGTACTCGGCACTGAGACGGTCTTCTCTTTCGCAAGTGGCTTCTCTCTCAGAGTGGTGTGACCATTGCACTTTCAGAAAATTGATCTTCTGACGGCGAGTGACACGCTCTGCTGAATCAAGAAAACGAATAGGGCACTCTCGATAAGAAAGGTCATCTTGGAGATCAAGCATTTCATGGTCGACTTCGCCGATGGGGTCCTTGAAGCAACGCCTGAGTTGTGACACATGGAATACATCATGTACTCGGGAAAGGTGCTGTCAGAACCCTCTATTAGGTAATGTGCTAGGATCAAAGTCATCTTGCATCATGTCAAAAATTTCAAAAGAAATCATTGAAATAAAATTCAAAAGCAAAATGGGAGAAGGAACCCCCCCCCCTAGATGAATTAATTCAAAAGGCCAGATAAAAATCTTCACCACAAATTCATGTTAGATTTTTGAAAAGTCTTATAAATGAGTGTGATCACATATCAAGTGATGTGGGACCCATCCCATGCTCATGGATTTTTCAAATATTCAAACAGTGGCTTGGAATTAATCAAAAACCCCTATTTGAGTTAAGATTCAAATTATTTGAATTTTAAAAAGTGCCAAACTTTATAAGTGGCTAGTCTATATTATTATGACGCCATATAAAAAGTTTCAGCATTTTATTAAATGGTTTGATATTTTTATCAGAGCCAAAACAAATATGCAGAAAAAAAGAAAGGAAAGATTAAACAGAAAAAGGCAGAGAACTTACCTCTCGCCTAGGGCGAAGCCCACCTCCTTCTGGTCGGTCCAACCCACCCGAAGTCTTCTGTCGTCTTCCTCCCGCGCGCCCAAGCAGCTCGGTGGCGAGGCGCCGACGCCGTGGACGCCACCGCGACGCCCACGGGGTTCCAGGCCTCCCCAGCTCACCAAAGTGCGCCAGGGAGACGTCTGCATCGCCCTCTCTCACTTTCCCCCATCGCCGCTTCGCCCAGAGCCCTCCCCTCATTTTCCCCTTCTTCCCCGAGAGCCACGCGTGGCCAGTGAGCCTGTTAAGCTGCGCCGCCATGTCCTTCAAACTCCTCGTCGTCGACTACTCCGAGCTGCAGAAGTAATCGAGCCAGGAAGCTCGACCAACGACGTCCCCTTCAAGCTCTCGCCGCCGGCAGCCGTGAAGGTCTCCGTTAAATTCCCCCGCCTCTGTGACCTCCCCGACTCCAAATCCTACCTCGTCGTGTTCCCCGTGATCTGTTGAGCTTTTCCCCCAAGCTCTATGATCCCCGCAACCTCTCTAGTTGGATTCGCCATGAGAGCAGGAGCTCGTCGTCGCCTTGGTCGCCGGTGGGGCTGCTCTCTTGCTCGTACGTCCTCATCGTGCTGTCCATCGCATAGCTGGCGTTCCCAGGAGGCCGTCCAGCTAGCGCATGGCCAAGCACAGGCAGCGCAGCGTTGACTGCGTCTTGTCCGTGACTCCGTCGCCGCTAGGGCTCATCGCCGACGTGCCTCCGGTGCCTTCCGGTGGCGTTGCACTTCACCGTTCGACGCGGACGAGCATGGGGTGCACTCCAGTGCCACCAGCGTGCCAGTTAGTGGCCGGAACCACCGTCCCCGTGAGCGCCGCCGCGCTTGTTGACGCCGGCGTTTAGCCGCCGGCAGCCCATGACGTGGCCATGGTTAGGTTAGCCACTAACCAGCCTCTTAGCCACTGACACTGGGCCCCAGTGGCTTAATTAAGCCACTGGTTAAGTTAAACCAGCCGGGTTAATTAACCCAGTGGCTGACAGGCCGACCCCACACGTCAGACCCCCCCCCCCCAAGTCATCCTTTCGCAAGCCTAATGCAATAAAAGGATTTCCAGAATAAAAATAAAAAAGAGAAATTACAGAAATTCCAGAAAAGGCTATAACTTTGGAAATTAATAGAAAATTCATATCAACTCCAAATTTAACAAATAATATATGAAAAATGATCAGGAGAAAATAAGCTATCCAAATATCCAACTTCCAACCATGTTTGAGTTGAATTTAAAATGTGATCAGTAGCGTTTGCTATTTGATTTAAATGGAATTAAATCAAATTCTTTTCAAATACTTTTGCAACTTGAACCATGGCAACATAATACATTTCAACCACACATCAGAGGCCTATCATACACATTTTCAAAATGGTTCAACTTGTTCAAACAATGTCTTATGCAACTTGGCTAAATTGAATTCAAATTGGAGTTTGAATTTGCAATTCAATTTGCAATATACTCCATTTAAATGGAATTGCCCAAACACATCAGAAACATATACATCAAGTTTAAACCTTCAACCATGTGTTTGGGCATTGTATTTATATTGCGTCCTTGTTTGTTGTTTGTCGAGTCGATGTGGAACTGGAACAGGAGGCTGCCCCCTTCGTTGACGACCCCGAAGCCGAACCTCGTCAGCAAGGCAAGCAAACCCCCATTCATCATGTCGATAAAATCCCACTTCCCTCTCATGTCTCGCTTATGCATTGTATAGGATGATTACCATGCTATGTTTCTACCGCATAGATGAACCCATTCCTTTGCATGACCTATCATTTTTCACAGTAGTAGGAAAACCACAATCCTATCAACTGTAGGAGTTGATTGATATCATGTGGCCCCTGCAATTGTTACTTCTTATTGCATGCTTATAATGATACCATGTTGATACTGTTATGTGAGTCTGGATGGTAGTGATCATGATGATGATGGTAGAAAGGTGTTGGTGAATCTACCCTAATACAAGGTGAACGATCAGAGGCTGTGTAGGAGTACACGGTGGGTTCTCTCGTTGAACACCGCCCTAAGTCCGAGTTCTTGTGTGGTGATCCAAGATAAAGAGTACAACCACACATTGGGCTCACTGACCCCTCTCAGCTTACTAACTCATCCCTTTCGATGTCCAGATGTCGCACTAGTTCGGAGTTCTGGTAGGTCTGTGGCCTGGCTACTAAGTGAGAGAACGGCTCATCCGAGACCGGCTTATGCACCACGCACACATCACTTGGGTCCACTTCGGTAAACCGGCCGGGTTCACGATAGTGGTAGCCAAACCAGGTAGGCGGCTTTCTCGGACTAGATCGGCTATGAGGTAACAGTTGTGGTGAGCATCCTCGCCGACACTTCTTGAACGGTGTCGAGTACAAAGGCGGTAACTGATGATCATGTGTGTGTAGTGGTACACCCCTGCAGGGTTAACAAAACTATTTGAATAGCAGCGTCCGCGGTTAAGGACTGCTTGGAAAGCTTAGCTTGATTATTAGACAACTTGAACTGGATACTTCTAAAACACACTAAGATAAGTGTGAGTGCTATGGCGTGCTTTCTCGTGGGGAAGTCGAGGAAGGCACCATAGTGGTGTAATTGGTTGGAGAAAGTAGTGGACTCGTTTACGCTTATTACCTCAAAGTCTGGTACTCGTAGTTCAGGACTAGCCAAGTCAAAGCTGGCACTTCTGCAAGTGAAACCCCACCTCCCTTTACCTTGATACATGTGCATGAGTATTATAGCTCCTATGTAATCTTGCTGAGGACGACTTTGTACTCACGTTTGCTTAATCTATGTTTTAGATGAACCCACTGACCTAGAAGGTGGCTTCTTCATCAAGCTGTACGACTGAAGATCAAGCTAGTCTAGTCCCGGTCAGACGACTGGTTCCCTCGTGGAGGGCTTGTGTTTAAATAAGGCTTCTTAAGCCGTTTGTTAAACTTGTCTGTACTCAGACATACTTTGCTTCCGCTTGTTGTTGTAATGTTGGATCACCTACTTGTGATCTCTATGTGCACTCTGTAAGAGTTATCAATAAAATGTATAATTTGTAGAGAATTGCAATGATACCTACTGTTCATACAAGGCATGTGTGCTGCGTGTATGTTTATAACATGCATGTCTTTGTATGGGTTTTCGAGACCTTAGTTGTGATCTGGCTGGCGGTCTTTCATACACCAAGTGGCCCTTAGATGTGTGCAGCTTGGGGCATCGCGATGCGATTGCTCGAGACTCTGTCTCATGCACACTTTGTGGTATGATCGAGCCCGCCCTAGACCCCGACTAAGTGATCGGGCTGGAGTAAGTCTATGTAAGAGTTATGAGATAGTCGATAGTATGGTTGAGGCGACTTGTCTGTGAATATGGGGGTTCATCACCCATATCATTAGACTTGTGTGCGGACGATGAGGACCCATCTCAGTTAATCATCCGGCCTGGATGGGATGCCCCTCACGTACGATGCTTTCCGAGAACGTTCTGTGCTTGGCCTTGTCTGCTTAGACAAGTGGGTACGGTTCTCGGCTCTCCATATGACTATGTCGTAGCGGGACTTGCATACGCTAACCCCGGGTCCCGACAGACTTGGTATAAGAGCAGGAATGACTGTAGGACTAGTAGCCTTGGCCGAAGTCGAGTCTAGCTTGCTATAGTTATATAGTTACTCTGGTTATATAAGGGAACAACGTAAGGCTTCTTTTTTCTCCTTACCTCTTCGTTCTGAGTTCTGAGTCATCCTCATCATATTCTACGGGAAGATAGGACTAGGCTCTCCTCTGTCTGACTAGAACATCTCGTTGTTTTCTTCCTTTTAGCCGTAGAAAAGTGGTGATCGGTTTGTTAGAGTGGTTATGCTCCCTGATTTCTTACATCGTATGTAAGTGTTGTTTCTATGTTGTAAGAAATTGTCCTTTTCTTGCAATTATAGTCGTTATGATGTCCGAGTCATTCCAGGTTTATCTCATAATCTGATGCATTTGCAAACTCCTTCTTTCTGTTTCAGATGGCAGATCTTCCCCCTCGGCAGATTGTTCGTTTGACCAGGTGCCTCGGTGTGCGTGGCCATCCCGCCACGTTGATCGAGATGATGTCCTATGTGGGATATCGATGGTATCCTGAGTACACAGTTGAGGAGCAGTTCCTTGACTTCAACCAGACCCAATTCCATTGCATCGTCAGGATGTACCCGCACCACAATGGAGTCACTCAGCCTATCCACTTTGGACATGGCATTGTCATGACTGAGAACATGGTTGTGCAGGATGCTGCATATTCATGCATTACACTACTGAGAAAGGAGCACACTATCCTGAGAGAGACCTTGTTCCGCTATATCCCTACTGCACTTCCAGGAGAAGAGGGATATTACACCGGACTCTACTCAGATCACTCTGCAGAAGATCCAGTACTTCAGATGACTGCTAGGTTTGCTAGTGATCGAGATCGTGATGCACGCGCTCTCCGTTTTGAGCTTCACGCCACCCGTGTTCGTCTGTATCGAGCACTGACACTTTTGGCACCCTTCGTGAGTGTTGGATCAGTCGAGTATGATGCTATCTACCCTGTGAGGACTCAGATGCCTTCTCGAGTTGCTTGGCCCGAGATTGGAGGCATTTTTCCACCCCGTGGTCCTTTGCTTCCACCCTACGCTGGACCTAGGCCCCATCCTTGCCCAAATGGATATCAGGGTCCACAGGCCTCCGTGTTTTCCGATGGTCACCTTCAGCTACCGGGATATGCTGGTAACTTTTACGAGGACTACTATGGAGATGGAGATGAGTTAGACCGCCTGTGGTCTTACTTAGTGAGGATGTAGTAGTATCTTAGTATATTGGACGCAAGGTGTCTAAGTTCCAGAGGCTTAGATAAATAATGTATAGAAAGTCAGAGTGCTTCTGAAGGATGTATCATCTTGATCGCGTTTGTATTAGCTTGGTGCTTGTACTAAAACGATGTATGGTTTGTATGACAGCTTGTGAATATATGGCTTGTATGCTTTTATCACCATGTTGTCAAGATGATTACTTCCTTTGCTCTGTAATCCTTCCAGTACTTCAATACCTTGATTAGACTCTTCAAATCAACTCTGTTTGACTTTGGTTTTTCACCTTCAGGATGTCTCAAGGAACCCGTGGCCAGCTTGGTCGTAATCAGGGTCGTGGGAATGAACAGGAGGAAGGCAACCTTCCACCCCCACCCACGATGGCTCAGGTTCTGATGGATGTTGAGAGGAACCGCCGAGACTCTCACCATCTGCTGGAAGTCATTGCCCGCAACACCACTCAGCAGCATAACGATTTGGTGTCTCTGAACGACTTCATCCGGCTTCATCCCCCGGTTTTCAGTTACTCCACCGAGCCCCTTGACGCCGATGACTGGCTTCGCAGCATCGAGAGGAAGCTCCAGGCAGGCCATGTTGCAGATGGCGACAAGGTCAGCTATGCCACCTATCACCTTCAAGGTGCAGCTAGCTCTTGGTGGGAGAACTTCCTGAACATGCGTCCCGTTGGACCGCCCACATCTTGGGATGAATTCTGCACTTCCTTCCGCGAGCACCACATTCCCAAGGGTCTTATGGACCGCAAGCGTGAGGAGTTCTGCAACCTCACCCAAGGCAGAAGGACTGTTGAAGAGTTTAGTCGTGAGTTCAACCGACTGGCTCGCTATGCTACTGAAGAAGTCTCCACCGACGCAAAGAAGCAAGAGAGGTTCCGTCGTGGACTCAATTCCGGACTCCGTCGTGAGCTCAACCTACATGACTTTGCCAACTTCCAGGTCCTTGTCAACAAGGCCATCAAGGCAGAGGACATGAACACCTCCAATGACTTTCGCAAACACCCTAGGGACGATGGTTCATCCAGTTCCGGCTCTCAGAAGCGCAAGATCTGGACTCCCAACAGTATGTTCCGCCAGAACAACCTACCGAGGCCATCCTATGTGGCGACTCGTCCAACAACTCAGTTCCACCCAGCTCCACCAAAAAACCCAGCTCCACGCACTTTCTTTGGAGCCTGTTACAAGTGTGGTCAGGCAGGCCACTACTCTCGCGAGTGCCCCCAGAACCAGCTCCAGAATCAGAATGCTCCACCCCTTGCCGGAGGCAACAACAATGGTCGTGGCAAGCCCCCCCAGAAGGTTTACACCACCAAACCCGCTCTTCCCGCCACTCGTGGTTGTGTGAACCAGATTGCCGCCGAAGAGACTGACGACACCACTGACGTCATTCTTGGTACGCTCCCAGTCAATTATGTTCCTACTTCCATTCTTTTCGACCTAGGAGCATCTCATTCATTCATGTCGGAAAGTTATGCACTTCGTCATGAGTTATCCTTTGTTGAATTGTCCACCCCTATGATTATTCAAACTCCAGGGTCAAGATGGAAAACTAATAGAGTTAGCCACAGTAATCAAATTGCAATTGAGGGTTTAGTATTCCTTGCTTCACTCATAGCCCTCAAGTCTTCAGATATTGATGTCATCCTTGGCATGGATTGGCTATCAAGACAGAATGCCTACCTAGATTGCGAAGGCAAATCAGTTAAACTCACCCACCCTTCAGGAAAGACCGTCAACTACACCTCACCCAGAACAAGAACCCAGGTGCATTCTTAAGCCTGTGTTTAAGAAAGGCTTGTGTTTAAAAAAGGCTTCTTAAGCAGTTTGTTAAACTTGTCTGTACTCAGACATACTTTGCTTCCGCTTGTTGTCGTAATGTTGGATCACATACTTGTGATCTTTGTGTGCACTCTGTAAGAGTTATCAATAAAATGTATAATTTGTAGAGAATTGCAATGATACCTACTATTCATACAAGGCATGTGTGCTGCGTGTATGTTTATAACATGCATGTCTTTGTATGGGTTTTCGAGACCTTAGTTGTGATCTGGCTGGCGGTCTTTCATGCACCAAGTGGCCCTTAGATGTGCGCAGCTTGGGGCATCGCGATGCGATTTCTCGAGACTCTGTGTCGTGCACACTTTGTGGTATGATCGAGATCGCCCTAGACCCCGACTAAGTGATCGGGCTGGAGTAAGTCTATGTAAGAGTTATGAGATAGTCGATAGTATGGTTGAGGCGACTTGTCTGTGAATATAGGGGTTCATCACCCATATCATTAGACTTGTGTGCGGACGATGAGGACCCATCTCAGTTAATCATCCGGCCTAGATGGGATGCCCCTCAAGTACGATGCTTTCCAAGAACGTTCTGTGCTTGGCCTTGTCTGCTTAGACAAGTGGGTACGGTTCTCGGCTCTCCATATGACTATGTCGTAGCGGGACTTGCATACGCTAACCCCGGGTCCCGACAGGTGCGGGGGTAGTTCAAGTTGGTAGGCAACTTCTCAACGTTTAGCAAGAATGCGGAACGGTCCAATGTAACGTGGGGCCAACTTTCCTTTGATACCGAAGCATTGGGTTCCCTTCAAAGGAGTAACCCGAAGGTAAGCCTTCTCATCCAGATTGTAGCTTTCTTGCCTATGATGACGATCATAGTAGGTTTTCTGACGAGACTGTGCTGCTTTCAATTGATCACAAACAATGCGAACATGCTCTTCTGCTTCCATGATCATATCCGGTCCAAAGAATTGTCTTTCACCGGTTTCTGACCAGCTTAGGGGTGTTCGACATCTTTGTCCATAAAGGAGTTCAAAAGGAGCCATGTTCAGACTAGACTGGAAACTATTGTTATAAGAAAATTCGGCGAATGGAAGAGACTTCTCCCAATTCTTTCCGAATGAGATAATACAAGCTCTGAGCATGTCTTCAAGAATTTGGTTAACCCTTTCGACTTGACCACTAGACTGAGGATGGAAAGCTGTACTAAAGGAGGGATGAGTTCCCATAGCATTTTGAAAGCTTCCCCAGAATCTAGAGGTGAAAAGGCTACCACGATCAGAATTGATTTCCAAAGGAACACCATGAAGAGACACAATTCTAGAGACATACAAGTCCGCTAACTGGCTAGCAGTTATAGACTCGCGAACGGGAAGGAAGTGTGCAACTTTGGAAAGTCTATCCACGACAACGAAGATAGCATCATTTACTTTCTGGGTTTTTGGAAAGCCAGTGATGAAATCCATACTGACTTTGTCCCATTTCCACTCTCGAATAGGAGAAGGTTGAAGTGTACCAGCAGGATTTTGGTGTTCTGTCTTAATGCGACGACAAACATCACATTCGGCAACAAATCGAGCAATGTATCTCTTCATCAAAGTCCACCAAAATCTCTGGCGTAGATCTCGGTACATTTTTGTGCTACCGGGATGAATCGAGAGGGGTGTACCGCTACACACACACGCATCAGTTACCGCCTGGGAGTGGGACCCTTCAAGCGGGTACCGGCGACGATGTTGCCAAGACACTTCGCCCACAACTCCGTTCTAGTCTAGAGAGTCGCCTATCTGAGGGGGATCCGTATGGAAGTCCGGCCGAGGTTCCAGTACAACCTCAAACGATGTGTGCAGGGTCCCAAGCCAGTCTTGAAAAACCGTTCATCCACTTCGCAGACCGTGCCACAGCCCTACCAGAACTCCGAACTACTGCGACTTCTGGGGTTCGAACGGGGTGAGGTACTAGGTCGAGAGGGGTCAGTGAGCCCAATGTGTGGTTGTACTCTTCTTCTGGGATCACCACACAAGAACTCGGTCTTAAGGCGGTGTTCAACGAGACAACCCACTGTGTACTCCTACACAGCCTCTCATCGTTCACCTTGTATTAGGGTAGATTCACCAACACATTTCCACCATCATCAACATGATCACTACCATCCCGACTCACAAAAGAGTAACCTCATTTTAACTCTAAGCATGCAATAAGCATTAACAGTTGCAGGGGCCACATGATATCAACCAACTCCTACATCTTCTAGGATTGTGGTTTTCTTACTACTGTGACAAAATGATAGGTCATGCAAAGGATATGGGTTCAACTATGCGGTAGAATCGATAACAAGGTCATCATCCTATTTCATGCATAAGCGAGACTGAGAGGGAATGGGTTTTCATTGACATGATCAATGGGGGTTTGCTTGCCTTGCTGACAAGGTTCGATAACGGTGTCTTCAACGAAGGGGGTGGCCTCCGGTTCTGGTTGCACGTCTATCGAGCAAACAAAGCAATCAAGGGATAAATATACTTGCAATGCTCATCACATGATCAATATTGTATTGGTGATGTTCATGGTCACAATTTGTTGGTAATTCCATTTAAAAGAAGTCAATTGCAAACTCATTTGCAAATGCACCTCAAATTTGAATTCAAAAGAATGCCATATGCAGGTTTGCTACTGTTCACCCATTTTAAAATAGACAAACATAGAAACAAGGTGCATACTCACATTCCTTGCATTTTTCTGATAATTTTAGACATATTATATGCCTTATTTGGAGTTAAAATGAATTAGTTATGAATTTCCAAAGTTTAATCAATTTTCTGACTTTTCTGTAATTTCTTTTAATTTGGAAAAAGGGAGTATTTGCGTCATGGTGGCATCAGCATGACGTGGGGGGGGTGCTGACAGGCGGGGCCACCTTGTCAGGGTCTGGGTTAATTAACCCGGCTGGTTTAATTTAACCAGTGGCTAATTAAGCCACTGGGGCCTAGTGTCAGTGGATTAGGGGGGTCATTAGTGGGGTGAGGTTAGTGCTAATGGCACCGGCCACGTCACCTCGCCGGCGACGAGTTGGCGGCGACTCCCAGACACGGCGGCGCTCTGCTATCTTCTTCTCCTGGCCTCCTTTCTCTGCGCCAAGACCACCATTCGAAAGCCCGTGACGATCCGCGTCGAGAGCACCACCTACGGGTCGCCGGTGTCACAACCCTAGTTTTGGTATGTGCTCTTATTACTAGAAATAATTGCATCATGTTTAAATTCCTTGATTTAATAATTGGGGATTTGGAAAAGCCTCAAAAAGAATTTAAATAAAAGGCCAGATAAAAAGTTTTTCCAAAATTCCTCCAAACAATTTTGAAAAGTCCTATAAATGAGTATGATCATTTTAAAAATGATTTGGAGTCAAACCCATGCTCATGGATTTTTCAAATATTCAAACAGAGGATTGGAAATTAAATTTTATTCATATTTGAATTGGATTCAAATTATTTGAACTCCAAAAATCCTGAAAACTTGGGTGTGGCTTTATATCAGTCACATATAGGCCCAATAAAAATATCAGGGTTTATAAAATTGTTTTGTTATAAAAACAAAACAAAACAAAAGAAACAGAAACAAATAAAAGAAAATTAGAGAAAGAAAAAGAGGCCCAACTTACCTGGAGCCACCAGGCCTGGCCCAGCCCAGCCCAGTGGCTCTTGTCGTCTTCTTCCTGGCGCCAAGAGGACGTCGCCGTGGAGGGCATGCCGAGCCCGGGCGCCACCTCCTGCTTGCCACGGAGCTGCCTGCTCCCCCCCGTCCTCATCTCTTCGCCGTGGAGGCCCTGTGCTCATCCCCTTCCTCCCCCCCCCTCTGGAACCCTTTCCCCTCTCTCTCCCGTCTGATCCCATGCGCCACAAATAAGCTTCGCAGAGCGCCGCTGTGCTCCGACGCGGCCAGAGGCCGAACCAGACCGTGGAGCCTTGTCTAGGAGGACCGGCGACGACCTCTTCTCCACCTCCAGCAAGGAATTGACCCGAGGGCGTCCCTAGCCGAGGCCCGCGTCTCCCTCGTCCGCCACGGCCACTGCACCTCGTCGCTCGATTCGCCGCCGGCATACTTCCTCCGGCCTCCCCGACCACTCCATCACGCTCAGGGTGAGCACGCGCTCGATTTGCCCCTAACCCCGAACCCTCTGGTGGTCCGATTCGCCGTGGCCACAGAGCTCAGCTCCGGCCGCCGCCGAGCTTGACTGCCACCGCGGCCCTGGACCCTCCAGTGCTCGCCCGTGTGCGCTGCGAGACGCGCGCGTGTGCGAGGGCCCGTTTGGTGCCCTCCCCGTGCCGTCCCGTGGCCGGAGCCGCCTGCTGCGTGGGCGCCGCCTCGTCCAGCGGCCACCGGCGGCTAGACGCCGGAAACGGCCGATGTGGCCGTTTAGATTAGGGACTAACCCCGTGGTTAGTTGGCCCTGGGTCACTGACTGGTGGGACCCAGTGCCCTAATAATCCCCTGTTAATTTAACTAAAAGGGAATTAACCCAGAGACAATGACAGGTGGGTCCCAGCCGTCAGTTTGACTAGTCAGCACCCCTGAGGTCATCATGATGTCATGCTGACGCAGTAAAGTGTTTTCCTTTTTACAAATAATCCAGAAATTCCAGAAAATGATTAAATCTTTGAAATTCAATAACTTTTAAACCATAACTCAAAATCAAACAAATAATATATGAAAAATCATCAGAAAAATGCAAGGATTCCAAATATCATACTTTCATAGATGAAAAACACATCTATGGTGGGGAACCAGTAACATTTAGCTATATGGCTTATTTGGAATAATTCAAAATAAATGTTTAAATCATTTCAAATTAAATATTTGCAATGCCAACCTTATCACATGAACATCAGAGGCATATCATACACATGACAACATGGTTTACCATATCCAAACATTAGAAAATGCAACTTTGGCTAATTTGAACCACATTTGGAGTTTGGATTTGAATTCCTTTTTCAAATCAACTTCAATTAAACTTGTTGCAAATTGAACATAGATGACATCAGTACCATTCCATGTTTCATTCTTGAATGTGCATTGCAATGTGATGTTTATACTTTGTTGTCTCGGTGTTTGCTTCTTCTCGATAGATCCATCGCCGGACGTAGTCCCTGTTTTCTCCGAAGAGTGGCACCCCCGAGTCTCAACAATAAGGCAAGCAAACCCCCTTTGATAATATCTATAAAAACCCAGTTTCCCGCTTCTTCTCTTATGCATGATTAGGTGATTCACATGTTACTGTTCTTCCGCTAGTTGAACCCATCCTTTGCATGACCTATCATTGCTACCACAGTATTAAGCAAACCTCAACCTAGCAGATACAAGTTTGTTTGTGTTCATCATGTGGCCCTTCATCCTTGTTATGCTATGCCATGCTAGAGTTGTTTGCAATGAAGTTGATCCATCTGGGTGATGTATCGGGATGGTAGTGAACACATGCAACAAGGTGGTAACGTGTTGACGAAGTCACCCTAAAATAAGTGAACAATGAGAGTCTGTGTAGGAGTACACAGTGGGTTGTCTCATTTACACTGCCCTAGGCCCCGAGTTCTTGTGTTGTGATCCAAGACACAGATTACTACCACATGTTGGGCTCATTGACCCCTCTCGACCTATTAACTCCCCCCGACTAGGGTCCAGGATTTGCATGGGTTAATTTTCTTCTATTTGCTTTCATAACATAGCACGTTTTTAGGCAAGCGCAACACCATCCGTCGAGGTGGTCTTGTCGGACCGTCCATACATCGTCTGGGTCCTGAACGGAAACCCCGGCCGGATTCCCGATTGGGGTACATACTCAGATAGGCGATTCCCTGGACTAGAGTTGGAGCCGTGAGGTAAGTGTCGTGGTACTATCCTCTCCGACACCGCTTGAAGGTGACGAGTTCTAGGCGATAAGTGGTAGCTATGTATGTGAAGAAGTACATCCCTGCAGGGTTAATGAACTATTCGAATAGCCGTGTCCGCGGTTATGGACTACTTGGAGATCTTTACTTGATTATTAGACAACTCAAATGGATACTCTAAAAATCGCAAGATAAGTGTGAGTGCTTTGGGTTACTTCCTCGTGGGGAAGTCGAGGAAGGATCCATGGTTGTGTATTGATGTGGTGATCAAGATTAGATGGACTCGTGTGTGCCTCTCATCTCAACTCTATGTAGTCGTAGTACTGGATAGCCAAGTCAAAGCTTTCTGCATGACAACCCCACTTGCCTTTACCTTGATACCTGAGCATGAGTAGTATAGTTCTGACGTAAGTCTTGCTGAGTACGACTTTGTACTCACGTTTGCTTATTCTATGTTTTAGAGACGAGACCACTGAACCTGATGGTGGCCTCCCCTTTCAAGGTCGACGTCGACGAAGTAATGTAGTCCCAGACAGCAGCCTGGTCCCTCTGGAGGGTCGTTGTGTTTTCTTAAAGGCTTCTTAAGCCATTTGTTAACCTTGTCTTTACTAAGACATAATTTGCTTCCGTTGTTGTATGATGTAATGTTGGATCACAGTGATGTGATCTCTGCTTGTAACACTACTATATCTGCTCTGCTTAGCAGATGCAATAAAGCTATGAGTTTGTAGAGTTCATGTTGTGTTACCTGCTGTTATACACATGGCATGCATGCTGCGTGTATGTTTATATCGTGCATGTCATGTGTGGGGTTCGATACCTTAGTTGTGTTCTCGCCGGCGGTCTTTTATACACCAAGTGGCCCTTAGATGTGCGCAGCTTGGGGCATCGCGATGCGATTGCTCGTGACTCTGTCACGTGGCACACTTTGTTGTATGATTGAGCCCACCCGAGATCCCGACTAAGAGATCGGGCTGGAGTATGTTTATGTAAGTGTTATGATTCAATCGATAATATGGTTGAGGCGACTTGTCTATGAGTATGGGATTTCACCACCCATAATCATTTAGACTTGTGAGCAGACGATGAGGACCCATCTCAGTTGATCATCCGGGCCTGAATGGGATGCCCCTCACGTTCGAGCTTTCCGAGAGTGTCTTGTACTTGGCCTTGTCTGCTTAGACAAGTGGGTATGGCTCTCGGCTCTTCATATGATTGAGTTGTGGCTGGAATTACATATGCAAACCTCGGTTCCCGATAGCCGGGGAGGTCATAGACGACGGCAGCTTTGACCGCGGCGTCGACCGGAGCTTCGTCTTTGAGCAACTCTTGAAAATCGGCCACGGGATGAAGCGAACATGCGCGCGTTGGGTGGCTAGTGTCTCCAGGACTACTGCGGACAAGCTGGGGAGGAAGGAGATGCTCTGGAGCCTCGCGCTTGGCTTTCCACGGTGGCGACGGAGCTCGGCTCCCATGGCGGATCGAGGTAGGGGGCGAATGGGAAGGGGGAAATAGGCGGATTTGAAGCGTATTCTCAACCTGGTTGCAATGGACGTGACGGCGGGGTCGGTGATGCTTTAACGGTGACCAAAAATAGGAAAAGGTTGAAGTGTACCAGCAGGTCTTTGGTGTTCTGTCTTAATGCGACGACAAACATCACATTCGGCAACGAATCGAGCAATGTGGAAAGCCCGAATATCTATATGATGCAACCTTTTCTTCATTCTTTTTCTATGCACATGCCAAATGGAAAGCCCGAATCTATTGTGACTCCTGGACCGGATCGGGTACGTAAAGAGGCCAAGCGGGGCTCCCATAAACCCTACACACAATCAAAATAACCTCATTGTATCACTAAGCAGCAATAAGCAGTAACAGTTGCAGGGGCCACATGTTCATCATTCAACTCCTATATCTGCTAGGATTGTGGTTTGCTTAATACGGTGAAAAAATGATAGGTCATGCATTGGAGTGGGTTCAACTAAGCGGAAGAAAGTTTCTCGGTGATCTCCTAAACATGCATAAGCGAGACTGAGAGGGAAGTAGGATTTTATAGACATGATCAATGGGGTTTGCTTGTCTTGCTGACGATACACGGGCCTTATCGGTGGCCTTCTTCTTCGGGGGTGATCACCGTCTAGGAGGTACTATTACCGGCACAATCATCAACAAGAGGGGGGGGGAACATTGTAATAGAATGCACAAGCACATGTTTATGTTTTCACATGATGTCAATGGTATTGATGTGACCTAGGTTCAATTTGTCACATTTTAATTGAAGGTGATTTGAAAATTAATTCAAATTCAAACTCCAAATGTTATCCAAATTAGGTCAACTTGCATTTGCTAATGTTTGTCCATTGTAAACCAGGTGATCATGTGTTTGATATGCCTCTGATGTTCAAGTGAGATGTGGTGTATTGCAAAGGTTCAAATTACAAAAGCATTTGAATTTAATTTGAATTAATTCCAATTAAGACAAATAGCAAAAGCTACTGGTCCCATTTTAAATTCAACTCAAACATAGCTTAAAGTTGTATATTTGGATAGATTATTTTCTTCTTATCATTTTTCATATATTATTTGTCCAATTTGGAGTTAATATGAATTTTCTACGATTTTCTAAATTTTCAGCTATTTTTTGGATTTTCTGTAATTCTATTAAATATAAAACCCCTTTACTGTGTCATGCTGAACTCAGCATGACGTGGGGGAGCTTCTGGCCAGTGGGGCCCTCCTGTCAACCTCTCTGGGGTTATACCCGAGTTAGTTTAAAATGACAGGGGTTTAGGGGAGCCCTGGGCCCACTGTCAGTGGGGTTGGTTAAGGGTGTGGTTAGGGTTAACCTAATCTACTCGCCGGCGGCGACCGAAGTCCACGGCGGAGGGACTCGCCGGACTTGCATTTGGAGCACGGGGGGCCACGGGATTTGGCCGGGGAGAACGCCCGTGCTCTCCCGCGACGAAAGAACCCAACAGGGGGTCACCAGGGCGTCGGGAGGGCCGGTTGCGCCAAGAACAGCGGCGGCCGAAGCTAGGGCTCCGAAGGACAGCGACGCAGGCGGCGCGGGGTGGGGCTTGCAGCAGGGGATCGACGCGAGAGCTCACGGTGAACACGAAGAGCCCGTCGGGGAGGGCAGAGGAGCGATGGTGGCGTCGTTTTTCTCGGGGAAGACACGGTGGCCGGCGGCGAAGAAATTGTCCCTGGCGTCATCTCTGTGGCCTCCGGGCTTCAATTGGAGGAGGAATCCGAAGGTGGCGAACGTGTTACATGTGTTGGACAAGGCGGCAGGGGCTCTGTAGCTCTCCGGCAACGAGGGCCCACGGCTGCGCTACACGGCGGCTCTCGGGTGCGCGTGGGAAAGCGACGCAGAGAGGGGCTGGTCGAGCGAGAGGTAGGGGAAGGGGTGCGGCATGTTCTGGCTGCTGCGTGGCGCAAGGAGGTGCTTCGAGGAGGCCTAGAAGGCTCTCAACGGCGTCGGGGTGGCGCCGACTTGCCACCGAGGTGCTTGGTAGCGCGGGGAAGAAGAGACAAGAAGAGGGTGGGCTGGGCCGAGGCCAGGTGGGCTGGGGAAAACTAGTTGGGACAGATGCCACTCTGTCCCTCTTTCCTTTATTTCTCTGATTTTGCTTTTGTTTTCCCTTTTCTTTCTTTGTTTTGCTCTTAACAAAAATAGCAGAGCATTTTTATTAAATGCCCTGTTATTTTTATAAATCCTAGGTGACCAGTAGCTAGTCACTTTTAGGATTTGGGAATTTTTTAAATTCAATATATTTGAATCCTAATTCAAATAAGGGTCAAATTTAATTTCCAGGGCACATTTTGAATTTCAGAAAATTCCTCGGGCATGGGAATGAACCCAAACCTCTTTTAAAATGATCATCATCATTTATAGGAATTTTCCAAATATTCAAATGATTTTTGGAAAAGATTTTTTTCTGGCCATTTGAATTAACTTCTCAGGGGTTTCTTTTCCCCATTTTTGATTTTCTTTTGAAATTTTCACATGATGCAAAGGGGCATTCAAACCCTAGCACTTACCCAAATTGGGGTTCTGAAAACTCGCCCCCACTCAACAGAATCTCGTCCCGAGATTCATAAGTCGTCGGGATAAAGGTGGGGGTACTCAACACAGAGGAGGTCCTCTCTTTCCCATGTAGCTTCTTTCTCGGAGTGGTGTGACCATTGCACTTTTAGAAATCTGATCGTCTGACGACGAGTGACACGCTCTGCTGAATCAAGAATACGAACAGGGTACACTCGATAAGAAAGGTCATCTTGGAGATCAAGCGTTTCATGGTCGACTTCGCAGATGGGGTCCTTGAAGCAACGCCTGAGTTGTGACACATGGAATACATCATGTACTCGGGAAAGGTGCGGAGGTAGTTCAAGTTTGTAGGGAACTTCTCCACGTTTAGTGAGCATGTGGAAAGGTCCGATGTAACGTGGAGCCAACTTGCCTTTGATACCGAAGCGTTGGGTTCCCTTCAGAGGAGTAACCCGAAGGTAATCCTTTTTATCAAGATTGTAGCTTTCTTCTCTATGATGACGATCATAGTAGCTCTTCTGACGAGACTGAGCGGTTTCAATCGATCACGAACAATGCGAACTTGCTCTTCTGCTTCCTTGATCATATCCGGTCCAAAGAATTTTCCTTCACCAGTTTCTGACCAGTTTAGTGGTGTTCGACATCTTCATCCATAGAGGAGTGCAAAGGAGCCATGTTCAGACTAGATTGATAGCTATTGTTATAAGAAAATTCGGCGAAGGGAAGAGACTTCTCTCAATTCTTTCCGAAAGAGATAACACAAGCTCTGAGCATGTCTTCCAAGATTTGATTAACCCTTTCAACTTGACCGCTAGACTGAGGATGGAAAGTTGTACTAAAGGATAGATGAGTTCCCATAGCATTTTGAAAACTTTCCCAGAATCTAGAGGTGAAAAGGCTACCACGATCAGAATTGATTTCCAAAGGAACACCGTGAAGAGACACAATTCTAGAGACATACAAGTCTGCTAACTGGCTAGCAGTAGTAGACTCGCGAACGGGAAGGAAGTGAGCAACTTTGGAAAGTCGGTCAATGACAACGAAGATGACATCATTTCCTTTCTGGGTTTTTGGAAAGCCGGTGATGAAGTCCATACCGACCTTGTCCCATTTCCACTCGGGAATAGGCAATGGTTTAAGAGTACCAGCAGGTCTTTGGTGTTCGGCCTTAATGCGACGACAAACATCACATTGGGCAACAAATCGAGCAATGTCTCTCTTCATCCTAGTCCACCGAAATCTCTGGCGTAGATCTCGGTACATTTTTGTGCTACCGGGATGAATCGAGAGGGGTGTGTCATGGGCTTCTTTGAGGATGAGTTGCCTTAGATCTCTATTCTTAGGTACTACCAAATGATTTTCAAAGAATACCGTTCCTTTGCTATCTGTGGAGAAACATTTAGAAAGTCCTCTAGCAATGTTCTCCTTGATCCGGCGAACACCTCGTGCACGCCTTTGGGCAACTACGATTTGATCCTCAAGAGTGGGTTTCGCCACCAAGGTAGAAAGATATCCATGAGAAATTCCTCATGAATAAGTGGTTGACATAGTTGTAACATGAGGTTGTTACAATACGACTTACGACTTAGTGCATCAGCCATGACATTGGCTTTGCCTGGGGTGTAAGATATTCTTCAGTCATAATCTTTTATCAACTCTATCCAGCGTCTTTGCCTAAGATTAAGATCTGGCTGGGTGAATATATATTTGAGGCTTTGGTGGTCGGAATAGATCTCACAACGATTACCAAGGAGGTAATGTCGCCAAGTTGTCAGGGCATGAACTACGGCAGCGAGTTCAAGATCATGGGTAGGATAGTTCTCTTCATGTGGACGCAACTGGCGTGAAGCATAAGCTACCACATGTCTATCTTGCATAAGTATGCATCCTAAGCCTTGCCGTGAGGCGTCACAAAAGATCTCGAAATCCTTTTTGGTGTCTGGAGGCGGAAGTACGGGTGCAGAAGTCAATCTTCTTTTTAGCTCTTGAAAGCTTTCCTCGCACTTGGGAGTCCATTGGAATTTCTTATCTTTCTTGAGGAGTTCAGTTAGAGGCTTCGCAACTTTGGAGAAGTTCTCAACGAAGCGGCGACAATAGCTTCCTAAGCCAAGAAAACTACTAACTTGCTTAACTGATTCAGGTTTAGTCCAGTCAAGGAAGGCCTGAACTCTCTCGGGATTGACAGCAATGCCTTTTGCAGAAATCACGTGGCCTAAATAGGTCACTTCTGGTAGCCAAAATTCACACTTGGAGAATTTAGCATACAGGCGATGCTCTCGAAGTTTCCTCAATACCAACCTAAGATGTTCTGCGTGCTCTTCTTCGTTCTTCGAGTAGATGAGAATGTCATCAAGATAAACTACAACAAATTTATCTAGGTACTCCATGAAGATCGACTTCATCAAGCGCGAGAATGTGGCGGGGGCATTGGTTAAACCAAAGGACATGACGATGTACTTTTAAAGACCATATCGAGTAGTAAAAGTCGTTTTGGGAATGTCCTCGTTTCGGATTTTGATTTGATGATAGCCTAATCTCAAATCCATCTTGGAGAAGACAGAGTATCCAGCAAGTTGATCATAAAGATCATTGATCCTGGGAAGTGGGTACTTGTTCTTTATCGTCGCTAGATATAGCGGGCGATAGTCTACGCACATCCTTTCTGTTCCATCTTTCTTCGTTACGAACAGAACGGGGCAACCCCATGGCGATGAGCTAGGGCGGATGATGCCTTTTGCCAACGAAGCATCAAGTTGGTTTTTTAGCTCAGCTAACTCATGTGGGGCCATTCTATATGGACGTCTGGAAATTGGGGCTGTGCCTGGTATAAGATCCACTATGAATTCTACACATATGTCGGGTGACTAGGTCTAAGGAGTTGGATTACTGGGTAGCATCCTAGAGGATAACCACGGCTTACTAGGGGTTACAACAGAGATGTCAGAGTAGCAAAGTACCCCAACACGATGGTTAGTGTGGTTCTTCTAGTTAGAAGACATCTAAACTGGGAGGAAGAATAGCAAATGAATCACTATAGGTTTCTAGAAGAAAACCTACAACAAACACTATGGAACGGTCGGGAAGCCACCTATCAAATCTTCTGGAAAGACAACCGAAATGGAGGGAAGGATTTTTCCAATGTATCAGATTATGAAGAAACCTGGATTGACTTGGACAGCATAATGGTTGTACCGGGATGGAAAACAAGACAACCTCGAGGAGATGGGACAGAACTTCTTCAAGGAACTCAAAGACACGAATACTCTGGACAACCACAACTGTCCTACGGCTATAATGAGGAAATCAACGAGATGTTCTAGTCAGACATAGATGAGCCTAGTCTTATCATCCCGTAGAACAGATAAGGGTGATCCAGAACTCAGATCGATGAGGGTAAGGAGAAAAAGAAGCCTTGCGTTGTTCCCTTTATACCAAGTAACTATATAACTATAGATTGCTAGACTCGTCTGCGACCAAGGCTTTGATAATCCTACAGACAGTCCTGCTCTGATACCAAGTCTTACGGGACCCAGAATATGCATATGTAATTCCAGTCATGATACAATCGCATGGAGAGCCGAGATCCGTACCCACTTGCCTAAGCAAACAAGGCCAAGCATAGAACACTCTCGGAAAGCATCGAACGTGAGGGGTATCCCATTCAGGCCGGATGATCAACTGAGATGGGTCCTCATCGTCCTCTCACAAGTCTAAATGCTTATGGTTGGTGAATCCCATACTCATAGACAAGTCGCCTCAACCATGTTATCGATTGAATCCTAACTCTTACATAGACTTACTCCAGCCCGATCACTTAGTCGGGGTCCAGGGCGGGCTCGATCATACCACAAAGTGTGCACGTGACAGAGTCACGAGAAATTGCATCGCGATACCCCAAGCTGCGCACATCTAAGGGCCACTTGGTGTATAAAAGACCGCCAGCCAGATCACAACTAAGGTCTCGAAAACCCATACTAAGACATGCATGTTATAAACATACACGCAACACACATGTCTAGTATGAACGGCAGGTATCATCACATAACTCTACAAAGTGTATCTTTATTGACTTACACATCGAGCATACAAAGATCACATGTCTGTGATCAACCTTACATCATACAACGGAAGCTAATTAGGTCTGAGTACAGACAAGTTTAACAAATGACATAGAGAAGCCTTGTTTAACAAACATGCCCTTCCACGAGGGACCAGACTGCTGTCTGGAACTATACTACAAAGGTCAACGTCGAGCTTCAGGTCGGTGACTCCATCGGGGCCCGGGTTCTCATCTAAAACATGGAATAAGGAAACGTGAGTACAAAGTCGTACTCAGCAAGACTTACATCAGATCTATACTACTCATGCTCAAGTCTCAAGGTAAAGGAGGTGGGGTTCAACATGCAGAAGTGCCAGCTTTGACTTGGCTAGTCCTGAACTATGAGTACCAGACTTGAGGTAAGAAGCGTACACGAGTCCACTACCAAGTCTCCAATCAATACTCCACTATGGATACTTCCTCGACTACCCCACGAGGAATCCCACCATAGCACTCACGCTTATCTTGTGAGTTTTATAACTATCCATTCAAGTTGTCTAATGATCAAGTAGAGGTCTCCAAGTAGTCCATAACCGCGGACACGGCTATTCGAATAGTTCATTAACCCTGCAGGGGTGTACATCTTCACACGCGTGTCATCACTTATCGCCTCGTTCTCGTCACTCTTCAAGCGGGAGTCGGACGTGGATGAAACCAAGGCACTATCCTCACATCACCTTCTATAATCCAGGGGTCGACTACCTGAGTTTGGCACCGCTCGAGAGTCCGGCCGGTTCCACGAAACGGACTCAGGTAATGTAAGGGACCGAGATGCCACCTCTGCCAGATGGTTTCACTGCCTCACAGGTCCACCCACATATCTATATGATACAACCTTTTCTTCATTCTTTTTCTATGCACATACCAAATGGAAAGCCCGAATCTATTGTGACTCCTGGACCGGATCGGGTACGTAAAGAGGCCAAGCGGGGCTCCCATAAACCCTACATGTGGTCATACTCTTTGTCTTGGATCACAAAACAGGAACTCGGGGGCCTAGGGCAGTGTTCAACGAGACAAACCACTGTGTACTCCTACACAACCTCTCATCGTTCACCTTTGTTTAGGGTAGATTCACCAACACGTTATCATCATCACCAATATGAAATCCATCCCGACTCACAATCAAAGTAACCTCATTGTATCACTAAGCAGCAATAAGAAGTAACAGTTGCAGGGGCCACATGTTCATCATTCAACTCCTATATCTGCTAGGATTATGGTTTGCTTAATACGGTGACAAAATGATATGTCATGCATCGGAGTGGGTTCAACTAAGTGGAAGAACGTTTCTCGGTGATCTCTTAAACATGCATAAGCGAGACTGAGAGGGAAGTAGGATTTTATAGACATGATCAATGGGGTTTGCTTGCCTTGCTGATGATACACGGGTCTTATCGGTGGTCTTCTTCTTCGGGGGTGATCACCGTCTCGGAGGCACTATTACCGGCACAATCATCAAAAAGAGGGGGGCAACATTTTAATAGAATGCACAAGCACATGTTTATGTTTTCACATGATGTGAATGATATTGATGTGATCTAGGTTCAATTTGTCACATTATAATTGAAGTTGATTTGAAAATAATTCAAATTCAAACTCCAAATGTTATCCAAATTAGGTCAACTTAACTTTGCTAATGTTTGTCCATTGTAAACCAGGTGATCATGTGTTTGATATGCCTCTGATGTTCAAGTGAAATGTGGTGTATTGCAAAGGTTCAAATGACAAAAGCATTTGAATTTAATTTGAATTAATTCCAAATGGCAGAAGCTACTGCCATTTAAAATGGGACCAGTAGCTTCTGCCATTTGATATGCCTCTGATGTTCAAGTGAAATGTGGTGTAATTTGTTTTGGCTCTGATAAAAATACCAAACCATTTTATTAAATGCTGAAAACTTTTATGTGGCCTAATAATAATATAGACTAGCCACTCATAAACTTTCAACATTTTTAAAATTCAAATGATTTGAATTTTAAATCAAATAGGGGGATTTCTTTAATTCCAAGGTACTGTTTGAATATTTGAAAAATCTATGAGCATGGGGTGGGTCCCACATCACTTGATATGTGATCACACTCATTTATAAGACTTTTCAAAACTCTAACATGAATTTTTGGAAAATATTTTTATCTGGCCTTTTGAATTAATTCATCTGGGGGGGTGTTCCTTCTCCCATTTGGATTTTGAAATTGATTTCCAAGATTTCTTCTTGAACTTTTGACATGATGCAAAGGTACTAGCTAACCCTAGCACATACCTAACAGAGGGATCTGACAGTTAGTTAACTAACCCGGTTAGTTTAAACTAACCAGGGATTAGTTAGTGGCCTAGGCGCACTGGTCAGCGGCTCAGTGGGTTGGATTAGTGGTTTAACTCGCCGGACACGTCAGCTCGCCGGCGGCTAGTCGCCGGCGACGTCCAGGGACGGCGGTGTCCGTGGAGACGGCGCTCCCGTGGCCCAAATCGAGCGCTGCAACCACTGAGACGTAGCTCTTGGCGCCGCGCATCGAATGTTACAAAGAACAGGGGCTGGGGTGCCCTGTAGGCTCACCGGCGACGAGCTTTGAGGCGATAGTGGTACGGTTGCGTGGAAAAACACGGTACGGTGCACTAAAAGGAGCAGGTTTAGGCGCGTTTGAAGCAGAGGAGCACGGCGGTTGCGAAGGACATGGCCCCGAGCTCGATTGTTTCACGGGTGCTCGCTGACGAGCACCACAGCGGCGTTGAGCTACAGCTCCCATGGTGGATCCGGCTACAGCTGCGGGGAGGGCGCGGGACCAGAGGGGTTTTTCTCAGAAGCTCACCCTGAGTGCAACGGCGGTGACGGCTTGCTCGGGTAGGTCCTGGTGATGGAGAATCCGGCGATGGCGCGCGGCTGCCATAGTTGAAGAAGACGACCCGATTCCTTAGCTCCAGGGGCTCCGCGCTCGATTCCTTCTGCACGGAGACGTAGTCGACGATGAAGAAGATGATGGACACAACGGTGTGGCTCGGGGACGACGGTAGCCACACGTGCTTCAATCCATGGCGACGGCGGCGTTCGGTTCTTCGCAGGGCTCAGCGAGAGAGAGGAGGATAGGAAATGGGGAGGGGGGGAATGGACGCACGACGTCTCCAGAAGCTTCGAGGCGCGTCTAGGAGGCTCCAGAGGGGCAGGTGGAGGCTGGGGAAGCGGCGACGTGCTCGGCTATCTCGGTGGCATTCCACCGAGCAGCTTGGAGGCGCGGGGTCGGGGAAGAAGACCCCCTTGCCCCTTTGGGCCAGGCGACAGGTAAGGTTTTCTGTTTTCTTTTGTTTAATCTTTCCTTTCTTGTTTTTCTTTTCTGTAATTTGTTTTGCCTATTAAAATAAATTAGCTAGGCATTTTTATAAATGCTCAAAATTTATATATGGACTTACATGATCAGTAGCTAGTCATTCTCAACTTTTGAATATTTTTTAAATTCCAATATTTGAATCTCAATTCAAATAGGGGTTTTTGATTAATTCCAAGGTCCTGTTTGAATATTTTAAAATCCATGAGCATGGGGTGGGTCCCTTATCACTTGATATGTGATCACACTCATTTATAAGACTTTTCAAAAATCAAACAGGAATTTTTGGAGAAGATTTATTTCTGGCCTTTTGAATTAATTCATCTGGGGGGTTCCTTCTCCCATTTTTCATTTGAATTTGATTTCAATTGATTTCTTTTGAAATTTTTAACATGATGCAAAGTGACTTGCTAATCCTAGCACATACCTAACAGAGGGTTCTGACACTTTTTCACATAGATCAATTACACATAAATCAAGCAAGACAATCATAATTAATTAATATTTATAACATTCCTAAATTTAGAATTTTGGGATGTTACAAACAGGGTACATGTAGATCTTGTTGGTACTTGACCTAGCAGTCACCTGAATCGGAAGGGAAAGAGATGATAGCAACAAACAGATTTCCCACAAATCAAGCAGTCCACTGGATCAAAACAACCTAAGAAAATCAATCAAAAAACCCTAAGAAAATAGCATCCAATCGAGACGAACAAAGAAGAGGAGATTGGATTGCGAGGCCCATCTTACCCTAACTTGGTGACGATGAGAAGCTTCGACGGCGAGGGCGGAGGAGAAGTTGCTCTCGTTGGCAGTGAAGTCCTCGACGGCGGCTGTCTGGCAGTGAAGCAGCGCATGCGTCCTCGGAGGCGACGAGCACGATGGCGCACACGGGAGAGGATGAGTCGCAAAGAGAGAGTGAAGTGGCGAGGGTTTCGCTGGGGGGATGACTTATATAGGGGCCGACCTGACATATCTGTCAGATCAGATCGAACGGCTCCCAGTGACCATCTCTCCGGATTCAATGGCGAGGATTTCGTGGAGAATCGCGAGAAAATCTCAAAGACCCTAAATTGACAGGGTCTCAATGGCTGAAGAATAACTCTTGACCATGAGCAAAAACTTCGATAAATTTGGAAGCATTTGATTCGGAACTCAATGATGTTCGAAGCAAAATAATTTCCTTTTCAAAATTTGCTTAATCATGTTAGAAAAGACAGGGTGAGAAAGAAGAATAATAGAAGCGGTAGGGTCCGAAACTTAGCACCACGAAGGAAAACGACAACGAAGCTAAAGGTGATAAGCATAGGGGACAAAATCCAAATGAAAAAAAGACATAACTGTAAGCAAAAATAAAGAGAAACAACACACCGAAATGAAGTAAATGAATATGTACAAGAGGTAGAGTTTCGGTCTTACATAACGTTGCTTGAGTCTAAGATATTGAGCTCACATGTCAAAGCACCGAATCTCTTCTCATCCAATGGGTTCGTGAATATATCTGCCAATTGATCTTCAGTTCTGACATCGCTAATCACAATATCTTCACGCTGAACATGATCACGAAGAAAATGATGGAAAATTTCAATATGCTTCATGCGAGAGTGCTGCACTGGATTGTGAGCAATTTTTATAGCACTCTCATTATCACATAGGAGAAGAATTTTCTTCACATGAATTCCATAGTCCTTGAGCGTCTGCTTAAGCCAAAGAATATGAGTGAAACAAGACAGAATGGGAATGTATCTGGCTTCAACAGTGGATATTGAGACAAAATTTTGCTTCTTGGAAGCCCAACACACAAGAGTTCGCCAAGAAAATGACAAGTGCCTGAGGTAGATTTTTTATCAACACGATCAAAAGCCCAGTCCGAATCAGAATAGCCAATAAGATCAATCTGAGCACCCTTGGGATACCATAAACCCAAGGTGGGCGTGTGAGCAAGATACCGAAGAATTCTCTTGACAGCAATATGCTGTAATTCGCTTGGATTCGCCTGAAAATGAGCACATATACATACTGAAAGCATAATGTTAGGTGTACATGCACATAAATAAAAGAGTGAACCAATCATAGACCGATACTTCTTGTAATCGAAGGATTTGCCCTTCTCATCAGCATCCAGGAAGCCATTGGTAGGCATTGGAGACTTTATTGTTTTGCAGTCGGTGAGTCCAAACTTCTTCAGGCAATCCTTGAAATATTTTTCTTGAGAAATGAAGGTTCCATTCTTCTTTTGACAGATTTGAAGTCTGAGGAAAAACTTCAATTCACCCGTCATTGACATCTCATATTTCTTTAACATCATTTTGGAAAATTCTTCGTTGATATAAAGGTTAGTACAACCAAAGATAATATCATCTACATATATTTGACACACAAAGAGATCACCATTATAAGAGCGAGTGAAAAGAGTTGGGTCAGTTGTTCCCAGTTTGAAGCCTTTCTTCAGAATAAAATCCTTCAGGGTTTCATACCAATCACGAGGTGCTTGCTTCAACCCATAGAGAGCTTTGTGTAACCTGTACATAATATCAGGATTCTTCGAGTATTCAAAACCTGGTGGCTGCATAACATACACTTTTCTTCGATTTCACCGTTAATAAAAGAACTTTTGACATCCATTTGATATAGCAGAGTACCATTGAAATTTGCAAAAGCAAGCATGATACGAATTGATTCGAGATGAGCAACTGGAGCATAAGTTATGCTGAAATCGATACCTTCAATTTGGTAGTAACCTTGTGAAACCAGCCTAGCTTTGTTTCTTACCACAATACCATCTTCATCTTTCTTGTTGCGGAAAATCCACTTTGTACCAATGATATTATGCTTCGTGGGATCAGGTCTCCCAACTAGTGACCAGACATTGTTTCCCTCGAATTGGTTAAGTTCTTTGAGCATTGCAGTTAAAAAATCTGAGTCCTTCATTGCTTCATCAAATTTTGATGGTTCTAGCATGGAGACAAATAAAAAGTTTCGACAAAAGTTAGCCAAACAAGTACGAGAGCGAGTAGTGGGACGACCTGGTTGATGAATTTATTAAAGGATCGAATCAACATCAACTCTTCTTCGCACTTGAGACAATGCATTTTCATTAGCTTGTGGCTCAGGTTCTTTTTCGGAATCGGCATTTCCTTTGGGATCAATATTTCCTTCAGGATCTGTATTTCCTTCGGGATCTGCATTTCCTTCAGGACCAGCATTCCCTTCAGGATCCTCATTCTCTTCGTTCATGTGTTCTTCTTCATCATGTCCATCATTAGGTTCAGGATGTTGGTCTCCAGCGCCCCGGGTTATGTGTGTGAACATTGGATCATCATCATCCCTGTTATCTTGATGAGGGTTTGCTTCGACAGGGAGAATCTCTCCAATAGCCATGGACCTGATCACTTCATCTAGAGGCGTTTCATCTAGATCATGAGGCAAATGCTCCTTTTGAGAGCCATTAGTTTCATCAAACCTCACATTTACAGTTTCCATAACCTTCCCAAAGTGGGAGTTATACACTCTGTTAGTGTGAGAGTTTTAACCATAAACTAGAAGAAAACCTTTATGTGCCTTAGGGGAAATTTATGTGCATTAGGGGAAAATTTAGGCTTGTTACCAGTGATAAGTTCATGTGAAGTTTTCTTCCGAAATTTGTGAAGGTAAACCTTGTTGATGATATGGCAGGGAGTGTTAATTGCTTCAGCCCAGAACCTAATTGGAGTCTTGTATTCAACAAGCATAGTTCTGGCCATTTCAATGAGTGTACGATTCTTTCTCTCAACCACACCATTTTGTTGTGGTGTATATGCATCATAGAATTCATGGGTAACACCATAATCATCAAGAAAATCTTCAATATGAGTATTTTTGAATTCAGTTCCATTATCACTTCGGATATGCCTCAGAGAAAGTTCATATTCGGTTTGATCTCTCTTAGCGAATGACTTGAATATTTCAACAAATTTGATCTTGTCATCCACAAAGAAAACCCAAGTGTAGCGAGAAAATCATGAACAATCACTAGACCATACTTGTTGCCTCCCAGGCTAGCATAATTTTGAGGACCAAAGAGATCCATGTGAACAAATTCAAGAGGACGAGTAGTAGTCATGATTGTCTTCGCTGAATGATGTTTCTTTGTAATTTTTCCATCTTGACAGGCACTGCAGAGATGATCCTTATCGAATTTTACTTCGATAACGCCAATTAAATGCTTCTTCTTCTCTTGAGTTTGAAGATTTCTCATCCCTACATGACCAAGTCTTCTATCCCATAACAATCCAGAGGAAGCTTTTGCCATTAAGCATGTGGATACAGCTGGGCCCGAAGAAAAATCAACAATATACAAATCTCCTATTCGGTAGCCCTCGAAGTAGAAATCAGAACAAGCATACCCATATCACATAGCTTTGAAATAGACATTAGATTGTATCCAAGAGATTGAACTAGCATAACTTTGTCACTATGCTTCGATATAACAACCTTACCCAAACCAAGAACTTTACCCTTGTTGTTGTCACCGAAGGAAATGTACTTCTGTGAAGAGTGAGTGAGTTTTTCTTCGGTGAATGAGAAGGCATGGAAGCACTTGTTGAAGCAGCGGTATTAAAAAGAACATGATTAAATTGGCAGGGGGGGTCCATCAAGCACACTATAAATATAATTCCTCTGCGAAGGGTTAGGGTATAAATGAGCATATGAAATTTTATCATTGTTATCACGGTGACGATAAGTATAATGACCAACACGATAATATTAATTTTGAGGAACATTTGATTCGGGAACTAGCGAATCATTTCTCTCTTCGAGAGAATAGAAATGTTTCGGTGGTACCAAATATTTTCCCTGCATAGAATGGTTAGAAGGCAATTTCTCAATGAGTGACTTGCGCACCCAGATTTTTCTCTTATAGAAACAATTCTTTGGAGGAGCACCAATGTATTCGACCGAAACCTTTCCTTCTTGGTTCTTGATAAGCTTGTAGTCAGAATCAAGTGATTCATCAACAATGGCCTTATCAATTTTGTAGTTGAAACCTGAAATGTTAGCAATATCTATAGGTTTTTCCTTCGCTAGAACCCATACAGTTTTTGGATACTGCTCAGGTTCCCAATAAGTGCCATCAGGGTTTAGCTTCCTTTCGAAACTAACACCTTCCTTCCTAGGATTTAAGGGAAGGAGGGCCTTCTTCAGGATATCACAAAGCTACTGGTGTCCCTGAACACTTTTGAACAGTCCTGTTTCAAACAAATCTTTCAACCTGAGAAGTTCCTCGGTAACAGCACAGTTTTCCTCATATGAGCTTTAGTATCATCAATATCAATAGGTGCTTTGCCTTTAGACTCAGTTTTTCTTCGTTCCAAACAAATTAAGCATGGCGAATCCAAATTAAGTTTTGCTTCAGAACCTTGTTGAGCCATGAGAGAGAGGTTAACATTTTCCAACTCTTCATGAGCCTCTTTCAGTTTCTCGAGAGCCATTTTCCTCTGAGGAAATTCATAGGTGAGCTTCTCATAGTCTACTGAAACAAGATCACGCCGAGACGATAGTTCTTCAAACTTTTCTTTTAGAGTTGCATGCTCATTAGTCAAAGTTTGACATTTATCTATCTCAACAGGGCTTCTGATTTCTTAATGGTTTTTCTTAGCGAATATAATTCATTTTGTTGGATAGAAGCAAATTTTTCAAGTATAGCATAGCTTATTTTTTAATCACTTTCATAGGATGAGAAATCAGAAGTATCATAGGCAACTTTGGATGAAGATACCTTTGCCTTGGCCATGAAGCAGTATGCAGGAGTTTCACCTTCACTGCTGTTGTTGGTGAAGAATAAGCTCCAAGCACTAGCCAAAGAAAATGCCAATCCAATAACACCATCAGACTCGGATCCATCCCCAGACCTTGAGCCTGATTCTGCTTCGAACCCAGAGGCTTCTTCTTCAGAGTTAATTTCTGTACCCAGATAGGCCTTGGCATGGTGAGAATTGCTTCGCCAAGAAGAATGTGTCTTCGAAGAAGAACTCTCACGCTTCTTGTGATTCTTCTTCTTCTTGTCATCATCAGAATCTTTCTTCTTATCTCTTCAAGAACTAGATTCATGTCTCTTTGACTCGTACCTTTTGGAGGATTTGTGGTACTTGGTTGACGAATCTCTGAGCGAATGCTTTGATTTGTTTTCAGCTTCCCACAATGGGTAGTTAGCAATGTAGTGGCCTAGTTTCTTGCATTTGTAGCAGCAGTTGTCCTTTGATCGAGAGCTTCTTGAGTACGAGAGGTGAGAGGAATAGCTTGTGTGCCTTGACGAGTAATTCTTATTCCGTGATGAGAAACCTTTCCTTTGGAAGCAATTGAACCGCCTCATAATCAGTGCCAAATCCTTCCCAATGCTAGCAGGATCATCAGATTCATCACCAGAAGAAGAAGTAGCTTCAGGAGAAGAGTGACGTGAAGCTTTTGCCTTGAGAGCATGTGATATTCTTCGGGATCCATTTACATCGCGTTTCTCTTCTTCCATCTCAAATGTAGTGAGTCTCTCAAGAATATTTGCAATGACAAGGTTTCTGAAGTCAGACCTCTCCTTGATCATCAACACAATGTGATCGAAGGAATCATCAAGAGAGCGGAGTAATGTTCTAACCACCATATGACTAGTGATATCTTCAGCATTGAGGGAAATCAACTCATTTGAGAGGGAAGTGAGTCTGCTGTATATGGAGTTAACCCATTCTCGCTCGTGTTGCTTTAATCGATAGAATTTTCTTTGGAGTGTGTCAACTCTAGAATCTTTCTGAGTAGAAACACTTTCTCCAATCTTTTCAAGATAATCCCGGACACCTTTGGCAGAGGGCATATTCTTAACTTCATGATATTTTTTCAGGAGTCAAATGATTCGTGATGAATACCCAGACTTCAGAGTCCAGAGCCATATTCTTTGTCTCACCATTAGTGAGAGAATTCTTTTCTTTGATTGGAACTCCATTCTTGACAATTTCCCAGGCAGCAAAATTGATAGCAACGATGTTCCTTTTCATACTATCCTTCCAATAAGGATAGTCCTTCCCATTGTAAATAGGGATGGGTTCGCCAAAGCGAACAACTGCAAAAGACATACTTGGCAACACTCCAGGAGGTTAAGCCAAAACACGTAGAGCGTAGGGAGTGCCTAGCTCTGATACCAATTGAAAGACCAAGGATGTGATCAGAGAGGGAGGGGGTGAATGATCACTTCAAATTTTCGGATGAAACTTTGAAGTGAAGCAGAATTACAGCAAGAGAAGAATAATAAACCAGAGACCTAGGAAGAAAAACTAACAGCAAAGCTAAACATAGTGAGTCAAATCATACTGAAGCATAAAACGGAAGCAGAACAATACATAATGTAAGTTCTCAAAGTAAAACGAACTCTTGACTCGGTGATGTTTGTTCGACCGGTTCACGCTCTGCAAAGCGCTACGTCTGGTTAGAGGGACTTGTGATTGAGCATAGGAGCTAACCTCTTGTAACAACCCAGATTTCACAAAAATAATTTTTTTTGTTTTGGGTGTAAATTGTTTGATTGTATGAATTGTTTGCGGTGTTTGCACCCCTGATTTATCGATCGGAGATTATTTCCCCCCTCTTATCTCGAACTGGACGGAGACCGACCCGTGCCACCCACACACTCGACCTTTGCGACACTGGGTTACACCCGATCACCGTCGTGAAAACCCGCACAACACCAGCCGTAGCCAACGGAATAAAAACTCTGTTTGATAATTAAACAGGTTATTTTTATAGCGCACCGGAAAGTGTTCTCAGAACGGTTCCAGCTCGAGGTGAACGCCACTGGCTCGACGCCCTGATCGCGCAGTTCGAAGTTTTACCCGAATCAGATGTCCTACGGACCTCCGGCGGTCTGAAACGTAAACACCGCGCACATGAGAGAAAACCGGGGATGTCTTTGCCAACTGCCAGCCACCTGGGCTATATAAAGACCACCACTCCCCCACCCCTTTCTACGGTTTCCCTAGCCTAAAAATTGCAACCAACCCCCTGTTTTTCTCCAAAATCTGTCCCAAATAGCCCCAGTTTCGAAAACCATAGCTTCTAGACCATCACAGCCGTCGGATCTCCAGATCAGTGGCTCCCAGGGTGCCACGTCACCCCACCCAAGCTAGCCAGCCAGCACAGGATGATCCATCCCCCGCAGGGCCCCGATCTGGGCCTGGCCGGCCTGTCTCGCCGCCGCCGCGCCCGTTGGACGCCGGAGAGCGCCGCCGCGAGCCGCCCCGGTGAGTCCCTTCAACGATGCACCTCCTCTTCCCTCCTCTCTCACCGCCTTCCCTCTCTTCTCTCTATCGCAGCCAGGGACCGCCGCGATTGGAGCCGCCATGGGAGCGTGCCGCCCCGAGCCAAAGCCCCTGCTCCGCCGCCCTTGGCCCCGCCGACGCCGGCTCCGGCGACCCCGAAGCCAAGTCGCCCTCCTCCGCCCTTGGACCCGCACCGGAGGCCCGTAGCTGCCGCCTCCTCGCGACCACAGCCGCCGCGCCGCCGCGCTGGGGCGCCGCTGGCCAGCCAGTGCCCGGATCCGATCTGGGATCGGGTCAACCGTCGCCGTGGGCCAGTCCAGCCAGGCGCGGCCCACATGGCGCCATGGCCTAGCCCGCAAGCCTCTCAAGCCGTCGGCCTCTTGGGCCTGGCCCAACAGTGAGGCCCTTCCCTTTTTTTTCGTTTTCTTATTTTTATTTTTTCCCCTGTCAAATTTCTGCTAAGTCTGAGAATAACAGCAGTTGGTTACATTTTGTGAGTAGATTTGCGAGTAAACCGTAGCCCGGATCGCGTTGCGCCCAAAAGGAAAATTGTTTAGAATTGTGTGTACTTCAGTTCATCTTTTGAGAGCTTTCTGATTTGAGGGCATCTTGATGTTGTTAATCACAGTTGAAGTGGGCCTCAGGCTGTTAACTGCTGTTATTTCCTGTTAGTGTGCTGCTGTTGTTATTTTATTGCAAGTTTGATTGATGATTGTGACACATCCATGAGGCCTATTGTATTAATTCTTGTTGCATACAGTTAAGCATCATGTCTACTTCAATCCTATGCCTGATGTAGCTATATTATTTATTGCTCCAAAGTGGTGACCCTGATAATATGTGTTGTTGTTCATATAAAGTTGCTACTTTGCTGCCCTATATCTTTTTAACCGTGCATCCTATTGAGCATTGCAATATGTCATTTTGATCTATGCCATGTCTACTTCCATTATATGTATTGCATTGTCATGTTTGCATTTCTGGTCATAGATATGTTTCCCTCCAAAGTTGCTATCCTGCTGTTGTTGACAACCACCTCTGTTTTTCTCGAAGTCTGTAACTTTCCGATGTCATGTTGCACACTTAATATCTTTTGATCTATTATCCCTATGACCATGATTCTCTTTTGTACCTGATCATCATCATGTCTACTTCATGATAAATTATTTCTATGTCATGTTGTTGTACCTTGCATATATTTTTGCTCTTGTTTATATAGCATGAAAATAACAGTTTCTTCCATGTTTTCCTTATTTTCACTAAGTCCTTGACCAGTAATGTTTTATAGCTTTTTATGTTGCTTATAACTAGTGAACCATGATGCCTACTTGCATGATTCCTTTTGCGATGCCTTCCCTGCCATGTCTATTTTTGTTGCATATCATTTGTGAGCATGTTTGCATTCATTACCCTGTTTATGCATTGCTCTAAAGTGTGCTACTAGATGTTGGCAGATTGTGTTCCAAACTTGTATTGCTTGTATCTTTTTAACCGTAACTCCGTTTGGAGTGTTCTTTATATGTAACTTGATTAGTTTTTCGTGTACTTTGTGTTTATTCTATTGTTTGCTGCTGTTAACAAATATAAAATATTTTTTAGGGCAGAACAGTACTAAAAGCTTAATTATCACGGGGTAATTAGTGTTGTGCCATGCTTAGGAGTTTACCCCGCTTAACTTGACTAGCATAGATAGTTACTTTATGCTCCACCTCTTGTAATGTTTGTGTGCTATGCCATGCTTGAGTGAGATGCCATGTTAATAACCTTTGCTCATCTTGTGTAGTTAAAACAACTGGAACCTTTCTAAATGTGCGATATCGTCGTGTGTGACGAGTATTCCACTTAAATTGTTAGTAACCGTTCTCGACGATAGATGCGATAACATAGTGCGTTGTCTCGTGTTTCCTTCTTGTTGATGGTTGATCATGATTTCTTCGTAGTAATAGATGTTTTCTCGTCGATTGCCTTTTACAGTGTTTCCTTCTAGTGTGCTTCCGCGGGTACTTCTCGGAGACGATGCGAGCATGCGATCGACTACACCTTTGGTTTCGTCTTCTCATCAGGTAAGGGGGAGCATATATCATGCTTATAACTTTCAGCTCACTTGCGCCTAGGTCTAGGATAGAATGATTTCTTTATCCTACCACTTTATATTCCTTCCTCTCAAATGAACCCAAATAGCGATGTCCTCCACATCCCAACAAACCTTGTTCGGCTATGTTACTATTTCTCGCTGCTCAGCCACTGCTTAGTATGCATGCTAGGATGTTATCAACTGTTATCCTATTACTCCTTGGTTTGGGCTATCACATTATTATATTGTTGTCGATGATATTATTATTATAATGTTGACTATATTCGACGAAGGATGGAAGGTCTAGGCTATCCCGTCCCGACGCATTGTTCCATTCGAGTCACCTAGGACCCGAGTTCCTGGTATTGGTTTTAAGACTAAGCGTGCCTAACCGCGTGTGGAATTTTATGGGGTCCCCTTTTCTTACCTACCTAGCTTCAAACATTTCTAGTGGTGGCCCAAGCTGATTTACCATTTTAATCTATGCATATATGTCTGTCGGGTCGCTCCTAGGAGATATTCTTTAAAACAACCTGGACCAGTAAGGACATGGTTCCTTGTTGGCCCATCATGACCGTTTGAGGACCCAGTCTCGTGTGAGATTAACCGGCAATCCAAACCTGGAGTCATACGGTAGAGACCAGATCGAGAGAGCGGCCGTCTCCTGAGCTGGATGTCGACTCACCGGGGGCCACCCGGATTTGTTCGTTGTTAGTTAGAGGGACCTGTCGTTTCGGATCTCTCAGAACTAAATCATAAAATGGTTGCCTATGATGGGTACCAACTGAGAGAGATGGGCATGTGTCCGGAGCCTTGTAATGGGCAGTTGGTACACCCTTGCATGGTTAAATATTTTCGAGAAGCCGTGTCCACGGTTATGGACGACTTGAGACCTACTCCTTGTTCATAGACAACAACAACTTAGATAATCTGAATATAACTTGATCAACGTGTGTGTGCCTTGACTGATTCTTCTTCGTCGGGATGCGAAGAGGAGGACAAGGATAGGATAAGTGTTATGCTTGCGTAAGTAGTTGATAGCAAGACTTGTTGGAGGCGATTCCTCATCGAAAGCTTGGTTCTCATCTTACTCTAAAATAGACCGTTAGCCACTCATATATTGCTAGTGCGTCTGCAACCTCACCACTACCCCCATCTTACCAGTGAGAAGTTAGTTACAAGACTTTTGATATATTCTCACCCCTTTCTTTTCTTTTCCCTTTTATGTTTTTCCTGATCGTCCGCTGCAGTTGATTATTACCTCGACCCCTCTTCTTGACGCCTTCGTGGAGACTCGACAACGACTAGTTAGGCGGATCCCAGCGGAGAGCCTGGACCCGTGTTGTTACGGGAATGGTGTGTTTTACCTTTGCCGCTAGGCATTTGATTGTAGTTTGTACTCAGACATGTATCTTCCGCTGATGTACTGTATTTAAGGCAGTTGTATGCCGATTGTATGTGATGTTGTGCCCTTGTATCTGTAATGTTGTGATATCATGTTGGAAATCCGGGGCATATGGCATTTTCATATGTCGCGGTGGGACCGATATGTGCTTCGTCCCTGGATCTGGATGGAAACATCTAGATATGGAACAGTACAGCATATCGGGCCTTACACCTCTCTCCGTCCGTTGCTCCACTTCACCAATCTCCTTGAGCTTGGCCAGTTTTGACACGGGGTAGATTATTAAGGAAATCTCCAAAACCTTTGACAAACATGATCTTCGAGGTGAAAATTACTCTTCGCTCTCTAAAGAGGACTCTCTAACCGTCTATGAAAATTGTAGTCCTCCAAGATAACAAGGCTAGCATACATTCACCTAAGTCATAGTGAATCGACTCAGATCAATAGAAATTTTGATTTGGTGGTTGGGTTTTGTGTTTTTCTTCGTTGGCGTTCTTGGGATGGTCTCTTCAGTCTCTCTCAAGGAATAATCTCAGAGCAGCCAACCGCAAATGACGGCGGGGCGGCGTATTTATAGGTGGAGATCCCAAGGAGCGAAATGACTGATCTGGCCCGAAGCGATAACTTGACGCGTCTCCACAGTGGTCGGATTTGTCATCAATGCACAACTTTACTTGAGGAACAAGTAAAGCTGATTCACAGACTGAGTTCTGCTTCGGAAGCGAAAGAACGAAGTCTTTGCTACCGTAACTTAAATTAGTGCACATGAGATTTCTGTCAGTGCATCTAGTGTCCCCTTTGAGGTTTTCGAGTATTTGATGACAAAACGGTTAAGGGACTGATGTGTTTATGAGTATACGTAGGAAACAGTCCCTGAGGATGAGGTTAACCACCATTGTCAACCCCCCAAAATGTTGTGGAACATGGGAGAAATCGGTGTGTATCCTGAAGAACGAAGTTGTGTGAAATCCTGAGGAATTAGGATCCTGAAGCGTTCGGCTGAAGCTGAAGCTGTACCAGATCCTGAGGACGATCCTGAGGATGTTCGCGCTGAAGACGAAGTGGAAGCGTAAACTTCGCTAAGACTTTTTATACTTCTTGATTCGTAGGAGAACACCGCACTGTTGGAGGGGTTGAGGAAAATGAGTTATGTATTTCTGAGGAAGTGCTCAATTAGAAATCCTGAAGAAAACCCAGAGAAATCTTCTGCAGTAGAAGTTCAATTCCTCGGGTGTCTGAGACGATGTTCTTCAGGACACTGAGGAGTTTGTCTTCGGTTGAGGAGTTAGGAAACTGCCCGTGCGGTTCACCTGAAGAAAGAGAGAGTGAGATTCCGACCGTGCCACGTGTCACGTGGTGAGTGATGGTACCGTTCCAGCCAACGGTCCGAAGGGTGGGCATCGAAGTAATTTCATGCATGGGCATTTATGTCCTTTCACCTGGGGTTGCTCCGCGGCTATAAATAGCCACCCCCGGCCCCATTTGTGGGTTGGTTGCTCCGAGAGAAAAACTGACACTTGTCATTTGAGAGCAACCCACCTCTGAGGACACTGAAGAACCTAAGTGAGAAAAACCACCAGCTTGAGTAGTTGAGCATTTCTAAGGAAGTCGGTTCGAGTGATCCGAAGCTTTTTACTCTTGAAGAATGTGATCTTCCAGCCAGTGTAGAAGTCTTCAGTCTGAGGAAGTCAAGATGAAATTGTGACTTCCTTAAGTAACTGAGTCTGTGAAGGTTTCGGGAGTCTACCTTGAAGACTCACCTGAGTTATTGGACGGAGTCTGAGGACTTTAGTTCAAGGAGAATAAGGTGAAGACTATGTCTTCTGAGTTCAATCTCAGCCTCTCCAACCAGACGTAGAGTTGTCACAGCAACTCGAACTGGTTCATCAAGTCTTCGTTTTCAGTGCCCTGGTGCTATTTCTTCAACCTCAGTTATTACGTTTATGCACTGATGACTTATCCTGATGCTTTACTTTCTGAGTTCACTCTGCATTGATTCCTTAGTTCGTGCTTCAATCTTACCTTAGCTATGCAATAGGTTTTTTTCCATTCACGCCATTGCTTTTGTACTTCATTTGGTTTTCCTCGAGTATCAACTTCCTCAATTTCGTATTGCCTCAGTCCTGAGGAAATATAAATTCCTCGAGATATTTGAAAATCTCCCATTCACCCCCCTCTGGTCGATATATTGCACTTTTAATTGGTATCAGAGCAAGGTACTCCCTTGTTTTGCGTAATTCGGTTTAACCACCTGGAGTTTTACTTATATCGACCTCAGGTACAATGAGAATTTCCTCAAACTGCCCCATCTTCGACGGGACAGACTACCCGTACTGGAACAACAAGATGAGGATGCATCTTGAAGCCATTGACAAGGATCTGTGGGATATTGTTGATCAAGGCATTCCTGAAGCAACTCTGATGACTGCTCCTGAAGTTGTCAAGAAGAACTGGCAGCTTGATGCAAAAGCTCGAAGCATTATTGGTGGTCATCTCAACAAGGCTCAGTTCAACCGTATCAGTGGTCTGGATACTGCAAAGAAGATATGGACAAGATTGTCAAAAGTTAATGAAGGATTCTCTGCTCAACGAGACTCACGAGTTGATACACTTCGCAGTCTCTTCAACAGGTTCAAGAGGCTGGACAATGAGCACGTGCAACAAACCTTTGACAGACTCACTGACATATCCAATGAACTTCAAGCACTGGGTGCCGCTGATATCATAGATCATGAGGTGGTGAAGGAACTACTGAGGTCACTGGATGACTCGTTTGAGTTCCTATCGCTGATGATTCAAGAAAGGCCTAACTTCAAGACTCTGGATCCTGCTGACATTCTCGAGCGCCTCAATGCTCATGAACTGAAGCTCTCTGAGAAACAAGACTTGTACAGCTCCACGCCTAAAGTCCGCGCACTAAAATCTAGAGCACGAAGAGTGTCCTCTGATGAAGAGTCTGAGGCTGATACTGATGATCCTGAAACCCTCAGCCGGGAACTTGCTCTCCCCACCAGAAAGTTCCAAAGATTCACGAAGAAGAATCGCTTCGGAAATTCCTCAAGATCCTCCTCAAGAAAAAGCAAAGATGATGACTCTGTTGAAACAAGAAAGAGAGTCTGCCACAAATGCAAGAAACCTGGGCATTACATCGCTGAGTGTCCTCTATGGGAAAAGGAAGCTAGACTGAACAAGAACAAGAAGAAGAAAGGGAAAGATGACAGTTCTGATGAAAAGACAAAGAAGAAATCCTCAAGATCCTCAAACTCTGCTGGATACAGGAATAGCAACTCCCGTAAAGCTCGCGCATATCTCGGCAAATAATTGGACTTTGAAGAATCTGGTTCCGACCCTGATGCTGAGGAAGAAGAATCTGAAGAATCTAAGGGTGTGGCTGGTCTGGCTCTAGCCACGTCACTTGTCTCCAAGTCAATCATCAGCACTGAGGAATCTGATCCATCACATGTTGATGATGAAGCTGAAGACACAACCCCTACCTTCTGCATCATGGCCAAGTCCTCCAAGGTATCTACTTACTCATCATCGGATGATCCCTCTGATGAAGAACCTGATGAAAACTATGCTAAACTTGCATCTAAGAAACAAAGAGCACTTGAAAAGATTCAGATCTCACTAAACAAGACTGATGATATGTTGGTCGAGGAAATGACGAAGACTCAAAAATTGACTGATGAATCAAAAATTCTTCAGTCAAAGTTTGATGACTTGTTCAGTCGTCATGAGGCACTCCTCATCGATCATGAGAAGCTGGCTCATGAGTTCCTCATGAGGAAGGAAGAACTTGAATGCGTGAGGATGTCTCATGATGATCTGAGGAAAGAAAATGATTCACTCCTCTCCCAACAGATCATCATGCCACAAGAAGGATTTAATCCTCCCTGTTTGAAATGCATTGAACATGACCGTATTATCTCTGTGCCTAGTTCTTCAATGTCTTCAGACTCTGTTATTTCTATTGCTTCTGTGGTATCTAAGCCCTCATTTGAGGATACCATAGACATTATTGAAGAAAATGCTAGGTTGAAGAGTCTATTGGAAACCGACATGTTCAAGAGTCTGAAAGGACATCAGATTCTTTGTGACATCATCAATAAACAGATTCTCAACAGGAACCCGTGGAAAGAAGGTGTCGTATTCACTCGGAAACTCAACCCTGATGGGTCTTACTGGAAACGTGAACAATATCCAGAGACAACTTGGGTTCGGGCAAAGATGCCTCCTCCTGATTCCTACACTTTATCTGGTTATGATGTTGTTTCCTCAGATGTGGTGATTGAGTCTTTTGACTCAAACTATAAACTGTATAAGGATGTTAATGGTGAGGTATTCGCCAGATACATCGGAACTAACTGCAGGAACGGTCCTCCAGTCAAGCAGATCTCGGTTCAGAAGGACCTCATCACTAACCTTCCTGTGAATGCAGATGCAAATGAGCTGAGGGTATCATCTGAGGACGATACCTCAAATGGAAATGGTTATCATCATGTATCAGCTAACCATTTTTTCACAGGGAAGCCCCTCATAAGAATGCTTATTCATTTGTTTATCCTGATACCACCATCTCACATCCCATTAGGTCTCATCACTCTCATCAGTCCTCATATACCTCAAAACCACCCATTAAGATGTGGGTGGTAAAGAAGAACTGATTATCTTTGAAGGGACATGTCCTGAGGCAATCATAAATTCTGCAGATCATATGCCCAGGACAACATCATTTGAGTCAGTTGAAGGACATTTATATTGTTTGGTTTCATAGAATCAATCCTGAGGAACGTCCCGAGGAATTAATTCTAAGGAACCATAAAATCCTCAAACTAAGACTGGCTCATAAGTTGTTGTATGAGATACTAATTCCTTTGCAGGGAAAGACTGAATGGGTGATGGACAGTGGATGCACCAATCACATGACTGGTGACATAAGCCTTCTTATGGAATCATCTCTGAGTCCTTCTTCAAAGAAAACCATCACCTTTGCCGATAAAGGTAAAAGTAAGGTATTGTGTCTCGGCAGAGTTGCTATCTCTCGAGACAAACACATTGACAAAGTCATGCTTGTTGAATCCCTTGCATACAACTTGATGTCTGTCTCTATGCTATGTGATCTTGATCTCGTTGTTCTCTTCGGAAAATATGATTGTGCTGTCTATATGGTTAGCGATAACTCCATCGTTTTCAGTGGAGTTAGGATGTCAGATCCCTCTGTTAGGTATGTGCTAGGGTTAGCTAGTACCTTTGCATCATGCAAAAGTTTAAAAAAGAAACCTTGAAAATCAATTTCAAAATCCAAATGGGAGAAGGAACACCCCCCCCAGATGATTTAATTCAAAAGGCCAGATAAAAATCTTTTCCAAAAATTCATGTTAGAGTTTTGAAAAGTCTTATAAATGAGTGTGATCACATATCAAGTGATGTGGGACCCACCCCATGCTCATAGATTTTTCAAATATTCAAACAGTACCTTGGAAATAAAGAAATCCCCCTATTTGATTTAAAATTCAAATCAGTTGAATTTTAAAAATGTTGAAAGTTTATGAGTGGCTAGTCTATATTATTATGAGGCCATGTAAAAGTTTTCAGCATTTAATAAAATGTTTAACTATTTATTTAGCTAAACAAAACAGATTGCAGAAAAAGAAAGGAAAGATTAAACAGAAAATAAAAGGAACAGTTTACCTGTCGCCCACCAGCGAGGCCCACTTACCTTGACCGGCCCAGCCCACCAGGACCCTCCCGTGTCGTCTTCCTCCCCGCGGCTCCAAGCAGCTCGCTGGAGCCGGGAGCGCGGCGACGACGCCACGGCGACTCCAGGGCCTTCTAGACCTCCCCCTCCCTCTCCCCTGTGCCACGGAGCCGCACACAACCCCCGCAACCCTTCCTCTCTTCCTGGACGCCCTCTCCCTCTCTCTCCCGCAAGGTTCCGCGCAAACCCGAGAGCTCGACCTCGCCGCCGTCGTTCCCGCACGCGGCCACCGTGCTCCTCACGCCGCCACACCTTGTCCAGGAGACTCCCCGGCGTCGACTACGTCTTCACGAGCAGGCAATCGAGCCGAGCTGCACCGAGGACGCCGCCCCCTTCACCAACTCCTCGCCGGAGCCGCCGCGCGATTTCTTCGATTCCGGCCACCACCGAGCCTCTCCGACCCCGCCACCGCCTCCGTTGTAATCACGGTGATCTTCTGGTTCACCCTAGCTATCGCACGGCCTAACCCTTTCACTCTATCGCTGTCAGCCATGAGAGCAGAGGAAACCCGCCGCCATGAACGTCGTCGCTGGAGCTCCAGTGCTTCTATGCCTCTTCCTTGGTGTCCTTCGTCCTCCTAGTGATCCCAGGGTTCGAAAAAGGTAGCGCAGCTCCAAGCTTGCCCCTTGAAGCGAGCTCCTCGCCGAGCCCGTACTCCGGCCGCCGCCTCCGTCGTCGTAACCGTGGCCTCAAGCCTCCCCGTGTTCCCCTGATAGCACCAGCAGACGCGCGGGTTCATTCCGCACACGCCCGTGCCCCCAGCCCTCTTCCCCGTGCCCGAAAACCACACCTCGGCCGAGCGCCGCCGTGCCGTGGTCGCCGGCGGCTAACCACCGGGCACTTAGCCCTAACCCGAGTTAAAACCCCCCACTAATCCTAACCCTGGGCCACTGACAGTGGGCCCAGGCCTCTAACTAAACACTGTTAGTGTTAAACTAACAGGAGTTTAACCCCACTGTGGCTGACAGGTGGGACCCCCTAGTCAGTTTGACTGGTCAAACCCCCCTGCTGACGCAATAATTCAAAAATGTTTAAAAAGAATTCCAGAAAATCCAGAAAATACCCCAAACTTTGGAAATTCATAGAAATTCATATTAACTCCAAATTGGACAAATAATATATGAAAAATGATCAGGAGAAAATTATCTTTCCAAATATGCAACTTTCAACTCTGTTTGAGTTGAATTTAAAATGGGACCAGTAGCATATATCATTTGCTTTATTTGAATTTATTTCAAATTCAAACCAAATGATTTTGCCACTTGGACCATGGATTTATGATACAAATCAACCACACTTCAGAGGCATATCATACACTTTTGATTTTAATTCAAATTGATCAAACTATATCATATGTAACTTGATTAATGTTGAATTCAAATGTGGAATTTGAATTTGCATTTTAAAAATGCAATATATTCCACTTAAATGGAATTGCCTCACACATCAAACTTGTACTTCAAGCTTAAACATTCTATCATGTGCTTGAGCATTGCATTCATATTGATTGCTACTTTGTACTTTGCTTGTCGAGTAGAGGTTGAACCGGAGCAAGAGGTCACCCCCTTCGCTGAAGATCCAGAGCCCGAACCTCGTCAGCAAGGCAAGCAAAACCCCATTGATCATGTCGATAAAATCCCACTTCCCTCTCATGTCTCGCTTATGCATTGTATAGGATGATCACCATGCTTCGTTTCTACCGCATAGATGAACCCATTCCTTTGCATGACCTATCTTTTGTCACAGTAGTAAGCAAACCACAACCCTAGCAAATGTAGGAGTTGGTTGATATCATGTGGCCCCTGCAAATGTTACCGCTTATTGCATGTTTAGTATGATACCCTGTTGTTACTGTGATGTGAGTCGGGATGGTAGTGGTCATGTGTTGATGGTAGAGAAGTGTTGGTGAATCGACCCTAATACAAGGTGAACGATGAGAGGCTGTGTAGGAGTACACGGTGGGTTGTCTCGTTGAACACCGCCCTAAGTCCGAGTTCTTGTGTGGTGATCCAAGATGAAGAGTACAACCACACATTGGGCTCACTGACCCCTCTCAACCTATTAACTCATCCCTTTTGATGTCCAGATGTCGCAGTAGTTCGGAGTTCTGGTAGGCTTGTGGCCTGGATGCTAAGTGAGAGAACGGCTCATCCGAGACCGGCTTACGCACCACGCACACATCGCTTGGGTCCACTTCGGTAAACCGGCCGGGTTCACGATAGTGGTAGCCACCCAAGTAGGCGGCTTTCTTGGACTAGATAGGCTATGAGGTAACAGTTGTGGTGAGCATCCTCGCTGGCACCCCTTGAATGGTGTCGAGATCAAAGGCGGTAAATGATGGTCATGTGTGTGTAGCGGTACACCCTTGCAAGGTTAACAAAACTATTCGAATAGCCGCGTCCGCGGTTATGGACTACTTGGAAAGCTTAGCTTGATTATTAGATAACTTGAACCGGATACTTCTAAAACACACCAAGCTAAGTGTGAGTGCTATGGCGTGCTTTCTCGTGGGGAAGTCGAGGAAGGCACCATAGTGGTGTATTTGTTTGGTGAAAGTAGTGGACTCGTGTACGCTTCTTACCTCAAGTCTGGTACTCGTAGTTCAGGACTAGCCAAGTCAAAGCTGGCATTTCTGCAAGTGAACCCCACCTCCTTTACCTTAATACATGTGCATGAGTAGTATAGCTCCTATGTAAGTCTTGCTGAGTACGCCTTTGTACTCACGTTTGCTTAATATATGTTTTAGATGACGCCACTGACCCCGAAGGTGGCTTCTTCATCGAGCTGGACGACTAAAGTTAAGCTAGTATAGTCCCAGTCAGCAGACTGGTTCCCGCGTGGAGGGCTTTGTGTTTAAATAAGGCTTCTTAATCCATTCGTTAAACTTGTCTGTACTCAGACATAATTTGCTTCCGTTCTGTGTTGTAATGTTGGATCACATGTATGTGATCTCTGTGTGTACTCTATAAGAGTTATAAATAAAATGTACACTTTGTAGAGAATTGCAATGGTACCTACTGTTCATACAAGGCATGTGTGCTGCGTGTATGTTTATAACATGCATGTCTTTGTATGGGTTTTCGAGACCTTAGTTGTGTTCTGGCTGGCGGTCTTTCATACACCAAGTGGCCCTTAACTGTGCGCAGCTTGGGGCATCGCGATGCGATTGCTCGAGACTCCGTCTCGTGCACACTTTGTGGTATGATCGAGCCCGCCCTAGACCCCGACTAAGTGATCGGGCTGGAGTAAGTCTATGTGAGAGTTTTGAGATAGTCGATAATATGGTTGAGGCGACTTGTCTTTGAATATGGGAGTTCACCACCCACATCTTTAGACTTGTGTGCGGACGATGAGGACCCATCTCAGTTGATCATCCGGCCTGGATGGGATGCCCCTCACGTACGATGCTTTCCGAGAATTTTCAGTGCTTGGCCTTGTCTGCTTAGACAAGTGGGTGCGGTTCTCGGCTCTCCATATGACTATGTCTTAGCTGTACTTGCATACGCTAACCCCGGGTCCCGACATAGGAAAGGTGATCTGTATATTATATATTTCTCCGAAGGTCCTCAGGTTGGTACATGCCTCATGGCTCGAGCCTCAAAGTGCTGGCTATGGAATCGAAGACTCGGCCACGCCGGAATGAGGAATCTCCTGAAGTTGGTGCTGAAGAAACATGTCCTCGGGATTGAGGAAATCAGATTCTCAAAGGACCAGCTGTGTGGTGCTTGCGAAGCTGGAAAGATGACCAAGGCCAAGCATCCAGCGAAGACCATCATGAAAACAACAAGACCGCTGGAGTTGCTTCACATGGATTTATTCGGCCCTCCAAAGTATTCAAGATTTGGAGGTAGTATGTATGGTCTTGTTATTGTTGATGATTTCTCACGATACACTTGGGTGCATTTTCTTCTCTATAAGTCAGAAACCCCAGCAATCTTCAAGCGCTTTGCCCAGCGAGTCATGAACAACTACAACATGAAGATCAAGCACATTCGAAGCGACAACGGCACTGAGTTCAAGAACATCGGTGTGGAAGAATTCCTCGACGACCTGGGAATCACTCATGAATTCTCTGCGCCTTACACTCCTCAGCAAAATGGAGTTGTTGAGAGGAAGAACCGAACCCTCATCGAGATGGCTCGCACGATGCTGGCTGAGTACAACACTCTACTCATGTGGTGGGCTGAAGCAATCAACACTGCATGCCACATCGTCAATCGAGTGTATCTCCACAAGTTCTTCAACAAAACATCATATGAGCTAATGGTCGGTAAGAAACCCAATGTGATTTACTTCAAAGTATTCGGTGCACCTTGCTGGATTTGTGATCCTCATCACCAGTACAAGTTTGCACCCAAAGCATGTGAGGGTTTCATGCTTGGTTATGGTATCAACTCGCACATCTACAGAGTCTACAATATCAGTCATCATAAAATTGTTGAGACTTTAGATGTGCGGTTTGATGAATCTGATGGCTCGCAAAGAGAGCACCTGCCACCTGATCTAGATGAAGCCCCACTGGAAGAAAAGATCAAGAAGATGGGTGCTGGTGATATCATTCATGTGGATCATCCTGAAGAAACGCACATACCTCCTGCTCCAAAAGAACATCCAAATCCTGATGCAAATAATCCCGATGACGATCCTGATCCTGAGGCTCCTGATACCCATGAAGCTCCTGAAGCACCTGAAGGAGATGCAAATGAATCTGATAGCAGTGACGAAGATGCGCCTCAAGATCATCTTCCTCTTCTTCCTCGCGTGGCGAATGAAGTTCAAGTGGACAGAATCCTCGCCGACATCAATCTACCAGGTCCTCTCACTCATGCAAGAGCTAATTGTATAGCTAAATTTTGTGGGCATTTTTCGTTTGTATCAATTTCAGAGCCCACCAAAGTCCCCGAGGCATTCTGAGAAGAGGAATGGATTCAGGAGATGCAAGACGAACTTCTTCAGTTTAAACTGAATGATGTTTGGGAATTAGTCAAACGTCCTGATCCTCGAGTTCACAATGTCATCGGCACGAAGTGGATCTACCACAAAAAACTCGATGAAGATGGACAAGTCATCAGAAACAAAGCTCGTCTCGTAGCACAAGGATACACACAAGTCGAGGGGATCGACTTCGGTGAAACCTTCGCTCATGTTGCTAGACTTGAGTCCATTTGTATTATGCTTGCATTCGCTAACAATCATAATATCAAGCTATATCAAATGGATGTGAAAAGTGCATTCCTCAATGGTAATATCGAGGAAGAAGTATATGTTGCTCAACCCCCAGGTTTTGAAGATGCAAAGAAACCTGATATGGTGTACAGATTGAAGAAATCTCTATATGGACTGAAGCAAGCCCCTCGGGCTTGGTATGACACACTAAGGGCTTTCCTCATCAGCAAGGGCTTCAAATCTGGTTCCCTCGATCCAACTCTTTTCACAAAACAATATGATGATGCATTATTCATCTGTCAAATCTATGTTGATGACATTATATTTGGATGCACTAACAAGAAATACAGTGAAGAATTTGCATTCTTGATGATTGAACAGTATCAGATGTCCATGATGGGTGAACTGAAGTTCTTCTTAGGGCTTCAAATTCGTCAACAACGCAACGAAATCTTCATCTCTCAGGGGAAGTACCTCAAGGAGTGCCTGAAGAAATTCGGGATGCAAGACTGCAAGGGTATCAAGACATCGATGCCTACAAATGGGCAACTAGGCCCTGATGAAAATGGCAAGGACTACGATCAAAAGGTATACCGTTCGATGATAGGTTCTCTGCTATATTTATGTGCATCTAGGTCTGATATAATGTTGAGAGTTTTCATGTGTGCCCGATTCCAAGCAGCACCTAAGGAACCGCATCACCAAGCGGTGAAACAAATTCTTCGATATTTGGCTCACACCCCGTCGCTAGGCTTATGGTATCCAAAAGGCACCCAACTGGATCTCGTTGGGTACTCAGACTCAGATTATGTTGGAGATCGAGTGGATAGGAAGTCTACCTCAGGAACATGTCATTTCCTCGGACGTTCTCTGGTGTGCTGGTCATCGATAAAGCAGAACTGCGTCTCCCTATCCACTGCTGAAGCTGAATACATTTCTGCTGGTGCCAGCTGCTCACAGCTTCTTTGGATGCAGCAAACTCTGAAGGACTATGGCATCAACCTGAAGAAAGTACCACTACTATGTGACAATGAGAGCGCCATCAAGATCTCTCAGATTCCAGTACAACACTCGATGACGAAGCACATTGAGATTCGGTATCACTTTCTTCGGGATCATGTATTGAAGGAAGACATCGTCATCAGCCACGTCCAGACTGAAGACCAACTTGCTGATATATTCACTAAGCCTTTGGATGAGAAGCGATTTAGCACTCTGAGGTGTGAGCTAAATATCTTAGATTTCTCAAACGTCCAGTGAATGGACAAACATCCTAACGCTTAAACAATATTGAAGAATCCTGATGTACAACACACGATGCGTCGTACTCCTCAAATCATGAGTAACTACGTTGCTAAGTGTGAAGAAATTAACGTGGAATTGACTCAAGATCCATACGAAAATTGTATGGTATCAATTGTCTGATTCCCTATAAGGTGGGTAGCGCAACTGCCCAAATTCCTCCGGATCTGTTGTTCCTCAGTTTCCTCAGTTGAAGTCTCCATCGCTGATGATTACCGTGTTTGTCCTCAACAGCGTTCACCTATAGTTATTGTTCTTCAGCATTTGCTTCTTCATCTAGGTGAACGTGATCGGACCCGTCCCTCTGTGCTCACTTATCCATTCTGTCTATCTCATATGCGTTCATTTGGAAATCATGTATTCCTCAGCCTGAGACCATTTGGCTTCGTCCTCAGCTTTTGTCCTCAGGTTCCCAAAATTGAGGCTTATCAGTTAAGATTTTCTTTATTCTGTTGCGATTTTACCACACGTCGTACTTATCCACCATTATGATAACTACTGAGGATCCCAACCATCAGGGGAAATCTTGTCCACAAATATCGCAACCCCTCAGCTTTCACCCCTCTATAAATAGCCATCCACCCCACGGTCATTTCCCCCCACCTCTCCTCTCCCTCTCGCGCCGCCGCCCTTGAGCTCCTCAAGCTCTCGTGCTACCGTTGCCAGAGTTTGCCGTCGCCGGGGAATAATGACTCGTGGTTCTTCAACCTTTAGCCTCAGTTCTGGTACGCTTATGCCTCAGTCGCTTATTCCTCAGTACTGTTGTGTCTTCAAGAAACCTTCCCGTTTCCTCATGCCACCACATTCCTCAACAATATTGCTAGCTTTCTGAGACCTATACCTTTGCTTCGTTATTTTGATTTCCTCAGCCTATTCCTCATGAACGCATATAACCGTACCCCACTTCCCTCGCAACTTAATTCTGTCACAGGTACATGTCTGCTGAGGAATCGTATGGTTCTTATAGTCTCACTTCATTTGCAGCTCAGCTTGAACGTACCATTCCTCAGTCTCCACCACTGAAGAAAATGGCTCCTCGGCGTAAGCTCACTGATACTGCTAAAGACCTGCCTCCTGAGCTCTATGAGAAGCTGAAGCCTCCCGAACGTGAAACCGCGGGTGAACGAAAGAAAAGAGTTCAGAAAATCACGCGGGAATGGGCTAAGCGATGGGCTGCCTATGAATGGATCAATCCTGAACATGAGGAATCGTTCGCAGCCAATCCACCACTGAAGACCTTGAGCATCAAGGCTCATCCTCCTCCTGCACCGGGTGTTATTCGTCATCCTTCAACCCTGGAGACCCGTTATGATTTCCCTGAGGCTTATCAGCGTTATCTCAAGCGAACGGCTCATCTTGCCCGTGATCTGGCCTGTGACTTGGCTGCCTCAGTGCAGATTCGACCTTAGCCTCAGCCTCAGCCTCATCCGAAGCCACAACCACCGGCTTAGCATCGCAGAAAACCTCTTGGCATCAAGCCCTCAAAGAAGTCCTCTGCCAACCCTCCTGCTCCGAGTTCTTCATGTCAACGCACGGACGATGCTGCACCTGCTTCAAGAATCTGTACTGATGAATATGGCAGTGCTCCTGAGGCCTCAACCACAATGCCTCAGCCTCAGCTGAAGACAAAATCAGTTCTTCAACGCGGCCCACGACCCTCACCCAAGAAAACTGCTATGCGTGGCGCCATTCATCATGATACACTGAGTTCTGATGATGAAGATGAATTTGAAGATTTGGCCGGATTCGTCGCCACTGAAGAAGACAAGATTGAGTATGTGCGTGCTGCAGCCAGGCAAAAAGCTGAAGCAACTGGTTCTGAAATTCCACTTCTCCTTGACCCAAGAAGATCTTGGAGTATATTGAAATTTCGTATGTCAAGCCTGATACTCCTCTTGATGACTTGGACATACCTAAAGACATCAAGTTCTACGCTCAACAGTTTCTCATCAATGAGATACATCAACGTGATCTTCAGAAACAACTGAAGGATCAGCTGAAGAAAGTCCTCAGTGACTTCAAAAAGAAACCTGTCACTGATGTTACTCCTCAGGAGTTCATAGAGCATCAATGTGAAGTTCAACGTCTCAACACTGAGTGTGCCGCCAACCGTGCCTATATCGGCAAATCCAAGGAGCGGATGTCTCAGCAGATGGACAAACTGATGAAGCTTCGACAGCCCGCTGCCTCAGCACCCCCTGCTGCCTCAGCCCCTAAAGGCCTCAAGCGCCTGCCCGAGGCTCAACCCTCAACTCCACCTGCTGCAAAGAAGCCCACACTGGAGCCCACAATTGAGGAGCCACTTGATGCTACACCACTCTCCTCAGCACCTCCAGCATCTAGGGCTGCTGATACCACAGCTCAATCCACTGTTGTTTCCACTCCACCTACAAATACTCAGCGCAACATCATCGTCTTCACCCCACCAACTGCGGCTACACCCATCGTTCCAACACCTCAGTGTCCACCTCCACCAATCATCACTGAGATTGAAGACATGGATGTTGATATTATGGATCATGGCACTCCTTGTGTCCATGATGAGGAATTTGAGCTGGCAAACTCCCCCACTCATACAATCTTCTCCCCAGAGCCTCACTCCCCCACTATGACGGAGGTGCTTCCTGATACCTCTCTGTGGTCTGAAGAATCTGTTGGTGCATCGTCCTCAGCTTCTGATGCTGATGAACCTGAAGCCACAAGTGCACCCCCCAAATTCTTCTGCTGATACTGATGCTGCGGTGACAACAACTGCTGAACCTGAGACTGATCCCCCCGCAGCTGAAGCTGAAGTCGAGCACAACACCAATGCTGACACTGAGGCTGCACCAGATCACACTGAGGATCGACAAGTGAAATCTCCATCAGCACCTGCAACTTCGCCAAAAACTGTGCTTGAGTCGCATGCTTTAGACCATGCCTCTCCACAACCGCCACCCTCTGCTTCAGCCTCACCAACTCATCAGGAGACTGCCTCAGCCATTTCTCTGTGCCCGAAGCAAAAGAAGCCATTCTATCGCAATCTTAAAGTTGATGCTCGTCCAAACTTCAACACCGATGCATTCTTCAACGCTATGAGCTTCTTTCAGGCTGGGATCCAGAACCCGTATCATTCTCCTCCGCCCAGCAAGCTCCTGAGGTTCTGGACAGCTACACAGAAGAACTATTATGCCTCAGTCCTCTACATGACACAAAAGGTTTTTCCTCATAAACATATTCCTCATTTGGATATGGAGGACATCCCTTGCTTCAACAATTTGCTGCAAGAGTTGTATCATGCCAAGTTGCTTCAGTTTTGCTACGAGGGCATGTCGGGACCCGGGGTTTGCATATGTAATTCCAGTCACAATTCAATCATATGGAGAGTCGAGAGCCATACCCACTTGTCTAAGAAGACAAGGCCAAGTACAAGACAATCTCGGAAAGCTCGAACGTGAGGGGCATCCCATTCAGGCCGGATGACCAACTGAGATGGGTGCTCATCGTCCGCTCACAAGTCTAAATGATTATGGGTGGTGAAATCCCATACTCATAGACAAGTCGCCTCAACCACATTATCGATTGAATCATAACACTTACATAAAAAGACTCCAGCCCGATCACCTAGTCGGGATCTCGGGCGGGCTCAATCATACAACAAAGTGTGCCACGTGACAGAGTCACGACCAATCGCATTGCGATGCCCCAAGCTGCGCACATCTAAGGGCCACTTGGTGTATGAAAGACCGCCAGCAAGAACTCAACTAAGCTATCGAATCCCACACTAAGACATGCACGTTATAATCATACACGCAGCATACATGTCTAGTGTAAACAATAGGTAACACAACATGAACTCTACGAACTCATAGCTTTATTGCATCTGCTAAATAGAGAAGATATAGTAGTGTTACAAGCAGAGATCACATCACTGTGATCCAACATTACATCATACAACAACAAAAACAAATTATGTCTTAGTAAAGACAAGGTTAACAAATGGCTTAAGAAGCCTTTAAGAAAACACAACGACCCTCGAGAGGGACCGGGCTGTTGTCTGGGACTACATTACTTCGTAGACGTCGAGCATGAAAGGGGGAGGCCACCATCAAGGTCAGTGGTCTCGTCTATAAAACATAGAATAAGCAAACGTAAGTACAAAGTCGTACTCAGCAAGACTTACTACTCATGCTCAAGAATCAAGGTAAAGGCAAGTGGGGTTGTAATGCAGAAAGCTTTGACTTGGCTATCCTGTACTACGACTACATAGAGTTGAGATGAGAGGCGCACACGAGTCCATATACTCTTGATCACCACATCAATACATAACCATGGATCCTTCCTCGACTTCCCCACGAGGAAGCAACCCAAAGGACTCACACTTATCTTGCGATTTTTAGAGTATCCATTTGAGTTGTCTAATAATCAAGTAAAGATCTCCAAGTAGTCCATAACCGCGGACACGGCTATTCGAATAGTTCATTAACCCTGCAGGGGTGTACTTCTTCACATACGTAGCTACCACTTATCGCCTAGAACTCGTCACCTTCAAGCGGTGTCGGCGAGGATAGTGCCCAGACGATGTATGGAAGGTCCGACAAGCCCACCTCGACGGATGGTGCTGCGCTTGCCTAAAACCGTGCTACGTTATGAAAGCAAATAGAATAAAATTAACCCATGCGAATCCTGGACCATAGTCGGGGTGAGTTAATAGGTCGAGAGGGGTCAATGAGCCCAACATGTGGTAGTAATCTGTGTCTTGGATCACAACACAAGAACTCGGGGCCTAGCGCAGTGTAAATGAGACAACCCACTGTGTACTCCTACACAGCCTCTCATTGTTCACTTATATTAGGGTGACTTCATCAACACGTTACCACCTTGTTGCATGTGTTCACTACCATCCCGATACATCACTAGATGGATCAACTTTATTGCAAACAACTCTAGCATGGCATAGCATATCATGGATGAAGGGCCACATGATGAACACAAACAATCTTGTAACTGCTAGGTTGAGGTTTGCTTAATACTGTGGCAGCAATGATAGGTCATGCAAAGGGTGGGTTCAACTAGCGATAGAATGGTAACATGTGAATCACCTAATCATTCATAAGAGAACAAGAGGGAAACTGGGTTTTTATAGATATGATCAAAGGGGTTTTGCTTGCCTTATTGTCGAGACTCGGGGGTGCCACTCTTCGGAGAAAACAGGGACTACGTCCGGCAATGGATCTATCGAGAAGAAGCAAACACCGAGACAACAACAATGTAATCATCAAATTGCAATGCACATTCAAGAAATGAATCATGGCATGGTACTGATGTGATCTAGGTTCAATTTGCAACAAGTTAATTGAAGTTGATTTGAATAAGAAATTCAAATTCAAACTCCAAATGTTGTTCAAATTAGCCAAAGTTGCATTTGCTAATTTTTGAATATGGTAAACCATGTTGTCATGTGTATGATATGCCTCTGATGTTCATGTGACAAGGTTGGCATTGCAAAGATTTAATTTGAAATGATTTAAACATTTATTTTGAATTATTCCAAATAACCAAAATAGCTAAATGCTACTGGTCCATCAACATAGATGTGTTTTTCATCCATGAAAATATCATATTTGGAATCCTTGCATTTTTCTGATGATTTTGCATATATTACACTTCTGATTTGGAGTTATGGTTTAAAAGTTATTGAATTTCAAAGATTTAATAGTTTTCTGGAATTTTCTGGATTAAATTAAAGAGAGAAAAACACTTATTGCATCAGCATGATGCAATGCTGATGTCACCAGGGGGGCTGACATGTGGGGCCACATGGTCAGTGAGTCTGGGGTTAAATCCTGTTTAGTTTAAAATTTTGATTTAATTAGAGGGGGCTGGCCCCACCTGTCAATGGCCTAGGGCCAAACTAATCAGGGGGTTAGCCCCCTAATTAAGCCAGCCACGTAGGCATGGTCGGTGGTTAGCCGCCGGTGGCCTAACCGCACGGCGGCGCTCACTTGGCACGGCAGCTCCAGGCTCCTCTTTCCAAACGGAGGGCATGGATGGGGTCCTTGTGCTCTCCCGCGTCGCCCAGAGCACGAGGCGACCACGGGGAGGCTCTGGAGGCTCGCCGACAACGAGAGGCGCGGCGGCCGGAGCTCGGCTAAGAGGGGAAACGGCGACGGGGCGCGAGGTGGTGAACGGGAGTGGGAAACGAGAGAGGATCCCACCACGAGCGCGTTGGCGTAGATGGGAGAGGCGGAGGAGCTGCGGTGGCGGTGTATTTCTCTCCGGAGAGCGACGGCTGTGGCAGAGGATGAAGACGCGGGCGTCGTCGTGGGGCGTCCTCAGTTCCAATTGAAGGCTCACGACGACGCAGACGGCCACGTCGGAGCTTCTGGACAGCACGGCGGGGCGGCTCGAGGTCGTTGGCCACGCAGGCGCATGCACGGCGGCGACGAGGAGCTCTCGGGACCTCGCGGGATCTCGCCGGAGAGAGAGAGGAAAGGGTCCAGGGGAGGGGGAAATGGAGGAGGAGAGCTTGGGCGTCTCCACGGCGCCGATTAAGGGGAGGGGGCAGCCAGGCAGCTGCCTGGCGTCCATCCCGGGCTCGCCGGCGAGCTGGCTGCCTGCCTGGCCAGGGGTTGAAGACGCATGTACCCCTGGCGGGCTGGGCCGGCTAGCTGGGCCAGGTGGGCCAGGTAAGTGGCTTTCAGCCTTTTTGTTTCTTTTTCTTTTTCTGATTTTTGTTTTTATTTGTTTTGTTCTGAAAAAAATACCAAAGCATTTTTCAAAATCCCCAAAAATTTATCTTGGACATATGTGACATAGTACTAGCCACTCCCAAGATTTGAAGATTTTTGGAATTCAAATTATTTGAATCCAATTCAAATAACATTTAAGTTTAATTTCCAATCCTCTGTTTGAATATTTGAAAAATCCATGAGCATGGGTTTGACTCCAAATCATTTTAAAAATGATCATACTCATTTATAGGACTTTTCAAAATTGTTTGGAGGAATTTTGGAAAAACTTTTTATCTGGCCTGTTATTTAAAATCTTTTTGAGGCTTTTCCAAACCCCCAATTCTTAAACCATAGAAATTAAACATGATGCAATTATTTCTAGTAATAAAAGTACATACCAAAACTAGGGTTGTGACAACTCGCCCCCACTCAAAAGAATCTCGTTCCGAGATTCACAAGTAGTCCGGAAGAGGGTGGGGTACTCGACTCGAAGACGGTCTTCTCGTTCCCAGGTGGCTTCTTTCTCAGAATGGTTGGAGCATTGTACTTTAAGGAACTTGATCTTCTGATGTCGGGTGGTATGCTCAGCTTCATCGAGGATACAGACGGGATACTCTCGATACGACAGGTTTTCTTGGAGATCAAGCGTTTCGTGGTCTACTTCGCGGATGGGGTCCTTGAAGCACCGCCTGAGTTGAGATACGTGGAAGACATCGTGAACCTGAGAAAGATGCGGGGGTAGTTCAAGTTGGTAGGAAACTTCTCCACATTTACCTAAAATGCGAAAGGGGCCTATGTAACGTGGGGACAATTTGCCTTTTGATACCGAAGCGATGGGTTCCCTTCAGAGGAGTAACCCGGAGGTAAGCCTTCTCGTCCAGATCGTAGCTCTCTGGCCTATGATGACGATCATAATAGCTTTTCTGACGAGACTGGATTGTTTTCAATTGCTCACGAACAATGTGAACCTTTTCTTCTGCTTCCTGGATCATATCCGGTCCAAAGAATTGTCTTTCACCGGTTTCTGACGAGTTCAATGGTGTTCGACATTTTCGTCCATAGAGAAATTCAAAGGGTGCCATGCCCAAGCTAGATTGGAAGCTGTTGTTATAAGCAAATTCGGAGAATGGAAGAGATTTCTCCCAACTCTTTCCGAATGAGATAACACAGGCTCTGAACATGTCTTCGAGAATTTGATTGACTCTTTCTACTTGACCACTTGACTGGGGATGAAAGGCGGTGCTAAAGGAGAGATGGGTTCCCATAGCATTTTGAAAACTTTCCCAAAATCGAGAGGTGAAAAGACTTCCACGGTCTGAATTGATTTCCAAAGGAAAACCATGGAGAGAAATGATCCTGGAGACATTTAAATCCGCTAACTGTGTAGCAGTTATACTCTCGCGAACAGGAAGGAAATGAGCAACTTTGGAGAGACGGTCAATGACCACAAAGATGGGATTGTTTCCTTTCTGAGACTTTGGCAATCCAGTGATGAAATCCATACTGACTTTATCCCATTTCCACTCAGGAATGGCTAAAGGTTGAAGAGTACCAGCAGGTCTTTGATGCTCCGCTTTCACACGGCGACAAACATCCCACTCAGCAAAAAATTGAGAGATTTCTCTCTTCATCCTAGTCCACCAAAATCTCTGGCGTAGATCTTGATACATCTTAGTACTACCAGGATGAATCGAGAAAGGGGTGTCATGGGCTTCCTTAAGGATGTTCTGCCTTAGATTCCTATTCTTCGGAACCACCATCCTACTCTCGAAGTACACAGTACCTTCATGGTCTAGGGTAAAACATTTTGCCTTTCCGCTAGCAATGTTCTGCTTGATATATCGGATACCTCGAGCATGTTGTTGACCAGCTTTGATTTGATCCTCAAGGGTTGGTTTCACAATCAAGGTGGAAAGGAATCCATGAGGAACAATCTCGAGATTCATCTTTCGAAATTCCTCATAGAGAAGTGGTTGATACTGTTGTAACATGAGGTTGTTACAATACGACTTACGACTTAGTGCATCAGCCATGACATTGGCTTTGCCTGGGGTGTAAGAGATACTTAAGTCATAATATTTTATCAACTCAATCCAGCGTCTTTGCCTGAGATTAAGATCTGGCTAGGTGAATATGTATTTGAGGCTTTGGTGATCGGTATAGATTTCACAACGATTACCAAAGAGGTAATATCGCCAAGTCTTCAGGGCATGAAATACGGCAGCGAGTTCAAGATCATGGGTAGGATAGTTTTCTTCATGTGGACGCAACTGGCGTGAATCATATGCTACCACATGTCGATCTTGCATAAGTATGCATCCTAACCCTTGCCGTGAAGCATCACAATAGATTTCAAAATCATTTTTGGTGTCTGGAGGCGCAAGTACGGGTGCAGAAGTCAATCTTCTTTTTAGCTCTTGAAAGCTTTCCTCGCACTTGGGGGTCCATTGGAATTTCTTATCTTTCTTGAGGAGTTCAGTAACAGGCTTTGCAACTTTGGAGAAGTTCTCAACGAAGCGGCGACAATAGCTTGCTAGGCCAAGAAAACTCCTAACTTGCTTAACCGATTCAGGTGGAGTCCAGTCAAGGACGGCCTGAACTCTCTCGGGATTGACTGCAACACCTTTCGCAGAAATCACGTGGCCTAAGTAGGTCACTTCTGGTAGCCAAAATTCACACTTGGAGAACTTGGCATAAAGGCGGTGCTCTCTAAGTTTCATCAATACCAGCCTAAGATGTTCTGCGTGCTCTTCTTCGTTCTTCGAGTACATGAGAATGTCATCAAGATAAACCACAACAAATTTATCTAAGTACTCCATGAAGATCGAATTCATCAAGCGTGAAAAAGTGGCTGGGGCATTGGTTAAACCGAAGGACATGACGGTGTACTCATAAAGAACGTAACGAGTAGTGAATGCCGTCTTGGGATGTCCTCGTTTCTGATTTTGATTTGATGATAACCTAATCTCAAATCCATCTTGGAGAAGACTGAGGATCCAACAAGTTGATCATAAAGATCATTGATCCTGGGAAGTGGGTACTTGTTCTTTATCGTCTACGCACATCCTTTCTGTTCCATCTTTCTTTGTTACGAACAGAACGGGGCAACCCCATGGTGATGAGCTAGGGCGGATGAAGCCTTTTGCCAACGAAGCTTCCAAGTTGGATTTTAAGCTCAACTAACTCATGTGGGGCCATCCTATATGGGCGTCTGGAAATTGGGGTTGTGCCTGGTATAAGATCTACAATGAAATCCACACACCGGTCGGGTGGCATTCCCGGTAGCTCTTCTGGAAAGACATCCGGAAAGTCACAAACCATCGGAATATCTTCAAGGTTAGGAAGGGGATGCTCATTCAACGAATACAACTGGGTTTCTGAACCTTGAGATGTGATATGGACTATATTGCTGGAAGGATGAGTGAGTTGAACTGATTTAGTGGCACAATCAAACTTGGCACGGTGTTTTGACAACCAATCCATGCCTAAGATGATATCGATATCTGAAGACTTGAGGGCTATGAGAGAAGCAAGGAATACAACATACTCAACATCAATTTCATTGTCATGACTTACCCTACTGGTACGCCATGTGGATCCTGGAGTTTTAATCATGAAAGGGGTAGGCAACTCCTCAAATGAAATGTCATGCAGGAGTGCAAACTTTTCAGACAAAAAGGAATGAGAAGCTCCAGAATCAAATAGAATAGAAGCTGGTTTGGAGTTGACAGGAAGTGTACCGAGTACAACCTTAGTATCCTCTTGGGCTTCTTTGATGGTGGCATGGTTCACACGTCCGTATTCAACAATAGAGGACTTGGCTTTGGAAGGCTTTGGTGGCTTAGCTTTGGCTTTATGTATTGGACGAGGAGGAACATTCTCAAGCAATGAACACTGTCGTGCAATGTGGCCAGGATTACCACACTTGTAGCACAAACGGGTGTTAGATTGTGGAGTTTGTATGGCAAGCTCTCTACTATCCTTCTGGGTATTCTTGCTTTGTGGAGATGGTCTTGGAATCAAGTGCGAAGGAAGGGCACTAGTTGGGATCCAAATTCGACGTTTCTGAGAACCCAAACTAGAAGAGGAAGCAAGATCACAATCACGCTTGCGAGATTCTTCGAAGACCTCATTTCCATGCTTAGCTCTGAATGATCTATTGACCAAATCCTCGAAGTTGACGAATTCAAGGAGATTGAGATCATGACGAAGGATAGGGCTAAGTCCCTTTCGGAACCTTGCTTGCTTCTTGGCATCAGTTGATATCTTCTCAGGGGCATAACAAGAAAGACGATTGAACTCAGTCCTGTACTGATGAACAGTCATGTTTCCCTGAGATAGGGTGCAGAACTCTTCCCTCTTTCTTTCCATCAGCTCATCCAGAATGTGGTACCCTTGGAAGGCATCACGGAACTCCTGCCAAGTCACTAGGTGACCATCAGGCTGCCTTGCAACAAAACTTTCCCACCATTCACCAGCAGCACCTTCCAGAAAGTATGCCGCGAACATCACACGATCATCTGGAGAAACATGCGCCGTCTCAAGCTTACGCTCGATGGAACGGAGCCAATCATCGGCATCAAGGGGCTTAGATGAACATCGGAATACCGGCGGGTTCAAAAGGATAAAATCCTGGATGGATATCACCGCATCTCGCTGAAGAGAAGTATTCTTCTCAATGAGCTTCAAAAGGCGTGTTTGATCACGTCGATTTCGCTCATCCTCCATCATGATTTCCGCTGCAGAAGGCGGTGAAGGAGGATCATCATCACCACTTTGATTACTGTGACCAGATTCAATACAACTAGTTCCACCTGACATTCTGTGTGATAAAAATCAACAATCAGAGTAGGATTTATGATGGAATCAAAGAAAATATGATATAATTTAAGAGCAGACAAGATTGTAATGAAAAAGCATTGGAATCACGGAAAACATGAGACAAATCGGACAACATAACGGCTATACCGGGGTGGAAAAATGAATCAATCTGCAAGAATGATCAGAACCTTCTCAAAAGGCCTGATGGAATGGTGACTCTAGACAATCAAAACATTCCTACAACTATTGAGAAGCAAACAACGAGATGTTCTAGTATAGACATAGAAGAGCCTAGTCCTATCTTCCCGTAGAAAAGATGAGGATGACTCAGAACTCAGATCGATGAGGGTAAGGAGAAAAATGAAGCCTTACGTTGTTCCCTTATACCCAAAGTAACTATATAACTATAGAATGCTAGACTCGACTTCGGCCAAGGTTTACTAATCCTACAGGCAGTCCTGCTCTGATACCAAGTCTGTCGGGACCCGGGGTTTCCATATGTAATTCCAATCACAATTCATTCATATGGAGAGCCGAGAGCCATACCCACTTGTCTAAGCAGACAAGGCCAAGTACAAGACACTCTCGGAAAGCTCGAACGTGAGGGGCATCCCATTCAGGCCGGATGATCAACTGAGATGGGTCCTCATCGTCCGCTCAAAAGTCTAAATGATTATGGGTGGTGAAATCCCATACTCATAGACAAGTCGCCTCAACCACATTATCGATTGAATCATAACACTTACATAAACAGACTCCAGCCCGATCACCTAGTCGGGATCTCGGGCGGGCTCAATCATACAAAAAAGTGTGCCACGTGATAGAGTCACGAGCAATCGCATCGCGATGCCCCAAGCTGCGCACATCTAAGGGCCACTTGCTGTATGAAAGACCGCCGGGAAGAACTCAACTAAGCTATCGAATCCCACACTAAGACCTGCACGTTATAATCATACACGCAGCATACATGTCTAGTATAAACAGCAGGTAACACAACATGAACTCTACAAACTCATAGCTTTATTGCATCTGCTAAACAGAGCAGATATAGTAGTGTCACAAGCAGAGATCACATCACTGTGATCCAACATTACATCATACAACAACGGAAGCAAATTATGTCTTAGTAAAGACAAGGTTAAAAAATGGCTTAAGGAGCCTTTAAGAAAACACAACGACCCTCCAGAGGGACCAGGCTGCTGTCTGGGACTACATTACTTCGTCGACGTCGAGCTTGAAAGGGGGAGGCCACCATCAGGGTCAGTGGTCTCGTCTCTAAAACATAGAAAAAGCAAACGTGAGTACAAAGTCGTACTCAGCAAGACTTACGTAAGAACTATACTACTCATGCTAAAGTATCAAGGTAAAGGCAAGTGGGGTTGTAATGCAGAAAGCTTTGACTTGGCTATCCTGTACTACGACTACATAGAGTTGAGATGAGAGGCGCACACGAGTCCATCTACTCTTGATCACCACATCAATACACAACCATGGATCCTTCCTCGACTTCCCCACGAGGAAGCAACCCAAAGCACTCACACTTATCTTGCGATTTTTAGAGTATCCATTTGAGTTGTCTAATAATCAAGTAAAGATCTCCAAGTAGTCCATAACCGCGGACACGGCTATTCGAATAGTTCATTAACCCTGCAGGGGTGTACTTCTTCACATACGTAGCTACCACTTATCGCCTAGAACTCGTCACCTTCAAGCGGTGTCGGCGAGGATAGTACCACGACACTTACCTCACAGCTCCAACTCTAGTCCAGGGGATCGCCTCTCTGAGTTGTATCCCAATCGGGAATCCGGCCGGGGTTTCCGTTCAGGACCCAGACGATGAATGGACGGTCCGACAAGCCCACCTCGACGGATGGTGTTGCGCTTTCCTAAAACCGTGCTACGTTATGAAAGCAAATAGAATAAAATTAGCCCATGCTAATCCTGGACCATAGTCGGGGTGAGTTAATAGGTTGAGAGGGGTCAATGAGCCCAACATGTGGTAGTAATCTGTGTCTTGGATCACAACACAAGAACTCGGGGCCTAGGGCCGTGTAAATGAGACAACCCACTGTGTACTCCTACACAGCCTCTCATTGTTCACTTATATTAGGGTGACTTCATCAACACGTTACCACCTTGTTGCATGTGTTCACTACCATCCCGATACATCACCAGATGGATCAACTTTATTCTAAACAACTCTAGCATGGCATAGCATATGATGGATGAAGGGCCACATGATGAACACAAACAATCTTGTAACTGCTAGGTTGAGGTTTGCTTAATACTGTGGCAGCAATGATAGGTCATGCAAAGGGTGGGTTCAACTAGCAATAGAACGGTAACATGTGAATCACCTAATCATGCATAAGAGAACAAGAGGGAAACTGGGTTTTTATAGATATGATGAAAGGGGGTTTGCTTGCCTTATTTTCGAGACTCAGGGGTGCCACTCTTTGGAGAAAACAGGGACTATGTCTGGCGATGGATCTATCGAGAAGAAGCAAACATCGAGACAACAACAATGTAAACATCACATTGCAATGCACATTCAAGAAATGAATCATGGCATGGTACTGATGTAATCTAGGTTCAAGTTGCAACAAGTTAATGGAAGTTGATTTGAATAAGAAATTCGAATTCAAACTCCAAATGTTGTTCAAATTAGCCAAAATTGCATTTGCTAATTTTTGAATATGGTAAACCATGTTGTCATGTGTATGATATGCCTCTGATGTTCATGTGACAAGGTTGGCATTGCAAAGATTTAATTTGAAATGATTTAAACATTTATTTTGAATTATTCCAAATAACCAAAATAGCTAAATGCTACTGGTCCATCATCATAGATGTGTTTTTCATCCATGAAAATATCATATTTGGAATCCTTGCATTTTTTTGATGAATTTTCATATATTACACATCTGATTTGGAGTTGTGGTTTAAAAGTTATTGAATTTCAAAGATTTAATAGTTTTCCGGAATTTTCTGGATTAAATTAAACAGAGAAAAACACTTATTTCATCAGCATGATGCAATGCTGATGTCACCAGGGGGGCTGACATGTGAGGACACATGGTTAGTGAGTCTGGGGTTAAATCTTGTTTAGTTTAAAAAAATTATTTAATTAGAGGGGGCTGGCCCCACCTGTCAGTGGCCTTGGGCCAAACTAATCAGGGGGTTAGCCCCCTAATTAAACCAGCCACGTAGGCATGGCCGGCGGTTAGCCGCTGTTGGCCTAACCGCACGGCGGCGCTCACTGGGGACGGCAGCTCCGGGCTCCTCTTGCCAAACGCAGGGCATGGATGGGGTCCTTGTGCTCTCCCGCATCGCCCAGAGCACAAGGCGACCACGGGGAGGCTCTGGAGGCTCGCCGACGATGAGAGGCGCGGCGGCCGGAGCTCGGCTAAGCGGGGAAACGGCGACGGGGAGCGAGGTGGCGAACGGGGAGGGGGAAATGAGAGAGGGTCTCACCACGAGCGCGTTGTCATAGACGGGAGAGGCGGAGGAGCTGCGGTGGCGGTATATTTCTCTCCGGAGAGCGACGGCTGTGGCAGAGGATGAAGACGCGGGCGTCGTCGTGGGGCGTCCTCAGTTCCAATTGAAGGCTCACGACGACGCAGACGGCCACGTCGGAGCTTCTGGACAGCACGGCGGGGCGGCTCGAGGTCGTTGGCCACGCAGGCGCATGCTCGGCAGCGACGAGGAGCTCTCGGGACCTCGCGGGATCTCGCCGGAGAGAGAGAGGAAAGGGTCCAGGGGAGGGGGAAATGGAGGAGGAGAGCTTGGGCGTCTCCGCAGCTGTCTGGCGTCCATGCCGGGCTCGCCGGCGAGCTGCCTGCCTGCCTGGCCAGGGGTTGAAGACGCATGTACCCCTGACGGGCTGGGCCGGCTAGCTGGGCCAGGTGGGCCAGGTAAGTGGCTTTCAGCCTTTTTGTTTCTTTTTCTTTTTCTGCTTTTTGTTTTTTTTTGTTTTGCTCTGAAAAAAATACCAAGGCATTTTTAAAAATCCCCAAAAATTTGTCTTGGACATATGTGACATAGTACTAGCCACTCCCAAGATTTGAAGATTTTTGGAATTCAAATTATTTGAATCCAATTCAAATAGCATTTAAATTTAATTTCCAAACCTCTGTTTGAATATTTGAAAAATCCATGAGCATGGGTTTGACTCCAAATCATTTTTAAAATGATCATACTCATTTATAGGTCTTTTCAAAATTGTTTGGAGGAATTTTGGAAAAACTTGTTATCTCGCCTTTTATTTAAAATCTTTTTGAGGCTTGTCCAAACCCCCAATTCTTAAACCATAGAAATTAAACATGATGCAATTATTTCTAGTAATAAAAGCACATACCAAAACTAGGGTTGTGACAGTGCATCCATTGGAATGAAGAACTTGTGCTTCAATTTTATGCAACACTATATGTCTCGGGGGATCCCAAAGACATCAACACTTGGGTTCTTGAATGGATGACTCAGCATCAGCATTACACTGCCTCACTGCCTGAGATTGTGGAGCTTCATCAGCTCCCTCCTTCTGAAGCCTCAGTCCCCAGCACATACGGCGCTCCACTTCTTCGGGATGAACTGATGAATATGCTGATGAAGCCGCAAGCCCCTGAAGCTCCGCCCCAAACCAAGTTCCTAGTCTCTGAGCTTCAGTATCTGCCCAGCACATTGTATCACATCTTGGCTAAGTCATTCTGCCACATCAAAGGTTATGAATCCACCGCTGGGGAAGTCGTGGGCATCATGAAGAACATTCTATATAGCCTCTGCATGTCGGCTCCAATCAATGTCTCAGACTTATTCTCCAAGACGTTGGTGGATGCTGCTCAGAATCCTCATATTCTGAAGCCATATTCTCCATGGATTATGAAGCTCATCCGCACCAAGACTGGCATCAACTTCAACCCTGACCGGGCTAATCATCGCCCGTGCTTTCCTCGGGTGGAAGTGCTTCAACACACTCTTGACGCTAATGCCAAGGGCAAAGCACCTTTTATGAAGCAATACTTCCTCAGGAGTCGCTCGGTGGAAATATTCGTCAGCCTCAGTCTTGCACCAATCATGAGGAGCGCACCCATGCCTCGACTGAGGAAACAACTCAAGCTCTCCTGATGACTGATCGTGAGCTCACTGGGGACGGCAGCTCCGGGCTCCTCTTGCCAAACGCAGGGCATGGATGGGGTCCTTGTGTTCTCCCGCATCGCCCAGAGCACAAGGCGACCACGGGGAAGCTCTGGAGGCTCGCCAACGACGAGAGGCGCGGCGGCCGGAGCTCGGCTAAGCGGGGAAACGGCGACGGGGCGCGAGGTGGCGAACGGGGAGGGGGAAACGAGAGAGGGTCTCACCACGAGCGCGTTGGCGTAGACGGGAGAGGCGGAGGAGCTGCGGTGGCGGTATATTTCTCTCCGGAGAGCGACGGCTGTGGCAGAGGATGAAGACGCGGGCGTCGTCGTGGGGCGTCCTCAGTTCCAATTGAAGGATCACGACGACGCAGACGGCCACGTCGGAGCTTCTGGACAGCACGGCGGGGCGGCTCGAGGTCGTTGGCCACGCAGGTGCATGCACGGCGGCGACGAGGAGCTCTCGGGACCTCGCGGGATCTCGCCGGAGAGAGAGACGAAAGGGTCCAGGGGAGGGGGAAATGGAGGAGGAGAGCTTGGGCGTCTCCACGGCGCCGATTAAGGGGAGGGGGCAGCCAGGCAGCTGCCTGGCGTCCATGCCGGGCTCGCCGGCGAGCTGCCTGCCTGCCTGGCGAGGGGTTGAAGACGCATGTACCCCTGGCGGGCTGGGCCGGCTAGCTGGGCCAGGTGGGCCAGGTAAGTGGCTTTCATCCTTTTTGTTTCTTTTTCTTTTTCTGCTTTTTGTTTTTATTTGTTTTGCTCTGAAAAAAATACCAAAGCATTTTTCAAAATCCCCAAAAATTTATCTTGGACATATGTGACATAGTACTAGCCAATCCCAAGAATTGAAGATTTTTGGAATTCAAATTATTTGAATCCAATTCAAATAGCATTTAAATTTAATTTCCAAGCCTCTGTTTGAATATTTGAAAAATCCATGAGCATGGGTTTGACTCCAAATCATTTTTAAAATGATCATACTCATTTATAGGACTTTTCAAAATTGTTTGGAGGAATTTTGGAAAAACTTTTTATCTGGCCTTTTATTTAAAATCTTTTTGAGGATTTTCCAAACCCCCAATTCTTAAACCATAGAAATTAAACATGATGCAATTATTTCTAGTAATAAAAGCACATACCAAAACTAGGGTTGTGACAACTCGCCCCCACTCAAAAGAATCTCATCCCGAGATTCAGAAGTAGTCGGGAAGAGGGTGGGGTACTCGACTCGAAGACGGTCTTCTCGTTCCCAGGTGGCTTCTTTCTCAGAATAGTTGGACCACTGTACTTTAAGGAACTTGATCTTCTGATGTCGGGTGGTATGCTCAGCTTCATCGAGGATACAGACGGGATACTCTCGATACGACAGGTTTTCTTGGAGATCAAGCGTTTCGTGGTCTACTTCGCGGATGGGGTCCTTGAAGCAACGCCTGAGTTGAGATACGTGGAAGACATCGTGAACCTGAGAAAGATGCGGGGGTAGTTCAAGCTGGTAGGAAACTTCTCCACATTTAGCTAGAATGCGAAAGGGGCCTATGTAACGTGGGGACAATTTGCCTTTTGATACCGAAGCGATGGGTTCCCTTCAGAGGAGTAACCCGGAGGTAAGCCTTCTCGTCCAGATCGTAGCTCTCTGGCCTATGATGACGATCATAATAGCTTTTCTGACGAGACTGGGTTGTTTTCAATTGCTCACGAACAATGCGAACCTTTTCTTCTGCTTCCTGGATCATATCCGGTCCAAAGAATTGTCTTTCACCGGTTTCTGACGAGTTCAATGGTGTTCGACATTTTCGTCCATAGAGAAATTCAAAGGGTGCCATGCCCAAGCTAGATTGGAAGCTGTTGTTATAAGAAAATTCGGAGAATGGAAGAGATTTCTCCCAACTCTTTCCGAATGAGATAACACAGGCTCTGAGCATGTCTTCGAGAATTTGATTGACTCTTTCTACTTGACCACTTGACTGGGGATGAAAGGAGGTGCTAAAGGAGAGATGGGTTCCCATAGCATTTTGAAAACTTTCCCAAAATCGAGAGGTGAAAAGACTTCCACGGTCTGAAATGATTTCCAAAGGAACACCATGGAGAGAAACGATCCTGGAGACATATAAATCCGCTAACTGGCTAGCAGTTATACTCTCGCGAACAGGAAGGAAATGAGCAACTTTGGAGAGACGGTCAATGACCACGAAGATGGCATTGTTTCCTTTCTGAGACTTTGGAAATCCAGTGATGAAATCCATACTGACTTTATACCATTTCCACTCAGGAATGGCTAAAGGTTGAAGAGTACCAGCAGGTCTTTGATGCTCCGCTTTCACACGGCGACAAATATCGCACTCAGCAAAAAATTGAGAGATTTCTCGCTTCATCCTAGTCCACCAAAATCTCTGGCGTAGATCTTGATACATCTTAGTACTACCAGGATGAATCGAGAAAGGGGTGTGATGGGCTTCCTTAAGGATTTTCTGCCTTAGATTCCTATTCTTCGGAACCACCATCCTACTCTCGAAGTACACAATACCTTCATGGTCTAGGGTAAAACATTTTGCCTTTCCGCTAGCAATGTTCTGCTTGATATATCGGATACCTCGAGCACGTTGTTGAACAGCTTTGATTTGATCCTCAAGGGTTGGTTTCACAATCAATGTGGAAAGGAATCCATGAGGAACAATCTCGAGATTCATCTTTCGAAATTCCTCATAGAGAAGTGGTTGATACTGTTGTAACATGAGGTTGTTACAATACGACTTACGACTTAGTGCATCAGCCATGACATTGGCTTTTCCTGGGGTGTAAGAGATACTTAAGTCATAATCTTTTATAAACTCAATCCAGCGTCTTTGCCTGAGATTAAGATCTGGCTGGGTGAATATGTATTTGAGGCTTTGGTGATCGGTATAGATTTCACAACGATTACCAAAGAGGTAATGTCGCCAAGTCTTCAGGGCATGAAATACGGCAGCGAGTTCAAGATCATGGGTAGGATAGTTTTCTTCATGTGGACGCAACTGGCGTGAAGCATATGCTACCACATGTCGATCTTGCATAAGTATGCATCCTAACCCTTGCCGTGAAGAATCACAATAGATTTCGAAATCATTTTTGGTGTCTGGAGGCGCAAGTACGGGTGCAGAAGTCAATCTTCTTTTTAGCTCTAGAAAGCTTTCCTCGCACTTGGGGGTCCATTGGAATTTCTTATATTTCTTGAGGAGTTCAGTAACAGGCTTTGCAACTTTGGAGAAGTTCTCAACGAAGCGGCGACAATAGCTTGCTCGGCGAAGAAAACTCCTAACTTGCTTAACCGATTCAGGTGGAGTCCAGTCAAGGACGGCCTGAACTCTCTCGGTATTGACTGCAACACCTTTCGCAGAAATCACGTGGCCTAAGTAGGTCACTTCTGGTAGCCAAAATTCACACTTGGAGAACTTGGCATAAAAGCGATGCTCTCTAAGTTTCATCAATACCAACCTAAGATGTTCTGCGTGCTCTTCTTCGTTCTTCGAGTACATGAGAATGTCATCAAGATAAACCACAACAAATTTATCTAAGTACTCCATGAAGATCGAATTCATCAAGCGTGAAAAAGTGGCTGGGGCATTGGTTAAACCGAAGGACATGACGGTGTACTCATAAAGAACGTAACGAGTAGTGAATGCCGTCTTGGGATGTCCTCGTTTCTGATTTTGATTCGATGATAACCTAATCTCAAATCCATCTTGGAGAAGACAGAGGATCCAACAAGTTGATCATAAAGATCATTGATCCTGGGAAGTGGGTACTTGTTCTTTATCGTCGCTAGATTCAGCGGACGATAGTCTACGCACATCCTTTCTGTTCCATCTTTCTTCGTTACGAACAGAACGGGGCAACCCCATGGTGATGAGCTAGGGAGGATGAAGCCTTTTGCCAACGAAGCTTCCAAGTTGGATTTTAAGCTGAACTAACTCATGTTGGGCCATCCTATATGGGCGTCTGGAAATTGGGGTTGTGCCTGGTATAAGATCTACAATGAAATCCACACACCGGTCGGGTGGCATTCCCGATAGCTCTTCTGGAAAGACATCCGGAAAGTCACAAACCATCGGAATATCTTCAAGGTTAGGAAGGGGATGCTCATTCAACGAATACAACTGGGTTTCTGAACCTTGAGATGTGATATGGACTATATTGCCGGGAGGATGAGTGAGTTGAACTGATTTAGTGGCACAATCAAACTTGGCACGGTGTTTTGACAACCAATCCATTCCTAAGATGATATCGATATCTGAAGATTTGAGGTCTATGAGAGAAGCAAGGAATACAACATCCTCAACATCAATTTCATTGTCATGACTTACCCTACTGGTACGCCATGTGGATCCTGGAGTTTTAATCATGAAAAGGGGTAGGCAACTCCTCAAATGAAATGTCATGCAGGAGTGCAAACTTTTCAGACAAAAAGGAATGAGAAGCTCCAGAATCAAATAGAACAGAAGCTGGTTTGGAGTTGACAGGAAGTGTACCGAGTACAACCTTAGTATCCTCTTGGGCTTCTTTGATGGTGGCATGGTTCACACGTCCGTATTCAACAATAGCGGACTTGGCTTTGGAAGGCTTTCGTGGCTTAGCTTTGGCTTTATGTATTGGACGAGGAGGAACATTCTCATGCAATGAACACTGTCGTGCAATGTGGCCAGGATTACCACACTTGTAGCAGAAACGGGTGTTAGATTGTGGAGTTTGTATGGCAAGCTCTCTACTATCCTTCTGGGTTTTCTTGCTTTGTGGAGATGGTCTTGGAATCAAGTGCGAAGGAAGGGCACTAGTTGGGATCCAAATTCGACGTTTCTGAGAACCCAAACTAGAAGAGGAAGCAAGATCACGATCACGCTTGCGAGACTCTTCGAAGACCTCATTTCCATGCTCAGCTCTGAATGATCTATTGACCAAATCCTCGAAGTTGACGAATTCAAGGAGATTGAGATCATGACGAAGGATAGGGCTAAGTCCCTTGCGGAACCTTCCTTGCTTCTTGGCATCAGTTGATATCTTCTCAGGGGCATAACAAGAAAGACGATTGAACTCAGTCCTGTACTGATGAACAGTCATGTTTCCCTGAGATAGGGTGTAGAACTCTTCCCTCTTTCTTTCCATCAGCTCATCCAGAATGTGGTACCCTTGGAAGGCATCACGGAACTCCTGCCAAGTCACTAGGTGACCATCAGGCTGCCTTGCAACAAAACTTTCCCACCATTCACCAGCAGCACCTTCCAGAAAGTATGCCGCGAACATCACACGATCATCTGGAGAAACATGTGCCGTCTCAAGCTTACGCTCGATGGAACGGAGCCAATCATCGGCATAAAGGGGCTCAGATGAACATCGGAATACCGGCGGGTTCAAAAGGATAAAATCCTGGATGGATATCACCGCATCTCGCTGAAGAGAAGTATTCTTCTCAATGAGCTCCAAAAGGCGTGTTTGATCACGTCGATTTCGCTCAGCCTCCATCATGATTTCCGCTGCAGAAGGCGGTGAAGGAGGATCATCATCACCACTTTGATTACTGTGACCAGATTCAATACAACTAGTTCCACCTGACATTCTGTGTGATAAAAATCAACAATCAGAGTAGGATTTATGATGGAATCAAAGCAAAGATGATATAATTTAAGAGCGGACAAGATTGTAATGAAAAAGCATTGGAATCACGGAAAACACGAGACAAATCGGACAACATAACGGCTATACCGGGGTGGAAAAATGAATCAATCTGCAAGAATGATCAGAACCTTCTCAAAAGGCTTGATGGAATGGTGACTGTAGACAATCAAAACATTCCTACAACTATTGAGAAGCAAACAACGAGATGTTCTAGTATATACATAGAAGAGCCTAGTCCTATCTTCCCGTAGAAAAGATGAGGATGACTCAGAACTCAGATCGATGAGGGTAAGGAGAAAAATTAAGCCTTACGTTGTTCCCTTATACCCAAAGTAACTATATAACTATAGAATGCTAGACTCGACTTCGGCCAAGGTTTACTAATCCTACAGGCAGTCCTTCTTTGATACCAAGTCTGTCGGGACCCGGGGTTTGCATATGTAATTCCAGTCACAATTCATTCATATGGAGAGCCGAGAGCCATACCCACTTGTCTAAGCAGACAAGGCCAAGTACAAGACACTCTCGGAAAGCTCGAACGTGAGGGGCATCCCATTCAGGCCGGATGATCAACTGAGATGGGTCCTCATCGTCCGCTCAAAAGTCTAAATGATTATGGGTGGTGAAATCCCATACTCATAGACAAGTCGCCTCAACCACATTATCGATTGACTCATAACACTTACATAAACAGACTCCAGCCCGATCACCTAGTCGGGATCTCGGGCGGGCTCAATCATACAACAAAGTGTGCCACGTGACAGAGTCACGAGCAATCGCATCGCGATGCCCCAAGCTGCGCACATCTAAGGTCCACTTGGTGTATGAAAGACCGCCGGCAAGAACTCAACTAAGCTATCGAATCCCACACTAAGACCTGCACGTTATAATCATACACGCAGCATACATGTCTAGTGTAAACAGCAGGTAACACAACATGAACTCTACAAACTCATAGCTTTATTGCATCTGCTAAACAGAGCAGATATAGTAGTGTCAGAAGCAGAGATCACATCACTGTGATCCAACATTACATCATACAACAACGGAAGCAAATTATGTCTTAGTAAAGACAAGGTTAAAAAATGGCTTAAGGAGCCTTTAAGAAAACACAACGACCCTCCAGAGGGACTAGGCTGCTGTCTGGAACTACATTACTTCGTCGACGTCGAGCTTGAAAGGGGGAGGCCACCATCAGGGTCAGTGGTCTCGTCTCTAAAACATAGAATAAGCAAACGTGAGTACAAAGTCGTACTCAGCAAGACTTACGTAAGAACTATACTACTCATGCTAAAGTATCAAGGTAAAGGCAAGTGGGGTTGTAATGCAGAAAGCTTTGACTTGGCTATCCTGTACTACGACTACACAAAGTTGAGATGAGAGGCGCACACGAGTCCATCTACTCTTGATCACCACATCAATACACAACCATGGATCCTTCCTCGACTTCCCCACGAGGAAGCAACCCAAATCACTCACACTTATCTTGCGATTTTTAGAGTATCCATTTGAGTTGTCTAATAATCAAGTAAAGATCTCCAAGTAGTCCATAACCGCGGACACGGCTATTCAAATAGTTCATTAACCCTGCAGGGGTGTACTTCTTCACATACGTAGCTACCACTTATTGCCTAGAACTCGTCACCTTCAAGCGGTGTAGGCGAGGATAGTACCACGACACTTACCTCACAGCTCAAACTCTAGTCCAGGGGATCGCCTATCTGAGTTGTATCCCAATCGGGAATCCGGCCGGGGTTTCCGTTCAGGACCCAGACGATGTATGGACGGTCCGACAAGCCCACCTCGACGGATGGTGTTGCGCTTGCCTAAAACCGTGCTACGTTATGAAAGCAAATAGAATAAAATTAGCCCATGCTAATCCTGGACCATAGTCGGGGTGAGCTAATAGGTTGAGAGGGGTCAATGAGCCCAACATGTGGTAGTAATCTGTGTCTTGGATCACAACACAAGAACTCGGGGCCTAGGGCAGTGTAAATGAGACAACCCACTGTGTACTCCTACACAGCCTCTCATTGTTCACTTATATTAGGGTGACTTCATCAACACATTACCACCTTGTTGCATGTGTTCACTACCATCCCGATACATCACCAGATGGATCAACTTTATTGCAAACAACTCTAGCATGGCATAGCATATCATGGATGAAGGGCCACATGATGAACACAAACAATCTTGTAACTACTAGGTTGAGGTTTGCTTAATACTGTGGCAGCAATGATGGGTCATGCAAAGGGTGGGTTCAACTAGCGATAGAACGGTAACATGTGAATCACCTAATCATGCATAAGAGAACAAGAGGGAAACTGGGTTTTTATAGATATGATGAAAGGGGGTTTGCTTGCCTTATTGTCGAGACTCGGGGGTGGCACTCTTCGGAGAAAACAGGGACTACGTCCGGCGATGGATCTATCGAGAAGAAGCAAACATCGAGACAACAACAATGTAAACATCACATTGCAATGCATATTCAAGAAATGAATCATGGCATGGTACTGATGTGATCTAGGTTCAATTTGCAACAAGTTAATTGAAGTTGATTTGAATAAGAAATTCAAATTCAAACTCCAAATGTTGTTCAAATTATCCAAAGTTGCATTTGCTAATTTTTGAATATGGTAAACCATGTTGTCATGTGTATGATATGCCTCTGATGTTCATGTGACAAGGTTGGCATTGCAAAGATTTAATTTGAAATGATTTAAACATTTATTTTGAATTATTCCAAATAACCAAAATAGCTAAATGCTACTGGTCCATCATCATATGTGGTCGCCTTGTGCTCTGGGCGGCGCTCACTGGGGACGGCAGCTCCGGGCTCCTCTTGCCAAACGCAGGGCATGGATGGGGTCCTTGTGCTCTCCCGCATCGCCCAGAGCACAAGGCGACCACGGGGAGGCTCTGGAGGCTCGCCGATGACGAGAGGCACGGCGGCCGGAGCTCAGCTAAGAGGGGAAACGGCGACGGGGCGCGAGGTGGCAAACGGGGAGGGGGAAACGAGAGAGGGTCTCACCACGAACGCGTTGGCGTAGACGGGAGAGGCGGAGGAGCTGCGGTGGCGGTATATTTCTCTCCGGAGAGCGACGGCTGTGGCAGAGGATGAAGACGCGGGCGTCGTCGTGGGGCGTCCTTAGTTCCAATTGAAGGCTCACGACGACGCAGACGGCCACGTCAGAGCTTCTTGACAGCACGGCGGGGCGGCTCGAGGTCGTTGGCCACGCAGGCGCATGCACGGCGGCGACGAGGAGCTCTCGGGACCTCGCGGGATCTCGCCGGAGAGAGAGAGGAAAGGGTCCAGGGGAGGGGGAAATGGAGGAGGAGAGCTTGGGCGTCTCCGCAGCTGCCTGGCGTCCATGCCGGGCTCGCCGGCGAGCTGCCTGCCTGCCTGGCCAGGGGTTGAAGACGCATGTACCCCTGTCGGGCTGGGCCGGCTAGCTGGGCCAGGTGGGCCAGGTAAGTGGCTTTCAGCCTTTTTGTTCCTTTTTCTTTTTCTGCTTTTTGTTTTTTTTTGCTCTGAAAAAAATACCAAGGCATTTTAAAAAATCCCCAAAAATTTATCTTGGACATATGTGACATAGTACTAGCCACTCCCAAGATTTGAAGATTTTTGGAATTCAAATTATTTGAATCCAATTCAAATAGCATTTAAATTTAATTTCCAAGCCTCTGTTTGAATATTTGAAAAATCCATGAGCATGGGTTTGACTCCAAATCATTTTTAAAATGATCATACTCATTTATAGGACTTTTCAAAATTGTTTGGAGGAATTTTGGAAAAACTTGTTATCTGGCCTTTTATTTAAAATCTTTTTGAGGCTTTTCCAAACCCCCAATTCTTAAACCATAGAAATTAAACATGATGCAATTAGTTCTAGTAATAAAAGCACATACCAAAACTAGGGTTGTGACAGTGCATCCATTGGAATGAAGAACTTGTGCTTCAATTTTATGCAACACTATATGTCTCGGGGGATCCCAAAGACATCAACACTTGGGTGCTTGAATGGATGACTCAGCATCAGCATTACACTGCCTCAGTGCCTGAGATTGTGGAGCTTCATCAGCTCCCTCCTTCTGAAGCCTCAGTCCCCAGCACATACGGCGCTCCACTTCTTCGGGATGAACTGATGAATATGCTGATGAAGCCGCAAGCCCCTGAAGCTCCGCCCGAACCAAGTTCCTAGTCTCTGAGCTTCAGTATCTGCCCAGCACATTGTATCACATCTTGGCTAAGTCATTCTGCCCCATCAAAGGTTATGAATCCACCGCTGGGGAAGTCGTGGGCATCATGAAGAACATTCTATATAGCCTCTGCATGTCGGCTCCAATCAATGTCTCAGACTTATTCTCCAGGACGTTGGTGGATGCTGCTCAGAATCCTCATATTCTGAAGCCATATGCTCCATGGATTATGAAGCTCATCTGCACCAAGACTGGCATCAACTTCAAGCCTGACCGGGCTAATCATCGCCCGTGCTTTCCTCGGGTGGAAGTGCTTCAACACACCCTTGACGCTAATGCCAAGGGCAAAGCGCCTTTTATGAAGCAATACTTCCTCAGGACTCGCTCGGTGGAAATATTCGTCAGCCTCAGTCTTGCACCAATCATGAGGAGCGCACCCATGCCTCGACTGAGGAAACAACTCAAGCTCGCCTGATGACTGATCGTGAGCTCCTCATCAGTCTGCATCCGAAGGTTGATCGGAATCATGACTGGACGAAGCGTCAGATCGGAGACATCCTCAGCTATATGGCGCAGATGCACACAACTCAGAAGAAAGTTCACCAGTATGCTCATCATGCGTATTAGCGACTTGATTCTCTTTTGACTGAGGTGATCACTCCTGAAGATCTCGCCAAGATCAGCCTCAGAAAGCCTCCACTTCCTGAGATTCGTCCTCCACGTCAGTTCACCAAAAGCAAGACACCACCTCTGGCGATGAACTCCTTTTCTTCAGCACAAGAATTCTCGCCTGAAGAAGTTGAAGACACTGCGGCTTGTCCTCACACTGCCATGGCGTGCATCCGTCCTGATGCTCAGCCCTGAGGCACTTCTTTGGGACGTTAGCAGTAGTCTCTCCTTTTTGTTCATTTAATGACAAAGGGGGAGAAATTTAGTTGTCTTCAAGCGGATTCTTATGGGTTACTAAGTTACAACTCTTGTTCTTCCAATCGTTTTTGTAATGAGTTGTACACTGATATTTTGTGTGATTTCTGATACTCTTAAGTTACCTCATGATATTCTTCAAGTTTATCTATTACTCATGTTATTCCTCAGCAACGACATTACTCACTACTATGTTTGATTTCTCAATTATTCCATATGATGCACTGTTTTAAATATTTCGGGATATAGGGGGAGCTTCTCATGTTTTTCAAAAAATTATATCAAGTCCTCAAAACATGCATATCCTCAGGGGGAGCATCTCTATATCTGGAAACAATGAATTGTTTTCTTCAAGTCTTTCCTCAAAATTATTTATTTTATCCCGTTGAAGCTTTAACCTGATTGTCATCAAATCACCAAAAAGGGGGAGATTGTAAGTGAATCTAGAGCCCCCTTTGAGGTTTTGGAGTATTTGATGAAAAACGGTTAAAGGACTGATGTGTTTGTGAGTATACACAGGAAAAAGTCCCTGAGGATGAGGTTAACCAGCATTTTCGACCCCCCAAAATGTTGAGGAACATGGGAGAAATCGGTGTGTTTCCTAAAGACTGAAGTTGTGCGAAATCTTGAGGAATTAGGATCCTGAAGCGTTCGGCTGAAGCTGAAGATGTACCAGATCCTCAAGACGATCATGAGGACGTTCACGCTGAATACGAAGTTGAAGCGTAGCCTTCGCTAAGACTTTTTATACTTCTTGAGTCATAGGAAAACACCGCACTGTTGGAGGTGTTGAGGAAAATGAGTTATGTATTTCTGAGGAAGTGCTCAATTAGAAATCCTGAAGAAAACCCAGAGAAATCTCCTGCAGTAGAAGTTCAATTCCTCGGGTGTCTGAGACGATGTTCTTCAGGACACTGAGGAGTTCGTCTTCGTTTGAGGAGTCAGGAAACTGGCCGTGCGGTTCACCTGAAGAAAGAGAGAGTGAGATTCCGACCGTGCCACGTATCACGTGGTGAGTGCTGATACCGTTCTAGCAACGGTCCGAATGGTGGGCATGGAAGTAATTTCATGCATGGGCATTTATGTCCTTTCACCTGGGGTTGCTCCGCAGCTATAAATAGCCACCCCCAGCCCCATTTGTGGGTTGGCTCCTCCGAGAGAAAAACTGACACTTGTCATTTGAGAGCAACCCACCTCTGAGGACACTGAAGAACCTAAGTGAGGAAAACCACCAGCCTGAGTAGTTGAGCATTTCTGAGGAAGTCGGTTTGAGTGATCCGAAGCTTTTTACACTTCAAGACTGTGATCTTCCAGCCGGTGTAGAAGTCTTCAGTCTGAGGAAGTCAAGATGAAATTGTGACTTCCCTGAGTGACTGAGTCTGTGAAGGTTTCGGGAGTCTACCTTGAAGACTCACCTTAGTTATTGGACGGAGTCTGAGGACTTTAGTTCAAGGAGAATAAGGTGAAGACTATGTCTTCTGAGTTCAATCTCAGCCTCTCCAACCAGATGTAGAGTTGTCACAACAACTCGAACTGGTTCATCAAGTCTTCGTCTTCAGTGCCCTGGTGTGATTTCTTCAACCTCAGTTATTACATTTATGCACTGATGACTTATCCTGATGCTTTACTTTCTGAGTTCACTCTGCACTGATTCCTAAGTTCGTGCTTCAATCTTACCTAAGCTATGCAATAGGTTGTTTTCCATTCACGCCATTGCTTTTGTACTTCATTTGTTCTTCCTCGATGTCGGGACCCGGGGTTAGCGTATGTAAGACTCGCTACAACACAATCATATGGAGAGCCGAGAACCGTACCCACTTGTCTAAGCAGACAAGGCCAAGCACAGAACGGTCTCGGAAAGCATCGAACGTGAGGGGCATCCCATCCAGGCCGGATGATCAACTGAGATGGGTCCTCATCATATGCACAACAGTCTAAATGATATGGGTGATGAACTCCCATACTCATAGACAAGTCGCCTCAACCATACTATCGATTGTATCATAACCCTTACATAGACTTACTCCAGCCGATCACTTAGTCGGGGTCTAGGGCTGGCTCGATCATACATCAAAGTGTGCACGTGACGGAGTCACGAGCAATCACATCGCGATGCCCCAAGTTGCGCACATCTAAGGGCCACTTGGTGTATAAAAGACCGCCAGCCAGATCACAACTAAGGTCTCAAAAACCCATACTAAGACATGCATGATATAATCATACACGCAGCACACATGTCTAGTATGAACAACAGGTATCATTGGAATTCTCTACAAAGTATACAACTTTATTGATAACTCTTACATAGTGCACACAGAGATCACGAGACTGTGATCCAATATTACATCAAACCTGCGGAAGCAAAGTAGGTCTTTGTACAGACAAGTTTAACAAATGGCTTAGAGAAGCCTTATCTATAAACAAGCCCTTCCACGAGGGACTAGTCGTCTGACTGGGACTACACTAGCTTGGTCTTCAGTCGTCGAGCTCGAGGAAGAATCCACCTTCGGGGTCAGTGGGTTCATCTAAAACATAGAATAAGCAAACGTGAGTACAAAGTCGTACTCAGCAAGACTTAGGTAGGAGCTATACTACTCATGCACATGTATCAAGGTAAAGGAAGGTGGGGTTCATAAGTAGAAGTGCCAGCTTTGACTTGGCTAGTCATGAACTACGAATACCAGACTTGAGGTAAGAAGCGTACACGAGTCCACTACATGTCTCCAACCAATTACACCACTATGGTGCCTTCCTCGACTTCCCCACGAGAAAGCACGCCATAGCACTCATGCTTATCTTGTCAATTTTTATAAGTATCCAGTTCAAGTTGTCTAATAAACAAGCTAAGCTTTGCAAGTAGTCCTTAACCGCGGACGCGGCTATTCGAATAGTTTTGTTAACCCTGCAGTGGTGTACCGCTACACACACATGTCATCGCTTACCGCCTTTTGCGTGTCACCGTTCAAGAGGCGACAGCGAGGATGCCATCACAACTGTTACCACATATCCGATCTAGTCCAAGAACGCCGCCTACCTAGGTTGCCTACCACTATCATGAACCCGGCCGGTTTACCGAAGTGAACCCAGATGATGTGTGCGTGGTGCATAAGCCGGTCTCGGCTGAGCCGTTCTCTCACTTAGCAGCCAGGCCACAAACCTACCAGAACTCCGAACTACTGCGACATCTGGACATCGAAAGGGATGAGTTAGTAGGTTGAGAGGGGTAAGTGAGCCCAATGTGTGGTTGTACTCTTCATCTTGGATCACCACACAAGAACTCGGACTTAAGGCGGTGTTCAACGAGACAACCCACTGTGTACTCCTACACAGCCTCTCATCGTTCACCTTGTATTAGGGTAGATTCATCAACGCATTTCCACCATCATCAACAAGATTGTTACCACCTCGACTCACATAACAGTATCATCATTGTATCACTCTAAGCATGCAATAAGCAGTAACAGTTGCAGGAGCCACATGATATCAACCAACTCCTACATTTGCTAGGATTGTGGTCTGCTTACTACTGTGACAAAAGATAGGTCATGCAAAGGAATGGGTTCATCTATGTGGTAGAAACATAGCATGGTAATCATCCTAAACAATGCATAAGCGAGACTGAGAGGGAATTGGGATTTTATCGACATGAGCAATGGGGGTTTGCTTGCCTTGCTGACGAGGTTCTGTATCGGGGTCTTCAACGAAGGGGGTGACCTTGGGTTCCAGATCCTCCTCTATTTGACAAACAACACAAAAATCGAAACAATAATAAGACAATGCTCAAGCACATGAGTTGAAGGCTGAAACTTGATGTATGTGTCACTGATGTGTGAGTTATTCCAATTAAAAGGAGTGTATTGAATTTGAAATGCAAATTCAAACTCCATTTGATTTATTGCTGAATTTCAAATACATTTGAATCCATGAATGTTCATTTGAAAAGGTTGATCATGAAGTGATGTTGTAAAGGTGAGGTAAAGTCTCTCATGTGTGGATGAAACCGTTTAAAATAAGTGTGTTGCAAAGTCATTTGCAAATTCACTCCAAATTTGAATTCAAAAGAATGCCATACACATGTTTGGTATTGTTCACCCATTTTAGAATGGTCAAACATGAAAACAAAGTGCATATTCAGAATCCTTGTATTTTTCTGATAATTTTAGACATAATATTTGTCCAATTTGGAGTTAAAATGAATTTCCTATGATTTATTGAAGTTTAAGCTATTTTCTGGAATTTCTCTGATTTCTTTTAAATATAAATTGATTTATGGCGTCATGCTGACATCATCATGACGTGGGGGGTGCTGACATGTGGGGCCTCACTGTCAGTGGGTTAGTTAACTAACCCGGTTAGTTTAAACTAACCAGGGATTAGTTAGTGTCCTAGGGCCCACTGTCATAGACTGGAGGGGAGGTTAGCTTGGGGTTTATGGGCTAAACGGCCGGCGGCTCAACGCTGGTGGCATGGGCACAGCGGCGCGTCGCCGGGATCTCGCTGCAGGCCACGGGAAGGGCCACGGAGGCACGAACGCGTGCCCCGTGATCTCCCGCGTCTAGGGGAGCACCAGGGGGACCTCGAGGAGGCCCGAGGCCATGGCTGCGACGACTCGCGCGGCGGCGAGCTCTCGGCCGCGGAGGGGAAAGGCGATAGCATGCATGGGGAGGAGAAAGGGGAGGGGGAAACAACGTGCAGGCTCACCCAGAACGCGATGGCGGGCTCGAGGAGGCCGGAGGAGGGACGACGGCGGCGAATTCATCGCCGGAAATCATGGTGGCCGGCGGCAAAGCGATGAAGCGGGCGACGCCTCCATGGCTTCCGGGCTCGATTCACTGCACGGGGAGACGAAGACGATGGCGGGCGACCTTTTGGACACGGCGATGGCGCTCCTTGTCGTCGTTGGCCACGCAGGCGCACGGGCTCACTCCGGCGAGCTCTCGGGTGCGTCCAGAAACGAGAGAGGGAGACGAAGGGGGAGGGACCTGGGAGGGGGGGAAAGAAACGGGGCGTCCCCAGGCGTCAGCGGCTACGAGAAGGAGGCTGGGAACGGCAGGGGAGCTGCCATGGCGGTAGTTGCGGCATGTCGGGCACGCAACTGTGTGCTCGTGCCCGGGGAAGACGACAGGGGAGTCCCCTGGTGGGCTGGGCCGGCTGGGGAAGGTGGGCTTCGCCCAGGGCGTGAGGTAAGGTGGCCCCTTTTCTTTTTCTTTTTATTTTTTTCTCCATTTTTTTTGACCTAGCTAAATAAAATAGCTAGGTATTTTTATAAATGCCCAAATTATTTTATATGGCCTCATAAAATAGAGAGCTAGCCACTTATAAAATTTGAACACTTTTAAAATTCAAATACTTTGAACTTTAATTCAAATAGGGGTTTAAATTTAAATCCATGCTCCTGTTTGAATATTTAAAAAATCCATGAGCATGGGGTTGGTCCCGCGTCACTTGATATGTGATCACACTCATTTAAAAGACTTTTCAAAAATGAAAAAGGAATTTTTGGAGCAACTTTATTTCTGGCCATTTGAATTAATTCACCTGGGGGGGTTCCTTCTCCCATTTTGCATTTGAATTTGATTTCAATTGATTTCTTTTGAAATTTTTAACATGATGCAAAGTTTCTTGCTAACCTAGCACATACCTAACTTGGGGTTGTGATAACTCGCCCCCACTCAAAAGAATCTAGTCCCGAGATTCAGAAGTCTGTGGGAGGAAGGAGGGGTACTCGGCAGTGAGACGTTCTTCTCTTTCCCACGTGGCTTCTTTCTCAGAGTGGTGTGACCATTGCACTTTCAGAAACATAATCTTCTGACGACGAGTGACACACTCTGCTGAATCAAGAATACGAACGGGTTATTCTTGATAAGAAAGGTCATCTTGGAGATCAAGCGTTTCATGGTCGACTTCGCGGATGGGGTCCTTGAAGCAATGCCTGAGTTGTGACACATGGAATACATCATGTACTCGGGAAAGGTGCGGGGGTACTTCAAGTTGGTAGGAAACTTCTCCACGTTTAGCAAGAATGCGGAAAGGTCCAATGTAACGTGGGGCTAACTTGCCTTTGACACCGAATCGTTGGGTTCCTTTCAGAGGAGTAACCCGAAGGTAAGCCTTCTCATCCAGATTGTAGCTTTCTTGCCTATGATGACGATCATAGTAGCTTTTCTAACGAGACTGGGATGCTTCAAAATGATCACCAACAATGCGAACTTGCTCTTCTGCTTCCTTGATCATATCCGGTCCAAAGAATTTTCTTTCACCGGTTTCTGACCAGTTCAAGGGTGTTCGACATCTCCGCCCATAGAGGAGTTCAAAAGGAGCCATGTTCAGACTAGATTGGAAACTGTTGTTATAAGAAAATTCAGCGAATGGAAGAGAGTTCTCCCAATTCTTTCCGAATGAGATAACACAAGTTCTGAGCATGTCCTCAAGAATTTGGTTAACCCTTTTTCCTTGACCGCTAGACTAAGGATGGAAAGCTGTACTAAAGGAGAGATGAGTTCCCATAGCATTCTGGAAGCTTCCCCAATATCTAGAGGTGAAAAGGCTACCACGATCAGAATTGATTTCCAAAGGAACACCATGAAGAGACACAATTCTAGAGACGTACAAGTCCGCTAACTGCCTCGCAGTTATCGACTCGCGAACGGGAGGAAGTGAGCAACTTTGGAAAGCCTATCTATGTCAACGAAGATGGCATCATTTCCTTTCTGGGTTTTTGGAAAGCCGGTGATTAAGTCCATACCAGCTTTGTCCAATTTCCACTCTGGAATAGGAAAATGTTGAAGTGTATCAGCAGGTCTTTGATGTTCTGCCTTAATGCGACAACAAACATCACATTCGGCAACAAATCGAGCAATGTCTCTCTTCATCCTAGTCCACCAAAATGTCTGGCGTAGATCTTGGTACATTTTTGTGCTACCTGGATGAATTGAGAGGGGTGTATCATGGGCTTCTTTGAGAATGAGTTGCCTTAGTTCCCTATTCTTAGGTACTACCAAACGATTTCCAAAGAATACCGTTCCTTTAATATCTGTGGAGAAACATTTAGCAACTCCTCTAGCAATGTTCTCCTTGATCCGGCGAACACCTCGTGCATGCCTTTGGGCAACTATGATTTGATCCTCAAGAGTTGGCTTCGCCACCAAGGTAGAAAGATAGCCATGAGGAACAATCTCAAGATTGAGCTTGCGAAATTCCTCATGAAGAAGTGGTTGACACAGTTCTAACATGAGGTTGTTACAATACGACTTACGACTTAGTGCATTAGCCATGACATTGGCTTTGCCTGGGGTGTAAGAAATTCCTACGTCGTAATCTTTTATCAAATCAATCCAACGTCTTTGCCTGAGATTAAGATCTGGCTGGGTGAAAATGTATTTGAGGCTTTGGTGGTCGGAATAGATCTCACAACGATTAGCAAGGAGGTAATGTTGCCAAGTTGTCAGGGCATGAACTACGGCAGCGAGTTCAAGATCATGGGTAGGATAGTTCTCTTCATGTGGACGCAACTAGCGTGAAGCATAAGCTACCACATGTCTATCTTGCATAAGTATGCATCCTAACCCTTGCCGTGAGGCGTCAAAAAAGATCTCGAAATCCTTTTTGGTGTCTGGAGGCGCAAGTATGGGTGCAGAAGTCAATCTTATTTTTAGCTCTTGAAAGCTTTCCTCGCACTTGGGAGTCCATAGGAATTTCTTATCTTTCTTGAGGAGTTCAGTTAGAGGCTTTGAAACTTTAGAAAAGTTCTCGACGAAGTGGCAGCAATAGCTGGCTAGGCCAACAAAACTCCTAACTTGCTTAACCGATTCAGGAAGATTCCAGTCAAGGACGGCCTGAACTCTGTCGGGATTTACAGCAATGCCTTTTGCAGAAATCACGTGGCCTAAGTAGGTCACTTCTGGTAGCCAAAATTCACACTTGGAGAATTTAGCATACAGGCGATGCTCTCTAAGTTTCATCAATACCAGCCTTAGATGTTCGGCATGTTCTTCTTCGTTCTTCGAGTAGATGAGAATTTCATCAAGATAAACTACAACAAATTTATCTAGGTACTCCATGAAGATGGAATTCATCATGCGCGAGAAAGTGGCGGAGGCATTGGTTAAACCGAAGGACATGACGGTGTACTCGTAAAGACCATAACGAGTAGTGAAAGCCGTTTTTGGAATGTCCCCGTTTCGGATTTTGATTTGATGGTATCCTAATCTCAAATCCATCTTGGAGAAGACAGAGTATCCAGCAAGTTGATCATAAAGACCATTGATCCTGGACAGTGGGTACTTGTTCTTTATCGTCGCTAGATTTAGCGGGCGATAGTCTACTCACATCCTTTCTGTTCCATCTTTCTTCGTTACGAACAGAACGGGGTAACCCCATGGCGATGAGCTAGGGAGGATGAAGCCTTTTGCTAACAAAGCTTCAAGTTGGATTTTAAGCTCAGCTAACTCAGGTGGGGCCATTTTGTATGGGCGTCTGGAAATTGGTGCGGTACCTGGCATAAGATCCACTATGAACTCTACACATCTGTCGGGTGGCTATATTTAAGGAGTTGGGTTACTGGATAGTTTTCCTAAGGATGACCATGGCTTACTAGGGGCTACAACAGATATGTTAGAGTAGCAAAGTACCCCAACACAATGGTTAGTGTGGCTATTCTGGCTGGAAGACATCTAAAGGGGGAGGAAGAGCTGCAAATGAATCAGTATTGGTTTCTAGGACAAAACCTACAACAAACTCTAGAGAACTGTCGGGCATCCCACCTAGAAGTTCTTCTAAAAGGACAACCGAAATGGAGAGAAGGATTTTGCAATTGCATCAGATTATGTAGAAACCTGGAATGACTCGGATAGCATAACGGCTGTAATTGTAAGAAATGTCTTTTCTTGCAATGTAGAAACAACACTTACATACGATGTAAGAAATTAGGAAGCACAACAACGCTAGTAAACCGAACACAACTTTCCTACGGCTACAAGGAAGCAAACAACGAGATGTTCTAGTAAGACATAGATGAGCCTAGTCCTATCTTCCCGTAGAAAAGATGAGGGTGACTCAGAACTCAGAACGATGAATGTAAGGAGAAAAAAGAAGCCTTATGTTGTTCCCTTATATACCCAGAGTAACTATATAACTATAGCAAGCTAGACTCGACTTCGGCCAAGGCTGATAATCCTACAGTCAGTCCTGCTCTGATACCAAGTCTGTCGGGACCCGGGGTTAGCGTTTGTAAGACTCGCTACAACACAATCATATGGAGAGCCGAGATCCGTACCCACTTGTCTAAGCAGACAAGGCCAAGAACAGAACGTTCTCGGAAAGCATCGAACGTGAGGGGCATCCCATCCAGGCCGGATGATCAATTGAGATGGGTCCTCATCGTACGCACACAAGTCTAAATGATATGGGTTGTGAACTCCCATCTCATAACCCTTACATAGACTTACTCCAGCCCGATCACTTAGTCGGGGTCTAGGGCGGGCTCGATCATACATGAAAGTGTGCACGTGACGGAGTCACGAGAAATCGCATCGCGATGCCCCAAGATGTGCACATCTAAGCGCCACTTGGTGTATAAAAGACCGCCACCCAGATCACAACTAAGGTCTCGAAAACCCATACTAAGACATGCATGATATAATCATACACGCAACACACATGTCTAGTATGAACAACAGGTATCATTGCAATTCTATACAAAGTATACAACTTTATTGATAACTCTTACATAGTGCACACAGAGATCACGAGACTGTGATCCAACATTACATCAAACATGCGGAAGCAAAGTAGGTCTGAGTACAGACAAGTTTAACAAATGGCTTAGAGAAGCCTTATCTATAAACAAGCCCTTCCACGAGGGACCAGTCGTCTGACTGGGACTACACTATCTTGGTCTTCAGTCGTCGAGCTCGAGGAAGAATCCACCTTCGGGGTCAGTGGGTTCATCTAAAACATAGAATACGAAAATGTGAGTACAAAGTCGTACTCAGCAAGACTTAGGTAGGAGCTATACTACTCATGCACATGTATCAAGGTAAAGGAAGGTGGGGTTCATAAGCGGAAGTGCCAGCTTTGACTTGGCTAGTCCTGTACTACAAATACCAGACTTGAGGTAAGAAGCATACACGAGTCCACTACATGTCTCCCACCAATTACACCACTATGGTGCCTTCGTCGACTTCCCGATGAGAAAGCACGCCATAGCACTCACGCTTATCTTGTCAAGTTTTACAAGTATCCAGTTCAAGTTGTCTAATAAACAAGCTAAGCTTACCAAGCAGTCCTTATCCGCGGACGCGGCTATTCGAATAGTTTTGTTAACCCTGCAGGGGTGTACCGCTACACACACATGTCATCGCTTACCGCCTTTTGTGTGTCACCGTTCAAGAGGCGACAGCGAGGATCCCACCACAACTATTACCTCATAGACGATCTAGTACAAGAAAGCCGCCTACCTGGGTTGGCTACCACTATCGGGAACCCGGTCGGTTTACCAAAGTGGACCCAGATGATGTGTGCATGGTGCATAAGCCGGTCTCGGCTGAGCCGTTCTCTCACTTAGCAGCCAGGCCACAAACCTACCAGAACTCCGAACTACTGCGACATCTGGACATCGAAAGGGATGAGTTAATAGGTTGAGAGGGGTCAGTGAGCCCAATGTGTGGTTGTACTCTTCATCTTGGATCACCACACAAGAACTCGGACTTAGGGCGGTGTTCAACGAGACAACCCACTGTGTACTCCTACACAGCCTCTCATCGTTCACCTTGTATTAGGGTAGATTCACCAACACATTTACACCATCATCAACATGATTGTTACCATCCCGACTCACATATAAGTATCATCATTGTATCACTCTAAGCATGCAATAAGCAGTAACAGTTGCAGGAGCCACATGATATCAACCAACTCCTACATTTGATAGGATTGTGGTTTGCTTACTACTGTGACAAAAGATAGGTCATGCAAAGGAATGGGTTCATCAATGCGGTAGAAACGTAGCATGGTAATCATCCTAAACAATTCATAAGCGAGACTGAGAAGGAAGTGGGATTTTATCGACATGATCAATGGGGGTTTGCGTGCCTTTCTGACGAGGTTCGGTATCGGGGTCTTCAACGAAGGGGGTGACCTTGGGTTCCGGCTCCACCTCTATTCGACAAACAAAACAAACATCGAAACTTGATGTGTGGATGAAACCATTTAAAAGAAGTGTGTTGGAAAGTCATTTGCAAATTCACTCCAAATTTGAATTCAAAAGAATGCCATATGCATGTTTGCTACTGTTCACCCATTTTAGAATGGTCAAACATGAAAACAAAGTGCACATTCAGAATCCTTGTATTTTTCTGATAATATTAGACATAATATTTGTCCAATTTGGAGTTAAAATGAATTTTCTATGGTTTATTGAAGTTCAAGCTATTTTCTGGAATTTCTCTGATTTCTTTAAATATAAATTGATTTATGTCGTCATGCTGACATCAGCAAGACGTGGGGGGTGCTGACATGTGGGGCCTCACTGTCAGTGGTTAGTTAACTAACCCGGTTAGTTTAAACTAACCAGGGATTAGTTAGTGGCCTAGGGCCCACTGTCATAAACTCGGGGGGGGGAGGTTAGCAGGGTGTTTATGGGCTAAACGGCCGGTGGCACTGGCACGGCGGCGCGTCGCCGGGATCCCACTGCAGGCCACGGGAAGGGCCACAGAGGAACCAGCGCGTGCCCTGTGCTCTCCCGCGTCTAGGGGAGCACCAGGGGGACCTCGAGGAGGCCCGAGGCCATGGCTGCGACGACTCGCGCGGCGGCGAGCTCTCGACCGCGGAGGGGAAAGGCGATAGCATGCACGGGGAGGAGAAAGGGGAGGGGGAAACGACGCGCATGCTCACCCAGAACGCCATGGAGGGCTAGAGGAGGCCGAAGGAGGGCGACGGCGACGACTTTGTCGCCGGAAATCATGGAGGCCGGCGGCAAAGCGATGAAGCGGGCATCGCCTCCAAGGATTCCAGGCTCGATTCACTGCACGGGGAGACGAAGACGATGGCGGGCGACCTTTTGGACACGGCGGTGGCGCTCCCCGTCGTCGTTGGCCACGCAGGCGCACGGGCTCACTCCGGCGAGCTCTCGGGTGCGTCCAGAAACGAGAGAGGGAGACGAAGGGGGATGGACCTGGGAGGGGGGGGGGGAAGAAACGGGGTGTCCCCAGGCGTCGGAGGATGCGAGAAGGAGGCTGGGAACGGCAGGGGAGCTGCCACGGCGGCAGTTGCGACATGCCGGGCACGCAGCTGTGTGCTCGTGCCAGGGGAAGACGACAGGTGAGTCCCCTGGTGGGCTGGGCGCTGGGGAAGGTGAGCTTCGCCCAGGGAGTGAGGTAAGGTGGCCCCTTTTCTTTTTCTTTTTATTTTTTTCTCCATTTTATTTGACCTAGCTAAATAAAATATCTAGGTATTTTTAAAAATGCCCAAATTATTTTATATGGCCTCATAAAATAGAGAGCTATCCACTTATAAAATTTGAACACTTTTAAAATTAAAATACTTTGAACTTTAATTCAAATAGGGGTTTAAATTTAAATCCATGCTCCTGTATGAATATTTGAAAAATCCATGAGCATGGGGTTGGTCCCGCATCACTTGATATGTGATCACACTCATTTATAAGACTTTTCAAAAATGCAAAAGGAATTTTTGGAGCAACTTTATTTCTGGCGATTTGAATTAATTCATCTGGGGGGGTTCCTTCTCCCTTTTTGCATTTGAATTTTATTTCAATTGATTTCTTTTGAAATTTTTAACATGATGCAAAGTTACTTGCTAACCTAGCACATACCTAACTTGGGGTGTGACAACTCGCCCCCACTCAAAAGAATCTCGTCCCGAGATTCAGAAGTCTGCGGGAGGAAGGAGGGGTACTCGGTAGTGAGACGGTATTCTCTTTCCCATGTGGCTTCTTTCTCAGAGTGGTGTGACCATTGCACTTTCAGAAACTTAATCTTCTGACGACGAGTGACATGCTCTGCTGAATCAAGATACGAATGGGGTATTCTCGATAAGGAAGGTCATCTTGGAGATCAAGCGTTTCATGGTCGACTTCGCGGATGGGGTCCTTGAAGCAACGTCTGAGTAGTGACACATGGAATACATCATGTACTCGGGAAAGGTGAGGGGGTAGTTCAAGTTGGTAGGCAACTTCTCCACGTTTACCAAGAATGCGGAAAGGTCCAATGTAACGTGGGGCCAACTTGCCTTTGATACCGAATCGTTGGGTTCCTTTCAGAGGAGTAACCCGAAGGTAAGCCTTCTCATCCAGATTGTAGCTTTCTTGCCTATGATGACGATCATAATAGCTTTTCTGACGAGACTGGGCTTCTTCCAATTGATCACGAACAATGCGAACTTGCTCTTCTGCTTCCTTGATCATATCCGGTCCAAAGAATTGTCTTTCACCGGTTTCTGACCAGTTCAATGGTGTTCGACATCTCCGCCCATAGAGGAGTTCAAAAGGAGCCATGTTCAAGGTAGATTGGAAACTGTTGTTATAAGAAAATTCGGCGAATGGAAGAGACTTCTCCCAATTCTTTCCGAATGAGATAACACAAGCTCTGAGCATGTCCTCAAGAATTTGGTTAACCCTTTTGACTTGACCGGTAGAATGAGGATAGAAAGCTGTACTAAAGGAGAGATGAGCTCCCATAGCATTCTGGAAGCTTCCCCAAAATCTAGAGGTGAAAAAGCTACCACGATCAGAATTTATTTCCAAAGGAACACCATGAAGAGACACAATTCTAGAGGCGTACAATTCCGCTAACTGGCTCGCAGTTATAGACTCGCGAACGGGCAGGAAGTGAGCAACTTTGGAAAGCCTATCTATGACAACGAAGATGGCATCATTTCCTTTTTGGGTTTTTGGAAAGCCGGTGATGAAGTCCATACCGGCTTTGTCCCATTTCACTCTGGAATAGGCAAAGTTCGAAGTGTACAACCAGGTCTTTGATGTTCTGCCTTAATGCGACGACAAACATCACCTACCTTGTCCTTCAGGAACCTAATCAACTGTTTGACTTGAAAACATTGTTAGTTCCTCTACTGTCTTGTGCAACAATATCCAAAACACATTGGGGCAAAAATTTGGTCTTACAATGGGTCTCGGTGATAATTATCTAGACCGTTTGGCCTTGGGGCCGGGTTGGCCGGCTAAGGTCGGACCGTCCGTTCTGGAGCCCGGATCGTCAGAACAATTAGGACCCGAAGCGGGTTTGGGCCATAGTTATCCAGACAGTCCTGCCTATCGTACGGACCGTCCGAAACGATCGCGTGGAGTCCTATTTTTCTCGGGATTTTCGTATATTGGACGGGAAAAGGACTCGTTTCTTGCAAGGGCAGCCTAACCCCCTCATAAATATATGAGTTGGCCGATTGAAACAACACACAATCGCAAACACATCTAAACCCTAATTTTCATCTAGTTTTCCACGTTCTTCGTTTGTTCTTGTTCTTGCAGGGCAGAAATCCGCGAGAGATCTAGGGGAGATAAGGTCGACCTAGGGCAACCCATGGCTGTCGTGCGCATACACATGGTCCCTCCCAGGCGTGTGGGGTCTCGGGTGCTCAAAATCGTCCGCCTATTGTCTTACGTATCGTGCTACCGGACGAATCTCCTTGGAAGTGAGTTGTAGTGCATCACCCACCGCGTCGAGGGTACACGTGACATGTTCATGTGTCAACACACTTTTTGGCAACTCCGTTGGGGAATAAAGATCAAGTTTCATCATCAACCCTGAACAATGGAGATAATCTTCCCAATCCATCGAAAGTTGACGCTGGTAACATCATCAAGCCTATTCTTGAGGAATCATCAGAGGTACATTGTCGAGCCTATGTGGAGTACAAGAAGGCACATGAAGATAAAGAGCTGCAAGACTTCCTTTGGAATTTCGAGAAAGATCGCCAAGGAAATATTGCTCCGATTGGAGAAATCAAGTTCCCTCCTCTTCAGGTTGAGTAAGTTAAACCCATTGTGAGTACTACCTTTTCTCCTGAACAGTGTGCTAAGATGTATAGTCGTATTTCTGACGACAATAATCTGGTTTACCGAGCTTGCATAGAATACTAGTGCTAAAAAGAATATGATTCCATTACCTAGGGGTAGTGTTGGTGCACGTACTAATTTGGGAAACCCTAGTTTAGTTTTGCAATTATCATCGGCGCCTCCCATGCCGATCAATTATTTCCCTACCCACACAAATCAAGTTGTAGTTGCACCTGTTAATCCTATCATGAGTATGCCAGGTTCGGTGGAAACGCCAAACTTTGTTTACAGGTAGGGATAATATTGGATCATTGTCGAATTATGGTTCGGTATACAAAGATGTAGCTCCAAACCATACTCCTCTTGCGCCTGTCTCACAAGCGCCATCGTCTAATATAGATGATGCATTAGCTTTCCTTAGAGAGGAGATGACCAAGATGCTTAGAGAAAAATTTGGGTGGAACTATCTAGGAATCAGATGTATCAAAAGCCGTATCCTGAGTATTTCGATGAAATTCAATGTCCTCCAGGATATAAAATTCCAGATTTTGTTAAGTTTAGCGGGGATGGCACAAACACTACATGGGACATATTTGTCAACATTGGTTAAATTGGGTGAAGTAGCTTCATCAAAGGAGTTGAAAATATTTTTGTTTCCTTTATCATTGACTGGTACTTCCTTTTCATGATTTTCATCTTTTCTGCATGTTTCTATTCTTTCATGGACTCATCTTGAGCAGAATATTTCATGATCATTTTTACAGTGGTGATAATGAACTTAAACTGTCACATCTTACATCGGTTAAGCAAATGAATGATGAATCGGTCTCCGATTACGTCAAGAGGTTTAGGGATACAAAAAATGGTGTTATGGTTTAGTGATAAGTGAGAGGGATTTAGCAGATCTTTTACTTAGTGGTTTGAAAACTTACATTAAAGACAGGTTAGAGGGCTATGAGTTCTTAACTATTAATCAAGTATTGCAAAGGGCTTTAGCTCAAGAGAGCAGTGGAAAAGAAAATAAAGAGGTGCATAGGTATAAGATTGATCGTCCTAAGGTGAATATGATTGGATATGATAGTGATTGTTCGGATGATGAATCTAATGTCTATACTGCTGAGTTTGTTTGGCCCTCCATGGCCAGACCTTTTACTTGTCAAGATTTGAGCCGATTCATAACAATCATGATGATGATATGAAGTTTACTTTTAACATTGCTAAATGTGATAGAGTATTTGATGCTTTGCTGCAAGCGAAGTTTATTAAAATATCTCATTCTTTACCGCCGTTTGAGGAGCTAAAACGACATGCATATTGCAAGTATCATAACTCTTTCTCTCATGCTACTAATGATTGCAATGTTTTTCGACGACAGATAGAATCAGCCATTAATGAAGAATGATTGAATTTTTCTGAGATGAAAATTGATAAGCAGCCCTTCCCAATAATAATATGGATTTGGAGGGGAGGAAGATGTTAATTAGTCCTGACATAGACGAATCAACTAACAGGGACAATGTTGTCATTTGTGAATCCAGGAAAAGCAAGGATGGCAGCAAAGTTTCAGAGAGGAAGGTGGTGCTTGACAAGCAACCCGATAGAGGAGAAATCATCAAGATCACCATCAGAAACCTTAAGCCGGGGGGAAACCACAAGTGCAAGAGAATACTCGTGTCAGATTTGTTAAGCCCAAGAGTCTGGAAGTTGGCAGGTGGAAGACAAATGAAGTTAAAGTGCAACACAAGAAAATCAAGCTAAGTTTTGATATGTCGCTATCCAAGTATGCCAACTAGGAGGCCGATTCTAAGTCTAACCGGTCTTCGCATCTGAATAGTGTCAAGCAAGGCCATATGGGTCATGGGCGCCAACCCCATGAATAGTGCCACCCCCTTATGCGTCATACTATACAGGATAATTTGATGATAGATGGGAGCGGCCCCCAATGGCTCCATATGCTTTTCATCCAGGGTGGGCAGCGACTAGGATATCCGTGCACAAGAGGATTTCTTACCCCATAGAAGATCGTTTGAGTTATGCTGCCAATCGGTCAATGCAAAGTCATCCACAGGAAGCTAACCAAAGGAAGATAGCCTTGGTGTCAAAACTATTATGGTCGGCACTGAGATGCTAAAACTCAAAGAGCCGATTGTCATTGATGATCCGGTTGTTTCAAGTAATGATGTGGTGGCTGTCTCGGATGGTCTTATGGCTAATGATCATGAAGCCAGTGGGAGTGAGGTCAAGCCTAGAGATCCCAAGTATACTCAACCTAAATGGTGTCCTCCCGGTTTATCAAAATCACAAAAGAAGATATTGCAGCACATGAGTAACCATGAGAAGGTGGAGTAAGCGGCATAAAAACTGAGGGACGAGTGGTTCAATGAAGAACGTCCCATGATGCACTCATCAAAGGTGTGGAGGCCGAATGACGAGGGGATACCCCCACGACTCCTCTCCGTGAGGGTACCTGGAGCGTGTCATGGCTGGCGTCCCACCAGAATCCCACTCGGGCAAACCGACATGATGGATAAGACGAGAAGCCCAAGACTTGAGGCGCAAGACGAGGAATCCTACTTGTAGTTGATTAGGACTCATGTAAACCTCTACCTGGCCATCTATATAAAGCGAGGCAGGGGCACCCCTCTAGACAATCTCTCTCTCCACGCATAGAACTAGGGCATCCAATCTCATAGCCACACCTCCAGTCCCGAGCAATCTCACCTCGACCACCATTGTAATCGCCTCCATCATAATACAAAAGAGCAGGAAGTAGAGGTTGCACCGATCGAGGGCCCTGAACCTGGGTAAATCCCTTTCTCTTGTTAGCCGACGAGCATCGACAACCGGCACATCCTCTCTACGATCTAAACCTAGTGTACCTCCCCATGGGATTTGCCGAGGCCAATCCTCGTCAACTGGCGTCGACCGTGCGGACGACGCAGGTTGGAATCACGATCTCGGTGGTCCCGTCACCAGCAATCGACAACTCGACGACTCCATTGACATTGGAAGGACCCGGTCCAATTTGGGTTCATCGAAATATCAACTTTTTCAACATCTTCATAAAGATCTACATCAAGCTCATGGAGAAAACAAGAAGTTTTTCAAGCGCATCACTCGAAGATCGACCTCAACAAAAGCGCTCACGCGCAGCTTACAGTATAGGAAGAACATATGCATTGCGGACACTTACGACGGCGACTTCTAGCTCATCTCACCGATCCCTTCGGTGGAAAGATTCAGAATTGAATTTTCGAAAATCTGTGACTTTTTTTAGCAAATTCCAACGGCTGGATGTCCCTCGGCGACTCCTGCAGTGAAGCAATCTTGAAATCTGAAGGAAATCTGCGCGACTCCAGCAAAACAATTATTGACGTTGGCTCGGATATCAAATCAAAGATCCATGTGGTGAAATCATGCAGGATTAAATCCCTCATGAGCACAAAAAAGTTCAGAAAAAATCGAACAGTTAGCTCTCGTTAAGCCTGACACTCGACCTTTGCGACACCGGGTTTCACCCGATCATCGTCGCGAAAACCGCACGAGACCAGTGGCAGCCAACGGAATGAAAAACCCCGTTTAATAATTAAACGGGATATATTTATAGCGCACCGGAAAGTGTTTTCGGGACGGTTCCAGCGCGAGGTGAACACCACCGGCTCGATGCGCTGATTGTGCAGTTCAAAGTTTTACCCGAATCAGAGGTACTGCGGGCCCCCGGCGGGCACGAACGCGATCACCGGACTTGCGAGAGGGGTACCGAGGGCATTTGCGTAAACTGGCCAGCCAACCTGCCTATATAAAGACCACTAGCCTCCGACACCCAATTAGGGTTTCCCTAAGTGAAATTCGCAGCCACCCCCCTGAAAAATATCCAGATCATCCCCCTAGCCCCTCTCTATCCTGAAACCCTAGATCGGGGTGCACCACAGCCATCAGATCGCAGATCGGAGGGCCTGGAGGCTGCCACGTCGCCTCCACCTTCTTCCACCTCTAGCCAGCCCCAAACCGGGCCCCGCAGGTCCCAGGAAACGCGAACGGAGCCGCGCCACAGCCTCCATCCTCTCCTCTGTCCTCTTCTCACCCGCTCCTCTTCTCGCTACAGGTCGCGCCGTCGGACGCCATTGATGGGGCGAGCTCGAGCTCGGGTTGGAGCCGACCGCCTCCTCCTCCTCGTCACCAACCCCGGCCCGCGCCTGGATCCGGCACCCCAGTGCCGCCCTCCTCCGGCCCCGTGCCCCCTGGACCTCCCCTCGTCGCGCCCCTCGCCGGAGGGCCGACGGCCGCCGCCGTCCTCGTCGGGATCGGGCGGGATCCCGATCAGGACGCCTGCCCCGTTGACGCCGCGTGAGCCAGCTCGTCCCCAAGCGGCCCTCCGCCTCCAGTCGCCCTGGGCCGGCCTCCAACCGCCTCCTCTGCCGCGATTGGGCCTCGGCCCGTAAGGTCATTTTTTTTTCCGAGACCCTCGAAATTTTGCTAAGTCTGGAGTATTTCTGCTGCTGATTCAATTTCGTGATGCGTTTTCCCGTTGAACCGTAGCTCGGATCGCGATGCGCCAAAAATGAAAGTTGCTTAGTTTCATGTGTACTTTAATTCATCTCTTGTGAGCATTTGCATTTGAGCTCATCTTGATTGTGTAATTGTGTGCTAAAGTGGGCATCAGGCCGTTAAACTGCTACTATTTCCTGTTAAGTGTTGCTGTTATTATTTTATTGCAACTTCGGGTGACGATTATTTCGCAACCGTTCATCGGAATTGATTGAGTTATTTTGCATCCTGTTAAGCATTGTTTCTAATTCAGTTTCATGCATCCACATGCCATAATTGATTTCTGCATCATGATTATATCTTGCTCCAAAGTAGCTATTCTGATGTTATTCTGCTGCTGTTGCTGAAACTGTTATTTTGTTGCAACTTCGGTCGACGAGTGTGTCGCGACCGTTTATCCGAATCGATTGATTCCAATTGAGTATTGTTAAGAATCATGTTTACTTTCATCCCATGTATTGTTATGTCATGTTTCTGCACTTTTGCATATAGATTTACCACTGTTTTTACAGCATGTGTGCATAGCTTGTTTTGCTTATATCTTTTTAACCGTAACTCCGTTTGGAGTGTTCTTTATATGTAACCTGATTAGTTTTTCGTGTACTTTGTGTTTATGCTATTGTTTGCTGTTGTTAACCAACCTAAAATATGGTTTAGGGAAGATCAGTACCAAATCCTTTAATTGTTGTGCGGCACTTAGTGTATGCCATGTTTAGGTTGTGCCTCACTTAAATTGACTAGCATAGATAGTTTACTTTGTGCTTCACCTCTTGACATGTTTGTGTGCTATGCCATGCTTTCTTGAGTTGCCATGTTAACAACCTTTGTTGATCACCTGTAGCTAAGCAACTTGAACCACCGTAAACGTGCGGTATTCGTCGTGTGTGACGAGTACTCCATTTAAAATTGTTAGTAACCGTTCTCGACGGTAGGTGCGATGTCTCGTGTTACTTCTAGTTGATGCTTGCTCGTGTTTGCTCCGTAGTAATAGTGGTGCACCGTTTATTGCTTTCCAGTGTTTCCTTCTTGTGTGCTTCTGCGGGTACCTCTCGGAGACGATGTGAGCTTGCGATCGGCTACACCTTCGGAATCCGACTTTCAACAGGCAAGGACTATACATTACTTATGATCCATTCTATTTCAACCAGTGGTTTGCATGCTAGTCTAGGTTAGGTTCGATGTTTGATCCTACCACATGTTTACAGCCTCTTTCAAACCGATCCAACCATGTCCCTTCCCAGCAAACCTTGTACTGTTATGTTACTATTGCTCGTTGCTCAGCCCCTGCTTAGTATGCATGCTTAGGATGCTACGATGTTACCCTGTTACTCCTTGGTTTGGGATATCACCTTATTATATTTTTGTTGATGATATGATTATTATAATGTTGACTATATTCGACGAAGGATGGAAGGTCTAGGCTATCCCGCCCCGACGCTTTGTTCCATTCGAGTCACCTAGGACCCGAGTTCCGGGTATTAGTTTTAAGACTGAGCGTGCCTAACCGCGTGTTGTATTTTATGGGGTCCCCTTTTCTTACCTACCTAGCTTCAAACATTTCTAGTGGTGGCCCAAGCTGATTTACCATTTGAAACCGTGTGTGTGCTGGTCAGCTGCCAGTAGTTTTCAAACCAACCCGGACCAGTGAGGACATAGTTCCCTTGCTGGCCCACCTTATTCGGCCGAGGACCCAATTTCCCATGTGTGATTAACCGGCTATCCAAACCCGAGACAGACGGTAGAGACCAGATCGAGAGAGCGGCCGGCTCCTGAGCTGCATGTCGACTCACCGGGGGCCACCCGTATTTGTTCGTTGTTAGTTAGAGGGACCTGTCGTTTCGGATCTCTTGGAACTAAATCATAAAATGGTTGCCTGTGATGGGTAGCAACTGAGAGAGATGGGCGTGCGTGCGCAGCCTTGTAATGGGAAGTTGGTACACCCCTGCAGGGTTAAATATTTTCGAGAAGCCGTGTCCGCGGTTATGGACGACTTGAGACCTACTCCTTGTTCATAGACGACAACAACTGAGATAATCTTAATATAACTTGATCAACGTGTGTGTGTGCCTTGACTGCTTCTTCTTCGTCGGGATGCGTAGAGGAGGAAAGGATAGGATAGGTGTTATGTTTGCGTATGTAGGTGGATAGCAAGACTTGTTGGAGGCGATTCCTCATCGAATGCTTGGCTTCTTATCTTACTCTCTAGATCGTTAGCCACTTCATACATGCTAGTGCGGCAGCAACCTCACCACTTACCCCTTCCTTACCGTAAACTACTAGTTGTCCTAGAATGACGAGTGATGAAGTCCTTGCTGGGTCAGATGACCACTACAGTTGTATGCTGAGTACCTCTGTACTCATGATACTACCCCCAAACTCTTTTCAGGGTTCTTGATCGACAATAGGTATGGTGATCGACGTTTCACGTGGAGACTCGACGACGACTAGTTAGGCAGATCCCGGCGCAGGGCCTGGACCCGTGTGGTATGGGATCGATGTTTTCTCTTTGCCAGTAGGCATTTGTTTGTAGTCTATACTCAGACCTATATCTTCCGCTGTTGTATTTTATTTGAGGCAGTTGTATGCCGATTGTATGAGATGTTGTATCCTTGTATCTGTAATGTTGTGATATCATGTTGGAAATACGGGGCATATGACTTCTTCATATGTCGCGGTGGGACCGATATGTGCTTCGTCCCCGGATCTGGATGGAAACATCTAGATCTGGAACAGTACCGCACATCGGGCCTTACATACTTCAACTAGTGTGTCACCCCGGCTCAAAATACCGGAATACCCCGTGCTCTAGCCAAGAGATTATGTCTTCTGGAACACGACACTGCTTCATATAGAAGTTAACTACTTTTATTACCGATGAAATGGGTACAAGGGGGGGTCTATTAAAAGGCTAGCGGAGCGAGGCAATGAACAACTTTCTCCTAATTCTAGCCACAAATCTACACCAAGCAGCGGGATAACTCTATAGCAGCGGAATAAATGTTAGCAGTGGAACAACAACGATGGTGGTGGACTCCACTCTGCAAGGACACTGACTGGGGCACCTTCTAGCTTGCAAACACCGGGAACGTCGTCCTACGCAATCACATCATTGCCTGCAAGTCTGGCATGACACGCCAGGTCAGTACATTGAATGTACTTGAAATAACACAACAACCAAAGCACCAAGGCAAAACAATAACATGAATCTAGCATAATATCAAGATTATAACTAATGCAAGCACAACCATCGTTTAAGGTCTCATGGATACCACCTGATAATCGCATGATCATGCGGCTTACCTTGAGTCATTACGGACTCAAGCACTGGGTCATCTCATGACCAATCAACTTATATGGGTCGTCCCACGACCATCAACTGTCACAGTTCATCGCATGACCAAGCGGCTCATCACCTGACCAACAACTTTCACGGGTCATTGCATGACCAAACGGGTCATTGCGTGACTAATAACTCATACGGGTCGTCGCACGACCATCCACTTAGCACAATCACCAAACCAGATTCATGTTTATCCATAGTGCGACCTAGTACGAATTGTGTCCAATACTGTGGACTCTACTATTTGAATAGATTCATACCCTCTGCATTGGTCGTGCACTTTACCCACGCTATGGAGTTCTTCCTCCATCCAGTACATTGGAACTTGTCCCACAGGAACCTCAGAACTCGTACCATAGGATTGGACTAGGACTTCTCCAACGGGACCGTTCTACAGCGTGCCTCCCTTACCGTATAACCCGACATTATTCCCAAGCCATGCCTTGGGTAGCCCGGTGTCCTCTAGACACATCTTCCATCACATGGCAAACAACATTGTCCCAAATGGGGACTGCGCGCAATAACCAAACTAGCTCTCAAGACTATCGTCGCTTACCAGGCCAGGGTAATTGCGCGTGCATAGCCTTCCCACCTTGGTGATACGCATAAGAGAGCCCACCCATAGACCGAGCCAAGGCCTTCCCATACAAGGGAGTGTGGCTACACTGATAATTTAAGTTCGGTGGCACCTGATCAACTTGTCCCAAAGCATGTATCCAAATGCATACTCATCAAGCATGAGGTGCAACATGAAAATCTATAGTCTAAGCATATCAATGCATGTTGAACAATCCAAGGTACGGTCACGGTTATGTTATAATCCAAAGCATGATTAGTTGTGATTAGTTGTTTAACTTAGCCATGTTAAGATGACCAAGATATTAACATGCAACATAGCAAGACCATAAACATGACTAGGGGTTATGTTGCATACAAGCGTGTCGTGGCAATAAAATCATGTTTAGAATTATCGACGCATAACATGAGCAATCATCATAATTTACGAAAGTTAAAGAAATTTGTAAACCACATCAAAGCTTTACGAAGATGCAAAACTAATTGTGGCTTGCCTTTCACCATAGGAGTGGGAAGTACTCTTGGTCTTCCACACAAAGAAAAGCCTTGAAAAATATATTTTAAAATGGGAAAAGCCTCCGTTGAAAAATAAACAGAACAACATAGCATAAAAGTTAAGCAAAATTAAAGATGAGATCAGTAGCAATCTAGGGGAAAAAGATTCAACTCATTTCGACTTATGGTTTAAAAGATATAGGTGGTCAAAGTTTGGTCATAATATTGATTTAAAATTGATTTTAAATCAATTTCTAGAATTTCCCAGGTGGGGTGGGGGGTTACGTCGAAAGCGTAAAGTCGGTTTACGCTTCCACTTACGTATCCCTTCTGGTGAGATAGAGAGGCTGTCTGGTGGGGCCACCTTGGCAGGTTCATAAGAGGGGGAGGGGGAAACACTGCACGACGGCTCACCGACAGCAAACTCCGGCGAGGAGGGCATGGCGTTGGGAGGAGGTGGCTCGGGGGTGGTCGTGCGCTCCATGGAGAGCTTACCCTTACCCGTGGAGGGATTTGCAAGAGATGGCCGGACAACGAGGGGAGTGTCGTCGCGGCGGCGGCAGGTCACGACACCGACGAGGTCGTCGACGATTCCGGTAGGAATCCGTGCAATGGAGAGTTGGGGAAGCACCGTTGATTCCAAGGGAGATCAACGGAGGCGGTGGCTAGGAGAGAGAGCACTGGAGCGAGCGCGAGGCGGCTGCAACCGTGCGGCGGCGAAGCTCGCCGGAGACGGGGCATACAGCTTCCACGGATCGATTGCTTGGCATGAGGGTCAATTAAGGGGGAGGTGAGGGTGCTGGTATGGTGGGGCAGGCAAGTGCACGTGTTTAGATAGCCCATCGACAATGCTGCGCCCGGGCTTCGCCGTGGAGATGCCGACATGGCGATGCAGCGGGTGGGGGTGAGTTGGCACGCTCGAGAGGATTCGGGGCGGCGCTGGGTGTGTGACGAGCCAGCAGCGGGGTCACATGGAGCAGAGGGGGCGGCCATGGTGATGGGGATGGGTCAGTTGCACTGTGGCCGTCATGTTGCGCACGGCGGCGAGTTTCCAGCGGGAATCCGGCGAGGGCAAGAGGGGTAATGGGGTGCACGTGCCCTGGAAAAGCCGTGCGGCGCGGCTGGACAAGAGGAAGAGGACGCGGGCGAGCTGCAGTGCGTGGATGGCCTGCTCAGTGCCTTCGGGTCACTCCTAGAGGAAGCCTAGTGCAGACAAGAGCGTGGCCACCACACGAGCTTGTGCACACAGTGGGTTCCTTCTTGTCCAAGCATGTCTATTGGATAGTCCTTGCTACACTAAGCACTTTGGTGGCTTTGACTGGTCAAGGAGAGCTACAGGATGATTTCTACTTCAAGGAAAAGTTTGTTGTTTCAAACTTGGGAGGCAAGCTGGGGAAAAATGGTGAAGTGTGTGAGGGGAAGGTCTTTTCTGTGGATGGAAGGACCATCATCCTGTGAAGTTTGAGATTAAATGGATAAAGTTTGCACATACTTCCTTTGTAAAGCACCAACTAGTTCAGAATTGCTTTGGTGAATCTATCATCCTCTAGGCTTGATGGATTTGGCTCAAATTTGGTAGAGAGGGGTTATATGGGGGTGTTCACAAGTTTGCAAAGTTTCATGGCTAGGGGAAGTACCTAGCTAGTACTTGATTCACAAGGTACCCTGTTGGCCAGAAACTTGATCTTTGTGATCCCCTCACATGGGTGGTTTGATTTGGCCAGAACTTAGATTAGTGAATTAATTTGGGTGTGGAATAATGTGCAAAATGTTCCTAGCAAATGGGTTCTCCTATCATGCACTTGCTTCACAATGCCCACTTGCTGCATCCAAACTTTGGGAATTTTGGGATGGATTTTGACAAGTCCCCTAAAGCTGAAAATTGGCATAGGCTCATGATATGATTACAAGAGCATGCACAAAAAGTTTCACCAGCAATGGATAAGGATAAATAACACTTTCTCCACAAAGTGCTATTTTTCCCCCATAAACAAATGAATTTCTTTAGGTAAAAAATCCACTTGGACCATGCAATATTTTTGGAGATTTTGGCAAGATATGGTGTCCATGAGAAGTGGGAATTATTTGGGGATTTATGGAGCAACATAAATAGGGGTTGCTTCACAATCCTCAAATAAAGGGAATGTTCCTTTTATTGGAAAAGAAATATATGGAATCAATAAAAATGTGGCTTGGATGGGATGGATCAAGGGATGTTCCTTGGAAAGGCTTAGGGAATCATTGGCTACTTGAGCAAGGAGAGAAAATATGCTCAAGTTCCAAGTCCAAAGAGTTTCTTTAAATCAAACCAATTGGCAAATCTTGAAATAAATCAGAAAAGTTTTGAAAATAAAGTTCCAAAATCCAGGGTGTCACAAACCTACTCCCCTTAGAAAAATCTCGTCCTCGATATTTGGTTGCTCAGGGAATCAATGAAAACATACCATCTCAAGGAATCTTATTGCTTCATGATTTTCCTTTTTACCGCATAGTGTTCCCTCGGTAACATCCAAGAAGTTTTGGCTCAATGGGGTTTACTTCACCCAATCCATACTTCTGACATGATATTTTCCCTTTATGTATAAGATCCTTTCCTGCTAACTTCCATCCTCATGTCGGTTGACATGTATGATAGCGAGGTATATTACCCCAGGTTGAATGCTGACGATATCTGTACTATCCTTGGGGTATCTCGGATCTTAGTGCAGCATATTCTCGAATCCTTTGTATGGGCCTCCTCGAGAATAGACTTGCCTGCCGAGAGTGGTTGTTGAACACAAGATACTCATCATCACGATGTCCCATTGTGCGGAAATTTTGACTCTCTGCACATGGTGTTACATCACTATGCTTTTGGCTTGTTCCTCTGGAGCATTAATTCCCGAGGGGTGGGGGACAACTTTGAACTTCTACCCACGCTGAGATTTACTCGACATGTTGTCATATACGTGTGTGGGGATAGGACCTGTTATGCTTCAACAAGGTCCTTGTAGCGAAATGTTGAGCTGGGTAGGGGTTCTTTACCTAAGAAGACTCGAGTATCCCAGTAGTTACTGACAATACCAAACATGTGTCACTGCACAAGCTGACCGTCTTGGTACTCGATCTTTTCCCATATGAAACGAGATCCCCTAGGTTCAGGCATCCATAGTGTCTCATATGGAAACATGGTTTCAATTGATGGGGGGAATTTAACCATGAAGTCCATATAATTTCCTTTTTTCCTTACGTGTCAGCTCGCATGGGTTACATACCTTTGGCAGCTTATTGGTGTAGCTCCAACTCTTGTCGCATATGTCGCAGCAAGATTCGGCTTACGCCATGTCTGTCTGTCTTGGTCCTTGCTACTGCGACAGTCACCCTTTCTTAGGCACTGGCTTCACTTTCGTTAGAATCCTTTCTCTGAGCTAGCTGGGCTGCCTCCATTCTTTGTCTCTTGGTTATCCATAATTACTCTTGGTTGCAATAACTTGGGCCTCAAGGTTATCCTTCTTTGGGGCCTTATCGAACATGAGGAGCTAAACCAGATGGCTGTGGTCAAGACCTTCGTCGTTTCCTTTCCTTTGGGTGTTCCTTCATGACTTGTTAGTCTTTTTACCCAGTTGAGATGCGGATTTGTCTCTTTTGCTTGCTTTCCTCATAGCAGTTGTGGTCCCTACTACTTCCCATGTGCATCAATCACCTGAGTACGACCATGTTTGTACCCATACAGGAGTAGCTCATATAACTTGGGAAGTGTGCAGGTCCATATACAACTGACTAGGCTGAAATCTTCCTTGTTTTTGAACAATCGGGTTTTTGACAACACTGTCGCGGGCACGATGGCGTACCGGTGAAGATTGGGTACCTTACGCTCGAAGCTTTGCTGGGGTAGCATGCTGAAGAAGGCTAGGTACCGTGTCTCGGAAGCTTTCTCCGGTGGCGTATCGAGGAAGGCGGGGTGTCATACATGGGAAGCTTCTCCGATAGCTTACAGAAGAATACTAGGTGTCTTGTCTCGGAAGTTTTCCCTTGGTACTGTGGATGTATGGTTCCTTGTGCTGGAAGTTTCTGCGGTAGTTTATTGTAAACGGTGGGGTAACTTGTGCTGGAATCCATCCATGTGGTGTCCTAAGCACGATTGGGTGTCTTTCACCGTAGGCTTCTCTCGGTGGCTTGTGGTAGAAGAATGGATGTCTTGGCCAAGAAGGTATCCAGGTACCGTGTCGAGGAAGGCTGATGTTCTGTACATGTCGGTTGTGTCCGATATCTTACCAAGGAAGGATGGGGTTCCTTATGTCCGAAGTTTTCCCTTGGTAGTGTGCAGACAAAACTGAACATTGTGCATGTTAACGTACCGACTTACTAACTGTTGTCTTGTCAGGGGATATCATTGTTTCAATCATCTCCTTGTTGGGTACTGATTTCCTGGCACGTCCTGACTTTCTTCCGAAGTATCCATAATCCAACAACTTGCGTGTGACAGGATTGCAACTGGTGTATGCCATACATTTGGTTGTGGTTGCTCCGGGGTTAGGAGCACGGCTTATCTTCTACTTTGATTGAATCTTCATGGCTGGAACGGTTGATGCAGACTTGATTCAAATTATTCATCCCGACAAAATTCATACTTGAGACAAATATTTCAATACAACCGACGTTAATCCTTCTTGACTTCCCGAGTTCCAATTTCCTTGCGGCCTTTCACTGATTTTTCGCGGTATGCGGGGGTTTCATTAGCAACTTTCCATAAGGGTAGATAAAGCGACACCAATTGAAAACCCGAATGAAGAACTGACGAAGAAATCCAATGGAGCGAATGTAAATAGCAATCGATAGAAAGTTAAACCCTTCAAAAGTTTTAAGGGTATTCGATGACCATCTGAATCCCTTGCATAACACCAGAAAATAACCCTGTAGCCACCAGGACGGTTTTTACAACTCTGATCTGGGACGTCACTGTAATAACTCAACCACTGCTCAAGAGGGCCGAGAAATAACTTAGAGCATGAGACACCGTTGATAAAAAGAATGAAGAGGTCCCCTAAGATGGCCGAAAAATAAACAGCTCAGAACATAGGGTCACCACTCCTTTTTAATAACAAGGTTCACGCAAATGGCTCTCCCCCACCCCCACGCCGCCTCCCTTAAACCCTAGCCTTTCCACCCAAGATCCACGTTGATCGAGCCTCTACATCAACTTTTGGCTCCGATCATCATCGATGGCGTCTCATCCTCTTTGCAGTGATAACCATCTCATGGATGTCTATGCATCCCTCCAGATGGGATTGGATCTTTCTCTAGGTTTGGAGTTTTCTGAGGAGGTTCGACGCACTTGTTTCTCAACGGTGCACCCCACGTATGACTTGGGGTATTTCACCATGGTTGTGGCATTTGGAAGATCTTCTTTCAAGCTCACGGAGGAATCTTCTGTCGTAGCGCTGGAATCCATCACTGGTGGTAGATGTGATGCACTCAACGTTTCCCTCTTGCGTGATCGTGTGTTCGGTTTCACGGTTGCCAACAAAAAAGTTGGTTTTCTACTTATAGATCGCCGCAAGTATGTCTCTCGAAAGTTTATTTGCTATTTTTATCTTTGGAATTATGGAGGACCACAGTGGATGTATGAGTTTAAGCTATGGCAAAAACAATCTAAGGAGGAATGGACCTTGGTTTGTCCATACAAGAAAAGAGCTCAACTAGGGCTCAATTCTATGCGATCTGCCCCTAATAAATCTGCTATGAGGAGCAATGCTGCCCAATCCAAGTCTGTACGTTTTGCCACTATAATTGAATATGATATATGCAAAAGTTATGGCATGCGGCTACTTCCTGAAACTAGGCTTGCAGTGCTTGAGGCTGGATATGAGCTCCTCCCAGATGAGTGTCCTCCGCCGTCACCGGTACCGGAAGTTCGCCGGACGGTGGCCCTGCCTGCTATTCAGTTTGGCACGGTCCCTATTCAATGGGATCTGATTGATAATCACGGATGTCAGGTACATACACTTCCAACTGATCCTGCTTTGATTGTGGAGGCTGATCCAACCGTGCATGATGAGCACCCTGCGAATGGAGGCTGATCCAACCGTGCATGATGAGCACCCTGCGAATCGAACGCCACACAATGACTCTGCCACATCCACGTCCGCTGTTTTGCATGCATGTAGCCCTGTGGGACCCCCTAGTCAGTCGATGCCATGCATCAACCCACCTGGTCACAATATGAATTCTATATCTTGCTCGGAATCTTCGGGTTTTTCTGTTTCTACTACAACGGACGGCAACTTGACCCAAGTCCAAGTGCCCTTGGCGATACCGATTCCCGAGCCAACCCTTCCTTCCACGCAAGAGGCAGCCGACGCGTTTGAAGCCATAGTCGATGACATGGTGGCCCGGATTATGACATGTTCTATCTGCAATTGCCAGGGCCACCTGTCATCCAGTTGCAGCATCAGTTTAATATGCCTAATTTTCTCCCGGCCTAGTCCCCACCGACCTGACTGTGAAAGGATTGCGCGGCAGGAGGGGCGCATGTGGAAGGAAAACAAAAAGGCAAGTTTTTCTTCTCATAATGATGATATAGAGCCGGCCCCAAATCCATCGCCTACTCCATGGTCCCCAAGAAACACAGAAAAACCCCCTCCACCGCCGCCCAAGCTTCACTAGATCTTTCTTCATTGGAGGAACTAGCTGAGCGACAACGCATGGCGGTCTACGAGATGGATCCCCATCGCTTCCTGCCGGCGGGGCACCATATTATCGATGGTGTCCCTACGCGCTCTCGCACACTTTTTTCACATCTGCGGTGCGCCCGACCCGCACCCACCAAAACTACATTGTGGCCGAGGTGGTGCCGCTGCCGGCACCCAAGGAGATGGGCGCAATGCAGGAGCAGGTTATCGACTTCCTGCATGATAGAGGCATCCAGTTCGATCTACTCAGCCTTGGTTCACGGGCATTGGCATATTTGAAGTCCGTAGCGCGACCGTGAGACACTGTCTGACTGTAACAACCCAGTTTTCACAAAAATTAAAAATTTGTTTTCGGTGTGAATTGTTTGATTGTCTGATTTGTTTGCGGAGTTTGCATCCCCGATTTATCGATCGGCGATTACTTTTACCCCTCTTATCTCGTATCGAATGGAGACCGACCCTTGCCACCCTGACACTCGACCTTTGCGACAGCGGGTTTTACCCGATCACCGTTGCAAAAACCGCACGAGACCAGTCGCAGCCAACGGAACGAAAAACCCAGTTTAATAATGAAACGGGATATTTTTATAGCGCGCCGGAAAGTGTTTCCGGAACGGTTCCAGCGCGAGGTGAGCGCCTCCGGCTCGACGCGCTTATCGCGTAGTTCGAAGTTTTACCCGACTCGGAGGTACTGCGGACCCCCGGCGGTCAGAAACGTGAGCACCGCGCGCGAGAGAGAAAAACCGGAGATGTTTTTGCAAACTGCCAGCCACCTGGGCTATATAAAAACCACCACACTCCCACCCCTTTTCTAGGGTTTCCTAGCACAAATTTGCAGCCACACCCCCAGTTTTACCCCACTTTTCGTCAACCCTAGTTCCTGGTCGCTCTTGGCCGTCAATCCACGAGATGGACGCTCCAGATCGCGCCCAGCCACTCCTCTCCTCTCTCCTCCCGCAGCCGCGCATGGCTAGCCACCGCCGGGCCCGAGGCCGCCGCCGGCGAGGCAGGCCGTCGGCCACCCGCAGGTCTCCTCTCCTCCCGTGCCTCCTTCTCCCTTCTCCTCTCACCTCCCTCTTCCTCTCCCTGTCCAGGACGCCCGAAGAGCCATCGCCGCCTCACGCCATGTCCATGCCGCCCGAGCTTGAAGCTCTGCCCGCCGCCGCCAGGGGCCCTCCGGCCAGATCCGCCTCCCTCCGTTTAATTATGATTCACATCTTGCCATGCTTGAGTGAGATGCCATGTTAACAACTTTGTTGATCACCTGTAGCTAAACAACTTGAACCACCGTAAATGTGCGGTATCGTCGTGTGTGACGAGTACTCCACTTAACCTGTTAGTAACCGCTCTCGACGGTAGGTGCAATGTCTCGTGTTGCCTTTTTGTTGATGCTTGCTCGTGTTTTCTTCGTAGTAATAGATGTTTTCTCGTTGATTGCTTTTCAGTGTCTACCGTCTTGTGCGCTTCCGCGGGTACCTCTCGGAGACGATGCGAGCTTGCGATCAAGTACACCTTCGGAACCCGACTTATCAACAGGCAAGGACTATGCATTACTTATGATCCATTCTATTTCAACCAGCGGTTTGCATGCTAGTCTAGGATAGGTTCGATGTTTGATCCTACCACATGTTTACAGCCTCTTTCAAACCGATACAGCCATGTCCCCTCCCAGCAAACCATGTACTGCTATGTTACTATTGCTCGTTGCTCAGCCCCTGCTTAGTATGCATGCTTAAGATGCTACGATGTTACCCTGTTACTCCTTGGTTTGGGATATCACATCATTATTATATTGTTGTTGATGATATGATTATTATAAATGTTAACTATATTCGACGAAGGATGGAAGGTCTAGGCTATCCCGCCCCGACGCTTTGTTCCATTCGAGTCACCTAGGACCCGAGTTCCGGGTATTGGTTTTAAGACTGAGCGTGCCTAAACGTTTGTGGGATTTTATGGGGTCCCCTTTTCTTACCTACCTAGCTTCAATCATTTCTAGTGGTGGCCCAATCTGATTTACAATTTGAAACCGTGTGTGTGCTGGTCGGCCGCCAGTTGTTTTCCAACCAACCTGGACCAGTGAGGACATAGTTCCCTTGCTGGCCAACTTTGTCCGGCTGAGGACCTAGTGTCCCATGTGTGATTAACCGGCTATCCAAACCTGCGACAGACGGTTGAGACCAGATCGAGAGCGCGGTCGGCTCCTGAGATGGATGTCGACTCACCGGGGGCCACCCGGATTTGTTCGTTGTTAGTTAGAGGGACCTGTCGTTTCGGATCTCTTGGAACAAAATCATAAAATGGTTGCCTATAATGGGTAGCAACTGAGAGAGATGGGCGTGCGTGCGGAGCCTCGTAATGAGCAGTTGGTACACCCCTGTAGGGTTAAATCTTTTCGAGAAGCCGTGTCCACGGTTATGGACGACTTGAGGCCTACTCCTTGTTCATGGACAACAACAACTGAGATAATCTTAATATAACTTGATCAATGTGTGTGTGTGCCTTGACTGCTTCTTCTTCGTCGGGATGCGAAGAGGAGGATAAGGATAAGATAGGTGTTATGTTTGCGTAAGTAATTGATAGAAAGACTTGTTGGAGGCGATTCCTCATCGAATGCTTGGCTTCTTATCTTACTCTCTAGATCGTTAGCCACTTCATAAATGCTAGTGCGGCAGCAACCTCACCACTTACCCCTTCCTTACCATAAACTACTAGTTGTCCTAGAATGACGAGTGATGAATTCCTTGTTGGGTCAGTTGACCACTACAGTTGGATGCTGAGTACTTCTGTACTCATGATACTACCCCCAAACACTTTTCATGGTTCTTTATCGACAACAGGTATGGTGATCGACGTGTCACGTGGAGACTCGACGTGTAACGACCCAATTCACACAGAATTGAAGTCTCTGTGCTCAAGTGCCAGTCCCTGGATCAAACTCGCTGGCACACACAGTATAATAGATGTATATCAAAGTACAAGTGCATCATTATTACAACGTATGATCCAGAGTAAATAAATAACAAGTTGCATAGCTCAAGGCTAGCTTATTCAATATAAATATAGCGGAAGCAAAAGCAAGTAACGTGGAGTCCCATCAACAGCCACATGCGAACATGCTGAGTGTAGACTCGCAACCCCTAAACGCACCTTACTGATCGTCTGAAAAACCTGCAACACCGAAGGTTACAGCCCGACAACGGGTCAGTACATCTGATTTGTACGGCAAGTGACACGGAAAAGTTTATATAAAGGACCTACAACTACATGCAAGGTAAGTCAAGGGAAAGGCTTATGGTTTAGTTTTGCAGAAAGCCAATTTTCTCCTGAACTAAACTAGTCAAACTTTTAAGTTGAGTTCTACCTGAAGCACACAGCAACCCATGCTACTCTTGTCCCAACCAAATTATTATTAAGTGTTCATCTGTCAAGATCATTCATCAACAGTACTGACTAGTTGCTCATAGTTCGTCCGTAACCGTGGACACGGCTAATCATGATCAGTTTATACGCTCTGTAGAGGTTTGTACACGTTCCCCACTGGACTCAACCCGAAGATTGAGACAAAGACTTTCTGAAGAGGTTGCCTCCACCCTTTGGTAGCCGGTACACCTAACACAATTCTACATCAGCTAGCTACCAGGGCCAGGTTCCCCACAACTTACTCGTCTAAGCCAGAGCCCATATAGCCAGTGGTTGTACACGGAAGCTACTAGTAATATTGCATGTCTGATCTTTTTGAGCCTGGACGGCGCACACTGCGTGAGAGGGTAGACACCATGACGCACCCGGTTCACCACCAAACAACCATTGGGTGCATTTAACCCCGGCATTGTCCTCAACCGAGCCACAACTACCAGGATGCAACCCGCCCGTCCAGAAGTGATTTCTATTTATTATAAAGTTGCTACACAGTTTATTAAATAGCTCACATACACTCCATGAATTCTCACAGCCCAACCTCGTCTACAAAGCATAGCAATAAAGTAACAACACGGCTAGGTTGATCTACAGTAGACAAGTCAAAACATGTGGCTATCCTAACTGGTTTGCAGCAACAGTAAAGTAAACTACCTATCATGCAATAGAGTGATATTTCCTAACATAATGCATATAGAAAATATAGGTATGAGTATGGTCAAAGTATCACTTGCCTTATACATTCGATGAAGATCTTCGCTCTCACGTTCCAGTCAACTCTACTCGTCACATTCCGAGCAATCTATCGTCAACGAAAGAACTCAATAAGCAATCACACCACAAGGACAAAACATAAGTTCAACAAAACAATTACTAAAGGTTTAGCAACAAAACAAAAGGTTTTGAAGTGCAAAGGTGTGGATGTGCCCGAAAGTGATCGGTGGAAAGTAAACTCGAGAGAGTCAACGGATAAAGAGTTGTCGATACAAGAGTATGATCGAGGCATTATGAAATCAAGGTAAAGGTCATAGCAATATGAATGGTATGTCGATATTGCCGATAAGATGTCTCGTATGATCCAATATGCAAAAAGAATCACGTGAAATGGAATACTACAACGCAGGTCATAGCAGTTGCAACATTGAACTGAATTTGAATTTAAACAGATCAATAAACTTGTGAATTTTTGTGCACACATGGTATAAACAGAAAGTACATGGAACGAGTGTTCCGACGCAAAAAGAAACGGCGCAAACGGGTGCACCGGTAAAAAGCTACGGCTGCTGGAAGTTCAAATTTGGATCAGCTTGGGATCCAAATTTTAAATACTTCAAACTTATGTAACACTAGGTCTACTGGCTAGAGAATTTCTACACGGTCGCAACGCAACTGGAATCGCCCAATTCCGAGTTACGGTTAAAAATTAATCGCAAAACGGTATCGGGTGAAAAACGGGGGTACCGGGGGGTTCTACTGCAAAAAGGACCGATACATAAATAAAATTTTTACAAAAAACGCGATCGGGTCCCTGGGCGGTTTGGATCCAGTTCTGAGAATTTTTTTTTTTACCGAAACGTTTTCTCTTTTTTTTTTCCACGCTCGTCTTCTACCTCGCGGGCACGCACAGGGGCAGGGGAGAGCCTTGGCGCTGCGGCCTCGGCTCGGCTCCTCCGGCCAGCTCCGGCCGAGGGCCGGCGCGGCGGCGGAGGCAGAGGGCGGCGGAGAGGCGCGGCCAGGCGGGCGCCGGCGCGGGCGGCAGGGGCGCGCGGGCACGGGCGGCCTCGGCGCACGGGCCAGGGGCGGCCGTGGAGCGGCGGCTGCTCCGGCCGGCCAGCGGGGCGGCGGCGGCGGGGTCGGGCACAAGTGGCGGGGTACTCCGGCGGCATAGCTGAGCGCTACTCTGGCGAATCGCACAAAAAAAAATTACCTCGAAAAACACGAAAAAACACACTCCGACGAACTCCGGCGAAGCTCCGGCGAAATTCCGGCAATGTCGTCGGCGGCGGCGGGTCCCGCGGATTAGATTAGCTAACCCTAATAAACGCTGGCAAAAATAAACTTAACCCTAATCGGGGCTATATATAGCCAGCCCCTAATTCTTTTTTTTTTATAAATCCGAAATAAAAACAAATTCGGTCTGCTGAAAAAAAAACAAACCAGGCACATTAGGCCTAAAACAATATTAGAAAAATCACGGAAAATTATTTTAAAATTCCGTCTTCGCCAATATTTTTAAAATAATAAAATTGAATTTTTGGCTTGACCAAAATAATAAAATAAAATAAAAACTTTGCAACTTATTTTTAAATATTTTTAAATACTTTTTTGGCATTTTAAAAATACCGAAAACTCCGAAAATTGATTTAAAAACTTTTCCAGAGCATAAATAAATTCCAAAAATAATTTTAGAAAATATTCATAACCCCAAAGTAAAATTAAAAAGTCTCCCAAAAATATTTTAAAATACTTTTCAACAAATTAAAATGGGGATAAGTCCTTTTATATCCTCTCCAACGAACTGCCATGTGCAAAAAAATGTTTAAAAATATTTTAAAAGAATTCCAATAAAGATTTAAAACCTTTTCCAAACTTTTAAAATGTTGAAGGAGTCATATTACCTTCTCTCATTTTATTTTGTTGGTTTTGTTTTTAAATAATAAATTCCAAAACACCAACGGTGAATATTAGGGAAAGTCATTTTATTCCCTCTCTTTTTAATATTCAATAAACCTCAAAGGTTTTAAATCCCAAAGAAAATCAAACACATCAAGCAAACAATCATTATCTATTTAATTTATTAACATTCCAAAATTCGGAGAATTTTGGGATGTTACACGACGACAACTAGTTAGGCGGATCCCGGCGGAGGGTATGGACCCGTGTGGTTATGGGGATCGATGTTTATCTCTTTGCCACTAGACATTTGCTTGTAGTCTGTACTCAGACATATATCTTCCGCTGTTGTATTGTATTAAGGCAGTTGTATGCCGATTGTATGAGATGTTGTATCCTGTATCTGTAATGATGTGATATCATGTTGGAAATCCGGGGACTATGGCTTTTTCATATGTCGCGGTGGGACCGATATGTGCTTCGTCCCCGGATCTGGGTGGAAACACCTAGATCTGGAACAGTACGGCATATCGGGCCTTACACTGACTCAACACCCCCTTCAATCTTGGCGAGCACCACTTTGTAATATTTTTGAACCATGTTGAGGGTGTTGGTTACAAGTCAGCCAACGATCACCGGTCGAGCTGGCTCGTGTTCATCGGATTTCCTTTGGACATACGCAATGGGAACAATGTCAGAGTGATGGTTAATACTTTTGGGAAGTTTCACCATTGGGATGCTGAGGACCCCTAACTTGTTAGGTCAATGGTGTATGCTTCTTTCCCGGATGTCGCCCGAGTGCCCAGAGATGTGGTGTTTTAGGATTTTGAAGAGTAGTGTGGAGCATGCATTAATTGTACTGCAGCGTGCTATGTTCTGGGGGCAAACCGGGCTAATCCGCTCCCTGATGATGAGGAACTCATGCCCCTGGATGGTAACCCACATCCTCTGCCTGGGAAGCTGCAGCCCAACAACTTCAACTTTGTGCGGCCACCTTACCCAGCTTTGGGATGGAATGATGCCCATCACGATCCACCTGAACAAGATCCTCCAGCTACCCCTCAAGATCAGAATTGGGGGAATGCTCAATGGGGCGATGAACCCATCATTGAAGAAATTCAAGATCCTGAGGTAGCACAAGAGGCTGAAGAACAGATGTCCATGGTACTTGACCACCAAGAAGAATCGGATTATGTGGAACAGGTGCTTGAAGTGCCTGTTATTGATGTAGACGTTATTGGTGAGGACAACATGGAAGCTGAGGACCCCATGCTGGCCATCGTGCCTTTCGGTCCTTAACCTGTTGAGAACCAAAATATCATTGTGGCTATGATCAAAGTTCCGTCTGGACCTCCACTGCCCCCTGAGATGATCTGGAAGAGAACTTTTGATTATGTTTATGAGTAAATCTGTACCAGGAACGTGCCAAGAGCATTGACGCTCTCACCTTTGAATACGTTGGTCTGCTCCAAAATATCCTAGAGCATTTGTTTTGACGTTGATACGATGGCCCGCTCTCTGCTGTTCATTGAGGACTAGGACCATGTTGAAGAGGCCACGTCCAAGAATGATGCACCTGTGGATGGGTTACAGGTGAATCCTTCCTCTCAAATTATCCTGGAGCAATTCCCCAAATGGAGGGAATTGTTTTCTCGGCTCCCCAGCTCAAGACTAGGAAGAAGTGTGCCAGGAAATCATCTACCCTTGTTGTGGAGTCGTCTGTTCGATGTTGCACACGTAGCCTGGCCAAAAAAGATGGTTTCAAGGCAGGAAAATTGTTGGAGTTTACCTCTCCCCCGAAAAAGAAGAGGTCCAGGACGAAGCGACTTCCTATGGTCCAGCAACCCATCTTGGAGGAAGAGGCCCATCAAGGAGAACTCGAAGCAAGCCATGGTGTACCTGCCATCCCACCAACTCCCATCAGGGTGCTGCAATACATTGGCACTGACCTGGAGATTGAGGAATCCCTTCTCACTAAGGAAAAGCTTGAAGTTGCTCCTTCTGCCGCATCTGCATCGCAGGGCTCTAATGGTCAGTGATCTTTTTATTATCTTGGTTTGGCAAGCCTTAAATTGGCCAGTTGTAAGAACAAGTTATGCTAGGTGTCGTCTTCTTTTGCTATCCTGCTTTATACTATCTCTAATATTTACAGTAGTAAACTCTGTGCTCTACCACAAGTTCTATGGATAATTATGCTACTAGAAACTACAATGTACTGTGTTGGAATGTTAGGGGGCTAAATGATGCAGCCACTCCGGAAAATTGAGGAAAGTCAATGTGCTATAGACTGCCTGCAAGAGACCAAATGCACATCAATTGATGCAAGATTTATCAAAAGTTGGTGTCCCAGGAGGTTTGATCAATTTTCTTATGTTCCATCTGTGGGGGCCTCTTGGGGTTTAATTACTATTTGGAACTCCTCTCTTTTTGATGGGGTTTTGGTGGACACACAACAATTTGGTATTATCATCAAGTTCACTTCTAAGTGAAATGCTGAATCTTGGACTTTAGTGAATGTTTATGGGCCATGTGATCAATTGAGGAGGGATCTTTTTGTTTAGTGGCTATAACAGTTACAAATTACTTTCGATGCCAATTGGATGCTCTTGGGGTACTTCAATCTAATGAGATCAGTGGACAATAGGAATATGGATGGAGGGGATATTAATGATATATTCATTTTTAATGAGATCATTGGACATATGGGACTTTTAGAATGACCTATCAAAGGTAGGAGTTACACATGGTCTAATATGAAGGATACTCCACTGTTGGAACAATTGGATTGTTTCTCTACTTCTGCCAACTGGATCTCATGCTACCCCCTCTATCAAGTCCTGCTTTTTGCCAAAACTGCTTCTAACCATCTTCCCTGTGTAATCTCTATTTCCGCCTCCATTCCCAAGGTCAAACTTTTTAGATTTGAAAATTATTGGATTGAGCAGGCTGGATTTATGGATTGTGTTAGGAAGGTTTTGGATTTACCCTCTGAAAAAATCCACTTTACTGCTGTGATCATGGACAAACTGAAAAGACTCAGGGGAGCTCTCAAAGCTTGGCAACAAAATATTTCAAAGATTAAGTATCTCATTTCCAAATGTAACAGGGTCACTTTTGTTCTGGATTGTTTGGAGGACTTCAGGCAACTCACAAGACCTGAATCAAATTTCAGGAAAATTGTGTGTCGGGACCCGGAATATGCGTATGTAATTCCAGTCACAACTCAATCACATGGATAGCCGAGAGCCGTACCCACTTGTCTAAGAAGACAAGGCCCATCACAGAACACTCGGAAAGCATCGTACGTGAGGGGCATCCATCCAGGCCGGATGATCAACTGAGATGGGTCCTCATCGCCCGCTCACAAGTCTAAATGATTATGGGTGGTGAAATCCCATACTCATAGACAAGTCGCCTCAACCATGTTATCGATTGAATCATAACCCTTACATAAACAGACTCCAGCCCGATCACTTAGTCGGGGTCTAGGGCGGGATCGATCATACAACAAAGTGTCCACGTGACAGAGTCACGAGCAATCGCATCACGATGCTCCAAGAAGCGCACATCTAAGGGCCACTTGGTGTATAAAAGACCGCCAGCCAGATCACAACTAAGGTCTAGAAAACCCATACTAAGACATGCATGTTATAAACATACACACAGCACACATTCCTAGTATGAACAGCAGGTATCATCACATAACTCTACAAAGTACTTCTTTATTGACTTACACATAGAGTGCACAAAGATCACATGGCTGTGATCAACATTACATAATACAACGGAAGCATATTAGGTCTGATTCCAGAAAAGTTTAACAAAGGGCTTAGAGAAGCCTTGTAAACATACATGCCCTTCCACGAGGGACCAGACTACTGTCTGGAACTATACTACAAAGGTCAACATCGAGCTTCACGAAGGTGACTCCATCGGGTCCGGGTTCTCATCTAAAACATAGAATAAGAAAACGTGAGTACAAAGTCGTACTCAGCAAGACTTACATCAGGTGGGGTTCAACATGCAAGAGTACCAGACTTGAGGTAAGAAGCGTACACGAGTCTACTACCAAGTCTCCAACCAATACACCACTATGGATACTTCATCGACTTCCCCACGAGGAAGCACACCATAGCACTCACACTTATCTTGCGAGTTTTAGAGTATCCATTCAAGTTGTCTAATAATCAGGTACAGGTTCCAAGCAGTCCATGACCGTGGACGCGGCTATTCGAATAGTTTTGTTAACCTTGCAAGGGTGTAAACTACACACACATGACCATCGGTTACCGCCTTTTGCTCTCCACCGTTCAAGAGGTGACAGCGAGGATGTTCACCACGACACTTCATTCACAACCGTTCTATTCCAGGAGTCGACTATCTGAGTTGCCTCCGCTTGAGAGCCCGGCCGGATCAACTAAACGGCCTCAAACAATGCAAGTGACCGAGACGCCACCTTTGGCAGATTGTTTTCCTGCCTCACAGGTGCACCCACATATCTATATGATGCAACCATTCCTTCATTCTTTTTGTATGGACATGCCAAAAGGAAAGCCCGAACTAATGTGACTCCTGGACGTCAACACGGATCAATCTACTAGGCCGAGAGGGGTCAGTTCGCCCAATGTGCGTTGTACTCTTTGTCTTGGATTACCATACAAGAACTCGGTGCTTAAGGCGGTGTTCAACGAGACAACCCACTGTGTACTCCTACACAACCTCTCATCATTCACTTTGTATTAGGGTGGATTCACCAACACGTTATCATCAGCATCACTGTGATCATCCATCCCGACTCACAAACAATGTACCCTCATTGTATCACTAAGCAGCAATAAGCAGTAACAGTTGCAGGGGCCACATGCTCATCATTCAACTCCTATATCTGCTAGGATTGTGGTTTGCATAATACAGTGACAAAATGATAGGTCATGCATCGGAATGGGTTCAACTATGCGAAAGAACGTGTCTCGGTGATCACCTAAACATGCATAAGCGAGAATGAGAGGGAAGTGGGATTTTATAGATACGATCAATGGGGGTTTGCTTGCCTTGCTGACAATACACTGGTCTTAACGGTGGTCTTCTTCTTCGGGGGTGATCACCGTATCGGAGGCACTGTTACCGGCACAATCATCAACAAGAGGGGGGCAACATTGAATTTAAATGCACAAGCACATGATAATGTTGTCCATGATGTGAATGGTACTGGTTTGTAGCAAATTCAATTTAAATGAAGGGTATTGCATTTGAAATGCAAATTCAAACTCCATATATGACTTTCAAATTAGCCCATTTGTATTTGCTAGTGTTTGATCATTGTAAACTATTTTGAAATGTGTATGATATGCCTCTGATGTTCAAGTGATCATGATTGCATTGCATTGGTTGAATTGGAGTAGCATTTGAATTTAATTTGATTTAATTCCAATTAAACCAAATAGCAAAAGCAACTGGTCCCATTTTAAATTCAACTCAAACATTGCTGAAAGTTGTATATTTGATAGCTTATTTTCTGCTGATCATTTTTCATATATTATATGTTAAATTTGGATTTAATATGAATTTTCTATGATTTTTGGAAGTTTATACTATTTTCTGCCTTTTTCTGAATTTCTTTTAATTCTTCTAATCTGGAAAACTGTTTATTGCATCATGCTGATGCAAGCATGACATCAGCAGAGGGCTAACATGTGGGCTATGCCTGTCATAGGCACAGTGTTAAATCCTTGTTTAATTAAATCTCTGTTTAAACTAAACCAGTTTAGTTAGTGGTTGGGCCCACTGGTCAGGCACTTTTAGTGGGTCATTAGGCTGGGGGTTAGCTGGCTAATGACGGGGCCACGTCACCTCGCCGCCGGTGACCAACAGAACAGCGGAGGGGCTCGCCGGACTTGGAAAACGGCCGCGGGGAAGGGGGAGAAGGGTACCAAGGGGTTGCCCTGGCTCACCCGCATGCACTGGTGCTAGCTACGCACCAAGGCGAGCACGGGAGCGATGTCAATGTCCAGCTCGGCGGCGACCGTGGTCCTGATCATGGCGGAAGGCTACTGCGGGCTCGGGAGGAGCCGGGGTTAGAGGGGAACGGTGCGCGAGCTCACCGTGAGCAAGATGGTGAGGTCGGGGAAGCCGGAGGGAGGCCGGAGACGGCGTAGTCGACGGTGAGGTCTTGCGGTTCCGGCGGCGTCTCATCGTCGATTCCGGCGGCTCGATGCGTTCCGGGATCGGGGCCTTCTCCAGGCGATGAAGACGAGGGCGCTGCGAACGGAGGACAAGACGACGAGGCTCTAAGCGGCCGTTGGCCACGGCTGCGCTGTGCGCACTCCGGCAAGTTCCTCGGGTGTGCGCGGAAAGGCAGCGCAGAGACGTGGAGAGGAGCCGCGCATGGAGGGGAAAGGGAGAGGAGGACCTAGGGGTTGTCCTGGTGAGGAGATGAGGTACGGGGGGGCTTGGAGCCTTCTCGGCGTCGCGGTGGCTCCGCGACGTGCTCCCAGGCCACCACCGTGTAGCTTCGGCGTCAGCGAGGTAGACGACAACGTGGGGCTGGTGGGCTGGGCCATAGTCCCGTTAGTTGGGCCGGGGTGGCCAGGGGGTGGGCTAGATTTCCTTTTCCCTTTTCTTCTGTTATTTCTTTTATGTTTTCTTTTCCTTTGATCTGTTTTTCTCCAACAAAATAGCAGAGCATTTTTATAAAATGCCCAAATAATTTTATAAATCCTAGGTGACCAGTATCAAGTCACTTGTAGAATTTGAGCATTTTTGAAATACAATACATTTGAATTTCAATTCAAATAGGGGTCATATTTAATTTCCAAGGCACATTTTGATTTTTAGAAAATTCCATGAGCTTGGGAATGAACCCAAACCACTTTTGCAATGATCAACAACAATTCTAGGAGTTTTCCAAACATTCAAATGATTTTTTGAAACCGATTTTTATCTGGCCATTTATTTAAATTCTTCCAGTCTTTTCTTTTCCCCATTTTTGAATTTATTTTTGGATTTTTCACATGATGCAAAGGGAAACTCAAACCCTAGCACTTACCCTAGTTGGGGTTGTGACAACTCGCCCCCACTCAAAAGAATCTCGTCCCGAGATTCAGAAGTCGTCGGGAGGAAGGAGGGGTACTCGGCACGGAGGTGGTCTTCTCTTTCCCATGTTGCTTCTTTCTCAGAGTGATTTGACCATTGCACTTTGAGGAACTTGATCTTCTGACGACGGCTGACGCGATCTGCGGAATCAAGAATACGAACAGGGTACTCTCGATAAGAAAGGTCATCTTGGAGATCAAGCGTTTCATGGTCGACTTCGCGGATGGGGTCCTTGAAGCAATGCCTGAGTTGTGACACATGGAATATGTCATGTACTCGGAAAAGGTGCGGGGGTAGTTCAAATTGGTAGGCAACTTCTCCACGTTTAGGAAGAATGCGGAAAGGTCCGATGTAATGCGGAAAGGTCCCTTTAGAGGAGTAACCCGAAGGTAAGCCTTCTCATCCAAATTGTAGCTTTCTTGCCTATGATGACGATCATAGTAGCTTTTCTGACGAGACATGGCGGCATTCAATCGATCACAAACAATGCGAACTTGCTCTTCTGCTTCCTTGATCATATCTGTTCCAAAGAATTGTCTTTCACCGGTTTCTGACCAGTTTAAGGGTGTTCGACATCGTCGTCCATAGAGGAGTTCAAAAGGAGCCATGTTCAGACTAGATTGGAAACTATTGTTATAAGAAAATTCGGCGAATGGAAGAGATTTCTCCCAATTCTTTCCGAATGAGATAACACAAGCTCTGAGCATGTCTTCCAGGATTTGGTTAACCCTTTCAACTTGACCGCTAGACTGAGGATGCAAAGCTGTACTAAAGGAGAGATGAGTTCCCATAGCATTCTGAAAGCTTCCCCAGAATCCAGAGGTGAAAAGGCTACCTCGATCAGAATTGATTTCCAAAGGAACACTGTGAAGAGACACAATTCTAGAGACGTACAAGTCCGCCAACTGACTAGCAGTTGAAGACTCGCGAACAAGAAGGAAGTGAGCAACTTTGGAAAGCCTATCTATGACAACGAAGATGGCCTCGTTTCCTTTCTGGGTTTTTGGAAAGCCGGTGATGAAGTCCATACCGACTTTGACCCATTTCCACTCGGGAATAGGAAAAGGTTAAAGTGTGTCAGCAGGTCTTTGGTGTTCTGCCTTAATGCGACGACAAACATCACATTCAGCAACAAATCGAGCAATGTCTCTCTTCATCTTGGTCCACCAAAATCTCTGGCGTAGATCTCGGTACATTTTTGTGCTACCAGGATGAATCGAGAGGGGTGTGTCATGGGCTTCTTTGAGGATTAGTTGCCTTATATCCCTATTCTTAGGTACTACCAAACAATTTTCAAAGAATACCGTTCCTTTACTATCTGTGGAGAAACATTTAGCAACTCCGCTAGCAATGTTCTCCTTGATCCGGCGAACACCTCGTGCATGCCTTTGGGCAACTATGATTTGATCCTCAAGGGTTGGTTTCGCCACCAAGTTGAAAATAGATCCACGAGGAACAATCTCGAGATTAAGCTTTCGAAATTCCTCATGAAGAAGTGGTTGATATTGTTGTAACATGAGGTTGTTACAATACGACTTACGACTTAGTGCATCAGCCATGACATTGGCTTTGCCTGGGGTGTATGAAATTCCTAAGTCATAATCTTTTATCAATCTATCCAGCGTCTTTGCCTGAGATTAAGATCTGGCTGGGTGAATATGTATTTGAGGCTTTGGTGGTCGGAATAGATCTCACAACGATTACCAAGGAGGTAATGTCGCCAAGTCTTCAGGGCATGAACTACGGCAACGAGTTCAAGATCATGGGTAGGATAGTTCTCTTCATGTGGCCGCAACTGGAGTGAAGAATAAGCTACCACATGTCTATCTTGCATAAGTATGCATTCTAACCCTTGCCGTGAAGCATCACAATATATCTCGAAATCCCTTTTGGTTTCTGGAGGTGCAAGTACGGGTGCAGAAGTCAATCTTCTTTTTAGCTCTTGAAAGCTTTCCTCGCACTTGGGGGTCCATTGGAATTTCTTATCTTTCTTGAGGAGGACAGTTAGAGGCTTTGCAACTGTGGAGAAATTCTCAACTAAGCGGCGGCAATAGCTTGCTAAGCCAAGAAAACTCCTAACTTTCTTAACCGATTAGGGTGGAGTCCAGTCAAGGACGGCCTGAACTCTCTCGGGATTGACAGAAATGCCTTTCGAAGAAATCACGTAGCCTAAGTAGGTCACTTCTGGTAGCCAAAATTCACACTTAGAGAACTTTTCATATAGGCGATGCTCTCGAAGTTTCATCAATATCAACCTAAGATGTTCTGCGTGCTCTTCTTCATTCTTCGAGTAGATGAGAATGTCATCAAGATAAACTACAACAAATTTATCTAGGTACTCAATGAAGATCGATTTCATCAAGAGAGAGAATGTGGCGGGGGCATTGGTTAAACCGAAGGACATGACGGTGTACTCGTAAAGACCATATCGAGTAGTGAAAGCCATTTTTGGAATGTCCTCGTTTCAGATTTTGATTTGATGATAGCCTAATCTCAAATCCATCTTGGAGAAGACAGAGGATCCAGCAAGTTGATCATAAAGATCATTGATCCTGGGCAATGGGTACTTGTTCTTTACCGTCGCTAGATTTAGCGGGCGATAGTCTACGCACATCCAATTTGTTCCATCTTTCTTCGTTACGAACAGAACGGGGCAACCCCATGGCGATGAGCTAGGGCGGATGAAGTCTTTTTCCAACGAAGCATCAAGTTGGGTTTTTAGCTCAGCTAACTCATGTGGGGCCATTCTATATGGGCGTCTGGAAATTAGGGCTGTGTCTGGCATAAGATCCACTATGAATTCTACACATCTATCAGGGGGCATCCTTGGCAGTTCTTCAGGAAATACATCCGGGAAGTCACGAACGACCGGAATATCTTCAAGGTCTGGAAGGGGAAGCACATTCAAAGTATGCATCTGGGTTCTAGATTTGGGTGATGTGTAGTCAATTGTCTGTCCTGAAGGATGGATGAGTTTAACTGATTTGGCTTTACAATCAAGGAAAGCATTCTGCCGTGATAACCAATCCATTCCTAGGATGACATCAATGTCCGAAGACTTGAGGGATATAAGTGAAGCAAGGAATACTAAACCCTCAATTGTAATTTGATTTTAATGGCTTACTCTATTAGTTTGCCATTTGGAACCAGGAGTTTGAATGATCATTCGGGAAAACGTTTCTTCAAAAGGAAATTCATGCCGAAGTGCATAACTCTCCGACATGAATTAATGAGATGCTCCTGGATCGAAAAGAACGGAGGCGAGAACATGATTGACTGGGAGTGTACCAAGGATGGCGTCAGAAGCAGCAGTGGTTTCCTCAACTGAGATTTGGTTCACACAACCACTACTAGTGGATGAAGGCTTTGCTTGCAAGGGTTTGGATGTGGGTTTCCTTGAAGGCTTATGTCGAGAATGACGTGGTGTCATCAAGACCTGTGGGCATTGACGAAAGTAATGGCCTGGAAGACCACACTTAAAACATACCCTGTCTGAATTGCTGGGAGTGGGATTACTTGGCTGCACACCATCATTCCGGGGTGTAATAATGTGTTGGGGTGGATGGCATATATTGGATGGTGGATGAAGAAGGTTTTGAGGTATGACAATAGTTGGAATCAATATTCGGCGTTTCTGAGGGGCTGAACTTGAAGAAGGAGCAAGGTCAACAGCATGCTTGCGAGACTCTTTGAAAACTTCATTGCCATGCTGAGCTCTGAACGATCTGTTGCCTAAATCCTCAAAGTTGGCAAATTCGATGAGGTTGAGATCATGGCGAAGGATAGGGTTAAGTCCCTTACGGAACCTTTCCTGCTTTCTGGCATCGGTGGTGATCTCATCTTGGGCATACCGAGCAAGATGGTTGAACTCTCTCACATACTCATGCGTGGATATCTCTCCTTGAGTCAGATTGCAAAACTCTTCCTTCTTGCGCTCCATCAACTCATCCAGAATGTGGTACCCTCGAAAGGCAACACAGAACTCCTGCCAAGTCACTACGTGACCATCTGGCTGCATAGCAACATATTTCTCCCACCATTGAATAGCAGCACCTTCCAGGAAGTATACCGCAAAAATAACTCGGTCATCGGGAGCAACATGTGCAGTATCAAGCTTACGCTCGATGGAACGGAGCCAATCATCAGCTTCAAGGGGCTCAGAAGAACATTGGAGTACCGGTGGCTTGAGGAGGATGAAATCCTGAATGCTAACAACCACATTGCACTGACATGAGGTATTCTACTCGATGAGTTCCAGTAGGCGTGTTTGATCACGTCTATTCTTCTCAGCTTCCATCATGATTTCCGCCGCAGAAGGCGGTGGTGGAGGTTCATCATAATTTTGATTCCGAACACGGTCTCGATTCCGACGAACAGCACTACGAGTTCCACCTGACATCCTGTGTGATAAAATTCAACAATCAGAACAGGTTCTACGATGGAATCAAATATAAGAGGACATGATTAGGAGGAAAAGATTGTAATGCAAACGCAAAGATTCATAGAAACACGGGATAATTCGGGCAGCATAACGTCTACACCGGGATAGAAAATGAAACAACCTTGAAGAGATTGGACAGAACTTATTCAAGGAACTCAACATCACGAAGAATCTGCACAACCACAACTGTCCTACGGCTACAAGGAAGCAATCAACGAGATGTTCTAGTCAGACATAGATGAGCCTAGTCCTATCTTCCCGCAGAAAAGATGAGGTTGACTCAGAACTCAGATCGATGAGGGTAAGGAGTAAAAAAAGCCTTACGTTGTTCCCTTTATACCCAAGTAACTATATAACTATCGAATGCTAGACTCGACTTCGACCAAGGGTTAAATAATCCTACAGACATTCCTGCTCTGATACCAAGTCTATGGGGACCCGGAATATGCGTATGTAATTCCAGTCACAACTCAATCACATGGAGAGCCGAGAGCCATACCCACTTGTCTAAGCAGACAAGACTAAGCACAGAACACTCGGAAAGCATCGTACGTGAGGGGCATCCCATCCAGGCCGGATGATCAACTGAGATGGGTCCTCATCGGCCGCTCACAAGTCTAAATGATTATGTGTGGTGAAATCCCATACTCATAGACAAGTCGCCTCAACCATGTTATCGATTGAATCATAACCCTTACATAAATATACTCCAGCCCGATCACTTAGTCGGGGTCTAGGGAGGGCTCGATCATACAACAAAGTGTGCACGTGACAGAGTCACAAGAAATCGCATCACGATGCCCCAAGCTGCGCACATCTAAGGGCCACTTGGTGTATAAAAGACCGCCAGCCAGATCACAACTAAGGTCTCGAAAACCCATACTAAGACATGCATGTTATAAACATACACGCATCACACATGCCTAGTATGAACAGCAGGTATCATCACATAACTCTACAAAGTACTTATTTATTGACTTACACATAGAGTACAGAAAGATCACATGTCTGTGATCAAAATTACATCATACAACGGAAGCATATTAGGTCTGAGTACAGACAAGTTTAACAAAGGGCTTAGAGAAGCCATGTAAACATACATGCCCTTCCACGAGGGACCAGACTGCTGTCTGGAACTATACTACAAAGGTCAACGTCGAGCATCACGAAGGTGACTCCATCGGGTCCGGGTTCTCATCTAAAACATAGAATAATAAAACGTGAGTACAAAGTCGTACTCAGCAAGACTTACATCAGATCTATACTACTTATGCTCATGTTTCAAGGTAAAGGGAGGTGGGGTTCAACATGCAGAAGTGCCAGCTTTGACTTGGCTAGTCCTGTACTACGAGTACCAGACTTGAGGTAAGAAGCGTACACGAGTCCACTACCAAGTCTCCAACCAATACACCACTATGGATACTTCCTCGACTTCCCCAGGAGGAAGCACACCACAGCACTCACACTTATCTTGCGAGTTTTAGATTATCCATTCAAGTTGTCTAATAATCAGGTACAGGTTCCAAGCAGTCCATGACCGTGGACGCGGCTATTCAAATAGTTTTGTTAACCTTGCAAGGGTGTAAACTACACACACATGACCATCGGTTACCGCCTTTTGCTCGCCACCGTTCAAGAGGTGACAGCGAGGATGTTCACCACGACACTTCGCTCGCAACCGGTCTATTCCAGGAGTCGACTATCTGAGCTGCCTCCGCTCGAGAGCCCGGCCGGATCAAAAAAACGGACTCAAACAATGCAAGTGACCGAGACGCCACCTTTGGCAGATGGTTTTCCTGCCTCACAGGTGCACCCACATATCTATATGATGCAACCATTCCTTCATTCTTTTTCTATGCACATGCCAAAAGGAAAGCCCGAACAAATGTGACTCCTGAACGTAAACACGGATAAAGGTACTAGGCCGAGAGGGGTCAGTTCTCCCAATGTGTGTTGTACTATTTGTCTTGGATTACCATACAAGAACTCGGTGCTTAAGGCGGTGTTCAACGAGACAACCCACTGTGTACTCCTACACAGCCTCTCATCATTCACCATGTATTAGGGTGGATTCACCAACACGTTATCATTAGCATCACTGTGATCATCCATCCCGACTCACAAACAATGTACCCTCATTGTATCACTAAGCAGCAATAAGCAGTAACAGTTGCAGGGGCCACATGCTCATCATTCAACTCCTATATCTGCTAGGATTGTGGTTTGCTTAATACAGTGACAAAATGATAGGTCATGCATCGGAATGGGTTCAACTATGCGAAAGAACGTGTCTCGGTGATCTCCCAAACATGCATAAGCGAGACTGAGAGGGAAGTGGGATTTTATAGATATGATCAATGGGGGTTTGCTTGCCTTGCTGACGATACACGGGTCTTAACGGTGGTCTTCTTCTTCGGGGGTGATCACCGTCTCGGAGGCACTGTTACCGGCACAATCATCAACAAGAGGGGGGAACATTGAATTTAAATGCACAAGCACATGATAATGTTGTCCATGATGTGAATGGTACTGGTTTGTAGAAAATTCAATTTAAATGAAGGGTATTGAATTTGAAATGGAAATTCAAACTCCATATATGACTTTCAAATTAAGCCATTTGTATTTGCTAGTGTTTGATCATTGTAAACTATTTTGAAATGTGTATGATATGCCTCTGATGTTCAAGTGATCATGATTGCATTGCATTGGTTGAAGTTGGAGTAGCATTCGAATTTAATTTGATTTAATTCCAATTAAACCAACTAGCAAAAGCTACTGGTCCCATTTTAATTTCAACTCAAACATAGCTGAAAGTTGTATATTTGGATAGCTTATTTTTTGCTGATCATTTTTCATATATTATATGTTAAATTTGGAGTTGATATGAATTTTCTATGAGTTTTGGAAGTTTATACTATTTTCTGCCTTTTTCTGAAGGGTCACGTCACCTCGCCGCCGGTGACCAACAGAACGGCGGAGGGGCTCTCCGGACTTGGAAAACGGCCGCAGGGAAGGGTGAGAAGGGTACCGGGTGGTTGCCCTGGCTCACCCGCATGCACTGGTGATAGCTACGCACCAAGGCGAGCACGGGAGCGACGTCAATGTCCAGCCCGGTAGCGACCGTGGTCCTGCTCATGGCGGAAGGCGACTGCGGGCACGGGAGGAGCCGGGGTTAGAGGGGAACGGTGCGCGAGCTCACCGTGAGCAAGATTGTCAGGTCGGGGAAGCTGGAGGGAGGCCGGAGACGGCGTAATCGACGGTGAGGTCTTGCGGTTCCGGCGACGTCTCGTCGTCGATTCCGGCGGCTCGATGCGTTCCGGGCTCGGGGCCTTCTCCAGGGCGATGAACACGAGGGCGCTGCGAACGGAGGACAAGACGACGAGGCTCTAAGCGGCCGTTGGCCACGGCTGCGCGGGCGCGCGCTCCGGCGAGTTCCTCGGGTGTGCGCGGAAAGGCAGCGCAGAGACGTGGAGAGGAGCCGCGCATGAAGGGGAAAGGGAGAGGAGGACCTAGGCGTTTTCCTGGCGAGGAGATGAGGCACGAGGGGGGGGCTTGGAGCCTTCTCGGCGTCGCGGTGGCTCCGCGGCGTGCTCCCAGGCTGCCACCGAGCTGCTTCGGCGTCGGGGAGGTAGATGACAACGTGGGGCTTGTGGGCTGGGCCGGAGTCCCGTTAGTTGGGCCGAGGTGGCCAGGGGGTGGGCTAGATTTCCTTTTCCCTTTTCTTCTGTTATTTCTTTTCTGTTTTCTTTTTCTTTGATCTGTTTTGCTCCAAAAAAATAGCAGAGCATTTTTATTTAATGCCCAAATAATTTTATAACTCCTACGTGACCAGTAGAAAGTCACATTTCGAATTTGAGCATTTTTTAAATTCAAAACATTTGAATTTCAATTCAAATAGGGGTCATATTTAATTTCCAAGGCACATTTTGATTTTTAGAAAATTCCATGAGCTTGGGAATGAACCCAAACCACTTTTGCAATGATCAACAACAATTTTAGAAGTTTTCCAAAGATTCAAATCATTTTTGGAAAAAGATTTTTATCTGGCAATTTATTTAAATTCTTCAGGGCTTTTCTTTTCCCCATTTTTGAATTTCTTTTTGGATTTTTCACATGATGCAAAGGGAAACTCAAACCCTAGCACTTACCTTAGTTGGGGTTTTGACATTGTGAAGCTTCACCATGAAAAACTACTGCATTGGCAGTACCTCTACTGGAGAAAGAGATACACCAAGAGATATATCAAGGTGGGAGAGGAAAATTCCAAATTTTTCCAAGCAATGTCCTCTAAGAGACTCAAGAGGAACTCCATTTCTTCCTTGAATCTCTCTGATGGAACCCCATGCTCTGATCATGGCCTTCTAAGTGCTGCTTTCTGGTCTTCCTTTAAGAATAGAATGGGGATCTCAAGAGGTACCAATATGGAATTTAATTTACAGGACTTGCTGACAGAAGTGGAGGATTTGGATTGTCTCACTTTACCTTTTGAAAAAAGGAAATTGATGAAACAATTAAGCACATGCCCATTGATAAGGCACCTGGACCTGATGGATTCAATGGTCTGTTTCTCAAGAAATGTTGGAACATTATCGCTAAGGATTTCTATAAGTTAACTGAAGAATTTCATGCTGGTTCAGCTAATTTAGAGGGACTAAATGGATCATTCCTAACCCTGGTGCCAAAGAAAGCTAGTCCTGAATCTTTCAGTGATTTCAGGCCAATATCTCTCACTAGTGTGGGTATTAAATTCCTCACCAAAATGGCTGCGAATATATTTCAGAAGTTGATCAGTAGATGCATTCATAAGAACTAGTATGGATTCATTAAAGATAGATCTATACAGGACTGCATTGCTTGGACTCTGGAATATCTACATCAATGTTACCAATCTAGAAGATCTCTGCTCATTCTAAAAATTGATTTTGAGAAGGCTTTGACTCTATTGAGCATGAGGCACTACTTCAGATTTTAAAGTTCAAAGGGTTCAATTTGAGGTGGAGAAGTTGGGTATCAGACCTACTTTCTTCTTGGTCATCTTCTGTCCTGTTGAATGGGATTCCTCGAAAACATTTCAAATGCAGAAGAGGGGCTAGGCAAGGGGATCCTCTATCTCCCCTTTTATTTGTCCTTGCTGCCGATCTACTTCAATCATTAGTTAATGACCTTTTAAGAAGGGGAATACTTCAGCTACCCATTCCATCCCATGATCAGGATTTCCCCATAGTACAATAAGCTGATGACACCTTTCTTATAATGGAATCTGATGTAGAACAAGTTGTTGCACACAAGGAGGCTCTCCAGAAGTTTTCTAACTCCACTGGACTTGATATCAACTACCATAAGTCCTCCATGTATCTAATAAACATATCTACAGCTGAGTTGGCTACTATGGCCTCTACTTTTGGTTGCCAAACTGGCACTTTGCCCTTCACATATCTGGGATTGCCTCTTGGCATCACCAGGCCCAAAATGGTGGATCTAATGCCATTAGTGGACTGTATGGAGAGGAGATTGACTGTCAGCTCATGCTTTCGAAACTACAGAGGGAAGTTACAGCTTTTGAATTCAATTTTCTCCTCCATGCCTATATACTATCTTTGCTCTTTGCACATTCCAGCTGGGATCATCAAACAACTGGAAAGAATTCAGAGACAATGTCTTTGGAGAAGCTATGGAAAGAATTCGCGAAAATCCCTTGCAGCTTGGGATCTGGTGTGCAAACCTAAAAGCAAAGGTGGATGGGGCATCCTTAACCTATCTCTGTAGAATGAAGCCCTTCTGATCAAACATCTGCACAAATTCTATAACAGAGCTCCAGTGCCTTGGGTTCAGCTTATTTGGGATACTTACTACCACAATAGAGTCCCTCATGCCACTGATCTCTGTGGATCTTTCTGGTGGAAGGACATTTGCAAATTAATGGATAAATATATTGTAGTGTCAAAGTGCAATTTTAGGGATGGGGTAACTACCCTATTTTGGCTGAACTTCTAGATGGATAATCATACTGAACTGCAAGCCAAAGTGCAGTGGTAGCCAAAGTGCAGTGCAAGAGGTATTGCTGACTAATGATCTGTTGTCCCTTTTCCATTTTCCTCTCTCCAATGAGGCTTTTGAGGAGCTGCAATTTCTCTCACCACTGCTTTCTCCCTATCAAGGCAGGGAGGCCACTTTGGATAAGTGGACTTGGAGATTTGGGAAAGGTGGACCCTATACTGCTTCGAAATTTTACAAACAAGTTCATGAACCCATAGTCTCTAATCCTTTGCTGACATGGATATGGAAATCATGCTGTACACTTAAGATTAAGGTCTTTGCATGGTTGGTCATAATGGATAGAATAAATACCAAAGACATGATCCTCAGGAGACACTGGCACATTGATGATGGTCCCAACTGTGTGATTTGTGTTGCTCAAACACTGGAGACTAGGGATCACCTATTTTTCCAGTGCATGTTTAGTTACAGGATATGGAACTATATGCAGAATAACTGGTCTCAGGGTGCTACCATGGTGGAAGTCACAAATGCTGCTAGAAGAGAGTTTGCCAAACCTTTCTTTGCTGAAGTAGTCTTCACTGCCTGGTGGAACTTATGGATCATCAGAAATGACAAGGTATTCAGAAATTTCAGAACCCCTTTTTCTACGTGGAGGCAAGGTTTCATCCATGACTTAACTTTGCTTGGATACAGAATCAAGCAAGGTTTAGGGAGGATCTGTATAGATGGATAGATTTTCTACCACCTTGAGGGCTTTTGTTGTATCTTTATTCTTTTCTTCTATTGGGCTTTGCCCTTTTGTATTTTTGTAAATATTGGTGATGAGCAATAAAGTGTTGTGGGGTGATTTGCCCTGCAGTTGTACACAAAAAAACATAGGGTGGCCACTGCAAAAAGAAGCTCAAAAACTGCCCGAGATGGCCGAGAAAACATCTCAAAACACGGGTCGACTGTTGAAAAGAGAAATATAAAGTAGGCATCCACCCCGGACGGCCAAAAAAGAATCAACTCCGAACAAGGTGTGGTGCCGTCATCCAAAAGAAAGGGAGCAAGGGTCCATCAGAGTCACATACTACCTGCAAAAACATATTCATTAAACACCAAAGAACCAAATAAAGGATCGACAAAACAAAGCAAAGATCAATAACACTGAAAGTGCATCGAGATCACACACAAACAGGATAACATCTTATTGCTACGCACAACAACATGTAACAAGCAACATGCAAGACTACTACTACTCATAAAACATGAACTACGTGAAGCTTAGTCTCTCCGGTCTACCGACGGGTCGCGGGGGAGTTGACGGAGCCAAGGCGGCAGCAAGATCTCTTCTCGCATGCCTTGCATCACTGACTCAAAGATAGGAAAAGCTGGTGGGTGAAGGGGATAATTGGTGGTCAAGTGGATACGCTGCCATCTACACTCATCAGACCAGGTCGTTAGCGAAAATAATGCTATCTATATGCATGCTATGCAACAAACAAATGCATCACACAAGCAAGCTACATACTCTAGCTCTAAATTCATTCTAACGTCTGTGTGAACTAGGCTGTCCTACATTCAGTCCTTCTCTGATACCAAGCGTTGTGTCACCCCGGCTTAGAATACCATAACACCCCGTGCTTCAGCCCAGAGATCATGTCTTCTGAACCACTTTTATTACTGATGAAATGGGTACAAGGGGGTTCTATTACAACGCTAGCGAAGTGAGGCAGCGAACAACTTGCTCCTAATGCTAGAAACAAATCTACACCAAGCAGCGGGATAACTCTATAGCAGAAAAATAAATATTAGCAGCGGAATAATGACGATGGTGGTGGACTCCACTCTGCAGGGACACTGACTGGGGCACCTTCTAGCTCGCAAACACCGGGAACGTCGTCCTACGCAATCACATCATTTCCTGCAAGTATGGCATGGCACTCCAGGTCAGTACATTGAATGTACTTGCAAGCTCACAACAACCAAAGCACCAAGGAAAAACAATAACATGGCAATAACAGTTCAAGAAAGACTAACATGATGAATCTAGCATATTATCAAGATTATAACTAATGCAAGCACAACCATCGTTTAAGGTCTCATGGACCCCACATGATCATCACATGATCATGCGGCTTACCTTGGAGTCATTACGGACTCAAGCACCGTGTCATCTCATGACCAATCAACTTATATGGGTCGTCTCACGACCATCAACTGTCACGGGTCATTGCATGAACAAACGACTCATCACCTGACCAACAACTTTCATGGGTCATCGCATGACCAAACGGGTCATCGCATGACCAATAAATCATATGGGTCGTCGCACGACCATCCACTTAGCACAATAACCAAACCAGATTCATGTTGATCCATAGTGCGACACAGTAAAAACTGTGTCCAATACCGTGGACTCGGCTATTTGAATATATTCATATCCTCTGTAGAGGTCGTGCACTTTATCCACGCTATGGAGTTCTTCCTCCATCCAGTACCTTGGAAATTGTCCCACAGGAACCTCGGAACTCGTACCATAGGAGTGGACTAGGACTTCTCCAACGAGACCGTTCTACCGCGTGCCTCCCTTACCGTATCACCCGACATGCTTCACAAGCCATGCCTTGGGTAGCCCCGTGTCCTCCAGATACACCTGCCATCGCATGGCAAACAACATTGTCCCAAACGGGGACTGAGCGCAATAACCAAACCGGCTCTCAAGACTATCGCCGCTTATCAGGCCATGGTAACCGCGCGCGCATAGCCTTCCCACCTTGGTGATACGCATAAGAGAGCCCACCGATAGACCGAGCCAAGGCCTTCCCATACAGGCGAGTGTGGCTGTACTGATAAGTTCGGTTCGCTGGCACCTGATCAACTTGGCAAAAACCATGTATCCAAATGCATACTAAAGAAGCATCAGGGGCAACACAAAAATCTATAGTCCAACCATAGCAATGCATGTATAACAATCCAAGGTACGGTCACGGTTATGTTATAATCCAAAGCATGATTAGTTGTGATTAGTTGTTGAACTTAGCCATGTTAAGATGACCAATATATTAACATGCAACATAGCAAGACCATAAACATGACTAGAGGTTATGATGCATAGAAGCATGTCGTGGCAATAGCATCATGATTAAAATGATCCAAGCATAACATGAGAAATCATCATATTATCCGAAAATTGAAGTAATTTGTAAACCACGTCATAGCGTTACGAAGATGCAAAAGTAATTGTGGCTTGCCTTTCACCAGAGGAGTGGGAAATATTCCTGGTCTTCCACACAAAGAAAAGCCCTAAAAAATATATTTTAAAATGGCAAAATAAAATGTCACATAAAAGGTATCTTTTTCTCAGCAACATAAACAGAACAACATAGCATAAAATTTATGTCAAATTAAAGATGAGATCCATGGAAATCTAGGGGAAAAAATTCAACTCATTTGGATTTATGGTTTTAAATATATAAGTGGTCAAAATATTTATTTTAAATTGATTTTAAATCAATTTCTTAAATTTTCCAGGGGGGGTGACGTCAAAATTGTAAAGTGGGTTTACGCTTCCACTTACGTACCCCTTCGGGTGAGGCAGAGAGGATGCCAGGTGGGGCCACCTTGCAGGTTCATAAGAGGGGGAGGGTGAAACAGTGCATGGCGGCTCACCGGCGGCGAACTCCGGCGAGGATGGAACGACGGTGGGAGGAGGTTGCTCAGGGGTGGTCGGGCGCTCCACGACGAGCTCACCCATACACGTGGCTTCGCGAGAGACGACCGGACGACGAGAGGAGGGTCGTCGCAGCTGCGATAGGTCACGGCTCCGACGAGGTCGTCGACGCCGGCGAAGATTTCGGCAGGAATCCAGGCAGTGGAGAGTTAGGAAAGCACCGTTGATTCCAAGAGAGCTCAACGGAGGCGGTGGCGAGGCTACGGGAGCACTGGAGCGAGCGTGAGGCGGCTGCAACCGTGCGGCGGCGAAGTTCGCCGAGGACTGGTAAGAAGGCCTCTGCGGCTCGGTTGCTTGTCCTGGGTGCCAATTGAGGCGGAGGTGAGGGTGCTGGTGTCGTGGTGCGAGTAAGGGCACATGCATAAATAGCCCGGCAACGATGCTGCGCTCGGGCTCCGTCGTGGAGATGCGAACACGATGATGGAGAGGCTGGGGGTGAGGTGGCGCACTCGAGAGGGTTTGGGGAGGCGCTGGGTGTGTCACGAGTGAGCAGCGGGGTCACATGGAGCAGAGGAGGTGGCCATGGTGATGGGGATGGGTCAATGGCATCGTGGCCGCCGTGTTGCGCACGGCGGCGAGCAGCCGGCAGGAATCCGGCGAGGGCAAGAGGGACAATGGGGTGCATGTGGCCTGGCCAAGCCATGCGGCGTGGCTGGACAAGAGGAAGAGGACGCGGGCGAGCTCCAGCGCGTGGATGGCGTGCTTAGTGGCTTCGGGTCACACCACGAGGACGCCAAGTGCAGCCAAGAGCATGGCCACCACACAAACTAGTGCACACATTGGGTTCCTTCTTGGCCAAGCATGTTTATTGTATAGTCCTTGCTACACTTAGCACTCTGGTGGCTTTGACTAGTCAAGGGGAGCTACAGGATGATCTCTACTTCAAGGAAAAGTTTTCTATTGCAAACTTGGGAGGAAAGCTGGGCCAAAATGGTAAAGTGTGTGAGGGGAAGGTGTTGTCACATAGCACTATGGTTGGAAGGACCATCATCCTGTGAAGTTTTAACTTCAATGGATAAAGATTGCACATACTTCCTTTGTAAAGCACCAACTGGTCCAGAATTGCTTTGGTAAAGCTAGGATCCGCTAGGCTTGATGTATTTGGCTCAAATTTAGTGGAGAGGGGTTATATGGGGGTGCTCACAAGTGTGCAGGGTTTCATGGCTAGGGGAAGTACCTAGCTAGTACTTTCTTGACAAGGTACCCTGCTGGCCAGAAACTTGATCTTGGTGATCCCCTCACATGGGTTGTTGGATTTGGCCAGAACTTGGTTTAGTGAAGTCATTTGGGAGTGGGATCATGTGAAAAAAGTTATAGAGCATAGAACTAGGGCATCCTTATCCTATCATGCACTTGCTTCACAATGCCCCCTTCCTGCTTCCAGACTTTGGGAATTCTGGGATGGAGTTTGGCAAGTCATCTAAAGCTGAAAATTTACATAGGCTCAAGATATGATCACAAGTGCATGCACAAAAAGTTTTACCATTAATGGATAAGGATAAATAACACTTGCTTCACAAAGTGCTATTCTGCCCCCACAAACCAATGAATTTCTCTAGGTGAAAAATCCACTTGGGCCATGCAATGTTTTTGCAGATTTTGGCAAGATATGGTGTCCAAGACAATGGGGAATTAATTGGGGATTTATGGAGCAATATAAATAGGGATTTCTTCACAATCCTCAAATAAATGGAATATTCCTTTTATTGGAAAAGGACTAGATGGCTTGAATAAAAATGTGGCTTGGACGTGATGGTTCAATGGATGATCCTTGGAAAGGCTTAGGCAATCATGGGCTACTTGAGCAAGAAGAGAAAATATGCTCAAGTGCCAAGTCCAAAGAGTTTCTGAACATCAAACCAACTGGCAAATATTGAAATAAATCGGAAAAGTTTTTGGAAAAAAAGTTCAAAAATCCAGGATGTCAGAACTCGACATGCCATGGATGACTCGCCAAGGTTTCTACACCCACTCGCGCCGCTACAAAAACACCACATGACGAGCAATCGAAGGATCCCACGCGGAGGGGACGAATCAAGAATCCCTCGACGCGCACTTGATGCTCGGGGGCTGGAGTTTTTTTGACAGCAGCAACGACATCAACCTCATCAGCTCCAGCATGGCTGCACACCACGCAACTTCCTCAAGTCGACCCCACCCGACGCATCGAGTCCTTCTCGGTCACTCGCCGCACCATCGACTCCAATCACACAACTCATCCTGCGTCTCCCACATACCGAGCTCCATCGCACAGGTATCGCCGCGTCGACTCCTCTCATCTCTTTTCGGACAACTTCACCACAACGACTTCGCCACATCGACTCTGCCGCCTAAGAACTCGGGGACTGGTGGACTCGGGGGATAAACGTCGCAGTTTCCATCACATCGACTCCGTCCTCTACACCGACATCGGCTGCGACATCGACTCCGTCCGCTGCATCGACCCAATTTTGCCACGTCGACTGCTCGTCGTCGATTGCTCGTCGTCGAATCCCTCCGCCACATCGATCCTGCAACTAAGTCTCGTTGCACTCTTATATGCTATGATTCCAAAACCTATATGCATTCTCATTCAATCTCCAAAGCTGACTATGCAGTCGCGCGCAACCATCTCGAGGTCTTCAAAACTATCCTTTGGATCATGCTCAGTTTTATCTATTGTTTATTTGCGTTCGTCAAAGTACTGAGGCTGGGTACGAAAAGGCTGATCTTATCTTCGGGTTCAACAAGTCTGGCATCACGTCCTTGTTATCCAGCAAGAGTATGTTGCCGGAGGTCTACCTACTCATGACAAGACACGTATAAACCTTATATTCTACTACATTATCCACTCAAAAAAAGTGCAACGTCTACAAATCACGCACCTTACAATTGTTTTGTATATCGAGAAAATACACCTTAATACAGTTGCACATTTTTCTCCTTCTTAGCAGGTCCTCGGGGGCTGGAGCCCTCATGACGCGGCAACGATAACCTTCTCGTCCACGACCAATCCCTAGAACAATTCACGCCTACGGCACAAGACCCGAGTCGAGCACTTTCTCAGACGACAAACACTAAACAACGATAAAGTCTTGAGTCTATGCCCAACTCTACGAGTCACACATAGCCTCGGGGGCTACTCGTGCACCCAACAAGCGCTCACGCGCACCCGACGAGCACTACTCGTGTGACCAATAAGAATGACGGGGTTAGCTTCACAACAACTTGAACCTATGCCCGACTCAAAGAGTCGCACATATCCTCGAGGGCTACTACCATCGGGAATGCGAACACCCACCCGACGACCGTTGCTCGCACATCCTACAAGTGGAAGAACTCGGCTGTAATTTTCGTGCTTCATCCAAATACTCCCATCGGGAGCATACTCACGGCTACTTTGACTGCTTATTAGCAAATGATGCATGTATCCTCAGCGGAATTGATCCTGTTACCTGTACAAGACCATTCACCCGATGAAGGTTCGAGTGCTCGCTCGAAGACGACAAACTATAAAAAGATCCCGAAAGGTTCGAGTGCTCACTCGACAAACTTGCGAGTGATCACACGACTCTCAGAAAGCGACACGCACTAAAGAGGCTACTGCAGATTCGACTCCCTGCTCGACTCTTCGAGCCCCAACGCACTCGGGGGCTACCGACGAGGGCATACCCCCACGACTCCTCTCCGCGAGGGAACCTGGTGCGTGCCATGGCTGGCAGCCCACCATAATCCCACTCGGGCAAACCGACATGATGGAATAAGACGAGAAGCCCAAGAATTGAGGCACAAGATGAGGACACCTACTTGTAGCTGATTAGGACTCATGTAAACCCCTACCTGGCTATCTATATAAAGCGAGGCAGGGGCACCCCTCTAGACAATCTCTCGCTCCAGGCATAGAACTAGGGCATCCAATCTCATAGGAACACCTCCTGTCCCGAGCGATCTCGCCTCGACCGCCACTGTAAACGCATTCATCATAATACAATAGAGTGGGAAGTAGGGTTCTCACCGATCGAGGGCCGTGAACCTGGGTAAATCCCTGTCTCCCATTAGCCGACAAGCATCGACAACCTGCACCTCCTCTCTACGATCTAAACCCAGGGTACCTTACCATGGGATTTTCTGAGGCCGATCATTGTCACCTAAACAAAAACATAACACGGTGGCTTTCTCAACACAGGTGGTTCTAAGATGGGATGATGCAAATGCTATTGTATCGTCCACACCATCTATCACTTCTCCTTCACTTGAGAATACATCGGAATCAGTGGATATGAATGAGGTAGAGGAGTTGCTAGATTATGAGCCTACGCATGTTCATGAGAGTATGGATATTAATATGGTGTTTAACCTACCCGCCGAATTTCGTGCCGTAGATGAAGAATGGGAGGTGGCTCATTCGGATTTTGGCACTAAGAATGCTATATTCAAGAAGCAAAAAGAACCGGTGACATACTCGAGGCCATTGTACCTCAAAGGTCATATTAATGGATCACCGGTCTCTAGGATGCTTGTTGATGGTGGTGCTGTTGTGAATATTATGCCCTATTCGGTCTTCAAAAAGTTGGGTTTGAATGATGCAGAATTGATAAAGACCAATATGGTGCTCAATGGATTCGAAGGAAAATAAAAAACTGAGGCCAAAGGTGTTATGTATGTTGAGCTTACGGTGGCAAGCAAAACTTGGGCTACTGCGTTCTTTGTTGCTGAGGTGTAGGGTAATTACAATGTCATACTTGGGAGAGATTGGGTTCACGCAAATCAATGCGTGCCATCAAGTTTGCACCAGTTCTTGATTCAGTGGGTTGATGAGGAAGTGGAGGTTGTTCATGCAGATAATTCAACATGTGTTGCTTTGGTTGATGCACTGGCGGATTGGAAACATCCACATGCTACTTGCTTGACGGGGTGCGACTTGTCCGATTTTGATTTTCTTAGCGCCACAAAGAATGGTTTAATGCCCGTCTGATAGGGCATGTTTTCCCTTGATTGGTTTTAGTGATTGATGACAATACATTTGCGGACTAACCAGGTGCGATGAGCATTTCAGATAATTACATTAATGGCACAAGAAGGTTATTGCCCGCTCGGTGAATGAAGCGTGAAAACAGAGTTTTTCTTTTGATCTCCTTTTTGATATTTGAGTCGTAGGAAAACCGTACTATGAAGAGGGGGTGCGCTTTGTAAATGGTGGGTGGAATCATCACACGGTCTCACTTTCTGCACCCACATTTTTCTCTTGCGTCGTGGAGGTGTGGAAACATATTGGAAATGTCTCCCTGGCTCTGCCAGGGTGGTAGTACCACTCCAGGAGTTGTAGTACCGCGCCGCGGTAGTACCGGACCCAGTACTGCACCCACTACCGGAATCCCACTGGACTCTGCGGTAGTGGGGACGGCACTGGGGCTCGGCAGTACCGCGGAGCGGTAGTACCGCTCCGGGTGTGGTATACCGCTCCACGGTAGCACCGGACCCAGTACCGCATCCACTACCTGAATCCCACTGGACTCTGCGGTAGTGGGGGCAGCACTGGGGCTCGGTAGTACCGCGGAGCGGTAGTACTGTGCCCGGTACAGTAGTACCGCGCACCGGTAGTACCAGGGCCAGTACTGCACCCACTACCGGAATCCCTCTTGACTCCACGGTAGTGGGCACGGTAGTGACCCTCAGTACTACCGGTGGCACGGTAGTACCGCTTCTGAAGCGGTACTACTGTGGTTGGTGGGCAGCCAACTGCTGCCTTTATGGCCACCTATAAAAGGGGGTCTTCTTCCCCATTGATACCTAACTCATTTATTTCTCTCACCTACATTGACGCCCAAGCTCCATTCTTGCCCGATCTCCATCCCTAGCCATCAAAACTTGTTGATTCTCTAGGGTTTGGAAGAGGAGGCCCCGATCTACACTTGCACCAAAGGATAATTGATTCCCCCCACTAATCCCGTGTGGATCTTGTTACTCTTGGGTGCGTTGGTGCCCTAGACGGAAGAGCTCCCCTCAAAGCCACATTCCATTATGGTGAAGCTTCGTGGCTTCATTGGGAGCCTCCAATTAAGTTGTGGAGATTGCCCCAACCTTGTTTGTAAAGGTTTGGTTGCCACCTTCAAGGCCGCCTCATAGTGGATCATGACATCTTACATTGGTAAGAGCGTGAGGAGAAATAGGGTGGCCCTCGTTGGCTTCTTGTGAGCATTGTGCTCCTCACCCTCTCCAAACGGAGAACTACTTCTCAAAAGAGAAGGAACTTCGGAAACATAATCTTGTCTCATGTGTTCCCTTTTACCTTTACTTTGTGCAAGTTAATTTCCTTGCTTATTGATTGCTTTCTTGTTATATTGTAGTTGTTGGCTTATAGGTTGTTCACATAGTTGCATTTATAGACAACCTATATTCATTGTTGAGCCTAAATTGTTAAGAAAAGTTTAAAAAGTGTTAGTCGCCTATTCACCCCCCCCCCTCTAGTCGACATTCCGATCCTTTCAATTGGTATCAGAGCTTCGTCTCTTATTAAGGGATTTACCGCCTTTTGGAAAGGGTTCCAAGTACCGAGGGCTTCACGAATACGTTCGCGAAGGATGAGTCGTCATCTATCTCTCGACATGAGTAAAATGAAGGCATGTCCGCCATTAAGGCTCACATGAATAAAGTTACCGATATGCTTGGTAGTCTCATGTCAAGGATGCCCACGGAGAGAAACCCCACCATCATCCCCAAAATTCCAACGTTGGGTGGAGGAGATGTCATCTCCCAACCTAGTGATGATGGTAGGAATGATAGCCGATCCATTCCTCGTCCAGGGAATGGATCGGGTATTCATTCCGCGGTGGCTCCTCCTGTCACCTATAACTCATTACCTCTTCCCGAGCCTCATTTTGCACATGCAGGCACTATTCCCATCCTTAACAAAGATGCTTATCAGGTTTGGGCTCATCGCATGAAGAGACATTTGAAGGGGTCCTCGGTGGAACTGTGGCGCATCGTCGAGGAGGGATTCAATCCTCGTGACCGCCACAACATGACCCCAAGGGAATATTGGGACGACATCATCAACAGTCATGCTATGCTTGTGATAGGAAATGGGTTGAAGGAAGAGGAATACAATCTTGTCCTAAAGTGTGAAACGGCCAAAGATATGTGGGATATTCTTGAGAAGACTCTCATGGGAAGCTCTAGCATACGGTGCTCGAAGTTTGACAAGATTAAAGATCAAGCCGATCACTTTGTCAGGAATGAAGGGGAGTCTTCCGAGGATTTACATCAAAGGTTGGTGGCTCTCGCCAACTTCATGACGGACCATGGGAGCATGGACACCGACGATGGATGGATAAAAAGAAAGTTCATCACGGCTATGCTCCTACACAAGAAGCATATCACCAAGGTCATTTGTCAAAGGCCCGACTTTCGCGAGTTGAGTTCAAACCAAGTCTTGGATGAATTTGTTGCCATGGAAATCTTGGACTCCACGTCCTAGTTAAAATTGGCTTGCCAAAGTGGCACCAAGATGCCATCTCTCGCCTTGAAGGCCAAGGAGGTTCAAGTTGAGGAAGATGAATATGAAGAGGATGTTGGTCCGGAGGACACCAAGTATGCTTACAATAAGAACATGGCTCTAGCCTCAAGACAATTTTGGGGCAACAAGAAGAACTTCAAGTCCAACACAAGTAGCTTCAAGCCAAATTGCCAAAGAATAAGGACTTGCTTCAATTGTGGCAATGTGAGTCATTTTGTTGCGGATTGTCCATATGAGAAGAGAGAAGACCACGGTGGAAAGCTCATCCGTAAGGACAAGAACAAGCCACCATTGAACAAGACCTTTATGAAGAAGAAGCCACAACGTGTGTTGGTGGCTCAAGAAGAATACTATTCCGATGATGAGGATGATGAAGAAATTGGTGAGATTTTGGCAACCGCCACCGTTGTTATCGCCATTGAATCCCCCTCATCAACGTCTCTCTTCAACTCCCCTAATGATAACCCTCACATCATCCACAAGTGCCTTATGGCCAAGACTACCTCGGTAACTCCTCACTCTAAACCGTTTACTCCCACTAACCCTTCATTGTTGAATTTTTTGGAGGAAAATGAGGAGCCCAAGGCACAAGAAGAAAATGAATTCGAGCTACTCATGTCCAAACTCAAATGTGTAGCCAATGGACACTTTGTGGCTCTCTTGGAACAACTAGGTGAAGTCCATTCTCACATTGAGCAACTTGATGAGACTATCACCGAGTTGCAAGGTCATAGTCGCGACTATGCGGATGAGATAGGGGAGCTATCTCATTCTCTTGAAGAAGAGCGTGAGCTTAAGTTGTCTCTTGATGAGACTTATGCTAGTGATATCTCTAAGCTAAAACTTGACCTTAAACACTCTAATGCCATTGTGTGTGATCTCAAGACTAAAAATGATGAACTTGTTGAGGCTCATTGAAGACTTCTTGTGGACCATGAGAAAGTCGAGAAGGACCACAAGTCCTTAAAGCACGAACTCATTTCTCTCAATAAGGCTCATGAGGAAACAAGTATACAACTCACTAAAGAGATTACTACCTTTTCTCCTATTATTGTGGTAGATAAACCTAGTTCCTCTAACTCTTGTTGTGAGCATGTTCCTCTCGTTGAGGAAAACGCTAGGTTGAAGGCATAACTTGAGAAGGGACTTGTCTCATGCATTCAAGGAGAGAGGAACCTTAATGATCTCTTGAGTTCCCAAAAGGAGGTCATTGGAAAGGATGGCATTGGTTATGGTGCAAGTCCATCAAAGAAGAAGAACAAGAAGAGGAAAAACATAAAGAAGAAAGGCAAGCCTCCTCCTCCTTCAAAGGAAGTCACCTTTGTGAAAGAAGGGGAGAACCCTCAAGAATTGGTGGCAAAGGCCATTGAGGGTGGAGTGACCAAGAGGAGTGGTGACATTCCCAATGACTTTGCCGGACCAACTAACCCCTCTTATGTTCTTTGTTGCACTAATGATGGGCATGTTTATGCCAAATTTGTTGATTCTTTTGATGCATTTATAGACTCGCGAACAGGAAGGAATTGAGAAACTTTGGAAACATGATCAATGACAACGAATATGGCATCATTTCCTTTCTGGGTATTTAGAAAGAAAGTGATGAAATCCATACTAACTTTATCCCACTTCCATTCGGGAATAGGAAAAGTTCTAAGAGTACCAGCGGGTCTTTGATGTTCTTCCTTAATGCGACGACAAACATCACATTCAGCAATGAACTAAGCGAGTTCTCTCTTCATCCTAGTCCACCCAAATCTCTGTCGTAGATCTTGATACATTTTAGTACTACCGGGATGAATCGAGAAGGGAGATTCATGGGCTTCTTTAAGGATCATCTGTCTAAGGTTCTTATTCTTCGGTACTACTATCCTGTTCTCGAAGTATACAGTACCCTCATTGTCCAGGGTAAAACATTTAGCCTTACCACTAGCAATGTTTTCTTTGATGTGTCGGATACCTCGAGCATGCTTTTGTGCAGCTTTGATTTGATCCTCAAGAGTTGGTTTCACTACCAAGGTGGAAAGGAATCCGTAAGGAACAATCTCAAGATTAAGATTTCGAAGTTCCTCATAGAGAAGTTGTTGATACTGTTGTAACATGAGATTTCTACAATACGACTTACGACTTAGTGCATCAGCCATGACACTGGCTTTTCCTAGGGTATAAGAGATTCCTAAGTCATAATCTTTTATCAACTCAATCCAGCGTCTTTGCCTGAGATTAATATCTGGCTGGGTGAATATGTATTTGAGGCTTTGGTGGTCGGAATATATCTCACAACGATGACCAGCGAGTTCAAGATCATGGGTAGGATAGTTCTCTTCATGTGGACGCAACTGGCTTGAAGCATATGCTAGCACATGATGATCTTGCATAAGTATGCATCCAAACCCTTGCCGTGAAGCATCAAAATAGATCTCGAAATCCTTTTTGGTGTCTGGAGGTGCAAGTACGGGCGTAGAAGTCAATCTTCTTTTCAGCTCTTGAAAGCTTTCCTCGCACTTGGGGTTTCCATTCAAACTTATTATATTTATTGAGGAGTTCAGTTAGAGGCTTTGCAACTTTGGAGAAGTTCTCAACGTAGCAGAGAAAAAAGCTTACTAAGCCAAGAAAACTCCTAACTTGCTTAGCCGATTCAGGTGGAGTCCACTCAAGGATGGCCTGAGCTCTCTTGGGATTGACAGCAATGCCTTTGGCAGAAATCACGTGGCCTGGATAGGTGTAACATCCCAAAATTTTAAAATTTTTGGAATGTTAATAAATAATATAATATTGATTGAATTGTTTTTATTTTGGGATAAATGAAAACTTTTCCCTTGAGTTTTTGTTTAAACCTTTACAAACCATTTAATAAAATTTGATAATCATTTATCCAATAGTGAAAATTTTGGTTGTGAACTTTATTCAAAATTTCAAAGAATGATTTTCTTTCTTTTGTCCTTTTGAAATTTGGTACGAACCACAATTAAATATTTCCGAGTGAGAATAAAATGACTTTCTTAAATTTATTGTGGTCCCATACTCATTCTCGAATTCTTATTTTGGAGTTTATTGGATATTGACATTTAAGAGATATTTAAATATTTCCAATAATTTAATAAATAAAATGAGAGGAGATAATATGACTTCTCCAAAAACAGTATTGGAAAATTTTAATAATGTCGTTAATGAGTTTTTTTTTCATAAAAATCTATTTCTAAAATTTATTCTGAGAGGGAAATATAGTTTTCCTAGACTCTCTATGTTTTATTTGGCCTATACAATTTTATTTGAGAGTGTTTAACCCAGATAATAAAAATAGGATTCCTAAGTCAATTGGACTGAGGTCATCTATCTAATTTTTTCCCTCTATCTCTCTTTCCTTTTTCTTTATCTTGGGACAAATTTCCACTAAGGCCCATAGCCCGAGCGAGCTATCTTCTTCCTCTTGTTCGTTCATGTGTACGTGAACACAGAAGCAAATGGCCATGGCAACTGAAGCACTTCCTCCTTTCCTCCCATCTACTTTTTGACCGGTTCACTTCAGAACCTACACAAAAATTGTGGACAAGTTCATGAGGAATTCATTCAGGGAAACAAACACGCGTTTTAATGCTTTTAATTGTCCATAAATTTTTCCACGAATGCCATTAAATCTATTTTCAAAACCTCGCTTTTAATGTTCATTATTTCTCCATGAATGTCATTAACTCCATTTCCAAAATCTCGCTGTTAATTGCCCATTATTTCTCCATGAATGCCATTAACTCCATTTCCAAAACCTCACCCACTCTCCTTCTATGGACCTCCCATGACCCTATAAATACCGCCCCTAGGACCCCTTTGAACCACACATCCCCACGCAGAAAGTCCCTCTCCAAAACACTCTCATTCGTTAGCAATTCATAGCCGGAGTTAGGATACATCCACACTTCCGATGAAGATTGCATCACCATGGAAGGTACCTAGTCCATATTTCTTCCTCTAGTTTCTTCCCCTTGCCGATGCGCACCGTTGTGACATATTTTTCCTCTCGATTACAAGGCCGGAGCACGCCGTCCGTGTCATTGTGCTCTTCATGCGTTCTTCTCTACTCCGGCGGAACTTCTCGGCTATCCGAAGGCGAACATGGAGCTATAACCTTGTCCATCGAGTCGCCCAAATCATCCTCTACCCCGTTCGGTTGTTCGTTGACACCGGAGACCTTTTTCTAAAATTCCGGCGAGATCTCCGGTAAGATTTTCTCCTCTTTGTTAATCATTTTTTTTTGTAAAAAATTGAATAGGTGCGGACCTATCAGAACTCGCCACGTGGCATCATTTTATTAATCCCGTAATTCATTTTTGCAAAAATATCCAAACTTCAAAAATTCATATCTTCTAGCCCGTAAGTCGGATTTCGACAAATTTTATATCCCCGGATTCCTTGGAAAATGTAGTTTATTATTTTCCAGTAATATTCCACTTTTGATAATTTGAAATTTAACTCAAATTTATTTCTATAATTTGAGTATATTTGATATACATCTTATTCTATAATTTACTTGGAATATTTTCTTCATCAAATTTGATCCTTAAAATCAATTCTTTCTGTTTGGACAATTTTCACATTCTTTCCATCATATAAATATACTATTTTGACCTCAAACCTTCGTCTTAGGTTCCATTTAGTTATATCTCTTTTTATATAAATTTGGCTACAAAAATTCAATCTTCTCAACAAGATCATCACGATTTCTATCGGATCCTTTTGAATCCAATCGAAGAATTGATTTCTTATGAAAATATTCATATGGACAAACCAACTGAGTTGACATACTCTCCATCCAATTGATTTTATAATCAACCTCCAACCTATCCAATTTATTTTACAATCCTCCGATATATGATTTCCATCATATTTCCATCCAATCCAACTTGATCCTATCTCAACCTATCCATGCCATAGTAATTAGTTTATTAATAGTAATAACTAAATATTTATGTTGTAATTGTATCTTATTTGGATCTTCACTTTGGATTGAGTTGTGTGTTGAAGTGTTTATCTTTTACCGATATATATATTGTAACGAGATGGAGAGATAACTACGAGTAAAATATTTCATCGTCAGGATCCAGGCAAGTTACTCTTTTGATCATGCTCCACTATTACCTATATTTTTTATATGCATTGTAGTCCAACTTAAATATTATGCATTGACAGGATTATATATTATGCTATGCTATTACACCCAGTAGTTCATTGAGGTAGGTCTGAACCTTATATCATTGTCGCCATCGTGTAGAATTATACTGCTTTGCTAAGTAGACGTGGATTGGGAAGTGATCCATTATGAGGTATGAGTGACTAAGTAGTAAACAGGACCAAGATAATCTTAATGAACCACCTGGGTGGAATGGTTGGGGGCACCCTGGAGGAACCAGTGGATTTGCCTGAGTGACCTGGAGATGGCCAGTAATCACTGCGGAATGCCACCCAGGCTTAAAGGGATCAATCATATTTTTCATAACTAGAAGCTTACGTGTGCAGCCACAAGCTATTATGGGCTCTGGCTTGGTTGATTAGTTGTAGTGACTCTTACTAAGTGGTGCTACGAACGTAGTTATGAGTAGGTGGGATGGGCACCGCCAGAGTGAGGGAAACTCTTCTAAAAGACCATGTCTCGACCTTCCGGTTCTCATACAACATGTAGTGTGATGAACTAAAAGGGAGGTGGTCGAGTCTTGTGGGGAAAAGTGCACAAACCTCTGCAGAGTGTACAAACTGATCATGATTAGCTCTGTCCCCGGTTATGGACAACTTTGAGCATCTAGAAGTGGGAATGTTGACGGATCTCATCATATTTAATTAATCAATCGGGTTTAATCAACTTTGGGAATAGATTGACTTGGAGAAACCAATTCAATCATATTATGAGCTTTGTAGTATTGTTATGTTAATCTTTCAGTAGGACAAAATCAGCTTTATGCAAGTTGAAACTTAGAGCTTTACCACCAGCCAAATTGCATGTAGAAGATAGGTCTGTTATATATTTTTTTGGGAGTAACTTGCCGTACATTCAAAGTACTGACCCATTTTGGGATGTAACCTTTGGTGTTGCAGGATTGTATATGACGAGTAAGTGATGCGATGTAGGGTTACAATGTCTACACTCAACTTTGCCGTTGGTGTTGATGGGACTCCACTTATGTATTGTTTGTTTCCGCGGTGTATTCTAGCCCAAAGGCTATAAGGTAATAAATACCTTGTATTTACGTTACTTTTTGACATGTGATTCATGGTATTTCATCGAGTACTGTGTGTGCTAGCATACTGATCCAGGGATAGCACAGAAGCACAGTAGACTTGGTTCCCTTCAGGACCGGGTCGTTACAAGATGGTATCAGAGCACATGTTGACTGTAGGTCGTGGCCCTAGAAACTGGAAAGCCATTAGGAAGTATACTCTCTAAAAATATTATAAAAAAAATCCATTACTACTCATCTTTTCTAAGTTTTACCAAACACTCCCTCTTATCCCAAACAAGTTAGACTATACCCATGCCACTTTGACCACTGAGAAGGATTGTGTTATGTCTCTTCGGGAAGGACAAGATATTGGACAACTCAAGACCATTTCGGAGAATAGATGTTTTCAACGTGAATTAGAAGTATGGAAGTATGGAAGACTCGAAGAATTTGAAGACTCTAAAGATCCCAAGATTATTCAAGACCCATAGAAGACCCAGATACATCCAAGACTAAGATGCTTGTGAAGAAGTTAAGGAATATATTACACAATACCAATAGTATCCAAGCCCACCATGAGAGTTGTGAAATGAACGAAAGAGTGCGAGTAGAGTTCCCAACCATGCGAGCTCATGTGGAGGAAGGTACCATAGGAATTGTTTAATTGAATTTATGAGTGATATTTCGAGTTTTCTCAGAGTTTTCGCTATTGATTTAATTATTGGTGTCATTTGAATTGTTAAATTTAAATTTGTGTTTTTAGGATACGTATTCTGTAGGTTTTACTATTAATACAACCTTGAGAGGTGTGAGCAACGGATGATGTATCAGAAGACCATCACATCGATGAAACTCCTTGTATCAAAGAATTTGAAGAACCGAAGGGAATGAAGACTTTCTGACGAAAACATAGTAAACGAGTCTATTATGTATGTTTGTTGTTTGATGATTGTTAGGTCGATATCCATCTCCCCTTCTCTCTAAAGATCTATCTCATCTCTGACCAACCTTAAATCCCATAGCTGGATATAATTATTTTGATGAGACCAGTGACCCAGTCAAAGTAGAAGAGTGGATTCAAAATATAGAATGGATAAGAATAGCCCATTTGCAAGGAGAACACAATTGCTGAAGACAGAAGTTCTCTTACTCTACGGATGCAAGTTTTGACCACAAACCATGTAGGATCATCGCCACCCAAAAAAAAGTTTTATTAGTTTTGCAGTTGAAGACCTCTTTAAGAGGAGTGAGAAAGACTGAGTGTTAGAATACGAGATTCATCTATCTGCATATGAAGTAATAATTTGAGTACGGGATGGATTGGCCCCCATACCGAAGACTCTTATTGTAAACTTTTGTATGATGGATTGGTAAATCAGAGAGCCTAAAAATCCCGCAGTAGAGTGCCGATGTGACAAGCCTAAACCATAGAATGGTAAGACGCATTACCCTTGTAGATAGGCATCGTGCCTAACGTAGGTTGTTCGGTGAGTAAGAAACATGAAGATTTTCAAGAAGCTTCATTTGGAAGTTATTTTGACCACCATGAGCGTCTCAATAGTTAGTTTTGGAACCCATGTATTTTTTTTGCAAGACTTGTTCCTTGGGGAGATGCAGATTCTTATCTATAGAAGCTTGATGAAGAACCATCATGGAATGAAGAATTTTGAAGACCCCATAAGCTTTCTTCTAAGGGTGGTAGTTTCCTAACACCCTGGTGGATAAATGATACGAACCACACCTTGGTTGAGGTTCAGAACTGGTGTCTAAAGCTGCGTGCCCAGGATATGATTTAAGTAACGGAAGCATATGGAATTGTACCGGTGGGAGGCAAGCCTCAGATGAGAAGTGAAGGATAAACCGCAAGCCTCATAATGTTATGCCAAGACCATGGGGAAGTAACCCAAAAATCCTCGAGCCTAACTCATTTCTTTCGAGCCTTTGCAAATCTCGAGGACGAGATTTCTTTTAAGGGTGGTAGTTTGTAACATCCCAAAATTTTAAAAAATTTGGAATGTTAATAAATAATATAATATTGATTGAATTGTTTTGATTTTGGGATAAATGAAAACTTTTCCCTTGAGTTTTTGTTTAAACCTTTACAAACCATTTAATAAAATTTGATAATCATTTATCCAATAATGAAAATTTTGGTTGTGAACTTTATTCAAAATTTCAAAGAATGATTTTCTTTCTTTTGTCCTTTTGAAATTTGGTACGAACCACAATTAAATATTTCCGAGTGAGAATAAAATGACTTTCTTAAATTTATTGTGGTCCCATACTCATTCTCGAATTCTTATTTTGGAGTTTATTGGATATTGACGTTTAAGAGATATTTAAATATTTCCAATAATTTAATAAATAAAATGAGAGGAGATAATATGACTTCTCCAAAAACAGTATTGGAAAATTTTAATAATGTCGTTAATGAGTTTTTTTTTCATAAAAATCTATTTCTAAAATTTATTCTGAGAGGGAAATATAGTTTTCCTAGACTCTCTATGTTTTATTTGGCCTATACAATTTTATTTGAGAGTGTTTAACCCAGATAATAAAAATAGGATTCCTAAGTCAATTGGACTGAGGTCATCTATCTAATTTTTTCCCTCTATCTCTCTTTCCTTTTTCTTTATCTTGGGACAAATTTCCACTAAGGCCCATAGCCCGAGCGAGCTATCTTCTTCCTCTTGTTCGTTCATGTGTACGTGAACACAGAAGCAAATGGCCATGGCAACTGAAGCTCTTCCTCCTTTCCTCCCATCTACTTTTTTGACCGATTCACTTCAGAACCTACACAAAAATTGTGGACAAGTTCATGAGGAATTCATTCAGGGAAACAAACACGCGTTTTAATGATTTTAATTGTCCATAAATTTTTCCACGAATGCCATTAAATCTATTTCCAAAACCTCGCTTTTAATGTTCATTATTTCTCCATGAATGTCATTAACTCCATTTCCAAAACCTCGCTGTTAATTGCCGATTATTTCTCCATGAATGCCATTAACTCCATTTCCAAAACCTCACCCACTCTCCTTCTATGGACCTCCCATGACCCTATAAATACCGCCCCTAGGACCCCTTTGAACCACACATCCCCACGCAGAAAGTCCCTCTCCAAAACACTCTCATTCGTTAGCAATTCATCGCCGGAGTTAGGATACATCCACACTTCCGATGAAGATTGCGTCACCATGGAAGGTACCTAGTCCATATTTCTTCCTCTAGTTTCTTCCCCTTGCCGATGCGCACCGTTGTGACATATTTTTCCTCTCGATTACAAGGCCGGAGCACGCCGTCCGTGTCATTGTGCTCTTCATGCGTTCTTCTCTACTCCGGCGGAACTTCTCAGCTATCCGAAGGCGAACATGGAGCTATAACCTTGTCCATCGAGTCGCCCAAATCATCCTCTACCCCGTTCGGCTGTTCGTTGACACCGGAGACCTTTTTCTTATTTGGATCTTCACTTTGGATTGAGTTGTGTGTTGAAGTGTTTCTCTTTTACCGTTAGATATATTGTAACGAGATGGAGAGATAACTACGAGTAAAATATTTCATCGTCAGGATCCAGGCAAGTTACTCTTTTGATCATGCTCCACTATTACCTATATTTTTTATATGCATTGTAGTCCAACTTAAATATTATGCATTGACAGGATTATATATTATGCTATGCTATTACACCCAGTAGTTCATTGAGGTAGGTCTGAACCTTATATCATTGTCGCCATCGTGTAGAATTATACTGCTTTGCTAAGTAGACGTGGATTGGGAAGTGATCCATTATGAGGTATGAGTGACTAAGTAGTAAACAGGACCAAGATAATCTTAATGAACCACCTGGGTGAAATGGTTGGGGGCACCCTGGAGGAACCAGTGGATTTGCCTGAGTGACCTGGAGATGGCTAGTAATCACTGCGGAATGCCACCCAGGCTTAAAGGGATCAATCATATTTTTCATAACTAGAAGCTTACGTGTGCAGCCACAAGCTATTATGGGCTCTGGCTTGGTTGATTAGTTGTAGTGACTCTTACTAGGTGGTGCTACGAACGTAGTTATGAGTAGGTGGGATGGGCACCGCCAGAGTGAGGGAAACTCTTCTAAAAGACCATGTCTCGACCTTCCGGTTCTCATACAACATGTAGTGTGACGAACTAAAAGGGAGGTGGTCGAGTCTTGTGGGGAAAAGTGCACAAACCTCTGCAGAGTGTACAAACTGATCATGATTAGCCGTGTCGCCGGTTACGGACAACTTTGAGCATCTAGAAGTGGGAATGTTGACGGATCTCATCATATTTAATTAATCAATCGGGTTTAATCAACTTTGGGAATAGATTGACTTGGAGAAACCAATTCAATCATATTATGAGCTTTGTAGTATTGTTATGATAATCTTTCAGTAGGACAAAATCAGCTTTATGCAAGTTGAAACTTAGAGCTTTACCACCAGCCAAAATTGCATGTAGAAGATAGGTCTGTTATATATTTTTTTGGGAGTAACTTGCCGTACATTCAAAGTACTGACCCATTTTGGGCTGTAACCTTCGGTGTTGCAGGATTGTATATGACGAGTAAGTGATGCGATGTAGGGTTACGATGTCTACACACAACTTTGCCGTTGGTGTTGATGGGACTCCACTTATGTATTGTTTGTTTCCGCGGTGTATTCTAGCCCAAAGGCTATAAGGTAATAAATACCTTGTATTTACATTACTTTTTGACATGTGATTCATGGTATTTCATCGAGTACTGTGTGTGCTAGCATACTGATCCAGGGATAGCACAGAAGCACAGTAGACTTGGTTCCCTTCGGGACCGGGTCGTTACAATAGGTCACTTCTGGTAGCTAGAATTCACACTTTGAGAATTTGCCATATATGCGATCCTCTCGAAGTTTCATCAATACCTGCCTAAGATGCTCAACATGTTCTTCTTCGTTCTTCGAGTATATAAGGATGTCATCGAGATAAACTACGAGGAACTTGTCCAAATACTCCATGAAGATTGAATTCATTAAGCGCGAAAAATTGGTTGGGGCATTGGTTAAACCGAAGGACATAACGGTGTACTCATAATGACCATAACGAGTAGTGAAAGCCGTTTTGGGAATGTACTCGTTTCGGATGTTGATTTGATGATATCCTAATCTCAAATCCATTTTGGAGAAGGCAGAGGATCCAGCAAGTTGATCATAGATCATTGATCCTGGGAAGTGAGTACTTGTTATTTATCGTCACTAGATTTAGCGGACGATAGTCCATGGACATCCTTGTTGTTCCATCTTTCTTTGTTACGAACAGAACAGGGAAACCCCATGGCGATGAGCTAGGGCGGATGAAGCCTTTTTCCAACAAAGCTTCGAGTTGGATCTTTAGCTCAGCTAACTCATGTGGGGCCATTCTATATGGGCATCTGGAAATTGGGGCGGTGCATGGCATAAGATCACCTATAAATTCTACACATCTGTCGGGTGACTAGATTTAAGGGGTTGGGTTACTCGATGGTTTTCCTAGAGGATGACCATGGCTTAGTAGGGGATACAACACATATGTCAGAGTAGCAAAGTACCCCAACACAATGGTTAGTGTGGTTATTCTGGCTAGAAGAAATATAAAATGGGAGGAGGAACTGCAAATGCATCAATATAGGTTTCTAGAATAAAACCTACAACAAACTCTATGAAACGGTTCGGCATGCCACCTAGCAATTCTTCTAGAAAGACAACCGAAACGGAGATAAGGGTTTTGCAAATGCATCAGATTATGAAGAAACCTGGAATGACTCGGACATCATAACGGCTGTAATTGTAAGAGAAGTGAAAATTCTTACAACATAAGAACAACACTTACATAGGAAGTCTCAAAATAGGAAGCACAACGACTCTAGACAACCGAACACAACTTTGCTATGGCAGAAAAGATGAGGATGACTCAGAACTCAGATCGATGAGGGTAAGGAGAAAAAATAAGTCTTACGTTGTTCCCTTATATACCTAGAGTAACTATATAACTATAGAATGCTAGACTCGACAGCGGCCAAGGTTTGATAATCCTACAGACAGTCCTACTCTGATACCAAGTCTGTCGGGACCCGGGGTATGTGTATGTAATTCCAGTCACACCTCAATCATATGGAGAGCCGAGAGCCATACCCACTTGTCTAAGCAGAAAATGCCAAGTACAAGACACTTTCGGAAAGCTCGAACGTGAGGGGCATCCCATCCAGGCTCGGATGATCAACTGAGATGGGTTCTCATCACCCGCTCACAAGTCTAAATTCTTATGGGTGGTGAAATCCCATACTCATTGACAAGTCGCCTCAACCATATTATCGATTGAATCATAACACTTACATAAACAGACTCCAGCCCGATCACCTAGTCGGGATCTCGGGCGGGCTCAATCATACAACAAAGTGTGCCACGTGACAAAGTCTCGAGAAATCGCATCGCGATGCCCCAAGCTGCGCACATCTAAGGGCCACTTGGTTTATGAAAGACCGCCGGCAAGAACACAACTAAGCTATCGAACGCCACACTAAGACATGCAAATTATAATCATACACGCATCATACATGTCCAGTGTAAACAGCAGGTACACATTGCATGAACTCTACAAATTTTACAACTTTATGGACTTATATATAGAGTACACACAGAGATCACAAGACTGTGTTCCAACATTACATCATTCAAGCGGAAGAAACTTAGGTCCGAGTATAGACAAGTTTAACAAATGGCTTAAGAAGCCTGAAAGAAAGTACAACGACCCTCCAAAGGAACCAGGCTGCTATCTGGAACTATACGACTTAGTCCACGTCCAGCTCGAGGTAGAGGCCACCATCAGGGTCAGTGCTCTCGTCTCTAAAACATAAAATAAGAAAACGTGAGTACAAAGACGTACTTGGCAAGACTTACATCAGATCTATACTACTCATGTTGAAGTATCAAGGCAAAGGGAGGTGGGGTTTTCATGCAGAAGTACCAGCTTTGACTTGGCTAGTCCTGTACTACGAATACCAGAAAGAGGTAAGGAGCATACACGAGTCCATGTATCCAATCAATACACCACTATGGATCCTTCCTCGACTTCCCATGAGAAAGAAAACCATATCACTCACACTTATCTTGGAAATTTTAGAGTAACTGTTCAAGTTGTTTATGATCATGTAAAGGTCTCCAAGTAGTCCATAACCGCGGACACGGCTATTCGAATAGTTCATTAACCCTTCAAGCGAGTAACGGCGAGGATGTTGCCACGACACTTCACTCACAACACCATTTCTATTCCTATGGAGTCGCCTATTTGAGTTGGCACCACAATCGGAATCCGGCCGATTTTTCTAATGCAGACTCAAGCGTTGTGTGACTGCCATCAAGCTCAACTCGATCATGATCACTTACCTTGGTTCACCTAGTTGAGATCGTTAAAATTTGAACTACTTGCGACTCCTGGATTTGGTCCGGGGTTAGGTACTAGGCCAAGAGGAGTCAGGGTTCCCATTGTGTGGTCGTACTCTTAGTCTTGGATAACAACACAAGAAGTAGGGTTTAAGGCGGTGTTCAACGAGAAAACCCACTGTGTACTCCTACACAACCTCACATCGTTCACCTTGTTTAGGTCAAATTCACCAACACGTTACCACCATCATTCACATGATCACTACCATCCCGACTCACATCAAAGTAACGTCATTATAAACTCTAAGCATGAAATAACCTATAACAGTTGCAGGGGCCACATGATATCAACCAACTCCTACATCTGCTAGGATTGTGGTTTGCTTACTACTGTGACAAAATGATAGGTCATGCAAAGGAATGGGTTCAACTAGCGGTAGAACATATCATGGTGACATACTAAACATGCATAAGCGAGAATGAGAGGGAACTGAGATTTTATCGACATGATCAAAGAGAGGGTGCTTGTCTTGCTGACGATCACGAGGTACTACTCTTCTGACTTGAGGTTGAACTTGTCTCGGAGATCAACTCCTACCGAGAAGAAGAAAACACTGGAGCACTGAAATGAATGCACATTCAGTATAATGAAATGCACAAGCAATATGGCATGATATGATGATGTTCAAGGGTTTGTTGTGCTCCTTATGTTCATGTGATATGTATAGCATAACAAAGGTTCAAGTTGGAATGGCATTAGCAATTTATTTGAATTATATCCATTTAAGCCATATACCAAAAGCTACTGGTTCCATATTGTAATCAAATGAAAAATGCAAGAAAGTCTGATATTTCGACAGAGAATTTTTTTCTGATCAATTTTCATATAAAAATCATTTCAATCTGAGTTATGGTTTAAAAGATATTTATATTCAAAGTTTTGATTATTTTCTGGATTTACTGGATTAAATTAAATTGAAAAGGATTATTGCGTCAGCAGCACGTCATGATGACGTGGGGTGTGGCCTAACCAGTGGGACCCTCTGGTCAGTGACTGGGTGGGTTAATCCCCTCTGTTTAAATTAAACTGTGTTTAATTAGTGGGGTCTGGGCCCATCTTCATAGGGTTAGGGGGGATTAAGCTGGGAGGTTAGGGCCTAATGGAGACGGCTTGAAGCCGGTGGCTCTGGACACAGCGGCGCTCTGCCGGAGTCAAGCTCCCGACCATCGGGAGGCACGAGGAAGGCACCCCCAGGTAGCCCGCGGCCTCTCGCACCTGGGAGTGCACGCGGGGCAACCAGGGAGGGCCCGTGGCCACGCCGGCGAGAAAGCCCGCGGCAGCGAGCCACAGCTAGAGAGGGAACGACGACGAGGGGTTGGGAATAAGCGCATGGTGAGGGAAAAGACGGAGAAGCTCACGGGGGTAGGGATGGCGCTGCTTCGGTGGACGTATGGGGCTCGACGGCGTCCAATTCCTCGTTGGGATCCACAGCGGCCGGCAGCGAGTCGGTGATGCGTGCGTCATCCTCGGGTCCTATAGGCTCGAATTGAAGGCGCGGTTCGACGAAGGCGACGGTTTCGGTTCCTCTGGACAACTTGAAGTGGTGCGGGGAGCACGGTGGCCACGCCGTTGCACGGCGGCGTGGTCCGGCTGGTCTCGGGTGTCACGGGAAAATGGCGAGGGAGAGGCAGGGGGCGACAATTTAGAGGGGGAGAAGATGCGGGGCGTCCAAGCTAGGCTTCGAGGCATGCAGAAGACGCTGGGGAAGCAGGCTGCTGGCGACGGCTGCATGCCGTGCACGCAGGTGTGCGCCTGCCTCGCCAGGGTAGAAGACGACCCTGCCCCTTTGGGCTGGGCCAGTCTGCTGGGCCGGCCAGGTGGGCCATGTAAGTGGGCTCTGCCCTTTTCCTTTTGTTTTTTTATTTCTTTTTTGTTCTATGTTTGCTCTGGTAAAATAAATACCATGGAATTTTATTAAAATCTCCAAACTTTTATATGGACATACATGGCATGTAACTAGCCACTCCCAAGTTTTGGGGATTTTTGAAATTCAAACTATTTGAATTTCAAATCAATTATGAATAATATTTAATTTCCAAGACCCTTTTGGATTTTTTGAAAATTCCATGAGCATGGAGTGGGACCCACTTCACATGAAAAGTGAGCATGCCCATTTATGATATGTTTCAAAAAGTTCAAAGCATTTTTGGAAAAATATTTTTGTCTGGCCTTTTATTAAATTATTTTGGGGCTTTTTGCTTCCCCAATTCTTTTTCTTTTGGAAAAAATTTCATGATGCAAAGATGCTAGCTAAACTTAGCACATACCTAAGTTAGGATTCTGACAGTCGCGGAACTCCAGCTTGCAGCCGTGGGCGAACACCTTCAACCTGTGCGACAAAAACGTCGTCGATTGGAAGAAGAAGCTTCTGCAGAGTGCCTGATTCATCCGCAAGCGAAGGGAGTTAAGTACACGTTGCCCCCGGCAGGACGTGGTAACTACTCGTAATTACTCCACCCCGGGCAGTGGATCGGACCGACCTTAGAACTCATTAGGCGCAATCACGAACCTGCCCCTCCGGCTTCTTGCAACACGTGTCGGTTTCAGCCGCCAGGAGGGCCCGGAACCGCACGCCTTCACACCAGCAAGATTGCATCCCGGATGCTTCAACTTCCCGGACCGTCAGACCTGGCATGGCTCTCGTACCAAAGATATGCGCCACAGCCAGGCCCGGGGGCTAATGTCGGGGAACAGGAGTTTTCTCTCCCGTCCCGGAAACCTTCAACAGATAACCAAAAGAAGTTTCCTCCTGGTAAAAGCAAAGTGCTGCTAGAAAGGAGTTCCGCACAGCAGGAAACCTGAAGAAGCGGCACCGCCTTCTCCCTTAACCGGTGGTGAGGAGACAAGGCGGTCCCAACACATGGAGAACATTCCAAAAGATAGTCAATGCGCCGCCCCCTGGTCTGGAGCACAGGGCGACAGCGGTGCCTTCATCCGAGTTCTATTCCTCGTACGTGCCGAGGCCCCGCGCACCTCCTTAGAAGGAGTGGCGTCGCCTCGCCACGCGCTCTTCTCGGAAGCAACATCCCGGTGACACCCGTCGCCTCCGGTTCCAGATAAACGACACCGCCGTGGCCATTTGTGGTGACCCTCTTGAGCTATAAAAGGGATCCCTAAGCTACTGAAAAAGGGTATCGACCACCAGCAACACCTCAGTACCATTCAGAGCGCGTATCCATCTCGGAAGAGCTCCACGCCTTGGTTGTCCACACAGTATCAATCCAGAAAAGCAGGAGTAGGGCTTTTAGTTTCCGACGGCCCGAACATGGGTAAATCCCAGCGTGTCCCAGCATCAGTGATCCTCATTGTGTTCCGCGTGTGCATCCCAAAATCACATCACCCCCAGGGGATCCGACCCCCGACAGCCGGCCCAGCGCCCTTGTGGCCCACCTCCTCCGGGCCGGCCTGCAGCCTTCCCCTCGCCTCGAGCGTGCGACCGCTATCCCTCGCTCAACCTACTGTATGGGTCGAGCTCATTAGGGTGAGCAGCCCAGTGCCCCTATTCCTATTTTTTTCTAAGTCTTTTAGTGTTATTCTGTGCTGCAGTTTACTATTTTGCGATGGAGATTGCGAGTGAACCGTAGGCCGTATGACTTTGCACCCAAAATGAATATTGTTCTCTATGTTGTGCTCTACAATATTTCTTTACGGAGTTTATTGTTTTTATATAATTTACTTGATGAAATTTCTTTCTTAACACTGCTTCTTGCTGTTAACTGCTTGTCACTCTTATTTTTAGCGATGTTTGGTTGATGATTGCCTCGCATCCGTGCATCGTATGCGTATGCTACTTTGAGATGAATTGCTTAGCATCATGTCTACTTTAACACCATTCTCTCACTTGTCATATTATCTTGCTCTAGGTTTCACTTATATTGCTTCAAAGTGGCGCACTTGGTAATCTGTCATTCCTGTTTGCATATTGTTGCACTTTGCTACACTTATAGTTATTGATCCATGCCTCCTATGATTTGACCACAATGGAGTTAATTGCTCCTTGTCATGTATACTTTTATTCCATTCATTGATATGCCATGATATCTTTACTATTCATATAGTTTTTGAGGTCCCAAAGTGGGTACTTGTTGTTATCTGTCACCTACCCTGAAAACTGCTAAGTCTGGAGTATGGTTTAGCTGTCTTGCATGCTTTATATCTTTTCATCCATGGGTCTTTTGACCACAAGTGCCATGTATGAATTGTTTAGCATCATGTAGACTCACAGTACATACATTCCATGGTCATGTTTATGTAGATTTTCTATCTCTTTTGTTGCTGTTTATAGAGCATATTTATAACAGTTTGCCATGTTTTTCACTAAGTCTGTTAACTGGATTAGATCTCTTGCATCCTTGCTACATGTTTATCCATGATTCTTTTGAGCATAAGTGTAATGTATTAACTCATGAGCATCATGTAGGCTTGCTTTTGATGTATTGCATGTTGATTTTGGAGCTTGTTTGATATTGCCTTACCTGTTGTTTAGAGAGCATGTTATTAGCCTTTTGCCATATTTTCCTAAACCAGTAGCATATTTTCCTAAACCAGTAGCATATTTTCCTAAACCAGTAGCATATTTTAGCATTTTGGATGAGTTACAATTATTTATTCATGATGCTCATGTACATGAAACCTTGATGCCATGTCTTGCTTGTCATGTTTACTATTAGTCCATGTCATTTGTGTGCATGTTTTCAATCTTTAGCATGTTGTTGCTTTGCTCTTGAGTGTGCTACCTGTTGTTGGCAGATTGTGCTCATAACTTGTGTTGCTTGTATCTTTTAAACCGTAACTCTGTTTGGGGTGTTCTTTATATGTAACTTGACTAGAATTTTGTGTAGATTATAGTTGTGATATGTTTTGCTATTGATAAACAATCTAAAATATGGTTTAGGGAAGAACAGTACCAAATACGTAAATCGTTGTGGGGTACTTAGTGATATTCAATCGTTAGGATTTTTCCTCACTTAAATTGACTAGCATAGATAGTTTACTTGGTGCTTCACCTATTTCCATGATTGATTGATATGAAATGCTTGTGTGAGATGCCATGTTAATAACCTTTGCTAATGCTGTGTAGCTAAACATCTTGAACCAATGATAAATGTGCGCTATATTCCTATGTGACCGATACTTCACTTTACATGTTAGTAACCTCTCTTGACGATAGATCCGATACCGTAGTGCGTTGTCGCGTGTTGCCTTCTTGTTGATGCTTCCTCGTGATTGCTTTGTAGTAATAGATGCTTGCTCGTCGATTGCATTTCTAGTGTTTTCCTTCTTGTGTGCTCTGATGACCCTCAACTGTAGGGGATCGTTTGTAGCGTTTTCGATAAATAAGAGTGTCGAACCCAACGAGCAGCAGAAGGTATTGGAAAGTGACTTTGGTAAAGAAATAGATGCCAGAATTGAAAGATAACTTTTTAGGGTTTTTTATATAAGCGACAAGAAGGTAAAATCGAGCAAATTAAAAAGCACTGAGGACTACCAAGTGGCCCAATCCTTTTGAGCAAAGGAGAGGCCTAGCAACTGAACTTATAAAGGCTAAAGAGTTCTTGAGGACACACGGGAGAAATAGCCACGTGCTTTCACCATATTCCTTATCGGTACTATGTGTTGTGCGGATAAGTGTTGAGTGGGTGGATCTATGCTAGTGCACCCTCTAGACTAAGATAAGTGCAATCTTATGATTAAACACCTTGCAAGCATCCGCAAATACAAGGTAGTAATTAAGGAAAAAGCCTAACCATAGCAATACGATCGAGGATCCATTGTTCCCTTATGCAAAAGAGTGCGAACTGGGGTTCAGGTTTCTGTCACTCCGGCAACCCACCGTAAGCAATCTTTGTACACAATGCATTCCCCTAGTTCCTTAATAAGGCGAAGTGTTTAGTGTTCGACTCACACAACACCACTAGGAAAATAACAACACAACTTAAATATAAAAAAACACATATTACTTCAACATCATATGACTACTAACAACTAGACTTCTCCCACGTACTCAAGAACTAAAGTAACTACTCACAAGACATAAAGGAGATCATGATCAGAGGGGATAAATATATGATAAACAATCTGGACACAATGAAATTTCTCCAACAAAAGTAAATAGCATTCATCACACGGTAGTAATCAACACCGGTAGAGTAGAGAGGATACATAGTACGGATTACAACTCAAGATAAACTTGTGAGGTGAGATTGGATGGTGGTGAAGATGGTGCTGATGTTGGGTATGATGTTGATGATGATCTCGATGATTCCCGTGACGATGGTGATGACGATGGCGATGATCTCCCCTTCCGGGAGGTGTTCTCCCCGGCGGAATCTGCCCACCAGAGATGTCTTTTATCCTCTGTAGGTTTCCGCCACGGAGCGGCGGCGGAACTCCGAAAAATCTCCCTGTTTTAGGGTTTTTGGAATATGTGCGATATATATGCCAAAGGGGGGAGCCGGGGTGGCCCCAGGGGTCCAGGCGCCCTCCCGACGCGGCCAGGGTGGGGGCCGCGGCAGATGGCCGCCTGGGCACCCTGTGGCCCCCTCTGTCCCCTCTTCGACGTGTCTTCGTTAATCTTCTGAAAATGCCCTCCATCGATTTTCAGGTAATTTTGAGGTATTCTTCTTCAGCAACTCAGCGTCCACTTTTTACCGCTGAATCCTGCGTCTGCTGCTTCGGGATCGGAAAGTTGCAAACTGTGTAAATAAGCCAAAACAACATAATAACAGCATCGTAACATGAAATATATCAATGAATAGGAAAGAATTACTATATAAAATAGTGATGCATTTTGCACGTATCAACTCCCCAAGCTTAGACCTCGCTTGTCCCCAAGCGAATACTGAGCTCGGTAAACCTATCCACAAGTTTAGAGAGTGAAGTGTCGATAAATACAGTACGGACAAGAAGCATCAAGGTTTCTTCATCAAACTCAAGCATCCTCAACAGCAACCTCACCTCTTAAGGTCCTTATGAGAAAGTAATAACAATTATAATCAAAAGTAAGGCTGAGAAAACTCATCAAATTATGGAAAACATATCCTTGGTCAAAGGACAACTAATAACTTTTACCTTTGCTCCTTCACTTTATATGATGACACAATTTGAATTTTTTTGAAAGAACATGTTATTAGTCATGAAGTGCAAATGCTAACACAAAGGAAGATGTTTGCTTAGCAAAAGCTTTCGCAAACAACTTACTTATCAAAAGATAATGTTAACGATGATATGGCATGACAAAAATTAATGCATCATTATATGGATGAATCCTCATCAACATCAAGTGTCTATTCTCTTTTGGGAAAACAAAGAAGTAGGAAAACTGACTCAACATAAAAGTAAAGGAAAGGCCTTGTTAAAGGAAAGCAGGGAAAACTCATGTGTTATCCTGAAATCAAACATAATAAAAATATATTTTGGGGGGGGCGGGGTGCATAGTTTGTCAACGAATGCTAATAGATAGCTCAATTACTTCTCAAGATGGACAAGTTTCGAGGAACGGCTCCCAAGTGGGGACGATCACATCCCCTTAATCTCCTTTCTTTATCACTGCCAAAGTTTGTGATTTCTAATAGACCAAACGTGAAGGAGGGTTTGTTTGTTATATTATCTTTCGAGCTGGGCGCACTCATGCCAGTTCCTCATCGTATAATGGGTTTGCAGATTAGACATGCTGTAACAGCCCAGATTTCACAAAAATTTAAATTTTTGTTTTCGGTGTGAATTGTTTGATTGTCTAATTTGTTTGCGGTATTTGCATCCCTGATTTATCGATGGCGATTATTTTTCCCCCTCTTATCTCGTACCGGACGAAGACCGACCCTTTCCACCTTGACACTCGACCTTTGCGACACCGAGTTTCGCCCGATCACCGTCGCGAAAACCGCATGAGACCAGCCACAACCAACGGATCGCGCAGTTCGAAGTTTTACCAGAATCGGAGGTCCTGCGGACCCCTGGCGGTCAGAAACGTGAGCATGGTGCGCTCGAGAGAAAAACTGGGGATGTTTTTGCAAACTGCCAGCCACCTGGGCTATATAAAGACCACCACACTCCCACCTCTTTCTAGGGTTTCCCTAGTCACATATTTGCAGCCACCCCGCTGTTTTGCCCCAAATCTGCCCAATAGACCCCCAAATCACGAAATTCCTAGCTCTGCGATCTGGACCGTCGGATCGGCCGATCCAACGGCCCAGATCGCTCCTGGATCCCCTACCAACCACATCTCCTCCCTCCTCCAGCCCGAGCTCCACGGCCGCCGTTGCCTTCCTCCGGCCGACCATCGGGCCACGCCGGACGCCCCACCTTTCCTCCCGCGCCTCTCTCCTCCTTCCTCATTCCCTCCTCACCTCCTTCTTTCCCTTGCTGCAGGCGCCGCCGCGCTCGTCGGAGTGCCGCCGCGCCATGGACGGTGGCTGGCCCGAGAAGGAGCTCGATATCGCGGCCGCCCCTCGCCCGGATCTGGATGCCTCTCCCCTGGATCCGTCTCCCCCGCCGCGGATCCGCCCCACGCCGGCCTCCTCCACCGCCTAGCTCGCCCCCTCGCCGGAGACCCAACGGCATCCGCCGCCTGGAGCCATGGCCGACGGGGAGCTCGGTCTCCCCGATCCAGCCACTCGCGCCCGGTGTGGGCTGGCCCAGTTGCCATGCGCCCACGTGGCCCAGAGCGGCCACGGCCCAACAGCTCTGCAGCACCAGGCCAAATTGGGCCGAAGCCCAAGGGGTGAGGACCTTTTTCTTTTTTGTTTTGTTTTGTTGTTTAGTTTTTTCCCTGTCTAACTCCTGCGAATTTTGCTAAGTCTGAAAAATGCTGCTGCTGATTCAATTTTGCGCTGTAGTTAACGAGTGATCTGTAGCTCGGATCGTGATGCGCCCAAAATGAAAATTTCTTAGAATTGTGTGTACTTCAATCCATCTTTTGTGAGAATTTTGATTTGAGGTCATATTGATGGTGAAAATCTGTGTTAAAGTGGGTATCAGGTCGTTAAACTGCTACTAATTGCTGTTATGTGCTGCTGTTGTTATTTTGTTGCAACTTTGCATGATGATTGTGACACATCCATGAGGCCTATTGCATTGATCCTTTTTCCTATGTGTTAAGAATCATGTGTACTTCATTCCCATGCTTTAACTTGTCATGTTTGGCTGCTTTAGCTATATTAAATCTTGCTCCAAAGTGGTGATCTTGATGTTAATGTGCTGCTGTTTTTGACAGCCACCTCTGTTTTTCTCTAAGTCTGTAACGTTCCGATGCCATGTTGCATGCTTAATATCTTTTGATCTATGATGCCTATTTGCATGATTCTTTTTGCCATGCCTTCCTTTTCATGTCTAATTTAGTTTCATATCATTTGTGAGCATGTTTTCATTGATTATCCTGTTGATGCATTGCTCTAAAGTGTGCTTCCTGATGTTGGCAGATTGTGCCCGTAACTTGTTTTGCTTGTATCTTTTTAATCGTAACTCCGTTTGGGGTGTTCTTTATATGTAACTTGATTAGTTTTTCGTGTAATTTGTGTTTATGCTATTGTTTGCTGTTGTTAACCAACCTAAATTATGGTTTAGGACAGAACAGTACCAAATGGTTTAATCATCGTTTGACACTTAGTGTTATGCCATGTTTAGGTTGTGCCTCACTTAAATTGCCTAGCATAGATAGTTTTCTTTATGCTTCACCTCTTGCCATGTTTGTGTGCTATGCCATGCTTGCTTGAGTTTCCGTGTTAACAACCTTTGTTGATCACCTGTAGCTAAACAACTTGAACCACCGTAAACGTGCGGTATTCGTCGTGTGTGACCGATACCCCACTTAAACTGTTACTAACCGTTCTCGACGATAGATCCGTATCGCGTTTTCGTGCTATGTGTTTCCTTCTTGAGCATGTTATGCTTCGTAGTAATAGATGCTTTCTCGTTGATTGCTTTTCAGTGTTTACCCTCTTGCGTGCTTCCGCGGGTACCTCTCGGAGACGATGCGAGCTTGCGATCAACTACACCTTCGGAACCCGACTTCTCAACAGGCAAGGACTATATATTACTTATGATCCATTCTATTTCAACTAGCAGTTTTCATGGTAGACTAGGTTAGGTTCGATGTTTGATCCTACCACATGTTTACAACCTCTTTCAAACCGATACAGCCATGTCCCTTCCCAGCAAACCTTGCACTTCTATGTTACTATTGCTCGTTGCTCAGCCCCTGCTTAGTATGAATGCTTAGGATGCTACGATGTTACCCTGTTACTCCTTGGTTTGGGATATCACATTATAATTATTATTATTTTTGTTGATGATATGATTATTATAATGTTGACTATATTCGACGAAGGATGGAAGGTCTAGGCTATCCCGCCCCGACGCTTTGTTCCATTCGAGTCACCTAGGATCTGAGTTCCGGGTATTGGTTTTGAGACTGAGAGTGCCTAACCGCGTGTGGGATTTTAGGGGGTCCCCTTTTCTTACCTACCTAGCTTCAAGCATTTCTAGTGGTGACCCAAGCTGATTTACCATTTGAAACCGTGTGTGTGCTGGTCAGCTGCCAGTAGTTTTCAAACCAACCCGGACCAGTGAGGACATAGTTCCCTTGCTGGCCCATCATGACCGGCTGAGGACCCGGTTTCCCATGTGTGATTAACCGGCAATCCAAACCTGGAGTCATACGGTAGAGACCGGATCGAGAGCGCGGCCGGCTCCTGAGATGGATGTCGACTCACCGGGGGCCACCCGGATTTTCTCGTTATTAGCTAGAGGGACCTGTCGTTTCGGATCTCTTGGTACTAAATCATAAAATGGTTGCCTGTGATGGGTAGCAACTGAGAGAGATGGGCGTGCATGCGGAGCCTTGTAATGGGTAGTTGGTACACCCCTGCAGGGTTAAATCTTTTCGAGAAGCCGTGTCCATGGGGGATGACTTGAGACCTACTCCTTGTTCATAGACAACAACAACTGAGATAATCTTAATATAACTTGATCAACATGTGTGTGCCTTGACAGCTTCTTCTTCGTCGGGATGCGAAGAGGCGGACAAGGATAGGATAGGTGTTATGATTGCGTAAGTAGTTGATAGCAAGACTTGTTGGAGGCGATTTCCTCATTGAATGCTTGGCTTCTTATCTTACTCTCTAGATCGTTAGCCACTTCATAAATGCTAGTGCGGAAGCAACCTCACCACTTACCCCATCCTTACCGTAAACTACTAGTTGTCCGAGAATGACGAGTGATGAAGTTCTTGCTGGGTCAGATGCCCACTACAGTTGGATGCTGAGTACCTCTGTACTCATGATACTACCCCCAAACTCTTTGCAGGGTTCTTGATCGACAACAGGTATGGTGATCGACGTTTCACGTGGAGACTCGACGACGACTAGTTAGGCGGATCACGGCGGAGGGCCTGGACCCGTGTGGTTATGGGGATTGATGATTTTCTCTTTGCCACTAGGCATTTGATTGTAGTCTGTACTCAGACATGTACCTTCCGCTGTTGTATTGTATTTGAGGCAGTTGTATGCCGATTGTATGAGATGTTGTATCCTTGTATCTGTAATGTTGTGATATCATGATGGAAAAATGGGGCATATGGCTATGTCATATGTCGCGGTGGGACCGATATGTGCTTCGTCCCCGGATCTGGATGGAAACATCTAGATATGGAACAGTACCACACATCGGGCCTTACACATGCAATCCCGGGATAAAACTTGTCCAACTTAAGAAGATCATGAATTACCTACTACTTCCTCATGAGCTAAAGAAGAGGCACAAAACAGGACATGTTGAACATTTAAGGATAACACATAAATTCTATACTTCTAGGAGTGGTAGAAGAATACCACGAATAGAAAGTTATGGTGGACTCAAATGGAAGGTATTGGTTTCAGGGTATGGATGCACAAGAAGAAATTTGCTAGGCAAAAGGGTTTGGCTAGCAAAGGCTTTGAGAGAACAGACAATTGATGCTAACTTAGATGCAAAACATATAAAGCATAAACATTAAGGTAAGCATAACACATCAATTTGTCTTCCTTGTCAACATAACACTTCAAGCATAATAACATAAAGGTTTTGGCTATGTCGCTACTTGAGAAAACATGCATGTTGTCAAGACCAAAGCTATGTTTGCCAAAATTATTTAAAGTTTCCAAAGCCATACCTGGGTCAATACTCCCCATAAGAATCATCATATAAGGTCGAGTGAAGCGAAGGAACCAATAGACTTCTCATTAATATTCCATCATAGACGACTCCACACTCACGGATACAAACTCTCCACATAAGGAGTGATAGACCTTAATACAAACACCTATATCATATAATAACTTCCCGAGACATGATATGACTCTACTTGACTCTAAAAGACTAAGATAAAGAAAAAGATATCGGGCACTCCCCCAAGCTTGGAACGAGCTGGGGGTGCCATTACCCAAGGAGATTTAATCCTCATTCCTGTTGTGGTTGTTGTTGATGTAGTCATGGACTAAGCGCTTCCATGGTAGAGGTTCCCCAATCCCATGAGAGCCTTCGGTCTCCAAGATCCTGCTTTCAGCACCTAAACCAATGCGCATAAACTTTAGTTCATACTCACAGTTCTGGTTGTGTAGATCATAGATCTGCCCTTGGAGATCATCAATTCTTTCTTCTGCCGTGGTGATGCTTGAACAAATCCCCCTCATCTCCTTCTTGTAGAACGTCTTCAGCTCGTTGATGATGTCGAAATTGGCTTCAACACCCCGCTCAACCATCTTCTTCTACTTGAAGACTTCTTGCTCCATCTCTTCTAGCCTGGCCTCGATGCTCCCCTCCTTGGCAGGTTCCTTCATATCCTCTTGGTGAAGGGCACCATCCTCCAACTGGACGGTTCGAGGATGGTTCTTCACCTGAGCAAGGTAAGGGTTGATTACGTTGACGATGAACTTGTCCTTTAGGGAACTTGGAGAAGCCATGGCACATAGGTCTAGCTAAAATATTTAATGGCAGAAACAGCTCGAAAAGAAAACACGCGAAATCGAGAGATACGGTGCCGGGACTATCCGGGCAAATATATAGAAAAAATTTCTGCAACAATACGAAGGTAACGAGCCAAAGTGGAGTCAGAGACGGGCTCCGGGGTGCCTAGGCGGCCTCCCGGCGCGGCCAGGAGGTAGGCCACGCCAGGAGGGCGCTTGGGCCCCCTGGAGCTCCTCTCCGGCTCCAATTAGGCTCTGAATTTTCTATATTTTTCAAAAACGCGTAATTTGGAACTTTTATGGCGGTTCGCAATGTTTCCTTACCGTAATACATACCTTTTCTTATTCTGCTTCTACTGGTGTATGAAACGGCGCTGCAACATAATCTTCATGAGTTGTTGTGTGTATTATATTTACATCAACGTTGACGGGATCTCCCGCCATGTAATGCTTGAGTCTTTTCCCATTCACAACTTGAGATTTGGTGCCATCAAAATTGTTAATCTTAATTGCACCTGACCGGTAAACTTCTTCGATATGAAATTTCCCTTCCCATCTTGAAAGTAATTTACCTGGAGAAAACCTGAAATGGGATCTAAACAATAAAACTTTATCACCAACATGAAATTCACGTTTTAGAATCCTTCTATCATGCAACTTCTTTACCTTTTCTTTAAACATTTTAGCACTCTCGTAAGCTTCACTTCTCCACTCATCTAGAGAAGTCAAGTTCATGAGACGCTTTCCCCAGCCAACTTTGGGTCAGCATTAAGCTCTCTAACAGCCCAGAAAGCTTTATGTTCTAATTCTAATGGCAAATGAAAAGCCTTGCCATAGACCATCTTATACAGGGACATGCCCATGGGGTTTTTGTAAGCAGTTCTATACGCCCACAAAGCATCTCCTAACTTCTTTGACCAGTCCTTTCTCGAACTGTTAACTGTCGTTTGCAAGATCAGCTTGATCTCTCTATTGGTGAGCTCAGCTTGCCCACTAGTTTGAGGATGGTACGGTGAAGCAATTCTATGATTGACATCGTACTTGGCTAGAGCTTTTCTAAAAGCTCCATGCGTGAATTGTGATCCTCCATCATTCATAAGATACCTAGGTACACCAAACCTAGGGAAAATTACATCTTTGAGCATTTTCAAAGATGTCTTGTGATCAACACTCTTAGTGGGGATTGCTTCAACCCACTTGGTCACATAATCAACAGCCACTAAAATGTGAGTGTACTTGTTTGAAGGAGGAAAAGGACCCATAAAATCAAAACCCCAGCAATCAAAAGGCTCAATCACTAGTGAGTAATTCATAGGAATCTCATTCCTCCTACTAATATTACCAACTCTCTGACACTTATCACAAGATAAAACATAATTTCTAGCATCTTTAAAGAGAGTAGGCCAATAAAAACTTGATTGGTGAACCTTATGCGTGGTCCTCTCACCGGCGTGATGTCCTCCATAGAGACTATCGTGACATTGTTTGAGAATGTCTTTCTGCTCATATTCCTGTATGCATCTTCTCTCGATCCCATCAGGACCTTCTTTGAAAAGATGAGGGTCATCCCAGAAGTAGTGCCTCAAAACATGGAAGAACTTCTTCCTCTGCTGAAATGTTCAACCTGGAGGAAAATACTTTGCAACGATACAATTAACATAATCTGCAAACCAAGGATCAGAGAGAGATTGTACTTTTACAACGGCAAGTTGTTCATCTGGGAAACTGTCGTTGACTGGGATGGGGTCATGCGGTATATCTTCCAACCTTGAAAGATTGTCAGCAGCCGGATTGTCTGCTCCTTTTCTATCAACAATCTGTAAATCAAATTCTTGAAGAAGGAATACCCACCTGATGAGTCTTGGTTTGGCATCATTCTTCGACATAAGGTACTTAAGAGCAGCATGGTCAGTATGAATAATCACTTTTGAATCAACAATATAAGGCCTAAACTTATCACAAGCAAACACTAGTGCTAAGAATTCCTTCTCAGTAGTAGCATAATTCTTTTGAGCACTATCAAGGGTGTTGCTAGCATAATGTATAACATTCAATTTCTTATCAACCCTTTGTCCTAAAACAGCTCCAACAGCAAAATCACTAGCGTCACACATAATTTCAAAGGGAAATTTCCAGTCAGGTGGTTGTACTATAGGAGCGGTTATCAAAGCTTTCTTAAGGACTTCGAAACCTTCCTTAAAATCGTCATCAAATACAAAAGGAACATCCTTCTGGAGAAGATTAGTGAGGGGTCTCGAGGTCTTCAAAAAGTCATTGATAAATCTTCTATAGAAACCAACATGACCTAGAAAACTACGAATACCTTTAATGTCCCTTGGATAGGGCATCCTTTCAATAGCTTCAATCTTCGCCTTGTCCACTTCAATTCCCCTCTCGGAAATCTTGTGACAAAGCATGATACCTTCGTTAACCATGAAGTGCCATTTTTTCCAATTTGGAACTAAGTTTGTATCCTCGCATCTCTGCAAAACTTTATTAAGATTGTGGAGACAGTGGTCAAAGGAAGTTCCATAGACGGAGAAATCGTACATGAAAAATTGAAGACATACATCTCTGAAAAGTAGAAGGTGCATTGCATAAACCAAAAGGCATACGCCTGTAAGCATAAGTACTGTAAGGACATGTGAAAGTGGTCTTCTCTTGATCGGCAGTGTTGACATAAATTTGAGAGAAGCCAGAGTACCCATCAAGATAGCAAAAGTGGGTGTTTTTAGAAAACCTTTCTAGCAACTGATCAATAAAGGGCAGCGGGTAATGGTCCTTCTTGGTTTCTTTGGTCCACTTCCTGTAATCAATACACATTCTATATCCAATAACAACTCTTTGAGGTATTAGTTCATTTTTATCATTAGGAACAACAGTCATACCTCCTTTTTTTGGAACACAATGAACTGGATTTACCCACCTACTATTAGCTATAGGATATATGATACCTGCGGCTAGAAGCTTGAGAATCTCCATCCTAACCACGTCCTTCATCCTTGGGTTCAGCCGTCGTTGATGATCAACAACTGGCTTAGCATCGGGCTCGAGATTAATAGTGTGTTGGCAAATCGATGGACAAATCCCATTAAGGTCATCAATGGTATAGCCCAAGGCACCACGGTGTCTGCGAAGTGTCTCCAATAATTGCACTTCTTAAAATCCTGAAAGGTTAGCATTGATAATGACAGGATATATTTTCTTTTCATCTAAATAGGCATACTTGAGCGTATCGGGCAATGGTTTGAGGTCAAACACCGGGTCTTCTTTTGGTTGTGCTAGGATTCCTAAAGGCTCAACTAGAAGGTTGTGCTTCAGGATAGCAGTTTGTCTTGTGAATATTTCTTCTAACTCATTTCTTTCCTACACATGCATATTTTTCTCGTGGTATTCCATATATTGCTACAAAGGATCATTAGGAGGAATAGCAATAGAAGCAATATTTTCAATAATTTTATCATCACTGAGTAAATCAGTACCACGAGGTTGCTTGGAAAATTTAGAAAAGTTAAATTCATATGGCTCACCATTGAATTCAAAAGAGACTTTACCTTTTTTACAATCTATAATAGCACCACAAATTCTGAGGAAAGGTCTACCAAAGATAATAGGGCAAAAACTATCTTGCACTGAACAAAGTACAAGAAAGTCGGTAGGATACTTTACCTTTCCACAAAGGACTTCAAAATCTCTCACAATTCCAATGGGCGAGATAGTTTCTTTGTTTGCTAGATAAATGGTGGCATAGATCTCTTCAAGTTCACAGGGTGAAATCTCACCCATGATCTCCTGATAGAGTGAATAAGGAATAGCGCTAGCACTGGATCCTATATCGCAAAGCCCGTAATAGTTGTGATTTCCTATCTTGACAGATACAACTGGTGTACCTGAAATTGGACTCTTATTCTTGGCTGTGACAATGTTAGTTTAAACAACACAAAAATTTATCTTGGAATCTGAAACATCATTAGTAACTAAATCTTTAACCATCGCAACTTGAGGATCGACCTTGATCAGGTCCTCCGGTTCGTCAGTTCTTCTCCCACTTTTATTTATTATGCCTGGCACAGAAGAGTGCTCCCTCATCCTTGTAGGAAAAGGGGGCTTTACATAAATAGTTGCAGGCAGAATAGGGTCATCCACATGAATATCAACAGGTAATTCTTTAAAGGGCTTATGGTACTGAGCCTTCTCTTCTTTCGAAGAGTCAATGTGAGAGGCAAAGTTCTTACAGAAATCAATCATAAGCTGGGAATCAGGACCAATCTTAGAACAAAAGGTATTAAAATAATCAGTTTTCACATAGCTCTCAATATAATCATGCTCATAATTTATAGCGGGTTCAATACCTTTGTCGATTTCCAATTCTTCTGTATTCTTCTGGATCCTCATGATGAGATCCCACTTTTCTTCGACGCTTCTTGTTTGTAATACCCCGCTAGAGGAGGCATCCAACATCTCCTTATCCTGACGAGAAATCCTGGCATAAAAATTTGTAAGTATAATATCTCTAGGGAGTTCATGGATAGGGCATTTGAACATTAGGGATTTAAGTCTCCCCAAGCTTGAGCGATGCTCTCTCCGTCGCGAGACCAAAAGTTGTAGATGTAATTCCTGTCTCGATGAATTTCATGAAGAGGGTAAAACTTTGTATAAAAGAGAGACATAAGCTCTTCCCAATTAAGTAGATATGAATTATCGAGGAACTTATACCCATCTGAAGCTTTACCTATAAGTGATAAGGAGAATAATTTCTTCATGATGAATTCCAGTGACACACCTACAAGCTTAAATAAAAAACATAGTTGTGATAAATATAGCAAGTGTTCACCTAGATGTCTATCTCCTGCATAACAATTAGATAAGGCATAATTGATAATACCAGATGGTATTTTGTAAGGAACAATTTCAGTAGGGGTAGGAGTGACCACCACAGTTGTGGTGCGTTTCCCCATAAACAACGATCCAAGAGTAGAGGTGTCCATAAGGACAAAAGCAGCAACGGCAAAACAAAAACAGAAATATAAAAACTTTCTTACCAGCTTCACTTACTAATAGCACTACGCTCCCCGACAACGGCGCCAGAAAACAGTACTTGATGACCCTCAACTGTTGGGGGTCGTTTGTAGCGTTTTCGATAAATAAGAGTGTCGAACCAAACGAGGAGCAGAAGGTATTGGCAAGTGACTTTGGTAAAGAAATAGCTGCAGGAACTGAAAGATAACTTTTTAAGGGTTTTTGATATAAGCGACAAGAAGGTAAAAGCGAGCAAAGTAAAGAGCACCGAGGATTAACAAGTGGCCCAATACTTTTGAGCAAAGTAGTGGCATAGCAACTGAACTTATATTGGCTAAAGCGTTCTTGAGGACACACGGGAGAAATAGTCACGTGCTTTCGCCATATTCCGTATCGGTACTATGTGTTGTGCTGATAAGTGTTGAGTCGGTGGATCTATGCTAGTGCACCCTCCAGTCTAAGATAATTACACTCTCATGATTAAAAACCTTGCAAATATCCGGAAATACAAGATAGTAATTAAGGCAAAAGCCTAACCATAGCAATACGATCGATGATCCATTGTTCCCTTGTGCAAAAGAGTGCGAACTGGGGTTCAGGTTTCTGTCACTCCGGCAACCCACCGTAAGCAATCTTTGTACACAATGCATTCCCCTAGGTCCTTAATAAGGCGAAGGGTTGAGTGTTTGACTCACACAACACCACTAGGAAAATAACCACACAATTTAAATATCAAACAACACATATTACTTCAACATCACATGACTACTAACAACTAGATTTCTCCCATGTCCTCAAGAACTAAAGTAACTAATCACAAGACATAAAAGAGATAATGATCAGCGGGGATAAATATATGATAAACAATCTGGACACAATGATATTTCTCCAACAAAACTCAATAGCATTCATCACACGGTACTAATCAACACTGGTAGAGTAGAGAGGATAGATAGTACGGATTACAACACAAGATAAACTTGTGAGGTGAGATTGGATGGTGGTGAAGATGGTGCTGATGTTGGGGATGATGTTGATGACAATATCGATGATGCCCGTGACGGTGGTGACGATGGCGAAATCTGCCCGCCAGAGATGTCTTTTCTCCTCTGTAGGTTTCCGCCACGGAGCGGCGGAGGAACTCTGAAAACACTCCCCGTTTTAGGATTTTTGGAATATGTGCGATATGTAGGCTAAAGGGGGAGCCTGGGTGGCCCCAGGGGTCCAGGCGCCCTCCTGGCGTGGCCAGGGTGGGGGCCGCGCCAGGTGGCCGCCTGGGCACCCTGTGGCTCCCCTCTGGACCCTCTTCGACGTGTCTTTGTTAATCTTCTGAAAAATTCCCTTCGTCGATTTTTTGTTAATTTGGAGGTATTCTTCTTAAGCAACTAAGCGTCCACTTTTTACCGCCGAATCCTTAGTCTACCTAAGTCAAATTTTAGTTTGTCTTACTACTTAAGGTTGAACTGGGCGACACCAGCTCCAACCCAAACCCCTTTATTAAATCTTGCCCACTCAAGTTTTATTAAGGTGAATATCTGTCAAGATCCTCCAGTAACAGTAATGTCTAGTAGCTCAAGGTTGTCCATAACCGGGGACACGACTAATCATGATTAGTTTTTACTCTGCAGAGGTTAGTACACTTTCCCCACTGGATTCAACCCGAAGATTGAGACGAAGTCTTTCAGAAGAGGTCGCCGACACGGCAATCCGGTGCACCTATCACACCTACATCTGCTAGCTTTGCACGGCAGAGGCTTCCTACAACGTACTCAACTAAGCCAGAGACCATATGGCCAGCGGCTGTACATGGAATCTCCTAGTCACCAAGTATGTCTGATCTTTTTGAGCCTGGACGGGGCCCACTTATGTTCAGAGGGTAGATACAATGACGTTCCTTACTCCACCAATATCAGCCATTAGGGGTACAACCTGGTCTCACCTTAGATAAGGTACGAGCCCCCAGGAAGCACTCCCTGACCATCCAGAGGTGTATTGTAATTAAGGTTTTATAGTCAAGCAATTAAATTCTCACATAACTCAATGAAATCTCAAACCAATCCCGTCTACAAGCATAGCAATATATAACAAACACGAACTAGGGCGACAAAGAATAAAGGATCAGATCATATGGCTATCCTACCAGGTTTGCAGCAATAGTAATATAGTAGCATTCCTACACATGCATAAGGTGATAAAGTACTTGTAACGACCCAATTCACATAGAATTGGAGTCTCTATGATCAAGTGCCAGTCCCTGGATTTAACCCGCTGGCACACACAGTATCATAGATGTATATCAAAGTACAAGTGCATCATTATTACATCATATGATCTATTAGCAAACCATGTTCCCCCACATCCTAGCAAACCATGTTCCCCCACACTATCAAACAACCATGTTCCACCACATCCTAGCAAACCATTGTTTGGCCATGTACCTTGCTTGCTTAACCACTTCTTAGTATGCATTCTCAGGATGCTACAACTATTCCCTTGTTAATCCTTGGATTGGGCTATCACATTATTATGTTGTTGTGGATGATATGATTATTATAATGTTGACTATATTCGACGAAAGCACCAAGGCTATCCCGCCTTGGTGCTTTGTTCCATACTAGTCACCTAGGATCTGAGTTCCGGGTATTGTGTCACTTGACGAGCGTGCCTAATCGTGTGTGGGATTATATGGGGTACCCTTGTCTTACCTATCTAGATCCAAACTCATCGGGGGCAGTTGGTACACCCTGCAAGGTTAAGTATTTTCTAGAAGCCGTGTCCGCGATTATGGACGATTTGAGACCTACTCCTTTTCATAGATAACTACAACTGATATAATCTTAATAACGTGATCAACGTGTGTGTGCCTTGACTACTTCTTCTTCATCGGGTGATCAAGGGGAGGACAAGGATAGGATAGGTGTTATGATTGCATAAGTACCTAATAGCAGAATTGTTGGAGGAAATTCCTCATCGAATGCTTGGCTCCTCATCTTACTCTAAATACATCGTTAGCCACCTCATATATTGCTAGTGCGGCCGCAACCTCAACCACTACCCGCATCTTACCGTGAGAAGTTAGTTATCTGACTTGTTGATATAGCTCACCCCCTTCTTCTCTCTTTTATGTACCTATGAAAACAATCTTGGACTACAGAGGAGCCTGATGCCCTTCCTTCCGGACGCCTTCACGAAGACTCGACGACGACTAGTTAGATGGATCCCGGCGGAGAGCCTGGACCCGTGTGGTTACGAGATTGGTGTGTTTTACCTTTGCCAATAGGCATTGATTGTAGTTTGTACTCAGAGATATATCTTCCGCTGATGTATTGTATTAAGGTAGTTGTATGCCGATTGTTGAAATCCGAGACATATGGCTTCGTCATATGTCGCAATGGGTGCGATATGTGCTTCGTCCTCGGGTTGGGCGGAAACGTCCAAATCTAAACATTACCACATATCGGGTCTTACAGTGAACTACTAGTTATCCTAGAATGACGAGTGATGAAGTCCTTGCTCGGTCAGTTGACCACTACAGTTGGATGATGAGTACTTCTGTACTCTTGATACTACCCCCAAACTCTTTTGAGGATTCTTGATCGACAACAGATATGGTGATCGATGTTTCACGTGGCGACTCGACGACGACTAGTTAGTCGGATCCTGATGGAGAGCCTAGACCCTTGTGTGTAACAACCCGATTCGCTAAGAATCCAAGTCTCTGTGCATTATGTGCTAGTCCCTGGATCAATAGCTAGCACACACACAGTACATGATGTAATATCAAGAATAAACCACATTTCATAAATATTACATCGAAGATCCAGTATTACAATTAAGCATACCTGCATAGCTCAAGGCTAGCTTACAATTAGAATATAGCGGAAAAACAATAAAGAGCTTCGTGGCGTCCATCAACTCCACCGGCAAGTTGAGTATACACATCGTAACCCTACAACGCATCACTTACTCGTCGTATACAATCCTGCAACACCGAAGGTTACAACCCGAAAACGGGTCAGTACATCTGATTTGTACGGCAAGTCACCCGAAAAAGGATATACCAGACCTATCGCTACATGCAAGGATAAGTCAAAGGAAGTCATTTGGTTTTTACTTTGCAGAAAGATGATTTTTTCCTTAGTCTACCTAAGTCAAATTTTAGTTTGTCTTTCTACTTAAGGTTCAACTGGGCGACACCAGCTCCAACCCAAACCCCTTTATTAAATCCTTCCCACTCAAGTTTTATTAAGGTGAATATCTGTCAAGATCCTCCAGTAACAGAAATGTCTAGTAGCTCAAGGCTGTCCATAACTGGGGACACGGCTAATCATGATTAGTTTTTACTCTGCAGAGGTTAGTACACTTTCCCCACTGGATTCAACCCGAAGATTGAGACGAAGTCTTTCAGAAGAGGTCACCGACACCCAACGGCAAGCCGGTGCACCTATCACACCTACATTTGCTAGCTTTGCACGGGAGAGGCTTCCTACAACGTACTCAAGTAATCCAGAGAACATGTGGCCAGCGGCTGTACATGGAAGCTCCTAGTCACCAAGTATGTCTGATCTTGTTGAGCATGGACGGGGCCCACTTACGTTCAGAGGTTAGATACCATGACGTTTCTTACTCCACCAATACCATCCATTAGGGGTACAACCTGGTCTCACCTTAGATAAGGTACGAGCCCCCAGGAAGCACTCCCTGCCCTTCTAGAGGTGTATTCTAATTAAATTTTGATAGTCAAGCAATTAAATCCTCACATAACTCAATTAAATCTCCAACCAATCCTGTCTACGAGCATAGAAATATATAACAAAGACAAACTAGGCGACAAAGAATACAGGATTAGATCATATGGCTATCCTACCAGGTTTGCAGCAATAGTAATATAGTAGCATTCCTACACATTCATAGGGCGATAAAGTACTTGTAACGAACCAATTCACATAAAATTGGAGTCTCTATGATCAAGTGCCAGTCCCTGGATCTAACTCATTGGCACACACAGTATCATAGATGTATATCAAAGTACAAGTGTATCATTATTACATCGTATGATCTTCTAGCAAACCATGTTCCCCCACATCCTAGCCAACCATTGTTTGGCCATGTACCTTGCTTGCTTAACCAATTCTTAGTATGCATTCTCAGGATGCTACAACTATTCCCTTTTTAATCCTTGGATTGGGATATCACATTATTATGTTGTTGTGGATGATATGATTATTATAATGTTGACTATATTCGATGAAAGCACCAAGGTTATCCCACCTTGGTGCTTTGTTCCATACGAGTCACCTAGGATCTGAGTTCCGGGTATTGTGTCACTTGACGAGCGTGCCTAATCGTGTGTGGGATTCTATGGGTTCCCCTTGTCTTACCTATCTAGGTACAAACTAATCGTGGGCAGTTGGTACACCCTGCAGGGTTAAATATTTTCGAGAAGTTGTGTCCGCGATTATGGATGATTTGAGACCTACTCCTTTTTCATAGATAAATACAACTAATATAATCTTAAAACTTGATCAACGTGCGTGTGCCTTGACTTCTTCTTCTTCATCGGGTGATGAAGGGGAGGACAAGGATAGGATAGGCGTTATGATTGCTTAAGTACCTGATAGCAGAATTATTGGAGGTGATTCCTCATCGAATGCTTGGCTTCCCATCTTACTCTAAATACATACTTAGCCACCTCATATATTGCTAGTGCGGCCGCAACCTCAACCACAACCCCCATCTTACCATGAGAAGTTAGTTATCTGACTTGTTGATATAGCTCACCCCCTTCTTCTCTTTTTTATGTTCCTATGTAAACGATCTTGGACTACAAAGGAGCCTGATGCCCTTCCTTCCGGACGCCTTCACGGAGACTCGACAACTACTAGTTAGCTGGATCCCGACGGAGAGCCTCGACCCGTGTGGTTACGAGATTGGTGTGTTTTACCTTTGCCAATAGGCATTGATTGTAGTTTATACTCAGACATATATCTTCCGCTGATGTATTGTATTAAGGGAGATGTATGCCGATTGTTGAAATCCGAGACATATGGCTTCGTCATATGTCGCAATGGGTGCGATATGTGCTTCGTCCTCGGGTTTGGGCGGAAACGTCCAAATCTGAAACATTACCACATATCGGGTCTTATAGTGAACTACTAGTTATCCTAGAATGACGAGTGATGAAGTCCTTGCTCGGTCAGTTGACCAATACAGTTGGATGATGAGTACTTCTGCACTCATGATACTACCCCCAAACGCTTTTGAGGGTTCTTGATCGACAACATGTATGGTGATCGACATTTCACGTGGAGACTCGACGACGACTAGTTAGGCGGATCCTGTTGGAGAGCCTAGACCCTTGTGTGTAACGACCCGATTCGCTAAGAATCCAAGTCTCTGTGCATTCTGTGCTAGTCCCTGGATCAATAGCTAGCACACACAGTACATGATGGAATATCAAGAATAAACCACGTGTCATAAATATTACATCAAAGATCCAGTATTACAATTAAGCATACTTGCATAGCTCAAGGCTAGCTTACAATTAGAATATAGAGGAAAAACAATAAAGATCTTCGTGGCGTCCCTCAACTCCACCGGCAAGTTGAGTATACACATCGTAACCCTACAACACATCACTTACTCGTCGTATACAATCCTGCAACACCGAAGGTTACAGCCCGACAACGGGTCAGTACATCTGATTTGTACGGCAAGTCACCCGAAAAAGGATATAACAGACCTATCGCTACATGCAAGGATAATTCAAAGGAAGTCTTATGGTTTTTTACTTTGCAGAAAGCTGATTTTTCCTTAGTCTACGTAAGTCAAATTTTAGTTTGTCTTACTACTTAAGGTTGAACTGGGCGACACAAGCTCCAACCCAAAACCCTTTATTAAATCTTGCCCACTCAAGTTTTATTAAGGTGAATATCTGTCAAGATCCTCCAGTAACAGTAATGTCTATTATCTCAAGATTGTCCATTACCGGGGACACGACTAATCATGATTAGTTTTTACTATGCAGAGGTTAGTACACTTTCCCCACTGGATTTAACCCGAATATTGAGACGAAGTCTTTCAGAAGAGGTCACCGACACCCAACGACAAGCCGGTGCACCTATCACACCTACATCTGCTAGCTTTGCACGGGAGAGGGTTCCTACAACGTACTCAACTTAGCCAGAGACCATATGGAAAGAGGATGTACAAGGAAGCTCCTAGTCACCAAGTATGTCTGATCTTTTTGAGCCTGGACGGGGCCCACTTACGTTCAGAGGGTAGATACCATGACGTTCCTTACTCCACCAATACCAGCCATTAGGGGTACGACCTGGTCTCACCTTAGATAAGGTACGAGCCACCAGGAAGCACTCCCTGCCCGTCCAGAGGTGTATTCTAATTAAGGTTTGATAGTCAAGTAATTACATCCTCACATAACTCGATGAACTCTCAAACAAATTCCATCTACAAGCATAGCAATATATAACAAACACGAACTAGGGTGACAAAGAATACAGGATCAGATCATATGGCTATCCTACCAGGTTTGCAGCAATAGTAATATAGTAGCATTCCTACACATGCATAGGTTGATATAGTACTTGTAACGACCCAATTCACATAGAGTTGGAGTCTCTATGATCAAGTGCCAGTCCCTGGATTGAACTCGCTGGCACACACAGTATCATAGATGTACATCAAAGTACAAGTGCATCATTATTAGATCGTATGATCTACTAGCAAACCATGTTCCCCCACATCCTAGCAAACCATTGTTTGGCCATGTATGTTGCTTGCTTAACCACTTCTTAGTATGCATTCTCAGGATGCTACAACTATTCACTTGTTAATCCTTGGATTGGGCTATCACATTATTATGTTGTTGTGGATGATATGATTATTATAATGTTGACGAAAGCACCAAGGCTATCCCGCCTTGGTGCTTTGTTCCATACGAGTCACCTAGGATCTGAGTTCCGGTTATTGTGTCACTTGACGAGCGTGCCTAATCGTGTGTGGGATTCTATGGGGTCCCCTTGTCTTACCTATCTAGATCCAAACTAATCGTGGGCAGTTGGTACACCCTGTAGGGTTAAATATTTTCGAGAAGTCGTGTCCACGATTATGTACGATTTGAGACCTACTCCTTTTTCATAGATAACTACAACTGATATAATCTTAATAACTTGATCAACGTGTGTGTGTCTTGACTGCTTCTTCTTCATCGGGTGATGAAGGAGAGGACAAGGATAAGATAGGTGTTATGATGGCGTAAGTACCTGATAGCGGAATTGTTGGAGGCGATTCCTCATCGAATGCTTGGCTTCTCATCTTACTCTAAATATATCGTTAGCCACCTCATATATTTCTACTGCGGCCGCAACCTCAACCACTACCCCCATCTTACCGTGAGAAGTTAGTTATCTGACTTGTTGATATACCTCACCCCCTTCTTCTCTCTTTTATTTACCTATGCAAACGATCTTGGACTACAGAGGAGCCTAATGCCCATCCTTTCGGACGCCTTCACGGAGAATCGACGACGACTAGTTAGGTGGATCCCGGCGGAGAGCCTGGACCCGTGTGGTTACGAGATTGGTGTGTTTTACCTTTGCCAATAGGCATTGATTGTAGTTTGTACTCAGACATATATCTTCCGCTGATGTATTGTATTAAGCCGGTTGTATGCCGATTGTCGAAATCCGAGACATATGGCTTCGTCATATGTCGCAACGGGTGCGATATGTGCTCCTAGTCACCAAGTATGTCTGATCTTTTTGAGCCTGGACGGGGCCCACTTACGTTCAGAGGGTAGATACCATTACGTTCCTTACTCCACCAATACCAGCCATTAGGGGTACAACCTGGTCTCACATTAGATAAGGTACGAGCCCCCAGGAGGCACTCTCTCCCGTCTAGAGGTTTATTCTAATTAAGGTTTTATAGTCAAGCAATTAAATCCTCACATAACACAATGAAATCTCAAACCAATCCCGTCTACAAGAATAGAAATATATAACAAACACGAACTAGGGCGACAAAGGATACAGGATCAGATCATATGGCTATTCTACCAGGTTTGCAACAATAGTAATATAGTAGCATTCCTACACCTGCATAGGGTGATAAAGTACTTGTAACGACCCAATTCACATAGAAATGGAGTCTCTATGATCAAGTGCCAGTACCTAGATCGAACTCGCTGGCACACACAGTATCATAGATGTATATCAAAGTACAAGTGCATCATTATTACATCGTATGATCCAGGATAACATAAATAACAAGTTGCATAGCTCACCGCTAGCTTATTCAATATAAATATTGCGGAAGCAAAAGCAAATAACGAGGAGTCCCATCAACATTCACAAGCAAACATGCTGAGTGAAGACCCGCGACCCTAAACGCACCTTACTGGTCGTCTGAAAAACCTGCAACACCGAAGGTTACAGCCCGACAACGGGTCAGTACATATGATTTGTGCTGCAAGTCAAACGAAAAAGGATATAACAGACCTATCGCTACATGCAAGGATAAGTCAAAGGAAGGCTTAAGGTTTTGTTTTGCAGAAAGCTGATTTTTTCCAATCTACCTAAGTCAAAGTTTTAGTTTAACTTGCTACATAAGGTTGAACTGAGCTACACCGGTTCCAACCCATACCCCTTCATTAAATCTTTCCCACTCAAGTTTTATTAAAGTATTTCATCTGTCAAGACCATCCAACAACAGTAATTCCCAGTTTCTCAAAGTTGTCCATAACCGGGGACACTGCTAATCATGATCAGTTTGTATGCTCTGCAGAGGTCTGTACGCTTTTCCCACATGACCCAACCCGAAGATTGAGACGAAGTCTTCAGAAGAGGTCACCTCCACCCTTTGGTAGCCGGTACACCTATCATATCTACATCAGCTAGCTACCAGGGCCAGGCTCCCTACAACCTACTCGACTAAGCCAGAGCCCATATAGCCAATGGTCGTACATCGAAGCTACTAGTCACTAAGTTTGTCCGATCTTTTTGAGCCTGGACGGCACCCACTTAGGGTGCACTCTCATGTGCGCATTTCCTTAGATAAGGTGCACGACCCCATGGTGCCTTCCCTCCAAACCATTCACAACCATTAGGGGTACAACCTGGTCTCGCCTTAGATAAGGTACGAGCCCCCAGGAAGCACTCCCTGCCCGTCCAGAGGTGTATTATAATTAAGGTTTTCTAGTCAAGTCATTAAAATCCTTACACAGCTCAATGAAATCTCAAACCAATCCCCGTCTACAAGTATAGAAATATATATATATAACAAGCACGTGCTAGGTTGTCTAAGAAAACATGATAAGATCATATGGCTACCCTACCAGGTTTGCAGAAATAATATATAGTAGCATTTCTACACATGCATAGGGTGATATTTCTACATGATAAGTAAAAATATAGGTGGTGAAATGGTCAAAGTATGCTTGCCTTGATCCTGTTCCTGACGATCACACTCTTCATAGAACGAAGCGTTGCACTCCGGACAGTCTACACGATCAAACAATATAGCATTCAATACACCATATAACACATAAATAATGCAACAGTAAAAGAACCAAATGAACAGCAATAAAACCAACTAAACAGTAGCTAAATGATATCTACATGTCACCACGATCCCAACGCAACTGAAATCGTCGAAAATGGATACACCGTATAAAAGATATCGTCACCGGAAGTATCAATTTAAATATGTACAAAATTCAAATTAAAAAATTGTAACAGTGCAAAGTGCATCCTACTGTAAACTTGACTTCCCTACAGCCACAACACAAAAAGAATCACCTAAAAGGGAGCTACGGTTTAAAAGATATAGCGAATACGGTTCTAGGGTGAAATCTATGTAAAAAGGGCCTATTCGCTAATAAAATAAATTTTCTGTCGCAAACAAGTCCTCGGCTACGAAGCGAACGAGGTCCACTCCGACGAATAGTCCGGCGAACGTTCGCTGAATAACAAAACCGGGGTTAATCGAAAATAAACCCTAACCCAGAAAAAATCGGCCCCGATTTCTTTGTGGTCGTTGGATCTAGATCCAACGGCCGAGGGCGAGCGACGGAGGATCCAACCGACCGGCGAGGCGGCGGCCCGCAACGGAGGCCCGCAGTGGCGGCGCGAGGCTCGGCCGACCCGTCGCGGCGGCCCGGCGATGAGGAGGCGCGGGCGGCGGGGCACGGCGCTGGAGGCGGTGAGGTCCGGTGGGCGGCGGCTTACCGGCGGCGGTGCTCCGGCGGGGCGGCGGTGAGACGGCGGCGGCGGTTTCGTCCGGCGGCGACGGATTCCGAGCGGGTCCCACGTGAGATTATTTGGGTTTCAAAAAAAGAGAAAAAATGAAAAATATATATAGGCCCAGAAAATATATTTTTTTCCTGAGTCCGAAACGGACTCAAATTGCATGCGGCGCAAAATAGCACACTAGGCCGCTGGAAGGCCAAAAACGAAAACTCGTTTTAAAAAAAATTATTTGGTCAACCAACTACGAAGAACATTTTTAAATAGTAAAATATGAATTTTAAAAATGTCACAATAATAAAATAAAATAATAAAATAAAATAATAAAAATAATTGTTTTGACCGAAATTATTATTTGAGCTATTATGCAATTTTCATAAATACCTTTTATGCAATAAACTCCGTATAAAAAATTATAAAAATCCAAAAAATAAATTTGAGTCATTTATAATTCCTATGACACAGTTTATAAACACCCAAAAATATTTTCAACACTTTTCAACTTTATTTAAAAATGGGGATAAGTCATATTATATCCTCTCCAATAAAATTGCCTTAAGTTGAAAAATGTGTAAAATATTCATAAAATCGAAACAATGCAAAACTTCAGCATGACATGCATATGATGATCTATTAACATCCGAATTTATAAAATTGGGATGTTACAAACCTACCCCCTAAAGATGAACCTCGTCCTCGAGATTCGGGTTGGCTAGCAAAGAGGTGTGGATGATCTTGCTTCAATTCTTCTTGTCGCTCCCAAGTAGCTTCTTCATCGGTATGATGATCCCAGTGAACTTTGCATTGCTTGATTGTCTTGCTGTGGGTAACTCTTTCTGCAGTCTCCAGAATCTTCACAGGTTTCTCCTCATCAGTCCAGTCACTCTCCAACTGAATTGCCTCAAATGGTACTGTATCTCTCAAAGGAATATCTGCCATCTCTGCATGACACTTCTTCAGCTGGGATACGTGAAACACATCATGAACTCCCGACAAAGCTTTTGGAAACTCCAACTGATAAGCTACCTCTCCTCTGCGCTCCAAGATCTTGTAAGGCCCCACAAAACGTGGTGCTAACTTTCCCTTGATTCCAAACCTCTTGATTCCACGAATTGGTGAAACTCTGAGATATGCACGGTCCCCAACTTCATAGGATTCATCCTTGCGCTTCGCATCTGCATAACTCTTCTGCCTGGACTATGCTAACTTCAGCCTATCACGGATAAACTTGACCTTCTCCTCAGCATCTCTGATAAGGTCTGGTCCAAATAACTGACGTTCTCCTACCTCATCCCACATCAACGGTGTTCTGCACTTTCTGCCATACAGTAACTCAAATGGTGCCATCTGCAGACTAGCCTGATAACTGTTGTTGTATGAGAACTCAGCATATGGTAGATTATCATCCCAACTAGACCCATAGTCTAATGCACAAGCTCTCAACATATCCTCCAGAATCTGATTCACTCTCTCTGTCTGCCCATCTGTCTGTGGATGAAAAGTTGTACTGAATTCCAGCCTGGTGCCCAAGGTCTCATGCAACTGACGCCAAAACTTGGATGTAAACTGAGTACCTCTGTCAGACAATAACTTGCTTGGAACTCCATGCAGACAAAAAATCCTAGTCATATAAATCTTGGCTAGCTTAGCACTTGTATAAGTTGTCTATATGATCCCACTTCCAATCGGGTATAGGAAAAGCCGGCAACAATCCTGCTGGCTTCTGATGTTCAGCTTTGACTCTCTGGCAAACATCACACAATGCAATATACTGGGCTATCTCTCGCTTTAGGCTAGGCCACCAAAATCTCTCGCTCAAGTCCAAGTACATCTTGGTATTCCCGGGATGGATAGAATAAGGTGAATCATGTGCCTCGTGATGAATTAACTTCCTGATCTCTGTATCCTACGGTACACAAATGCGCTTCTCAAACCAAATGGCTCCATGCTCATCCTCACGGAAACCCTCTGTTTTCCCTTTGATCATATTCTCCTTTATTTCATCAATCTCTGCATCCTCCTTCTGATCTTCTCTGATTCTTTCCAACAGATTTGGCTTCACCTCCAATTTTTCCACATATCCCTTAGGAACTATCTCCAACCTGAGATTCTTGAACTGCTCACATAACTCGAGTGGCATATTCTCAACATTAGCAACATTGGTATCACTCTTACGGCTCAATGTATCAGCAACCACATTCGCTTTACAAGGATGATACTGCACATTCAAATCATAATCCTTAATAAGCTCTAGCCATCTACTCTTCCTGAGATTCAATTCCTTCTGAGTAAAGATATACTTCAAACTCTTACAATCAGTAAATACATTACAATGATTACCCACAAGATATTGCCTCCATGTTTTCAATGCATAAACAACTGCAGCTAACTCCAAATCATGTGTAGGATAGTTCTACTCATGGTTCTTAAGATGACGTGAGGCATAAGCAACAACTCTACCTCCTTGCATCAAGACACAACCAAGTCCTCGACGAGATGCATCACAATATACTTGGAAATATTTATGTATATCAGGCAAACATAAAACAGGTGCAGTTACAAAACATTTCTTCATCTCCTGAAAGCTGTTATCATATTCCTCGCTCCAAACAAACTTATTCTCTTTCTTTAACATCTCAGTCATTGGTTTTCCAATCTTGGAGAAATTCTCAATGAACTTCCTATAATATCCTGCAAGCCGCAAGAAACTGCGAATGTCTCCAACTGTCGTGGGTGTCTCCCATTTTGTAACTGTTGAAACCGTGGATGGGTCCACAGCTACTCCTTCTCCTGACACAACATGTCCAAGGAATCCTACCTCCTTCAACCAAAACTCACACTTGCTGAACTTGGCATACAATTTGTGCTCCCTAAGCTTCTCCAATACCAAACGCAGATGTGCTTCATGCTCTTTCTCATTCTTGGAATACACCAATATATCATCAATGAACACCACAACAAATTTATCCAAGAACTCCATAAACACCTTATTCATCATATTCATGAAGTATGCAGGAGCATTAGTCAATCCAAATGACATAACGGTATACTCATACAATCCATACCTTGTAGTAAAAGTAGTCTTCGAAATATCCTTCTCCCGAATCTTCACTTGATGATAACCAGAATGAAGATCAATCTTAGAAAACACATAAGATCCCTCCAACTGATCAAATAGATCATTAATCGCAGGTAGAGTATACTTGTTCTTGATAGTAACATCATTCAGAGAACGGTAATCCACACACATCCTCTGGGTTCCATCCTTATTCTCAACAAACAACACTAGAGATCCCCAAGGTGACGAGCTTGGGCGGATGAATCCCTTTGCCTGCAACTCTCTAATCTGCTCCTTCCAATCTGCAAGTTCATGAGCGGGCATCCTATACGGCCTCTTAGCAATAGGCCTAGTGCCTGGTATTAAATCAATAAGAAACTCAATCTCCCTATCCGATGGCAGACCTGGAAACTCCTCTGGAAACACATGCGGATAATCCCTCACAACACGCACATCATCCAGGCTACCCCCCTTAAGACAATTCACCTGAGCGTGCTGATGCTTATACTTGGACACATATCTATCTTCTGCCCCGTCGGTGTACGGAGAGTGATGGACCGACTAGCACAATCAATAACACCTTGGTACTTGGCTAGCCAATCCATGCCCAATATAACATTCAAACCTTGTGACTTCAAGATAATCAAATCTGTAGGAAAATCATGCTTCCCTATGTCTAAGCTTATCCGATAGCATCCCAAACTAGCTGACATCTCCGCTCCCGGAGAACTTATAAGCATAGATAACTTAAGAACTACGGTAGGTAACTCATGCTTCTCCAAAAATACCCTCGATATGAATGAATGTGATGCACCAGAATAAAAAAGAACAATTGCGGGTACTGAATTGATAAGGAACTTACCAATCACTGCACCAGGCTCATCATAGAATTCCTCCACATTGACATGGTTCACATGTCCTTTGTTGAAGGGGTTAGGCTTGACGACTCCAGAAACCTTGGCACAATCTCCGGGCAATCTGTTGCATAATGCCCCATATTCTTGCACTTGAAACACTGGACTTGACTTAAATCTCTTGGCGCACGCGCAGTCTGGCGGTTGTCACTGTTATTCCCTCCATTGCAATTTCCTCCATTTCCATTTCCTTTCCCATTGCCATTGGAATTCTTGTGCCCATTGTGGTGGTTGTGGCCATTCCCTACATTATGATTGTGTCCATTTCCACCATGATGATTATATCCATTTCCACCGTGATGGTGATGTCCATTTCCACCATGATGGTTATGTCCTCCATTCCCATTAGAGGAAGTGCGCTGCCTCTGTTGTGGCCCTGAGTTGTACTTGTTTTTGTTGTTGTTGTTGTTGTTGTTGTACTTCCTCTTGCGGTACTCCATAGCCTGATGTTTCCCCTCCAGCACAATGGCCTTATCAATGAGTCCTTGGAAATTGTTGAAAGTAGCCACAGTCAACTGAACTCCCAACTCATCGTTGAGACCCTCCAAGAAATTCTCTTGCCTGGCTGCATCCATGTTGACATCATTTGGAGCATAGCGGGCAAGCTTGTTGAATTCCTCTACATACTCCGCTACTGTGCGAACTCCTTGGCGCAAGTTGCGGAACTCCTTCTTCTTCAAAGCCATCGCGCCTGCAGAGACATGTGCGGCGCGAAAAGAAGCCTGAAACTGCACCCAAGTGATGGTGTCGAGGGGATAAGTCACCAAGTAGTTGTCCCACCATGCAGCGGCAGGACCCTCCAGCAAATGTGAGGCAAACCTCACTCTCTCTGCCTCAGTACAACATACTGTCTCCATGTTCCGGCTCACTGAACGAAGCCATTCATCCGCCATAATGGGTTCAGGAGTGCTAGAGAACCTCTGAGGATTCAACCTCAGAAACTTGGCAAGTGTGTCCACGGGTGGGGGTGGTGGTGACACATTGTTGTTGTTGTTGCCCATGTTTGGGGTGACAACTGGATCAACTGGGCTTGTCCTTAAAGTAACTGCTGCATGTTGGCTGGCACTTCATCGTTGTTGTTCCCATTTCTCATGGGATCACTTCTCGACGGAATCTGTTGGGCAGGAATAGGTAAGTTACAGACAAAAAGTAGATAGGGAAATATATCCTACCCCATATGCTTATTATGATCAAGACAAACATATACATATACAGCATATCATACCACACAATCATCATACAATTATCACCAATCATCAATCATCAATATTATCAAGCAAAAGCACTCATACCAATAAGAAAATACAATCACACCATATAGTCTCAAAATATATTGCATAACTAATATAAGATCCTCAACACAACCACGAATATAAGAGTATATCAAACAACCTAGTATTGCCATGTCGAATAAGTCGACATGGTCAAATACGCTAACACGATAACGATAATCTAATTGCCGGTGAAGAAATTCCGAACGCTGTCTTTGCTAAATAGCATACGGTATTCGCGCCCACTAATACGGTTGCGCCTCTTGGGACTCGGTTCATCTTCCTCTCCCGAAGTCTCCACTTCTGGTTCCTCTTCCTTTTCTTCAACACCATTGTCCTTCAACTTCTCCTTCAGCCTCTTGATCTCCTCTTGCATCTCCATCTTCTCATTCTTCATCTTGTTGGTGTCCCTCTTGAGCTTGTTTTTCTTCTGCTACAACTCAGTGATGGTGTAGATATCCGACTGGGTTCTCTTCTCCAGGTTGAGGATGTGCTTCTCCAGGCTCTGGATGAAGTAGGTAGTTGTACCTGGCCAAATGGTCCCACGCACAATCTTGAACTTCTTTGGCCATATGTTCCCCGATGGAAGGATCTTGGTCATCTTCTCGTACGCCGTACCCATTAGCTGGCTAGTATACTGGTTGACGAGGAGTCCAAGAGCCATGTGAGCGGCTATGTGGAAACACTGCTCCTTCCCAGGAGCATGCACTTCAAATGAATCCGTGATCACACTTTCCTCCGTCTTGCTCCCGAGAAGAAATGCTTCCACTTCCCAGTAGGAATCATCTCCCCTTGTCTCTACTATGTTCGGCTTAAAGACTGGCGCATAGATTTTCAGGTGATGGCAAATCCCTCTGAGCTCAGGTCCAAATGCCATAGAGCGGTAAGACCAAGTAGTCATCTATAATCAAAGAGAGGAAAGGAAAGATTAGAACAGATATGAATACGAGATAGAGAAGGTAAGTAAATACAAGATAGAGTGATATAAAGTAATATTTTCATTCCAATGGCTTTTCTAATCCATTTTCTAGGGTCACGTCCTAAAGTCAACGTACTGCTCTAATACCATCTATAACAACCCAATTCACATAGAATTGGAGTCTCTGTGATCAAGTGCCAGTCCCTGGATCGAACTAGCTGGCACACACAGTATCATAGATGTATATCAAAGTACAAGTGCATCTTTATTACATCATATGATCCAGGATACCATAAATAACAAGTTTCATAGCTCACGGCTAGCTTATTAAATATAAATATAGCGGAAGCAAACGCAAATAACGAGGAGTCCCATCAACATCCACAAGCGAACATGTTGAGTAAAGACCCGCGACCCTAAACGCACATTACTGGTCGTCTGAAAAACCTGCAACACCGAAGGTTAAATGTAAGGCCCGATATGCGGTACTATTCCAGATCTAGATGTTTCCATCCAGATCGGGGGACGAAGCACATATCGACCCCACCGCCACATATGACATAGCCATATGCCCCGGATTTCCAACATGATATCACAACATTACAGATACAAGGATACAACATCTCATACAATCGGCATACAACTGCCTTAATACAATACATCAGCGGAAGATACATGTCTGAGTACAGACTACAATCAATAGCCTAGTGGCAAAAAGGAACTCATCGATCTCCATAACCACACGGGTCCAGGCTCTCCGCCGGTATCCGCCTAACTAGTCGTCGTCTAGTATCCACGTGAAACGTCGATCACCATACCTGTTGTCGAGCAAGAACCCTGAAAAGAGTTTGGGGTAGTATCATGAGTACAGAAGTACTCAGCATCCAACTGTAGTGGTCAACTTACCCAGCAAGGACTTCATCACTCGTCATTCTAGGACAACTAGTAGTTTACGGTAAGGATGGGGTAAGTGGTGAGGTTTCTGCCGCACTAGAATTTATGAAGTGGCTAACGATCTAGAGAGTAAGATAAGAAGCCAAGCATTCGATGAGGAATTCTCCTCCAACAAGTCTGTTATCAGCTACTTACGCAAACATAACACCTATCCTATCCTTGTACTCCTCTTCGCATCCCGACTAAGAATAAGCAGTCAAGGCACACACACGTTGATCAAGTTATATTAAGATTATCTCAGTTGTTGTTGCCTATGAACAAGGAGTAGGTCTCAAGTCGTCCATAACCGTGGACACGGCTTCTCGAAAAGATTTAACCCTGCAGGGGTGTACCAACTTCCCATTACAAGGCTCCGCACACACGCCCATCACTCTCAGTTGCTACCCATCACAGGCAACCATTTTATGATTTAGTTCCAAGAGATCCGAAACGACAGGTCTCTCTAGCTAACAACGAACAAATCCGGGTGGCCCCCGGGGATTCGACACCCAATCGAAAAGCTGGCCACGCTCTCAGATCGGACTCTTCTGTCAGGCTAAGGTCGAGGTAACTGATCCCCTCACATGTGGGCAGGCCTCTAGCTCACCAGTGTGGAACAACAGAGGAACTATGTCTTCGCTGGCTTGGGTTGTTTTAAAGGATATCTGCTAGGAGCGACCCGATAGACATATATGCATGGTTTCAAATGGTAAATCAGCTTGGGCCACCTCTAGAAATGTTTGAAGCTAGATTGGTAAGAAAAGGGGACCTCATAAAATCCCACACGCGGTTAGGCACGCTCAGTCTTAAAATCAATACCCGGAACTCGGATCCTAGGTGACTCGAACGGAACAAACCGTCGAAGGGGGATAGCCTAGACCTTCCATCCTTCGTCGAATATAGTCAACATTATAATAATCATATCATCAACTACAATATAATAATGTGATAGCCCGAACCAAGGAGTAAGAGGGTAACATCGTAGCATCCTAAGCATGCATACTAAGCAGGGGCTGAGCAACGAGCAATAGTAATATAGCAGTACATGGTTTGCTGGGAGGGGACATGGCTGTATCGGTTTGAAAGAGGTTGTAAACATGTGGTAGGATCAAACATCGAACGTATCCTAGACTAGCATGCAAACCACTGGTTGAAATAGAATGGATCAAAAGTAATGTATAGTCCTTGCCTGTTGATAAGTCGGGTTCCGAAGGTGTAGTTGATCGCAAGCTCGCATCGTCTCCGAGAGGTACCCGCGGAAGCACTCAAGACGGTAAACACTGGAAAGGAATCAACGAGCAAGCATCTATTACTACGAAGCAAACAGGAGCAAGCAACATCAAGGAGGCAACACGAGACAACACACCACGGTATCGCATCTATCGTCGAGAGCGGTTACTAACAGGTTAAGTGGAGTAACCGTCACACACGACGATACCGCACATTTACAAGGGTTCAAGTTGTTTAGCTACACAATATGAGCAAGGTTGTTAACATGGCATCTGTCGGGACCCGGAATAGGCGTATGTAATTCCTGTCACGATACAATCACATGGAGAGCCGAGAGCCGTACCCACTTGTCTAAGCAGACAAGGCCAAGCACAGAACACTCTCGGAAAGCATCGAACGTGAGGGGCATCCCATTCAGGCCGGATGATCAACTGAGATGGGTCCTCATCGTCCGCTCACGAGTCTAAATGCTTATGGGTGGTGAATCCCATATTCATAGACAAGTCGCCTCAACCATGTTATCGATTGAATCCTAACTCTTACATAGACTTACTCCAGCCCGATCACTTAGTCGGGGTCTAGGGCGGGCTCGATCATACAACAAAGTGTGCACGTGACAGAGTCACGAGCAATCGCATCGCGATGCCCCAAGATTCGCACATCTAAGGGCCACTTGGTGTATAAAAGACCGCCAGCCAGATCACAACTAAGGTTTCGAAAACCCATACTAAGACATGCATGTTATAAACATACACGCAGCACACATGCCTAGTATGAACAGTAGGTATCATCACATAACTCTACAAAGTACTTCTTTATTGACTTACACATAGAGTATACAAAGATCACATGTCTGTGATCAACATTACATCATACAACGGAAGCAAATTAGGCCTGAGTACAGACAAGTTTAACAAATGTCTTAGAGAAGCCTTGTAAACATACATGCCCTTCCACGAGGGACCAGACTGCTGTCTGGAACTATACTACCAAGGTCAACGTCGGGCTTCACGAAGGTTACTCCATCGGGGTCCGGGTTCTCATCTAAAACATAGAATAAGAAAATGTGAGTACAAAGTCGTACTCAGCAAGACTTACATCAGAACTAAACTACTCATGCTCAAGTTTCAAGGTAAAGGGGGTGGGGTTCAACATGCAGAAGTGCCAGCTTTGACTTGGCTAGTCCTGGACTACGAGTACCAGACTTCAGGTAAGAAGCGTACACGAGTCCACTACCAAGTTTCCAACCAATACACCACTATGGATACTTCCTCGACTTCCCCACGAGGAGCACACCATAGCCCTCACGCTTATCTTGCGAGTTTTAGAAGTATCCATTCAAGTTTTCTAATAATCAGGTACAGGTTCCAAGTAGTCCTTAACCGCGGACACGGCTATTCGAATAGTTTTGTTAACCTTGCAAGGGTGTAGACTACACACACATGACCATCAGTTACCGCCAGGTCTCGCCACCGTTCAAGAGGTGACAGCGAGGATGTTCACCACGACACTTCGCTCACAACCGGTCTATTCCAGGAGTCGACTATCTAAGGTAGATCCCGCTCGAGAGCCCGGCCGGATCAACGATACGGACTCAGACAATGTAGGCAACCGAGATGCCATCCGAGAAGATGGTTTCACTGTCTCACAGATCCACCCACATATCTATATGATGCAACCTTTCATCCATTATTTTTCTATGCATATGCCAAATGGAAAGCCCGAACTAATGTGACTCCTGGACGTCAACACGGATCAAGGTACTAGGCCGAGAGGGGTCAATGAGCCCAATGTGTGGTTGTACTCTTTGTCTTAGATTATCATACAAGAAGTCGGTGCTTACGGCGGTGTTCAATGAGACAACCCACTGTGTACTCCTACACAGCCTCTCATCGTTCACCTTGTATTAGGGTAGATTCACCAACACAGTTTCACTTTCATCAACACCATGTTGACTATGATCACGACTCACATCAAAAGCATCCTCATTGTAAACTCTAAGAATGCAGTAAGCAGTAACAGTTGCAGGGGCCACAAGATATCAATCAACTCCTATGTCAGCTAGGATTGTGGTTTTCTTACTACTGTGACAAGATGATAGGTCATGCATCGGATATGGGTTCAACTATGCGGTAGAATCGATACAAGGTGATCTCCTAAACATGCATAAGCGAGACTGAGAGGGAATTGGGATTTTATAGACATGATCAATGGGGTTTGCTTGCCTTGCTGACGAGGTTCGGTACGGTTTCTTCAACGAAGGGGGTGGCCTCCGGTTCCGGTTCCACTTCTATCGAGTAAACAAAGCAAACACCGGAACAACAACAATGTAAACATTACATTGCAATGCACAATCAAGAAGCATAATGTAGCATGGTATGGTATTGATGTGACCTAGGTTCAATTTATCACATGTTCATTGATGTTGATTTGAAAAGTTAATTCAAATTCAAACTCCAAATGTTGTTTAAATTTGCCAAGTTGCATTTGCTAGTGTTTCATCATTGTAAACCATCTTGAAATGTGTATGATATGCCTCTGATGTACAGGTGTTTATGTTTGCATTGAAATGGTTCAAATTGGAATAGCATTTGAATTAAATTTGAATTAATTCCAATTAAGCCAAATAGAAAAAGCTTATGGTCCCAACTTAAGATCAACTCAATCATAGCTGAAAGTTGTATATTTGCATAGATTATTTTCTTCTGACCATTTTTCATATATTAGTTGTCTAATTTGGAGTTCATATGAATTTTTTATGATTTTTCAAAGTATAATGTATTTTCTGGAAATTTATGGATTTATTTCTTAAATAGAAAACTAATTTATTGCGCCAGCACTAGGTCAGCATGACATCAGGGGGTTGACCCAGTCAAACTGACATGGGGGCCCTACCTGTCATTGACTCAGGGCTAATCCGGTCTTTGTTTAATTAAACAGAGAGGATTAGGGGGCCTGGGTCCCACTGTTAGTGACCCAGGGCCACTTAACCCAGAGGGTTAAGTCCCTAATGATCTGCCACGTCGGCTGCTCGCCGGCGGTGACCAAAACCATGACGAGGGGGGGCTCGCCGGAACTCGTTTTCGGGAACGGTAGGGCACGGGATTAGCACGGGCATGTGCCCCGTGCTCGCCCGCATCAAGCCATGCGCTCGGGGCAGGCTGGGAGTGGTTGTAGTCTTGCCGGAGTTGAAGAACGCGGCGGCAGGAGCCACTGCATCGGTGATAACGACGTCTTGGGCGCGGGGAGGTAAATGGAGAGGTGCCAGATGCGGCGCAGCTCACCAGGAGTGCGAGGGTGTAGACGGCGGGATCTGGGAGGGCGCGTCGGTGACGGGATTCCTCGTCAGAGTTGTGCTTGGCCGACGGCAGCTCGATGAAGGGGGCGTCTCCTCTAGGGGCTCCGGGCTCGATTCACTTCACGTGGAGACGAAGACGACGGCGGTCGACCTGTTGGACACGGAGGTGGCGCTTCTCGTCGCCGTTGGCCACGCAGGCGCACGGGCTCACTCCGGCGAGTTCTTGGGTTCACGCAGAAAAGAGAGAGGGAGAGGAAGGGGGATGGACCTGGGAGGGGGAAAATAAACGGGGGCGTCCAGTGCCTCCATGACGAGGGGATAGGTCCAGGGGGAAGAAGGAGGTGGCCAGCCGACGTGGCATGGCCGCCACGCAGCTCCCAGCCTGCCTGGCGCGGGGTAGAAGACAACCCTTCCCCTGGTGGGCTGGGCCGGCTTGCTGGCCAGGCTTGGCCACATGGGCCAGAAGCAGAGGTAAGTTTTTTTTTGTTTTTCTTTTTCTGTTATTTTGTTTTGCCCCAATTAAAAATAGAAAGGCATTTTATTAAATTCTCTAAATTTTTATGTGGACTTGTAATGCATATAGCAAGCCACTCACAAAGTTTGGGCATTTTTAAAATTCAAATAATTTGAATTTTAATTCAAATAAAGGTCAAATTTAATTTCCAAGGCACTTTTTCAATTTTAGAAAATTCTATGGGCATGGGAATGAACCCAAACCACTTTTGAAATGATCACCATTATTTATAGGAATTTTCCAAATGTTCAAATGATTTTTGGAAAAAGATTTTTATCTAACCATTTATTTAAATTATCTAGGGCTTTTCTTTTCCCCAATTTTGAATTTCTTTTGAAGTTTTCACATGATGCAAAGGGGCACTCAAACCCTAGCACTTACCCAAGTTGGGGTTCTGACAACTCGCCCCCACTCAAAAGAATCTTGCCCCGAGATTCAGAAGTCGTCGCGAGGAAGGTGGGGTACTCGGCACGGAGGCGGTCTTCTCTTTCCCAGGTTGCTTCTTTCTCGGAGTGATGTGACCATTGCACTTTGAGGAACTTGATCTTCTGACGATGGGTGACACGCTCTGCGGAATCAAGAATACGAACAGGGTACTCTCGATAAGAAAGTTCATCTTGGAGATCAAGCGTTTCATGGTCGACTTCGCGGATGGGGTCCTTGAAGCAACGCCTGAGTTGTGACACATGGAATACATCATGTACTCGGGAAAGGTGCTGGGGTAGTTCAAGTTGGTAGGCAACTTCTCCATGTTTAGCAAGAATGCGGAAAGGTCCGATGTAATGTGGGGCCAACTTGCCTTTGATATCGAAGCGTTGGGTTCCCTTCAGAGGAGTAACCCGGAGAGATAAGCCTTCTCATCCAGATTGTAGCTTTCTTGCCTATGATGACGATCATAGTAGCTTTTCTGACGAGACTGGGCTGCTTTCAATCGATCGCGAACAATGCGAACTTCTCTTCTGCTTCCTTGATCATATCCGGTCCAAAGAATTGTCTTTCACCGGTTTCTGACCAGTTTAGGGGTGTTCGACATCGTCGTCCATAGAGGAGTTCAAAAGGAGCCATGTTCAGACTAGATTGATAGCTATTGTTATAAGAAAATTCGGCAAATGGAAGAGACTTCTCCCAATTCTTTCCGAATCAGGTAACACAAGCTCTGGGCATGTCTTCCAAGATTTGATTAACCCTTTCAACTTGACCGCTAGACTGAGGATAGAAAGCTGTACTAAAGGAGAGATGAGTTCCCATAGAATTCTGAAAGCTTCCCCAAAATCTAGAGGTGAAAAGGCTACCACGATCAGAATTGATTTCCAAAGGAACACCGTGAAGAGACACAATTCTAGAGACATACAAGTCCGCTAACTGGCTAGCAGTTATAGACTCGCGAACTGGAAGGAAGTGAGCAACTTTGGAAAGCCTATCAATGACAACGAAGATGGCATCATTTCCTTTCTGGGTTTTTGGAAAGCCGGTGATGAAGTCCATACCGAATTTGTCCCATTTCCACCCGGGAATAGGCAAAGGTTGAAGAGTACCAGCAGGTCTTTGGTGTTTTTCCTTAATGCGACGACAAACATCACATTCGGCAACAAATCGAGCAATGTCTCTCTTCATCCTGGTCCACCAAAATCTCTGGCGTAGATCTCGGTACATTTTAGTGCTACCGGGAGGAATCGAGAGGGGTGTGTCATGGGCTTCTTTTAGGATTAGTTGCCTTAGATCCCTATTCTTAGGTACTACCAAACGATTTTCAAAGAATATCGTTCCTTTACTATCTGTGGAGAAACATTTAGCAACTCCGCTAGCAATGTTCTCCTTGCTCCGGCGAACACCTCGTGCTCGCCTTTGGGGAACTATGATTTGATCCTCAAGGTTTGGTTTCGCCACCAAGTTGAAAAGAGATCCTAGAGGAACAATCTCGAGATTAAGCTTTCGAAATTCCTCATGAAGAATTGGTTGATACTGTTGTAACATGAGGTTGTTACAATACGACTTACGACTTAGTGCATCAGCCATGACATTGGCTTTGCCTGGGGTGTAAGAAATTCCTAAGTCATAATCTTTTATCAACTCTATCCAGCGTCTTTTCCTAAGATTAAGATCTGGCTGGGTGAAAATATATTTCAGGCGTTGGTGGTCGGAATAGATCTCACAACGATTACCAAGGAAGTAATTTCGCCAAGTTGTCAGGGCATGAACTATGGCAGCGAGTTCAAGATCATGGGTAGGATAGTTCTCTTCATGTGGACGCAACTGGCGTGAAGCATAAGCTACCACATGTCTATCTTGCATAAGTATGCATCCTAACCCTTGCCGTGAGGCGTCAGAAAAGATCTCGAAATCCTTTTTGGTTTCTGGAGGCACAAGTACGGGTGCAAAAGTCAATCTTATTTTTAGCTCTTGAAAGCTTTCCTCGCACTTGGGAGTCCATTGGAATTTCTTATCTTTCTTGAGGAGTTCAGTTAGAGGCTTTGCAACTTTAGAAAAGTTCTCGACGAAGCGGCGACAATAGCTTGCTAAGCCAAGAAATCTCCTAACTTTCTTAACCGATTCAGGTGGAGTCCAGTCAAGGACGGCCTGAACTCTCTCGGGATTCACAACAATGCATTTTGAAGAAATCACGTGGCCTATGTAGTTCACTTCTGGTACCAAAATTCACAGTTGGAAAATTTAGCATATAGGCGATGCTCTCTAAGTTTCATCAATACCAGCCTTAGGTGTTCGGCATGTTCTTCTTCGTTCTTCGAGTAGATGAGAATGTCATCGAGATAAACCACAACAAATTTATCTAAGTACTCCATGAAGATCGAATTCATCATGCGCGAGAAAGTGGCGGGGGCATTGGTTAAACCAAAGGATATGACGGTGTACTCGTAAAGACCATAACGAGTAGTAAAAGTCGTTTTGGGAATGTCCTCGTTTCGGATTTTGATTTGATGATAACCTAATCTCAAATCCATCTTGGAGAAGATAGAGTGTCAGAACCCTAAAGGAAATGGGGAAAAGAAAAGCCCTAATTGAATTAAATAAAAAGGCCAGAAATAAATCTTTTTCCAAAATTCTTTTGGATGTGTTGAAAAATCCTAAAAATGAGTGTGATCATTTTAAAAGTGATTTGGGATTAATCCCATGCTCATAGTTTTTTCAAAAATCCAAATAGTGGCTTGGAAATTAAATAAATTGCCTATTTGAATTGAAATTCAAATAATTTGAATTTAAAAAATTCCCAAAACTTGGGGTTGACTTCTATAGAGTCACCTAGGGTTTATAAAAATAATTGGGAGTTTTTATAAATGCCCTAGCTATTTAATTTAAAGGGGAAAACAAATAACAGAAAGAAATAAAAAGAAAAGAACAGAGGAGACCTTAACTTTCGCACAGGCGAAGGCCCATCTGGCCCAGCCCAGTCCAGCCCCCTTGTCTTCTTCCTCGTTGCCAGAAGGAGCACTGGAGGAGCCGTGCGCTGCGGGCATGGCCGCCACCTCCTCCTCTGGCCAGCTCAGACCCCCCCCTCCTCTTTCTCTCTCGCCTGGAGGCGTCCGGAAGGCCCCAGGCCACTTTCCCCTCCCCTCGCGACCTCTCTCCTCTCCTCTGCCGCCATTTCCGAGCCGCCCCGAGAGCTCGCCGGAGAGCACCTCAGTGCATCATCGCGGCCAACGGCCTCAAATCGCCGTGCAACCTTGTACAGGAGGTTCTCCGCCATGGAATTCGTCTTCAAGCGCATCCAATCGAGCCCGGAGATCGTGGACGACGCCTTCCTCACCATCTCGCTGCCGGCCGCCGTGGGCACCTTCGCCAAATTCTGCACGGCCAGCTCATCCCTGACCTCCCCGTCGACGCCTTCACACTCCGGTGAGCTCCGCGCTTCGAATCCCCCTATCCGTTGCTCTCCCCGACCCCTCGACGCCGGTTCCCTCTGCACCAGAGCCCGGCCGCCGCGCCCTTCGTCGCAGCCATGGCCTAGGGCCTCCTCGAGGTCCCCGGCGTGCTCCAGGAGACACGCACGAGCACGGGGCACGCGCCCATGCCTCCAGCTCCCTTCCCCGTGGCCGAAATCGCCACTCCGGAGAGCGCCGCCGTGGCCCATGCCACCGGCGTCTAGCCGCCGGTCGGTTAGCCCCTAACCCACAGGCTAATCCCCCCCAGGCCCAGTGACATGTGGGGCCAAGCCTCTAACTAAACTTGATTAAGTTAAATAACCCCTGGCTTAACCACTGACACTGACTGGTGGGCCCCTTTTGACAGTGTTGACCAGTCAACCCCCTGACGTCATGCTGACGTCATAATGACGCAGTAAATCCTAAATAAATTATTTATTCAGTAAATTCCAGAAAATAAACAAAACTTTGAAATTGAATATCTTTTAAACTATAACTCCAAATTCAAAGTGTAATATATGAAAAATTATCAGAATAAAATTCTCTATCTAAATAACCAACTTTCAACCATGTTTGAAATGTTTACAATAAGGAATCAGTAGCATTTTTCTATTTGGCTCTGTTGTATTAAATCAAATAAATTACAATGCTCATTTGAAATTCAACCAATGCAATGCAAAGGTGATCACTTACACTTCAGAAGCTTTTCACACACTTGATCACATGGGTTTAAAATGAACAAACATTAGAAAATGCAAGTTGACCAAATTTGAATAATACTTGGAGTTTGAATTTGAATTCACTTTTCAAATCAACTTCAATTAACATGTGTCAATTCAAACATAGGTCACATCAGCACCTTGCCATGCTTTTATTACATATTGATTGTGCATTGTACTATCTTGATTGTGATTTACCTCCAGTGCTTCGGTGATTGCTTCTTCTCGGTAGAGTTGATCTCGGAGACGACTTCAACGTCACGTTAGAAGAGTGTTACATCGTGATCGTCAGCAAGGCAAGCACCCCCTCTTTGATCATGTCGATAAAATCCAAGTTCCCTCTCATTCTCGCAAATGCATGTCTAGGATGTCACCATGATACGTTCTACCGCTAATTGAACCCACTCCTTTGCATGACCTATCATTTTGTCACAGTAGTAAGCAAACCACAATCCTAGAAGATGTAGGAGTTGGTTGTTATCTTGTGGCCCCTGCAAATGTTACAGCTTATTGCATGCTTAGAGTTGTTACCTGAGGCTACTTTGTTGTGAGTCGGGATGGTAGTGATCATGTGAAAGATGGTGGTAACGTGTTGGTGAATCTACCCTAAACAAAGGTGAACGATGAGAGGCTGTGTAGGAGTACACAGTGGGTTGTCTCGTTGAACACTGCCTTAAGCCCGAGTTCTTGTGTTGTTATCCAAGACAAAGAGTACGACCACACATTGGGCTAACTGACACCTCTCGCCCTAGTACCTCACCGCGGACCTGTCCAGGAGTCGCAATTAGTTCGCCCTTTAACGATCTGAAGCAGGTGGAACCAAGGTAAGTGGTTGGCGTAGGTTGTGGGAACGTTGAATCAAGTGATCATGATCGAGTTGAGCTTGATGGCCGTCACACAACATTTGAGTCCGCATCGGAACAATCGGTCGGATTCCGATTGTGGTCCCAACTCAAATAGGCGACTCCCTAGGACTAGAGAGGGTGCCGTGAGTGAAGTGTCGTGGCAGCATCCTCGCCGGTACTCACTTGAAGGGTCCATCCCCAGGCGGTAACTGATGAGGCGTGTGTGTAGCAGTACACCCCTGCAGGGTTAATGAACTATTCGAATAGTCGTGTCCGCGGTTATGGACTACTTGGAGACCTTTACTTGATCATAGACAACTTGAACCGGATACTTATAAAACTTGCCAAGATAAGTGTGAGTGATGTGGCGTGCTTTCTCGTGGGGAAGTCGAGGAAGGCACCTTAGTGGTGTATTGGTTGGAGACTGTTACTTGGACTCGTGTACATTCTTACCTCTCTCTGGTACACATAGTTCAGGACTAGCCAAGTCAAAGGTGGCACTTCTGCAAGTGAAACCCCACCTACCTTTTCCTTGATACAAGTGCGTGAGTAGTATACTTCCTATGTAATTCTTGCTGAGGACGAATTTGTATCCACGTTTGCTTATTCTATGTTTTAGAGACGAGACCACTGACCCTGATGGTGGCCTCTACGTCGAGCTCGACGTGGACCAGGTCGTATAGTCCCAGACAGCAACCTATGCCCTTTGGAGGGTCGTTGTATTTTCCTTCAGGCTTCTTAAGCCATTTGTTAACCTTGTCTTTAGTAAGACATAATTTTCTTCCGTGGATGGTTGATGTAATGTTGGATCACATCCATGTGATCTCTTCTTGTAATACAACTACTATGTCTGCTCTGTTTAGCAGAAGTTATAAAGACTATGAGTTTGTAGAGTTCATGTTGTGATTACCTTCTGTTTACACTTGACATGTATGCTGCGTGTATGATTATAACATGCATGTCTTAGTGTGGGGTTCGATAGCTTAGTTGTGTTCTTGCCGGCGGTATTTTATACACCAAGTGGCCCTTAGATGTGCGCAACTTGGGGCATCGCGATGCGATTGCTCGTGACTCTGTCACGTGGCACACTTTTTTGTATGATCGAGCCCGCCCGAGATACCGACTAAGTGATCGGGCTGGAGTAAGTCTATGTAAGGGTTATGATTCAATCGATAACATAGTTGAGGCAACTTGTCTATGAGTATGGGATTCACCACCCATAAGCATTTAGACTTGTGAGCGGATGATGAGGACCCATCTCAGTTGATCATCCGGCCTGGATGGGATGCCCCCTCACGTTCGATGCTTACCGAGAGTGATCTGTGCTTCGCCTTGTCTGCTTAGACAAGTGGGTACGGCTCTCGGCTCTCCATGTGATTGCATTGTGACCGGAATTACATACGCTAACCCCAGGTCCCGACACAGAGGATCCAGTAAGTTGATCATAAAGATCATTGATCCTGGGCAGTGGGTACTTGTTCTTTATCGTCGCTAGATTTAGCGGGCGATAATCTCCGCACATCCTTTCTGTTCCATCTTTCTTCGTTACGAACAGAACGGGGTAATCCCATGGCGATGAGCTAGGGCGGATGAAGCCTTTTTCCAACGAAGCATCAAGTTGGGTTTTTAGATCAGCTAACTCATGTGGGGCCATTCTATATGGGCGTCTGGAAATTGAGGTTGTGCCCGGTATAAGATCCACTATGAATTCTACACATCTGCCGGGTGGCTAGGTTTAAGGGGTTGGATCTCTTGATAGCTTCCTAGAGGATGACCAAGGTTTACTAGGGGCTACAACAGATATGTCAGAATAGCAAAGTACCCCAACATTATGGTTAGTGTGGTTCTTCTGGCTAGAAGTCATCTAAACTGGGAGGAAGAACTACAAATGAATCACTATAGGTTTCTAGAACAAAACCTACAACAAACTCTACAGAACTATCGGGTATGCCACCTATCAAATCTTCTGGAAAGACAACCGAAAGGGACGGAAGGATTTTGCCAATGCATCAGATTATGAAGAAACCTGGATTGACTCGGACAGCATAACGGCTGTAATTGCAAGAGAAATGGAAATCCTCACAACATTTCAACAACACTTACATAAGTCTAAATGCTTATGGGTGGTGAATCCCATATTCATAGAAAAGTCACCTCAACCATGTTATCGATTGAATCCTAACTCTTACGTAGACTTACTCCAGCCCGATCACTTAGTCTCTAGGGCGGGCTCGATCATACAACAAAGTGTGCACGTGACAGAGTCACGAGCAATCGCATCGCGATGCCCCAAGCTGCGCACATCTAAGGGCCACTTGGTGTATAAAAGATCGCCAGCCAGATCACAACTAAGGTCTCGAAAACCCATACTAAGACATGCATGTTATAAACATACACGCAGCACACATGCCTAGTATGAACAGCAGGTATCATCACATAACTCTACAAAGTACTTCTTTATTGACTTACACATAGAGTATACAAAGTTCACATGTCTGTGATCAACATTACATCATACAACGGAAGCAAATTAGGTCTGAGTACAGACAAGTTTAACAAATGGCTTAGAGAAGCCTTGTAAACATACATGCCCTTCCACGAGGGACCAGACTGCTGTCTGGAACTATACTACCAAGGTCAACGTAGGGCTTCACGAAGGTGACTCCATCGGGGTCCGGGTTCTCATCTAAAACATAGAATAAGCAAACGTGAGTACAAAGTCGTACTCAACAAGACTTACATCAGAACTAAACTACTCATGCTCAAGTTTCAAGGTAAAGGGGGTGGGGTTCAACATGCAGAAGTGCCAGCTTTAACTTGGCTAGTCCTGTACTACGAGTACCAGACTTGAGGTAAGAAGCGTACACGAGTCCACTACCAAGTCTCCAACCAATACACCACTATGGATACTTCCTCGACTTCCCCACGAGGAGCACACCATAGCACTCACGCTTATCTTGCGAGTTTTAGAAGTATCCATTCAAGTTGTCTAATAATCAAGTACAGGTTCCAAGTAGTCCTTAACCGCGGTCGCGGCTATTCGAATAGTTTTGTTAACCTTGCAAGGGTGTAGACTACACACACATGACCATCAGTTACCGCCAGGTCTCGCCACCTTTCAAGAGGTGACATCGAGGATCTTCACCACGACACTTCGCTCACAACCGGTCTATTCCAGGAGTCGACTATCTAAGGTAGATCCCACTCGAGAGCCCGGCCGGATCAATGATACGGACTCAGACAATGTAGGCAACCGAAACGCCATCCGAGAAGATGGTTTCACTGTCTCATAGATCCACCCACATATCTATTTGATGCAACCTTTCATCCATTCTTTTTCTATGCATATGTGAAAGTCCAAGTATGTGATCAGAGGGGGAGGGGGTGAATGATCACTTCAAAATTTTCTACTGAAACTATTGAAGTGAAGCATAAACAGTGCGGAATAGCGAAGTATAACTTGAAGCGAAACTAAATGCAGTGAATCAAAACCCATTGAAGCATAACAGTGAAGCAAATGCAATACTGAAGGTAAATTCTTGAAGTAAAATGAACTGGGAATCGGCGATGTTTGTTCGACCAGTTCACGCTCTGCAAAGCGCTACGTCTGGTTGGAGGGACTGGTGATTTAACACCTGGAGCAAATCTCTCTCCGTCCGTTGCTCCACTGCATCAAACTCCTTGAGCTTGATCAGTTCTTCACTCGTGGTTGATTATTGAGGAAATCACCGAAACCTTTGACAAACTGGACTTCGAGGCGACAACTACTCTTCGCTCTCTGAAGAACAACACTCTAACCGTCTAGCAGAATTGTAGTTCTCCAAGATAAAAAGGCTAGTAAGCTTTCACCTAAGTCATCTCGAATCTACTCAGATCAATGGGACTTAGGTTAAAGTATCTGGATTTTGGGTTTTGCTTCGTTGGCGTTTTTGGGGTGCTCTCTGCAATCTCTCTCAGGAATAATCTTGGAGCAGCCACCCGCAAATGGAGGGGCGGCGTATTTATACTTGGCGATCCCGAGGTGCGGAATGACCAAACTGACCCGAGGTGACAGGTTGACACGTGTGCACAACGGTCGGATTTGTCATCAATACGCAACTTTACTTGAGGAACAAGTAAAGCTGACTCACGGACTTAGTTCTGCTTCAGTAGCCAAAGAACGAAGTCTTTGCTACCGAAGCTTAACTTAGTGCACATGAGATTTCTTCACTCAGGCTTCTCACTTGGTCTGGATTTGATCTGAGCATTTCTCAATGACTTCGATGTCCACAAACTAAATACCCCTCTTGATAGTACAGTTTGTCCTATGACTCAAGGAACAGAAAAAGAACTACACAAAATCATCTAAGTCTTGCGCCGTCTTCTTCATTTCCTTCAAAGAGTAGAGCTTCAGGGCACCTTCATTTTTGGGGGTCATCCTTCGTGATTAAGCTTCGCTCCGAGGGTAATGCTTCGATAACTTGAAGACCTTCACGGAAGCTTTATCACCTAGCTTGTCCTTCAGGAACCTATACAACTGTTTACACTAGAAAACATTGTTAGTTCCTCTATTGTCTTGTCCAACAATATCCAAAACACACGGGGGCAAAACTTTGCTCTTACAATCTCCCCCTTTTTGGACTATTGTTGACAAAACAAGCATCGATAAAAGATATTGAAGTTTTTGTGAAGGATGAGACAAACTCTAAGATATGAAGTTTTTGGCTCCCCCTGAAAACAAGCATCAAAGATTTATATAATCGAAGTTAATGCTTGAGATAATTTTCTTCGGTGGAGAGCGAAACAAAATATCTTAGCGAATATAATTGCATTGAAGATATATATCCAGGTATGTATGCAATTGCTTCCAATGACCTGTGACTAAGAAAATAATAACCACCTGCAAGATAGAAGATACGAAGCAATACTTGCAAGCAAAGGGGTTATTAAAACATGAGTGTAGCACAGGAGTAGCATGACCGAAGTAAAACTTAAGTTACAACCCAATCGAAAGGAATGGAATGTTTGTCGTAACTTAACCAAACGAAGAAAAAACAGATAGCAAGAACCCTTTCCCCGATGCAAAACTAACTCATCGATGCCCTCATTCTCCCCATTTTTGTCAATGATTGCACAAAAGGTTGAGAAGAGGTTCGAGAGATCTATTACGCAGCATCAGCACCCTGAGAACCCGACGAAGCTAAGCTTGACGAAGACTCATCCGACGAAGACTGATCGCCTGAGGATTCTTCTTCGGAAGATGATGTTGGAATAGCTTCGTGGCGCGACTGAGTGATGAGGTTGATGTCGAGGTCGCTGTCGTCGAGGCCGTTGTCATCCTTTGAGGTGATGGAGTCATTCTCGGAGACGGTATCTGGCCGGATGGGTTCAGGCTCGTTGACGAAGAATACTTCATCAATCTTGTGCAGGGGAGGGATCTTCTGATTCGGGCGGTCCACTGAGTCATCACGAGAAAATTTTCGCTGGAGGTGCGGATACTCTTTGTGGATGCGATCTTTACGAAGGCCTTTGACAGAGTTGAACTTCCTGAGCCCTTTCCAGGAATGACGCTTGAGCACACGCAAGTACTGATTGTTGTTGAGTGCTATATTGCCAACACGGTTGATCTCATCAGCAAGAAACTGCATCTGGTGTTGATTTGCTTCAATAAAGTTGTCTAGCATTTGCTGCGTTCGAAGATTAACTTCAAAATGATGGCAGTCTTTCTGGAACGTCTTGGATAAGTTTCGCTCATTGACTTCATGGCGCACACCAACATATGTGGCAAATGGATCATTGGGTTTCCTTAGCAGTTCCAAGGAGTCACGCACTGGTGGGAGGAAAAGCTTCGGATGATGGCGTGCCACAAAGTCTTCGTTCCAACCATAGTTACATACTACTTGCATCCAGGGAGCATAGGGTTTCAGTGTGAAAGGTAGCTCTGCTGCATGAACCAAATTCCTAATGAAGCAATCCTCAAAGTCGAAGAGAAGGCCATGAGTGAGTTTCATAATAGCATGCCTTGTCTCTGGATAAAGATTCGATTCTTCCGAAGCTGTACTCAAAGGAATCAATGAGTTTGACAGTATGAAGAACCAAGTCCTTGAAATGAAGTTCAAGTGCTTCGGGCGAATGTTTTGAGGAATATGGTTATCAGTGGTTTCAGGATCCAACAGAGTTGAAAATTCTTCTTCAGACAGATCAGGTTCAGCATGAATCTTTTCATGAACTCCATAATGCCTTGGAATGTTAACAATTTCCATGAATTCGGCAGAGGACATCCTGAAGACTTTGCCTTGAATCATCCATTCCAGCGTCCATGAGCTGGGTTCATTGACATCACCAGACACATAAAGGGTTGCATAGAATTGCTTGATGAGCTCTGAGTTGAAAGGAGTGCTCAACGCAAACAACCGAGTCAAATTCTTATTTTCAATAGTTTCGAGAATGTTCTGAAAGCAGGATGCAGTGGAAAGACTTTGCAAGTCCAGAAACTTGTGCCTAAACAGAACTCCTTGCTGGTAGAAGACTTTGGTGTATAAGACTTGTTGTTCAGCAGTCCAAAAACGAAGATCATCCGCTGTGCGGTCAGAAGCATAAGGACTAACACCAAAGAATAGATGGCGCTTCCTATGTTGTTCCAGGTTGAATTCCGGGCCATGCCTTGAAGAATAACCAGCACCCTTGAATATAGGAAAAGTTTCACGCGGGTAATTGGAGTCAAGCTGGGTATCTTGGCAGGGGCGCGAACGCTCGCGAATTCTTTGCAGAGGAGCAATTTGATTGGCACTTGAAGGGCCAGAAGATTGAGCGACTACAAGCGCTTGCTCTTGCGACAGATTCAGAATTTGGACAAGTTCGTCTTCGTCATCATGTGCTTCGGTGTCGGGCTCATGTGCTTCAGACTCTTGAACTGTTCTGGCGGGGGAAAAATCTCGAGTAACATGGGTTCTGGAGTGGGTTGGGGATGGTGCAGAAGCTTCATGGGGAGGTGATGGAGGTGGTGCGGGGGCAACTGGTGGAGTGGGAATCCTTTGTGGTTCGGGGGTTGGATCACGGATGGGTGTGGGAACACGGGGTGGTATGAGTGTGGGTGTTCGAGAAGGCGTTGGAGTGGGGGTAGGAGCTTTCTGGGGTGGAGTTTGCTTGGGGGTGGTTCTGGTAGGAGGAGGTGTAGGATTGTTGGTGGGTGGAGCTGAACACTTTGATGCCGGCTTGGACGGCTTTGTCTTCGGTGCAGGGGTGGGAACTGCTTCAGGTGATCCCTGAAGCTGTTCATCACTTGTATCCATGTCTGCAGCTGAGGCCAAAGTAACCTTGCGCCTCTTGGTGGTTTTCTTCTTCGGTGAGGGTCCTGTTGCCTTTGATGGAGCAGGCTTAGGAGATTGAGCCGGTGCAACAACTCGTTCAGCTTCGGGCGAAGCCTTGCGTTTCCTCGAATCCCTTTCCATAATGGAAGAATTATGGGTCTTCACCATGTCATCTACAGCGGCCTTTACTTTGCCTTTGAAGATTTTGATATTGTCCTTGGTGGTAGAATTGACTTCTGTCACTTGTTGAAGCAATTTCATGGCGTGCTGTTTGAATTCTTCATCAGATTCTGATTTAGCTCGCTTCTGATAGTTGTGAATCTTTTTCATTTCAGCCCAATCTCTTGAATGCAAATCCTTCAGCTGACTGATCATGGTGGAGATCATAGCTTCGATAGACCTGGAGATGTACACTTCTCCAATGTCAACAGCATCAGTATCTTCAGCAGCACACTTCTCCCAAAGGGCTTCAGTGATGCCCAACTGATCCCAGAGTTCGCCTTCACGTGAGTCAGGGAATGGATGGTCACTCTGACGATCAGTTTCAGCTTGAGCTTCAGGCAAAGATATGCCTTTCTGCTTCGATGGAATCGCTGAGGGAGTCATATCAACTACGGGCTTCTTCTGACTTGCCCTAGCAGCTTTCTCAGCTTTCTTCGTTCTGAGGCTTTCTAATGAAGCCTTGCATTTAGCTTCATGGTCAGCTAGCTGTTCAGCTTCACCAGGAGCTTTCTCTTCGTTCTTTGCGGCTTCGGCGAGCTTGCGCTTCGTCTCAGCCTTCTCTGCAGCCATCTTGGCTGAGTCCAACTCCTTTTTCTGTCTGGCAGCATCCACATCTGCCTTCTTCTTCTCAGCTGCGCTTCTGGCATGGATGTTGCGCTCAAGTGCCTCCGCGAGGTCTTTTTGTCTCAGTTCTTCTTCAGTGAGCTTGTGCTTCGCTGAAGGGTCTGTTGCAGCAGATTGCTTGGGCTTCGTTGGTGCTGAAGCCTTTGCAGGTTGTTTCTTGGCAGGGTCGTGCTTCTGCTTTGATCGCCTCTCAGAGTCGGGGGCATCCGCCGGTGTCTTGGAGGCCAAGGGCTTCGTGACAACCAAGTTGGAGAGATCAATGGTGGGACGAGCAGAAGGCTTGACCTTAGCATCAGGTTTCTCTCCTGGCTTTTTCTTCAGTGGGATCTGAAGTTTTTGTTTCTTGGGGGGAGCAGGATCATCCGATTCGTCATCTGCTTCGTGTTCAGATTCGTCATCTGCAGCATTGGATTCATCCATGATGGAATCTTCCAGAGCAGCTTGCTCTAATCTGGCATGTTCTTCATCTTCTGTTATAGCATGGGGTGGAGAAGCAGACTTCTTCTTCAGCTTCTTCTTCTTCTTTGAGCTTGGCCCAACACCTTGGGCTTCTGCTTCAGCCAACTTGGCTGCCTTCTTCTCTTCTTTCAGCCTCTTGGCTTCAGCAGCGAGTCTCAATCTTTCTTGCTCTTCTGGGTAATCATCTGGTGTCTTGAGAGTGTTGGGGTGAGGAAGCTTTGGTGGAACTGGGTAGTACAGGTGACGATTCTCTTCAGTGTACTGACTGCACATGACTGAAGTATACTGATAGGGTGGACTGAAGGCAAATTGCATAGTCCATTTCCATGTGGGAATGCTCTTGTATTTGTACCATCGTACAGCCCAGTACCGGCGAATGTTTTGCAAGCGGTTCTTGCGCTGCTCCTTGGTCTCTTCAGGAGGTGTGTCATAACCAAGAGCAATGCGAATTGATTCGGGGATGCCTCTGGCGTTGTTGGTTTCCTTCGTTCTGCCTCCTTTCTTCTTCGGAGCAGACCGTTCTGCTTCGTTGATGTGATCGAGATTTGGAGACTCATTTCCGAAGCCTAACTCTCCAGACATCCTGTGAACAGCACAAAGGTAGCGAGGGAAAAAGGCGAGTATGGAATGAGCACCAGCAAAAGTTTCAATCCAAAAACAATTTTGACAAGAGATTCAGTGAAGATTTTTTGGGTAAATACTCTGGTTTCTTCTGAGCTAGACTTAACCTTACACAGAAACCCTAACACAGAACAGATAGATACTAACCCTAACTTCTAACCTGAATCGAGGAGGAAACCTTGACTAGCAGAAACAGGTTTCGCAACGGTGCAACGATCCAACGGATCAAGGAAACCTACGGAAATCATTCAAAAACAGACAAACTATGAACACGGATCCAATCTGGAAACAGAAGAACACTAGAGATGGAGATTGGACCGAGGCTTGGCGTACCCTAACTCGGTGGCGTCAAGCAACTACGACGGCGAAGAGCGGAGAGGATGTGCTCGTCGACGGCGTGAAGTCCACGGCGGCGCTCTTCCGGCAGTGAAGCAGCGAGAGCGGCGACGGAGATGAAGAGCTCAGCGGCGCTCGGGAGATAGGGTTCCGGGGAGATGCGAATGATGAGGTGGGAAGGCTTCGCTGGAGTGGGATGCCTTATATAGGCAGGTCTGACAAGAGCTGTCAGATCAGATCGAACGGCCCCCAGCGATTGTCTCTCCGGATTCTGCGGCGAGGATTTCGTGGCGAATCGCGAGAAAATCTCAACGGCTCGGATTTGACGGGATCTCAACGACCGAAGAATAAGTCCTCGACTTGAGTAAAAACTTCGATAAGAATTGGAAGCATTTAATTCGGAACTCAATGATGTTTGAAGCAAATGTTTTCCGTTTCAATTATGCTCACCCATTTTGGACAGACAGAATAAGAAAGAAAAAGAATAGAAAGGGTAGGGTCCGAAACTTATCACCTCGAAGAAAAACCGAACGAAGCAAAAGGTGATAAGCATAGAGGACTAAAACCAAGTGAAATAAAAATAAACTTAACGAAGCAAAAACAAACAACGAAACTAAATAAGTAAGTGACAAAGTAACTGAATATATACAGAAGTAAAAAAACTTCGGTCTTACAGTACATGTCGTGAGTCCAATATATGGAGCTCACACCTTAACGCACAGAATCTTTTCTCATCCAATGGTTTCATGAATATGTCTGCCAGTTGACCTTCAGTCCTGACATGACAAATAACAATATCTTCACGCTGAACATGATCACGAAGAAAATGATGGCGAATGTCAATATGCTTCGTGCGAGAGTGCTGCACATGATTGTGAGCAATTTTGATTGCACTCTCATTATCACATAGGAGCGGAATTTTCTTCCCATGAATACCATAATCCTTCAGCGTTTCCTTCAGCCATAGAATCTGAGTACAACATGACCCATCAGCACTGTATTCGGCTTCAGCAGTAGATATTGAAACACAGGTTTGCTTCTTTGAAGCCCAACACACAAGTGATCTTCCAAGGAAATGACAAGTCCCTGAAGTTGATTTCCTATACACACGATCACCAGCCCAGTCTGAATCAGAATAGCCAATAAGATCAAACTGTGCTCCCTTGGGATACCACAACCCCAAGGTAGGTGTGTGAGCCAGATAACGAAGAATTCTCTTTACAACAGTATGATGTGATTCCTTTGGATTTTCCTGAAAACGAGCACAAATACAAACTGAAAGCGTAATGTCAGGTCTAGATGCACAAAGATATAAAAGGGATCCAATCATAGACCGATATTTCTTCTGATCGAAGGCTTTGCCCTTCCCATCTGCATCTAAGAAGCCATTGGTAGGCATAGGCGTCTTAATAGTTTTGCATTCAGTAAGACCAAATTTCTTCAGGCAATCCTTGAGATATTTTTCTTGAGAAATAAAGGTGCCATTCTTCTGTTGACGGATTTGAAGTCCAAGGAAGAACTTCAATTCACCCATCATAGACATCTCATATTTCTTCGACATCATTTTGGCAAATTCTTCGCTGATTTCAGTGTTAGTGCATCCAAAAATGATATCATCTACATATATTTGACATACGAACAAATCACCATTATAAGATCGAGTGAAAAGTGTTGGGTCAGTGGTTCCTGGTTTGAAGCCTTTCTTCCGAAGGAAATCCTTCAATGTGTCGTACCAAGCACGAGGTGCTTGCTTCAACCCATAGAGGGCCTTGTGTAACCTGTACACCATGTCGGGTTTCTTCGGGTGTTCAAAACCTGGAGGCTGCATAACATACACTTCTTCCTCGATTTCTCCGTTAAGAAAAGAACTTTCACATCCATTTGATAAAGCAGAATACCATTGAAATTTGCAAAAGCAAGCATAACACGAATGGATTCGAGACGAGCAACAGGAGCATAAGTTTCACCGAAATTGATACCTTCAATTTGGATGTAACCTTGTGCTACCAGTCGTGCTTTGTTTCTTACCACTATACCATCTTCATCTTGCTTGTTGCGAAAAATCCACTTTGTACCAATGATGTTGTGCTTCGTGGGATCAGGTCTATCAACTAAGGACCAGACTTTGTTTCGCTCGAACTGGTTAAGTTCTTCGAGCATGGTAGTTAGCCAATCTGGATCCTTCATGGCTTCATCAAACTTTGACGGTTCTAACATGGAGACAAAAGAAAAGTTTCCACAGAAGTTAGCCAAACGAGTACGAGAGCGAGTTGTGGGACGACCTGGTTGTTGAATTTCTTCAAGGATCGAATCAACATCAACTCGTCTTCGGACTCGTGATAGACTCGAATCATTAGCTTCAGGCTCAGCTTCTGCTTCAGGATCTGCTTCAGCTTCAGCATTTCCTTCGGGATTAGCATTTCCTTCGTTCCTTTGTTCTTCTTCGTCCTGTACATCATTAGCTTCAGGATGTTGATCTCCAGCGCACCGGGCTATGTGTGGGAACATTGGGCCATCATCATCCCTATTAGCTTGACGAGCATTGGCTTCAACAGGGCGAATCTCTCCAATAGCCATGGACCTGATCACTTCATCAAGAGGGGGTTCATCTAGATCATGAGGCAAATGCTCTTTTTGAGAGCCATTAGTTTCATCAAACCTCACATTCACAGTTTCCATAACTTTCCCAAAGTGAGAGTTATAGACTCTGTAAGTATGAGAGTTTGAGCCATAACCTAAAAGAAAACCTTCATGTGCCTTAGGGGCAAATTTGGAGCTATGATTCATATCTCTAATAAAGCATGGAGCACCAAATACCCTAAGGTACAAAACATTTGGTTTGTTACCAGTGATAAGCTCATGTGAAGTCTTCTTCAGAAATTTGTGAAGGTAAACCTTGTTGATGATATGACAAGCAGTGTTAATTGCTTCGGCCCAGAACCTAATAGGAGTCTTGTATTCAGCAAGCATAGTTCTGGCCATCTCAATGAGAGTTCTATTCTTCCTTTCAACAACACCATTCTGTTGAGGTGTATAAGAAGCAGAGAACTCATGAGTAAAACCATGATCATCAAGAAAATCTTCAATATGAGTGTTTTTGAATTCAGTTCCATTATCACTTCGGATATGCTTCAGAGATAATTCATATTCTGTTTCAGCTCTCTTGGTGAATGACTTGAAGATTTCAACAACTTTGCTCTTGTCATCCAAAAAGAAAACCCAAGTATAACGAGAGAAATCATCAACAATAACTAGACCATATTTATTTCCTCCCAGGCTTGCATAATTTTGAGGACCAAAGAGATCCATATGAAGCAATTCAAGAGGACGAGTGGTAGACATGATAGTCTTCGCTGAATGATGTTTCTTCGTAATTTTACCAGCTTCACAAGCACTGCAGAGACGATCCTTATCGAATTTTACTTTGCTAAGGCCAATAACATGATTCTTCTTCACAAGGTTATGAAGATTCCTCATCCCTGCATGACCAAGTCTTCGATGCCATAACCACCCAGATGAAGCTTTTTCCATTAAGCATGTGGATACAGCAGGGCCCGAAGAAAAATCAACAATGTATAAGTCTCCTTTTCGGTAACCCTCGAAGACAAACGCATAGTCATCCTGTGAAAAGACAACACAACGCGAAACAGAAAATAGAGCAAGCATACCCATATCGCATAACTTCGAAATAGACATAAGATTATATCCAAGTGATTGGACTAGCATAACCTTGTCAATGTGCTTATCTTTCGATATGGCAACCTTAGCCAAACCTAAAACTTTACCCTTGTTGTTATCACCGAAGGTAATGTACTTCTGAGAAGTGTGTGATAGTTTTTCTTCGGTGAATAACTCCTTGTCTCCGGTCATATGATTTGTGCAACCACTATCCATGACCCATTCGGATCCACAGGAGACATAGCCCTGCAGAAGAATTAGTTCTTCTTAACCACCCACAAACGAGGAGGTGACTGAGAAGATGTTGAAGCACTGGTTGAAGCAATATTAAATCGAACAGGAGTGTATTGCTTCGGTGTACCATCAAGCACACCACAAATGTAAGTCCTCTGCGAATGGTTAGCATAAGAATGAGCATATGCAATCTTAGTATGATATTATGAGGACGATAACTATGATGACCAGTGCGATAGTATTGCTTCTGCGGAACATTTGATTCGGTCACCAGAGGATCATTTCTCGTTTCAAGACAATAGAAATGATTCGGTGGTACTGAAGACTTTCCCTGCATGGTATGGTTAGCAGGCAGTTTTTCCACGAGTGCTTTCTGCACCCATATTTGCCTCTTATAGAAGCCATTCTTAGGAGGAGTACCAACATATTCAGTTGTAACCTTTCCCTGTTCATCTTTGATGAGTTTGTAGTCAGAATCAAGTGATTCATCTACAATAGCTTTGTTCATCTTGCAATCAAAACCTGAAAGATTAGCTATATCAATGGGGTTCCCTTTCGCAAGGACCCAAACAGTCTTAGGATACTGCTCAGGTTCCCAATAGGTGCCATCAGGGTTTATCTTTCTCTCGAAACCAACACCTTCATTCCTGGGATTCCTGTGAAGGAGAGCCTTCCTTAGGATATCACAGAGATACTGGTGACCTTGCACACTTTTGAACATCCCTGTTTCAAATAAGTTTTTCAACCTGAGGACTTCCTCGGTAACAGCAGGATTTTCCTCATCAGAGGCATTAGTATCATTAATAACAATAGGAGCTTTGCCTTTAGAATCAATTTTGCTTCGTTCCAAACAATCCAAACAAGGTGATTCAGTTTTATGATTTGCTTCAGAACCTTGTTGAGCCATGAGAGAGAGATTGACATTTTCCAACTCTTCATGAGCCTCTTTTAGTTTTTCGAGAGCCATTTTCCTCTGAAGAAATTCATAGGTGAGCTTCGCATAATCAACTGAAAGAAGATCATGCCGAGAGGATAATTCTTCAAACTTTTCTTTCAGAGCTTCATGCTCATTAGTTAAAGTTTGACCTTTCTCTATCTCATCGATCAACAGAGTTTCTGACTTCTTAATGGTTTTCCTTAGTGAATCAAGTTCATCTTGTTGGATTGAAGCAATTTTAGCAAGTTTAGCATAGCTTATCTTTGAATCACTGTCATATGAAGAACAATCAGAAGTATCATAGTTAGACTTTGATGAGGATACCTTCGCCTTGGCCATGAAGCAATATGCAGGAGACTCATCTTCACTATTGTTGTTGGTGAAGAATGAGCTCGAAGCTTTTGCCGAAGCATCTGCTGAAGAGAATGCCAAACCAGCAACACCATCTGATTCGGATCCTGACCCAGACCTTGAGCCTGAATGAGCTTCGGACCCAGAGGCTTCGTCTTCGGAGTTCATCTCCTTTCCCAGATAGGCCTTGGCTCGGTGAGAGCTGCTTCGACGAGACGAGTGAGTGTTCGATGAAGAACCCTCACGCTTCTTGTGATAGTTCTTTCTCTTGTCATCATCAGAATCTTTCTTCTTATCTCTTCTAGAACTGGAATCATGTCTCTTGGATTCATAGCTTCTGGAAGATCTGTGGGACTTGGTTGAGGAGTCTCTGAGCGAATGCTTTGCTTTGTTCTCAGCTTCCCACAGAGGGCAATCAACAATGTAGTGACCTGGTTTCTTGCATTTGTAGCAACAGTTGTCCTTCGATGGAGAGCTTCTTGAGGATGAGCGGTGAGATGAGTGAGTTGAGCTTCTTGAAGAATAACTCTTCTTTGGTGAAGAAAAACCTTTTCTCTGAAAGCGGTTGAAGCGTTTCATGATCAGTGCTAAATCTTTTCCAATGCTTGCAGGATCATCTGATTCGACACCTGAAGCAGAACTGACTTCGGGTGAAGAATGACGCAAAGCTTTTGATTTCAAGGCATGAGATTTTCTTTGAGAGCCATTTTGTCACGTTTCTCATCTTCTTCCATTTCAAAGGTAGTGAGTCTCTTAAGAATATCAGCGGCAACAAGACGTCTGAAATCAGTCCTTTCCTTGATCATCAGCACAATGTGATCAAACGAGTCATCCAATGAGCGAAGCAAAGTTCTCACAACAGAGTGAGGAGTAATGTCATCAGCACCGAGGGAAATCAACTCATTAGCAAGAGCCGTGAGTCTGCTGTAAATGGAGCTAACTTTTTCACCCTCGTTTCTCTTGAAGCGATAGAATTTGCTTCGAAGTGTGTCAATTCTGGCATTCTTCTGGGTAGAAACACCTTCACCAATCTTTTCAAGATAGTCCCATACACCTTTGGCAGATGGAATATTCTTCATTCATGATACTTCTCTGGTGTCAGATGATTGGTGATGAATACCCAGACTTCAGAATCAAGGTAAATTAGCTTCGCTTCTTCAGGAGTGATGGAATTCTTGTCAACAACTATTACTCCATACAAGACAACTTGCCAGGCAGTCGAGTTGATAGCCATGATATTTCTTTTCATTTTGTCCTTCCAGTATGGGTAGTCATTTCCATTGAACACGTGTATGGGTTCACCGGAGCGAATGGCTGCGAAAGACATACTTGCAAGACACTCGAGGAGGTTAATCCAAACAAAGAGTGACTAGCTCTGATACCAATTGAAAGTCCAAGTATGTGATCAGAGGGGGAGGGGGTGAATGATCACTTCAAAATTTTCTACTGAAACTATTGAAGTGAAGCATAAACAGTGCGGAATAGCGAAGTATAACTGGAAGCGAAACTAAATGCAGTGAATCAAAACCCATTGAAGCATAACAGTGAAGCAAATGCAATACTGAAGGTAAATGCTTGAAGTAAAACGAACTGGGACTCGGCGATGTTTGTTCGACCAGTTCACGCTCTGCAAAGCGCTACGTCTGGTTGGAGGGACTGGTGATTGAACACCTGGAGCAAATCTCTCTCCGTCTGTTGCTCCACTGCATCAAACTCCTTGAGCTTGATCAGTTCTTCACTCGTGGTTGATTATTGAGGAAATCAACGAAACCTTTGACAAACTGGACTTCGAGGCGACAATTACTCTTCGCTCTCTGAAAAACAACACTCTAACCGTCTAGGAGAATTGCAGTTCTCCAAGATAAAAAGGCTAGTAAGCTTCACCTAAGTCATCTCGAATCTACTCAGATCAATGGGACTTAGGTTAAAGTATCTGGATTTTGGGTTTTGCTTCGTTGGCGTTTTTGGGGTGCTCTCTGCAATCTCTCTCAGGAATAATCTTGGAGCAGCCACCCGCAAATGGAGGGGCGGCGTATTTATACTTGGCGATCCCGAGGTGCGGAATGACCAAACTGACCCGAGGTGACAGGTTGACACGTGTCCACAACGGTCAGATTTGTCATCAATGCGCAACTTTACTTGAGGAACAAGTAAAGCTGACTCACGGACTTAGTTCTGCTTCAGTAGCCAAAGAATGAAGTCTTTGCTACCGAAGCTTAACTTAGTGCACATGAGATTTCTTCACTCAGGCTTCTCACTTGGTCTGGATTTGATCTGAGCATTTCTCAATGACTTCGATGTCCACAAACTAAATACCCCTCTTGATAGTACGGTTTGTCCTATGACTCATGGAACAGAAAAAGAACTACACAAAAACATCTAAGTCTTGCGCCTTCTTCTTCATTTCCTTCAAAGAGTAAAGCTTCAGGACACCTTCATTTTTGGGGGTCATCCTTCTTTATTAAGCTTCGCTCCGAGGGTAATGCTTCGATAACTTGAAGACCTTCACTTAAGATTTATCACCTAGCTTGTCCTTCAGGGACCTATACAACTGTTTACACTAGAAAACATTGTTAGTTCCTCTACTGTCTTGTCCAACAATATCCAAAACATACGGGGGAAAAACTTTTCTCTTACAATATGCCAAATGGAAAGCCCGAACTAATGTGACTCCTGGACGTCAACACGGATCAAGGTCCTAGGCCGAGAGGGGTCAATGAGCCCAATGTGTGGTTGTACTCTTTGTCTTGGATTACCATATAAGAAGTCGGTGCTTACGGCGGTGTTCAACGAGACAACCACTGTGTACTCCTACACAGCCTCTCATCATTCACCTTGTATTAGGGTAGATTCACCAACATAGTTTCACTTTCATCAACACCATGTTCACTATCATCCCGACTCACATCAAAAGCATCCTCATTGTAAACTCTAAGCATGCAGTAAGCAGTAACAGTTGCAGGGGCCACATGATATCAATCAACTCCTATGTCAGCTAGGATTGTGGTTTGCTTACTACTGTGACAAGATGATAGGTCATGCATCGGATATGGGTTAAACTATGCGGTAGAATCGATACAAGGTGATCTCCTAAACATGCATAAGCGAGACTGAGAGGTAATTGGGATTTTATAGACATGATCAATGGGGTTTGCTTGCCTTGCTGACGAGGTTCGGTACGGTGTCTTCAACGAAGGGGGTGGCCTCCGGTTCCGGTTCCACTTCTATCGAGTAAACAAAGCAAACATCGGAACAACAACAATGTAAACATTACATTGCAATGCACAATCAAGATGCATAATGTAGCATGGTATGGTATTGATGTGACCTAGGTTCAATTTATCACATGGTCATTGAAGTTGATTTGAAAAGTTAATTCAAATTCAAACTCCAAATGTTGTTTAAATTTGCCAAGTTGAATTTGCTAGTGTTTGATCATTGTAAACCATCTTGACATGTGTATGATATGCCTCTGATGTACAAGTGTTTATGTTTGCATTGCAATGGTTCAAATTGGAATAGCATTTGAATTAAATTTGAATTAATTCTAGTTAAGCCAAATAGCAAAAGCTACTGGTCCCAATTTAAGATCAACTCAAACATAGCTGAAAGTTGTATATTTGGATTGATTATTTTCTGCTGATCAGTTTTCATATATTATTTGTCTAATTTGGAGTTCATATGAATTTTCTTTGATTTTTCAAATTTTAATGTATTTTCTGGAAATTTCTGGATTTATTTCTTAAATAGAAAACTGATTTATTGCGCCAGCACTGGGTCAGCATGACATCAGGGGGTTGACCTAGTCAAACTGACATGGGGGCCCTGCCTGTCATTGACTCAGGGCTAATTGATACGTCCAAAACGTATCTATAATTTTTGCTTGCTCCATGCATGTTTTGTGTGATATTGCTATGATCTAGATAAACTTTCATACACTTTTGATCATATTTGGACTAACCTATTAACTCAGTGCACCCCAGTGCCAGTTCCTGTTTTCTGCTGTTTTTCTATTTCAGTTTTCCCCCATACAAAAAGTGCCAGAAAAATTCGGGAAAATTCAGATAAAAAATCAGCGTGACGAAAGCTTCGAGAAGAGCCCGGGAGGGGCCAGAGGGGAGCCAAGGGGGACCAGGCGGCCACCCGTCGCGGCTCCACCCCTGGCCGCGCTAGGGGGCGCCTGGGGCCCCTGGCCCACCTCTGTCTACCCCCTTTCGCCTATTTATCCCCCGTCACGGGAAAACTCCAGAAGCAGAACCCTATTCCGCGAACTCGCCTCTGTTCCGCCGCCGCCGCGCTTCCAAGATCGGGAGCACCAGAAGACCTCTTCCCGGCACCCTGCCGTAGGGAGGATTGACCTCTGGGAGTCTCCTCTCCACCATGGATGCTCCCCGGATGTCTGGTGAGTAGTTTTCTTTGGACCATGGGTCCGTGATCAGTAGCTATGTGATGTTCTCCTCCCCTCTTTTATCTTCATTGTTTAGACCTCGTGAGCTGCCCAACATGATCGAGGCACCTTTGTAATATTTCTGCTATTGCTATGTTGAGTTTGATAGGATCTGATGGATTATGAGATTATGTTCAGATTGTGATAGAGTAATATATTTGGTTTTTATCTCTTATATTTTTGTTCCTAAGTAATTCTTGCATGTTCTCCGTTGCTGTTTATTGCTTTGGCCAAGTAGTAGGTAGTGACTCCAAGAGCGAGCGTTGTCCTAGATTGTGGGTTCATGCCTCCCGATGACATGCTTGAGTGACAGAAACATGAATCTAGGGGATGTGTTGTTGCCACAAGGAGGAAAACAACGGTGCTTGTAACCGCGGTTAAAAGGATTGTTTACTTTACGCACAGTTCTTTTTAATGCAGTTGTCTGTTGCTTTGGGTTTACACTTTGGGTGGGGCTCGCAACTTAATACCAGCGAGATGTTCTGGATAGATATCTCAAGGTGGATTATTAGTAGTAGATGCAGATGGATTTCGGTCTACTTACCTTGACGTACTGCCTGTGCTTTTGAACCTCTTCCTTTCTTTTGTAGCATAGTTAGCATTGCGGTGCGTTCATAATCCTGTCAATTGCCTTTCTGTAATTTGTTTACCTCGCATAGCAATTTTATCGTCATTTGGGAGAGAGACATCACTAGCGAACATCACGTATCCTGGTCCATATCCTTGTCACTGATTCCACGCTATATTTACTTTTTTGCATTTATTTTCAAGTTGCTATTATTATCCCTTGTGTTTTATCCTTTGTAAACAACAAGACCGGAGAGATTGACAACCTCTCCCAACTTCGTTGGGAACAAAGTTATCTGTGTCTGTGTGCAGGTCCGCGTTAGTTGCGCCGCTGACACCTACTTATAATCTTTGGAGTCCTGCTGGAGACAAACCTTGGTATTTTCACCGAGGGAAAACTGCTGCTGCACTACATCTCAACCCTCCACTTGGGCTAACCAACGAAGGGGTCGAGAAGCCATCAAGCAAAGTTTTATGGCGCCGTTGCCGGGGACTCCAAGTTCTAAGATAGGGGAGTTGCACACTACCCTTTACCTTTGTTTTTTAGTCTTGTTAGTTTATCTTTCAGTTTTTATCTTTGTGTCTTTTATCAAAAACTACAAAAAAATCTGCCACACTTGCTGCTACTATGGGTTCCACTGAAAACACCAAGTTGTGTGACTTCACTAGTCACAACAACCAAGAATTTATCTGCACTCCCATTGCCACACCTGCCACTTCAGCTACCTCTTATGAAATTAAACCTGCTTTGCTAAACCTTGTTATGAGAGATCAATTCTCTGGTGTTGGAGATGATGCTGCTTTACACTTGAATAATTTTGTTGAATTATGTGATATGCAAAAGTATAAAGAAGTAGAAGGTGATGTTGTTAAGCTCAAGCTCTTTCCTTTATCTTTAAGGGGAGATGCTAAAATCTGGTTTCAATCTTTGCCTAGAAATAGCATAGATTCTTGGGATAAGTGCAAAGATGATTTTATAGGGAAGTACTACCCTCCTGCTAAGATTATCCAATTGAGGAGTAATGTTATGAATTTTAAGAAATTGGATAATGAACACGTTGCCCAAGATTGGGAACGAATGAAATCTCTTGTTAAGAAATGCCCTACACATGGTTTGACTGCCTGGATGGTTATCCAGACTTTTTATACAGGCTTGAACTTTACCTCGCGGAACCTGTTAGATTCGGCCGCGGGAGGAACCTTTATGTCAACTACACTTGGTGCTGCCACAAAGCTTCTCGATGAAATGATGACTAATTATTCCCAATGGCACACTGAACGCGCTCCAACAGGTAGGAAGGTAAATTCTGTCGAGGAAATTACCTCCCTCAATGAAAAAGTCAACTTAATTATGTCTCTACTTACCAAGTAACCCTCTATTGATCCTCATGATGTTCCTTTAAATTATTTGGTTGCTCAAGAACAAGTAGATGTGAACTTTATTGCTAGAAACAACTTCAACAACAATGCTTATAGGGGAAATTTTGCTAGCAATACCAGACCGTTTCCATCCAACTATGGGAACAACAACACCTACCCTAGCAATAACTCCTATAATCCTGCTTATACGAAAAGAGACCTACGTAGCTTTGATAAATTGGTAGAAATAGAGAAAGCTACCAAGAACTATATGCACACCCAGTTTGAACAAAACAAAGCCTTCTCTAAGCAAATAGGTGAGCATAATGCCATTCTGCAAAACATTAGTGAACAGCTTGATAGCCTGAACAGTGAGATTTCTAATCTCCAGGCTAGACTTACCGCCACCGAAACCCATGTTTCGAATATGTCCCACACCCAATCTACCTTGATAAATCAAATGGCAGCCAAACCGGAAGTTATCCCTATGGAAGAGGATAGAATTAAGAGCCTTCCTACACACCACACAGTTGCCACTATCCAAATTGTTGAGGACACTCAAACTATTAGCACCCAATGCACTCCTAGTCCCGTTGGACCTATTAATGGTGATGCTAATACCTCAACCATAGATAAAGAAAATCCAATGAACATAGAGGGTTTCAAATAAGTGAGCCTAGATGACACTACTACCACCTTTGATAGTAGTGATATTGATTTTTATAGTTGTACCCTCTCAGAAGTTATCAGTTTATTACACAAAATATCTAGAGACCCCCACACTAGCACACTTAATCTTGCCTTCACGGAGCATATCACAAATGCTCTCACCAAAGCTAGGGAGGAGAAGCTTAGAGTAGAAGCATCCGTACCTAGGAAGCTAGAGGATGGTTGGGACCCTATGATCAAAATTAAATTAAATAACTTCTCTTGCTATGCTTTATGTGATGTTGGAGATAGTACCTCCATTACGCCCAAAAGAATATTTGATATGTTTGAATTGAAACCTTTTGAGCCTTGTTCTTTTGGTGTTCGTCTTGTTGATTCTTCCGTAAAGAAACCTTTAGGGAAGATCGACGATGTTCTTCTCATTGTCAATGAGAACTATGTTCCCATTGATTTTATTGTTATGGATATAGAGTGTGAACCTTTATGACCAATTATTTTTGGACGTCCTTTTCTTCGCACTGTTGGTGCGGTTATTGACATGAAAGAGGGGAATATAAAATTCCAATTCCCATTTAAAAAGGGGATGGAACACTTCCCTAGAAAGAAAATCAAGTTACCTTTTGAGTCTGTTACTCGGGCTAGTTATTCTCTTTCTCTTGATAAAACTTGATTCTTCTTTGGCATTAAGCCTAGCTAATGGCTTTAAAGAAGCGCTTTCGGGAGGCAGCCCGCAACGAATTTAGGTTTTTCTTTTTTCTTTTGTTGTGTCTTGATGATTGTTACTTCTGTAGCAACATCATTGTATCTTTATTTTTCAGCTTTGTGCCAAGTTATAGCCTCTTACGGCAAGGGAAGTAAAAGTTGGAACATGTTGTCCAGAAAACAGATTCTGTCCTCGTGACCAGAAAAATTCCACAAAAATCCCAGTTCATCTTATGAGCTGAAATGTTTACACAGTATGCTCTATACAATTACGAAACTTCCGTATGTTCTGAGTTTTTTGATTTGAGTTGCAGAAGTACCCCTAAAAAATTCTTTACTATCTGCTGTTCTGTTTTTCGTAGATTCTGCCACGTTTTGTCTCTCCTAACTTTTGCCAACCTTAAGCTTTCTTTTTCTTTGCAAAAACTTTTTGGCACTCTTGATAAACAGTAGATCTTCAAGAATATCTTTATATCCAGTGGAGAAAAATTATTTATTAAGGGTACTAACCTCTCTAATCAGCTTATGATGAGTTATGTATGAAGAGAGTTTTCAAGTGTGCGATAGAAGATGATGAAAGAAGATCCAGGAGTGTCAAGCGCTCAAGCTTGGAGATGCCCCCATTCATCCCCAATAAATATTCAACGAGACTCAAGCGTCTAAGCTTGGGGATACCCCCGTGCATCCCCTTCTCCATCAACAATCATCAGTTCGTCCTTCGTCTCACTATATTTTTATCACTTCATGCGTTATGTGCTATGCTTGGAGCGTCTCTCTCTTAGGTTTTATTTTTAGTTTCTTTAGCTTTGCTTGCTGTTCATAACAAGTTAGGTCCTGTCTTACTTTGTGTGGGAGAGAAACACGCTCCACTTTCAAAATCTAGAACACATCATAGGATATTTCATGCCTATCTTCTTGCTGTTGTGCGTTCTTTATCTTTTCATAGCTACTGCCATGTTTAGTCTTAGTTTTAGTTTGTCTTTAGCAAGAGCCTTGGCTTTTGTTTTAGTTTGTTGCTGGAACTCTCTTTAGTTTTCATGTTTATCTTGTTAAGAGAGTTGGTTGTTGCACTGAGTTGTGTCTTGTCTTGAAAGTAGGTAATTGAGGTTGCTATTTAATTTTAGTAGTAGCTTGCAATAGTTTTGAGGTATTGATGTGAGTAATGTTTGAACTTTTGGTGTTAAGAGCTCTAGCCTATTAGTGATAGGTGTCATATTTTGGGAAATCCGTGTTTATTTTCAAAACCTATAAAACTAGTTGAGAACTCTAGCTACTAGATGGATCACTAATCTTTGGAGGGATCAAATATTAGAGAACACTCACGTACCATGAGTCGAGGATGCGCAAGGATAACCAAACCCCCATACACTCCTCCTCGGGGTACTTGTCTCTTTGTGAACCTCCTTATTAGATTGAGAGTTACCAATAATAAGTGCATGAGTTCTTCGGACTAATGTAAGTATTGAGAGTTGGCACTTCCACCTTCCCATATTTTGCTAGCCTTTCCCGTGCCGTGCATTGCCTTCTTCTCACTCCGAGAGTTGGTGTCCACCTTCGCCGGTACTTCCAAACCCTTGGCATGATACGCTCTGTCATCATAAACCTCCTTATATCTTTCCTCAAAACAGCCACCATACCTACCTATCAAGGCATTTCCATAGCCTTTCCGAGTTACATTGCCATGCAACTTCCACCTCTTCATGACTTGATCTTCATGTCATAGATGTTCCTGCTACACTGGCAGCGACATACATTGCATACATCATGATAGTTACATCTTCTTTATGATTTTGAGTACCTTGTAAAGTGTGAAAGATCTTCTATACCTTCTTGTAAATAGAGTGTTGCCCTTAAGTGAGGAAAAGATCCCAAAGTGGACACATTAAAAGATCCCAAAGAAGACAAATGAGAGTTGAATAGAAAGAGCCATTGAGGCCACCAAAAAATACAAAAAAAATAGAAAAAGAGAGAAAGGGGCTACACTACTATCCTTTTGAGAGATCCACACTAGTAGTCCCTTTATACCCTTGTACTCCATAGAGATGATCATTATGCATATAGCTATGTGGGGACCTTCACACTATAGAACTTGGCTTGCATATTCCAAGGATGAGCCTCCTCAAAAGAGCTTTAGGTCGTCATGAGAGAGCAAGTTAGATGCACCCCCACTAGTTCCATTGGAGAGCTTCTTAGCTCGTATGTGCATCCGTTGCATGGCAATCCCTACTCCTCACATCATATCTATCATTTGGCATCTCTTGCCTATGATTGCCCTCATTGATGTGAGCCTTTCTCATCCTTTTTGTCTTCCTCCTCCACCATATTTCTCTCTTTGCCATCCTAAGTGTCAACTCTCATGCTTACGCTCATCCATTGCATGAGTGCTCGAAATATCGAAAAGGAGTGGATCAAATTGACTTGTACCTGGCTAGTGGTCTAGGGACGAGTCAAGATAAGATTCCAAAGAAGACCAAGTGTGAAACTTTAGTAGATTGAGTTCTTGTCAGAACCCCAACTAGGGTAAGTGCTAGGGTTGTTTGATCCCTTTGCATCATGTCAAGATTTTCAAAAGAAAATTCAAAAACAAGGAAAAGAAAAGCCCTGAGAATTAATTCAAATGGCCAGATAAAAATCTTTTTGCAAAAATCATTTGAATATTTGGAAAATTCCTATAAATGATGATGATCATTTAAAAAGTGGTTTGGGTTCATTCCCATGCCCATGGAATATTCAAAAATTCAAAAGGTGCCCTGGAAATTAAATTTGACCCTATTTGAATTGAAATTCAAAATATATTGAATTTAAAAAATGTCCAAATTCTATATGTGGCTAGCTACTGGTCACCTAGGATTTATAAAAATGTTTGGGCATTTTATAAAATTGCCTAGCTAATTATTTCTAGGCAAAACAAAATAACAGAAAAACAAAAAAAGAAGAAAAAGGAAAACACCCCCCTGGCCAATCTGGCCCAACTGAAGCCCCCCCCCAGCCTCCTAGCCCAGCCCACCTGGGGAGGCCACATGCGCCTTCCTCCCCAGGACAGGCAGGCAGGCAGCACACAGGCGACCGACGTGGGCGTGCCAGGCAGCTACCTGCCTCCCTCCCTCTATCCCCGGCGCCTGGAGACGCCTGGAAGGCCTCCACGTCCTTCCCCCCCTATCCCGTGGTCACCTCCTCCTCTCTGCGTCGCCTTTTCCGTGTGGTCCGAGGAGCTCGCCGGAGCGTGCAGCCGCGCCACCATGGCCGCCGTGATCCCCTCGCTGCACTGCCGTGTCCCGTGGACTCCTCGTGGTCGACTTCATCGCGCTGCAGGTCGAATCGAAGACGAGGACGACTCCAGGCGACTCCTGCTTCGAATCCTCGCCGCCGGCCGCCGTCAGCCCTGAGCTCAAATTCACCGTCTCCGGCCTCCCTCCGGCTGCCTCGAGTGCGCCTTCGCGTTCAAGGTGAGAAGACGCACCGAACCCCCCTATCCATGCCCCTCCCCGTGCTCCGTAGCGCAGTGCCGTCTTACCCGAGCACCGACCGCCGCCGAGCACGACGCCGGCGAGGCTCCGGCCACTCCTATGCCTCCCCGTGGGTGCAGCGCGATGCGGACGAGCACGAGGACCATGCTGGTGGTCTCCCCGTGCTCTCCCATGGCCAGGAACGCCACCCCGAGTGGGCGCCGCCGTGAACTGTGGTCACCGGCGGTTAGCCGCCGGCCACTTTGGCCTAATGACCCCCTTGATCACCCACTAACCCACCCCGCACCCACTGACAGTGGGGCCTAAACCCCCTTAACCCTCTGCTAACTAAAACAGAGAGGGATTAATTCCCTCACCCAATGACATGGGGGCCACAGCAGTCAGACCCCCCCCACGTCATGCTGATGTCAGCATGACGGAGTAATTCATTTCTGAATTAAAATATTTCCAGAGAAATTACAGAAATTCCAGAAAATACCCAAAACTTGAATAATTCATTGAAAATTCATATGAACTCCAAATTGGACAAATAATATATAAAAAATTATCAAAAAAATTCAAGGATTAAGAATATGCAATTTGTTTTCATGTTTGACCATTTAAAATGGGGCAACAGTAGCAAATGTGCATATGGCTTAATTTGAATTTGAATTTGGAGTTTGAATTTGCATTCCAAATGCAATATACTTCAATTAAATTGAATTTGCCACAAATCAGTACCCTTTACTTCATGTCACAACAATATCATGTGCTTGTGCATTTTACTTCCGAAGTTGTCCCCCCTTGTTGATGATTGTTTCCGGTACCAGTTTTTCCGAGACGGTGATCACCCCCGAAGAAGGAGACCACCGTTAAACCCCGTGTATCATCCGCAAGGCAAGAAAACCCCATTGATCATGTCTATAAAATCCCAATTCCCTCTCAGTCTCGCTTATGCATGTTTAGGAGATCACCTTGTGTCGATTCTACCGCATAGTTGAACCCATATCCGATGCATGACCTATCATCTTGTCACAGTAGTAAGCAAACCACAATCCTAGCTGACATAGGAGTTGATTGATATCATGTGGCCCCTGCAACTGTTAATTCTTAATGCATGCTTAGTGGTACAATGAGGTTGCTTTTGATGTGAGTCAGGATGATAGTGAACATGGTGTTGATGAAAGTGAAACTGTGTTGGTGAATCCACCCTAATACAAGGTGAACGATGAGAGGCTGTGTAGGAGTACACAATGGGTTGTCTCGTTGAACACCGCCTTAAGCACCGAGTTCTTGTATGGTAATCCAAGACAAAGAGTACAACCACACATTGGGCTCACTGACCCCTCTTGGCCTAGTACCTTGATCCGTGTCGACGTCCAGGAGTCACATTAGTTCGGGCTTTCCATTTGACATCTGCATAGAAAAAGAATGAAGGAATGGTTGCATCATATAGATATGTGGGTGCACCTGTGAGGCAGGAAAACCATCTGCCAGAGGTTGCGTCTCGGTCACTTACATTGTTTGAGTCCGTTTCGTTGATCCGGCCGGGCTCTCGAGCGGAGGCAAACTCAGATAGCCGACTCCTGGAATAGACCGGTTGTGAGCGAAGTGTCGTGGTGAACATCCTCGCTGTCACCTCTTGAACGGTGGCGAGACCTGGTGGTAACCGATGGTCATGTGTGTGTAGCTTACACCCTTGCAAGGTTAACAAAACTATTCGAATAGCCGCGTCCGCGGTTATGGACTACTTGGAACCTGTACCTGATTATTAGGCAACTTAAATGGATCCTTCTAAAACTCGCAAGATAAGCGTGAGTGCTGTGGTGTGCTTCCTCGTGGGGAAGTCGAGGAAGTAACCATAGTGGTGTATTGGTTGGAGACTTGGTAGTGGACTCGTGTACGCTTCTTACCTCAAGTCTGGTATTCGTAGTTCAGGATCAGCCAAGTCAAAGCTGGCATTTCCGCATGTTGAAACCCCACCTCCCTTTACCTTGATACTTGAGCATGAGTAGTGTAGTTCTGATGTAAGTCTTGCTGAGTACGACTTTGTACTCACGTTTTCTTATTCTATGTTTTAGATGGAAACCCAGACCCCGATGGAGTCACCGACCTGAAGCTCGACGTTGACTAAGTTAGTATAGTCCCAGACAACAGTCTGGTCCCTCGTGGAAGAGCATGTATGTTTACAAGGCTTCTCTACGCCATTTTTTAAACTTTTCTGTACTCAGATCTAATTTGCTTCCGTTGTATGATGTAATGTTGATCACAGACATGTGATCTTTGTATGCTCTATGTGTATATCAATAAAGAGTACTTGTAGAGTTATGTGATGATACCTGCTGTTCATACTAGACATATGTGATGCGTGTATGATTATATCATGCATGTCTTAGTATGGGTTTTCGAGACCTTAGTTGTGATCTGGCTGGCGGTCTTTTATACACCAAGTGTCCCTTAGATGTGCGCAGCTTGGGGCATCGCGATGCGATTGCTCGTGGCTCGGCCACGTGCACACTTTGTTGTATGATCGAGCCCGCCCTAGACCCCGACTAAGTGATCGGGCTGGAGTAAGTCTATGTAAGAGTTAGGATTCAATCGATAACATGGTTGAGGCGACTTGTCTATGAGTATGGGATTCACCACCCATAAGCATTTAGACTTGTGAGCGGACGATGAGGACCCATCTCAGTTGATCATCTGGCCTGGATGGGATGCCCCTCACGTTCGATGCTTACCGAGAACGTTCTGTGCTTGGCCTTGTCTGCTTCGAAAAGTTGGTACGGTTCTCGGCTCTCCATGTGATTGCATCGTGACTGGAATTACATACGCTAACCCCGGGTCCCGACAGAATTGGTATCAGAGCAGGACTGTCTGTAGGATTATTCAACCCTTGGTCGAAGTCGAGTCTAGCACTCCATAGTTATATAGTTACTCTGGGTATAAGGGAACAACGTAAGGCTTCTTTTTCTCCTTACCCTCATCGATCTGAGTTCTGAGTCACCCTTATCTTTTCTACGGGATGATAGGACTAGGCTCATCTATGTCTGACTAGAACATCTCGTTGTTTGCCTCCTTGTAGCCGTAGGACAGTTGTGGTCGTCCAGAGTCTTCGTGTTTTGAGTTCCTTGAGGAAGTTTTGTTCAATCTCCTCGAGGTTTTCTTGTTTTCCATCCTGGTGTAGCCGTTATGCTGCCGGATTTATCCCGTGTTTCTATGAATCATTGCCTTCGCATTATAATATTTCCGTCTTCTTCATGTCCTTCTCGTCTTTGTCTCCATCATACACCCTGTTCTGATTGTTGATTTTTATCACACAGGATGTCAGGTGGAACTCGTAGTGTTGTTCGTCGGAATCGAGACCGTGTTCAGAATCGAAAAGATGATGAACCTCTACCACCGCCTTCTGCGGCAGAAATCATGATGGAAGCTGAGAAGAATCGACGTGATCAAACACGCCTTCTGGAGCTCATCGAGCAGAATACCGCTCGCCAGTGTAATGTGGGCGTGAGCATTCAGGATTTCATCCTCCTCAAGCCACCGATATTTCGATGTTCTTCTGAGCCCCATGAAGATGATGATTGGCTCCGTTCCATCGAGCGTAAGCTTGATACAGCACATGTTGCTCCTGATGACCGAGTTATTTTCGCGGTATACTTCCTGGAAGGTGCTGCTATTCAATGGTGGGAGAACTATGTTGCTATGCAGCCAGATGGTCACGTAGTGACTTGGCAGGAGTTCTGTGTTGCCTTTCGAGGGTACCACATTCTGGATGAGTTGATGGAGCGCAAGAAAGAAGAGTTCTGCAACCTGACCCAAGGAGAGATGTCCATTCATGAGTATGTCAGAGAGTTCAACCGTCTTGCTCGATATGCCCAAGATGAGATCACCACCGATGCCAGAAAGCAGGCAAGGTTCCGTAAGGGACTTAACCCTATCCTTCGCCATGATCTCAACCTCATAGAATCTGCCACCTCTGAGGATTTAGTCAACAGATCCTTCAGAGCTGAGCATGGCAATGAAGTGTTCGAAGAGTCCCGCAAGCATGCTCTTGAGCTTGCTTCTTCTTTTAGTTCAGCCCCTCGGAAACGCAGATTTTGGATTCCAACTAGTGCCATACCTCAAAACTTTCTTCAGAGGCCACCATCCAATATATACCATCCACCTCAACACATTGTTCCTCCCCGGAATGATGGTGTGCAGCCAAGTAATTCCACTCCCAGCATTTCAGACAGGGTATGCTTTAAGTGTGGTCTTCCAGGCCATTACTATCGTCAATGCCCTCAGGTCTTGATGGCACCACGTCATTCTCGACCCAAGCCTCCAAAGAAATCAACCACCAAAGCCTTTCCAGAAAATCCTTCATCCACTAGTAGTGGTTGTGTGAACCAAATCTCCATTGAGGAAGCCACTGATGCTTCTGACGTCATTCTTGGCACACTCCCAGTCAATCATGTCCCCGCCTCCGTTCTTTTCGATCCAGGAGCTTGTCATTCATTCATGTCGGAGAGTTATGCACTTCGTCATGAATTCCCTTTTGAAGAAACGTTTTCTCCAATGATCATTGAAACTCCTGGTTCAAAGTGGGAAACTAATAGAGTAAGCCATGGCAATCAAATTGCAATTGAGGGTTTAGTATTCCTTGCCTCTCTTATAGCCCTCAAGTCTTCAAACATTGATGTCATCCTAGGAATGGATTCGTTATCAAGGAAGAATGCTTTCCTTGATTGTAAAGCCAAATGAGTTAAACTCACCCACCCTTCAGGCCAGACCATTGACTACACATCACCCAGCTCTAGAATCCAGATGCATACTTTGAATGTGCTTCCCCTTCCTGACCTTGAAGATGTTCCGGTGGTTCGTGACTTCCCGGATGTCTTTCCTGAAGAGCTGCCGGGAATGCCACCCGACAGATGTGTAGAATTCATAGTGGATCTTATACCAGGCACAACCCCAATTTCCAGACGCCCATATAGAATGGCCCCACATGAGTTAGCTGAGCTAAAAACCCAACTTGATGCTTCGTTGGCAAAAGGCTTCATCGGCCCTAGCTCATCGCCATGGGGTTGCCCCGTTCTGTTCGTAACGAAGAAAGATGGAACAGAAAGGATGTGCGTAGACTATCGCCCGCTAAATCTAGCGACGATAAAGAACAAGTACCCACAGCCTAGGATCAATGATCTTTATGATCAACTTGCTGGATCCTCTGTCTTCTCCAAAATGGATTTGAGATTAGGTTATCATCAAATCAAAATCCGAAATGAGGACATTACAAAAACGGCTTTCACTACTCGTTATGGTCTTTACGAGTACACCGTCATGTCCTTCGGTTTAACCAATGCCCCCGCCACATTCTCGCGCTTAATGAATTCGATCTTCATGGAGTACCTAGATAAATTTGTTGTATTTTATCTTGATGACATTCTCATCTACTCGAAGAACGAAGAAGAGCACGCAAAACATCTTAGGTTGGTATTGATGAAACTTAGAGAGCACCGCCTTTATGCCAAGTTCTCCAAGTGTGAATTTTGGCTACCAGAAGTGACCTACTTAGGCCACGTGATTTCTGCGAAAGGTGTTGCAGTCAATCCCGAGAGAGTTCAGGCCGTCCTTGACTGGACTCCACCTGAATCGGTAAAGCAAGTTAGGAGTTTTATTGGCTTAGCAGGCTATTTCCGCCGCTTCGTCGAGAACTTTTCTAAAGTTGCAAAGCCTCTAACTGAACTCCTCAAGAAAGATAAGAAATTCCAATGGACCTCCAAGTGCGAGGAAAGCTTTCAAGAGCTAAAAAGAAGATTGACCTCTGCACCCGTACTTGCACCTCCAGACACTAAAAGGGATTTCGAGATCTATTGTGATGCTTCACGGCAAGGGTTAGGATGCATACTTATGCAAGATAGACATGTGGTTGCTTATGCTTCACGTCAGTTGCGTCCACATGAAGAGAACTATCCTACCCATGATCTTGAACTCGCTGCCGTAGTTCATGCCCTGAAGACTTGGCGACATTACCTCCTTGGTAATCATTGTGAGATCTATTCTGATCACCAAAGCCTCAAATACATATTCACCCAGCCAGATCTTAATCTCAGGCGAAGAGGCTGGATTGAGTTGTTAAAAGATTATGACTTAGGAATTTCTTACACCCCAGGCAAAGCCAATGTCATGGCTGATGCACTAAGTCGTAAGTCGTATTGTAACAACCTCATGTTACAATAGTATCAACCATTTCTTCATGAGGAATTTCGAAAGCTCAACCTCGAGATTGTTCCTCGTGGATCTCTTTTCAACTTGGTGGCGAAACGAACACTTGAGGATCAAATCATGGTTGCCCAAAGACGTGCACGAGGTGTACGCCGGATCAAGGAGAACATTGCTAGCGGAGTTGCTAAATGTTTCTCCACATACAGTAAAGGAACGGTATTCTTTGAAAATCGTTTGGTAGTACCTAAGAATAGGGATCTAAGGAACCTCATCCTCAAAGAAGCCCATGACACACCCCTCTCAATTCATCCCGGTAGCACAAAAATGTACCGAGATCTACGCCAGAGATTTTGGTGGACTAGGATGAAGAGAGACATTGCTCGATTTGTTGCTGAATGTGATGTTTGTCGTCGCATTAAGGCAGAACACCAAAGACCTGTTGGCACACTTCAACCTTTGCCTATTCCCGAGTGGAAATGGGACAAAGTCGGTATGGACTTCATCACCGGCTTTCCAAAAACCCAGAAAGGAAATGATGCCATCTTCGTGGTCATTGACCGACTTTCCAAAGTTGCTCACTTCCTTCCCGTTCGCGAGTCTATAACTTCTAGTCAGTTGGCGGACTTGTACGTCTCTATAATTGTGTCTCTTCACGGTGTTCCTTTGGTAATCAATTCTGATCGAGGTAGCCTTTTCACCTATAGATTCTGGGGGAGCTTTCAGAATGCTATGGGAACTCATGTATCCTTTAGTACAGCTTTCTATCCTCAGTCTAGCGGTCAAATTGAAAGGGTTAATCAAATCTTGGAGGACATGCTCAGAGCTTGTGTTATCTCATTCGGAAAGAATTGGGAGAAGTCTCTTCCATTCGCCAAATTTGCTGATAACAATAGTTTTCAATCTAGTCTGAAAATGGCTCCTTTTGAACTCCTTTATGGACGACGATGTCGAACACCCCTAAACTGGTCAGAAACCGGTGAAAGACAATTCTTTGGACCGGATATGATCAAGGAAGCAGAAGAGCAAGTTCGCATTGTTCGTGATCGATTGAAAGCCGCCCAGTCTCGTCAGAAAAGCTACTATGATCATCATCATAGGCAGGAAACCTACAATCTGGACGAGAAGGCTTACCTTCGGGTTACTCCTCTGAAGGGAACCCAAAGATTCGGTATCAAAGGCAAGTTGGCCCCACGTTACATCGGACCTTTCCGCATTATTGCTAAACGTGGAGAAGTTGCCTACCAACTTGAACTACCCCCTCACCTTTACCGAGTACATAATGTATTCCATGTGTCACAACTCAGGCGTTGCTTCAAGGACCCCATCCGCGAAGTCGACCATGAAACGCTTGATCTCCAAGATGACCTTTCTTATCGAGAGTACCCTGTTCGTATTCTTGATTCCGCAGAGCGTGTCACGCGTCGTCAGACGATCAAGTTCCTCAAAGTGCAATGGTCACATCACTCCGAGAAAGAAGCAACATGGGAAAGCGAAGACCGCCTCCATGCCGAGTACCCCACCTTCCTCCCGACGACTTCTGAATCTCAGGACGAGATTCTTTTGAGTGGGGGCGAGTTGTCAGAACCCCAACTAGGGTAAGTGCTAGGGTTGTTTGATCCCTTTGCATCATGTGAAGATTTTCAAAAGAAAATTCAAAAATAGGGAAAAGAAAAGCCCTGAGAATTAATTCAAATGGCCAGATAAAATTCTTTTTCCAAAAATCATTTGAATATTTAGAAAATACCTATAAATTATGATGATCATTTTAATAGTGGTTTGGGTTCATTCCCATGCGCATGGAATATTAAAAAATTCAAAAGGTGCCCTGGAAATTAAATTTGACCCTATTTGAATTGAAATTCAAAATATATTGAATTTCAAAAATGTCCAAATTCTATATGTGGCTAGCTACTGGTCACCTAGGATTTATAAAATTGTTTGGGCATTTTATAAAATTGCCTAGCTAATTATTTCTAGGCAAAACAAAATAACAGAAAAACAAAAAAAAGAAGAAAAAGGAAAAGACCCCCCTGGCCAATCTGGCCCAACTGAAGCCCCCCCCAGCCTCCCAGCCCAGCCCACCTGGGGAGGGCACATGCGTCTTCCTCCCCAGGACAGGCAGGCAGGCAGCACGCCGGCGACCGCCGTAGGCATGCCAGGCAGCTACCTGCCTCCCTCCCTCTATCCCCGGCGCCTGGAGACGCCTGGAAGACCTCCACGTCCTTTCCCCTTTCCCGTGGTCACCTCCTCCTCTCTGTGTCGCCTTTTCCGTGCGGTCCGAGGAGCTCGCCGGAGCGTGCAGCCGCGCCACCGTGGCCGCCGTGATCCCCTCGCTGCACTGCTGTGTCCCGTGGACTGTCGTGGTCGACTTCATCGCGCTGCAGGTCGAATAGAAGACGAGGACGACTCCAAGCGACTCCCGCTTCGAATCCTCGCCGCCGGCCGCCGTCAGCCCCGAGCTCAAATTCGCCGTCTCCGGCCTCCCTCCGGCTGCCTCGAGTGCGCCTTCGCGTTCAAGGTGAGAAGACGCACCGAACCCCCCTATCCACGCCCCTCCCCGTGCTCCGTAGCGCAGTGTCATCGTACCCGAGCTCCGGCCTCCGCCGAGCACGACGCCGGCGAGGCTCTGGCCACTCGTATGCCTCCCCGTGGGTGCAGCGCGATGCGGACGAGCACGAGCAGCATGCTGGTGGTCTTCCCGTGCTCTCCCATGGCCAAGAACGCCACCCCGAGTGGGCGCCGCCGTGACCCGTGGTTACCGGCGGTTAGCCGCCGGCCACTTTGGCCTAATGACCCCCTTGATCACCCACTAACCCACCCCGCACCCACTGACAGTGGGGCCTAAACCCCCTTAACCCTCTGCTAACTAAAATAGAGAGGGATTAATTCCCTCACCCATTGACATGGGGCCCCCAGCAATCAGACCCCCCCACGTCATGCTGATGTCAACATGACGCAGTAATTCATTTCTGAATTAAAATATTTCCAGAGAAATTACAGAAATTCCAGAAAATACCCAAAATTTCAATAATTCATTGAAAATTCATATGAACTCCAAATTGGAAAAATAATATATATAAAATTATTAGAAAAATGCAAGGATTAAGAATATGCAATTTGTATTCATGTTTGACCATTTTAAAATGGGGCAACAGTAGCAAATGTGCATATGGCTTAATTTGAATTTGAATTTGGAGTTTGAATTTGCATTCCAAATGCAATATACTTCAATTAAATTGAATTTGCCACAAATCAGTACCCTTTACTTCATGTCACAACAATATCATGTGCTTGTGCATTTTACTTCCGAAGTTGTCCCCTCTTGTTGATGATTGTTTCCGGTACCAGTTTTTTCGAGACGGTGATCACCCCCGAAGAAGAAGACCATCGTTAAACCCCGTGTATCATCAGCAAGGCAAGCAAACCCCATTGATCATGTCTATAAAAGCCCAATTCCCTCTCAGTCTCGCTTATGCATGTTTAGGAGATCACCTTGTGTCGATTCTACCGCATCGTTGAACCCATATCCGATGCATGACCTATCATCTTGTCACAGTAGTAAGCAAACCACAATCCTAGCTGACATAGGAGTTGATTGATATCATGTGGCCCCTGCAACTGTTAATGCTTAATGCATGCTTAGTGGTACAATGAGGTTGCTTTTGATGTGAGTCGGGATGATAGTGAACATGGTGTTGATGAAAGTGAAACTGTGTTGGTGAATCCACCCTAATACAAGGTGAACGATGAGAGGTTGTGTAGGAGTACACAGTGGGTTGTCTCATTGAACACCGCCTTAAGCACCGAGTTCTTGTATGGTAATCCAAGACAAAGAGTACAACCACACATTGGGCTCACTGACCCCTCTCGGCCTAGTACCTTGATCCGTGTCTACGTCCAGGAGTCACATTAGTTCGGGCTTTCCATTTGACATCTGCATAGAAAAATAATGAAGGAATGGTTGCATCATATAGATATGCGGGTGCACCTGTGAGGCAGGAAAACCATCTGCCAGAGGTGGCGTCTCAGTCACTTACATTGTTTGAGTCCGTTTCGTTGATACGACCGGGCTCTCGAGCGGAGGCAAACTCAGATAGCCGACTCCTGGAATAGACCGGTTGTGAGCGAAGTGTCGTGGTGAACATCCTCGTTGTCACCTCTTGAACGGTGGCGAGACCTAGCGGTAACCGATGGTCATGTGTGTGTAGCTTACACCCTTGCAAGGTTAACAAAACTATTCGAATAGCCGCGTCCGCGGTTATGGACTACTTGGAACCTGTATCTGATTATTAGACAACTTAAATGGATATTTCTAAAACTCGCAAGATAAGCGTGAGTGCTATGGTGTGCTTCCTCGTGGGGAAGTCGAGGAAGTAACCATAGTGGTGTATTGGTTGGAGACATGGTAGTGGACTCGTGTACGCTTCTTACCTCAAGTCTGGTATTCGTAGTTCAGGATCAGCCAAGTCAAAGCTGGCATTTCCGCATGTTGAAACCCCACCTTCCTTTACCTTGATACTTGAGCATGAGTAGTGTAGTTCTGATGTAAGTCTTGCTGAGTACGACTTTGTACTCACGTTTTCTTATTCTATGTTTTATATGGAAACCCAGACCCCGATGGAGTCACCGACCTGAAGCTCGACGTTGACTAAGTTAGTATAGTCCCAGACAGCAGTCTGGTCCCTCGTGGAAGGGCATGTATGTTTACAAGGCTTCTCTAAGCCATTTGTTAAACTTGTCTGTACTCAGACCTAATCCGTTGTATGATGTAATGTTGATCACAGACATGTGATCTTTGTATGATCTATGTGTATATCAATAAAGAGTACTTGTAGAGTTATGTGATGATACCTGCTGTTCATACTAGACATGTGTGATGCGTGTATGATTATAACATGCATGTCTTATTATGGGTTTTCGAGACCTTAGTTGTGATCTGGCTGGCGGTCTTTTATACACCAAGTGGCCCTTAGATGTGCGCAGCTTGGGGCATCGCGATGCGATTGCTCGTGACTCTATCACGTGCACACTTTGTTGTATGATCGAGCTCTCCCTAGACCCCGACTAAGTGATCGGGCTGGAGTAAGTCTATGTAAGAGTTAGGATTCAATCGATAACATGGTTGAGGCGACTTTTCTATGAGTATGGGATTCACCACCCATAAGCATTTAGACTTGTGAGAGGACGATGAGGACCCATCTCAGTTGATCATCCGGCTTGGATGGGATGCCCCTCACGTTCGATGCTTACCGAGAACGTTCTGTGCTTGGCCTTGTCTGCTTAGACAAGTGGGTACGGTTCTCGGCTCTCCATGTGATTGCATCGTTACTGGAATTACATACGCTAACCCCGGGTCCCGACAGTTCTCAACACAAAAATATTTTTTTCTCGTATTCCCTATCCCCCTTCTTGCACGCAAACACCATTTGGAGACATTCGAGTCACGGACAGCGAGAGCTCTTGCACCTAATGTTCTTTTGTTACTTATTTCAATGCTAATATAGACTCTTGCCTGTTATGACTTGAATTGAATCTTTAACCTTGATTGCTTTACTTTTCAAAGTTCTTATATTGTTGCTAGCATGTCACCACAGAAATTATGTTGTTATCATTTACCTAATCGAGGATGAGCAGGAATTAAGCTTGGGGATGTTGATACGTCCAAAACGTATCTATAATTTCTGCTTGCTCCATGCATGTTTTGTGTGATATTGCTATGATCTAGATACACTTTCATACACTTTTGATCATATTTGGACTAACCTATTAACTCAGTGCACCCAGTGCCAGTTCCTGTTTTCTGCTGTTTTTCTCTTTCAGTTTTCGCCCATATAAAAAGTGCCAGAAAAAATCGGGAAAATTCAAATAAAAAATTAGCGTGACGGAAGCTTCGAGAAGAGCCCTGGAGGGGCCAGAGGGGAGCCAGGGGGGCCCAGGCGGCCAACCGGCGCGGCCCCACCCCTGGCCGCACCAGGAGGGCGCCTGGGGGCCCTGGCCCACCTCTGGCTACCCCTTTTCTCCTATTTATCCCCCGTCACGGGAAAACTCCAGAAGAAGAACCCTATTCCGTGAACTCGCCTCTGTTCTGCCGCCGCCGCGCTTCCAAGATCGGGAGCACCAGAAGACCTCTTCCCGGCACCCTGCCGGAGGGAGGATTGACCTCCGGGATTCTCCTCTCCACCATGGATGCTCCCCGGATGTCTCGTGAGTAGTTTTCTTTGGACCATGGGTCCGTGATCAGTAGCTGTGTGATGTTCTCCTCCCCTCTTTGATCTTCATTGTTTAGACCTCGTGAGCTGCCCAACATGATCGAGGCACCTTTGTAATATTTCTGCTATTGCTATGTTGAGTTTGATAGGATCTGATGGATTATGAGATTATGTTCAGATTGTGATAGAGTAATATATTTGGTTTTTATCTCTTATATTTTGTTCCTAAGTAATTCTTGCATGTTCTCCATTGCAGTTTATTGCTTTGGCCAAGTAGTAGGTAGTGACTCCAAGAGGGAGCGTTGTGCTAGATTGTGGGTTCATGCCCCCCACATGACACGCTTGAGTGACAAAAACATGAGTCTAGGGGATGTGCTGTTACCACAAGGGGGAAAACAATGGTGCTTGTAACCGCGGTTACAAGGATTGTTTACTTTACGCAGAGTTCTTTTTAACGCAGTTGTCTGTTGCTTTGGGTTTACACTTTGGGTGGGGCTCGCAACTTAATACCAGCGAGATGTTCTGGATAGATATCTCAAGGTGGATGATTAGTAGTAGATGCAGATGGATTTCGTTCTACTTACCTTGGCGTACTGCCTGTGCTTTTGAACCTCTTCCTTTCTTTTGTAGCATAGTTAGAATTGCGGTGCGTTCATAATCCTGTCAATTTCCTTTCTGCAATTTGTTTACCTCGCATAGCAATTTTATCGTCATTTGGGAGAGAGACATCACTAGCGAACATCACGTATCCCGGTCCATATCCTTATCACTGATTCCACACTATATTTACTTTTCTGCATTTACTTTCAAGTTGCTATTATTATCCCTTGCGTTTTATCCTTTATAAACAACAAGACCGGAGAGATTGACAACCTCTCTGAACTTCGTTGGCAACAAAGTTATCTGTGTCTGTGTGCAGGTCCGCGTCAGTTGCGCCGCTGACACCTACTTATCATCTCTGGACTCCTGCTGGACACAAACCTTGGTATCTTCACCGAGGGAAAACTGCTGCTACACTACATCTCAACCCTCCACTTGGGGTAACCAACGAAGGGGGCGAGAAGCCATCACTAATCCCCTCTCTGTTTAATTAAACAGAGAGGATTAGGGGGCCTGGGTCCCACTGTTAGTGACCCAGGGCCACTTAACCCAGGGGGTTAAGTCCCTAATGATCTGCCACGTGGGCTGCTCGCCGGCGGTGACCAAATCCACAACAGGGGGGGGGCGAGGGGGGGCTTTCCGGAACTCGTTTTCGGGCACGGTAGGGCACGGGATTAGCACGGGCATGTGCCCCGTGCTCGCCCGCATCAAGCCATGCGCTCAGGGCAGGCTGGGAGTGGATGTAGTCTTGCCGGAGTTGAAGAACGTGGCGGCCGGAGCCACTTCATCGGTGATAACGACGTCTAGGGCGCGGGGAGGTAAACGGAAAGGTGCAAGATGCGGCGCAACTCACCAGGAGTGCGATGGTGTAGACGGCGGGATCTGGGAGGGCGCGGCGGTGACGGGATTCCTCGTAGGAGTTGTTCTTGGCCGGCGGAAGCTCGATGAAGGGGGCGTCTCCTCTAGGGCCTCCGGGCTCGATTCACTGCACGGGGAGACGAAGACGATGGCGGTCAACCTGTTGGACACGGCGGTGGCGCTTCTCGTCGCTGTTGGCCACGCAGGCGCACGGGCTCACTCCGGCGAGTTCTCCGGTTCGCGCAGAAACGAGAGAGGGAGAGGAAGGGGGATGGACCTGGGAGGGGGAAATGAAACGGGGGCGTCTAGTGCCTCCACGGTGAGGGGATACGGTCAGGGGGAAGCAGGAGTTGGCCGCCACGCAGCTCCCAGCCTGCCTGGCGCGGGGTAGAAGACGACCCTGCCCCTGGTGGGCTGGGCCGGCTTGCTGGCCAGGCTGGACCACATGGGCCAGAAGCAGAGGTAAATTTCTTTTATTTTGTTTTTGTTTTTCTGTTATTTTGTTTTGCCCCAATTAAAAATAGCAAGGCATTTTATTAAATGCTCCAAATTTTTATGTGGACTTGTAATGCATATAGCTAGCCACTCAAAAAGTTTGGGCATTTTTAAAATTCAAATAATTTGAATTTTAATTCAAATAAAGGTCAAATTTAATTTCCAAGGAACTTTTTGAATTTTAGAAAATTCCATGGGCATGGGAATGAACCCAAACCACTTTTGAAATGATCACCATTATTTATAGTAATTTTCCAAATGTTCAAATGATTTTTGGAAAAAGATTTTTATCTGACCATTTATTTAAATTCTCTAGGGCATTTCTTTTCCCCAATTTTGAATTTCTTTTGAAGTTTTCACATGATGCAAAGGGGCACTCAAACCCTAGCACTTACCCAAGTTGGGTTTCTGACAGCATCTCACTGAAGCATGGCATAGCACACAAACATGGCAACAGGTGAAGCATAAGATAAACTATCTATGCTAGTCAATTTAAATGAGGCAAAACCTAGACATGGCATAACACTAAGTGCCCCACGACAATTTAAGTAATTGTACTGTTCTTCCCTAGACCATATTTTAGGTTGGTTAACAACAACAAACAATAGCATACACACAAATTACACGAAAACTAATAAAGTTACATGTAAAGAACACTCCAAACGGAGTTACGGTTAAAAAGATACAAGCAAAACAAGTTATGCACACAATCTGCCAACATCAGGAAGCACACTTTAGAGCAATTCATTAACACGATAATGAATGCAAACATGCTCACAAATGATATGCAACTAAAGTAGACATGGACGGGAAGGCGTGGCAAAAAGAATCATGCAAAAAGACATCATGAACAATTAATTATAGCCCAAGAAAAATGCAATAAAACATTACTCAGGAGAAATAGATCAAAAGATATTAAGCAACATGACATAGCAATATATGAGCATGAAGTAGACATGATGGTGATCAGGTAAAATCAAGAATCAAGGTCATAGGCATAATAGATCAAAAGATATTAAGCATGCAACATGGCATCAGAAAGTTACAAACTTAGAGAAAAACAGAGGTGGCTGTCAAAAACCGAGGCATAGCAACTTTGGAGCTAAACATAACAATGACCAGAAATGCAAACATGACAATGCAATATATATAATGGAAGTAGACATGATGCTTAACAGTATACAAAAATAATTAATGCAATAGGCCTCATGGATGTGTCACAATCATCATGCAAACTTGCAATAAAATAACAGCAGCACTTAACATAAAATCATAATAGTTAACAATTCGATGCCCACTTCAACACAGATTAACAACATCAAGATGGCCTCAAATAAAAATTCTCACAAAAGATGAACTGAAGTACACACAATTTGATACAAATTTCCTTTTGGGCGCAACGCGATCCGAGTTACGGTACGATCGCAAATATACTCGCAAAATTGAATCAGCAGCACAATAATTCCAGAATTAGAAAAATTCACAGGCTCACTAGTAGAAAAAAAGGGTGGAGCCTCACCATGGGCTTGGCCCAAGTCGGCATGTGTGCTGGATCTGGACCATCTGGGCCTGGTTCGCTCGGAGGGATGGGCCTCGGGCCCCCGGTGGCTCACAGGTCAGCCCACCTGCGGTCAACGATGGCGGCCTGGACCGGGATTGGGCTCCTGCCGATCCGGATCCAGACGAGGTCGGCGGCCGTCACCGGCCGGTGGCGCTCCGGCCAGGCGACGCGTGGAGGCGGGGTCGCCGGGAGGCCAGGCTTCGGGGGAGGCGCAAGGCGGCGGGGGTCCGCAGTCGGCGTGCAGGTCCAAGGGGCGGCGCGGAAGGTCCTTTGGGCGGCGGATCCGAGCTCGGGGAAGGAGGCCATGGCATGGCGGTGGTGATGGGGTGGCAAGCGACCTGCGAAAGGGCGGCGGAGGAGGGCTGAGAGGGAGCGGGCGCGGGAGGAGAAAGGAGGAGTCTCGCGGGCTGCGACGGATCACCGGAGCGGCGCGGCTGCCGGAGTGGCTGGCGAGGCAGCGGCCTCCATGCGGCGGCGACGAGGCGGACTGGCCGCGGCTTCTCGGCCCGGATCGATCCGCGGCGGGCCGGCGGCGCCCTGCGAGGCCCTATTCCGGTGGGGAGCTGCTGGGGCCTACGTGGCTCAGATCTGAGCCTTTGATGGCCAGATCTGACGGCTGGGAGTGATCTGGGGCTAGGTTTTCGAAAATGGGGGGCTATTGGGCAGATATGGGCAATTTGGAGGGCGGTGGCTGCAATTTTGGCTTAGGGAAAACCCTAGAAAGGGGCGGGAGAGTGGTGGTCTTTATATAGCCCAGGTGGCTGGCAGTTTGAAAAAACATCCCCGGTTTTTCTCTCTCGCGTGCGGTGCTTACGTTTCTGACCGTAGGGGGTCCGTAGGACCTCCGATTCGGGTAAAAATTTGAACTGTGCGATCAGGGCGTCGAGCCGGCGGCGTTCACCTCGCACTGGAACCGTTCCGAGAACACTTGCCGGCGCGCTAGACAAATATCTCGTTTACTTATTACACGTGGTTTTTCGTTCCGTTGGCTACGGCTGGTCTCGTGCCAGTTTTCGCGATGGTGTTCGGGTGAAACCCTGTGTCGCAAAGGTCGAGTGTCAGGGTGGCAAGGGTCGGTCTCCGTCCGGTACGAGATAGGAGGGGGAAAAATAATCGCCGATCGATAAATCAGGGATGCAAACACCGCAAACAAATCAGATAATCAACCAATTCACACCGAAAACAAATTTTTTAATTTTTGTGAAATCTGGGCTATTACAATAAAACACCACCAACAAGGGATCTTGTCCCGAGATCTAAGACGATCTGGGGGAGAGGAGGGGAGAGAAAAGAGAGTCGACCATCTTCAACACCACCAACAAGGGACTCTACTCCATGCCGACGATGAACTTCGATCGAGATGAATTTCCGCAGAGAGAAGGCAACGTCGGAAAACAAAACCATCGGTGTCAAGAGGAGGAACGACGACTATAACTGGATCAAAGGATAATGTTTTCGACACCGGCAAAAGGATGGATGGCAATGGATGACCCAGATGATACCCTAGAGTTGGAAGTCTAAAGGTACTATAGGATTTCCCAAACCTGAGATCGGAATCGAGACAATATGCTGCGAGCAAGGCATTGTAACGATTTCGATACTCCACACAGTCGAGATCCTAGAGTTTGAAAGGGATAAGGCGAGAATAAAACACTTACGACACTTGTCCTGACTAGAGCAAAGGTAAGGAGTAAAAATATCCTACTCTTCGATAACTAACTTAGTAACTACAAAATAGTTTTTGTCTAGACTCGACTTCGGCCAGAAAAGGGATCATACGGTCGGTATGGCTCTGATACCAAGTTGTAAGTCCCGATATGCGGTACTGTTCCAGATCTAGATGTTTCCATCCAGATCCGGGGATGAAGCACATATCGACCCCACCGCGACATATGACATAGCCATATGCCCCGGATTTGCAACATGATATCACAACATTACAGATACAAGGATACAACATCTCATACAATCGGCATACAACTTCCTTAATACAATACATCAGCGGAAGATACATGTCTGAGTACAGACTACAATCAATTGCCTAGTGGCAAAAAGAAAATCATCGATCCCCATAACCACACGGGTCCAGGCCCTCCACCGGGATCCTCCTAACTAGTCGTCATCGAGTCTCCACGTGAAACGTCGATCACCATACCTGTTGTCGAGAAAGAACCCTGAAAAGAGTTTGGGGGTAGTATCATGAGTATAGAAGTACCCAGTATCGAACCGTAGTGGTCAACTTACCCAGCAAGGACTTCATCACTCGTCATTCTAGGAAAACTAGTAGTTTACGGAAAGGATGGGGTAAGTGGTGAGGTTGCTGCCGCACTAGAATTTATGAAGTGGCTAACGATCTATAGAGTAAGATAAGAAGCCAAGCATTCGATGAGGAATTCGCCTCCAACAAGTCTGTACGCAAACATAACACCTATCCTATCCTTGTCCTCCTCTTCACATCGCGACGAAGAAGAAGCATTCAAGGCACACACACGTTGATCAAGTTATATTAAGATTATCTCAGTTGTTGTTGTCTATGAACAAGGAGTAGGTCTCAAGTCGTCCATAACCGTGGACACGGCTTCTCGAAAAGATTTAACCCTGCAGGGGTGTACCAACTGCCCATTACAAGGCTCCGCACGCACGCCTATCACTCTTAGTTGCTACCCATCACAGGCAACCATTTTATGATTTAGTTCCAAGAGATCCGAAATGACAGGTCCCTCTAGCTAACAACGAACAAATACGGGTGGCCCCCGGGGAGTCGACACCCAATCCAAAAGCTGGCCACGCTCTCGGATCGTACTCTTCCGTCAGGCTAAGGTTGAGGTAAATGATCCCCTCACACGTGGGCAGGCCTCTAGCTCACCAGTGTGGACCAACAGAGGAACTATGACTCCGCTGGCTCGTGTTTTTTTAAAAGATATCTGCTAGGAGCGACCCGATAGACATATATGCATGGTTTCAAATGGTAAATCAGCTTGGGCCACCTCTAGAAATGTTTGAAGCTAGATAGGTAAGAAAAGGGGACCCCATAAAATCCCACACGCGGTTAGGCACGCTCAGTCTTAAAACCAATACACGGAACTCAGATCCTAGGTGACTCGAACGGAAGAAAGCGTCGGAGTGGGATAGCCTAGACCTTCCATCCTTCTTCGAATATAGTCAACATTATAATAATCATATCATCAACAACAATATAATAATGTGATAGCCCGAACCAAGGAGTAACAGGGTAACATCGTAGCATCCTAAGCATGCATACTAATCAGGGGCTGAGCAACGAGCAATAGTAATATAGCAGTACATGGTTTGCTGGGAGGGGACATGGATGTATCAGGTTGAAAGAGGTTGTAAACATGTGGTAGTATCAAACATCGAACGTATCCTAGACTAGCATGCAAACCGCTGGTTGAAATAGAATGGATCATAAGTAATGTATAGTTCTTGCCTGTTGATAAGTCGGGTTCCGAAGGTGTAGTTGATCGCAAGCTCGCTCCGACGCTCGGAAACATGAGGTACCCGCGGAAGCACTCAAGACGGTAAACACTGGAAAGGAATCAACGAGCAAGCATATATTACAACGAAGCAAACACGAGGAAGCAACATCAAGGAGGCAACACGAGACAACACACCACGGTATCGCATCTACCGTCGAGAGCGGTTACTAACAGGTTAAGTGGAGTAACCGTCACACACGACGATACCGCACATTTACAAGGGTTCAAGTTGTTTAGCTACACAAGATGAGCAAGGTTGTTAACATGGCATCTCACTGAAGCATGGCATAGCACACAAACATGGCAAGAGGTGAAGCATAAGATAAACTATCTACGCTAGTCAATTTAAATGAGGCAAAACCTAGACATGGCATAACACTAAGTGCCCCACGACAATTTAAGTAATTGGTACTGTTCTTCCCTAAAAAATATTTTAGGTTGGTTAACAACATCAAACAATAGCATAAACACAAATTACACGAAAACTAATAAAGCTACATGTAAAGAACACTCCAAACGGAGTTACGGTTAAAAAGATACAAGCAAAACAAGTTATGCACACAATCTGCCAACATCAGGAAGCACACTTTAGAGCAATGCATTAACATGATAATGAATGCAAACATGCTCACAAATGATATGCAACTAAAGTAGACATGTCAGGGAAGGCATGGCAAAAAGAATAATGCAAAAAGGCATCATGAACAATTAATTATAGCCCAAGAAAAATGCAATAAAACATTACTGGTGTAGGACTTGGTGAAAATCAAGAAAACAAGGCAAAAACTGTTATTTTCATGCTGTATAAACAGGAGAAAAACTATATGCAAAAGTGTAGAAACATGACAGAGCAATATATGAGAATGAAGTAGACATGATGGTGATCAGGTACAAACAAGAATCAAGGTCATAGGCATAACAGATCAAAAGATATTAAGCATGCAACATGGCATCAGAAAGTTACAAACTTAGAGAAAAACATAGGTGTCTCTCAAAAACAGAGGCATAGCAACTTTGGAGCTAAACCTAACTATGACCAGAAATGTAAACATGACAATGCAATACATATAATGGAAGTAGACATGATGCTTAACAATATACAAAAATAATTAATGCAATAGGCCTCATGGATGTGTCAGAATCATCATGCAAACTTGCAATAAAATAACAGCAGCACTTAACAGAAAATAATAGCAGTTAACAGTTTGATGCCCACTTCAACACAGATTAACAACATCAAGATGGCCTCAAATCAAAATGCTCACAAAAGACGAACTGAAGTACACACAATTCTAAACAAATTTCCTTTTGGGCGCAACGCGATCCGAGCTAAGGTTCGACCACAAATCTACTCGTAAAATTGAATCAGCAGTACAATAATTCCAGACTTAGAAAAATTCACAGGGTCAACAGTAGAAAAAAAAGGTGGAGCCTCACCCATGGGCTTGGCCCAAGTCGGCCTGGGTGCTGGATCGGGACCACCTGGGCCTAGTTCGCTCGGAGGGATGGGTAGCGGGCGCACGGTGGCTCGCAGGCCGGCCCACCTGCGGTCAACGGTGGCGGCCTGGACCGGGATCGGGCTCCTCCCGATCCGGATCGAGACGAGGGGAGCGGCTGTCACCGGCCGGTGGCGCTCCGGCCAGGCGGCGCGTGTAGGCGGGGCCGCCGTGAGGTCGGGCTTCGGGGGCGGCGCAAGGCGGCGGGCGTCCGCAGCCGGCGTGCACGTCCAGGGGGCGGCGCGGAAGGTCCTCTCGACGGCGGATCCGAGTTCGAGGAAGGAGGCCATGGCACGGCGGCGGTGATGGGGTGCGAGAGTGGTGGTCTTTATATAGCCCAGGTGGCTGGCAGTTTGCAAAAACATCCCCGGTTTTTCTCTCTTGCGTGGAGTGCTTACGTTTCTGACCGCCGGGGGTCAGCAGGACCTCTGATTCGGGTAAAACTTCGAACTACGTGATCAGAGCGTCGAGCCGGCGGCGCTCACCTCGCGCTGGAACAGGTCCGAGAACACTTTTCGGCGCGATATAAAAATATGTCGTTTACTTATTAAACGTGGTTTTTCCTTCCTTTGGCTACGCCTGGTCTCGTGCCGGTTTTCGCGACGGTGATCGGGTGAAACCCTGTGTCGGAAAGGTCGAGTGTCAGGGTGGCAAGGGTCGGTCTCCGTCTGGTACAAGATAAGAGGGGGGGAAATAATCGCCGATCGATAAATCGGGGATGCAAACACCGCAAACAAATCAGACAATCAACCAATTCACACCGAAAACAAATTTTTATTTTTTTTGAAATCTGGGCTGCTGCATTACAGGCCGACAACGGGTTAGTACATCTGATTTGTATGGAAAGTCACACTAAAAAGGATATAACAGACCTATCGCTACATGGAAGGATAAGTCAAAGGAAGTCTTAACATTTTGTTTTGCATAAATCTGATTTTTTCCAATCTACCTAAGTCAAAGTTTTAGTTTAACATTCTACATAAGGTTCAACTGAGCTACACCAGTTCCAACCCATACCCCTTTATTAAATCTTTCCCACTCAAGTTTTATTCAAGTGTTTCATCTGTCAAGACCACCCAACAATAGTAATGCCCAGTTGCTCAAAGTTGTCCATAACCGGGGACACGGATAATCATGATCAGTTTGTACGCTCTGCAGAGGTCTGTACGCTTTTCCCACTGGACCCAACCCGAAGATTGAGACGAAGTCTTCAGAAGAGGTCACCTCCACCCTTTGGTAGCCGGTACACCTATCATATCTACATCAGCTAGCTACCAGGGCCAGGCTCCCTACAACCTACTCGACTAAGCAAGAGCCCATATAGCCAGTTGTCGTACATGGAAGCTACTAGTCACTAAGTTTGTCTGATGTTTTTTATCCTGGACGGCGCCCACTTAGGGTGCACTCTCATGGGAACATTTCCTTAGATAAGGTGCACGATCCCATGATGCCTTCCCTCCGAACCATTCACAACCATTTGGGGTACAACCTGGTCTCGCCTTAGATAAGGTACGAGCCCCCAGGAAGCACTCCCTGCCCGTCCAGAGGTATATTCTAATTAAGGTTTTCTAGTCAAGTCATTAAAATCCTTACACAACTCAATGAAATCTCAAACTAATCCTCGTCTACAAGCATAGAAATATATATATAACAAGCACGTGCTAGGTTGTCTAAGCAAACATGATAAGATCATATGGCTACCCTACCAGGTTTGCAGCAATAATATATAGTACCATTACTACACATGCTGTGACGCCCCCAAAATCAGACCGTGTACAGTAATCATACACGCAAGGTACACGATCGAGATTAGGGACTCACGGTGGGATATCACAACACAACTCTACAAATAAAATAATACAAGCGGTTTAATACAAGCCAGGGGCCACGAGGGCTCGAATACAACAGCTCGAGAGCACAAACTTAGCGGAAGCAAAGGTATCTGAGTACAGACACAAGAATACAAGGTTCCCTTAAGAAGGCTCGCACAAATAACAACAGATCGAAAAGGCGAAGCCTCCTGCCTGGGAACCTCCAAACTACTCCTGGTCAACGGGGAACTCGGCGTCGTAGGAGGCATCGGGAATCTTCATGTTGCGGTGGTCGGCATCGGGGATCTCCTGCTCCTGGAATCCAAGGCTCCGACGTCGACTGCAATGGCTGGTTAGGCAAAAGAAAAAGGGGGAAATAAATCAAAGGTGAGTATCTAGCATACCCGCGAGTCTTACGTCCGCTACTAAGCATTATGCATTGTATCAAATGGAAAGGGGAGGCTGTATATAGTGGACTGCAAGATAGAAATCAGAATAAGGATAAGAAGCTAGGCCTATCAAAGACTATCATCTTTCGATGATGTCTTGCTGCACAAGAAGAGAACAACCAACAGTTCAATAACTTAAAAGTATTAACAATGGAGCAGAAGTTTTTTGAAGCTTTCAAACTGGAGGGTAAAGCACCCCCCCAGTATTTTATTACTAGGAACACAATATTTACAAATGGAGCAGAAGTTGCTGCAGCATTGTATAATAGTAAGTTGTAATGATTAATAATAATAATGCCCCCGAGTTCCCTTCCTCGACTCCCTGCGAGGAAGAAGACCCGGAACCATACAGTTTAATAGTAGTATTTTGTAGTGGTAAGATCTAGCTTCAGCATAAAGGGTCCTGTTACCGTGGACACGGCTATTCGAATAGATTAAACTCCTTGCAGGGGTGCACTACTATTCAGCCTGCACGCTCGGATCTCCAGGGTGGCGTGAACCTTGTTAGGGAACGCCCCACCGAGGCTATCCGACACGACGCATCCCATCCTAGGCTCAACAGAGAGGCCATCCGCCGAACTATATCCTATGCGCCAAGGGGTCTACGACCCTCACCCTTGCACGCTCCTGCACGGTGCGTGGCTGGCCGGTGAAGCAAAAGAAAATCCAAATACACACCGCTCGAGCGAAGAAGACACAACTTCCCGGCGCAGGCCGCGGTACAGCTGACGTCTTAAGAGCTTTCGGACAAACTACGACGCAGGGGAGCCCATAACTCCTTATCCCACGTGAAGGTAGTGCGTACATGCCTTTGCGGCCTCTCAAGTCATCCGCCGAACCATTTAGCATTTTAATTAACCTGCGTGACAACCGTTATCGTTGCCTCGACTTAACCGACCCGCGGTCAATGACAGCAGTTAGGACCACCAGTACATCGGTGCCTGCCCTGTCGTCCCACCAAGTCACTGCGGTTACTAACAAGGTGAACCGTCTCCTTACCTTGTCTCGCGTGTGCTCTTGGTAGAGCTCGACTTTTCGTAGTTTGGTAACTTTCGCGAGATACGAGCAGGGGCCAAGCACGGCAGTAACGTCGGTCGTACCCTCCCTGTCTTTCCCGACAATATATCGCTCGCGGGCACCGTTGGGTCGCCCGACTCTGACCTTTAAGGACACTAGTTGGTTCGAGTGCCTACCATTAAGTGAAACCAGGAGGTATCACCCTCGATGGAACACTTAAAGAGTTTTGACAGAGACATCAGCGGAATGAACTAAAGAGGTAAACCTCGTATCATCCCGGTGATGCTACGCTACTGAGCCGACGAGAGTGAAATACGAGTTCGTCCACTCGTAAGTCAAACTCGAAGCGACTCGACAGAGTCTCGCCGTTGTAGGTTCCCTACGGCGTCTGCATTGATCCGTACCTGTTGCAGTTGTATATATTTTGTATCCGCGTCACTCCCCTGAGTGGCCACGGCCCGCTATATAATCCTAGCTAACAATGCGCAGGGCTCACTGCTGAATATAATGTATAGATATAGCAGGAAGCATAGGATAAGGAAGGTACAACAAGGGCGACAAAATCAGGGTATGCAATTGAATAGGATTGTAACATAGCAGCAGCAGTAACAATGCCTAGTGCAAGAAAGTACGGAAAGGTAGGCGATATCTGGGGAAGAGAATGGCTCTGCTTGCCTGGAAGCTCGACGGTAGAGGTACGGTCGTCGACGAAGTAGTCGATCACAGGCGCATCAGCAGCGGGCGTCAAGACTACCGGACAATAAGAGAGGGGGAAGAAACAATAAATACACGGTAATAATAGCAATACAAATTCAAGACATCGCAAACGCAGTGTTGGCAGGGACCTAACGCAGAACTAAGTATTTTAGTCGGAGCGGAAATTTAACCGGGGGTTGACTCATCGGTGCCGGTTGATTACCGGACCAATGATCCCGAGGGGGAAGGTTCCCTGTCTGCAGTGTTAGAGACATCTGACAGACATGTGGATAGTGTATCCGTTCTCGTTGATCCATTCTGAACAACTTTCGTGTTCGGAATAAATTCATCCGAATAGTTTTACGGTATCGGGCAATTATCGGACAGACGACCCAGAGGGGGGGATGTCGATGTTTGTTGTGTTAGAGGGGTGTGGTTGACATACGGATAGCGTATTCTTCTTTGTTGTATTTTTTTGAGCAATTTTGATGTATAAAATATTTTCATTGGAGTTACGGTTTAAAAGATATTAAATTTTCAAAGTTATAAACTATTTAAATCAATTTCTAGGATTTCTTTCTTATTTAAAATGAACCTTATCCACAACAGTCCTGTTGACTGGTCAACTGACATGTGGGGTCTGCTGACCAGTGGGTCCCACATGTCATAGATAGTGATAATAAAATAATTTAATTAAATCTAATTATTCCAGTGGGCCTACCTGTCATACCATAGTAATAAACTAAATTCATTTCATTTGTTTAACTGACAAGTGGGGCCCAGGTGTCACTGTCTCAGAGTTTTAAAATAACTAAATGTATTCAATTAAGGGGCTAACCCCACATGTAAGTTTCTAGGTGGGCTATTAACAGGGGGGTTTAATCTAAACCGTTTTAGTTAGGGGGGGGGTTCCACCAGTAAGTAGCTCATCCCACTGGCTTAGGCCAAGGGTGTGCTGACGCCGGCGAACAGGGAGCGGCGGTCCTGGCTTGGACGGCAAGGGAGCTGCGGCGTGGCGTGGGGGCATGGCCGCACGGGCGAGCGGGCACAGGGGTGGGGCGCAGCCGGAGGGCGGTCGGCTTTCCACGGCGGCCCGGCCATGGAAGGCGTGGCGGCCAGCAGGGGTGCCCAACCAGCGCCCATGGCGGGCACGGTGGCGACCGGGCGGGGGCACAGCGACAAGGCGCGGCCGACCGGCAGGGGGAGCGAGTCCTGGAGGGAGTGCGCATGCACGAGCCTGGCGCGGGGGTGCACGCAGGTGCGGCCAAAGGCACGGACCCGCAAGCTACGGCCATGGTGGCCACAGCAAGCCCGGTGCTCGCTGCGTCGACGTGGGAGGGGATTCGGCGGCGGATCGATGGGGGAGAGGGGGAACGGGCGCGACTGCTCACCAGGAGCACGACGGGGATGGCAGCGGGCGCGGAGGAGTGCAATCGGCGATGAATTTGGACGCCGAAGGGCTGCGGGTCGGGAGGAGGAAGAAGACCGATTCGGTTGGAGCAGGGGTGTTTCGACGATGATGGGGAGCCCGAGGCGACGGAGTCGACCGTGGCGAGGCTGCTGGACATGGCGACGCGCCTCCTTGTCTCCGTTGGCCGCGGTGGCGCGCATGCGGCGGCGACGGTTACACACGTCCGAGCGGCAGGAGGGGCAGGGGGCGAGGGTGGGGAAAAAGGGGCGGAACTAGGGTTCGAGGGTTGGGCAGGGGGTTTGGGGCGCCTCGGGGTCTTATCCCCCGCCGGCCAGCCGTCGATGGCCGCCACGGCGGCACGACATGGCGTGGGCGGTGTGGATGGCATCCACGGTTCCATGGTGACCAGTGGGAGCCGGGAGGAGGTGAGATTTGGGCTGGGCTTGGCCCAGTGGGGAGGGGCGAAAGGTGGTTGGGCCTTTGCCTTGGGGGAAAAATAGAGGTTTTCTTCTTTTTTTTTTCTTTTATGTTTACATTATGTTTGGGCATCAAATGGTTTTTATAAAATGTGGGACTTTGCTCCATTATAACTATTGCAACATACCACACTGCTATAAAAAGTTTGAGGCACTAATAAAATCTTTTGGATTTTTGTTTTATTTAAAAAGTATTAAAAGTGGTTGGTTTAGGCACTGTTTGTTTTGTTTACAATATTTAAACAATGTACTAAAATACCATTGCTAGTTTATTATGACGTACTGATTATTAGGCATTTAATAAAATTGATTGCATTATTTTTGGATCAACTTTATGTTCCACTTAGTTTTTAATTCCATCAAAAAGGGGATTTTGAATGGTGATTTGAAGCAATGATGATTAAGACAAGATTAACCATGGTGATTTAACATTAGCAAAAGTAGATCATTGTAGCTTGACATTGAGGGTCTTACACATGCATAGGGTGATATTGCTACATGCATAAGTAAAAATATAGGTTGTGAAATGGTCAAAGTATGACTTGCCTTGATCTTGTTCCTGACGATCACACTCTTCACAGAACGAAGCGTTGCACTACGGACAGTCTACACGATCAAACAAAATAGCATTCAATACACCCTATAACACATAAACAATGCAACGGTAAAAGAACGAAATGAACAACAAGAAAATCAACTAAACAAGAGCGAAATGAACAACGTCACCACGATCCCAACGCAAATGGAATCAGCGAAAACGGATATACCGTATAAAAGATACGGTCACCGGAAGTTTGAACTTAAATCTATACAAAATTAAAATTAGAAAATTGTAACAGTGCAAAGTGCATCCTACTGTAAATTAGACTTCCCTACGGTCGTAACACAAAAAGAATCACGTAAAACGGAGTGACGGTTTAAAAGATACATCGAATACCGTTCTAGGGTGAAATTTTGGAAAAAAGGGCCTATTCGCTAATTAAATAAGTTTTTTGTCGCGAACAGGTCCTCTTCTACGGAGCGAACGGCGTCCACTCCGGCGAACAGTCCGGCGAACGTCCGCTGAATAAGAAAACCAGGGTTAACCGAAAGTAAACCCTAACCCAAAAAAACGGCCCCGATTTGTTTGTGGTCGTTGGATCTAGATCCAACGGCCGAGGGCGAGCGGCGGCGGATCCATCCGACCTGCGGGGCGGTGGCACGCCGGCCGGCGAGGCGGCGGCCCGCAGTGTCGGCGCGAGGCTCGGCCAGCCCGTCGCGGCGGCGCGGCGACAAGCAGGCGCGGGCGGTGGGGCTGGCAGCGCACGGCGCTGGCGGCTTTGAGGTGCGGCGGGCGTCGGTGCTCCGACGGCGCGGCGGCGAGACGGCGGCGGCGAATTCCGAGCGGGTCCCGCGGGGGATTTTTAGAGTTTCAAAAAAAAAAGAAAAAATGAAAAAAAACGAAATATATATATAGGCCCGGAATTTTTTTTCCTGAGTCCGAAACGATCGCCCTTTTACTGGGCCGCTGGAATGCCCAAAACGAAAAACCCTTTTTTTTATTTTGTTAACCAACAACACAGAACATATTTAAATAAGAAAATATTAATTTTCAAAATGTCACAATAATAAAATAAAATAATAAAATAATTGTTTTGGCCGAAATTATTATTTGAGCTATTATGCAATTTTCGTAAATACCTTTTATGCAATAAGCTCCGTATAAAAAAATATAAAAATCCCAAAAACAAATTTGAGTCATTTATAATTCCTATGGCACAGTTTATAAACACCCAAAAATATTTTCAACACTTTTTAACTTTATTTAAAAATGGGGATAAGTCATATTTTATCCTCTCCAATAAAATTTCCTTAAGTTGAAAAATGTTTAAAATATTGATAAAATCCAAATAATGCCAAACTCCAGCATGAAATGCATATGATGATCTATTAACATCCTAATTTAGAAAATTGGGATGTTAGAGTACTACATGCATAATGGAAAATATAGGATGAGATATGGTCAAAGTGTAACTTGCCTTATACTTTCGATGAAGTTCTTCGCTCTCACGATCCCGATAACTCTACTCGTCACACTCCGAGCAATCTATCGTAAAATAAAGATACCACAAGTAAACAATCACGCCAAAAGAAAACAAAAGATCAACAAATCAAACACAACAAGGTTTAGCAACAAAACAACTAGGTTTCGAAAGGTATAGGTGTCGATGTGCCGGAAGGTGATACGTGAAAGGTAAACTCGAGTGATTCAATGGAAAAAGGATTTTTGATATAAAAGATCATGACTAAGAGACATTATGAATTCAAGGATATAGATCATGGCAATATGAAAGGTGTGTGGATATAGCCGATAGGATGTTACATGTGATCCAATATGCAAAAATGTCAGAACCCCAAAGTAGGTTTGTGTTTTTAACCTAGCTTGCATTTTAGCATCTTGAAAAAAATTATAAAAGAAAAGGAAATGGGGAAAAGAAAAGCCCTAAATGAATTAAATAAAAAGGCCAGAAATAAATCTTTTTCCAAAATTCTTTTGGATGTATTGAAAAATCCTAAAAATGAGTCTGATCATTTTAAAAGTGATTTGGGATTAATCCCATGCTCATAGATTTTTCAATAATTAAAATAGTGGCTTGGAAATTAAATCTTTTGTCTATTTGAATTGAAATTCAAATAAATTGAATTTCAAAAATTCCCAAAACTTGGGGTTGACTTCTATATAGTCACCTAGGTTTTATAAAAATATTTGGGGATTTTTATAAATGCCCTAGCTATTTTATTTTAATTGGGCAAAACAAATAAAAGAAGGATTAAAAAGAAAAACAGAGAAGAAATCTTACCTTTCGCACAGGGCGAGGCCCACTTACCTGGCCCGGCCCATTCGCCCTTGTCTTCTTCCTACTCGCCAGAAGGAGAGACGGCCGCGCCGTGTTCTCACGGCATGCGCGCCACCTCCTGCTTCCGGCCAGCGCAGAGGCCCCCGTCCTCATCTCCTTGCCCCCGTGGACGCCTGGAAGCCCCAACTTCCCTTTCCCCCTCCTCTGAACCTCTCCTTTGTCTCCCTCGCACGAAACCGTAGCGCAGCCGAAACCCTACCGGAGCGTCGACGACGATTAGCACGGCCACCGAGCTCCCCAAGCCATCCCACCTTGTCCAGGAGGTTCCCCGGCGACCACCAGTTCGAGCCGTCACTTCAATTTGGGACGAGGAGCAACAGGAGCGAGGCTAGCCTCAAGAACCGCCGCCACCCGCGAGGAACCCCGGCGAGAAATTCCGCGCCCTCAGCTCCTCTCCGGCTTCCTCGAGTGCACCATCGACTGCAACGTGAGCTCCCGCCCGTTTTGCCCCTACTAGCTCTCTCCCCCGTGTTTTGCAGCGCGAGTTTGCCGGAGTCAGTAGCCGGCCGCCGCCTCTCGTCGTCGTAGCCGTGGCCCCGAGCGCCCCTTTGACCCCCCCCTAGCTCCAACAGACGCGCGGCGTCGTGAGAAACCTCCCCGTGCCCTCCGTCGCCGTTTGCCATGGTCAGTGACCCCGGCCGCCGCCCCTCGTCGTCGTAGCCATGGCCAGGGGCCTCCTCGAGGTCCCCCGCTTGCTCCAGGAGACGCGCGACGTCGCGGGCTTCCTCCCAGTGCCCTCCCTTCCTTCTCCCGTGGCCGGAATGGCCACTCCGGCAACCCTCCGCCGGGCCCAGTGGCACCGGCGGCTAACCGCCGGCGGGCCGAGTTAATTAGTCCTGATGACCAGCCTAATCCCCCCCTGGCCCAGTGACATGTGGGGCCAAGCCTCTAGTTAGATTAGATTAAGTTAATTAACCCCCTGGCTTAACCCACTGACACTGACTGGTGGGACCCTTTTGACAGTTTGACCAGTCAAACCCCTGACGCCAGCATGATGCAGTGCTGACGCAGTAAATCTTAAATCTTTTAAAAGAAATAAAGAAATTCAGTTAATTCCAGAAAATGGCTGAAACTTTGAAAAATCATAGAAAATTCATTTTAACTCCAAATTCAACATATAATATATGAAAAATTATCAGGAGAAAATCCTCTATCCAAATATCCAACTTTCAGCTATGTTGGAGTTGATCTTAAAAAGGGATCAGTATCTTTTGCTATTTGATTTAATTGGAATTATTTCAAATTCAAATCAATTACTATTCCAATTTCAAACATTGAAATGCACCACACATCACTTGTATTTCAGAAGCATTTCACACTTATAATCATTTGGTTTCAAATGAACAAATAATAGCAAATGCAAGTTGACCAAATTTGAATAACATTTGGAGTTTGAATTTGAATTTACTTTTCAAATCAACTTCAATTAAAATGTGGAAATTCAAACATAGGTCACATCAGCACACTGCCATGCTTTGTTTTGCATATTGAATGTGCATTGTATTATTTTGATTGTGCTTTACTTCCAGTGCTTCGGTGATTGCATCTTCTCGGTAGAGTTGATCTCGGAGACGAGTTCAACCTCACGTCAGAAGAGTGTTACATCGTGATCGTCAGCAAGGCAAGCAGCCCCCTCTTTGATCATGTCTATAAAATCCCAGTTCCCTCTCATTCTCGCAAATGCATGTTTAGGATGTCACCATGATACGTTCTACTGCTAGTTGAACCTATTCCTTTGCATGACCTATCATTTTGTCACAGTAGTAAGCAAACCACAATCCTAGCAGATGTAGGAGTTTGTTGATATCATGTGGCCCCTGCAACTGTTACAGCTTATTGCATGCTTAGAGTTATTACCTGAGGCTACTTTGATGTGAGTCGGGATGGTAGTGATCATGTGAATGATGGTGGTAACGTGTTGGTGAATCTACCCTAAACAAAGGTGAACGATGAGAGGCTGTGTAGGAGTACACAGTGGGTTGTCTCGTCGAACACTGCCTTAGGCCCGAGTTCTTGTGTTGTTATCCAAGACTAAGAGTACGACCACACATTGGGCTCACTGACCCCTCTCGGCCTAGTACCTCACTCCGGACCAGTCCAGGAGTCGCAAGTAGTTCGCCCTTTAACGATCTCAAGCAGGTGGAACCAAGGTAAGTACTTGGCGTTGGTTGTGGGCACGTTGAATCAAGTGATCATGATCGAGTTGAGCTTGATGGCGTTCACACAACGTTTGAGTCCGCATCGGAACAATCGGTCGGATTCCGATTGTGGTCCCAACTCAAATAGGCGACTCCCTAGGACTAGAGATGGTGCCGTGAGTGAAGTGTCGTGGCAGCATCCTCGCCGGTACTCACTTGAAGGGTCCATCCCCAGGCGGTAACAGATGAGGCGTGTGTGTAGCAGTACACCCCTGCAGGGTGAATGAACTATTTGAATAGCCGTGTCCACGGTTATGGACTACTTGGAGACCTTTACTTGATCATAGATAACTTGAACCGGATACTTCTAAAACACACCAAGATAAGTGTGAGTGCTATGGCGTGCTTCCTCGTGGGGAAGTCGAGGAAGGCACCATAGTGGAGTATTGGTTGGAGACTGTTACTTGGACTCGTGTACGCTCTTACCTCTCTCTGGTACTCGTAGTTCAGGATTAGCCAAGTCAAAGCTGGCACTTCTGCAAGTGAAACCCCACCTCCCTTTGTTTTGATACATGTGCATGAGTAGTATAGTTCCTATGTAAGTCTTGCTGAGTACGACTTTGTACTCACTTTTGCTTATTCTATGTTTTAAAGACAAGACCACTAACCCTGATGGTGGCCTCTACCTCGAGCTCGACGTGGACCAATGTTGTATAGTTCCAGGGAGCAGCCTGTGCCCTTTGGAGGGTCGTTGTACTTTTCTCTCAGGCTTCTTAAGCCATTTGTTAAACTTGTCTTTACTAAGACATAATTTGCTTTCGTTGATGTTTGATGTAATGTTGGATCACATTCATGTGATCTCTGCTTGTAATACAATTACTATGTCTGCTCTGTTTAGCAGAAGTTATAAAGACTATTAGTTTGTAGAGTTCACGTTGTGATTTCCTGCTGTTTACACTGGACATGTATGCTGCGTGTATGATTATAACATGCATGTCTTAGTGTGGGGTTCGATAGCTTAGTTGTGTTCTTGCTGGCGGTCTTTTATACACCAAGTGGCCCTTAGATGTGCGCAGCTTGGGGCATCGCGATGCGATTGCTCGTGACTCTGTCACGTGGCACACTTTGTTGTATGATCGAGCCTGCCCGAGATCCCGACTAAGTGATCGGGCTGGAGTAAGTCTATGTAAGGGTTATGATCCAATCGATAACATGGTTGAGGCGACTTGTCTGTGAATATGGGATTCACCACCCATATCATTAGACTTGTGTGCGGACGATGAGGACCCATCTCAGTTGATCATCCGGCCTGGATGGGATGCCCCTCACGTTTGATGCTTACCGAGAGTGATCTGTGCTTGGCCTTGTCTGCTTAGACAAGTGGGTACGGCTTTCGGCTCTCCATGTGATTGTATTATGATCGGAATTACATACGCTAGCTCCGGGTCCCGACAGACTTGGTATCAGAGCAGGACGGCCTGTAGGATTATCAAACCTTTGGCCGATGTCGAGTCTAGCATTCTATAGTTATATAGTTACTTTGGGTATAAGGGAACAACGTAAGACTTCTTTTTTCTCCTTATCCTCATTGATCTGAGTTCTGAGTCAACCTCATCTTATTCTACGGGAAGATAGGACTAGGCTCATCTATGTCTTACTAGGACATCTCGTTGATTGCTTCTTTGTAGCTGTAGGAGTGTTGTGGTCTTTCTGAACCATCATTCTATAGTGTTTCTGTGGAAGTGATGTCCGTTATTCTGTAGGTTGTCTCAATTTCCATCCCGGTACAGCCGTTATGCTGTCCATTTGTGGCTTTGATGCTATTGCATTATAGTCTTCTATCTTAGCATAGAATTGTTTCCTAAATCCTATTCTGATTGTTGATTCTTATCACACAGAATGTCAGGTGCAAATCAAGGTGTTGATCCCAGTTCTAGTTACGTGGACGATGAAGAACCTCCACCACCACCCTCAACGGCAGAAATCATGTTGGAGGCTGAACAGAATCGTCGTGATCAGACACGTCTTCTCGAGCGTATTGAGCAGAACACTTCTCGTCAGCGTCATAGTGTTGTTACCATCCAGGACTTCATTCTCCTCAACCCGCCAGTATTCCGATGTCCTTCCGAGCCCCTTGATGCCGATGATTGGCTTCGTTCCCTCGAGCATAAGCTTGAGACAGCCCATGTTGCTCCAGGTGATCGTGTGCTATTCGCGGCATACTTTCTGGAAGGTGCTGCTCTTCAATGGTGGGAAAACTTCGTGGCAATGCAACCAGTTGGTCACGTGGTGACTTGGCAAGAGTTCTGTGATGAATTCCGAGGATATCATATTCCGGATCAGCTGATGGAGCGCAAGAGAGAAGAATTTTTCAATCTGACCCAAGGAAAGATGACTGTTCATGAGTATAGGACTGAGTTCACTCGTCTAGCACGTTATGCCCAAGAAGAAGTATCCACCGACGCCAACAAACAAGCAAGGTTCCGCAAGGGACTTAGCCCCGTCCTTCGTCATGACCTGAGCCTTCACGAGTTCGTCAACTTCAGGGACTTGGTCGACAAATCCTTCAAGGCCGAGTATGGAAATGAGTTGTATGAAGAGTCTCGCAAGCGTGATCGTGAGTTTGCCCAATCTTCTGGCCCAGTTTCTCAAAAACGCTGTGTTTGGATTCCCTTCAGTGACGTCAGTCGTGCTGTAAGTGCTTCTAGACCATCAACCACTATATATCGTCCACCTCAACCCAATCTTCCTCCTTGGAATTTTGTTGGACAATCAAGTGCTCAAGTTCCTTTCATTCCACGTGGTGTTTGTTTCCAATGTGGACAATCAGGTCACAATGTTCGAGAGTGTCCCCAAAATCATGTAGCCACCACACCTAAACCAAAGCAAACCTTTCGTCGTGGTAAGCCGCTACCCAAGACTTCCAATGTCAAGCATCCTGTTTATGAACATGGTTATGTGAATCATGTATCCATTCTAGATTCCCACAAGTCAACCGATGTTGTACTTGGAACCCTTCCTGTCAATTCCACCCCAGCTTTGGTTCTTTTTGACCCAGGAGCATCTCACTCATTCATATCCCATGACTTTGCACTGTCACATGACATCTCTTTTTCGATGTTATCCACCCCCTTAGTTGTGCAAGCCCCTGGATCCAGATGGCACACCACCATGGTGAGTCATGAGAATGAAATTGCAATTGAGGGTTTAGTATTCCTTGCCTCACTTATAGCCCTCAAGTCTTCAGACATTGATGTCATCCTAGGAATGGATTGGTTATCAAGACAGAATGTTGTCCTTGATTGTAAAGCCAAGTCAGTGAAACTAACCCATCCATCAGGCCAGACAATCAAGTACTCCTCACCAAGCTCTAAAGCCCAGGTGCATTCTTTAAATGTGCTTCCTCTTCCAGACCTTGAAGATATTCCGGTGGTTCGTGACTTCCCGGATGTCTTTCCAGAAGAGCTACCAGGAATACCACCTGACAGATCTGTAGAGTTTGTGGTAGATCTTATCCCAGGAACCGCACCAATATCCAGACGCCCATATAGAATGGCCCCACGTGAGTTAGCTGAGCTCAAAATCCAACTTGAAGCTTCGTTGGCAAAAGGCTTCATCCGCCCTAGCTCATCGCCATGGGGTTTCCCCGTTCTGTTCGTAACGAAGAAAGATGGAACAGAAAGGATGTGCGTAGACTATCGCCCGCTAAATCTAGCGACGATAAAGAACAAGTACCCACTGCCCAGGATCAATGATCTTTATGATCAACTTGCAGGATCCTCTGTCTTCTCCAAGATGGATTTGAGATTAGGCTATCATCAAATCAAAATCAAAAACGAGGACATTCCCAAAACGGCTTTTACTACTCGTTATGGTCTTTATGAGTACACCGTCATGTCCTTCGGTTTAACCAATGCCCCCGCCACATTCTCGCGCTTGATGAATTCGATCTTCATGGAATACTTAGATAAATTTGTTGTAGTTTATCTTGATGAAATTCTCATCTACGCGAAGAACGAAGAAGATCACGCATACCATCTTAGGCTGGTATTGATGAAACTTAGAGAGCATTGCCTGTATGCTAAATTGTCCAAGTGTGAACTCTGGCTACCAAAAGTGACCTACTTAGGCCACGTGATTTCTGCAAAAGTCATTTCTGTCAATCCCGAGAGAGTTCAGGCCGTCCTTGACTGGACTCCACCTGAATCGTTTAAGCAAGTTAGGAGTTTTCTTGGCTTAGCAAGATATTGTCGCCGCTTCGTCGAGAACTTTTCTAAAGTTCCAAAGCCTCTGAATGAACTCCTCAAGAAAGAGAAGAAATTCGAATGGACTCCCAAGTGCGAGGAAAGCTTCCAAGAGCTAAAAAGAAGATTGACTTCTGCACCCGTACTTGCGCCTCCAGACACCAAAAGGGATTTCGAGATCTATTGTGATGCCTCACGGCAAGGGTTAGGATGCATACTTCTGCAAGATCGACATGTGGTAGCTTATGCTTCACGCCAGTTGCGGCCACATGAAGAGAACTATCCTACCAATGATCTTGAACTCGCTGCCGTAGTTCATGCCCTAACAACTTGGCGACATTACCTCCTTGGTAATCGTTGTGAGATCTATGCCGACCACCAAAGCCTCAAATACATATTCACCCAGCCAGATCTTAATCTCAGGCAAAGACACTGGATTGAGTTGATAAAAGATTATGACTTAGGAATTTCTTACACCCCAGGAAAAGCCAATGTCATGGCTAATGCACTAAGTCATAAGTCGTATTGTAACAACCTCATGTTACACGAGTATCAACCACTTCTTCATGAGGAATTTTGAAAGCTCAACCTCGAGATTGTTCCTCGTGGATCTCTTTTCAACTTGGTGGCGAAACCAACCCTTGAGGATCAAATCATAGTTGCCCAAAGGCGTGCACGAGGTGTTCGCCGGATCAAGGAGAACATTGCTAGCGGAGTTGCTAAATGTTTCTCCACAGATAGCAAAGGAACGGTATTCTTTGAAAATCGTTTGGTAGTACCTAAGAATAGGGAACTAAGGCAACTCATCCTCAAAGAAGCCCATGACACACCCCTCTCCATTCATCCCGGTAGCACAAAAATGTACCGAGATCTACGCCAGAGATTTTGGTGGACTAGGATGAAGAGAGGAATTGCTCAGTTCATTGCTGAATGTGATGTTTGTCGTCGCATTAAGGCAGAACATCAAAGACCTGCTGGTACTCTTAGACCTTTGCCTATCCCCGAGTGGAAGTGGGACAAAGTCAGTATGGATTTCATCACTGGCTTTCCAAAAACCCAGAAAGGAAATGATGCCATCTTCGTTGTCATTGATCGACTTTCAAAAGTTGCTCACTTCCTTCCCGTTCGTGAGTCTATAACTGCTAGCCAGTTAGCGTACTTGTATGTCTCCCGAATCATGTCACTTCACGGTGTTCCTTTGGAAATCAATTCAGACCGTGGTAGTCTTTTCACTTCTCGATTTTGGGAAAGTTTCCAGAATGCTATGGGAACCCACCTCTCCTTTAGCACCGCTTATCACCCGCAGTCAAGTGGTCAAGTAGAAAGGGTCAATCAAATTCTCGAAGACATGCTCAGAGCTTGTGTTATCTCTTTCGGAAAGAAATGGGAGAATTCTCTTCCTTTTGCCGAATTTGCGTATAACAATAGTTTTCAATCTAGTTTGGGCATGGCTCCTTTTGAATTTCTCTATGGACGGAAATGTCGAACACCCCTAAACTGGTCACAAACCGGTGAAAGACAATTATTTGGACCGGATTTGATCCAGGATGCAGAAGAGCAGGTTCGCATTGTTCGTGGGAAATTGAAAACAGCCCAGTCTCGTCAGAAAAGCTATTATGATCGTCATCATAGGGAAGAAAGCTATAATCTGGATGAGAAGGCTTACCTTCGGGTTACTCCTCTGAAGGGTACCCATCGCTTCGGTATCAAAGGCAAGTTGGCCCCATGTTATATCGGTCCCTTTCGCATTCTCGCCAAACGTGGAGAAGTTGCCTACCAATTGGAACTACCCCCTCACCTCTCCCAGGTTCATGATGTCTTCCACGTCTCTCAACTCAGGCGTTGCTTCAAGGACCCCATCCGCGAAGTAGACCACGAAACGCTTGATCTCCAAGATAACCTTTCATCTCGAGAGTACCCTGTTCGTATTCTTGATGAAGCCGAGCGTAGCACCAGACGTCAGAAGATCAGATTCCTCAAAGTGCATTGGTCACATCATTCAGAGCAAGAAGCCACGTGGGAACGAGAGGATCGTCTACGAACTGAGTACCCCACCCTCTTCCCGACTACTTCTGAATCTCGGGACGAGATTCTTTTGAGTGGGGCCGAGTTGTCAGAACCCCAAAGTAGGTTTGTGTTTTTAAACTAGCTTGCATTTTAGCATCTTGAAAAAAATTACAAAAGAAAAAGAAATGGGGAAAAGAAAAGCCCTAAATGAATTAAATAAAAAGGCCAGAAATAAATCTTTTTCCAAAATTCTTTTAGATTTATTGAAAAATCCTAAAAATGAGTCTGATCATTTTAAAAGTGATTTGGGATTAATCCCATGCTCATAGATTTTTCAATAATTCAAATAGTGGCTTGGAAATTAAATCTTTTGTCTATTAGAATTGAAATTCAAATAAATTGAATTTCAAAAATTCCCAAAACTTGGGGTTGACTTCTATATAGTCACCTAGGTTTTATAAAAATATTTGGGGATTTTTATAAATGCCCTAGCTATTTTATATTAATTGGGCAAAACAAATAACAGAAGGATTAAAAAGAAAAACAGAGAAGAAATCTTACCTTTCGCATAGGGCGAGGCCCACTTACCTGGCCCGGCCCATTCGCCCTTGTCTTCTTACTCCTCGCCAGAAGGAGAGACGGCCGCGCCGTGCTCTCACGGCATGCGCGCCACCTCCTGCTTCCGGCCAGCGCAGAGGCCCCCGTCGTCATCTCCTTGCCCCCGTGGACGCCTGGAAGCCCCAGCTTCCCTTTCCCCCTCCTCTGAACCTCTCCTTCGTCTCCCTCGCACGAAACCGTAGCGCAGCCGAAACCCTACCGGTTCGTCGACGACGATTAGCACGGCCACCGAGCTCCCTAAGCCATCCCACCTTGTCCAGGAGGTTCCCCGGCTACCACCAGTTCGAGCCGTCGCTTCAATTTGGGACGAGGAGCAACAGGAGCGACGCTAGCCTCATGAACCGCCGCCAGCCGCGAGGAACCCCGGCGAGAAATCCGGCGCCCTCAGCTCCTCTCCGGCTTCCTCGAGTGCACCATCGACTTCAACGTGAGCTCCCGCCCGTTTTTCCCCTCCTAGCTCTCTCCCCCGTGTTTTGTAGCGCGAGTTCGCCGGAGTCAGTAGCCGGCCGCCGCCTCTCGCCGTCGTAGCCGTGGCCCCGAGCGCCCGTTTGACCCCCCTAGCTCCAACAGACGCGCGGCGTCATGAGAAACCTCCCCGTGCTCTTCCTCTTCTCCCCCGTGCCCTCCGTCGCCGTTTGCCATGGTCAGTGACCCCGGCCGCCGCCCCTCGTCGTGGTAGCCATGGCCAGGGGCCTCCTCGAGGTCCCCCGCTTGCTCCAGGAGACGCGCGACGTCGCGGGCTTCCTCCCAGTGCCCTCCCCTCCTTCTCCCGTGGCCGGAATGGCCACTCCGGCAACCCTCCGCCGTGCCCAGTGGCACCGCCGGCTAACCGCCGGCGGGCCGAGTTAATTAGTCCTAATGACGAGCCTAATCCCCCCAAGGCCCAGTGACATGTGGGGCCAAGCCTCTAATTAGATTAGATTAAGTTAATTAACCCCCTGGCTTAACCCACTGACACTGACTGGTGGGCCCCTTTTGACAGTTTGACCAGTCAAACCCCTGACGCCAGCATGATGCAGTGCTGACGCATTAAATCTTAAATCTTTTAAAAGAAATAAAGAAATTCAGTTAATTCCAGAAAATGGCTCAAACTTTGAAAAATCATAGAAATTTCATTTTAACTCCAAACTCAAGATATAATATATGAAAAAATTTCAGGAGAAAATCCTCTATCCAAATATCCAACTTTCAGCTATGTTGGAGTTGATCTTAAAAAGGGATCAGGAGCTTTTGCTATTTGATTTAATTGGAATTATTTCAAATTCAAATCAATTACTATTCCAATTTCAAACATTAAAATGCACCACACATCACTTGTATTTCAGAAGCATTTCACACTTATAATCATTTTGTTTCAAATGAACAAATAATAGCAAATGCAAGTTGACCAAATTTGAATAACATTTGGAGTTTGAATTTGAATTTACTTTTCAAATCAACTTCAATTAAAATGTGGAAATTCAAACATAGGTCACATCAGCACACTGCCATGCTTTGTTTTGCATATTGAATGTGCATTGTATTATTTTGATTGTGCTTTACTTCCAGTGCTTCGGTGATTGCATCTTCTCGGTAGAGTTGATCTCGGAGACGAGTTCAACCTCACGTCAAAAGAGTGTTACATCGTGATCGTCAGCAAGGCAAGCAGCCCCCTCTTTGATCATGTCTATAAAATCCCAGTTCCCTCTCATTCTCGCAAATGCATGTTTAGGATGTCACCATGATACGTTCTACCGCTAGTGGAACCTATTCCTTTGCATGACCTATCATTTTGTCACAGTAGTAAGCAAACCACAATCCTAGCAGATGTAGGAGTTGGTTGATATCATGTGGCCCCTGCAACTGTTACAGCTTATTGCATGCTTAGAGTTGTTACCTGAGGCTACTTTGATGTGAGTCGGGATGGTAGTGATCATGTGAATGATGGTGGTAACGTGTTGGTGAATCTACCCTAAACAAAGGTGAACGATGAGAGGCTGTGTAGAAGTACACAGTGGGTTGTCTCGTTGAACACTGCCTTAGGCCCGAGTTCTTGTGTTGTTATCCAAGACTAAGAGTACGACCACACATTGGGCTCACTGACCCCTCTCGGCCTAGTACCTCACCCCGGACCAGTCCAGGAGTCGCAAGTAGTTCGCCCTTTAACGATCTCAAGCAGGTGGAACCAAGGTAAGTGGTTGGCGTAGGTTGTGGGCACGTTGAATCAAGTGATCATCATCGAGTTGAGCTTGATGGCGGTCACACAACGTTTGAGTCCGCATCGGAACAATCGGCCGGATTCCGATTGTTGTCCCAACTCAAATAGGCGACTCCCTAGGACTAGAGATGGTGCCGTGAGTGAAGTGTCGTGGCAGCATCCTCGCCGGTACTCACTTGAAGGGTCCATCCCCAGGCGGTAACAGATGAGGCGTGTGTGTAGCAGTACACCCCTGCAGGGTTAATGAACTATTCGAATAGCCGTGTCCGCGGTTATGGACTACTTGGAGACCTTTACTTGATCATAGATAACTTGAACCGGATACTTCTAAAACACACCAAGATAAGTGTGAGTGCTATGGCGTGCTTCCTCGTGGGGAAGTCGAGGAAGGCACCATAGTGGAGTATTGGTTGGAGACTTTTACTTGGACTCGTGTACGCTCTTACCTCTCTCTGGTACTCGTAGTTCAGGATTAGCCAAGTCAAAGCTGGCACTTATGCAAGTGAAACCCCACCTCCCTTTGCCTTGATACATGTGCATGAGTAGTATAGTTCCTATGTAAGTCTTGCTGAGTACGACTTTGTACTCACGTTTTCTTATTCTATGTTTTAGAGACGAGACCACTGACCCTGATGGTGGCCTCTACCTCGAGCTCGACGTGGACCAATGTCGTATAGTTCCAGGCAGCAGCCTGTGCCCTTTGGAGGGTCGTTGTAATTTTCTCTCAGGCTTCTTAAGCCATTTGTTAAACTTGTCTTTACTAAGACATAATTTGCTTTCGTTGATGTTTGATGTAATGTTGGATCACATTCATGTGATCTCTGCTTGTAATACAATTACTATGACTGCTCTTTTTAGCAGAAGTTATAAAGACTATGAGTTTGTAGAGTTCATGTTGTGATTTCCTGCTGTTTACACTGGACATGTATGCTGCGTGTATGATTATAACATGCATGTCTTAGTGTGGGGTTCGATAGCTTAGTTGTGTTCTTGCCGGCAGTCTTTTATACACCAAGTGGCCCTTAGATGTGCGCAGCTTGGGGCATCGCGATGCGATTTCTCGTGACTCTGTCACGTGGCACACTTTGTTGTATGATCGAGCCCACCCGAGATCCCAACTAAGTGATCGGGCTGGAGTAAGTCTATGTAAGGGTTATGATCCAATCGATAACATTGTTGAGGCGACTTGTCTGTGAATATGGGATTCACCACCCATATCATTAGACTTGTGTGCGGACGATGAGGACCCATCTCAGTTGATCATCCGGCCTGGATGGGATGCCCCTCACGTTTGATGCTTACCGAGAGTGATCTGTGCTTGGCCTTTTCTGCTTAGACAAGTGGGTACGGCTTTCGGCTCTCCATGTGATTGTATTATGATCGGAATTACATACGCTAGCTCCGGGTCCCGACAGACTTGGTATCAGAGTAGGACTGCCTGTAGGATTATCAAACCTTTGGCCGATGTCGAGTCTAGCATTCTATAGTTATATAGTTACTTTGGGTATAAGGGAAAAACGTAAGACTTCTTTTTTCTCCTTATCCTCATCGATCTGAGTTCTGAGTCAACCTCATCTTATTCTACGGGAAGATAGGACTAGGCTCATCTATGTCTTACTAGGACATCTCGTTGATTGCTTCTTTGTAGCTGTAGGAGTGTTGTGGTCTTTCTGAACCATCATTCCATAGTGTTTCTGTGGAAGTGATGTCCGTTATTTTGTAGGTTGTCTCAATTTCCATCCCGATACAGCCGTTATGCTGTCCATTTGTGGCTTTGATGCTATTGCATTATAGTCTTCTATCTTAGCATAGAATTGTGTCCTAAATCCTATTCTGATTGTTGATTCTTATCACACAGAATGTCAGGTGCAAATCAAGGTGTTGATCCCAGTTCTAGTTACGTGGACGATGAAGAACCTCCACCACCACCCTCACCGGCAGAAATCATGTTGGAGGCTGAACAGAATCGTCGTGATCAGACACGTCTTCTCGAGCGTATTGAGCAGAACACTTCTCGTCAGCGTCATAGTGTTGTTACCATCCAGGACTTCATTCTCCTCAACCCGCCAGTATTCCGATGTCCTTCCGAGCCCCTTGATGCCGATGATTGGCTTCGTTCCCTCGAGCGTAAGCTTGAGACAGCCCATGTTGCTCCAGGTGATCGTGTGCTATTCGCGGCATACTTTCTGGAAGGTGCTTCTCTTCAATGGTGGGAAAACTTCGTGGAAATGCAACCAGTTGGTCACGTGGTGACTTGGCAAGAGTTCTGTGATGAATTCCGAGGATATCATATTTCGGATCAGCTGATGGAGCGCAAGAGAGAAGAATTTTGCAATCTGACCCAAGGAAAGATGACTGTTCATGAGTATAGGACTGAGTTCACTCGTCTAGCACGTTATGCCCAAGAAGAAGTATCCACCGACGCCAAGAAACAAGCAAGGTTCCGCAAGGGACTTAGCCCCGTCCTTCGTCATGACCTGAACCTTCACGAGTTCGTCAACTTCAGGGACTTGGTCGACAAATCCTTCAAGGCCGAGTATGGAAATGAGTTGTATGAAGATTCTCGCAAGCGTGATCGTGAGTTTTCCCAATATTCTGGCCCAATTTCTCAAAAACGCTGTGTTTGGATTCCCTTCAGTGACGTCAGTCGTGCTGTAAGTGCTTCTAGACCATCAACCACTATATATCGTCCACCTCAACCCAATCTTCCTCCTTGGAATTTTGTTGGACAATCAAGTGGTCAAGTTCCTTTCATTCCACGTGGTTTTTGTTTCCAATGTAGACAATCAGGTCACAATGTTCGAGAGTGTCCCCAAAATCATGTAGCCACCACACCTAAACCAAAGCAAACCTTTCGTCGTGGTAAGCCGCCACCCAAGACTTCCAATGTCGTTGGAGGGTCATTGTACTTTTCTCTCAGGCTTCTTAAGCCATTTGTTAAACTTTTCTTTACTAAGACATAATTTGCTTTCGTTGATGTTTGATGTAATGTTGGATCACATTCCTGTGATCTCTTCTTGTAATACAATTACTATGTCTGCTCTGTTTAGCAGAAGTTATAAAGACTATGAGTTTGTAGAGTTCATGTTGTGATTTCCTGCTGTTTACACTGGACATGTATGCTGCGTGTATGATTATAACATGCATGTCTTAGTGTGGGGTTCGATAGCTTAGTTGTGTTCTTGTCGGCGGTCTTTTATACACCAAGTGGCCCTTAGATGTGCGCAGCTTGGGGCATCGCGATGCGATTGCTCGTGACTCTGTCACGTGGCACACTTTGTTGTATGATCGAGCCCGCCCGAGATCCCGACTAAGTGATCGGGCTGGAGTAAGTCTATGTATGGGTTATGATCCAATCGATAACATGGTTGAGGCGACTTGTCTATGAATATGGGATTCACCACCCATATCATTAGACTTGTGTGCGGACGATGAGGACCCATCTCAGTTGATCATCCGGCCTGGATGGGACGCCCCTCACGTTTGATGCTTACCGAGAGTGATCTGTTCTTGGCCCTGTCTGCTTAGACAAGTGGGTATGGCTCTCGGCTCTCCATGTGATTGTATTATGATCGGAATTACATACGCTAACCCCGGGTCCCGACAAAAAAGAATCACGTGGAACGAAATACTACGACACGGATTGTAGTAGGTTGAAGTTTGAATTAAATTTAAATTCAAACAGATCAAAAGTATTTTAATATGGTGGAAAAACGATATAGACAACAAGTATATGATACGAGTAATCATACGCAAAAAGAATCAATTGAATTGGATCAATGGTATACAAGATACGACCTCTAGAAGTTATAATTTGAATTTTAATAAAATCAAACTCAAAAGTGTGCAAAAGTGTGAAAATTTAATTCTATTATAAACTACATATCACTACGAGCGTATAGGAGAAAGAATCATCTAATTCCGATACCCGGTTTAAAAGATATAGCTATTCTAGTTTCAGGGTGAAATCTGTGAAAAGGGCTCATCCGCAATTAAAATTAAATTTTCATCGCGAGCAGGCCCTCGCTGCTACAGAGTGAACATTGTTCACTTTGGGTGCTAACTAGTGAACATCCACTGGATAGAGGATTCGGTCCGAAGCGGTTAACCAGAGAAAACCGGAAGAACCGAGGTTAATCGGAACCCTAGAAAAAAACCAAATCTGGATCTGAGATCCAAATCAAATAGATCTAGGACGTTGGATGGTGATCCAAGGGCCGAGGGCGCTCACCAGTGAACCGGCGGCGGCGGCGGCGGTTCCAGTCATGCTCCGGCGATGGCGACGGTCTGGCGGCGGCGACACGTTGCTCCGGCGATGTGGCGGGCTGCAGGCGAGGTGGCGAGGCGTCCTTCGGCGCGGCGTGGGCCAAGGCGGGCGGCGCGTGGCCGGCGTTCCGGTGCGGGGCGGCGATGGGCGCGGCCGGCGCACGGTGGTCGAGGCAGCGGACCAGCGTGGTCGGCGCGGGGGTGCCGCGCGCTGTAGGGGAGCAGCGCGGCTCGCCGACGTGGGAGGCGGCGGCGGCCGAGGCGGGCGGCGCGCGAGGTGGTTTCCGGCGGCGGCGGCGGTGAAGTGGGGTCCGCTAGGGTTTCCAAAAAACAATTCGAAAGCGTTTTATAGGCACAGCAAAAAAATAAAACCGAAATAGCTTGGGCTCCAATTGCGCCCGTGGGCGAGAATAAGCTGTTGGGCCGGGTGGGTACGGGTTTTTTTTCTTCTTTAAGACCGAATTTTCAAACAACTCTATAAAAATAATTACACATCAGAAAAATATAAGATAAATTCCTAAATTCATAAAATAATCTCAAGAAAATTATGCAATTAAAATATTGACCAAAATGATAAATAAAAAAATAATGGCATTTTTTCCAATGCCTTTATTTACTTATAAAATATTTTAAAAATCAGCAAAAATCTTAAATTATTATTTAAATAATTATCACTCCATTTTTTTGAAGAAGTCATTTTATCTTCCCTCCAGTTGTTATTATTTTTGAGTTGGAAATTATTTAAATAATTCCAATTAAAATACAATCACATTAAAACATTACCAACTTTCTTTTATAATGAAGGAGTCATTTTGCCTGCTCTCATTTTATTTTTAGTTGGGTTTGTTTTAAATGATAAATTCCGAAACACGAAAATGAATATTAGGGGAATTTCCTTTTATTCCCTCTCATTTTTAATATTCAATTCAACTCCAAAAGTTTTAAGTCTTAGTGAAAATCAAACATATCAAGCAAACAACCACTATTATAATTTATTTATTAACATTCCAAAATTTGGAAAATTTTGGTATGTTACAGACTACCACCCTTAAAAGGAATCTCGTCCTCGAGATTCGAAAAGGCTAGGAAGAAAAGGTTAGGGTTTGGGTCTACATGACAATCCACCGATCCTCTGATGGTCGAGGGTGCTACCACCCTTAAAAGGAATGCGACACGGTCTTGATGAGTCTTGCTCCATCGATGACATCCTTCATAAAGATTAACCTCCTCCGAGGTCTTGAATCCATAGCAAAAGAGGAGTCTTACATATACCGAACCTTCATGGCTGACAGATCAGGCGCCATTACTAAGCAAATATCGGCTCCCTCATGGTGGTCATCAAGGGTACTTTACAGGATACCTGCAAGAAATGGTCTTGGTCTATACTCACCGTATAACTTACTACTATTAACGATAATCTTATGTAGGGGACAAACATTGTACCATTTTATGGTTCGGGCTTAACATCGTCGTCACTCTGCTATAGGTAAGTCACTCAAGATTTACTATCCCGCATAGCAAGAGCGCATAATAAGGGTAGTCATCATGGGGGCCAATCCATTCCGCACCCAAATCATTACCTTGTATATGGTTTAGAGAATCTCGCAATCTAACACTCGGACATCCTCACAGGCATTGCAGAAAGTTCCTCTTGTTCATAAACTGGGTTCCGACAAATCCATAGTTCTGCAAGCCAAACCAAACATCTATCGTTTCTTCACAACTCTCAGGTTTGCGCAAGCTACTATAAAACGTGTACTGGTGAACTACAACTTCTTCGAGGGTTCTTTCTTCCGCAAGATTGTGCTTGCTTGTTGTAAGATCCTGGCACATGAGGTTAACTTTGAACTCGGCATTGGTTGCATCCATCTTTATTCCAGTCTTGACATTAGTAGCCACGGTAGTAGCTTCTTCTGTGTACGATGGAGTTGAGGGGGAACAGAATGTAGAGAGAGATAGAGATAGATACCCATACAAACATCACACTAGTTTTGAAAATATAAGTTTTGATGTGTAGCTGTCGGTAAAACCAAGAAATGACAGCTCAGGGAAACGATCTAACGGTAGAAACAGTGAATCTTCTAGGTCTTCAAGTCTTCAATGTTGATAGCTTCAGCTTTGCGTTGTTGAAGCAATCTTCGTATCATCGAGTCACTTGCAAACTCATTCTTCTTGTGGTTGTGTCTTCTTCAGTCTTGAAGCATACTAAATAGATGGGGGTCTAATGAAACGTAAACTTATTCTACTCACGTAAAAGAAACACAAGGCACAACACACAACCTCAATCAAAGCCATATCAAGATCAAAGGGAACAAGACAAAACTTAACAAAACAAATCATGACATAAAACATCTAGTTAATCCACAGAGAAACATGCATCCATACACATCTCCAACTAACATTAAAAGGTACCACTGTACACTTAGTTCACACCTACAAATATTCTATTATCCAATTTTCAAAACATAAGCTTGAATATGTCGACATCTTTGCTCCCACGTTCACATCTTCTTTCTCTTCAATCCTGGACACATGTTGGCGTAGTGTCCCTTGTTCCTGCACTGGTAACACTCAACTTGGCTAAGGTCCTTATTTTTCTTCTTCATGGTTGCTTCCCTGAACTCCTGGATAATTTTCTCCATTCCTTCCTTTTGTTGTTGAATTACTTGTTGTGTTATGATGAAAAATTGACACTGAGCGGGGTAATGATTATTTCCTTCGCACACAAAACATGTGACTTGAGAAGTGGGACATTCTTCACCCAAGTGAATTTCGTCACAATAGGGACATCCATCTTGGTGTCCTTCATAGGAGTGTCCTTCTTCACCGCAAATTGTGAAAGAACGGATCCTCTTAAGGTTTACCGTCCTTTGCATCGGGGTGACGAGGTGGGATCCCAACAAAATCTTTGTAAACTCCTTCCAAGTATTCTTCTTTCTTTATTCGTTAATCGCCTGATGCATTGTCCACCATGTAGCAGCCTCTTCTACCAAGTGCTTGATAGCATAGTGGACCATTCCTCACTTACAACCTTGTTAAGCTCCAGGTGTTCCTCCATTTTATGAATCCATTGTTCCACCTTCAGTCTAGTCATCGCCCCGGAAAAGGTGAGTCCTACTTCATACTCCATCTATTGAACACAAACGACAAGGGTTAGGGATACTAGGATACAAACAAGAAAAAAATTTAAATATAGCACCAAGCCTATGCAGACAAACAAGAATAAGGCAAAACACCTACATGCAAACAATCATCACATAACATCAATCAATAAAGTCACAAAAGTCAAACCACACAAACAACTCCTAGAGTAAGGTCATATGTGCAAGACATACGATCTCATCATAATACGCGCAATTCGTTCATCTAACTTCACATAAAAGAGGTGGTCTGAAACTAAGCTTCATAGTTCGGAGCTAAGCTGATCATAAAAATCCTCATTGTCAAAAATTCTTGAACCCCATAGGATACTCCAGTTCTACTAGTAGTAACCTCAATTGATCCACGATGTTGATAAACTACTTCTCAAAAATCATATCTTCAGGGGCATAAGCAACTCAGAGGGGTATTTCCATTAAAACAAGACAAGGAGTTTAGAAAATAAATAATAGATGAGAGATACTAGTGGAGAGAGTAAGTAACCAAAGAGTGATAAAATAATCTTGTCCTTATGGCTTTTCCTGTCCATTTTCTAGGGTCACGACCTACAGTCAACATGGGATCTGATACCATCTGTAACGACCCGATTCGCTAAGAATCCAAGTCTCTGTGCATTCTGTGCTAGTCCCTGGATCAATAGCTATCGCACACAGTACATGATGTAATATCAAGAATAAACCACATTTCATAAATATCACATCGAAGATCCAGTATTACAATTAAGCATACCTGCATAGCTCAAGAGCTTCATGGCGTCCATCAACTCCACCGGCAAGTTGAGTATAGACACCGTAACCCTACAACGCATCACTTACTCGTCGTACACAATCCTGCAACACCGAAGGTTACAGCCCGACAACGGGTTAGTACATCTGATTTGTATGACAAGTCACACGAAAAAGGATATAACAGATCTATCGCTACATGCAAGGATAAGTCAAAGGAAGACTTATGGTTTTTACTTTGCAGAAAGCTGATTTTTCCTTAGTCTACCTAAGTCAAATTTTAGTTTGTCTTACTACTTAAGGTTGAACTGGGCGACACCAGCTCCAACCCAAACCTCTTTATTAAATCTTGCCCACTCAAGTTTTATTAAGGTGAATATCTGTCAAGATCCTCCAGTAACAGTAATATCTAGTATATCAAGGTTGTCCATAACCGGGGACACGTCTAATCATGATTAGTTTTTATTCTGCAGAGGTTAGTACACTTTCCCCGCTGGACTCAACCCGAAGATTGAGACGAAGTATTTTAGAAGAGGTCACCTACACCCGACGACAAGCCGGTACACCTATCGCACCTACATCTGCTAGCTTTGCACGGGAGAGGCTTCCTACAATGTACTAAACTAAGCCAGAGCCCATATGGCCAGAGGCTTTACATGGAAGCTCCTAATCAGCAAGTATGTCTGAACTTTTTGAGCCTGGACGACGCCCACTTACGTTCAGAGGGTAGATACCATGACGTTCCTTACGCCACCAATACCAGCCATTAGGGGTACAACCTGGTCTCACCTTAGATAAGGTACGAGCCCCCAGGAAGCACTCCCTGCCCGTCGAGAGGTGTATTCTAATTAAGGTTTGCTAGTCAAGCAATTAAATCCTCATATAACTCAATGAAATCTCAAACCAATCCCATCTACAAGCATAGCAATATATAACAAACACGAACTAGGACGACAAAAAATACATGATGAGACCATATGGCTATCCTACCAGGTTTGCAGCAATAGTAATATAGTAGCATTCCTACACATGCATAGGGTGATAAAGTACTACATGCATAATGGAAAATATAAGATGAGATGTGGTCACACTCCGAGCAATCTATCTTAAAAGAAAGATACCACAAGTAAACAATCACGCCAAAAGAAAACAAAATATCAACAAATCAAACACAACAAGGTTTAGCAACAAAACAACTAGGTTTCGAAAGGTATAGGTGTTGATGTGCTCGAAGGTGATAGGTGAAAGGTAAACTCGAGTGAGTAAACGGAAAAGGATTTTTGATATAAAAGATCATGACTAAGAGACATTATGAATTCAAGGATATAGATCATGGCAATATGAAATGTTTGTGGTTATAACCGATAGGATGTTACATTTGATCCAATATGCAAAAAGAATCACGTAGAATGGAATACTACGACACGGGTTGTATTAGGTTGATGTTTGAATTGAATTTAAATTCAGACAGATCAAAAGTATTTGAATATGGTGGTCAAACGATATAAACAACAAGTATATGATACGAGTGATCATACGCAAAAGAATCAATTGAATTGGATCAACGGTATACAAGTTACGGTCTCTAGAAGTTTGAAGTTGAATTTAAATAAATTCAAATTAAAAATTGTGCAAAAGTGTGAAAATTTAACTCTATGATAAACTACAGATCACTACGAGCGTATAGGAAAAAGAATCATCTAATTACGATACACAGTTTAAAAGATATAGCTATTCTAGTTTCAGGGTAAAATCTGTGAAAAATGGCTCATCCGCAATTAAAATTAAATTTCCATCGCGAGCAGGCCCTCGCTGCTACGGAGTGAACAGTGTTCACTTTGGGTGCTAACTAGTGAACATCCACTAGATAGAGGATTCGGTCCGACGCGGTTAACCAGAGAAAACAGGAAGAACCGAGGTTAGCCGGAACCCTAGAAAAAACATAATCTCGATCTGAGATCCAAATCAAATAGACCTGGGTCGTTGGATGTGATCCAAGGGTCGAGGGCGCTCAGCAGTGAACCGGCGGCGGCGACGGCGGATCCTGCTGTGATCCGGCGATGACGACGATCCGACGGCGGCGGCGCGTTGCTCCGGCTATGTGGCGGGCTGCCGGCGAGGTGGCGAGGCGTCTTCCGACGCGGCGCGGGCAAAGGCGGACGGCGCATGGCCGGCGTTCCGGTGCGGGGCGGAGACGGGCGCAGCCAGCTGCGTCACGGCGCACGATGGTCGGAGCGGCGGACCAGCGGGGTCGGCACGGTGGTGACCGGCGTCGCGCGCGCGCTGTAGGCGAGCAGCACGGCTCGCCGGCATGGGAGGCGGCAGCGGCCAAGGCGGGCGGCGCGCGAGGTGGTTTTCGGCGGCGGCGGCGAAGTGGTTTCCAAAAAAAAATTCTAAAGCGTTTTATAGGCAGAGCAACAAAAGGAAAAAAAACCCGAACTAGCTTGGGCTCCAATTGCGCCCGTGGGCGAGAATAAGCTCTTGGGCCGGCTGGGTACGGTCTTTTTCTTTAAAACCGAATTTTCAAACAATTCTATAAAAATAATTACACATCAGAAAAATATAAAATAAATTCCTAAATTCGTAAAATAATCTCAAGAAAATCATGCAATTAAAATATTGACCAAAATGATAAATAAAAAAATAATGCCATTTTTCCAATGACTTCATTTAGTTATAAAATATTTTAAAAATCATCAAAAATCTCAAATTATTATTTAAATAATTCCCACTCCATTTTTTGATGAAGTCATTTTATCTTCCCTCAAGTTGTTATTATTTTTCAATGGGAAATTATTTAAATAATTCTAATTAAAATAAAATCACATTAAAACATTTCCAACTTTCTTTTATAATGAAGGAGTCATTTTACCTTCTCTCATTTTATTTTTAGTTGGGTTTCTTTTAAGTGATAAATTCCAAAACACCAAAATGAATATTAGGGGAAAGTCCTTTTATTCCCTCTCATTTTTTATATTCAATTCAACTCCAAAAGTTTTGAGTCTTAGTGAAAATCAAACATATCAAGCAAACAACCACTATTATAATTTATTTATTAACATTCCAAAAATTGGAAAATTTTGGGATGTTTCACTGTTGTTATGGCAGCGGTGTATTTTCTCTTTGCCACTTGGCATTTGATTGTAGTCTGTACTCAGACATGTATCTTCCGTTGTTTTATTGTATTAAGGAAGTCGTATGCCGATGTATGGGATATTGTATCCTTGTACTTGTAATATTGTGATATCATGTTGAAATCCGAAAAATATGGCTTCGTCATATGTCGCGGTGGGTCCGATATGTGCTTCGTCCTCGGGTTTGAACGAAAACGTCCAGATTTGAAACAGTACCGCATATCGGGTCTTACACCTATGCTTCAGGAAACAGCAGACATGGTCATACACTCTCTGATCAATGACCATCATGGGGGATATGGTTATAATCCTTGATGGCCCCTGCACTTCCATCAAATTAACTTTACCGTTGAACCGTTAACATTGAGTCATGATCCCTTTGTCATATCGTACTATGTTTGTCCAAGGTTTGATCATCGGTATCCAGTACCTGGTTCATCCTCGTCTCCGACAAACATATTTACTCGTTTGTGATAATACATTACCGTGACCTAGTCACATGTTTGCGCAAAATTTTATGATGCAATATCACCGAGTGGGCCCAGAGTACCTATCCGTCACTCGGATGGAACAATCTCGTTTTGATCTATTTTCATACTCCTCAACATATCTACTTTGGAATACCCAAGATACACCTTTATGGCTACCATATTTCAGTGTGACGGCTAATTCACTCAAAGCATTTTGATAGATAGCAATTATGTGTGATCAATAAGGTTTAATTATCGGGTCACCACGTTAGTAAGTTATCGCAATGTTGAACTATGTGACTGGATCACATTCCAACACTTTAGGTGGGTGTGTGTCAACAGACTATTCACATCTCATGATCAGGAAACCTTGATCATTGATTGCCCAATGGACTAGTATACTAGAGTCAACTAGGGACCTGGTTGTTTGTATACCACACGTGTATTAATGTTTCCTCTTAATACAATTATAGCATAGTATAAAACTTATTATGAACTAATGGCATATGCTAATAAACATACTTTAATTTTCCTCTAAGGCATATTCCCAACATTGTTGCACTTGGAGTCCAACTGGAGACAAACCTTGTTATCTTCATCGAGAGAAATTTTCTACTGTCTACATCTCAACCTTCCACTTGGGGTAGCCTACGAGGAGCACTATCCAATGCCATCAAGCAAATTTTTGGCGCCGTTGCTGGGGGTTCTGAAGTGCAACAAAAGCTTGTTCCCGACAACGTACGCACCAGGAGAATTTCTTGCGCCATTGCCGGGGACCCCAGTCTACAACATAGGGGAGTTGCACACTATCGTTTACCTTTGCTATTTAGTCTTGTTAGTTTACTTTTCATTTTTTTCTTTAGAGTCTTTTACGAAAAACACACAAAAATTAGTTACTTTGTTTTTAGTTTGCTTCAAGTAGTAGTCAGTATGTTTAGTTCTTTTACCTTCACTGTTGCACCCAAGGCAGAAGTCCTCACCTTCAAACAAAGAGGTGGGGAGAGTTTGAAAGATGCTTGGTATAGGATTAATGATTCTCAAGTTAGAGCCACTAAGAAGAAATCCACCACTATTCTTCTTAGAAAGTTATGTTGGGATTACTTCTTGGAATAGGTTCATTCTAGACACAGTCATAGGTGGGAGTTTTTTGAGGATTAGGTGGGAATTTCTTCGAAGCTCCCGTTTGGGAGGCCCTTATCGTTATGGAAAATCTTGTTGGAGTCCCACTTGTTGTTAACACAAAAGATGATATCACTTTAGCTCAAATTATGAGTAAACTTGAGACTATAGAGCTAGAGATTCCAAGCATGGGTAAGATAAATGAAGTGGATCATAGGATTCAAGGGAATTTGAATAGGCTTCATAGCTCCATAAGAAAAGTTAACAAAAATTTGTAGAACCTTAAATCCAAGGATGATGACCCTTCTATGATTGATAAGATTGAAGAAATAATTGATGCTTTATGAACCACCTTATCCTCCATAAAATCCAAAAAGGAAGAAACCCTGGCAAAGAAGGAACCCAAGTTCATTTATGTACCTAAGGTTCCTAAAACCAAAGTTGATCCACCAATTGCCAAGGGTAATGAAACTGTGAAGACCTTGGAGAAGATACCCCTCTTAAATAGAATTAGAAATGAAACTCCGATTGGTCTTACTACCTTTGCTTTTGTTCCTAGGAGTGTTATTACTAGGCCTTTATTTGAAAGACCTTCTAAAAAGGCTAGTTGTGCTATTGAAGAGCTTTTTGATGACTGTATTGATGATGCTTTCTTTGAACCTTGATTCTTCCTGTTGCTTCATGCCTAGCTCAAAGGCTTAAAAGAAAGCGCTTATCGGGAGGCAACCCAAAATGTTTTTTACTTGAAGGTTTAGTGGTCTTGATGCTTGTTACTACTTTAGCAACATCATTGTATTTTTATTTCCATGCTTTGAGCCAAGTTTTAGCCTCCGGTGGCAAGTAGATCAGACATGATCTCCTAAAAACAGATTTTGTTTGCTTCATTGCAAAAATACTTAAAATCACCAGGTGATCTTTTTGATCTGAATTGTTTTCACAGTATGCTCTATACAATTGACTATCTGTGGTCTATTCTGAGTTTTTTGATTTGAGTTGCAGAAGTACACTGAAAAAATTATTTACTACATGTTGGTCTGTTTTTATCAGATTTTGTCCTATTTTGCGTTTTCCAAGTAATGCAAATCTTTCTAATGGCACTGAAGTAGTGCTCCTCGTTCGCTACCCCAAGTGGAAGGTTGAGAAGTATACATCAGCAAATTTTCCTTGATGAATATACCAAGGTTTGTCTCTAGTAGGACTCCAAGTTCTTCAAGTAGGTGTCTGATGCTCTGGCGCTGACAGAAGAAGTGGACCTGCACACAAAATCAAATAAATTTGCACTCTGAAGGTGGAAATAATAATGGTGATTGCAACTAAAAGTAAATAAAGCAGTAAAAGAGTTGATGTGTAAACAATGGTTCAAATATGGATCGGAGTCCCATAATGTTCACTAGTGATGTCTCTCTCCCAATAGACGATAAAACAACTAAGCTGTGTGAACAAAGTACAACTGGGCAATTGACAGAATTATAAGGGCACCGCAATGCTAATTATGCCACAAGAAAGTTAGAGGCTCAAAAGTATGGGCAGTACGCCAAGACAAGTATAACCTTTATTCATCAACATCTACTCACTAATCATCCACCTTGAGATATCTATCCTGAACATCTCGCTGGTATGAAGGGTCGAGCCCCACCCAAAGTGTAAACCCAAAGAAACAGACAACTGCATTAACTACATTTGCATAAAGTAAACAATACTTTCAACCGCGGTTACAAGCACCGTTGTTTTCTTCCTGGAGGAAACATCACATCCCCTAGTCTCATGTTTCTGTCACTCAAGCTAGACATCGGGGGGCATGAACCCACAATCAAGCATAACGCTCCCTCTTTGAGTTAATATCTACTACTTGGACAACACAATAAAAAGCACCAGAGAACATGCAAGAATTACTCAAGAACAAAATATAAATGGACAACCAAATATATAACTCAACACGATCTGAAAATAATCTCATAATCCATCGGATCTCAGCAAACTCATCATAGCAGCAGCAGAAAGATTACGTAGGTTTCAAAATCTCAAGCTTGGGGATGACCACATGCACCCCCAAGAAATATTCAAGGAGACTCACGCTTCTAAGCTTGGGGATGCCCTCGTGCATCCCCTTCTCCATCAACAATCATCAGTTCGACCTTCTCCACACTATATTTTTATCAATTCATATGTTATGTGCTATGCTTGGAGCGTCTTCCATTTACTTTTTAGTTTGATTTTCTTAGTTTATTTTTGTTTGTTTTTCATAATAAGTTGGAACCTACATACCTTGTTTGGGAGAGAAGCACACTCCACTTTTTCCTAGAATGCTCACAGTTTTCGTGCTTATCTTTGTTGAGTGTTCTTTACTTTTTCTAGTTGTTGTCATGTTTAGCTCTTTTTTTCATGTTTATCTTTAAGAGATTTTGTTTAGGTTGTTGCTAATAGAAATCTCTTGAGTTTCACGCTTATCTTGTTTAGAGAGTTGGCATGTTTCACTGGGAGTGTGTCTTACTTTGAGTAGATAATTGAGGTTGCTATTATAAGTTTAGTAGTAACTTGCAATAGTTTTGAGGTATTGTTTCGAGTAATGTTTGGACTTCTATGTGCCGAGAGCTCAATCCTATTGATACGTCTCAAACGTATCGACTTTTACAAAAACTTTTTCTATTATTTTGACCTCATTCTTGCATGATTTGAACAAAACTAACTTGGACTGATGATGTCTTCAGCAGAGCCGCCTGTATGATCTTTTTATGTGCAGGAAAAAGGAATTTTGTGCATCTCAGAAAATTCCAGGAAAAATCACAGCAAATCCACGCACCCGAAGAGTCCCGGAGTCAGGATATGGACTAGAGGGGGCCTCCCCTAGACCAGGCAGCCAGGTGGCGCGACCTAGTCCCTAGCCGCGCCATTAACCCGCCTGGTCCAATGGGACCTCCCCTGGTGCCCTACTCTGACTCCTATTTTTACCCCCAACGAGAAAACCCAGAAAAAGAAGTCAATACTCCAATTAACATCGCGGAGCCACCATCACCTCTGTTCTTCTCCGGGAGAGCTAATCTAGAGGTTGTTTTGGCCTCCGGTGAGGAGAAATCGTCGCCATCGTCATCATCATGGCCACTCCGTCACCCTTCCATGTCTCCCCCATCCATGTGTGAGTAATTCCCTGCTGTAGGAGAAGGGTATGGTAGGGATTGGATGAGTTAGATCATGTAATAGTTCGTAAGATTGTTGGGGGCATGTTTCCTATCATCTACTATAGCTACTTGTTTCTCTTCATTCTTTTCACTGTGGGTCCGAGTGCCATGATTTCAGATCTGAACCATTTATGTTTTCATGAGCTTATTTGTGTTCTTGATCCTATCTATGAGTTGTATGCACCTATTATAGTCCGTAACCGGCGATCCCAATGGTGACAACTTGTGACACCGGGGATGGACTATAATTTGAGGATTCCATGTATCCATTGGTTGTTAATGCTTTGTTCCGGTGCTCTTTGACAGGAGCGCCTTAATCTCTATATGTTCCTTTTGGCCCCGTTGGTAGCGGGATGGTAGGACAAAAGATGTTGTGCAAAGTTCTTATTGCAAGCTGTAGGTAACCGGATACCGAGGGTACCACGTTTCCCTAGTTCCGACCACGCCTCTCGGACTGCCCAAACGCGACCATGGAGAGTTCCGTCAAGGAGATGCCGAGAACGCTGCGGAGGAGTACACAGGACCAATTCCGGAAGGATGGAGTCACCCAGCTGGCTCCCACCGCCCGATAAAGAAGGTAGTACATTCAAAGCACTAGAAGACAAGCATGCACCGCTGACAGGAGGCAGGTTACACCTAGCGTGCGCTCCCGCAGTTACTCAACGCATGCATGCTCTAATCGTCCCTGCGACGCCACGGGACCTTCCCGGAAGAACCCAAGACGCCTCGTGTCCACAAGCTTGAGTAAACACCCTTAATGTAGTTTTCAGTGGGACTGTGGCGAGCCCCTTGCTCTATAAAAGAAAGACGCCCACCACATCAGAAGCGGGGGAAGAGAAAAATGCAAGGAGGAGAAACGAAAAGATGAAAGAAGAAGAGAAGGAAGATCCACCCCAGTAGAAGCCACCAAATCTATGCATCCATCTATAGAGGCACCCACTAAAAGAAGACCGGGGAGTTCGCTTCCATGACTTCCCGGGAGGTCTGTCAAGGATCCAGCCTGGAGAGTAGGAGTAGCTCCACCAAGGGTAGAAGAGGAGTATAGTGGAATGTAGTGTAGGGTATCTTCTCCCAGAAGATCACCTTGTATTGTGTTCTACTTCACCATCAAGAAGATCATACATGCAGGAGTAGGGATTTTAGTCTTCGGACGACCCGAACCTGGGTAAACCCCTATTTTTACTCGTATCCGTCCATATCCGTTTCAACACCGCATCGACCTTCGTCTACATCAAGAAACCGGGAACCCAGCATGGTCCCCATCCCTCATGGTCTCCGCGCCGTGCTCTCTCGGAAGTTGTTCTCGGGGCAGCGTCGCCGCTGTCCTCCCCTACTTCTGGCTCCCCGACAGAGTGGCGCTAGAAGGAGGGCCTGAGCAATTTTACCCCCGACAGAGTGGCGCTAGAAGGAGGGAAGGCGATCACGTCGGCCATAACATTTTTTCCTTGTGCAGGAGGCATGCGGTCACGTCGGCCGTAACGTATGTTTCTTGTGCAGGATATGGAGTTTATTTATATCTTCGTCAAGCCATGGCAAGCACCACCGGTATAGGCATCATCATGAGCAACTGCTCATCACGCCTAGCACGGTGATCCCATGATTGCTGCGCTCGGGGGCTTCTCTGTGTTCTCTCGTGAACACTTCGCGAAGCTTCACCCTTCATATCCGCAGGGATGACATATCGAATGGTTTTCGTGCCGGACGTTTTTCCCCGACATGCTGTTGGACGCCTTCCTTTGGCCGGTCTCACGACCATCTGAGGAAGACTATTTCATTATTCCCGGACGATTGGGTCGAATAGTTTGTCCTTCCCGAATGATAATTCCTGGAACACACCTTTTCACTCAAGGAGGGGAGTGCACGAGGCCTCACCCTCGCTTCTCCTTGGCAAGAGATCCAGGCCAATCCACGCTGTCCATCAACGTCGTCTTTTTGTGAAATCAATCCCACTCGGACGACTTGATCCGCCCCGTGTGGATAGCACTAAGACGTCACTATCGGTCCGTCCGATAAAGCTCTATTCTGAGTATCCTGCGGGGCTCCGTACCTGCCCAGGATAAAAGGTTCTAACGGGTGGTCCTAACCTCCCGGGATCCAGCCATCCCGGAGAGAACGGGCTGGAGTTCCCGTCAAGCATCCGTGCGGACGAATGTACCAGTCTCCCGAAAGGACTCAGTGGAAAGAACCGCACAACTCTGATCCCAAACCGAGGCACCAGCATGACACCCTGGAGAGATTGCGCTTCCGCAGACTTTTCGGTTCTGAGAGTTGCTTTCACTGTGAAGACCAGCAGCGGAAGTGAGCATTTACTACTCATATTGCCGTCTTCTTTCTCGTCGAAACGCGCCTACCACACGCAGTACAGAGTTCCTGCAGCACTCCTCTGATAAGCCGTGCAATAGGTCAAGGCAAATTTACCGGAATCCACTTGTCGGATGTTCTCTCTCTCGGAGGCCAACGACACGAAAAAGTTATCCATGAGGTAGGAAAAGGACAAAGCTTCCTAAAAAGTTACTGCATTCATTAGTGCTATCCTGTAGGGGATCCTGCCGGGACCAAAGCACTGCTTGGGTCTTTCCGGATCTCTATTTACATCTTGCGCTAACCAGATGGAGTGGTGAAACCACTACCATTGTCCACCTACTACTAAGTACAAAAGTGCAGGGCCAAAATAAGAAGAACCATCCAGGGGTAAACCGCCGGATCTATGCTACGACACTCGATCGGACCTTTCCGGCAGCGTCCCGCAGCCTCAGTTCTCAGCGGCGGGTTAAGCGCCCATGAAGTCGTGGAAGACTCCCACAACGCCTTGCTCGCCGAGATCTCCGAAGACGACCTCCGTGAAACATTCCGCACGAGGCCCCCACGGGTGGAAGACCTTCAGCCAAAGGGTGTCATGGCCATCAAAGAAGAAGAGGATGCCCTGTAACTGTTGGATGTTCCTCCAGCGGACGAATGCCGCCGATCCTTGATCCAGATACATGGCGCCTCCTTCAAAAGTTTTGGGAACCTACGCGAAGCCGTGGGGGCACCCCTCCATCCTGAGGTACAAGCCTTGCGGCATGCGTCCCTCCATTGCCTGTGAGAACAGCTCCGACAAAAGAAGCCAGCCGCACGTCGGGTCGGCCGCCGCCATGAAGAACTCATGGGCCGTCACCGCCGTGTGCTCCCTTTCCAGAGCCAAAGACATCACGCCTCCGCGGGCACAACCACGACCGTGCTGGAAAGTCGCTCTGCCTCGGCCCGCGCCGCGAACTCGGATGCCCAGAATCGCTTGGGCCGCAGCGCCCATGGTGTTGGGAGACGTCGGGGGCGCCATCGGGGCTCGAAGCTATAAGGAGACAGAGAAGGGGATGGAGAAGGGGAATGGACTACTCCGCTTCATGCCTGCCCGCTTAAATATCCAACGAACACTCACAGAGGAGTGATTTTTCTACTCTACCGTAAGCAAATTAAATTATTGTGGGGTCAGACGCTGCATTACCTCGAGTCTTGCCATCTTTTGTAGGGGCATCATCATCATCCATCAAATCCTACTGGAAGCGTACCACGTGGCACCGTCTGTCCTGTCCCGTGACATGACCGCCCATGCAAAGTCTACAAGAACTTCTCGGATGACTCGACTTCGATTCCGGGAAGCCTCCATCAGAAGCCGAGCCCGGGGGCTACTTTCAGTAACCGGATACCGGGGGTACCATGTGTTCCCTAGTTCTGACCACGTCTCTCGGACCTCCCAAACGCGACCATGGAGAATTCCGGCTAGGAGATGTCGAGAACGCTGCGGAGGAGTGCACAGGACCAGTTCTGGAAGGATGGAGTAACCCAGCTGGCTCCTACCGCCCGACAAAGAAGGCAGTACATTCAAAGCACTAGAAGACAAGCATGCACCGCTGACAGGAGGCATCTTACAGCAGGCGGGCGCTCCCGCAGGTACTCAGCGTATGCATGCTCCAATCGTCGCCGCGACGCCACGGGACCTTCCCGGAAGAACCCAGGACGTCTCGTGTCCACAATCTTGAGATAACCACCCTTACTGTAGCTGTCAGTGGGACTGTGGCGAGCTTCTTGCTCTATACAAGGGAGACGCCAACCACATCATAAGGGGGGAAGAGAAAATAGCAAGGAGGAGAAACGAAAAGATGAAGGAAGAAGAGAAGGAAGATCCACCCTAGTAGAAGCCACCAAATCTATGCATTCATCTATGGAGGCACCCACTAAAAGAAGACCCGGGAATTCGCCTCCATGACTTCCCGGGAGGTATCTCAAGGATCCATCCTTGACAGTAGGAGTAGCTCCACCAAGGGTAGAAGAGGAGTATAGTGGAGTGTAGTGTAGGGTATCTTCTCCCAGACGATCACCTTGTACAGTGTTCTACATCACCATCAAGAAGATCAGACATCCTGGAGTAGGGATTTTTTTGTCCGGACGGCCCGAACCTGGGTAAACCCCTATGTTTACTCGTATCCGTCTATTTCCACTTCCACGCCGCAGCGAGCTTCCTCTACATCAAGCAACTGGGAACACAATGTGTTCCCTGACCTGCATGGTCTCCGGGTCATGCACTCCCGGGAGCAGACCTCCCGGGAGGTGTTCTCGGGGCTGCATCGCCGCTTTTCTCCCCTGCTTCTGGCTCCCCGACAGAGTGGCGCTATAAGGAGGGACTGAGGAATTTTACACCCGACACAAGCACACACAACTACCTTGGGATACATGTCTAATGATTGATATTTTCCTTGATGATCATTACTTTTATGTGTGCCTTGCCCCATGTTAATTACATGTTATCTCTCATCCATGCAGCGCCAATCATGCATCTTCCCTAGCCAATAGTGTTTTAATCCTACTGGTTACTTGTTGCTTTACTTTTGCTATTTTACTTTTGATGCTTTGTAACCACTATTTTCGTTAACACCATCACTTCCCCCACATCGTTACTACTAATAAATTGTTGCCAAGCAAGTATCTTTTAGGTGCAGTTGAATTGACAACTCAACTGTCAAAACTTATAAATATTCTTCGGCTTCCCTTGTGTCAAATCAATAAATTTGGTTATTCTTACCAGCGAAGACTTTTGCGATCCCCTACACTTGTGGGTCATCAAGACTATTTTCTGGCGCAGTTTCCGGGTAGGATAGATTTAATTACAAGCCTACTTGGAGATATTTTTCTTGCTGCGATTTATCCTCTATGGGTAAGAAAGGAGACCCCAAGGTTCCGATCTTACCATCCACTACAAGAAAAGTTACTGCTTTTAGCACTAGTGCTACACTTGATTCACCTTCCGTTATGAGTTAGTTTGGTTCATCACCACCACATGCTGCTTCTACTGAGTTTGTTACTATGTCTGATACTTTTGATGATGCTTCTACTACCTTTAATGAGACTAGTTCACTTGGCTACTTTATTGAGTCTTAGATTGCTGCAAAACAATCTGGAATTGAAATTCCTTTTACACGTTGATAGATCCAAAATGCATCACTATTTATATCGTAATTCGTCCTTATTCATTGATATATTTCACATTACGATGATGTTCTTATGTTGTTTTGGCTTGTTTTACACAGTTTGCAACTTTCCGGTGCAGAAGCAGCATACGCAGGATTCAGCGGTAAAAAGTGGACGCTGAGTTGCTGAAGAAGAACACCTCCGAATTAACTGAAAAATCTACAGAGGGTGTTTTTGAGAGGATTTACGAGGAACCGCAAAAGAGGGACCAGAGGGGGGCCACAGGGTGCCCAGGCGGCCACATGGCGCGGCCCCCACCCTGGCCACGCCGGGAGGGCGCCTGGAGCCCTGGGACCACCCCAGGCTCCCCCCTTTGGCCTATATACTCTTCGTCATCCGGAAACCCTAAAAAGAGTAGTTTTTACGGAGTTCCGCTGCCGCTCCGTGGCGGAAACTTACCGAGAAGAAAAGGGCTCTCCGGCGGGCAGATTCCGCCGAGGAGATCAACTCCCGGAAGGGGAGATCATCTCCATCGTCATCACCATCGTCACGAGCATCATCGCGATCATCATCAACATCATCCCCAACATCAGCACCATCTTCATCTTCATCCAATCTCATCTCACAATTGCAACTTGCATTGTAACTCTTACTATCTATCCTCTCTACTCTACCAGTGTTGATTACTACTTTGTGGTGAATGGTATTGAGTTTTGTTGGAGAAATATCATTATGACCAGATTGTTTACCACCTATTTATCACCTCTGATCATGATCTCTTTTATGTCTTGTGAGTAGTTACTTTAGTTCTTGAGGACATGGGAGAAGTCTTGTTGTTAGTAGTCTTATGATGTTGAAGTAATATGTGTTGTTTGATATTTAAGTTGTGTTGTTATTTTCCTAGTGGTGTTGTGTGAGTCGAACACTCAATACTTCGCCTTATTAAGGACCTAGGGGAATACATTGTGTATAAAGAATGCTTACGGTGGGTTGCCGGAGTGACAGAAACCTGAACCCCAGTTTGCGCACTTTTGCACAGGGGAATAATGGATCCTTGATCGTATTCTTGTGGTTAGGCTTTGCCTTAATTTCTACCTTGTATTTGCGGATTATTGAAAGTTGTTTAATCATAAGAGTGCACTTAACTTAGTCTAGAAGGTGTGCTAGCATAGATCCACCCACTCAACACTTATCAACAAAAAACATGTTATCAATGCCGAATATGGCGAAAGTGCATGACTATCTCTCCATGTGTCCTCAAGAACGCTTTAGTCTTTATAAGTTCAGTTTCCAAGCTTATCCTTTGCTCAAAAGGATTGGGCCACCTTCTTCTCCTCAACACCATTTACTTTTCTTGCTTTTGTCTTATTTTTTCTTATACCAAAAACCCCTACAAAAGTTATCTTTCAGTGCTTGCAGTTATTCCTTGTCCAAAATCACTTATCAATACCTTTCGCTCCTCGTTGGGTTCGACACTCTTACTTATCGAAAATGCTGCAATAGAGCCCTTACGGTTGTGGGTCATCAAGTACCGTTTTCTGGCGCCGTTGCCGGGGAGCATAGCGCTATTGGTAAGTGAAGCTGGTAAGGAAATTTTTATATTGCAGTTTTTATTTTGCTGTTGCTGCTCTTTGTCCATATGGACAACCTAGCTATTGGATCGTTTCTTGCGGGGAAACTCCCCACATCTGTGGTGGTTGTTCCTCCCCCTACTGAAATTGTGCCTTATAAAATACTAGCTGGTATTATCGATTGTGTTTTGGCTAATCGTTATGAAGGAGACAGACATCCCGGTGAACACTTGCTATATTTTTCACCACTATGTTCACTATTTAAGCTTGCAGTTGTATCAATGGAGTTTGTCATGAGGAAATTTTTCTCCGTATTGCTTATAGATAAAGCTTCAAATTGGTATAAGCTTCTCGATAACTCACATTTGCTTGATTGGCAAGAGCTTATGTCTCTCTTTTGTACCAAATTTTATCCTCTTCATGAAATTCATCGAGACAGAAACTATATCTATAACTTTAGGTCACGTGACGGAGAAAGCATCGCTCAAGCTTGGGGGAGATTGAAATCCCTAATGCTCAAATGTCCTATTCATGAGCTCCCCAAGGAAATTATACTTACAAATTTTTATGCTAGACTTTCTCGTCAGGATAAGGAGATGTTGGATGCCTCCTCTAGTGGGGTATTTCAGACGAAAAGCATTGAAGAAAGATGGGATCTCATTGAAAGGATCCAGAAGGATACCGAAGATTGGGAAATAGATAAAGGTATTGAACACACTATAAATTATGGGCATGATTATATAGAGAGCTATGTGAAAACTGATTACTTTAATACCTTTTGCTCTAAGATTGGTCTTGATTCCCATCTAATGATTGATTTTTGTAAGGACTTTGCCTCTCATGTTGACTCTTCTAGGAAGAAGAACGATCAGCATCATAAACCCTTCAAAGAATTACCTATTGATATTCATGTTGCTGACCCTATTTTGCCTGCAGTTATATATGAAAAGCCCCCTTTTCCCGCAAGGATAAGGGAACACTCTTTTGTGACAGGCATAATAAATAAAAGTGAGAGAAGAATTGATGAGCCTGAGGACCAGATCAAGGTCGATCCTTAAGTTGCATTGGTTAAGGATCTTGTTACTAATGATGCTTTAGATTCCAATATAATTTTTTATGCTGTTTCCACTAACCTTGTCACAACCAATAATAAAGGCCCAATTTCAGGTACTCCAGTAGTATCTGTTAAAATAGGAGATCACAATTATTATGGGCTATGCGATTTGGGATCGAGTGCTAGTGCTATCCCGTATTCACTTTATCAAGAGATCATGGGTGAGATTTCACCTTGTGAACTTGAAGAAGTTGATGTTACTATTCATCTTGCAAACAGAGCAACTATCTCTCCTATCGAATTGTGAGAGACGTTGAAGTCTTATGAGGAAAGGTAAAATATCCTACCGACTTTCTAGTAATTGGTTCAGTAAGGGATAATTTTTGTCCTATTATTTTCGGTAGACCTTTTATCAGAACTTGTGGAGCTATAATAGATTGCAAGAAAGGTAAACTTTCTGTTGAATTCAATGGTGAGCCATATGAATTTAACTTTCCTAAGTTCTCTAAGAAGCCTCGTGGTGCTAATTTTCCTAGTAATGATAATATTATTGAAGATATTGTTCCATTGCTAGTCCTCCTAATGATCCTTTGCAGGAATATATGGAGGACCACGAGAATGATTTGCATATGCAGGAGAGAGATGAGTTGGACGAAATATTCTTAAGATAACCTGATATCCTAAAGCACAACCTTCCGGTTGAGCCTTTGGGAATTTTATCGAAACCAAAAGAAGATCCAGTGTTTGATCTTAAACCTCTTCCTGATACGCTCAAATATGCTTATTTAGATGAAAAGAAAGTATATCATGTTATTATCAATTCTAACCTGTCAGGGTATGAAGAAGAGCGAGTATTGGAAGTACTTCGCAAACATCGAGGTGCAATTGGCTATACCCTTGATGACCTTAAGGGGATTAGTCCATCTATTTGTCAACATACCATCAACCTTGAGCCTGATGCTAAACCAGTTGTTGATCATCAACGACGGTTGAATCCGAAAATGATGGATGTTGTAAGGACTGAGATTCTCAAGCTTCTAGCCACAGGTATTATCTACCCTATAGCTGATAGTAAGTGGGTAAGCCCGGTTCATTATGTTCCAAAGAAAGGAGGTACAACTGTGGTTCCTAATGACAAGAATGAACTAATACCTTAGAGAATTATTATTGGATATAGAATGTGTATTGATTACAGGAAGCTGAACAAGGCAACCAGGAAGGACCACTACCCATTGTCGTTCATCGACCAAATGCTTGAAAGGTTATCCAAAAATACTCACTTTTGTTATCTTGATGGTTATTCTGGCTTCTCTCAAATTCATGTTAACACTGCTGATCAAGAGAAGACCACTTTTACTTGTCCCTATGGTACTTATGCTTACAGGCGTATGCCTTTTGGTTTATGTAATGCCGCTGCTACTTTTCAAAGGTGTATGTCTGCTGTCTTTCATTGTTATTGTGAAGAAATTGTGGAGGTATTCATGGACGATTTCTCCGTCTATGGAACCTCTTTTGACCATTGTCTCCACAACCATAATAAAGTTTTGCAGAGATGTGAGGAGACAAATTTGGTGCTTAACTGGGAGAAGTGCCACTTTATGGTCAACGAGGGAATTGTTCTTGGCCACAAGATTTCCGAGAGGGGAATTGAGGTGGACAGGGCCTAGATCGAAGTAATTGAAACGATGCCCTATCCAAGGGACATCAAAGGTATTCGTAGTTTTCTTGGTCATGCTGGTTTCTATAGAAGATTTATGAAAGACTTTTCTAAGACTTCAAGACCCCTCATTAATCTTCTCCAGAAGGATGTTCCTTTTTTTTATGAAGATTGTAAGGAAGCCTTCGAAGTTCTTAAGAAAGCTTTAATAACTGCTCCTATAGTACAACCACCTGATTGGAATTTACCTTTTGAAATTATGTGTGATGCTAGTGATTTTGCTGTTGGAGCTGTTTTAGGGCAAAGGGTTGATAAGAAATTGAATGTTATATATTATGCTAGCAAAACCCTTGATAGTGCTCAAAAGAATTATGCTACTACTGAGAAGGAATTCTTAGCAGTAGTGTTTGCTTGTGATAAGTTTAGGCAGTGTATTTCTGATTCTAAGGTTATTATTCATACTGACCATGCTGCCATTAAGTATCTTATGGAGAAGAAGGATGCCAAACCAAGACTCATCCGATGGGTACTCCTTCTTTAAGCATTTGATTTGCAGATTGTCGATAGGAAAGGAGCAGACAATCCGGTGGCGGATAATATTTCAAGGATGGAAGATATACCGCATGATCCCCTTCCAGTCAACGACAATTTTCAAAACGAACAGCTAGCTGTTGTAAAAGTACAATCTCTCTCCGATCCTTGGTTTGCAGATTATGCTAACTTTATCGTTGCAAAGATTTTTCCTCCAGGTTTAACATTTCAGCAAAGGAAGAAGTTCTTCCACGATTTGAGGCATTACTTTTGGGATGACCCAAATCTTTTCAAAGAAAGTCCAGATGAGATCGTGAGGACATGCATACCGGAACACGAGAAGAAGGATATTCTCAAACAATGTCACGATCGTCCATCATGCCGGTGAGAGGACCGCACATAAGGTTGTTCAATCAGGTTTTTATTGGCCTACTCTCTTTAAGGATGCTAGAAATTATGTCTTATCCTGTGATAAGTGTCAGAGAGTTGGTAATATTAGTAGAAGGAATGAGATGCCTATGAATTACTCTCTAGTGATTGAGCCTTTTGATTGCTGGGGTTTTGATTTTATGGGTCATTTTCCTCCCTCGCACAAGTACACTCACATTTTAGTTGCTGTTAATTATGTAACCAAGTGGGTAGAGGCAATCCCCACTGGAAGTGCTGATCACAAGACATCTTTGAAAATGCTCAAGGATGTAATTATTCCTAGGTTTGGAGTACCCAGGTACCTCATGACTGACGGGGGTTCACACTTTACGCATGGAGCTTTTAGAAAAGCTTTAGCCAAGTACGATGTCAATCATAGAATTGATTCACCGTACCACCCTCAAACTAGTGGGCAAGTTGAGCTCACCAATAGAGAGATCAAGTTGATCTTACAGAAGACAGTTAATAGAAATAGAAAAGATTGATCAAATAAGTTAGGAGATGCTTTGTGGGCGTATAGAACTGCTTACAAAAACACCATGGTCATGTCTCCCTATAATATGGTCTATGGCAAGGCTTCCCATCTGCCATTAGAATTAGAACACAAAGCTTTCTGGGCTATTAGAGAGCTTAATGTTGACCCGAAATTAGCTTGTGAAAAGCGTCTCATGAACTTGACTTCTCTAGATGAGTGGAGAAGTGAAGCTTACGAGAGCGCTAAAATGTTCAAGGAAAAGGTAAAGAAGTGGCACGATAGGAGGATTCTGAAACGTGAATTTAATGTTGGTGATAAAGTTTTGTTGTTTAGATCCCGTTTCAGGTTTTCTCCAGGTAAACTACTTTCCAGGTGGGAAGGGCCATTTCATATTGAAGAAGTCTACCGCTCCGGTGCAATCAAGATTAACAATTTTGAAGGCACCAAACCTCAAGTTGTTAATGGGCAAAGACTTAAGCATTACATAGCAGCAGACCCTATCAATGTTGATGTGGTTTTGGTATACACAACAACTCATGAAGAACATGTTGCAGCCCTGTTTCAGACACCAGCAGAAGCAGAATAATAAAAGGTATGTATTACGGTAAGGAAACATCGCGAACCGCCATAAAAATCCCATATTATGAGTTTTTGTAAAATTAGTAAAATTTGAGGCCTAAGTGGAGCCGGAGACAAGCTCGAGGGGGCCCAGGCGCCCCCCTGGCGCAGCCTACCCCCTGGCCGCGCCGGGAGGCCGCCTGGGCACCCAGCAGTCCGTCTCCAACCCCAATTTGGCTCGTTACCTTCATTTCTGTGCAGAAATTTTTGCTATATATTTGCCCGGATTGTTCCGGCAACGTATCTCGCGATTTCGTGTGTTTTCTTTTCGATCTTTTTCTGCCAGAAAATATTTTAGATAGACCTAGGTGCCATGGCTTCCCCAAGTTCCCCCAAGGACAAGTTCGTCGTCAACGTCATCAACCCTTACCTCGCTGAGGTGAAGAAGCACCCTCAGGTTATTCGGATGGAGGACGGTGTCCTCCATCAAGATCTGAAGGGACCCATCAAGGAGGGGAGCGTCTAGGCCAGGCTAGAAGAAGTGGAGCAAGAAGTCTTCAAGTATAAGATGATGGTCGAGCGTGGTGTTGAAACTAACTTTGACATCATCAATGAGCTGAAGGCACATTTCAAGAAGGAGATGAAGGAGATGTTGTCAAGCATCAACAAGCTGGAAGAAAAAGTGTTCGAGCTTCAAGGGCAGATCTATGATCTACAGAACCAGAACTGTGAGTATGAACTAAAGTTTTTGCGCATGGGTTTGGGTGCTTAGTGCAGGATCTTGGAGACTGAAGCTTCATATGAGACTGGAGAACCGCTGCCATGGAAGCGCTTTGCCACGGACTACGTGATCAACATGAACAAGAATGAGGAGTGAAATCTCCTTGGGTAATGGCATCCCCTTAGCTTGTCCCAAGCTTGGGGGAGTGCCCGGTAACTTTATCTTTATCTTTGTCTTTTAGAGTCAAGTAGAGTCATACCATGTCTAGGGAAGTTATCTTATAAAATAGGTGTTTGCATTGAGGTCTATCACTCCTTTTTGGAGATTTATGTATCCGTGAGTGTGGAGTCGCTTATGATGGAATATTAATGAGAATTCTATTGATTCCTTCGCTGCACCCAGTATTCTCTTCACGCAATCGACCTTATGATGATTCTTATGGGGAGTATTGACCTTATATCAGGTATGGCTTTGAAAACTTTATTTAATCTTCGAAAACATAGATTTGGTCATAACAACAAGCATGATTTTCTCAAAGGAGCGACATAGTGTCACATCCCAACTTTTACTCTTCTTGTTAATCTAGTTAACCACAAATTAGAGCCAACAAAAAAAAAACCTTGCATGAAATGTTAGGTTGTGTTTCAATGCTTGAACTTGTGTGCTTAGGGTTAGTCATGTTGTTGCTTATTGATGCACTTGTGTTGGTGATCATTTTGTGTTGCATGTTCCTAGTGACTATGGTTAACCATATATGTCTACCATGCTTGCACTTTATCCTTAGTTGGTAATAAAAAAATGGCAACTTGTCAAATTCTAAAAACCCTTGGTGCTAACACCTAGTAAATTTTCTATATAGTAATAATACTAATAAATTTAGCCACCACAAAAATCCTTAGGCATCAACCTTTTGGTTGTTCGCTAATAACTAAAACAATTATCAATAAAATTTCCTAACTACATAAAATCATAAGGAAATGCATGCATGATCTTTATATCTAACCTAATAATAATAACAACAATAACAATAATACTAATAATAAGAGAGTTATATATTATTGTTATCTCAAAAAAAGGGGTGTTTAGTGTTTAAAAAAAAGAGAAAGGAAACTACCCTAACTCCCGCACCCCTCTCTCTACTAACGTCAGCCCGCAGCCCCCCAGTGACGTAGCCTGGCGGACACCAGCCCTCGCCACCGCCTCGGCTGGCCAGTAGGCGAGGAGGCCGCCGCTCGCTCGCCTCCCTCTCCCGCACCCCCCCCCCCTCTTCCCTCCTGCTATAAAAACCCACGCCAATGCCCCTCCTCACCCCACTCCCCCTTCACCAGAACACCACAGCCGCTCCACCCAGCACCCGTAGAAGGAGAAGAGAAGCGGGAGAAGAAAGAAAGAAGGAAGGAAGAAGGGAGGAGGGAGGAGGAAGAAGAGGAGAGGAGGGAGAGGCCGGCGCGCCTCTCCACCTCCGCCCCATGCCGGAGCTGTGCCGGCGAGGAGCCGCCGCCTGGAGGAGCCGACGACCCGAGCCAGAGAAGCCGGAGCCGCCCCGTTCGTCTACCCCGAGCTCGGCTTCAACCTCGTCGCTCCCGGCCGCTAAATTCTTCAAAAACGGAGCCGCCCCGCCGTCCTCAACGCCCGCCGCCCCTCCACGCCGCCCGCCGTCGCGAGAACAACCCCCGGTGAGCCGCCCGAGCCCGTACTGTCCGTCGCGTGCGCCACCATTTTCCACGTTGCATGCTCCATTTTTTGGCAAAAATGGAACCCCCCAGGGGTCCCCAACCCCCGCCGCCCCTTGCCGCCGGCCGCCGGCCGCCGGAGGGCCACCGGCGAGGCCAGCCGCCCCCCCTGGACGCCATGGGAGCCCTCCCGAGCTCCAGGCTGCCCGAGCTGGAAGAAAGCTCCCTGGCCGTCCGATCTTCCGAGATCTAACGGCCCAGGGAGCACAATACCCTTTCGTTTAAAAAAAAAACCTTACTGTTGCGCTGGGCTCGGCCCGTTAAAAAAAATGGAAACTGTGCCGGGTGTGTCCAGTAGCCATGGGCCGGCTGTAATTTTTTTCCTTTTTCTTAAAAACTTTAGCACTAAAATAATTCTAAACAAATAACCATAGCTCAGAAAAATGTGAAATAAATTTTGTGTGGTTTAGAAATTTGTGTTTTATTTTTCTGTATGCTTAGAATAATTTTTATGCAGTGTAAAATTAATTGATTTAGTTTAAACTAGTTAATTGTGCTTTTTAGCAGCTAGTAATAGTTTTAATCAATTCCCTGTAAACCCTAAAAATGTAATGTTGATTTTTATTTACTCCTGTGATTATTCTTGATTTTTCTGTGTGTGTAGAATATTTTTTGGACTAAATAAATTTGTGACCTTTTTATTATTATTATTATTATTAATACTATTGCTAGTTATTCCCTTTGTAACTTATGTTAGTACTATTTTGGTTGTTAATTTAATATTAAACTAGCATGTGGTCAGAATGTTATTGCTATGAACTCGGTTTTGGAATTAAAACAAGTTAATAAGTTGTTAGTGAATCACTTAACATAACTCTAGTTAAGAATTTCTTAATAAAATCATGTTGTGGTAATCCTATTAAAGTTATTACAATGCCTTGTTTTGATATTTAACTTTGAAGTGATTGGTTTAGTACTTCAATGCTAGTACAAATGATACTCTTAATTACTAGCTGTTTGATAGTAAAGTTGAGTGTTGTGTGCCTTGTTTGTTTTGCCCGATTGTAATGGTGAATCTGTTTCTTCCGCAACGTGTAGACGATACGCCGTACGTTGCACGTGAAGACTCCTCCCTTGCCACCGAAGAAGCCGATCCAGGGTACATCGTCGAGGAAGGCAAGCCACCGTCAAAACTCAAACTCCGCATTACCCATTTTTACTTTCTTGGTATCATTTATATTGTATCATGCTAGTATTATATTCATATGGTTTGGGATTGTATTAGTTGTATTAGAAAAACTCCACACCACCCCATAGCCTACCTAATTGGGAAAAACTAAGTAGAACCCCGATGATCCCGGCATTCTGTCGAGACCATCACTCATCTCTAGTATTTAGTATTACATAACAACTTGGGAAGTCATACTTCATCCTACTTGGTACCGCATTCACCTAAGAAGGTGGTATAGTGTCGGGACCCGGGGTTAGCGTATGCAAGTCCAGTTAAGGCATAGTCATATGGAGAGCGGAGAACCGTACCCACTTGTCTAAGCAGACAAGGCCAAGCACAGAACATTCTCGGAAAGCATCGTACGTGAGGGGCATCCCATCCAGGCCAGATGATCAACTGAGATGGGTCCTCATCGTCCGCACACAAGTCTAGTGATATGGGTGGTGAACTCCCATATTCAAAGACAAGTCGCCTCAACCATACTATCGACTATCTCATAACTCTTACATAGACTTACTCCAGCCCGATCACTTAGTCGGGGTCTAGGGCGGGCTCGATCATACAACAAAGTGTGCACGAGACAGAGTCTCGAACAATCGCATCGCGATGCCCCAAGCTGCGCACATCTAAGGGCCACTTGGTGTATGAAAGACCGCCAGCCAGAACACAACTAAGATCTCGAAAACCCATACAAAGACATGCATGTTATAAACATACACGCAGCACACATGCCTTGTATGAACAGCAGGTATCATTGCAATTCTCTACAAAGTGTACAATTTTATTGTTAACTCTTATAGAGTGCAAACAGAGATCACATACATGTGATCCAACATTACAACACGGCGGAAGCAAATTATGTCTGAGTACAGAGAAGTTTAACAAATGGCTTAAGAAGCCTTATTTAAACACAAAGCCCTCCACGAGGGAACCAGTCGTCTGACTGGGACTAGACTAGTTGGTCTTCAGTCGTCCAGCTCGATGAAGAAGCCACCTTCGGGGTCAGTGGCATCATCTAAAACATAGATTAAGCAAACATGAGTACAAAGTCGTACTCAGCAAGACTTACATTACTACTCATGCACATGTATCAAGGTAAAGGGAGGTGGGGTTCACTTGCAGAAGTGCCAGCTTTGACTTGGCTAATCCTGAACTACGAGTACCAGACTTTGAGGTAAGAAGCGTACACGAGTCCACTACTTTCTCCAACCAATACACCACTATGGTGCCTTCCTCGACTTCCCCACGAGGAAGCACGCCATAGCACTCACACTTATCTTGGTGTGTTTTAGAAGTATCCGGTTCAAGTTATCTAATAATCAAGCTAAGCTTTCCAAGCAGTCCATAACCGCGGACGCGGCTATTCGAATAGTTTTGTTAACCTTGCAAGGGTGTACCGCTACACACACATGACCATCATTTACCGCCTTTGATCTCGACACCATTCAAGGGGTGCCAGCGAGGATGCTCACCACAACTGTTACCTCATAGCCGATCTAGTCCGAGAAAGCCGCCTACTTGGGTTGGTTACCCCTATCGTGAACCCGGCCGGTTTATCGAAGTGGACCCAAGTGATGTGTGCGTGGTGCATAAGCCGGTCTCGGATGAGCCGTTCTCTCACTTAGCATCCAGGCCACAAGCCTACCAGAACCCCGAACTATTGCGACATCTGGACATCGAAAGGGATGAGTTAGTAAGTTGAGAGGGGTCAGTGAGCCCAATGTGTGGTTGTACTCTTCATTTGGATCACCACACAAGAACTCGTACTAGGGCGGTGTTCAGCGAGACAACCCACCGTGTACTCCTACACAGCCTCTCATCGTTCACCTGTTATTAGGGTCGATTCACCAACACTTTTCTACCATCATCAACATGATCATTCCCATCCCGACTCACATCACAGTAACAACATGGTATCATACTAAGCATGCAATAAGCAGTAACATTGCAGGGGTTACATGATATCAACCAACTCCTACATTTGCTTGGATTGTGGTTTGCTTACTACTGTGACAAAATGATAGGTCATGCAAAGGAATGGGTTCATCTATGCGGTAGAATCGTAACATGGTGATCATCCTAAACAATGCATAAGCGAGACATGAGAGGGAAGTGGCATTTTATCGACATGATCAATGGGGGTTTGCTTGCCTTGCTGACCTCGGGCTCCGGCTCACATCACAGTAACAACATGATCAATGGGGGTTTGCTTGCCTTCCTGACCTCGGGCTCCGGCTCCATGTCTATCAGCAACATGACAATCATAGGATCAGCATAATGTACAATTCACAATCACATGAATAAGATTGAAAGGGTGATGTTCATGGTACTGATGTGTTGAGCATTCTATTTAAATGGAGTATATTGCAAATTGAATTGCAAATTCAAACTCCACATTTGAATTCAACATTTACCAAGTTACATGTGACATGGTTTGATCATTTTGAATCATCTTCAAATGTGTATGATATGCCTCTGAAGTGTGGTTGAAATATAACATAAATCCATGGTCCAAGTTGCAAGATCATTTGATTTGAATTTGAATTAAATTCAAATAAACCAAATGACATATGCTACTGGTACCAATTTAAATTCAACTCAAACATAGTTGAAATTTGCATATTTGGAAAGATAATTTTCTCCTGATCATTTTTCATATATTATTTGTCCAATTTGGAGTTAGTATAAAATTTCTATGAATTTCCAAAGTTTGGGGTATTTTCTGGAATTCTTTTAATTCAAATAATCTCTGGAAATTCATTTAAATCGATTTACTGCGTCAGGCTGACGTCAAGCTTGCGTCAGGGGGGGGCTGACATGGGGGTCCCACCTGTCAGTGGCTGGATTTAATTAACCCGTGGGTTAAATTAATCCAGTGGCTTAATTAAGCCACTGGGCCCACTAGTCAGTGACCCAGGGGTCATTAGCCGAGTGATTAACAGGGGGGGGTCTGGCTAACTCGCCGGCGGCTAAACGCCGGCGACTGGAGTCACGGCGGCGCTGCTCGTTCTTCCTCTCCTGGCCTCCAAACTCTGCGCCGAGACCACCGTTCGAAAGCCCGTGAAGAGCCGCGTCGAAAGCACCACTTGTACGTCGCCGGGGAGGTCGCGTTCGTCGACTGCTTCGACTTTCGCGGCGAGAGAACCACGGCGAGGTCGCAGTCGTCGTTGTGGTGCACGGTTGGAGTCGATTCGGGCTTGTTCGAACGCTAGCACGTGCAAGAGTCAAACGCAAGCACTGGGGGAGGACGACGACCATGGCGGCGAGGTGCTCGGGTTCCCATGGCAGATCCGGCTAGAGGAATCAATCGAGGGGGGAGAAAGAGGGGTTTCGCTTGCGAGGTCACCCTGAATCTATCTGGAGTGGTGGCTTGCTCGGGGAGGTGCTGGAGTTGCCGGAATTCGAAGTCGTCCGGCTCCGATTCCTTCTGCAGATCGATGAAGACAACGACGACGAAGAGCTTGGACACGGTCTTGGGGCTTCTAGGCGTCAATGGCTACACGGGGGATCAACGGTGCTCCGGCGTCCTTCTCGGGCGGCGACGAAACGGGCGAGAGAGGAGGGAAGGGAGCTCGTGGAGGGGGGGAATGGACTGGGGCGGCTGCGAGACGTCTCCAGGACGCGCGAAGAGGCCACGGGGAGGCCTGGAAGCTCTCGGCGGCGACGTGGCGTCCCCGGCTAGCTCGGTGGCATTCCACCGAGCAGCTTGGAGGCGCGGGACGGGGAAGAAGACGCCGCTGCCCCTGTGGGCCAGCTGGGCTGGGGTGGGCCGGCTTCGCCTGGGCATCTGGTAAGGTTTCTGCTTCCTTTTCTATTTTTCTTTTCTGTTTTCTCTTCTGACATTTGTTCTTTTTAGCTAAATAAAATAGCTAAACATTTTATTAAATGCTGAAAACTTTTATGTGGCCTCATAATAATATAGACTAGCCACTTATAAAGTTTCAACATTTTTAAAATTCAAATAATTTGAATCTTAAATCAAATAGGGGTATTTCTTTAATTCCAAGGCACTTGTTGAATATTTGAAAAATCTATGAGCATGGGATGGGTCCCACATCACTTGATATGTGATCACACTCATTTATAAGACTTTTCAAAAATCTAACATTAATTTTTGGAGAAGATTTTTATCTGGCCTTTTGAATTAGTTCATCTGGGGGGTGTTCCTTCTCCCATTTTGATTTTGAAGTTGAATTCAAAGATTTCTTTTGAAATTTTGACATGATGCAAGAGTACTAACTAACCCTAGCACATTACCTAACAGAGGGTTCTGACAACTCGCCCCCACTCAACAGAATCTCGTCCCGAGATTCAGAAGTCTGCGGGAGGAAGGTGGGGTACTCGGTACTGAGACGGTCTTCTCTTTCCCACGTAGCTTCTCTGCCAGAGTGGTGTGACCATTGCACTTTCAGAAACCTAATCTTCTGACGACGAGTGACACGCTCTGCGGAATCAAGAATATGAACGGGGTATTCTCGATAAGAAAGGTCATCTTGGAGATAAGGCGTTTCATGGTCGACTTCGCGGATGGGGTCCTTGAAGCAACGCCTGAGTGGGGACACATGGAATACATCATGTACTCGGAAGAGGTGCGGAGGTAGTTCAAGTTGGTAGGCAACTTCTCCACGTTTAGCAATAATGCGGAAAGGTCCGATGTAACGTGGGGCCAACTTGCCTTTGATACCGAAACGTTGGGTTCCCTTCAAAGGAGTAACCCGGAGGTAAGCCTTCTCATCCAGATTGTAGCTCTCTTGCCTATGATGACGATCATAGTAGCTTTTCTGAAGAGACTGGGCTGCTTTCAATTGATAACGAACAATGCGAACTTGCTCTTCTGCTTCCTTGATCACATCTGGTCCAAAGAATTGTCTTTCACTGGTTTCTGACCAGTTTAAAGGTGTTCGACATCGTCGTCCATAAAGGAGTTCAAAAGGAGCCATGTTCAGACTAGATTGAAAACTATTGTTATAAGCAAATTCGGCAAATGGAAGAGACTTCTCCCAATTCTTTCCGAATGAGATAACACAAGCTCTGAGCATGTCTTCAAGAATTTGGTTAACCCTTTCGACTTGACCGCTAGACTGAGGATGGAAAGCTGTACTAAAGGAGAGATGAGTTCCCATAGCATTCTGAAAGCTTCCCCAAAATCTAGAGGTGAAAAGGCTACCACGATCAGAATTGATTTCCAAAGGAACACCATGAAGGGATACAATTCTAGAGACGTACAAGTCCGCTAACTGGCTAGCAGTTATAGACTCGCGAACCGGAAGGAAGTGAGCACCTTTGGAAAGCCTATCTATGACAAGGAAGATGGCATTGTTTCCTTTCTGGGTTCTTGGAAAGCCGGTGATGAAGTCCATACCGACTTTGTCCCATTTCCACTTGGGAACAGACAAAGGTTGAAGTATACCAGCAGGTCTTTGATGTTCTGCCTTAATGCGACGACAAACATCACATTCGGCAACAAACTGAGCAATGTCTCTCTTCATCCTAGTCCACCAAAATCTCTGGCGTAGATCTCGGTACATTTTTGTGCTACCGGGATGAATTGAGAGGGGTGTGTCATGGGCTTCCTTGAGGATGAGTTGCCTTAGTTCCCTATTCTTAGGTACTACCAAACGATTTTCAAATAATACCGTTCCTTTGCTATCTATGGAGAAACATTTAGCAACTCCGCTAGCAATGTTCTCCTTGATCCGGCGAACACCTCGTGCACGCCTTTGGGCAACTATGATTTGATCCTCAAGAGTTGGTTTCGCCACCGTAGAAAGATAGCCGTGAGGAACGATCTCAAGATTGAGCTTGCGAAAGTCCTCATGAAGAAGTGGTTGATACTGTTGTAACATGAGGTTGTTACAATACGACTTACGACTTAGTGCATCAGCCATGACATTGGCTTTGCCTGGGGTGTAAGAAATTACTACGTCGTAATCTTTTATCAACTCAATCCAGCGTCTTTGCCTGAGATTAAGATCTGGCTGGGTGAAAATATATTTGAGGCTTTGGTGGTCGGAATAGATCTCACAACGATTACCAAGGAGGTAATGTCGCCAAGTTGTTAGGGCATGAACTACGGCAGCGAGTTCAAGGTCATGGGTAGGATAGTTCTCTTCATGTGGCCGCAACTGGCGTGAAGCATAAGCTACCACATGTCGATCTTGCAGAAGTATGCATCCTAACCCTTGCCGTGATGCATCCCAATAGATCTCGAAATCCTTTTTGGTGTCTGGAGGTGCAAGTACAGGTGCAGAAGTCAATCTTCTTTTTAGCTCTTGAAAGCTTTCCTCGCACTTGGGAGTCCATAAGAATTTCTTATCTTTCTTGAGGAGTTCAGTTAGAGGCTTTGCAACTTTAGAAAAGTTCTCGACGAAGTGACGGCAATAGATGGCTAGGCCAAGAAAACTCCTAACTTGCTTAACCGATTCAGGTGGAGTCCAGTCAAGGACGGCCTGAACTCTCTCGGGATTCATAGAAATGCCTTTTGCAGAAATCACGTGGCCTAAGTAGGTCACTTCTGGTAGCCAGAATTCACACTTGGAGAATTTAGCATACAGGCGATGCTCTCTAAGTTTCATCAATACCAGCCTTAAGTGTTCGGCATGTTCTTCTTCGTTCTTCGAGTATATAAGGATGTCATTGAGGTAAACCACGACGAACTGGTCCAAATACTCCATGAAGATCGAATTAATCATGCGTGAGAAAGTGGCGGGGGCATTGGTTAAACCAAAGGACATGACGGTGTACTCGTAAAGACCATAACGAGTAGTAAAATCCGTTTTGGGAATGTCCTCGTTTCGGATCTTGATTTGATGATAACCTAATCTCAAATCCATCTTGGAGAAGACAGAGGATCCTGCAAGTTGATCATAAAGATCATTGATCCTGGGCAATGGGTACTTGTTCTTTATCGTCGCTAAGTTTAGCGGGCGATAGTCTACGCACATCCTTTCTGTTCCATCTTTCTTCGCTACGAACAGAACGGGGCAACCCCATGGCGATGAGCTAGGGCGGATGAAGCCTTTCTCCAACAAAGCTTCCAGTTGGGTTTTAAGCTCAGCTAACTCACGTGGGGCCATTTTGTATGGGCGTCTAGAAATTGGTGCGGTTCCTGGGGCAAGATCCACTATAAACTCTACACATCTATCGGGTGGCATGCCCGGTAGCTCTTCAGGAAAGACATCCGGGAAGTCACAAACCACCGGAATATCTTCAAGTTAGGGAAGGGGAAGTACATTCAAAGAATGCACTTGGGTTCTTGTTCTGGGTGAGGTATAGTTGACGGTTTGGCCTGAAGGGTGGGTGAGTTTCACGGATTTGCCTTTACTAGGCATTCTGTCTTGATAGCCAATCCATGCCAAGGATGACATCAATGTCTGAAGACTTGAGGGCTATGAGTGAAGCAAGGAATACTAAACCCTCAATTGCAATCTGATTACCATGGCTTACTCTATTAGTTTGCCATCTTGACCCTGGAGTTTGAATAATCATTCGAGTGGGCAATTCAACAAAAGATAACTCATGACGAAGTGCATAACTTTCCGACATGAATGAATGAGATGCTCCTGGGTCGAAAAGAACGGAAGTAGGAACATAATTGACTGGGAGAGTACCAAGAATGACGTCGGTGGTGTCGTCAGTCTCTTCGGCGGCAATCTGGTTCACACGTCCACGTGTGGCGGGAGGAGCGGGTTTGGCGGTGTAGACCTTCTGGGGTGGCTTGCCACGACCATTGTTGTTGTTGTTGCCTCAAGCACGTGGTGGAGCATTCTGATGCTGGAGCTGGTTCTGGGGACACTCACGAGAGTAGTGGCCTGCCTGACCACACTTGTAACAGACTCCGAAAACAGTGTGTGGAGCTGGGTTGTTTGGTGGAGCTGGGTGGAACTGGGTGGGTGGACGAGGCGCCACATAGGATGGCCTCGGGGGGTTGTTCTGGCGGAACAAGCTGTTTGGGATCCAGATCTTGCGCTTCTGGGAACCAGAGCTGGATGAACTGTCATCTCTAGGGTGTTTGCGAAAGTCGTTGGGAGTGTTCATGTCCTTTGCTTTGATGGCCTTGTTGACAAGGACCTGGAATGTGGCAAAGTCATGAAGATTGAGCTCACGACGAAGTCCAGTGTTGAGGCCACGACGGAACCTCTCTTGTTTCTTGGAGTCGGTGGAGACTTCTTCGGTAGCATAACGAGCAAGTCGGTTGAACTCACGACTAAACTCATCAACGGTCCTTCTGCCTTGAGTGAGGTTGCAGAACTCCTCACGCTTGCGGTCCATAAGACCCTTGGGAATGTGGTGCTCGCGGAAGGACGTGCAGAATTCCTCCCAAGATGCAGGCGGTCCAACGGGATGCATATTCAGAAAGTTCTCCCACCAAGAACTAGCTGCACCTTCGAGGTGATAGGTGGCATAGCTGACCTTGTCACCAGTTGCAACACGGCCTGCTTGGAGCTTCCTCTCGATGCTGCGAAGCCAGTCATCGGCGTCAAGGGGCTCGGTGGAGTAACTAAAAACCGGGGGATGATGTCGGATGAAGTCGTTCAGGGACACCAACTCATTGCGCTGCTGAGTGGTGTTGCGAGCAATGACTTCCAACAGGTGGTGAGAGTCTCGGCGGTTCCTCTCGACTTCCATCAGAACCTGTGCCATCGTGGGTGGGGGTGGAAGGTTGCCTTCCTCCTGATCATTCCCACGACCTTGGTGACGACCAACCTGGCCACGGGTTCCTTGAGACATCCTGAAGGTGAAAAATCAAAGTCAAACAGAGTTGATTGGGAGAGTCTAAACAAGGTATTGAAGTACTGGAAGGATTACAGAGCAAAGGAAGTAATCATCTTGACAACATGGTGATAAAAGCATACAAGCCATATATCGTTTTAGTACAAGCACCGAGCTAATATAAACGTGATGAAGATGATACATCCTTCAGAGGCACTCTGACTTCCTATACATTATTTATCTAAGCCTCTGGAACTTAGACACCTTGCATACAATATACTAAGATACTACTACATCATCACTAAGTAAGACCACAGGCGGTCTCACTCATCTCCATCTCCATAGTAGTCCTCGTAAAAGTTACCCGCGTATCCCGGTAGCTGGAGGTGACCATCGGAAAACACGGAGGCCTGTGGACCCTGATATCCATTTGGGCAAGGATGGGGCCTAGGTCCAGTGTAGGGTGGAAGCAAAGGACCATGGGGTGGAAAAATTCCTCCAATCTCGGGCCAAGCAACTCGAGAAGGCATCTGAGTCCTCACAGGGTAGATCGCATCATGCTCAACTGATCCAACGCTCACAAAGGGAGCCAAAAGTGTTAGTGCTCGATACAGACGAACACGGGTGGCGTGGAGCTCGAAACGGAGAGTGCGGGCATCACGATCTCTGTCACTAGCAAACCTAGCAGTCACCTGGAGTGCTAGATCCTCCGCAGAGTGATCTGAGTAGAGTCCGGTGTAATATCCCTCTTCTCCTGGAAGTGCAGCAGGAATATAGAGGAAAGAAGTCTCTCTCAGCAAAGTGTGCTCCTCTCTCAGCAGTGTCATACATGAGTATGCAGCATCCTGCACAGCCATGTTCTCGGTAACGCCAATGCCATGTCCAAAGTGGATAGGCTGAGTGACTCCAACGTGGTGCGGATAGATCCGAACAATGCAGTGGAACTGCGTCTGGTTGAAGTCGTGGAACTGCTCCTCGACGGTGTACTCAGGGTACCATCGATATCCCACATAGGACATCATCTCGATCAACGTGGCGGGATGGCCACGCACACCGAGGCACCTGGTCAAACGAACAATCTGTCGAGGGGGAAGATCTGCCATCTGGAACAGAAGGAGTTTGCAAATGCATCAGATTATGAGATAAACCTGGAATGACTCGGACAGCATAACGGCTGTAATTGCAAGAAAAAGACAATTTCTTAAAACATGGAAACAACACTTACATACGATGTAATAAAACAGGGAGCAAAACCACTCTAACAAACCGATCACAACTTTCCTACGGCTATGAGGAAGAAAACAACGAGATGTTCTAATCAGACAGAGGAGAGCCTAGTCCTATCTTCCCGTAGAATAAGATGAGGGTGACTCAGAACTCAGAACAAAGGGGGGAAGGAGAAAAAAGAAGCCTTACGTTGTTCCCTTATATACCCAGAGTAACTATATAACTATAGCAAGCTAGACTCGACTTCGGCCAAGGCTACTAGTCCTACAGTCAGTCCTGCTCTGATACCAAGTCTGTCGGGACCCGGGGTTAGCGTATGCAAGTCCAGTTAAGGCATAGTCATATCGAGAGCCGAGAACCGTACCCACTTGTCTAAGCAGACAAGGCCAAGCACAGAACGTTCTCGGAAAGCATCGTACGTGAGGGGCATCCCATCCAGGCCGGATGATCAACTGAGATGGGTCCTCATTGTCCGCACACAAGTCTAGTGATATGGGTGGTGAACTCCAATATTCAAAGACAAGTCGCCTCAACCATACTATCGACTATCTCATAACTCTTACATAGACTTACTCCAGCCCGATCACTTAGTCGGGGTCTAGGGCGGGCTCGATCATACCACAAAGTGTGCACGAGACAGAGTCTCGAACAATCGCATCGCGATGCCCCAAGCTGCGCACATCTAAGGGCCACTTGGTGTATGAAAGACCGCCAGCCAGAACACAACTAAGGTCTCGAAAACCCATACAAAGACATGCATGTTATAAACATACACGCAGCACACATGCCTTGTATGAACAGCAGGTATCATTGCAATTCTCTACAAAGTGTACAATTTTATTGATAACTCTTATAGAGTGCAAACAGGGATCACATACATGTGATCCAACATTACAACACGGCGGAAGAAAATTATGTCTGAGTACAGACAAGTTTAACAAATGGCTTAAGAAGCCTTATTTAAACACAAAGCCCTCCACGAGGGAACCAGTCATCTGACTGGGACTAGACTAGTTGGTCTTTAGTCGTCCAGCTCGATGAAGAAGCCACCTTCGGGGTCAGTGGCATCATCTAAAACATAGATTAAGCAAACATGAGTACAAAGTCGTACTCAGCAAGACTTACATTACTACTCATGCACATGTATCAAGGTAAAGGGAGGTGGGGTTCACTTGCAGAAGTGCCAGCTTTGACTTGGCTAATCCTGAACTACGAGTACCAGACTTTGAGGTAAGAAGCGTACACGAGTCCACTACTTTCTCCAACCAATACACCACTATGGTGCCTTCCTCGACTTCCCCACGAGGAAGCACGCCATAGCACTCACACTTATCTTGGTGTGTTTTAGAAGTATCCGGTTCAAGTTATCTAATAATCAAGCTAAGCTTTCCAAGCAGTCCATAACCGCGGACGCGGCTATTCGAATAGTTTTGTTAACCTTGCAAGGGTGTACCGCTACACACACATGACCATCATTTACCGCCTTTGATCTCGACACCATTCAAGGGGTGCCAGCGAGGATGCTCACCACAACTGTTACCTCATAGCCGATCTAGTCCGAGAAAGCCGCCTACTTGGGTTGGTTACCACTATCGTGAACCCGGCCGGTTTACCGAAGTGGACCCAAGTGATGTGTGCGTGGTGCATAAGCCGGTCTCGGATGAGCCGTTCTCTCACTTAGCATCCAGGCCACAAGCCTACCAGAACCCCGAACTATTGCGACATCTGGACATCGAAAGGGATGAGTTAGTAAGTTGAGAGGGGTCAATGAGCCCAATGTGTGGTTGTACTCTTCATTTGGATCACCACACAAGAACTCGTACTAGGGCGGTGTTCAGCGAGACAACCCACCGTGTACTCCTACACAGCCTCTCATCGTTCACCTGTTATTAGGGTCGATTCACCAACACTTTTCTACCATCATCAACATGATCATTCCCATCCCGACTCACATCACAGTAACAACATGGTATCATACTAAGCATGCAATAAGCAGTAACATTGCAGGGGTTACATGATATCAACCAACTCCTACATTTGCTTGGATTGTGGTTTGCTTACTACTGTGACAAAATGATAGGTCATGCAAAGGAATGGGTTCATCTATGCGGTACAATCGTAACATGGTGATCATCCTAAACAATGCATAAGCGAGACATGAGAGGGAAGTGGGATTTTATCGACATGATCAATGGGGGTTTGCTTGCCTTGCTGACGAGGTTCGGGTTCGGGGTCTTCAACGTAGGGGGTGACCTCGGGATCTGGCTCCACGTCTATCAGCAACATGACAATCATAGGATCAACATAATGTACAATGCACAATCACATGAATAAGATTGAAAGGGTGATGTTCATGGTACTGATGTGTTGAGCATTCTATTTAAATGGAGTATATTGCAAATTCAAACTCCACATTTGAATTCAACATTTACCAAGTTACATGTGACATGGTTTGATCATTTTGAATCATCTTCAAATGTGTATGATATGCCTCTGAAGTGTGGTTGAAATATAACATAAATCCATGGTCCAAGTTGCAAGATCATTTGATTTGAATTTGAATTAAATTCAAATAAACCAAATGACATATGCTACTGGTCCCAATTTAAATTCAACTCAAACATAGTTGAAAGTTGCATATTTGGAAAGATAATTTTCTCCTGATCATTTTTCATATATTATTTGTCCAATTTGGAGTTAGTATGAATTTTCTATGAATTTCCAAAGTTTGGGGTATTTTTCTGGAATTTCTGGAATTCTTTTAATTCAAATAATCTCTGGAAATTCATTTAAATCGATTTACTGCGTCAGGCTGACGTCAAGCTGGCGTCAGGGGGGCGGGCTGACATGGGGGTCCCACCTGTCAGTGGTTGGATTTAATTAACCCGTGGGATAAATTAATCCAGTGGCTTAATTAAGCCACTGGGCCCACTGGTCAGTGACCCAGGGGTCATTAGTCGAGTGATTAACGGGGGGGGGGGGGGGGGGGGGGGGTGGGGGGGGGGGTCTGGCTAACTCGCCGGCGGCTAAACGCCGGCGACTGGAGTCACGGCGGCGCTGCTCGTTCTTCCTCTCCTGGCCTCCAAACTCTGCGCCGAGACCACCGTTCGAAAGCCCGTGAAGAGCCGCATCGAAAGCACCACTTGTACGTCGCCGGGGAGGTCGCGTTCGTCGACTGCTTCGACATTGGCGGCGACAGAACCACGGCAAGGTCGCAGTCGTCATTGTGGTGCACGGTTGGAGTCGATTCAGGGCTTGTTTGAACGCTAGCACGTGCACGAGTCAAACGCAAGCACTGGGGGTTCACAACGAGCACTGGAGCGAGGAGGACGACGACCATGGCGGCGAGGTGCTCGGGTTCCCATGGCAGATTCGGCTAGAGGAATCAATCGAGGGGGGAGAAAGAGGGGTTTCGCTTGCGAGCTCACCCTGAATCTATCTGGAGTGGTGGCTTGCTCGGGGAGGTGCTGGAGTTGCCGGAATTCGAATTCGATCCACGGCGGCCGGCGATGAAGACGACGAAGCTAGCGAGCTTGTGGAGGCGTCCGGCTCCGATTCCTTCTGCAGATCGATGAAGACGACGACGACGAAGAGCTTGGACACGGTCTTGGGGCTTCTAGGCGTCAATGGCTACGCGGGGGATCAACGGTGCTCCGGCGTCCTTCTCGGGCGGCGACGAAACGGGCGAGAGAGGAGGGAAGGGAGCTCGTGGAGGGGGGGAATGGACTGGGGCGGCTGCGAGACGTCTCCAGGACGCGCGAAGAGGCCACGGGGAGGCCTGGAAGCTCTCGGCGGCGACGTGGCGTCCCCGGCTAGCTCGGTGGCATTCCACCGAGCAGCTTGGAGGCGCGGGACGGGGAAGAAGACGCCGCTGCCCCAGTGGGCCGGCTGGGCTGGGGTGGGCCGGCTTCGCCTGGGCGTCTGGTAAGGTTTCTTCTTCCTTTTCTATTTTTCTTTTCTGTTTTCTCTTCTGACATTTGTTCTGTTTAGCTAAATAAAATAGCTAAACATTTTATTAAATGCTGAAAACTTTTATGTGGCCTCATAATAATATAGACTAGCCAGTTATAAAGTTTCAACATTTTTAAAATTCAAATAATTTGAATCTTAAATCAAATAGGGGTATTTCTTTAATTCCAAGGCACTGTTTGAATATTTGGAAAATCTATGAGCATGGGATGGGTCCCACATCACTTGATATGTGATCACACTCATTTATAAGACTTTTCAAAAATCTAACATGAATTTTTGGAGAAGATTTTTATCTGGCCTTTTGAATTAATTCATCTGGGGGGTGTTACTTCTTCCATTTTGATTTTGAAGTTGAATTCAAAGATTTCTTTTGAAATTTTGACATGATGCAAGAGTACTAACTAACCCTAGCACATTACCTAACAGAGGGTTCTGACATATAGCCGGGATTGTGGAACATCGTCGGACATGGACAAAGTCTGGAGGGACTCTCTATTTGTGCCGCCAAAATCTAGCATTACAGTACAACCACTATACTCTGGTATGGGACATGGCTAGTTGGAAGCTTGTTTGTCTTAGTACGGGGGTCCTATAACTACACATGGATGCGTGATTCCACGAATCCGATAGCCCTCGAAGTCGATGGGTGAAATTCGCTAGGCTTAGTGTCGGAAGGAACCTTGGTACTCTTCGACTACGGTGCAGGCTTGGGTCCAAGAGGAGCATGACCTGTCACACGGAAAGTCCATGCAGTACGCAAGGGGTGGATTCACCTGTACTAGGGCGGACAAGGGGAAAGCTAAGGTCGATTATACGAGACCCGCATACTGAAGTATGACGATCCGTGGGGACACACGGCGGATGTATCGAATGTGGTGGGTAAAGTGTACAACCTCTGCAGAGTGTAAATCTATTCGAGTAGCCGGATTCCACGGTCATGGACAGCTAGTGAGGCCACACTTCGTGGGGAATAGATGAGAAAGCCGGTACTGAGTTTATGGTTCGCGATGATGGTGTTGTTATAGGTGAAAAAGGGTTGGACTTGACTTATCTAAATGCAATGTGGGAAATAAAACTTGTCAAGTTTAAAACTTTGCCAACTTAATAATAATATTGAATAGATAGGAAATCCCTATGAAAAACTCCACCCTATAGCCATCCCATTATTTTTTTCTTGTACAAAACTTTGTTTCTTTCTTTAGGTGGTTTGCGAGTACTTTGTATGTACTCACGGCTTTGTCCCTGATTATTCCATCGGCCAGGCTTGGAGGAGCAGGTATATGACGACGATGCTACCGGCGAATACTAGGACGTGTTATGCCCTGATCTACCATGTGGATTGTGTCGCCCCTACCTTGTTGCTTTTTCTTTTCCGCTGCTATTTGAGCCCGATGAGGCCATGTAAGACTTTATTAATGTATGACTTGTATTCGGTATTGTATGAACATTGAGACTATTTTATCCATGTCGAGTTGTGTGTCATGCGAACTGATCATGGGAGCATGACCGTATACACAGCTGGTCGCTTCGGACATATAGTCCGGGGTGCCCACACATAGCCAAAACCTTTATGTTATTATGCTTGAAGTGTTATGCTGACAAGGAAGACAACTTGATGTGCTATGATTATTTTAATGTTTATGCTTTATATTGCTTTTCATCTAAGTCACCATCAATTGTCTGTTCTCTCAAAGCCTTTTCTAGCCAAACCTCTGTACTAAGCGGAATTCTGCTCGTGCATCCATACCCTGAAACCAATATTTTCCATATGAGTCCACCATACCTTCCTATTCGTGGTATTCCACTACCACGCCTAAAGTATAGAATTTATGTGTTATACTTAAGTTTTCAAAATATTCTATTTTTTGCCCCTGTTTTAGCTCATGAGGAAGTAGTAGTTAATTCATGATCTTCTTAAGTTGGAAAAGTTTTATCCCGGGATTGCATGTCTATCTGCAAACCCCTAATACGAGGAGGAATTGGCATGAGTGCGCCCAGCTCTTAAAAGATAATACAACAAACAAACCCTCCTTCACGCTTTGTTCATGAGAAATCAGAAAACTTTGGCAGTGATAAACAAAGGAGATTGCGGGGATGTGATCATCCCCGTGTGGGAGTCGTTCCTCGAAACTTGTCCAATTTGAGAAGTAACTGAGTTATCTATTAGCATTCGTTGAAAAATCATGCACCTCTCAAAACTTGTTTTCATTCTGTTTGATTTAAGGATAGAACATGAGTTTTCCCTACTTCCCTAGAGCAGTGCTTATCTTTTAGTTTTAGGTTGAGTCAGTTATTCCTACTTCTTTCTATTCTTAAAGAGAGTAGACACTTGATGTCACAAGGATTCATTCATATAAAGCTGCATTAAGATCTGTCATACCGCATCCTTGTTGACATTATCATTTGATAAGTAAGTTGTTTGTTAAGCCTGGCTGAAGCAAACATCTTCCTTTGTGTTAACATTTTCACTTCGTGCCTAACAACATGTTCTTTCAAAAGCTTCAATTGATCTCATCAAAATATAAAAAGAAAGAGCAAAAGTAAAAGCTATTAGTTGTTCTTCGACCAAAGGACATGTTTGCCATGATTTGATGAGTTTTCTTAGCTCTACTCTTGATTATAATTGTTATTACTCTTTCATAAGGGCCCTATGAGTTGAAAATTGTTGTTGAGGATGTTTGAGTTTGGTGAAGACATCATGATACTTCTTGTCTGTATTGTATTTGTCGACACTTCACTCTCTAAAATTGTGGACAGGTTTACCGAGCTCAGTTTTCTCTTGGGGAGAAGCGACGTCTAAGCTTGTGGAGTTGATACGTACAAAATGCATCACTATTTTATATCGTAATTCGTCCTTATTCATTCATATATTTCACATTACGATGATGTTCTTATGTTGTTTTGGCTTTTTACACAGTTTGCAACTTCCCGGTGCCGAAGCAGCAGACACAGGATTCAGCGGTAAAAACTGGACGCTGAGTTGCTGAAGAAGAACACCTCCGAATTACTTGAAAATCTACGGAGGGTGTTTTTGAGAGGATTGACGAAAACACGCAAAAGAGGGACCAGAGGGGGGCACAGGGTGCCCAGGCGGCCACCTGGCGCAGACCACACCCTGGCTGCGCCGGGAGGGCGCCTGGAGCCCTGGGACCACCCCAGGCTCCCCCCTCTGGCCTATATACTCTTAGTCATCAGGAAACACTAAAAGGAGGAGTTTTAATGGAGTTCCGCCGCCGCTCCGTGGCGGAAACTTACAGAGAAGAAAAGGGCTCTCCGGCGGGCAGATTCCGCCGAGGAGATCACCTCCCGGAAGGGGAGATCATTGCCATCGTCATCACCATCGTTACGTGCATCATCGAGATCATCATCAACATTGTCCGCAACATCAGCAACATCTTCATCTTCATCAAATCTCATCTCACAATTGTAACTTGCGTTGTAACTCGTACTATCTATCCTCTTTACTATACCGGTGTTTATTACTACTTTGTGGTGAATGCTATTGAGTTTTGTTGGAGAAATATCATTATGACCAGATTGTTTGCCACCTATTTATCACCTCTGATCATGATCTCTTTTATGTCTTGTGAGTAGTTACTTTAGTTCTTGAGGACATGGGAGAAGTCTTGTTGTTAGTAGTCATATGATGTTGAAGTAATATGTGTTGTTTGATATTTAAGTTGTGTTGTTATTTTCCTAGTGGTTTAGTGTGAGTCGAACACTTAATAGTTCGCCTTATTAAGGACCTAGGGTAATACATTGTGTATAAAGAATGCTTACGGTGGGTTGCCGGAGTGACAGAAACCTGAATCCCAGTTTGCACACTTTTGCATAAGGGAATAATGGATCCTTGATCGTATTGTTGTGGTTAGGCTTTGCCTTAATTTCTACCTTGTATTTGCGGATTCTTGCAAGTTGTTTAATCATAAGAGTGCACTTATCTTAGTCTAGAAGGTGTGCTAGCGTAGATCCACCCACTCAACACTTATCAACACAAAACATGTTATCAATGCGGAATATGGAGAAAGCGCATGACTACCTCTCCATGTGTCCTCAAGAACGCTTTAGTCTTTATAAGTTCAGTTGCCAGGCTTATCATTTGCTCAAAAGGATTGGGCCACCTGCTGCTCCTCAGCACCATTTACTTTGCTTGCTTTTGTCTTATTGTTTCTTATACCGAAAACCCCTAAAAATTTATCTTTCAGTGCTTGCAGTTATTCCTTGTCCAAAATCACTTATCAATACCTTTCGCTCCTTGTTGGGTTCGACACTCTTACTTATCGAAAACGCTGCAATAGATACCTTACGGTTGTGGGTCATCACACGTTACCCTAATGGTAGATCCTCCGGTTACCCAGACTTGAGTAGCCTCAGGGATAAAATACTTGATGATAACAATACTGAGCTTGATGATGACCTTTGTAGGGAACTTGCAGAGTGTAATGATTCTGCAGGCCCCTATGCTCTGAAGAAGCTTCTTAAAAAGCACGCTATGAAGAACAAGCTTGCTCCTGATCCTAAATTTGCTACATCTCCTATTTGCATTAAAGATGTTGATTTTGATTTCTCTGTTGATCTTTCACTTATATCTACAGTCGAAGCTGACCCCTTTTTATGGCAGAGAAAATGAAGACTCTATTGCACACCTTACTAAACTCACTGAGTTGGGTGGCTTATTTACTAACGAGGACAAGAAGAGAAATTATTTTGTTACTATACTACTTCCATGTTCTTTGAAGGAGGATGGTAAAGCATGGTATGATGCGTTACCATGTGGTTCTATTAAAAGTTCTCAAGGTTTAGCTCAATCTTTTGTTGCTAAATATTTTCCTGTTCATATGCAACATGGTGCTTTACAAAGAATTTATAACTTCAAACAGTTGCAGGATGAGCACCTCCCTAAAGCTTGGGGGAGGTATTGCACCTTACTCAAGGCTAGGCCGGGACATGGAGTTCCTCAGAATGAATTGCTCAGTATATTTTATAGTGGTCTAATCGATGAATCTAGATCCTATCTAGATAGTTGTGTTGGCTGTGTTTTCAGGTAAAGAACACCGAACGATGCTGAAGGACTAATTAGTCCATCCCTGAACCACCTCCACCACCAAAGAAGTTGGGAATGCTTGTTCTAAACCCCGAATATAGGCAAGAAGCTAAAAAGTCTATGAAAGAGTGGTATTAAAGCTGAAGATGTGAATAATCTAACTCCTATTAAAAAAAATTGTGAGCCTACCACTCACCCTCCTATGGTAGAGGTATACTCTCTTTTAGATTTCAATGCAAGTGATATCCCTCATGGTAATCCTCCTGATCAATGTTTAGATGAGCTTGATAATTTTATTTTTAAGCAAAGTCATTTTAATGAGAGGATTCAGAGTCAGTTGCATGATAATTCCCTTGCTATCAAAATTCTTCTTGATGTTTTAAGTAGAATTGTTAATGATGCTAAAGTAATTGTTAAGCATTTTCATATGGTTCAAACAAATTTCTCATGTGCAAAAAGATTTGCTTGCTAAAAATGCCAAACAAGATTATATACAAGCTTATGGTATTGAGACCCGAGGTGGGACACTCACCCAAGACCCTCTCTATCTAGAGGGGCACCCAAAGAGACTCGAGCAAGATTCTCAAATGTAGGAAGCAGATATTGACAACTCCCCTAAGATTAAGAAGAAGAAAAATAAGAAACATAAGGAAGTTGTCAACTCAAATGACCCCACAATTGATGAAGAACCTATTATTGATCCTAATAGTATATCTACTTCTGATGTTGAGACTGAAGATGGTGCTAAACTTGATAAGGATAATGAGAAGAATGATCCACCTTAAGTACAAGAAGAAGAAGCACTCGACAAGCGCAAGAGATATACTAGAGAAGAATTTATTGCAAGAAAACATGGGAAGGAAAAAGAACGATGGGTATACAAGCCAAAGCCCTTCCCATGTAAGTCTCTCAAAACTAAAGAAGAAGAGCACTATAATAAATTTTGTGAATGGATGAAACCTCTTTTTCTTCAAATCCTTTTGACCGATGCTATTAAGATGCCTCCGTACTTGAGGTATATATGAAAGATATTGTTACTAACAAAAGAAAAGTTCCTAATGAAGCAATATGTACTATGCTTGCTAATTAATATTTCAGTGACAAGATTCCTCAGAAGCTTGGTGATCCAGATATACCAACCATTTCTTGCTCCATAAAGAATAATTATGTGAGAACTACATTATGTGATCTTGGTGCAGGAGTGAGTGTTATGACTTTTTCCCTTTACAAGAGGCTTTTTTTGGACAAACAAATCCCTACTGATATCTCTCTTAAAATGGATGACAAGTCAACATCCGTCCCTATTGGTATTTGTGAGGATGTTCCTGTTGAAGTTGCTAATTGGGTTGTTACTGATTTTTTTGTGCTAGCCATGGTCCAGGATGGGAGCATGTCTACAATTATTGGAAGACCATTTCTTAACAGCGCATGTGCCATTATTTATTGCAATAAAGGAAAGGTTACTTTCAATGTTAATGAGAAGGAGCACACGGTATATTTTCCGAAAAAGATCGATAAAAGGCATGGCCTTAATTCCATTGAAAATGTTGAAACCGTCAAGATTGGAGATTGGGATTATCCCCTACATGTGCACAGTAAACACAAAACCATTATGGTGGGGACAATGTCCGTTAAAATAAAGGTACCATGAAGGCTTTACAAGAAGTGAAACTTTTTTCCCTAACTTGATCAACCCTGCTAACAAACCCGTTCTATATTTGTAAAAAAGGGAAGCTTATTATGTTTTTTATTTCCTTTTGCTTTCATTCTCCTTGTTGTACCTTAGTTTTATGTTTTTGAAACTTCATAAGTTTAACCACTATTTCGAGCTTTCCGGAAGTTTTGCAGCTTTCGTCACCTTGAAAAGTCTTTAAAAATGAAGTTGTTAGAAAAACTACAGAAAATTCAAAGTAAAAATTTCCATAAAAAATGTAACATGGGGGTGCTTGAGGCTGACCAGGGGGTCCACCCCTGGACCAGGCGGCCAGGTGGCACGGCCACCCCCCTGGCCGCGCCACCAACCCGCCTAGGCCCACCAGGGCCCCCTTCAGGTCTTTCTTCTTCCTCTCTTTCTCTTGCTCCAAAAATCCTTAGTATCTAGTTCAAGCTCGTGTTTTTAGTGCTCTTGGCTGCAAATTTCGATCTCCTTCCATAGCCCATCATTTCTGTTGAGATTTTAGGCATTTTGTAACAACCCAAAAATTTCTAAATTTTGGAATGTTAATAAATTAATTAAATAATTATTTTTTGCTTGACATGTTTAATTTTCACTGGGTCTAAAACTTCTGGAGTTTATTGAATATTCAAATGAGAGGGATTAAAATGACTTTCCCAAATATTCACCTGTTATCTTATTTGAATTTCATTATTTAAAACAATTCCAACAAATAAATGAGAGAAGGTAATATGACTCCTTCAACATATTAAAAAATTGGTAAATGTTTTAAATAATTATTTGGATTTTATTTGGAGTTAAAAAATATTTTGGGAATTATTTATAATCCTAAATTTATTTTAGGGAATATTTATAACACCCAAAATAACGTTATAAAATATTGTTGCAAATAAATTTATTTGGGTTGAGAATAAATACATTATGCGTTATGTAATTTTTTGTGTGCTTTGGGTAATTTTAAGACTTATTTTATTATTCTATTAAGCTGGGTTATCTTGTACAAAATTTGAACAAAAAAAAGATAGCCAGCCGGCCCATCTGCTTTTCTCTCGCCCGCATCTGGCGGCTTGCACAACGCCCTAGCCAATAGGCCGACCCAGCTGAGTCTCTATAGCACTTTTGTTTTTCCTTTATTCTCCTTCCTGTACGTACGTGTACATCAAGGACACAGCAAATATGTCGTATCATAACCGAATTCAAACGAAGATATTTATTGTTTTTCCGCTGTATTCTATTTGTAAGATAGCCTTGAGCTATGCAGGTATGCTTTATTGTAATACTGGATCTTCGATGTAATGTTTATGACATGTGGTTTATTCTTGATATTACATCATGTACTATGTGTGTTAGCTATTGATCTAGGGACTAGCACAGAATGCACAGAGACTTGGATTCTTAGCAAATCTGGTCATTACATATGGTATCAGAGCCCATGTTGACTGTAGGTCGCGACCCTAGAAAATGGATAGGAAAATCCATAGGAACAAAAATATTTTATCATTCTTTGGTTACTTACTTTCTCCACTAGTACTCCCTCTATACCGGTGCATTAGTCATTTTAGGTTGTGCACTGCGACCAAGATGGAAGGGAAAACGAGAAAACTTAATGGTTATTTGCTAATTAATATTAACGCATGCAATAGATTGACCACTGCATGCCGTGCTAGGTTGTTTAATGTCATTGAAAACATACATGCTCCACGTTTCTTATTGGTTGATTTGTTTATTTATGTCAAAAAAAAGGAACGAGGTAAAAGTTAATGCTCCGCGCCGAAGTGTTTTGGGAATATTTGATTTTCGTAATGTGACTAATGCACCGGTATGGAGGGAGTATCTCTTATCTATTATTCATTTTCTAAACTCCTTGTCTTGTTTTAATGTAAATGACCATCCTAGTTGCTTATGACCCTGAAGACGTGACTTTGAGAAGTATATCATCAACCTCGTGGATCAATTGAAGTTATGACCACCGGAACTAGAAGGAGTATCCTTTTAGGTTCAATAAGCTTTGACACTAAGGGTTTTCAAGATCAATCTTATATTCAGACCACCACTTTTATGTGAATTTAAATAAACGAATTACGCGTAGTATGATGAGATTGTATGTCTTGCACATATGACCTTACTCTAGGTGTTGTTTGTGTGGTTTGACTTTTGTGACTTTATTGATTGATGTTATGTGATGTTTTTTGCATGTAGGTGTTTGCCTTATTCTTGTCTGTGTGTATGTGCTTGGTGCTACCTTCAGATTTGTTTACCTGTCTGTATCCTAGTTTCCCCTAACCCTTGTCGTTTGGGCTCAATAGATGGAGTACTTAGTAGGACTCGCCTTTTCCGAGGCGATGACTAGACTGAAAGTGTAACAATGGATTCATAATATGGAGGAACACATGGCGCTTAACAAGGTTGGAAGTGAGGACATGGTCCACTACGCTGTCAAGGACTTGGTAGAAGAGGCTGCTACTTGGTGGACAATGCATCAGGCGATTAACGAATCAATAAGGAAGATTACTTGGAAGGAGTATACAAAGATTTTATTGGGAACCCGCCTCGTCACAGCGATGCGAAGGGCAGTAAACCTTAAAAGGCCCCGTGCCTGCAAAATTTGCGGGGAAGTAGGACACTCCTATGGACACCAAGATGGATGTCCCTATTGTAAGGAGATGCACTGGGGTGAAGAATGTCCCACTACTCAAGTCACATGTTTTGTTTGTGAAGGAACTGATCATTTCAGTGTCACCTTTACACTATGTCACAACAAGTGATTCAAAAACAAAAGGAAGGAATGAAGAAGATTATCCAAATTTTCAAGGAAGAACCCGTGAAGAAGATAAAGAAGGATCTTAGCGAACTTCAGTGTTATCGGTGCAGGAACATGGGACACTACGGCAACATGTTTCCAGGATTGAAAGGGAAGAAGGATAGGCGAACGTCGAAGCAAAGATGTCAACATAATGAAGCTTACGTTTAGCGATTGAAGAGTAGGACCTTCATAAGTGTGTAGCAAGTGTACGATGTTACCTTTCATGTTAGCCAGAGATGTGGATAGATGCGTGTTTTTCTATGGATGAATTAGATGTCTTATGTCATCATTAGTTTTGTTAGTTTTTGCTTGTGTCCTTGACCCTGATATGTCTTTGATTGATGTTTTGTGTCGTGCCTTGCGTTTCTTCTACGTGAGTAGAATAAGTTTACGTTTCATTAGACCCCCATTTATTTACTATGCTTCAAGACTGAAGGATACACAACAATAAGAAGAATAAGTGAACAAGTGCAATGACGATACGAAGATTTCTTCGACAACGCAAAACTGAAGCTACCGACATCTAAGACTTGAAGACCTGGAAGATTCAAAGATTCTACTGTTAGATTGTTATGTTAGTTTTCAATTCTTGTTTTTACCGACAGCTACACATCAAAACTTATATTTTTTAAACTAGTGTGATGTTTGTATGGGTATCTCTCTATATATCTCTCTCTATGTTCTATTCCCCTCAACCCAATTCCTACACTGAAGGAGTTACCACAATGGCTGCTAATTTCAAGACTGGAATAAAGATGGATGCAAGTTAATGCTGAGTTCAAGGATAACCTCGTGTGAGAGGATCTTACAGCAAGCAAGCACAATCTTGCTAAAGCAACAACCCCGGAGGAAGTTGTAGTTCATCAGTACACGTTTTATAGCAGTTTGCGTAAAACGAGTGTTTTGAGGAAACGATAGATGTTTTGTTTGGCTTGCAGAACCATGGATTTATCTGAACCCAGTTCATGAACAAGAGGAACTTTCTTCAATTCTTGTGAGGATGACCGAGTGTTAGACTGCGAGATTCGCTACAGCATACACAAGGTAATGATTTGGGTGCGGAATGGATTGATCACCATGCCGACTACTCTTATTATTTGCTCTTGATATGCGAGATAGTAAATCTTGAGTGACTTACCTATGGTAGAGAGACGACGATGTTATGACTGAACCATAGAATGGTACGATGTTTGACACCCCTAGAGGATTACCGTTTATAATAGTAGGTTATACGGTGAGTAAAGACCAAGACCATTTCTTGCAGGTATCCCGTAAAAGTATTCTTGATGACCACCATGAGGGAATCGATAGTTTCTTAGTATTGGCGCGTGACTGTCAGCCATGAAGGTTCAGTACTTGGAGGACCCTTCTTTTGGAATAGGATTCAAGACAACAAAGGAGTATATGATAAATTCGGAGGATGCAATCGAAGGTGCAACATTCTTGAAGACCAAGGTAGTTGGGAGACCACTCTTTTGCTAAGGATTCAAGACCAGAGAGGAGGAAGTGAAATCTATGTGAAGGATGTCATCGATGGATTAAGATTCTTGAAGACCACATCACTTTCATTTTCAGGGTGGTAGCACCCTAGCTCATCGGACGATCGATGGACTATCATGAAGACCCAAACCCTAACATTTTCTTTCTAGCCTTTTCTAATCTCGGGGACGATATTCCTTTTAAGGGTGGTAGTCTGTAACATCTAAATTTTTTCTAAATTTTGGAATGTTAATAAATTAATTAAATAATTATTATTTTGCTTAACATGTTTAATTTTCACTAGGATCTGAATCTTTTGGAGTTTATTGAATATTCAAATGAGAGGGATTAAAATGACTTTCCCAAATATTCATTTGTTATCTTATTTTAATTTCATTATTTAAAATAATTCCAACAAATAAAATGAGAGAAGGTAATATGACTCCTTCAACATATTAAAAAAATTTGGTAAATGTTTTAAATAATTATTTGGAATTTATTTGGAGTTTAAAAATATTTTGTGAATTATTTATAATCCTAAATTTATTTTAGAGAATATTTATAACACCCTAAATAAGGTTATAAAATATTGTTGGAAATTATTATTTTTTGGGTTGAGAATAAATACTTTATGCGCTATGTAATTTTTTTGTGTGCTTTGGGTAATTTTAAGACTTATTTTATTATTCTATTAAGCTGGGTTATCTTGTACAAAATTTGAACAAAAAAAGCAGATAGCCAGCCGGCCCATCCGCTTTTCTCTCGCCCGCATGCGGCGGCTTGCGCAGCAGCCCAGCCAGTAGGCCGACCCAGCCGAGTCCCTAATGCCCTTTTGTTTTTCCTTTCTTCTCCTTCCTGTACGTACGTGTACATCATAGACACAGCAAATATGTCGTATCATAACCGAATTCAAACGAAGCTCTTTATTTATTTTCCGCTGTATTCTATTTGTAAGCTAGCCTTAGGTTATGAAGGTATGATTTATTGCAATACTGGATCTTCGATGTAATATTTATAACATGTGGTTTATTCTTGATATTGCATCATGTACTGTGTGTGCTAGCTATTGATCCAGGATTAGCACAGAATGCATAGAGACTTGGATTCTTAGAGAATTGGGTCGTTACAGGGGGCGTGTGCGGTTCAGTGCGCGAAAATGGGTGACCCATGTGTCGGCACTGGACGCACAGACGTGTTCCAAGAGGGAACGTTCCTGTGGGCCGATGAGGACGCGGTTCCTTTGAGTGTGTGTGTGTGTGAAATCCTGGCTTAGTAGGAATGAAAGACTACTCATGTCAACAAGGTGCACCTTCTTTTCCGGGAGCCCAGATACAAAGAACTCCAAAGTTAAGCGTGCTTGGCTTGAAGCAATTTGAGGATGGGTGACCGACCGGGAAGTTGTTCCCGGGTGCGCATGAGTGAGGACAAAGTGCGCAGGAAACACTAGTGTTGTTCTGTGAGGGCAGTCTAGATCCCGCCAGGCATAACGACTGAGAACAGGTGTGTGACCGGGGTGTTACACATTTGCACCTTGGTATGTGAAACCTCCACTACTCCAAATAGAATTTTTAATGGTAAACTTATATGTGAGTATTTTGGAGTTCTTGGTGGCTACTCATATGAACTTGCATGCATGCTTAGAAATTTATTTGTGATGTTTTTATGCAAGTTGAGGCCTCGGGGAAGTGAGTAGAGTAGTATGCTTCAACTCTCTTTTCTTGTTTATCACTTTATGTGACTTGCTAAAAAATTTAGAATAGAGATGTTTGGAAAATCTAGAGGATGGTTCGCGGAAAAACAACCCGAGCCTACAGACAGAGTTACTACAGCTGTAGTAGCATCCTCAAGTGTGAGGGTGAGCTACAATGATGATATTGTGCCCCCAGAGATGCTCGGCGAGTCCGACATGGTGCATACCATGGCGTACCCGTGCCCGAACTTTCTTACTACAACATGTATGAAAATGAATTAAATGATCTTTGTGCAGCTGTAGGTTTGACGCACCTTGTGACACATCAAGTACACAAATATCCTAAGCTCACCTATTACTTTGTCAACTGGTTTAAATTCAATGATACAACTTGTACCATTGAATTTAGAATTTATGATGAAGTTATGACTATGTCGTTGGCAGTGTTTTGTCATGTTATAGGTGTGCGGAATGCAGGGAGGTCAGACAGGATGAAGAAGCAGCCCTCCAGACTAATGGCCATCCTCAACTCTATCTGAAGCGAAAACCCGAGAGAGATCTGCCGAAGAAAGATTTTTGGCATCTTGTTCTCCCACATCAGGTATTTTTCTTATTATACCGCTCGAGGGGTTTTAGCTCGTGAGAACACGAGCAAAATTACCGCTACAGATCTAGCTATCTTGGAAGCCACCCTCGAGAACAATCGTACGTACAACATAGGTGCTTTGATTGCTCGTCGTCTCGATACTAATAGCGAGAAGGGTCCTAACTATGGTGGCATCTTTGCCACACTTATTGTTGAGAATCTTCTTCGAGTTGTACGTGCGTATGATTTCCCTCTTCCATTTTTACGTCTTGATGTTAATGCTATGAAGAGGCATGATTTTGTTACTAGAACTTCTAAGTTTGGTGACCTTGTTTATAAGATGAAGTGAGGAGAGAATACTAACTGTGAGACTCGTATACCTGCACCACTTTTCTTTAGTTTCACTGGTAGGAACGGATGGTCCTTCACCACGACTGAGCTAGACGAGTCCATGGCTCAGTAGCAGTTTTATCACCCCATGGAGGAGGTTGCTCCCGAGGAAGAGGAGCCAGAGCAAATTCCGCCATCCCAAGAGGAACCTGTTGCCCAATGGGGCGAGGGGTCTTCTTCTTGGAGCGTGGAGCCTTCCACTTGGGCGGATGGCGGGATGTCGTTCTCCACACTAGCTGCTCAGTACGACCCATGGAGCCACCACTATTCTGGAGCCAGAGGGAGCTACTGGGGGCCGCAGTAGTCGAGCCCAACTTAGGCAAAAATCCTAAGCTTGGGGGAGTACGTACCCTTCTCCCCTTCCATTGCATCATCTATGGTGTTTACTTCAATCTTTTCAAGAGTTTTTGCCTGTTCTTTTTTTATATTTCTCGATTTGCAAAAACAATAAAAAGATTTCTCCTTTCTTTTGCTTTCGGTTAACCTTTGAAAAACCCAAAAATATTTCATTTCTCTCTTTAGTTTGCTTTTTTGTAGAGTTCATCTCGTGTCCATGGTTGAAATTGCACTTGATTATATGTTTCGACGTTCGATCATGCAAGTGACGAGGCAATAATGACGAAGATCGATAGAAGGGTGTAACAAGGAAAACCGGTATGAACTCTATTTGTTTCTACTTTTGAACATATGCATGTACTTATGATCTAGAGACTAGCTTGTAGCGACATAGTGCTATGTTTACAATGCTTTCCCAGTAGTTCATGTTTTCTTTGTGACTAGTCGCAAATAGCTGGAGTGCATAAAGTGTTATTGAAATGATTTCAATGCATTGCATTGTTCATGATTTGGAATATTGAAATCGTATTTCCCTTCGGAGAATTTTTTGATGGACTTGGCACATGCTTACACATGTTTATGACTAGAAGTCTATCAAGCCTTGATGATATTTTTATTTCAGATTAGTCATATCACTTTCATGCCCGATTCAATGTTGCTTTGTCGCTCTGCGTGATTATGACCGTTATTGCTCTCTAGTTGTTCGCTTCCCCTTATTTTGCTAACCTTCACCTGTACTAAGCGGACTGACTTCTTTTGCATCCAAAATCCATGAAAATAGTTACTCCATATGAGTCCACCATACCTTCCTAATATGGTATTTACCAGCCATCCTAACAAAGACTTTCTTGTACCATCTCACAATTATTAAAATGCACTTATCTTTTTGTATCCGCACAAGCTCATGGAGCGTTAGGGGCACTCAATATCTTCCATGCTAAAAATGTTTTACTCCTTGACAAAGTTTAAACTAGTCAAATTTATTAGGTAGAGGTCGGTCTGGAGAATGCCCAATTATCATTTGTTTTCAAATTTATAAAAAAATACACTTTCTCCTCCATACTTGATGACGGAATGAAATGGAACTTATGTTGGCCAAAGACTGTCGATGATTGGTGGAAGGAGATTTACAATCTTTCCTTCCATACTTGAGACAGGATGAAGGGCATCACGCAATCATTGATGGCCATAGACCGTCCATGATTGATGGATAAGGAAGAGAAGTGTAGGCAAACCACAAAAAGCATGGGAAACCGTCATTAATATGGTTGGTATGGAAGATATTGAAAACCTTTACCGTTTACCATTGACTGGAAAGTTACACTTCATTTTATCTCTGTTTTCAAAACCACGAGCTCTGGCACTTGTTTAGTCTTTGCTTCCAGCCACTGATTTTCAACCTTGCCATCAAAAGCCACGGTTCGAGAGTCTCCACCATCTTTCATCAAAGCACCAACTATCAAGAGAAAAAAATTCATTCTGAGTGTAATGTGTATTGTCCGAAAGTACCACATTGTCTTCTGCATGATTGTGATATTGCTCATTCTGAAATACTTATTTCTAGTCTCCTTTGAAACTCCAAAGGTGCTTCTGCATTTCTCTTTTGCTTCACTTATGGGGGCAAGCGAGATACCACTTTATTATGTTTAAGTCATGTGCATTGTGATCCTGTCATGATTTTCAATTGCATATTATTTATTCTTATCTATTTGAGAGATTTTCATAAGAATGAAGGATTGCTTCGTGCATTGTCTTTGTTGAATTGCTCCAATACTTGCTAGACTTGTTCGTACTAAATGCTTATATACATCTAATGAAGCAAAAGAGTTTGTCAAAGTTTTCTTCTTCGCGTCCAGTTCATTGAATAGAATTTCTTGAGGAAAAGCAATATGCTAAGCTTGCGGAGTTGATACGTCTCAAACGTATTGATTTTTCCAAACAATTTTTCTATTGTTTTAACCTCATTCTTGCATGATTAGAACAGAACTAACCTGGACTGACGCTGTCTTCAGCAGAGCTACCTGTATGATCTTTTTATGTGCAGGAAAAAGGAATTTTGTGCATCTCAGAAAATTCCAGGAAAAATCACAGAAAATCCACGCACCCGAGGAGTCCCAGAGCCAGAAAATGGACCATAGGGGGCCTCCACTGGCCCAGTCGACTAGTTGGCGCGGCCTGGTCCCTGGCTGTGACACCCTAGATTTTGGAACTTTCTTTTTCCAAAAACTTTTCTGATTTATTTCTGGATTTGCTATTGGATTTGATTTTGAGAACCTCTTTGGACTTGAAACTTGAGAATATTTTCTTTCCATGCGCAAGTGGCCCTTGTTTTCAAGCCTCTCCATGTCATTACATTGTTCCATCTCATCCAAGCCACCATTTTATCCAAGCCATATATTCCTTGTTCCATTAAAAGGGATATTCCAATTATTTGAGGTTTGTGAAGCAACCCCTATTTTTATTGCTCCATAAATCCCCAAATAATTCCCTCATGTCATTGATGTCATATCTTGCAAAATTATCCAAAAACATCTCATAGCCCAAGTGGATTTTTCCTCTAGAAAAATTCATTTGTCTGTGGGGGCAGAATGGAGCTTTGTGAAGGGAGTGCCATTTATCGTGATCCATTGCTGTTGAAACTTTTTGTGCAATCTCATATGATCATATCATTGATCTCCACCAAATTCCAACACCATTTGATGAGCCAAACTCCCACAATAAATTCCCAAAGTTTGGATGCAGCAAGGGGGCATTGTGAAGCAAGTGCATGATAGGGGATCCAATTTGCCTTGAAACTTTTTGATAATGATCCTACCACCAAATAACTGCACCAAACCAGATTTGAGGCAAATCCCTTTACCCATGTGAGTGCACCATCAAGTTTAAGTTTCTAGCCAGTGGGCCACATTGTGAAGCAAGTGCTAGCTATGTGTTTCCAATGGCTATGAAATTTTATACACATATGCACCATGACAAATAACCCCAGTACACCAATTTTCATCCAGTTCCACCAAGCCTATGAGATGCTAGCTTCCACTTTCCATTCTGGCCTAGTTGGACATTTGCAAAGGATGTGCTAGCTATCTTGATCAATTTGAGTTGAAATTTGGCACACATACTCACCCTAATGTATTCTTAAGCTCAGCAAAATTTCATGCATGGGGCAGCTTTGTGCTAGCAACAGCCCAGCACAAACACCTTCTGCAGCATTGTGCCAATTGCAAAGGAGGTGTATGCAAACTTGATTGCATTGAGCCCAAGCTTTCTAGAAACATAGTCCTTCCTATCCTCAAGCCAAGAGATAACCTGGCCTTATCCAATACCCCACCATGTGAGCTAGGCTTAAGCTCCAAGTTTGTTGTATCCAACTTTGTGGTGAGCCAGATATCACCCTCTTCACCCTTTTGACCATCTAGCTGTACCACTCTGCTAAGCGTGCGAAGGACTAAATGCTAGACATGGTTTGGCACGCAGGATCTTATTCAAAGTTTGGAGGCCACGCCCTTGGCAGCCTCTAGCGTGCTCTGGACGCGCCCCAGCGTGCTCGACCTGTCCACCTCGTGCTACAGAGCGCCATCGTCGTCTTCTCCGTGTCCATGCCCGTTGCACGGCTTTCACGCATACCAGTGCAGCACGCCGGCCGTCTAGTCGCCCTCAGTGTCCCTGTTCACCCCCCGCACGACACGGCCGTGTCCACCCGGCGTCTTTCGTCCAAGGCATCGTCGCCCCATTAAAATAGGGCATGCCCGAGCCCTCCCATGGCACCCCAGCAACCTCCTCACTCCTCCTGGCCCTGTCCCCTTCTCCAATTCGGCGCTGGAGCGCCGCATTGCCCTTCACGACCACCTCGGCCATCTGCTCCCTCCGGCCAAATTCGGGCCACCCGAGCACATCCTCTCCTCCTAGCTGCCGCTGAAGGGCCACCCAGTACTCCCCTCGCCATACCCTGAGCTTCCCCCACCTCCAATCCCCGCCGGGGGCCGTGACCAGGCCGCGTGTCCGTCGGCACCCGAAGCCACCGCGCCCCGCCACGGGCGTCGACGCTGCTGGCTGCCCCCCGTGGTGCTTCAGCCACAGGCGGCCGCGCCCCGCACCCAGTGCCCCGCCGCGGGCTGGCCGCCGTGCTTCCCTCGCCGATGCCGCTCTGGGCGTGGTCTCCCGTGGCCCTCCTCTGTTCGGGCGAGGGAAAGAAGAAGAGAAACAGGGGAGGGGAGAGAAAACACGGTGGGCCCCGCGTGTCAGCCACCGCGAAGGGGTACCGAGCCACTGACAGCCGGGCCCGGTCTGGTTTAAGTGGACGCGTATTCAAGAAAATATATTTTCCTTCTAGAAAGCGTATTCCACGCCTCTTCAGCCGAAAATACGTTTTCACCATTAGAAGGCGTATTTTCGCTCTGCTTCAGCCAAAAGTACGCTTTCACTGCTCCGAAAGCGTATTCCACCCCAAAATCAGCCCCCGAACTTCCCACATTCATATCTTCGCAACCTTAAGTCCAAATGAGGCGATTCTTTTTGCGTTGGTTTCGTATCGAGCTCCTCTTCGTTTTGGCATAGGTTTCATGCCATGATTTGATGTATTTATTTGCTGGTCAAACAAAAGATGGCATTTGACCTTTTGCCCGTTGCTTTGTTTGAAATGTTTTCTCAGGGTTTTGCTTGTGTTGAAGATCCGGGAGTGTTTCACACCTCTCTGGTGAAAGGCAAGCCACAATACCCTTTGCACCTTTGCAAAGCTTTGACATACTTCTAAAAAATTTTGTTCGATGATATGCTTATATCGGTGATCGTGATCATGTTACCGTTGTTACGATTAAGGTTATCGTTTCCATGCTACTTTGGTTATGCTACCGATATGCCATGTCTTGACCATGTTACATTCATGCTATGCTTTGATCATATCATTGCCAAGTTATGTTGTGGATCATCGTAACCACAACATACCAACACCATGTTAAGTTTCTCATGCTCATGTTATGCCTAAGTTATGCTCAACTGCATTCATAATGTTGCCATGTTAATAACCTAATCTTTGTAACACGGATAAGTTCACCACCTACAATGTGCTTGATCATATATGGAATTTCTATGCCAGTATGCTATGCATTGTTTGGATCTGATGCTACTCATGTTGCACCTGATACTTGTGTTTTCTGTTGGAGACATGTTTCATGACAAGTTGATCAGGTGCCACCGAACCGAACTTATCCGTGCAGTCACATTTGCTTGTATGGGCAGGCCTTGATTCGGTCTACCGGTGGGCGTCTCTTATGCGTATCACCAAAGAGGGATGGCTATGCGCGGCAGTTGCCTTTGGCCGGTAAACGGGGATAGTCTTGAAAGCCAGTTTGTTGATATGAGCTCAGTCCCCGTTTGGGACAAGTTATGGACCATGCGATGGTCAGGGCCAATAGGTTGGCCGGTGTCGAGAGGACACCCGGGCTACCCAAGACAAGATGTCGGTGATACGGTAAGGGAGACACGTGGTAGCTCGGTCTCGTTGGAGAAGTCTTAGTCCACTCCTGCGGTACGAGTTCCAAGGATCCTGTGGGACAAGTACCGGGGTACTGGACGGAGGAAGAACTCCATAGTGTGGGTAACGTGCACAAACTCTGCAGAGTCACACAAATCTATTTGAATAGCCGCGTCCGCGGTAATGGACACAGTTTGTACTAGGTCACACCATATGATCAACATGAGTTCGGTGGTATGTCTGTGGTAAGTGGATTGGTTGGGTGGTAACTAAGGACACCTAACCCGTTGAATGGTCATGCGATGACCCGTTTGGTCGTGCGACGACCCATGGAAATGGTTTGGTCACGAGGTGACCCGGTGCTTGAGTCTGTAAGGACTCCGAGGTAAGCCACATGATCATGCGACGATCATGTGGGGTCCATGCGACCTTAAACGCTGATTGTTTGTGCATTAGTTTTAATACTGATAATATCTGCATGCATGATATTGTTGCTCACCCGTTTAACTCACTAAGATACTTGAACCTGCTATTGCCATGTTATTGTCTTGCCTTGTTGCTTTGGATGTTGTGAGCTTGCAAGTACATTCAATGTACTGACCTGGCGTGTCATTCCAGATTTGCAGGTCGTGCTTTGGGTGCGTAGGACGACGTTCCCGGTGTTTGCGAGCTAGGAGGTGTCCCAACCAGTGTCCCTGTGGATTGGAGTTCATCACCGCCGTTATTGTTCTGCTGCCGTCGCTATTCTGCTGCTAGAGAGTTATACTGCTGCCTGGTGTAGAGCTGAAGCTAGCCTGAGGACCAAGTTGTGTCTCTGCTAGCGTTGTAATAGACCTTATGTACCCCTATCTTCGATAATAGGAAGTTGTTCAGTTCTATATCAAGCAGTGTCGTGTTCTAGAAGACTTGATCTCTGGGCTGGTGCACGGGGCGTTCCGGTCCTCTGAGCCGGGGTGCCACACTGGCCGCGCCATGGACCCGCCTGGTACAGTGGGACCTCACCTGGTGCCCTAATTTGACTCCTATTTTTACCTCCGGCGAGAAAACCCAGAAACAGAAGTCGATACTTGATGGAACTGAAGTAGTTCTCCTTGTTGGTTGCCCCAAGTGGAAAGTTTGGATGTATCCTAGCAGCAAATTTACCCTAACATAGAGGATAGGGTTTATGTATCCAGTAGGACTCAAAGGATCGACAAGAAGGTGTCAGCTGCTCTGGCGCTTACAGAAGACGTGGACCTGCACACAGCAACAAATAACTTTGCTCCCAACGAGTTCAGATAGGTTGTCAATCTCTCCGTCCTTGTCGTTTACAAAGGAACAAAATACAAGTGGGAAATAGTATTGTGATTGCAACTGAAAGGAAATAAGGCAGTTAAGAGTTGAGGTGTAAACAAAGATGGAAATATGGACCGACATCCCATGATGTTCACTAGTGATGTCTCTCTCCCAAAAGACGATAAGTAAACAAAGTTGGGTGAACAAACTACAACTGGCAATTGATAGAATTATAATTGCACCACGATGCTAATTATGTTGCAAGAAAGTTAGAGGCTCAAAAGTATGGGCGGTACGCCAAGACAAGTATAACATTTATCCATCAGCATCTACTTACTAATCATCCTTCTTGAGATATATATCCAGAACATCTCGGTGGTATTAAGTTGCGAGCCCCACCCAAAGTGTAACCCAAAGCAAAATGAAAATGCATTAACAAACTTTTCGTAAGGTAAACAATCCTTGCAACCGCAGTTACAAGCACTTTTGTTTTCTCCCTGGTGGAAACAACACATCCCCTAGTCTCATGTTTCTGTCACTCAATCTAGACAACGGGGGACATGAACCCACAATCTAGTATAATGCTGCCTCTTGGAGTTACTATCTACTACTTGGCCAAAGCAATAAGAAGCAATGGACAACATGCAAGAATTACTCAAGAACAAAATATAAAAGGAGAACAAAATATATAACTCATCACAAGATGAACATAATCTCATAATCCATCTATCCCAGCAAACATAGCATAACAACAACATAAAGATTACATATATGACTTGATCATGTAGGCCATCTCACAAGGGCTAAGGATTGAAACACAAGATTTGAGAGAGGACATCACATAGCTCTTGGTCATGGACCCATGGTCCCAGAGGGACTACTCACGGCACATCCGGGAAGCGCTCATGGTGGTGGAGAAGCTCCTGGAGTTCAATCCTCCATGCGGCAGGGTGCCGGGAAGAGGTCTTGTGGTGCTCCCGATCTTGGAAGCGCGGCGGCGGAGGAACAAAGATGAAAATCGCGATGCGGGGCTACTCTCGATGGTATCTGGAACGGGGTGTGTATATAGGACGAAGGGGGGCACCATGGGGTGGCCCCTCCCCCCCGGTGCCCTGTTGGCGCTGCCTAGGGTGGGGCCGCGCCAGCTAGCGGGCTGGGAGGGGGTGGCCCCCCTCCAGCCCACCTTCGGGCTTCTGGAAGCTTCTGTCACGCTAATTTTTATTTTTTTCTCAGAATTTTTTGGGCTCTCTAAATATGGGTAAAAACCTGTAATTCACAGACATTAGCAGACAGAAACTGGCACTGGGTGCACTGGGTTAGTAGGTTAGTCCAAATATGTGTAAAAAGGTATTAAAGTGTAGAAAAACACATAGCAATATCACCCAAATTAGCATGGACCAAGAAGAAATTATAGATATGTTTGGAACGTATCAACATCCCCAAGCTTAATTCCTGCTCGTCCTCGAGTAGGTAACTGATAACATAGATACTTTCTGTGGTGACGTGCTGACACAAATATAAGAACTTCAAAGTAAAGCAAGTAAGATATGCAATTCAAGTCAAGACAATAACAAGCAAGAGTCTATATATAGTATTGAAACTAATAAAGTAAGAACATAAAGGTGCAAGAGCTCTCGTTGTCTGTGACTCAAAAGTCTCCAAATGGTGTTTGCGTGCAAGAAGTGGGAGATGGGTTTAGAGCATAAAAATAATATAAAGTTTAATTGAGTACTCAATCTACTAAATCTTCACACTTGGTCTCCTTCGGAATCTTATTTTGACTCGTCCCCAGACCACTAGTCAGGTAAAGTCAAACTGATCATCTCCCTTTCTAATTTGAACACTCATGCAATGGATGAACGCGAGCAAGATATGTTAGCACTTAGGATGGCAAAGAGAAAAATGATGGGGAAGGAAGACAAAAAGGTGTGTAAGTCTCACATCAATGAGGAAAATCATAGGCGAGAGAAAGCCAAATGATAGATATGATGTGGGGAGTAGGGATAGCCATGCAACGGATGCACATATGAGCTAAGGTAAGCTCTCCAATGGAAATAGTGGGGGTGCATCCAACTTTCTTGCTCATGAAGACCTAGAGCTGATTTGAGGAGGCTCATCCTTGGAATATGCAAGCCAAGTTCTATAGTGTAAGGATCCCCACATAATTATGCATGAATGATATAAATATCTCTACGGAGTACAACTATGACAAAGGAGTACGAGTGTGGATCTTTCAAAAGGAATAGTAGTGTTGCCCCTTCTCTCTTTTTATTTCTTTTTTCTCTTTTTCTCCTTTTTAATATTTTTGTGGCCTCATTGTCTCTTTCTACTTATCTCTCATTTGTCCTCTTTGGGATCTTTTAATTTGTCCTTTTCGGGATCTCTTATTTTGTCCTCTTTGGGATATTTTCCTCACTTAAGGGAAACACTCTATATTTTACAAGAATATAAAGAAGATCTTCACACTTTACAAGAAGTACTCAACAAAAATAAAAAATAAAAACTATCATGATGTATGCAAATGTATGCCTCTGCAAGTGTAGCAGGATATGCAATGATACTAGCATGTCATGTAGCAATTATAAGGGAAAGGCCCAACTAGCATGCGGCTGCTCGATCAAGCAAAATAATTTATGACATGAAGATCAAGTCATGAGATGGTGGATTTTGCACGGCAATGTATCTCAGAAAGGCTATCGAAATGCCTTGATAGGTAGGTATGGTGGCTGCTTTGAGGAAGATATAAGGAGGTTTATGATGACAGAGCGTATCATGCCAAGGGTTTGGATGCACCGGTGAAGTATGGACCAACTCTCAAGATGAGAAAGGGCAATGCACGGTACCGAAGAAGCTAGAAAAATATGGATGCTAGAAGTGCCAACAATCGAATACTCGCATTAGTCTGAAGAACTCATGCACTTATTATCGGTAACTCTCTATCTAATCAGGAGGTTCACAAACAGACAAGTACCCCGACAAGGATTGTATGGGTGTTTCGTTATCCTTGCGCATCCTCGACCCATGGTATGTGAGGGTACTCTATATATGCCAACCACTCTAGAGGTTAGCGATCCATCTAGTATCTATAGTTCTCAACTATCCTTGTGTATATTTCAAAAATAAACATGGTTTGCCCAAAATACGGCACCTATCACTAATAGGCTCATGCTCTTGGCACCAAAATTGCAAACATTACTCAAATCAATACCTCAAAACTATTGCAAGTTAATAATACACTTATAATAGCAACCTCAATTACCTACTCATGCAAGACACACAACTCAGTGCAACAAGCCAACTCTCTAAACAAGATAATCAAGATAACTCAAGAGAGTTCCAAAAGCAACCTAAACAAAATCACTTAAAAATATAAACATGAAAACTACGAGCTAAACATGACAGCAACTACGAAAAGAGAAAGAACACAGACTAAGAGAAAAATAAGCATGCAAGCCTATGTTGTGTTCTAGGGTGAAGTGGAGCATGTTTCTCTCCCAAACAATCAAGGATAGGGTCCAAATTGTTATGAATAGAAAGAAAAACTAAAACAAAGTAAAAAGTACAGAGCGAGACGCTCCAAGCATAACACATAACACATGAAGAGATAAAAATATACCCTTGAGAAGGAAGAACTGATGCTTTTTTATGGCGAAGGAGATGCACGGGGGCATCCCCAAGCTTAGACACTTGACTCTCCTTGGATATTTCTTGGGGGTACATGGGGGCATCCCCAAGCTTGAGCGTTTGACACTCCCGGATCTTCTTTCATCATCTTCTTTCGCATACTTGAAAATTCCCTCCATACGAAACTCATCATAAGCTTATTAGAGTGGTTAGTAGCCATAAATAAATATTTTTCTCCATTGGAAATAAAGATTTTCATGAAGAGATACTGTTTCTCAATATTGCCAAAAAGTTTTTGCAAAGAAAAAGCAAGATTAAATTTTTCAAAACTATGAAAACACAAAACGTGGCAGAATCTGTGACAAACAGACCGGCAGGTAGTAAATAATTTTTTGGGGTACTTATGCAACTCAAATAAAAAATAAGAACAGACGCCCGAAATCTAATTGTATAGAGCATACTGCCAAAATAATTCAGATCAAAAATATGATTTGGTGATTTATCATGAATTTTTCCGTCTAGCAGACATAATCTGTTTCTGTATAGCATGTCACAACTTTTGAACTTTCTTGCAATCTGCGGCTAAAACTTGGCACAAAGCTTGAAAATAAAGATATAATGATGTTGGTACATTAGTAACAAGAATAAAGACCACTAAAACTTAAAGTAACTACATTTTGGGTTAGCTCCCAATAAGCGCTTTCTTTTATTCCTTTTAGCTAGGCATGAAGATTGTAAAAGGTGCTCTTATAAGAATAAGAATTTGAAGCAAAAGAGAGCATCAAGAAGCTATTCTGAACACATTTAAGCCTAACCCACTTCCTATGCATGGGAAACTTATAAACAAATAAATCATGAAAGTACAAAGTGACAAGCATAGGAAGGCGGAAAAAGAACAACTTCAAAACTTTAAATAAAATAAGAGGCATTTTAGTAACATGGAAGTTTCTACAGCCAAACTTTCCTCTCTCAAAATAATTTTCAGTAGTATCATGAACAACATAAAGAATATAACTATCACATAAAGCGTGTTGTTCATGACCTATAAGAACACGTGTATTGTTGTCAACACATTTTTAGGATCATAAGATAGATACAACCCATCACATTGAGCCATAATAAGAGCACAATTCTCCGGAATATGAGTTGGAGACTTCAAAATAATAATAGGAAAATCAAGTGTGGGTGCAATAGTAAAAATTTCATCCTTAACATAAGGAACTAAAGCAAGTTTATCTTCGTAAGCATCATCCATAGTGGCATCATGTCCATCAAAAAAGAAAGTATCAAGTTTATCAGAAAGGGATGTATCAAGTGAGTCCTCGGAATCATAAGATTCCTCATCATAGAAATCATTGGCCTCTTCTTGGGCAGCAACATTTTATTTTTAAAATCCTCAATATAATCATTGCAAACATAATTATCAAAGCAATATTGAAGCACTACAAAAATTTTGGACTTGTGAATAGTTTCGTAATACTTTTCAATCAAAGAAGAGATCTCATAAGCACCCGTAAAAGCAACAAACTCTTCAATATTTTCAACATAAAATTAATCATAAACACCTTTATCATAATAAGATAGGATATCATTCTCACTAAACTCACATTCGAAAGGTAGGTGTTTACGGTCGTTTTTAGAGCAGCAAGTAAAATCATAAATATAGGACAAAGATTCAGCATAGCGATAAGAAACTCGTATTTGATCCCATAAGTGTTTCCCTTTCTGAGATAATAGGTGTCCCGTATAATGAGCATGTTCATCCAATGATATTCCCTCAACCAAGTCGGTTGGGCTTTTAGCGCGAGCACAAATTGATCGAAGATGATTGATACGTCCCAAACGTATCTATAATTTCTGCTTGCTCCATGCAAGTGTTGTGTGATATTGCTATGATCTAGATACACTTTCATACACTTTTGATCATATTTGGAGTAACCTATTAACTCAGTGCACCCCAGTGCTAGTTCCTGTTTTGTGTTGTTTTTCTATTTCAGGTTTCCCCCATATTAAAAATGCTCCAAAAATTTGGGAAAATCGAATAACAAATCAGCGTACCAGAAGCTTCCAGAAACACCTAGGTGGGGCCAGAGGGACACCAGCTGGCGCCCTGGTGGCGCGCCAGGTAGGCGCCTAGGCACCTGGTGGCCCACCTGGCTGCCCCCTTCACCTATATATTCTCCGTGACGGGATTCTTCCGAGTACATAACCCTTTTTCGCGATATCGCCTCTGTTCCGCTGCCGCCGCGCTTCCAAGATCGGGAGCGCCAGCAGAACTCTTCCCGGCACCCTGCCGGAGGAAGGATTGACCTCCGGGAGCTTCCGCTCCACCATGGAAGCTTCCCGGATGATCCGTGAGTAGTCTACCTTGGACCATGGGTCCGTGATCAGTAGCTATGTGATGTCTCCTCCCCTCTTTGTTCTTCATGGATTAGACCTTGTGAGCTTCCCTACATGATCAAGGCACATATGAAATTCTTTCTGGTGTTGCTATGCTGAGTTTTCTGGCATCTGATGAATTATGAGACTATGTTCAGTTTGTGATAGAGTAATATATTTGGTTCTTATCTTGTATATTTTTATTCATAAGTAATTCTTGCATGTTCTCCGCTGTTGTTTACTGCTTTCGCCAATTAGTAGGTAGTGAACCCAAGAGGGAACGTTATGCTCGATTGTGGGTTCATGCCCCCTGATGACCAGCTTGAGTGACAGAAACATGAGTCTAGGGGATGTGTTGTTGCCACAAGGGGGAAAACGGTGCTTTTAATTGCGGTTGCAAGAATTGTTTACTTTACACAAAGTTCTTTTAATGCAGTTGTATGTTGCTTTGGGTTTACACTTTGGGTGAGGCTCGCAACTTAATACCAGCGAGATGTTCTGGATAGATATCTCAAGGTAGATGATTAGTAGTAAATGCAGTTTGTGATGCCCCCAAAATCGAATCGTGTACAGTAATCATACACGCAAGGTACACGATCGAGATCAGGGACTCACGGTGAGATATCACAATACAACTCTACAAATAAAATAATACAAGTTGTTTAATACAAGCCAGGGGCCACGGGGGCTCGAATACAGCAGCTCGAAAGAACAGAGTTAGCGGAAGCAATAGTATCTGAGTACAGACACAAGAGCACAAGTTTCCCTTAATAAGGCTAGCACAAAATAACAACAGATCGTAAAGGTGAGGCCTCCTGCCTAGGAACCTCCAAATTACTCCTGGTCAACAGGGAACTCGGCGTCGTAGAAGGCATCGATGATCTTAATGTTGCGGTGGTCGGCATCGGGGATCTCCTGCTCCTGGACTCCAAGGCTCCAACATCGACTGCAGCGGCCGATCAGGCAAAACAAAAAGGGGGAAATAAAGCAAGGGTGAGTATCTAGCATACCCGCGAGTCTTATGTCCGCTACTAAGAATTCATGCATTTGTATCAAAAGGAAAGGGGAGGTTGTATATAGTGGACTGCAAGGTATAAATCAGAATAAGGATGAGAAGCTAGGCCTATCGAAGACTAGCATCTTCCGACGAGTCTTGCAGTACAAAAAGAGTATCAGCCAACAATTCAATAGCATGAATGTAATAACAATGCAGCAGAAGTTGCTGCAGCATTGTATAATAGTAAGTTGTAATAATTAACAATTATATTTGCCTCCGAATTTCCTACCTCGACTCCCTGCGAGGAAGAGAAACTGGAACCAACAATTTAATAGTAGTAGTTTGTAGTAGTAGGCTCTCGCTTCAGCATAAAGCGCCGTGTTACCGTGGACACGGCTATTCGAATAGATCAAACTCCCTGCAGGGGTGCACTACTATTTAGCCTGCACTCTCGGATCTCCAGGGTGGCGTACACCTTGTTAGGGAATGCCCCACTGAGGCTATCCGACACGCCGAGGCCCATCCTATGACTCATCAGAGAGGTCCCCGCCGGTCTAAAGTCTTAAGTGCAAGGGGGTCTTGGACCGTCGCCCCTCGCCCTCCGGGTCGTTGTGCGCCAGGTGATTCCACGCATCTCTTCCAGGATGCGGATCGACCCAACCACAATGTTGAACTGGACGTCTTTCAGAGCTTTCAAACGAGACCACAACGCGGAGGGCCCACACAATAATCCCACGTGAAGGTAGTACGTACATGCCTTTGCGGCCTCTCAAGTCATCCACCTGAACATTAGGCATTTTCTTATTTATTGTCGGGACAACCGTTATCGTTGCCCCTTATCTGGGTGAGTCGCGGACAACGACAACAACCAGGTCCACCCCCATAACCAGAGCCGGTGGCGGCCTTCCCTGTCGTCCCACCAACTCGTGCGGTTACCAACAAGGTGAACCATCTCCTTACCTTATCTCGCGTGTGCTCTTTGAAGAGCTCGACTTTCGTACTACTAGGTATCTCACGGCCAACGAGCAAGGATCAGGTCCACGATGGTATCCGCCTGTCCTGCCGTCCCGATACATTCCCTGCGCAGGCACGTTGGGTCACCCGACTCCTTACCTTTAAGGACACCAGTTGATTAGGTGCCTACCATAAAGTGAAACCAGGAGGTATCACCCTCGATGGTACACTTGAACAGGTTCGACCGAGATATCAGTGGAATGAACTAAAGAGATAAACCTCGTATCATCCCGGTGATGCTACGCTACTGAGCCTACGAGAGTGAAATACGATTCCATCCACTCATAAGTCGAACTCGAAGCGACTCGGCGGAGTCTCGCAGTTGTAGATTCCCTAGGGCGTCTGCATTGATCCGTAACTGTTGCAGTTATAATATTTTGTAATCCGCGTTCACTCACCAAAGTGATCACGACCCGCTATTATAAACATAGCTAATAATGCGCAGGGTTCACTGCTGAATAGAATATAATTATAAGGCAGCATAGGATAAAGGAAGGCAAATATGGGGGCGACAATGACAAGCTATGCAATTGAATAGGTAAGCAACGTAGCAGCAGCAACAATGCCTAGTGCAAGAAATTTACGGAAAAGATAGGCGATATTTGGGGAAGGAGAATGGCTCTGCTTGCCTGGAAGCTCGACAGTAGAGGTACGGTCGTCGACGAAGTAGTCGATCACAAGGGCATCGGCAGTGGACGTCGAGACTACCGGACAATAAGAGAGGGGGAAGAAACAATAAATACACGGCAATAATAGCAATACGAATACAAAACATGGCAAACGTTAAGCTAGAGGTGAACTAACGCGGTGCTACATGTTGCAGACGAAACAGGAATTCAACCGGCAATTTTACCGGTTCCAGGCAATTACCGGAAAGTGCAATCAGAGGGGGAATGTCTCGTGTGCGGTATGTTAGAGGGGTGTGGTGGGGTATGGATAGAGTATTCGTATTTGTTATATTTTTCTGATCAATTTTCATGTATAAAGTTTTTCCATCTGATATATGGTTTAAAAGATATTAATTTCTATAGTTCAAATCATTTTAAAGTATTTTCTGGAGTTCTTTTATTATTCAAACAGCATTATCCACAACAGTCATGTTGACTGGTCAACCTTATAGGTGGGGCCCTATTGTAATTGGCACAGATCTAACAAATTCATTTTAAAAAAAATAAGCATGAGGGCCCACATGTCATTAACTTATTATTTTATAAAAAATATTTTTATTTAATTAATCAACAGGTGGGGCCTAGGTGTCATGGACACAGATATTTTTAGCAACTTTTCTATTTGTTTTAAATACACATTAAAGTGTGGGGCCCATATGTAAGTGACACAGGGGAGGGGTTATTTCATTTAACTAACGAAGGATCATTAGGGGAGTGGGGCCTCTGTCAGTGGGGGTTAGGGGAATTAGCTAGGGGATTAAGGGGATTAGTCAAGCGAGGCCCACTGTCAGTGGGCAGGGGGAGGGTTAGGCCATGGCTAACACCTCGCTAGCCGGCGTCCAGGTTCACGGCGGCGAGGTCCCCGGCGGGGTCCCGGGTTGCGGGGGCGAAGGCCGGCGCGGGGAACGCGTCCCGCGCACGCGGATGGGTCACGAGGGGGGCAGGGGGCGCGGGGTGCGCGGCTAAGGTGAGCTCGGCGGTGGACGAAGCACCACTCCGACGAGGACGGTGCGGGGAGACCAAATCGGCGAGAAAAACAGGGGCAAACTGGGCGACGACTTAAAGTGGATGAAGGGGAGGGCTCGGGGAGGCCGAGCTCGCGTTGCCAACGACGAATTGACACCCACGATGCAGCGGCCGTGGAGGGGAAGATGGCGGCGCTAGCGATTTGGGCGGCGTTTCGGCACGAATTGGGGGGGGAGGCGCAGGCAACGAGGATGAGGGGTGAGAGTCACCCGGACACGCTCCGGTCGAAAGGGGGGGCGGTGGCCACGCAGAAGACGGCTCGCGTGCCCACGGCGGTGACGATGGCGTGGTTGTGGCGCGCACGAGCCCATGCGGGCGTAGGGGCGAGCGGGAGAGAGAAGAGATGGGGGGTCTAGGGTTCCAGGGCGAGGCGCGCGGGGACTTATCCCGTCGGCGGCGCCGTGGATGGCCGCCACGGCATGGTCGATCACCGTGGCTGGCATGGATGACTCCATGGTTCCCCTATGAACAGGGGAGGGGGAAGGGGGAGCCAGGGTGTGCTGGCTGGTGGGGGGGAGGGTAGATTGGCCGAGGTGGGCCTCGCCCACAGCGTAGGATAGGGTTGTTTTATTTCTTTTCTTTTTCTATTTTTTGTTTTCTGTTATTTTCTTTTTGTATTGCTTTTAGTTGGTTTTATAATTTTGTAAAATATTTAATAGGTTCCATAATAAGTGTAACACCATACTGAGGTACCACAAAAAGTTTGGGAACTAGCTAAAATGATTTAACATTTTCCTTTAATCTGCAAAGGCTAATTGACGCTGCTTTGGCTCTGGTTTTAATCGTTTGGATTATTCAGTAGCTCAATAATTTTGCAAAGCTGGTTAACAATGGTCCACTGATTATTTGTGATTTAACAAAAGTGGTTGCACAAATTTTGTTCAAGGTTTATTTCCACATAGATTTGGAATTTTTATTTGGGTTGAACTTGAACAAGCCTTGATCAAGGGTGATCATTATTCGCATCATCATGATGACTTGGCATTAGATAAGGTGATCACTGTAGCGTGACACCCGGGGTGTTACAAATCTCCCCCACTACAAGGAATTCTCGTCCCGAGAATTAAAAGTAGGGAAAGGGGTAAGGTTTCGGTTTCGTATACTAACGATTCTTTTGGTTCTTGTTATCTTTCTCGAAGGGGTTGATCCCTAATGATGTGGTTTTCATTTCTCTGTATTGGTGTATCTCGACGAGTTGTTATCCTTCTTCGGGGTCTTCATCGTACTTACAAACAGGATGAGGGGGTAAACTCAAGGGGTCGGATCGGTACAAGGTTAATCAACCGAGGTTGTCCATGGGAATGGGGAACAAATTATCTTCTGAGTTTATACCCAGGGGAATACAATGAGAGAAACAAAGGAATGCATGAGAAGTTTCAAGCGGACAGACATGCATTCGATGCCGATGACGGATGATGAAAAGGGGGTCGAGAGCATCAGGCATAAGCGTGATATCAGGTTAAATATAGCAAGGTAGATGACAAGAGTCAGGTTTCGATCCTGTGGAACTGTGGGTTATGGGGCCACATTGAATAAGAAGGGTGGCGACATTCCAAGCGATCGCGATGCAAGGTTTGTTAGAGAACAGTTCGTCAGTTATCTTGGCAATGACGTCGATACCAAGGGCGACGAACGAAAAGAATCACGGACGAGGGGGTGACCCCACGACTCCTATGGATGAGCCTACCGGGTGTACCAGAAGACAGAAGGCCCACAAAGATGCCGCCTGGGCCCAGTCTTGGCCCACTAGTGGCACCGATGTAGGAGTCCACGAGTCATAAGGAAGGTGCAAACTTGCCTTACGAAACAAGATCATGGTTAGGAAACCTCATCTATAATCCAGGACGGACTCCCCGAGACCTAGCGTAATATATAAGGGCTAGGAGGGGAGACGTCCAAAGGAAGCAATACACAATTCGTAACCTAGCCTTGTGCGCACTAGCCTCGGCTCCCTTGTAATCGCTATCTCCAATCAATAATATCGAGCAGGAACATATCCTCCTGTTAGCCGACGAGCTTATCGTCCAACCTGTGCCTCTCATGACTAACCCAGGGTCCCTGACCATGGGATTTTCCGGGGTACATCCCCTTCAATTGGCGCCGTCTATGGGAACTACACAGGTTGGAATTAAGATCTCGGCGGTTTCGTCTCCGGAAAGCCGCAACTCAACGGAAAGAACCAGATGCAATCTACCCGAGGAATTCTAGATCACGGCGAACATCTCTGCCGCCCCGGCAAGATCGCTCGGCCAGCAGCCGTGCCAAGACCAATACTACGGAGGAAATCGAGCCCACCGCCAGCGAAGGAGAACTCGACGACCCAAAAGAAAGGATCGAGGGTTCTACACGGAGATCTCGATCGACGAACTACAACACGAAGAGGAAGACCTACCGACCACTCGACGACCCACCGCCACCCGAGAACCCGCCGCACAACAAGACACTGACTCCGAGCTCGAGATCAGCGACCTCCAAGACCATCGCCAACAAGGAAGAAATCGACGACCCAGAAGGCAGGCGCGAGGATCCTACGGAGCGATTCCACTCGACGAGTCGAACTATACAGCCGCACGATCGCCGACCACTCGACGACCCACCGCCGCGCGGACAGCCACCACCCGCCAGGATAGCGACTCCGAGACTCGGACCGGCGAATAATACGACCCAGATCGAAGGCCAGATGAATTCGCCAATCTCCTAAGGAACCAGAATCTAAGTGCAGGGATCGAAGTCGACCCGCGAGCTCACGAGCACCCAGCGGAGCATGCACTGTTCTTCCGAATCTTAAGGAGGAAACGGCACGCCGGATCTGGCAAGCTCACGGCCAGGGAACAGCTAGAAGGACCATGCACGATCCACTGCTTCGAAGACAACTGGGGAAACATCAGATCGAGCCACACCCTGGGAGACTGCCGCATGTTCAACGAACTCGCCGACAGCCTCAAGGAGGAAAAACAGCAAGAAGCCAAGCGCGCCCGACGAGCCGAGCAGTCGCCCACTCACGGACAGGTGTACACGATCCAAGAAGGCAAGGTATAACAAGACCAACAGGACGCCTACACCCTGCAGGCTAGAGCAGCCGAGAATCTTAACGCAGTCGAAGTCTATCAGCTACAAGACACAGAAACCAGCATCACGTTCTCCCAGAGCGACCACCCGCCTGCAGTCCCAAGGCCGGGGCACGCGCCCCTGGTCCTCGACGCTCAAATCGGAGGGTACGACATGGACAAAATCTTCATGGACGGAGGCAACATCATGAACATAATCTTCGTCAGCACCCTGCGCAAGATGTTGATCCCTCGATCAGTATGGAATAAATCAAGCACCGTGTTATACGGAGTAGTCCGAGGAGAAGCAGCTACTTCCCTTGGATTAATCGAGCTCGAAGTCGTCTTCGGCAACAGACGCAATTTTTTTCGCAAGACGCACCCTCGAGTTCGAAGTACTCGATTGGCAATCACAGTACCACGCCATATTAGGGCATCCAGCGTTCGCACAATTCATAGCGATTCCGCACTACGCCTACCTTAAACTCAAGATGCCAGGATCTGCGGGCGTCATCACAGTCAACGGGAGCTTCATCAAGTCAGACAAATGTGACCGCGATTTCCACAAAGTCTCTGACACCTTCGGAGCCAAGCAAGATCTCACAGAAATATCCATGGCGACAGATAAAAGCACCTCCCCACTAGCAGGCAGAAGCGAGTCAAAAGAGCATGGACGGGAATCCAGGATCGACAGCGACGAGGTCAAACACCAAGTACACCCGACAGACTCAGGAAAAGCAGGACACCCCAAAATGCCCTTCGGCTTAAGCAGCGCAGGAGCAATATACAAGCGAATGGCGCAATCACACATGAGAAACCGGATCGGTGGAAACATTCAGGCCTATATAGACGAGACCATCACAACAATCAAAGGACTCGGACCCGAAGCAGACACGGAGGATGACAACACAGTTGAACCAGCACAAGTAGCAGCCGCAGACCCAATAGTTAATGAAGAATCCCACAACGCAGACGAGGAGCCAGAGCCACCAATCTTGGAGAGAGCCACTCCACAGGTTCCTAATCGACGGCATCCTACCGCAGGACGTCGCAGAAGCCAAACGAATTAATCGGCGCTCCAAAACATTCACAGTAATCAACGGACAACTCTACAAGCGCGGCATTTCCCGGGTCCTAGACAAATGCATAGACGAGGAAGACGGCAAGACCCTACTACTGGAGATCCATGAAGGCACCTGCGGGCACCATGCCTGTAGTCGAGCACTCGTGGCAAAAGCCTTTAGAACAGGACTTTATTGGCCAACAGCCATGAGGAACGCAGAGGACATCATGCGGCGTTGCAGGGCCTGCCAAAAATTTGCCAGCAGACCACACGCTCCAGCCTTAGAATTCAAGACCATACCACCCTCATGACCGTTCGCCATCTGGAGACTCGACATGGTGGGCCCGCTCAAAAAATCTTCAAAGGGAGAAATAACCCACCTGCTAGTAGCAGTCGACAAATTCACCAAGTGGATCGAAGCAGCACCCATTACCAGCAATACAGCCCTCACGACAGCAAATCTTATCAAATCAATTACCTTCAAGTTCGGAAAGCTGCACAACATCACCACGGACAACAGTATGAACCCCAAAGCGGCAGAGCTCCAGAACCTCTACGAAGAGCTGGGCATCAAAGTCAATTATGCACCAGTCGAACACCCGCAGTCCAACGGCCAAGTGGAGAAAGCAAACGGCCTAGTATGCGGAGGACTCAAAAAGCGGATCCTCGCACCACTCGAGCAGGCTGCGGGCAATTGGATATAAGAACTCCCTGCCGTACTATGGATCCTACGCACCACCCCGAATACTGCAACCCAGTACACACTTTATTTATGGTGTACGGGTCGGAGGCGGTGCTACCACATGACCTCAAATTTGGGGAACCCCGGATCTCAGGGTACGAAGAAGAGGAAGCAGAAGAAGCGCTGCAAGATGAAAAAGACACAGCAGACGAAGCAAGGGACACAGCCCTAGCAAAGTCAGAGGGATACCAGGACAAACTGCGCACTTACCAAAGCAGTCGCCTGCGCACCAGAACCTTCAATAAAGGTGACCTTGTCCTACGGCTCATACAAGAGAAAGTTCACAAGCACACCCCCCAATGGGAAGGACTGTTCATAATCACAGAAGTCATAGGAGGAGGTGCCTATAGACTGAAGAACCCGAAGAATGACGAGGACGTGGGAAACCCATGGAACGTAGCGAACCTACGCCTGTTCTACCCATAGTCTCCACCAGCCACGCTCATCTGGCAGCTCATGTAAACCTTCGATGCAATAAAATGATGTTGCCCAAATCCTACCAAAACAAAGCACTCGGGGGCTCGAGCACAAAGACTCCCCCCGAGAGACGCTATCGTCGCAACCGTGATCTATTACCAAAGCACTCGGGGGATCGAGCACAAAGACTCCCCCCGAGAAACGCTATCGTCGCAATCGCGATCTCTCACAAAAGTGCTCGGGGGCTCGAACACAAAGACTCCCCCCGAGAGACGCTATCGTCTCAATCGCGATCTATTACCAAAGAACTTGGGGGCTCGAGCACAAAGACTCCCCCCGAGAGACGCTATCGTCGCAATCGCGATCTATTACCAAAGCACTCGGGGGCTCGAGCACAAAAACTCCCCCCGAGAGACGCTATCGTCGCAATCGCGACCTCTCACAAAAGCACTCGGGGGCTCGAGCACAAATACCCCCGAGAGACGCTATTGTCGCAATCGCAACCTTTCACAAAAGTACTCGGGGGCTCGGTTGCAAAATCTCCTCCCAAGAGACATCGTCGTAGCTCATGCAGTCCAAAGCTCAAAAGGGACCAAGCAAAAACCAATCGACAAGCGCCACCCGTTGAACTCTGTCCGGAATCAAAGGGAAAGACACGGCTATAACTAGATGGAACACCCTGTACACCGAAGAAATATGGACGGAGTGCAGGACGCAGAAAAATATTTAAGTCTTCACCTAATCGCCAACGATCACCTAAAGACTCGGGGGCTACTCCCATCGGGAGCGCTGTCGCGCACCCGATAAAAGACAGGAAATAATGGAAGAATGACAAAGGAAACAGATCTCAGCCTACGTTCGACTCTACGACTCAAACGTAGCCTCGGGGGCTACTCCCATCGGGAGCGCTGTCGCATACCCGATAGAACCCACAAAGCGAAGCTCTAATGAACTTGAAGACAGCTTTCGATCGCCAAGGACTCGAAGACAACTCTCGTTTGCAAAGGACTCGAAGACAGATTCCATTACAATGACTCAAGCATAGTTTGCATTACAAGGGCCCGAAGATCATTCTTAGTACAAAAGATTCGAAAGTACATTGGATAGAAGGAAGATCTGGTGGCTCGAGGGCAATCCTCATTACATGGTGAACTAACCTAGCTACAAAAGGCACAAATAAGCCTACAGCATCAGTCACCCAAAGAATTATGACTTCTACATGAGTGCCCATGCTGGGATGATTGGCACCAAGACAGCGAGCATCATCACAGACAAAGGAGGAGTCGAAGCAGCAGGCTCATGATGTCAATGACATAACAACAAGTGAAGCTCGACTCATTTGCAGAACAGTTGAAGACGATGCTCCACCAGCTTCTTCTCCTGCTCCACCAGCTTCTTCTCCAGCTCTACTCGAGCTGCCGGCGAAGATGATGCTGCCACCTCCAGTTCTACAAGGTCGCCTCGCGCGCCCGCTTGACTGGTTGTTTGACGTCGAGATCCTCTTCAGAACCGGAGGGGGGAAGTAGTTGAAGACAGCTCCGCATCAGCACCCGAAGAGTCACCGGAGGAGGAAGCAGTTGAAGACGCAGACGAAGGACTCCTCGACCTGTCAGAACCATCACTGGCTGTCTCCGGCCAGTACGGATCCATGCAGTTGCCTCTCGGGTCAAAAGCACGGATGACAAGAGTGTCTTTACCATCAAAACGGCAACAAAGAGTGTCACCATCACGCAAGTTCAACCGAAGAGCACAGGATTTCCAACTTAACATAAGAAGGAGATCGAGCGCACCCCTGAAGACGAAGCAGCAAGCCATCAAGGCCACAGACAGAAACAATGGCAGCAAAGGCAGAAGGAAGAAGAATACGAGCAGTGCCCCGGCCACAGACGTGCAGGAGAAAGTCATAACACCAAACGCCCTCCTCCGAGGAAGAGGAGGAAGGCACCAACACTTCACCATGACGACCACCGCGAGAAGAGCGTGGAGTACGACCACCACGGCCGCGGCCAGCACGGCCACGGCCAGTTATACCAGCTCCACTCTTGGGTGCCATGAGAAGAGGAAGAGAAAGAGAAGCAAGATGAGTAGAGGACGAATACCGCTGCTAGAAGAAAAGGAGGGTCCTATTTATATCACAAACCCCACATAGAAGCTCAGACGACGGGAGCCATTAATTCAAAGGCCAAGCACGCCGGGCGATTCGAAGTCCGAGACAAAGATGCCTTTACACGGGAGGCACAGTGCGCTGGATGCTTCAAATCTCGCGCATTTTCAATACGTGCATCAATAACTCAACAGGCGGTTGCAGCACGCCACCAAAATCCATCATTATGACCGGTCATGCAGACATGATGGTTAGCAGCCAGAGCATCTTTTGACGGTCCTCCAGCAAGGAGATAGTTATCTTCACCAAACAAGAGGTAAATTAAAGAGGCAGTTAGCAGAAGAGGCAGCTTGCAAGCACCATTTTTGCATAGTTTAAATACATTTTTCAGATATATCTAACTCCCATCGGGAGCGTATCCACCGGCGAGAGTTTCGGTTGCTCCCTCACCCAGAAGAAAAAATGTGCTCGAGTGATCACTCGCACCTACGAGAGTCTCAGGTGCTCCCTCACCTAGAAGCAAAAACGTGCTCGAGTGATTACTCGCACCCATGAGAGTTTCGGGTGCTCCCTCACCACGACGCGAGATGAGCAGACTTGCACTCGCCAGATTGAGCGGTCCCGGAGTATCGGGTGCTCCCTCACCCCGAGAGCAAAAGAGATATTCGATTGATTACTCGCAAAACTCTATATACTCAAGCACTCGACGACCTCCCGAGAAAATATCCCTCTACGCCCGAGCACTCGGAGAAGCTCCACGAGTGACCGCTAAAACCGCCCACTTGATTGTTTATTCCAAGTGGGTGCATTATCTACTAGGCTCCGCGCCTCAATAAAAATACATATTCCTGGAACACGATACACTGTGCCCAGATGCCACGCAAGCTTAGCGTGTAGGTAAGACCCCGCTACGAAGATCGGCCGGGCTGGGACTTGCCGAAGAGAGATTTCACTCCCAACCTTTTCCATGCGCATGCATGATAGAAAAAGCCGGGCGGACGCGCCTAGGCTACGAACTTCACTGGCGGAAATTGATCACTGTAAGACCTGCAGCGGCATGACTTTTGCTAGACACCAGTGTTCCAAGATCATGTCGAGGGACATGGGTTTGATTGGGCTACTGCGGTTTTTTCCACTAGTGCAATTCACCAAGGCTCGACCAGTCGACACCTTGGGCCCTTTCAGCTTAGCATCCGTCGAAACAGGTTTTGTCATGGCCCCAGACTGCCAGCGACCCGCGGTTGAACCGTGCATACATCAAAACGACGCTAGAGTGGATTCGAGTCCCTACGCGCCTCTTCGAGTCTCCCAGGCACTCGGGGGTTACTGACGAGGGGGTGACCCGACGACTCCTATGGATGAGCCTACCCGGTGTACCAGAAGACAGAAGGCCCACAAAGATGCCGCCTGGGACCAGCCTTGGCCCACTAGTGGCATCGACGTAGGAGTCCGCGAGTCATAAGGAAGGTGCAAACTTGCCGTACGGAACAAGATCATGGTTAGGAAACCTCATCTGTAATCCAGGACGGACTCCCCGAGACCTAGCCTAGTATATAAGGGCTAGGAGGGGAGACGTCAAGAGGAAGCAATACAAGATCTGTAACCTAGCCTTGTGCGCACTAGCCTCGGCTCCCTTGTAATCGCCATCTCCAATCAATAATATCGAGCAGAAATGTATCCTCATGTTAGCCGACGAGCTTATCGTCCAACCTGTGCCTCTCATGACTAACCCAGGGTCCCTGGCCATGGGATTTTTCGGGGTACATCCCCGTCAATCACTTTCCCGCTCGTTCATAAGAGGAAGACCAATTGGAAAAACTCTTGTCCATCGGTGGTAACCGAAATGTCATCAACAATGGCAACAAGGTGTTACTAACGATGTTGTACACCGAGGTGTTTACATAAGCAGGGGAATTATCACTGCTTAGGTTATAATGATCGCAAGAGAGGTTAAACAGACCAATGGAAAAGAAAATTTGATTGTCTGATCAAACAGACCAATGGAAGGAAAATGTGACGATACGCAAGTATTAGGTGTATATATTTCCCAAGGGAAAGCAGAACAAGTTATACATGACCAAGTTTGTATTGGCAGAGAGTCAAGGGAGGTTGTCGATGATAACACAAATCATTGAGGAGCAAGGATGGTATTTCACACGATGAATCCGATTGACACATGGAAGAAGACATGTAAGATTAGTCGGATAATAATCCACCAAAGGTCGGGTGGTCCGCAAAGAATATGATGTGAGTATCGGCACTCAACCAGAAGGAGAAAGAATGCAAAGGCATCGGGTGATAGAAGCATCGGAATAATTCGATGCTTAAGTACAAGGTAATTATGATTTCCAGACGAGTAGGTGGATGTAATTATCCATACGGACTTATCGGTGGTAGGGGAATGCAAAGGCGATGAACACGTAGGTTCTCGGGAATTTATCGGAAAGTAATCTTCGGAATATTCAGGTGAAGCAAGCGATCATCTTGGGTGAAGGGCTCTCCGGAAGGACAGAGGTGTGAGAACCTAAAGTCAGAGTTAGTTGAACCTTTAACCCGAAAGAGGACAGAGGTTAGGTGCGGATAAAAAGATCCTAATACCACCAAGTTTGCGACATGGGCCGATATGACACACGACACTATTAGCAAACTAGTTTTGAAAAGACTAGACTTGACTTCGACCAAGGAGTTGGAAGGGGGTTTCCTACAGGTAGTCGGCTCTAATACCAACTTGTGACGCCCCCAAAATTGAACCGTGTACAGTAATCATACACGCAAGGTACACGATCAAGATCATGGACTCACAGTGAGATATCACAACACAACTCTACAAATAAAATAATACAAGTTGTTTAATAAAAGCCAGGGGCCATGAGGGCTCGAATACAACAGTTCAAAAGCACAGAGTTAGCGGAAGAGATAGTATCTGAGTACAGACACAAGAACACAAGGTTTCCTTAAGAAGGCTAGCACAAAATAACAACAGATCGAAAAGGCGAGGCCTCATGCCTGGGAAACTCCAAACTACTCCTAGTCAACGAGGAACTCGACGTCGTAGAAGGCATGGGGGATCTTCATGTTGCGGTGGTCGGCATCGGGGATCTCCTTCTCCTGGATTCCAAGGCTCCAACGTCGACTGCAGCGGCCGATCAGGCAAAACAAAAAGGGGGAAATAATGCAAGGGTGAGTTTTTGATGTCTACGAACGCTTCTATTCTTGTAGACTATGTTGGGACTCCAAGCGTAGAGGTTTGTAGGACATCAGCAATTTCCCTCAAGTGGATGACCTAAGGTTTATCGAACTCATGGAAGTAGAGGTTGAAGATGGTCTCTCTCAAGCAACCCTACAATTAAGATACAAGAAGTCTCTTGTGTCCCCAACACTCCTAATATAACTAGGAGTTGTATAGGTGCACTAGTTCGGCGAAGAGATGGTAAAATATGGGTGATAGGTGTGGCAAAGCAAGGTAATATAAATCTGTAATAAAAAATGCAGCAAGCAAACATGTGACAAAAGTGAGCACAAACGGTGTAACAATAAAACATGCAATGGAGACGCACTCGCAGGTCATTCCTTTGTGGTCAAGAGAGGACGAGGATTATGTAGGGCTACAAAAGCACACCACAAAGTTCATAGTTCTCAATCTATGGATTTCCAATGTCACCGCGGCCATCCAAAGAGAGTACCACAATCACCACAACATATTTCAAGGATAGTCAAAGACAAGCACCAAGAGACTCTCAATCTTAAATCAACACACAAAAGAAGAAATCACTCATGAAAATATTCTTCTAATCCATGTCCAATAGACCGTTATCACCTTGGTCCCAGGGATTATACTAGATAAGATCAAGTGAGTACATCAATCTAATAAATAGAGGTAGGGGAAATATCATGGGATCATCCTAGATTAACATAGCCTATGATTAGAACGAAGATCACATCATGGGAGAGAAAATTGACCACATAGCTACTGTAGAAACCTTAGCCCCGAGGGGAACTACTCACACATGGAAATTGTGAGAGAGAGAGTTGTTGATGCAGAGGTGCATCCTGGAGGAGATGAAGGAGACGGCGGCGACGGCGGCCACGGCGATGCCCACGGCCACGGCGGTGGCCACGACCCTTAGGGGCAGCGGCCCTTGGCCCCCTTCTTCTTCCTTGGAGATGGTGCTGCTGTGGAGATTGATCTCCCCCTCAAGACGGCTGCCAAGGGGGAGGAAATTTCGTGGTGCCCTTTGACCTAGGTTTCCTCTTTATATACACTCTCGGATTCCCGTCATCCAGATTACGTCTTCGGTATTTTGGGCCTACAGGGAGCATCCGAACTCCGATTGGGCCGAATATTATGTCTAGATCCACCGGAAAAAAATTGCCTACAACTTTTTAGTTTTACGTTTTTCCGTTTGATACCGTCTTCTAGCGTTTCCGAGGCGATCTTTAAAACCTGTCTGGTGGGTACAGATTTCGAGAGAGTTAGAGTCCAACTCCTACCAGGCTTCTTTTGTGATTTTTCCTTTATCCAAGTAATTCCTACACATAACGTACAAAAAAATACTTGTGCACTCTTGCAACCATTAATAGGTTAGTTCCAAAATATGTTATAAAAAGATATGAAAATGTATAAATAATAGCAATATCACACAAAACATACGTGGAGCAAGCAGAAATTATAGATACGTTTGGGACGTACCAATCTCCCCAAGCTTAATTCATGCTCTTCCTCGAGTAGGTAAATGATAACAGGCAAAAATTTTGTGGTGACATGGTAGCAACCATATAAGGACTTTGAAAAGTAAAGAAATCAAGGTATGTGATTCAATTCAAGTCATAACAGGCAAGAGTCTATATTAGCATTGAAACAAGCAACTTAAGAACATAAAGGTGCAAGATCTCTCGCTGTCCGTGACTCGAATGTCTCCAAATGGTGTTTGCGTGCAAGAAAGGGGATAGGGATATACGAGAGAGTAAAACATAATTTTTATTGTTGAGAACTTAATCTACTAAAGTTTCACACTTGGTCTTCTTTGGAATCTTATCTTGACTCATCCCCAGACCACTAGCCAGGTACAAGTCAAAATGATCCACTCCCTTTCGATATTTTGAGCACTAATGCAATGGATGAGCGTAAGCAAGAAAGTTGACACTTAGGATGGAAAAGAGAGAAATATGGTGGAGGAGGAAGACAAAAAGGATGAGAAATGCTTACATCAATGAGGACAATCATAGGCGAGAGAGCCAAATGATAGATATGATGTGAGGAGTAGGGATTGCCATGCAATGGATGCACATGTGAGCTAAAAGCTCTCCAAGGGAACTAGTGGGAGTGCATCCAACTTGCTTGCTCAAGAAGACCTAGAGCTCGTTTGAGGAGGCTCATCATTGGAATATACAAGCCAAGTTCTATAGTGTGAAGGGTACCCACGTAGCTATATGCATGTATGATGATCTCTATGGAGAACAAGGGATAGAGGATGAAGTACTAGTGTGGATCTCCCAAAAGGAATACTAGTGTGCCCCCTTCTCTCTTTTTATTTATTTTTTCTCCTTTTTCTATTTTTTTGTATTTTTTTGGTGGCCTCAATGGCTCTTTCTATTTCTCTCATTTGTCCTCTTTGGGATCTTTTGATTTTGTCCTCCTTGGGATCTTTTCCCCACTTTAGGGGCAATACTCTATATTTTACAAGAATATAGGAGATCTTTCACACTTTACAAGGGTACTCACATAAAGAAGATGTAACAATCATGATGCAAATGTATGCCTCTGCCAGGATAGCAGGATATGCAATGATACTAGCGCGTCATGTAGCAATGATTAGGGCAAGGCCCAACTAGCATGCCGCTCATCGGTCAAGCAAGTAGCATGTATGACATGAAGATCAAGTAATGATAAGGTGGATGTTGCATGGAAATGTATCTCGGAAAGGCTATGGAAATGCCTTTATAGGTAGGTATGGTGGCTGTTTTGAGGAAAGATATAGGGAGGTTTATGATAACAGAGCGTATCATGCCAAGGGTTTGGATGTACCGGCGAAGGTGGACGCCAACTCTCGGAGTGAGAAGAAGGCAATGCACGGCACGGGAGAGGCTAGCAATATGAGGAGGTGGAAGTGTCAACTGTTAATACTTAGATTAGTCCGAAGAACTCACGCACTTATTATCGGTAACTCTCAATCTAATAAGGAGGGTCAAAAAGAGACAAGTACCCCGAGGAGGAGTGTATGGGGGTTTGGTTATCCTTGCGCATGCTCGACTCATGGTACGTGAGTGTACTCTAATATCCGATCCCTCCAAACATTAGTGATCCATCTAGTAGCTAGCGTTCTCAACTAGTTTTTGTAGGTTTTGAAAATAAACACGTATTGCCCAAAATATGACACCTATCACTAATAGGCTAGAGCTCTTGACACCAAAAGTTCCAACATTACTCACATCAATGCCTCAAAACTATTACAAGTTACTACTGAAATTAAATAGCAACCTCAATCACCTACTTCTAAAAAACAAGACATAACTCAGTGCAACAACCAACTCTCTTAACAAGATGAACATGAAAACTAAAGAGAGTTCCAGCGACAAACTAAAAAAATCCAACGCTCTTGCTAAGACAAACTAAGACTAAAACTAGAAATGGCAGTAGCTACGAAGAGATAAAGAACACATAACAGCAAAAAGATAGGCATGAAGAATCTTATGATGTGTTCTATATTTCGAAAGTGGAGCGTGTTTCTCTCCCACAAAAAGTAAGACGGGATCTAACTTGTTATGAATAGCAAGAAAAGCTAAAGAAAACTAAAAATAAAACCTAAGAGCGAGAAGCTCCAAGCATAGCACATAACGCATGAAGTGATAAAAATATAGTGAGACGAATGACGAACCGATGATTGTTGATGGAGAAGGGGATGCACGGGGGCATCCCCAAGATTAGACGCTTGAGTATCCTTGAATATTTATTGAGGATGCATGGGTGCATCCCCAAGCTTGAGCGCTTGACACTCCGGAATCTTCTTTCATCATCTTCCATCGCACACTTGAAAACTCCCTTCATACATAACTCATCATAAGCTGATTAGAGAGGTTAGTACCCTTAATAATTAAATTTTCCCCACTGGATATAAAGATATTCTTGAAGAGATATTGTTTCTAAATATTTCCAAAAGGTTTTTGCAAAGAAAAAGCAAGCTTAAGGTTTGTAAAAGTTAGGAGAGACAAAACGTGGTAGAATCTGTGAAAAACTGAACAGCAGGTAGTAAAGAATTTTTTAGGGGTACTTCTTCAACTCAAATTAAAAAACTCAGAACATACGAAAGTTCCGTGATTGTATAGAGAACGTTGTATACAAAATTCAGCTCAAACGTATGAACTGGTCATTTGATCTGATTTTTCCCGTTAGGGGGATAGAACCTGTTTTCTGGACAACATGTCACAACTTTAACTTCCCTTGTCACATGAGGCTATAACTTGGCACAAAGCTTTAAAATAAAGATACAATGATGTTTGTACAGTAGTAAAAATCATCAAGACCACTAAAAACAGAAAGTAAAAACATAAAGTAAAGATAACAAGGGTTGTCTCCCTAGAGCTCTTTCTTTATAGCCATAAAGATAGGCTTAAGATTTTAGTGATGCTCTCATAGGAATAAGAGTTTAAGAATAAAATAGAGCATCAAGAAGCAAATACCTAACGCATTTAAGTCTAACATGCTTCCGATGCAAAGGGATCTTGTAGAGAAATAACTCATTGAAGCATAAAGATATTAGCATAGGAAGGCAAAACAAGTGCAACTTCAAAACTTTCAACATAAAGAGAGGGAATTTGATATTATTGAAATATCTATGAGCATATGTTCCCCTCTCATAATAAATTTCAGTGGGATCATGGATAAACTCAACAATATAACTATCACATAAAAAATTCTTATCATGATCCACAAGCATAGAAAATTTGTTACTCTCCACATAAGCAAAATCCTTCTCATTAGTAATAGTGGGAGAAAACTCAAGAAAATAGCTATCACATAAATCATTCTTATCATGATACACTTCCAAACATTCAATCTTTATAGCATAAGTGTCATCACAATAATCATCATAGATAGTAGGCAAAGTATCATCAAAATAAATTTCCTCATCAAAACTTGGGGGGCTAAAAAGATCATCTTCATAAAACGTAGCATCCCCAAGCTTATAACTTTTCATATCATTAGAATCAAAGGTATTAAAAGAAGACATACTAATAACATTGCTACTATCATGAGTGTTGTGAAAATAGTAAAACTCCATAGGATTCTGGATTTTCTCTTCAAACACTTCATGTCCCAACTCAACGTAGATCTCATAAAGCTCTCTCATAATATTTTTGTTGTTTTCCATAAGCCTAACTAATGAAAATAAAAACAAGAAAAAAAGAATTAATTGTAAGATCTAAAGATATACCTTCGAGCACTCACCTCCCTGGCAACGGCGCCAGAAATATCTTGATGTCTACAAACGCTTCTATTCTTGTAGACTATGTTGGGACTCCAAGCGCAGAGGTTTCTAGGACAGCAGAAATTTCCCACAAGTGGATGACCTAAGGTTTATCGAACTCAGGGAAGTAGAGGTTGAAGATGGTCTCCCTCAAGAAACCCTGCAATTATGATACAAGAAGTCTCTTGGGTCCCCAACACACCTAATGAAACTGGGAGTTATATAGGTGCACTAGTTCGGCGAAGAGATGGTAAAATATGGGTGATAGGTGTGGCAAAGCAAGGTAATATAAATCTGTAATAAAAAGTGCAGCAAGAAAACATGTAACAAAAGTGAGCATAAACGGTGTAACAATGGTGGAAACAAGGCCTAGGCTTCATACTTTCACTAGTGGCAACTCCCAACAACATTAACATAGTTTCACCACATGATATTTCCCGTAAAACATGCAATGGAGACGCACTCGAAGGTCATTCCTTTGTGGTCAAGAGAGGACGAGGATTATGTAGGGCTACAAAAGCACACCTCAAAGTTCGTAGTTCTCAATCTATGGATTTCCCAATGTCACCGCGGCCATCCAAAGAGAGTACCACAATCACCACAACATATCTCAAGGATAGTCAAAGACAAGAATCAAGAGACTCTCAATATTAAATCAACACACAAAAGAAGAAATCTCTCATGAAAATATTCTTCTAATCCATGTCCAATAGACCGCTGTCACCTTGGTCTCGGGGATTATACTAGATAAGATCAAGTGAGTACATCAATCTAATACATAGAGGTAGGGGAAATATCATGCGATCATCCTAGATTAACATAGCCTATGATCACAACGAAGATCACATCATGGGAGAGAGAATTGACCACATAGCTACTGTAAAAACCTTAGCCCCGAGGGGAACTACTCACGCATGGACATGGTGAGAGAGAGAGTTGTTGATGGAGAGGTGCAGCCCGGAGGAGATGAAGGAGACGGCGGCGGCAAGGGCGACACCCACGGCCACGGCGGTGGCCACGGCCCTTGGCCCCCTTCTTCTTCCTTGGAGATGGTGCTGTTGTGGAGATTGATCTCCCCCTCAAGACGGCTGCCAAGGGGGAGTAAATTTCGTGGTTCCATTTGACCTAGGTTTCCTCTTTATATAGACTCTCGGATTCCCGTCATCCAGATTACGTCTTCGGTATTTCGGGCCTCCAGGGAACATCCGAACTCCGATTGGGCCTAATTTTCTTTCTAGATCCACCAGCAAAAAATTGCCTACAACTTTTTAGTTTTACGTTTTTCCGTTTGAGACTGTCTTCTAGCATTTCCGAGGCGATCTTTAAAACCTGTTTGGTGGGGACAGATTTCGAGAGAGTTAGAGTCCAACTCCTACAAGGCTTCTTTTTGTGATTTTTCCTTTATCCAAGTAATTCCTACACATAAAGTACAAAAACAAGACTTGTGCACTCTTGCAACCATTAATAGGTTAGTTCCAAAATATGTTATAAAAAGATATGAAAGTGTATAAAAAATAGCAATATCACACAAAACATACATGGAGCATGCAGAAATTATAGATTCGTTTGGGACATATCAGTATCTAGCATACCCGCGAGTCTTACATCCGCTACTAAGCATTCTTGCATTTGTATCAAATGGAAAGGGGAGGCTGTATATAGTCGACTGCAAGGTAGAAATCATAATAAGGATGAGAAGCTATGCCTATCGAAGACTAGCATCTTCCCACGAGTCTTGCAGCACAAGAAGAGAATCAGCCAACAGTTCAATAGCATGAATGTAATAACAATGCAGCAGAAGTTGTTGAAGCATTGTATAATAGTAAGTTGTAATAATTAACAATTATAAATGCCTCCGAGTTCCCTTCCTCGACTCCCGGCGAGGAAGAGAAACTGAAACCAACAGTTTAATAGTAGTAGTTTGTAGTAGTAGGCTCTGGCTTCAGCATAAAGCGTCATGTTACCGTGGACACGGCTATTCGAATAGATCAAACTCCCTATAGGGGTGCACTACTGTTCAGCCTGCATGCTCGAATCTCCAGGGTGGCGTACAACTTGTTAGGGAATGCCCCACCGAGGCTATTCGACATGCCGAGGCCCATTCTACAACTCATCAGAGAGGTTCCCGCCGGTCTAAAGTCCTAGGAGCGAGGGGGTCTTGGATCGTCGCCCCTCGCCCTCCGGGTCGTTGTGCGCCAGGTGATTCCACACAACTCTTCCACGATGCGGATCGACCTAGCCACAATGTTGAACTGGACGTCTTTCAGAGCTTTCGAACAAGATCACAACGCGGAGGGCCCACACTGTAATCCCACGTGAAGGTAGTGCGTAAAGGCTTTGTGACCTCTCAAGTCATCCACCTGAACAGTTAGGCATTTTATTTTTTACTTTCGGGAAAATCGTTACCGTTGCCCCTTATCTGGGTGAGTCGCGGACAACGACAGCAGCCAGGTCCACCCCCATAACCAGAGTGCCCTGTCGTCCCACCAACTCGTGCGGTTACCAACAAGGTGAACCGTCTCCTTACCTTATCTCGCGTGTGCTCTTAGAAGAGCTCGACTTTCGTACTACAGGGTATCTAACGTCCAAAGAGCAAGGACTAGGTCCACGATGGTATCCGCATGTCCTACGGTCCCGATAGATTCCCTGCGCGGGCACCGTTGGGTCACCCGACTCCTTACCTTTAAGGACATCAGTTGATTCAGGTGCCTACCATCAAGTGACACCAGGAGGAATCACCCTCGATGGTACAATTGAAGAGGTTCGACCGAGACATAAGTGGAACGAACTAAAGAGGTAAACCTCGTATCATCCCGGTGATGCTACGCTATTGAGTCGACAAGAGTGAAATATGAATCCATCCACTCATAAGTCAAACTCGAAGCCACTCGGCAGAGTCTCGCCGTTGTAGGTTCCTGATACGTCCAAAATGCATCACTATTATATATTGTAATTCATCCTTATTCATTGATATATTTCATATTACGATGATGTTCTTATGTTTTTTTTGGCTTATTTTACACAGTTTGCAACTTTTCGGTGCCGAAGCAGCAGATGCAGGATTCAGCGGTAAAAAGTGGACGCTGAGTTGCTGAAGAAGAATACCTCCAAATTACCTAAAAATCGATGGGGGTAATTTCCAGAAGATTAACGAAGACTCGCCGAAGAGGGGCCAGAGGAGGGCCACTGGAGCCCCAGGCGGCCACCTGGCGCGGACCCACCCTTGGTCCGCGCCGGGAGGGCGCCTGGAGCCCTGGGGCCACTCCCGGCTCCCCCCTCTGGCCTATGTACTCCTCGTTACACGAAAACCTAAAAAAGAGAAGCTTTTACGGAGTTCCTCCGCCGCTCCGTGGCGGAAACCTACAGAGAAGAAAAGGGCTCTCCGGCGGGCAGATTCCGTCGAGGAGATCACCTCCCAGAAGGGGAGATCATCGCCATCGTCATCACCATTGTCACGGGCATCATCGAGATCATCATCAACATCATCCCCAACATCAGCACCATCTCCACCACCATCCAATCCCACCTCACAAGTTTATCTTGTGTTGTAATCCGTACTATCTATCCTCTCTACTCTATCGGTGTTGATTACTACTTTGTGGTGAATGCTATCGAGTTTTGTTGGAGAAGTATCATTATGTCCAGATTGTTTATCATATATTTATCACCTCTGATCATGATCTCTTTAATGTCTTGTGAGTAGTTACTTTAGTTCTTGAGGACATGGGAGAAGTCTAGTTGTTAGTAGTCATATGATGTTGAAGTAATTTGTGTTGTTTGATATTTAAGTTGTGTTGTTATTTTCCTAGTGGTGTTGTGTGAGTCGAACACTCACAACTTCGCCTTATTAAGGATCTAGGGGAATACATTGTGTATTAAGAATGCTTATGGTGGGTTGCCGGAGTGATAGAAACCTGAAACCCAGTTTTCACACTTTTGCACAAGGGACTAATGGATCCTTGATCTTACTGTTGTGGTTAGGCTTTGCCTTAATTTCTATCTTGTATTTGCGGATGCTTGCAAGATGTTTAATCATAAGAGTGCACTTATCTTAGTCTAGAAGTTGTGCTAGCATAGATCCACCCACTCAACACTTATCAGCACAACACTCATTATCGATACAGAGTATGGCGAAAGCACGTGACTACCTCCCCATGTGTCCTCAAGAACGCTTTAGTCCTTATAAGTTCAGTTGTCAGGCTTATCCTTTGCTCAATAGGATTGGGACACTTGCTGCTCCTCAGTACTATTTACTTTGCTTGCTTTTATCTTATCGTTGCTTATATCGAAAACCCCTAAAAATTTATCTTTCACTGCTTGTAGTTATTCCTTGTCCAAAATCACCTATCAATACCTTTCTCTCCTCGTTGGGTTCGACACTCTTACTTATCGAAAATGCTGCAATAGATCCCTTTACGTTGAGGGTCATCAAGTAACCTTTTCTGGCGCCGTTGCCCGGGAGCATAGCGCTATTGGTAAGTGAAGCAGGTAAAGAATTTTGTTTTACCTTGTTATTTTTATTTTGCTGTTTCTGCTCTTTGTCTGTATGGAAAACCTAGCTATTGGATCGTTGCTTATAGGGAAACACCCCACATCTGTGGTGGTTGTTGATACGTCCCAAACGTATCTATAATTTCTGCTTTCTCCATGCATGTTTTGTGTGACTTTGCCATGATTTGCTTGAACTTTCATACATTTTTCAGCATATTTGGACTAATCTATTAACCCAGTGCACCCAGCTGCCAGTTGCTGTTTTCTGCTTTTTTTGTATTTCAGGTTTTCCGGACATTAAAAGTGCTCCAAAAAATCCAGAAAAATCAGATAAAAAATTAGCGACCCGGAAGCTTCCGGAATCACCAAGGCAGCGGAGGGGGGCCACCACCAGGAGACCAGGAGGGTCCCTGGCGCGGCCCCACCCTAGGCCGCGCCAGGAGGCCTCCTGATTGACTGGTGGGTCCCCTCGACCCCCCCCCCCCTCCGCCTATTTTTATCCCTCGGGGTGGAAACCCCTAATATCGATCTCTTTTCCGCGAAATCGCCTCTGTGCCGCCGCCGCCGTTTCTAGATCGGGGTTGCCTGGAGGAGCTGCCCCGGCACCCTGCCGGGAGGAGAAACCCCCTCCGGGAGACCATCCATAGCCATGGACGCCTCCCAGATGTACTGTGAGTAGTCCCCCTTGGACCATGGGTCCGTGATCAGTAGCTATGTGATGTACTTCTCTCCCCTCTTTGTGCTTCCACTTTCGAGACCTCGTGAGCTGCCTCACATGATCGAGGCACTTCAGTAATTTCTGCTGTTGCTATGCTGAGTTTGCTGGGATCTGATGGATTATGAGACTATGTTTAGATTGCGATGAGTAACATATTTGGTTCTTCTCTTTTATATTTTGTTCTTGAGTAAATTCTTGCATGTTCTCCGTTGCCATATTTTACTTTGGCCAAGTGATTTGTTGCAACTCCAAGAGGGAGCGTTATGCTAGATTGTGGGTTCAGCCCCTTGATGTCTAGCTTGAGTGACAGAAACATGAGACTAGGGGATGTGTTGTTTCCACCAAGGATAAAACAACGGTGCTTGTATCCACGGGTGCAAGGATTGTTTACTTTACGCAAAATTCTTTTAATGCAGTTCTCTGTTGCTTTGAGTTTACACTTTGGGTGGGATTCGCAACTTAATACCAGCGAGATATTCTAGATAGATATCTCAAGGTGGATGATTCGTAGTAGATGCAGTTGGATTTCGGTCTACTTACCTTGGCGTACTGCCCATTGCTTTTGAGACCTTCCTTTATTTGCAGCATAGTTAGCATTGCGGTGCCTTCATAATTCTGTCAATTGCCCAGCTGTGATTTGTTTACCTCTCTAGCACTTTTATCGTCTTTTCGGACAGAGACATCACCAGTGAAAATCACGGGACTCCGGTCCATCTTCACATTACTGTTTACATCCTTAGTTTACTTTCATTCTTTACTTTCAGTTGCCACTATTATTATCTCTTGCGTTTATCCTTTGTAAACAGCAAGGCCGGAGGAATTGACAACTCCTCTGTACTAGTTGGGAGCAAAATTATTTGTTGCTGTGTGCAGGTCCACGTCAAGCGCCGTGACACCATCTTGTATCTCTTGGAGTCCTACTGGTTCGATAACCTTGGTAGCTTTACCGAGGGAAATTTCCTGCCACGCTACATCTCACCTTCCACTTGGGGTAACCAACGAGGAGTGAGAGATCCTCAGCATATCAGTTGTTCCTCCCCCTACTGAAATTGTGCCTTATAAAATACCAGCTGGTATTATCGATTGTGTTTTGGCTAATCGTTATGCAGGAGACAGACATCCCAGTGAACACTTGCTATATTTGTCACAACTATGTTCACTATTTAAACTTGCAGGTGTATCAATGGAGTTTGTCATGAAGAAATTGTTCTTCGTATCGCTCACAGATAAAGCTTCGGATTGGTATAAGCTTCTCGATAACTCTCATTTTCTTGAATGGCAAGAGCTTATGTCTCTCTTTTATACCAAATTTTATCCTCTTCATGAAATTCATCGAGACAGGAATTATATCTATAACTTTAGGTCTCGTGACGGAGAAAGCATCGCTCAAGCTTGGGGGAGATTTGAATCCCTAATTCTCAAGTGTCCTATTCATGAGCTCCCCAAGAAAACTATACTTACAAATTTCTATGCTAGACTTTCTCGTCAGGATAAGGAGATGTTGGATGCCTCCTCTAGTGGGGTATTTCGGACAAAAAGCGTTGAAGAAAGGTCGGACCTCATTGAAAGGATCCAGAAGAATACCGAAGATTTGGAAATAGATAAAGGTATTGAATCCACTATTAATTATTAGCATGATTATATAGAGAGCTATGTGAAATTGATTACTTTAATACCTTTTGCTCTAAGATTGGTCTTGATTCCCATCTAATGATTAATTTTTGTAAGGACTTTGCCTCTCATATTGACTCTTTTAAGAAGAAGAAGGATCAGCATCATAAATCTTTCAGAGAATCACCTAATGATATTCATGTTGTTGACCCTATTGTGCCTGCAATTATATATGAAAAGCCCCCTTTTCCCCTAAGAATAAGGGAGCATTCTTTCGTGACAGGCATAATGAATAAGAGTGAGAGAAGAATTGATGAGACTAAGGACCAGATTAAGGTGGATCCTCGAGTTGCATTGGTTAAGGATCTTATTACTAATGATGCTTTAGATTCCAATATAAAATTTTGTGCTGTTTACACTAACCTTGTCACAGCCAAGAATAAAGGCCCAATTTCAGGTACTCCACTAGTATCTGTTAAAATAGGAGATCACAATTATTATGGGCTATGCGATTTGGGATCGAGTGCTAGTGCTATCCCATATTCACTTTATCAAGAGATCATGGGTGAAATTTCACCTTGTGAACTTGAAGAAGTTGATGTTACTATTTATCTTGCAAACAGAGCAACTATCTCTCCTATCGGAATTGTGAGAGACGTTGAAGTTTTATGCGGAAAGGTAAAATATCCTACCGACTTTCCAGTACTTGGTTCAGTAAGGGATAAATTTTTTCCTATTATTTTCGGTAGACCTTTTCTCCGAACCTGTGGAGCTATAATAGATTGCAAGAAAGGTAAAGTTTCTGTTGAATTCAATGGTGAGCCATATGAATTTAACTTTTCTAATTTCTCTAAGAAGTCTCGTGGTACTGATTTGCCTAGTAATGATAAGATTATTGAAGATATTTCTTCCATTGCTATTCCTCCTAATGATCCTTTGCAGCAATATATGGAGGACCACGAGAATGATTTGCATATGCAGGAGAGGAATGAGCTGGAAGAAATATTCTTAAGACAACCTGCTATCCTACAGCACAAACTACTAGTTTAGCCTTTGGGAATTTTATTGAAACCAAAAGAAGATCCAGTGTTTGATCTTAAACCTCTTCCTGGTTCGCTCAAATATGCTTATTTAGATGAAAAGAAAGTATATCCTATTATTATCAATTCTAACCTTTCAAGGTATGAAGAAGAGCGACTATTGGAAGTACTTCGCAAACATCGAGGTGCAATTTGCTATACCTTTGATGACCTTAAGGGGATTAGTCCATCCATTTGTCAACATACCATCAACCTTGAGGCTGACGCTAAACCAGTTGTTGATCATCAACGATGGTTGAATCCCCAAATGATGGATGTTGTAAGGACTGAGATTCTCAAGCTTCTAGCCGCAGGTATTATTTACCCTATAGCTGATAGTAAGTGGGCGGTTCATTGTGTTCCAAAGAAAGGAAGAACAACTGTGGTTCCCAATGATAAGAATGAACTAATACCTCAGAGAATTAGTATTGGATATAGAATATGTATTGATTACAGGAAGCTGAACAAGGCAACCAAGAAGGACCACTACATGTTGTCGTTCATCGACCAAATGCTTGAAAGGTTATCCAAGAATACTCATTTTTGTTATTTAGATGGTTATTCCGGCTTCTCTCAAATTCATGTTAACACTGCTGATCAAGAGAAGACCACTTTTACTTGTCCCTATGTTACTTATGCTTACAGACGTATGACTTTTGGTTTATGTAATTCCCCTGCTACTCTTCAAAGGTGTATGTCTGCTATCTTTCAAGGTTTTTGTGAAGAAATTGTGGAGGTATTCATGGATGATTTCTCCGTCTATGGAACCTATTTTGACCATTGTCTCCACAAGCTTAAAAAAGTTTTTCAGAGATGTGAGGAGACAAATCTGGTGCTCAACTAGGAGAAGTGCCACTTTATGGTCAATGAGGGAATGTTTCTTGGCCACAAGATTTCCGAGAGGGGAATTGAGGTTGATAGGGCCAAGATCGAAGAAATTGAAAGGATGCCCTACCCAAGGGACATCAAAGGTATTCGTAGTTTTCTCGGTCATGCTGGTTTCTATAGAAGATTTATTAAAGACTTTTCTAAGACATCGGGACCCCTCACTAATCTTCTCCAAATGGACGTTCCTTTTGTTTTTGATGAAGATTTTAAGGAAGCCTTTGAAGTTCTTAAGAAAGCTTTAATAACCGCTCCTATAGTACAACCACCTGATTGGAATCTACCTTTTGAAATTATGTGTGATGCTAGTGATTTTGCTGTTGGAGCTGTTTTAGGACAGAGGGTTGATAAGAAGTTGAATGTTATATCTTATGCTAGCAAAACCCTTGATAGTGCTCAAAAGAATTATGCTACCACTGAGAAGGAATTCTTAGCAGTAGTGTTTGCTTGTGGTAAGTTTAGGCAGTATATTGTTGATTCTAAGATTATTGTTCATACTCACCATGCTGCCATTAAGTATCTTATGGAGAAGAAGGATGCCAAACCAAGGCTCATCCGATGGGTACTCCTCCTTCACGAATTTGATTTGCAGATTGTCGATAGGAAAGGAGCAGACAATCCGGTGGCTGATAATCTTTCAAGGATGGAAGATATACCGCATGATCCCATTCCAGTCAATGATAGTTTTCCAGACGAACAGCTAGCTACTGTAAAAGTACAATCTCTCTCCAATTCTTGGTTTGCAGATTATGCTAACTTTATCGTTGCAAAGTTTTTGCCTCCAGGTTTAACATTTCGGCAAAGGAAGAAGTTCTTTCATGATTTGAGGCATTACTTTTGGGATGACTGATACGGTGAGGATCTCTCACTCCTCGTTGGTTACCCAAAGTGGAAGGTGAGATGTAGCGTAGCAGCAAATTTCCCTCGGTAAAGATACCAAGGTTATCGAACCAGTAGGACTCCAAGAGATACAAGAAGGTGTCACGGCGCTTGACGTGGACCTGCACACAACAACAAATACTTTGCTCCCAACGAGTACACAGGAGTTGTCAATTCCTCCGGCCTTGCTATTTACAAAGGATAAACGCAAGAGATAATAATAGTGGCAACTGAAAGTAAAGACTGAAAGTAAACTAAGGATGTAAACAGTAATGTGTAGATGGACCGAAGTCCCGTGATTTTCACTAGTGATGTCTCTCTCCCAAAAGACGATAAAAGTGCTAGCGAGGTAAACAAATCACAGCTGGGCAATTGACAGAATTATGAAGGCACCGCAATGCTAATTATCCTGCAAAGAAAGGAGGGGCTCAAAAGCAATGGGCAGTACGCCAAGGTAAGTAGACCGAAATCCAACTGCATCTACTAGAAATCATCCACCTTGAGATATCTATCCAGAACATCGCTGGTATTAAGTTGCGAATCCCACCCAAAGTGTAAACTCAAAGCAACAGACAACTGCATTAAAAGAACTTTGCGTAAAGTAAACAATCCTTGCACCCGTGGATACAAGCACCATTGTTTTATCCCTGGTGGAAACAGCACATCCCCTAGTCTTATGTTTTTTTCACTCAAGCTAGACATCAAGGGGCTGAACCCACAATCAAGCATAACGCTCCCTCTTGGAGTTGCAAAAAATCACTTGGCCAAAGTAAAATACGGCAACGGAGAACATGCAAGAATTTACTCAAGAACAAAATATAAAAGAGAAGAACCAAATATATTACTCATCAAAATCTGAACATAGTGTCATAATCCATCAGATCCCAGCAAACTCAGCATAGCAATAGCAGAAATTACAGAAGTGCCTCGATCATGTGAGGCAGCTCACGAGGTCTCGAAAGTGGAAGCACAAAGAGGGGAGATAAGTACATCACATAGCTACTGGTCATGGACCCATGGTCCAAGGGGGACTACTCACGGTACCTCCAAGAGGCGTCCATGGCTATAAATGGTCTCTGGGAGGGGGTTCCTCCTCCCGGCAGGGTGCTGGAGCAGCTTCTCCAGGCAGCCCCGATCTAGAAACGGCGGCGGCGGCGGTACAGAGGTGAGTTCGCGGAAAAGAGATCTATGTTAGGGGTTTCCACCCCGAGGGCTAAATATAGGCGGAGGGGGTGTCGAGGGGACCCACATGGCAGCCAGGAGGCCTCCTGGCGCAGCCTAGGGTGGGGCCGCGCCAGGGACCCTCCTGGTCTCCTGGTGGTGGCCCCCCTCTGCTGCCTTGGTGATTCCGGAACCTTCCGGGTCGCTGATTTTTTATCTGATTTTTCCGGATTTTTTGGAGCACTTTTAATGGCCGGAAAATCTGAAGTAAAAAAACAGCAGAAAACAACAACTTGCAGCTGGGTGCACTGGGTTAATAGATTAGTCCAAATATGCTCAAAAGTGTATGAAAGTTCAAGCAAATCATGGAAAAGTCACACAAAACATGCATGGAGCAAGCAGAAATTATAGATACGTTTGGGACATATCAACATCCCCACGCTTAATTCCTGCTCGTCCTCGAGTAGGTAAATGATAACAAGCATAATTTCTGTGGTGACATGCCACACAACCATATAAGGACTTTTAAGTAAAGAAATCAAAGCATGCAATTCAATTCAAGTCTTAATAAGCAAGAGTCTATATTAGCATTGATACAAGCAACAAAAGAACAAAAGGTGCAAGAGCTCTCGCTGTCCGTGACTCGAATGTCTCCAGATGGTGTTTGCGTGCAAGCAGGGGAATGGGAAAAAGAGAGAGAAAAAAAAGGTTGTTGGGAACAACTATCTACTAAAGTTTCACACTTAGTCTCCCTTGGATTCTTATCTTGACTCGTCCCCAGACCACTATCCAGGTACAAGTCAAACTGATCCACTCCCTTTCGATATTTTGAGCACTCATGCAATTGATGAGCGTGAGAAAGAAAGTTGACACCTAAAAGGCGAAACAGAAAGAAGGTGGAGGAGGAAGACAAAAAGGTGTGAAAGGCTCACATCAATGAGGACAATCATAGGCGAGAGAAGGCCATATGATAAATATGATGTGAGGAGTAGGGATTGCCATGCAACGGATGCACATGTGAGCTAAAAGCTCTCCAAGGGAACTAGTGGGTGTGTATCTAACTTGCTTGCTCAAGAAGACCTAGAGTTCGTTTGAGGAGGCTCATCATTGGAATATACAAGCCAAGTTCTATAGTGTGAAGGTCCCCACATAGCTATATGATTGATGATGATCTCTATGGAGTACAAGGGATAGAGGATGAAGTACTAGTGTGGATCTCTCAAAAGGAATAGTAGTGTGCCCCGTCTCCCTTTTTATTTTTCTTTTTATCTTTTTTCTCTTTTTTGTATTTTTTTGGTGGCCTCAATGGCTCTTTCTATTTAACTCTCATTTGTCCTCTTTGGGATCTTTTGATTTTGTCCTCTTTGGGATCTTTTCCTCACTTTAGGAGCAACACTCTATATTTTACAAGAATATAGGAGATCTTTCACACTTTACAAAGGTACTCACATAAAGAAGATATAACTATAATGATGCAAATTTATGCCTCTGCCAGGATAGCAAGATATGCAATGATACTGTAACGACCCAATTCCCATAGAATTGAAGTCTCTGTGATCAAGTGCCAGTCCCTGGATCGAACTCGCTGGCACACACAGTATCATAGATGTATATCAAAGTACAAGTGCATCATTATTACAACATATGATCCAGAATAAAGTAAATAACAAGTTGCATAGCTCAAGGCTAGCTTATTCAACATAAATATAGCGGAAGAAAAAGCAAGTAACGAGGAGTCCCATCAACATCCACAAACGAACATGTTGAGTGTAGACCCGCAACCCTAAGCGCACCTTACTGGTCGTCTGAGAAACCTGCAACACCGAAGGTTACAGCCCGACAACGGGTCAGGACATCTGATTTGTACGGCAAGTGACACGGAAAAGGTATATATGAAAGACCTACAACTACATGCAAGGTGAGTCAAAGGAAAGGCTTATGGTTTTGTTTTGCAGAAAGCCAATTTTCTCCTGAACGAAACTAGTCAAACTTTTAAGTTGAATTCTACCTGAAACACACAGCAACCCATGCTAATCTTTCCCACAAAATTATTATTAAGAGTTCATCTGTCAAGATCATTCATCAACAGTACTGACTAGTTGCTCAAAGTTCGTCCGTAACCGTGGACACGGCTAATCATGATCAGTTTATACGCTCTGCAGAGGTTGTACACGTTCCCCACTGGACTCAAACCAAAGATTGAGACGAAGACTTTCCGAAGAGGTTTCCTCCACCCTTTGGTAGCCGGTACACCTAACACACATCTACATCAGCTAGCTACCAGGGCCAGGTTCCCCACAACGTACTCGTGCTAAGGCAGAGCCCATATGCCAGTGGCTGTACACGGAAGCTAATAGTAATATTGCCTGTCTGATCTTTTTGAGCCTGGACGGCGCCCACTGCGTTCAGAGGGTAGACACCATGTCGCACCCGGTTCACCACCAAAACAACCATCGAGTGCATTTAACCCCGGAACTGTCCTTAGACAAGGCATAGCCACCGGGATGCAACCCGCCCGTCCAGAAGTGATTTCTATTTATTAAAAAGTTGCTACACAAATTATTAAATAGCTCACATGCACTCCATGAATTCTCACAACCCAAACCACGTCTACAAAGCGTAGAAATAAAGCAACAACACGTGCTAGGTTGATCTACAAATACAAGTCAAGACATGTGGCTAACCTAACTGGTTTTGCAGTAACAGTAAAGTAAACTACCTATCATGCAATAGGGTGATATTCTTAACATAATGCATATAGAAAATTATAGGTATGAGTATGGTCAAAGCATCACTTGCCTTCTTCCTTTTCCTGACGATCACAATCCTCACAAAACGATGCGGCGCACTCCGAACAGTCTATACGAGCAAACATTGCACCAATCAATATATATTCAATACAAATATGCACAAACAGTAATAAACATACAAAGAACGGTAGCAAAACTTGCCTAACAGAAGCTAAACTTAAAGTACTCGACAAATAGAAATAACGCAAAAAGAAACGGCGCAAACGTGCGCACCGTTAAAAAAATACGGCTACCGGAAGTTCAAATGTGATACCGCTTGGGATTCAAATTTTAAAACTTCAAACTTCTGTAAAACTTAGTTTACTGGATAGAATTTTTCGACACGGTCACAACGCAACTGGAATTACTCCATTCTGAGCTACGGTTAAAAAGTACTCGCGAAAACGATACCGGGTGAAATCGGGGTCCAATCTGCAAAAAGGACCGATCCGTAAATAAAATAACTTCGAAAAACGCGATCGGGTCCCTACGCCGGCGGTTGACCAGATCTGGCCGCTTCGGCCGGCGGCTGCAGCCAGCGGCCAGCGCGCGGGCGACCTACGGCGGCGCGGGGTGGCGGCGGTGGGACGACGTGGGGTGGCAGCGGGGCTCACCTCGAGGCGGCGGCGGACGGCGGCGTGACGGCGGCGGCGGGCGGCGGAACGGCAGCGGCGGCGCGAGGCGGGTTCGCGGGTCGGGCGAAAAAACCCTAATCCGCGGACCCGCGGACGTTTTTATAACCCGCTCCGGATTTTTTTTAATTCGAAATAAATAAGAAATCGGCCAGGCGGAAAAAAACAGAACAGGCCCGTTAGGCCCAAAACAATTTTAGAAAAATCAAGGATAAATATTTTTAATTTCCGTTTTCACCAAAACTTTTAAAATATTAAAATTGAATTTTTGGCATTACCAAAAAATTAAAAAAAAATAAAGCTTTGCAATTTATTTTTAAAAATACCGAAAAACTCCAAAAATGATTTTAAAACTTTTCCGAAGCATAAATAAATTCCCAAAATATTTTTAGAAATTATTTATAACCCCAAAAGTAAATTTAAAATGTCTCCAAAAAATATTTTAACTATTTTCCAACAATTTAAAAATGGGGATAAGTCATTTTATATCCTCTCCAGCGAACTGCCATGTGTTGAAAAATGTTTAAAATATTTTTAAAACTCCAGAAAAATGCAGAAACAGTATGAGATGCATATGATGATCTATTAACATCCGAATTTAAAAAATTAGGATGTTACAAACCTACCCCCCTGAATCTCGTCCTCGATATTCGGGCTGGCTAGCAAAGAGGTGCGGATGATCTTGCTTCAAATCTTCTTCTCGCTCCCAAGTGGCTTCTTCCTTGGTATGATGATCCTACTGAACCTTTCATAGCCTGATCGTCTTGGTGCGGGTAACTCTTTCTGCAGTCTCCAGAATGTTCACAGGTTTCTCCTTATAAGTCAAGTCACTCTCCAACTGAATTTCCTCAAGTGGTACTGTATCTCTCAAAGGAATATCTGTCATCTCTGCATGACACTTCTTCAGCTGGGATACGTGAAACACATCATGAACTCCTGACAAAGCTTCTGGAAAATCCAACTGATAAGCTACTTCTCCTCTGCGCTCCAAGATCTTGTAAGGCCCCACAAAACGTGGTGCTAACTTTCCCTTGATTCCAAACCTCTTGATTCCACGAATTGGCGAAACTCTAAGATACGCACGGTCTCCAACCTCATATGTTACGTCTTTGCGCTTCGCATCTGCATAACTCTTCTACCTGGACTGTGCTATCTTCAGTCTATCACGGATCAACTTGACTTTGTCCTCATCATCTCTGATCAGGTCTGGTCCAAACAACTGACGCTCTCCTACCTCATCCCACATCAACGACGTTCTGCACTTCCTGCCATACAGTAACTCAAATGGTGCCATCTGAAGACTAGCCTGGTAACTATTGTTGTATGAGAACTCAGCATACGGTAAGTTGTCATCCCAACTCGAACCATAATCCAACGCACAAGCTTTCAACATATCCTCCAAATTCTGATTGACTCTCTTGGTCTGCCCATCTGTCTGAGGATGGAACGCTGTACTGAACTCCAGCCTAGTGCTCAAAGTCTCATGCAACTGACGCCAAAACTTGGATGTAAACTGAGTACCTCTATCAGACACTACCTTGCTTGGAACTCCATTCAGACAAACGATCCTGGTCATATAAATCTTGTCTAGCTTAGCACTTGTATAAGTTGTCTTTACTGAAATGAAGTGAGCAACCTTGGTCAAACGATCAACAATCACCCAAATAGAATCATATCCTAACCGAGTCCTGGGTAAACCAGTAATAAAGTTCATACCTATCTGATCCCACTTCCAATCTGGTATAGGCAAAGGCTGTAACAATCCTGCTGGCTTCTGATGCTCAGCTTTGACTCTCTGGCAAACATCACACAATGCAATATACTGGGCTATCTCTCGCTTCAGGCTAGGCCACCAAAATCTCTCCCTCAAGTCCAAATACATCTTGGTATTCCCGGGGTGAATAGGATAAGGTGAATCATATGCCTCCTGAAGAATCAACTTCCTGATCTCTGCATCCTGCGGTACACAAATGCGCTTCTCAAACCAAATGGCTCCATGCTCATCCTCACGGAAACCCCCTGCTTTCCCTTTGATCATATTCTCCTTTATCTCCTTAATTTCTGCATCACCCTTCTGAGCTTCTCTAATTCTTTCCAACAGATTTGGCTTCACCTCCAATGTTGCCACATATCCCGTAGAAACTATCTCCAACCTGAGATTCTTGAACTGCTCACATAACTTAAGTGGAATATCCTCAACATTAGCAACATTGATATGACTCTTACGGCTCAACGCATCAGCAACCACATTCGCTTTACCAGGATGATACTGCACATTCAAATCATAATCCTTAATAAGCTCCAGCCATCTACTCTGCCTGAGATTCAACTCCTTCTGAGTAAAGATATACTTCAAAATCTTTTGATCAGTAAAAACATCACAATGATTACCAACAAGATATTGCCTCCATGTTTTCAATGCATGAACAACTGCAGCTAACTCCAAATCATGTGTAGGATAGTTCTGCTCATGGTTCTTAAGCTGACGTGAAGCATAAGCAACAACTCTACCCCCTTGTATCAAAACACAACCAAGTCCTCGACGAGATGCATCACAATATACTTGGAAATCCTTATGTATATCAGACAAACATAAAACAGGTGCAGTTACTAACCGTTTCTTCAAATCCTGGAAGATGGTTTCACATGCCTCGCTCCAAACAAACTTATTCTCTTTCTTCAACAGCTCAGTCATTGGTTTTGCCAGCTTGGAGAAATTCTCAATGAACCTATTATAATATCCTGCAAGACCCAAGAAATTGCGAATGTCTCCAACTGTCGTGGGTGTCTCCCATTCCGTAACTGTTGAAACCTTGGATGGGTCCACATCTACTCCTTCTCCTGACACAACATGTCCAAGGAATGCTACCTCCTTCAACCAAAACTCACACTTGCTGAACTTGGCATAAAATTTGTGCTCCCTGAGCTTCTCCAATACTAAACGCAGTTATGCCTCATGCTCTTGCTCATTCTTGGAATACTCCAATATATCATCAATGAACACCACAACGAATTTATCCAAGAACTCCATAAACACCTTGTTCATCATATTCATGGAGTATGCAGGAGCATTAGTCAATCCAAATGACATAACAGTATACTCATACAACCCATACCTTGTAGTAAAAGAAGTCTTCGGAATATACTTCTCCCGAATCTTCACTTGATGATAACCAGAACGAAGATCAATCTTAGAGAATACACAAGCTCGCTCGAGCTGGTCAAATAGATCATTAATCACAGGTAAAGGATACTTGTTATTGATAGTAACATCATTCAGAGAACGGTAATCAACACACATCCTCTGGGTTCCATCCTTCTTCTCAACAAACAAGACTGGAGATCCCCAAGGTGACGAGCTTGGGCGAATGAACCCCTTTTCCTGCAACTCTCTAATCTATTCCTTCAATTCAGCAAGTTCATTAGCGGGCATCCTATACGGTCTCTTAGCAATAGGCCTCGTGCCTGGTATTAAATCAATAAGGAACTCAATCTCCCTATCCGGTGGCATACCTGGCAACTCATCTGGAAACACATCCGGATAATCCCTCACAACACGCACATCATCCAGGCTACCACCCTTAAGAGAATTCACCTGAGCGTGCTGATGCTTATACTTGGACACATATATTATCTTCTGCCCATTCCGTGTACGGAGAGTGATAGACCGACTAGCACAATCAATAACCCCTTGGTACTTAGCTAGCCAATCCATGCCCAATATAACATCCAAACCTTGTGACTCCAATATAATCAAATCTGTAGGAAAAACATGCTTCCCTATGGCTAGGCTCAACTGATAGCATCCCAAACTAGCTGACATCTCCGCTCCCGGTGAACTTATGAGCATAGATGACTTAAGAACTACGGTAGGTAACTCATGCTTATCCACAAATACCCTCGATATGAATGAATGCGATGCACCAGAATCAAAAAGAACAAGTGCGGGTACTGAATTGATAAAGAACTTACCAATCACAGCATCAGGCTCATCATAGATCTCCTCCACGTTGACATGGTTCACATGCCCCTTGTTGAAAGGATTGGGCTTGACGACTCCATTCCCATTGGACTCTGGGTAGTCTGTGGCATAGTGTCCCATGTTCTTGCACTTGAAACACTGGATGTGACTCAAGTCCTTTGGTGCCTGGCCATTCTGACGGTTATTTCCATTGCCTCCATTGGCTCCATTGCTTCTCCCATTCCCATTGTTCCTTCCATTGCCATTGCCATTTCCATTGCCATTCCTGTTACCATTGTGGTGGTTGTGGCCATTATGGTTGTGACCATTTCCACCATGATGGTTGTGTCCTCCACTATGAACATGGCCATTCCCACCATTGTGGTTATGTCCATGGTTATGTCCTCCATTGCCACCATAAGAGTTGCGTGGCTTCTGATGCGGTCCAGAGTTATACTTGCCACCATTGTTGTTGTTGTACTTCCTCTTGCGGTTCTCAATGGACTGTTGCTTGCCTTCCAACACAATAGCTTTGTCTATGAGCCCCTGGCAGTTAGCAAAAGTACCCACTGTCAAGTGGACTCCCAACTCATCATTCAGCCCCTCCAAGAACTTCTCCTGCCTTGCTGCATCATTCCTGACATCATCTGGAGCATATCTTGAAAGCTTGTTGAACACCTCAACATACTCAGCCACTGAACGGCCTCCCTGACGCAAGCTGCGGAACTCCTTCTTCTTCAAGCTCATGGCTCCTGCTGAAACATGTGCGGCGCGAAAGGCAGACTGAAACTGCGCCCAAGTGATGGTGTTGCTGGGATAAGTCACCAAGTAGTTGTCCCACCATGTTGCGGCAGGACCCTCCAGAAAGTGTGAGGCAAACCTCACTCTCTCTGCCTTAGTACAGCCAACTGTCTCCATGCTCCGGCCCACTGAACGAAGCCAGTCATCCGCCACTATGGGCTCAGGAGTGCTAGAGAACCTCTGAGGATTCAACCTCAGCAACCTCGCAAGTGTGTCCACAGGTGGTGGTGGTGGTGGTGGTGGCGCATTGTTGTTGCTGCCCATATTCTGAGTGACCAACTGGATCAACTGAGCTTGTCCTTGAAGTAACTACTGCATGTAAGCTGGTACTTCATTGTTGTTGTCCCCATTCCCCGTGGGATCACGTCTCGGTGGCATCTGTTGGGCAAGAATAGGTAAGTTGTAGACAGAAAGTAGCTATGGAAATATATCCTACCCCATATGCTTATGATGATCATGACAAGCATTATATATACAATACATATATCACCAATCAACTTCACCAAACAATATCACCATAGCATCAAACATATAACAATCATCAACCAATTCACTCATACGAAAAACCATCACATATCACACCATATAGTTTAAAATATATTGTATAACTGATATAAGATCCTTAACACAACCACGAATAATATATGAGTATATCAAGCAACCTAGTATTGCCACATCGAATAAGTCGACATGGTCAAATACGCTAACACGATAACGGTAGTAGACTAATTGCCGATGAAGTAATTCCGAATGCTGTCTTTGCTAAACAGCATGTGGTATTCGCGCCCGCTAATGCGGTTGCGCCTTTTGGGACTCGGTTCATCTTCTTCTGCCGAGGTCTCCACTTCTGGTTCCTCTTCTTGTTCTTCAATTCCATTTGCCTTCATCTTCTCCTTTAGCCTCTTTATCTCTGCTGGCATCTCCACCCTCTCCTTCTTCAGCTTGTTGGCATCCCTCTTGAGCTTGGTGTTCTTTTGCTGCAACTCAGTGATGGTGTAGAGGTCTGACTGAGTGTCCTTCTCCAGGATGTGGAAGTGCTTCTCCAGGCTCTGGATGAAGTAGCTAGTTGTAACGGGCCAAATGGCCCTAGGCACATACTTGAACTTCTTTGGCCATATGTTCCCTGATGGAAGAATCTTGGTCATCTCCGCGTACACCGTACCCTTTAGCTGGGCGGCATACGTCTCAACGATGCGTCCAAGAGCTATGTGAGCGGCTATGCGCACACACTGCTCCTTCTCCTGAGCATGCACCGCGAATGACTCCGTGATCACCCTTTCCTCCGTCATGCTTCCTAGGATAAAATTCTCCAGTTGCCAGTAGTCATCAGCTCTCCTTGTCTCCACTATGTCCGGCTGAAAAACTGGCGCGTAGATGTTCAGGTAATGGCAAATTCCCCTGAGGTCAGGTCCAAACGCCATAGCGCGGTATGACAAAGTGGTCATCTACAATCAAAGAGAGGTAAGGAAAGATTAGAACAGGTATGAATATGAGATAGATAAGGTAAGTAAGTACAAGACAGAGTGATGTAAAGTAATATTTTCATTCCTATGGCTTTTCTAATCCATTTTCTAGGGTCACGTCCTACAGTCAACACACTGCTCTGATACCATCTGGTACGACCCAATTCAAATAGAATTGAAGTCTCTGTGATCAAGTGCCAGTCCCTGGATCGAACTCGCTGGCACACACAGTATCATAGATGTATATCAAAGTACAAGTGCATCATTATTACAACGTATGATCCAGAATAAAGTAAATAACAAGTAGCATAGCTCAAGGCTAGCTTATTCAACATAAATATAGTGGAAGCAAAAGCAAGTAACGAGGAGTCCCATCAACATCCACAAGCGAACTTGCTGAGTGTAGACCCGCAACCCTAAACGCACCTTACTGGTCGTCTGAGAAACCTGCAACACCGAAGGTTACAGCCCGACAACGGGTCAGTACATCTGATTTGTATGGCAAGTGACACGGAAAAGGTATATATAAAGGACCTACAACTACATTCAAGGTGAGTCAAAGGAACGGCTTATGGTTTTGTTTTGCAGAAAGCTAATTTTCTCCTGAACGAAACTAGTCAAACTTTTAAGTTGAATTCTACCTGAAACACACAGCAACCCATGCTAATCTTTCCCACCAAATTATTATTAATAGTTCATCTGTCAAGATCATTCATCAACAGTACTGACTAGTTGCTCAAAGTTCGTCCGTAACCGTGGACACGGCTAATCATGATCAGTTTATACGCGCTGCAAAGGTTGTACACGTTCCCCACTGGACTCAAGCCGAAGATTGAGACGAAGACTTTCCGAAGAGGTTTCCTCCACCCTTTGGTAGCCGGTACACCTAACACACATCTACATCAGCTAGCTACCAGGGCCAGGTTCCCCACAACGTACTCGTGCTAAGCCAGAGCCCATATAGCCAGTGGTTATACACGGAAGCTACCAATAATATTGCATGTCTGATCTTTTTGAGCCTGGACGGCGCCCACTGCGTTCAGAGGGTAGACACCATGTCGCACCCGGTTCACCACCAAAACAACCATTGGGTGCATTTAACCGCGACACTGTCCTTAGACAAGGCACAGCCACCGGGATGCAACCCGCCCGTCCAGAAGTGTTTTCTATTTATTAAAAAGTTGCTACACAAATTATTAAATAGCTCACATGCACTCCATGAATTCTCACAACCCAAACCACGTCTACAAAGCATAGAAATAAAGCAACAACATGTGCTAGGTTGATCTACAAATACAAGTCAAGACATGTGGCTAACCTAACTGGTTTTGAAGTAACAGTAAAGTAAACTACCTATCATGAAGTAGGGTGATATTATTGACATAATGCATATAGAAAATTATAGGTATGAGTATGGTCAAAGCATCACTTGCCTTCTTCCTGTTCCTGACGATCACAATCCTCACAAAACGATGCGGCGCACTCCGGACAATCTATACGAGGAAACATAGCACCAATCAACATATATTCAATACAAATATGCACAAACCGTAATAAACATACAAAGAACAGTAGAAAAACTTGCCTAACAGAAGCTAAACTTAAAGTACTCGACAAAAAAGAACTAACACAAAAAGAAACGGCGCAAACGGGCGCACCGTTAAAAAGATACGGCTACAGGAAGTTCAAATTTGATTCCGCTTGGGATTCAAATTTGAAAACTTTAAACTTCTGCAAAACTTATTCTACTGGGTAGAATTTTTTGATACGGTCTCAACGCAACTGGAATCGGGGTTAAAAAGTACTGGCCGGGTGAAATCGGGGTCCAATCTGCAAAAAGGACTGATCCGTAAATAAAATAACTTCGAAAAACGTGATCGGGTCCCTGCGCCGGCGGTTGACCAGATCTGGCCGCTCCGGCCGGCGGCGGCTGCAACCGGCGGCCAGCGCGCGGGCGGCCTGCCGTGGCTGCCGTGGTGGCGGCTAGGACGACGCGGCGTGGCGGCCGACGGCGGCGGCGGCCGGCGGAACAGCTGCGGCGGGCGGCGGAACGGCGGCGGCGGCGCGAGGCGGGTTCGCGGGTCGGGCGAAAAAACCCTAATCTGTGGACCCGTGAACGTTTTTATAACCCGCTCCAGATTTTTTTAATCCGAAATAAATACGAAATCGGCCAGGCGGAAAAAAACAGAACAGGCCCGTTAGGCCCAAAACAATTTTAGAAAAATCACGGATAAATATTTTTAATTTCCATTTTCACCAAAACTTTTAAAATAATAAAATTGAATTTTTGGCATTACCAAAATATTAAATAAAAATAAAAACTTTGCAATTTATTTTTAAATATTTTTAAATACTTTTCCGGCAATTTAAAAATACCGAAAAACTCCAAAAATGATTTTAAAACTTTTCCGAAGCATAAATAAATTCCCAAAATATTTTTAGAAATTATTTATAACCCCAAAAGTAAATTTAAAATGTCTCCAAAAAATATTTTAACTATTTTCCAACAATTTGAAAATGGGGAAAAGTCATTTTATATCCTCTCCAGCGAACTGCCATGTGTTGAAAAATGTTTAAAATATTTTTAAAACTCCAGAAAAATGCGGAAACAGTATGAGATGCATATGATGATCTATTAACATCCGAATTTAAAAAATTGGGATGTTATAGATACTAGCGCATCATGTAGCAATGATTAGGGCAAGGCCCAACTAGCATGCGTCTCATCGATCAGGCAAGTAGCATGTATGACATGAGGATCAAGTCATGAGAAGGTGGATGTTGCATGGCAATGTATCTCGGAAAGGCTATGGAAATGCCTTGTAGGTAGGTATGGTGGCTGTTTTGAGGAAATAATAAGAAGGCTTATGATGACAGAGCGTATCGTGCCAAGGGTTTGGATGGACCGGCGAAGTATGCGCCAACTCTCGAGGTAAGAAAGGGCAATGCATGGTACCGAAGAGGCTAGAAAAAGTATAGGTGGGTGGAAGTGTCAACTTTCGAATACTCACATTAGTCCGAAGAACTCATGCACTTATTATCCGTAACTCTCAATCTAATCAGGAGGTTCACAAAGAGACAAGTACCCCGAGGAGGAGTGTATGGGGGTTTGGTTATCCTTGCGCATCCTCGAGTCATGGTACGTGAGTGTACTTTAATATTCGAACCCTCCAGAGGTTAGCGATCCATCTAGTAGCTGGAGTTCTCAACAGGGGTTTTTTTTTTCGAAAATCACACGGATTGCCCAAAATACGACATCTATCACTAATAGGCTCGAGCTCTTGACACCAAAAGTTCAAACATTACTCTAGTCAATACCTCAAAACTATTGCAAGTTACTACTACAAAGAGAATAGCAACCTCAACTACCTACTTCTAGTCAAGACACAAAACTCAGTGCAACAGGCAAACTCTCTAACAAGATAAAACATGCAACCTATAGAAAGTTCAACCTAAAACAAAAGAAAAGCTCTAGAAAAACTAAAGCACTACAACTAAACAGAGCAGCTATTAAGAAAAGAAAAAGAACAACTCACAGCTAAAAGAATAAGCATGCAAATCCTATGAGGAGTTCTAGTTCAAGCGGAGCGTGTATCTCTCCCACACAAAAGAGTAAGCTGGCGTCTAACTTGTTACTACAGAAAACAAAGCAAAAACAAACCTAAGAAAAGTAAAGAGCGAGACGCTCCAAGCATAGCACATAACGCATGAAGTGATAAAAATATAGTGCAACGAGAGACGAACTGATAATTGTTGATGAAGAAGGGGATGCACGGGGGCATCCCCAAGCTTAGACGCTCTAGTCTCCTTGAATATTTCTTGGGGGTGCACATGGGAATCCCCAATCTTGAGCATTTGACACTCCAAGATCTTCTTTCATCATTTTCCATCGCGCACTTGAAAACTCCCTTCATACATAACTCATTGTAGACTGATTAGAGAGGTTAGTGCCCTACTAAAACAATTTTTCCTCTACTGGAAATAAAGATAATCTTGAATATGTACTGTTTCTCAAGATTTCTAAAAAGTTTTTGCAAAGAAAAATCAAGCTTAAGGTTTGCAAAACGAACAAAAGACAAAACAGGACAGAATCTGTGAAAAACATACCAGCAGGTAGAAACGAATTTTTTAGGGGTACTTCTGAAACTCAAATAAAAAAACTCAGAACATACGAAATTTCTTAATTGTATATAGCATGCTGTGTAAAAAATTCAGCACAAAAAGATGAACTGGGATTTTTCTGAGATTTTTCTAGTCACGAGGACAGAATCTGTTTTCTGGACAGCATGTCACAATTTTTACTTCCCTTGTCGTATGAGGCTATAAAAGGCACAAAGCTTGAAAAATAAAGATAAAATGATGTTGCTACAGTATTAAAAATCATCAAGACCACTAAGAACAGAAGAAAAGCAAAAAGAAAAACCTAAATTCGTTGCGGGCTGCCTCCCGAAAGCGCCTCTTTATAGCCATTAGCTAGGATGAAAGGAGAAGATCAAGTTGTATCCATCGAACCATCATCAAAATCATCGAAAATCTCTTCAATATTACAACTAGTCTTAATAGGTTTCTCAAATAAAGGACGAATGAAAATGCTTCTTGGAATAAAATCAAAAGGAGAGAAAACAATTGGAGTTTCATTAAAGTTAAAGATAGGTGTCTCCTCCAAAGTTTTCACCGTTTCAACTCTCTTGGCAATGGGTGTGTTTGCTTTAGCTCGAGGAACCTTGGGGACTTAAACGAACTTAGGTTCCTTCTTTGCCAGAGTTTCATACTTTTTGGTTTTTATTGAGGAAAAGGTAGTTCCTAGAGTTTCAATAACTTCCTCAATCTTTTCTATCCTAGAAGACTTCTCATCAAGGGATTTAATAGTCTCCAAAATTTTGACAATTTTCTGCATGGAGTTATCTAGCCTATTCAAATTCCCTTGAATCTTACGGTCCAACTCATTCACCCTATCGATACTTGGCATCTAGCTCTATTTTTTCAAGTTTTGTCATAATGTGAGCTAAGGTAATGTCCTCCTTAATACTAACAACTGGGAGACTTCCAACAAGATTTTCAATAACATTAAGGGCTTCCCAAAATGGGGCCTCTATGAAATTCCCATTGATAGCAGTGTCTAAAAGAAACCTATTACAAGAAGTGATCCCAACATAAAAATTTCTAAGCAAGATAGTAGTGGATTGCTTCTTGGTGGCTCTTTTTCGAGAATCATTAATTCTATACCAAGCATCTTTCAAACTTTCACCACCTCTTTGAGTAAAGGTAAGTACTTCTGCCTCACCAAGGGCAAAAGTACCAGCCATAGTGGTAACTACTCAAAAGGTAACAGGTATTTTTGGTATTTTTTATAAGGGACACAAAAGTAAAAACTGAAAGGTAAACTAACAAGACTAAATATCAAAGATAAAAGATAGTGTGCAACTCCCCTATATTGTAGACTGAAGTCTCCGACAACGGCGCCAGAAATTGGCTTGATACGGTGAGGATCTCTAACTCCTCGTTGGTTACCCCAAGTGGAAGGTGAGATGTAGCGTAGCAGCAAATTTCCCTCGGTAAAGATACCAAGGTTATTGAACCAGTAGGACTCCAAGAGATACAAGAAGGTGTCACGGTGCTTGACGTGGACCTGCACACAACAACAAATAACTTTGCTCCCAACGAGTACAGAGGAGTTGTCAATTCCTCCGGCCTTGCTGTTTACAAAGGGTAAACGCAAGAGATAATAATAGTGGCAACTGAAAGTAAAGACTAAAAGTAAACTAAGGATGTAAACAGTAATGTGAAGATGGACCGGAGTCCCATGATTTTTAATAGTGATGTCTCTCTCCCAAAAGACGATAAAAGTGCTAGCGAGGTAAACAAATCACAGCTGGGCAATTGACAGAATTATGAAGGCACCGCAATGCTAACTATGCTGCAAAGAAAGGAAGGACTCAAAAGCAATGGGCAGTACGCCAAGGTAAGTAGACCAAAATCCAACTGCATCTACTACGAATCATCCACCTTGAGATATCTATCTAGAACATCTCGCTGGTATTAAGTTGCGAATCCCACCCAAATTGTAAACTCAAAGCAACGGACAACTGCATTAAAAGAACTTTGCGTAAAGTAAACAATCCTTGCACCCGCGGATACAAGCATCGTTGTTTTATCCCTGGTGGCAACAACACATCCCGTAGTCTCATGTTTCTGTCACTCAAGCTAGACATCAAGGGGTTGAACCCACAATCAAGCATAACGCTCCCTCTTGGAGTTGCAACAAATCACTTGGCCGAAGTAAAATACGGCAACGGAGAACATGCAAGAATTTACTCAAGAACAAAATATAAAAGAGAAGAACCAAATATATTACTCATCACAATCTGAACATAGTCTCATAATCCATTAGATCCCAGCAAACTCAGAATAGCAACAGCAGAAATTACAGAACTGCCTCGATCATGTGAGGCAGCTCACGAGGTCTCGAAAGTGGAAGCACAAAGAGGGGAGAGAATTACATCACATAACTACTGGTCATGGACCCATGGTCCAAGGGGGACTACTCACGGTACATCCGGGAGGCTTCCATGGCTATGGATGGTCTCCCGGAGGGGGTTCCTCCTCCCGGCAGGGTGCCGGGGCAGCTTCTCCAGGCAGCTCCAATCTAGAAACGGTGGCGGCGGCGGTACAGAGGCAAGTTCGCGGAAAAGAGATCGATATTAGCGGTTTCCACCCCGAGGGCTAAATATATGCGGAGGGGGGTGTCGAGGGGACCCACCAGGCAGCCAGGAGGCCTCCTGGCGTGGACTAGGGTGGGGCTGCGCCAGGGACCCTGCTGGTCTCCTGGTGGTGGCCCCCCTCCGCTGCCTTGGTGATTCCGGAAGCTTTCGGGTCGCTAATTTTTTATCTGATTTTTCCGGATTTTTTGGAGCACTTTTAATGGCCGGAAAACCTGAAATACAAAAACAGCAGAAAACAGCAACTGGCAGCTGGGTGCACTGGGTTAATAGATTAGTCCAAATATGCTCAAAAGTGTATGAAAGTTCAAGAAAATCATGGCAAAGTCACACAAAACATGCATGGAGCAAGCAGAAATTATAGATACGTTTGGGACGTATCAATGACCCACATATTTTCAAAGAAGGTCCAGATGGGATCCTGAGAAGATGCATACCGGAACACGAGCAGAAGGACATTCTCAAACAATGTCACGACAGTCCATATGGAGGACATCATGCTGGTGAGAGGACCGCACATAAGGTTCTTCAATCAGGTTTTTATTGGCCTACTCTCTTTAAGGATGCTAGAAATTATGTTTGATCCTGTGATAAGTGTCAGAGAGTTGGTAATATTAGTAGAATGAATGAGATGCCTATGAATTACTCTCTAGTGATTGAGCCTTTTGATTGCTGGGGTTATGATTTTATGGGTTTTTTTCCTTCCTCACACAAGTACACTCACATTTTAGTTGCTGTTGATTATGTAACCAAGTGGGTAGAAGCAATCCCCACTAAAAGTGTTGATCACAAGACATCTTTGAAAATGCTCAAGGATGTAATTTGTCCTAGGTTTGCAGTACGAAGGTACCTCATGACTGATTGGGGTTCGCACTTTACACATGGATCTTTTAGAAAAGCTTTAGCCAAGTACGATGTCAATCATAGAGTTGATTCACCGTACCACCCTCAAACTAGTGGGAAAGTTGAGCTCACCAATAGAGAGATCAAGTTGATCTTACAAAAGACAGTCAATAGAAATAGAAAATATTGGTCAAATAAGTTAGGAGATGCTTTGTGGGCGTATAGAACTGCTTACAAAAACCCCATGGGAATGTCTCCCTATAAGATGGTCTATGGCAAGGCCTGCCATCTGCCATTAGAATTAGAACACAAAGCTTTCTGGGCTATTAGAGAGCTTAATACTGACCCGAAATTAGCTGGTGAAAAATGTCTCAGGAACTTGACTTCGCTAGATGAGTGGAGAAGTGAAGCATACGAGAGCGCTAAAATGTTCAAAGAAAATGTAAAAAAGTGGCACGATAGGAGGATTCTGAAACATGAATTTAATGTTGGTGATAAAGTTTTGTTGTTTAGATACCGTTTCAGGTTTTCTCCAGGTAAACTACTTTCCAGGTGGGAAGGGCCATTTCATATTGAGGAAGTCTATCGCTCGGGTGCGATCAAGATTAACAATTTTGAAGGCACTAAACCTCAAGTGGTGAATGGGCAAAGACTTAAGTATTACATAGAAGGAGACCCTGTCAATGTTGATGTGGATTTGGTATACACAACAACTCATGAAGAACATGTTGCAGCCCTGTTTCAGACACCAGCAGAAGCAGAATAAGGAAAGGTATGTATTACGGTAAGGAAACATCACGAAACCGCCATAAAAGTTCCAGATTACGAGTTTTTGCAAAAATATAGAAAATTTGAGGCCGAAGTGGAGCCGGAGACCAGTTCCAAGGGGCCCAGGCGCCCCCCTGACGCGGCCCCACCCCTGGCCACTCCGGGAGGCCGCCTGGGCACCCCGGTGTCCGTCTCCGACCCCTCTTTGGCTCTTTACCTTCCTTTCTGTGCAGAAATTTATGCTATATATTTGCCCGGATCGTTCCGGCAACGTATCTCGCGATTTCGTGTGTTTTCTTTTCGATCTGTTTCTGCCAGGAAATCTTTCAGGTAGACCTAGGTGCCATGCCTTCCCCAAGTTCTCCCAAGGACAAGTTCGTCGTGAACGTCATCAACCCTTACCTCGCAGAGGTGAAGAAGCACCCCCAGATCCTTCGTGTGGAGGATGGTGACCTCCACAAGGAGGATCTGAAGGGACCAGTCAAGGATTGGAGCACCGAGGAGCGGCTGAAAGATATGGAGCATGAAGTCTTCAAGTTCAAGAAGATGGTGGAGCGTGGTGTTGAAGCCAACTTCGACATCATGAACGAAGTAGAAGTTTCCCACAAGAAGGATATGAAGGAGATGTGGTCAAGTTTGGCCGCACTAGAAGAAAAAGTTTATGAGCTCCAAGCACAGATCTATGATCTGCAGAACCAGAAATGTGAGTATGAACTAAAGTTTCTGCGGATGGGTTTGGGTGCTGAGTGCAGGATCCTAGAGAAAGGAATGTCCTTTGAGACTGGAGAACAGCTGCCATGGAAGCGCTTCGCCAAGGAATACGTGACCAACAAGAACAAGGATGAGGAGTAAATATCCTTGGGTAATGGCATCCCCTTAGCTTGTTCCAAGCTTGGGGGAGTTCCCGTTATTTTTATCTTTATCTATGTCTTTTAGAGTCAAGTAGAGTCGTATCATGTGTAGAAAAGTTATCTTATAGGTGTTTGCTTTGAGGTCTATCACTCCTTTTTGGAGAGTTATGTATCCGTGAGTGTGGAGTCATCTATGATGGAATATTAATGAGAAGTCTATTGATCCCTTTGCTGCACTCGGTATTCTCTTCACGCAATCGACCTCATGATGATTCTTATGGGGAGTATTGACCTTATATCAGGTATGGCTTTGAAAACTTTATTTAATCTTGGCAAACATAGCTTTGGTCATAACAACAAGCATGTTATTTTTCTCAAAGTAGAGACATAGCCAAAACCCTCTTTGTTATTATTCTTGTAGTGTTATGTTGACAAGGAAGACAACTTGATGTGCTATGTTTATTTTAATGTTTATGCTTTATATTGCTTTGCATCCAAGTCATCATCAATTGTCTGTTCTCTCAAAGCTTTTCCTAGCCAAACCCCTGTACTAAGAGGAATTCTGCTTGTACATCCATACCCTAAAACCAGTATCTTCCATATGAGTCCACCATACATTCCTATTCGTGGTATTCCACTACCACTCCTAAAGCATAGAATTTTCGTGTTATCCTTAGATTTTCAAAATCTTCTGTTTTGTGCCCCTGTTTTAGCTCATGAGGAAGTAGTAGTTAACTCATGATCTTCTTAAGTTGGACAAGTTTTACCCCGGGATTGCATGTCTAATCTGCAAACCCCTAATACAAGAAGGAACTTGCATGAGTGCGCCCAACTCACAAAATATAATACAACAAACAAACCCTCCTTCACGCTTTGTTCATGAGAAATCAGAAAACTTTGGCAGTGATAAAGAAAGGAGATTGCGGGGATGTGATCGTCCCCATTTGGGAGCCGTTCCTCAAAACTTGTCCAATATGAGAAGCAATTGAGTTATCTATTAGCATTCGTTGATAAATCATGCACCTCTCAAAACTTGTTTTCACGCTGTTTGATTTAAGGATAGCACTTGAGTTTTCCTTGCTTGCCTTTAACAAGGCTTTTTCCTTTACTTTTGTGTTGAGTCAGTTTTCCCTACTTCCTCCTTTCCCAAAAACAACAGACACTTGATGCTGATGAAGATTCATCCATATATTGCTGCATTAAAGTGTTTCCATGCCATATCATTGTTGACATTATCTCTTGATAAGTACGTTTTTTGCAAAAGCATTGGCCAAGCAAACATATTCCTTTGTGTTAGCATTTGCACTTCATGACTAATAGATTGTTCTTTCAAAAAGTCCCAAATTGTTTCTTCAAAATATAAAGAGAAAGAGCAAAGGTAAAAGCTATTAGTTGTCCCTTGACCAAAGGACTTGTTTTCCATGATTTGATGAGTTTCCTTAGCGCTACTTTTGATTATAATTGTTATTACTCTTTCATAAGGGCCTTATGAGTTGGAGATTACTGTTTAGGATGTTGAGTTTGGTGAAAAGATCATGATGCTTCTTTTCCGTATTTTATTTATCGACACTTCACTCTCTAAACTTGTGGACAAGTTTACCGACCTCAGTTTTTGCTTGGGGACAAGCGAGGTCTAAGCTTGGGGGAGTTGATACGTCCAAAATGCATCATTATTTTATATCGTAATTCATCCATATTCATTGATATATTTCATGTTACAATGATGTTCTTATGTTGTTTTGGCTTATTTTACACATTTTGCAACTTTCCGGTGCCAAAGCAGCAGCCGCGGGATTCAGCGGTAAAAAGTGGACGTTGAGTTGCTGAAGAAGAATACCTCCAAATTACCTGAAAATCGACGGGGGGTATTTTCCGAAATATTAACAAAGACTCGCCGAAGAGGGGCCAGAGGGGGGCCACAGGAGCCCCAGGCGGCCACCTGGCGCGGCCCCACCCCTGGCCACGCCGAGAGGGCGCCTGGAGCCCTGGGGCCACTCCCGGCTCCCCTCTCTGGCCTATATACTCCTCGTTATGCGAAAACCTAAAAAAGAGAAGCTTTTACGGAGTTCCGCTGCCGCTCCGTGGCGGAAACCTACAGAGAAGAAAAGGGCTCTCCGGCGGGCAGATTCCGTCGAGGAGATCACCTCCCGGAAGGGGAGATCATCGCCATCATCATCACCATCATCACGGGCATCATCGAGATCATCATTAACTTCATCCCCATTATCAGCAACATCTCCACCACCATCCAATCTCACCTCAAAAGTTTATCTTGTGTTGTAATCCGTACTATCTATCCTCTCTACTCTATCGGTGTTGATTACTACTTTGTGGTGAATGCTATTGAGTTTTGTTGGAGAAGTATCATTATGTCCAGATTGTTTATCATATTTTTATCACCTCTAATCATGCTCTCTTTTATGTCTTGTAAGTAGTTACTTTAGTTCTTGAGGACATGGGAGAAGTCTAGTTGTTAGTAGTCATATGATGTTGAAGTAATTTGTGCTGTTTGATATTTAAGTTGAGTTTTTATTTTCCTAGTGGTGTTGTGTGAGTCGAACACTCAACACTTCGCCTTATTAAGGACCTAGGGGAATACATTGTGTATTAAGAATGCTTACGATGGGTTGCCGGAGTGACAGAAACCTGAACCCCAGTTTGCACACTTTTGCACAAGGGACTAATGGATCCTTGATCTTACTACTGTGGTTAGGCTTTGCCTTAATTTCTATCTTGTATTTGCGGATGCTTGCAAGATGTTTAATTGTAAGAGTGCACTTATCTTAGTCCAGAAGGTGTGCTAGCATAGATCCACCCACTCAACACTTATCATCACAAGACTCGTTATCGATACAGAGTATGCCGAAAGCACGTGACTACCTCCCCATGTGTCCTCTAGAACGCTTTAGTCTTTATAAGTTCGGTTGTCAGGCTTATCCTTTGCTCAAAAGGATTGGGCCACTTGCTTCTCCTCAGTACTATTTACTTTGCTTGCTTATATCTTATCGTTGCTTATATCAAAAACCCCTAAAAAGTTATCTTTCAGTGCTTGCAGTTATTCCTTGTCCAAAATCACCTATCATTACCTTTCACTCCTCGTTGGGTTCGACACTCTTACTTATCGAAAACGATGCAATATATCCCTTTACGTTGAGGGTCATCAGTTCCCTAGGGCGTCTGCATTGATTAGTACCTGTTGCAGTTATAATATTTTTTAATCCGCGTTCAATCACCAGAGTGATCACAGCCCGCTATTCTAAACCTAGCTAATAATGAGAAGGGTTCATTTCTAAAAAGAATATAATTATAATGCAGCATAGGATAAAGGAAGGCACATGAAGGGGCGACAATGACAGGCTATGCAATTGAATAGGTAAGCAACGTAGCAGCAGCAACAGAAATGCCTAGTGCAAGAAATTTACGGAAAAGATAGGCGATATCTGGGAAAGGAGAATGGCTCTGCTTGCCTGGAAGCTCGACGGTAGAGGTACGGTCGTCGATGAAGTAGTCGATCACAGGGGCATCTGCAGCGGACGTCGAGACTACCGGATAATAAGAGAGGGGGAAGAAACAATAAATACACGGCAATAATAGCAATACGAATACAAGACATGGAAAATTTTAGGCTAGAGGTGAACTAACGCGGTGTTACACGTTGCAGCCGAAACGGGAATTCAACCGGCAATTTTACCGGCTCCATGCAGTTACCGGACAATGCAATCGGAGGGGGAATGTCTCATGTGCGGTATGTTAGAGGGGTGTGGTTGGGGTATGGATAGCGTATCCGTATTCGTTATATTTTTCTGATCAATTTTCATGTATAAAGTTTTTCCATCTGATATATGGTTTAAAAGATATTAATTTCTATAGTTTAAATCAATTTGAAAGTATTTTCCGAATTTCATTTATTATTAAAACAGAAATATCCACAACAGTTCTGTTGACTAATTCATTTTAAAACAAATAAGCATGAGGGCCCACATCTCATTGACTTATTATTTTATAAAAACTATTTTATTTAATTAATCAACAGGTGGGACCTAGGTGTCATGGACGCAAATATTTTTAGCAAATTTCTATTTGTTTTAAATACACATTAAAGTGTGGGGTCCATATGTAAGTGACACAGGGAAGGGTTTATTTCATGTAACTAAAAAAGGATAATTAGGGGAGTGGGGCCTCTGTCAGTTGGGGTTAGGGGAATTAGCTAGGGGATTAAGGGGTATTAGTCAAGCGGGGCCCACTGTTAGTGGGCAGGGGAGAGGGTTAGGCCACGGCTAACACCTCGCTCGCCGGCGTCCAGGTTCATGGCGACGAGGTCCTCGGCGAGGGGGGGGGCACGACGGCATTGCGGGTTGTGGGGGCGAAGGTCAGCAAGGCGAGCGCGGCCCGCGCACGCGGATAGGTCAAGAGGGGGGCCAGGGGCGCGGGGTGCGCGATTAAGGTGACCTCGGCGGTGGCCGGAACACCATCCCAACGAGGACGGTGCGGGGAGACCAAATCGGCGAGAAAAACAGGGGCAAACTGGGAGACGACTTACAGTGGATGCAAGGGAGGGCTCGGGGAGGCCGAGCTCGCGTTGCCGATGACGAATTAACACCGGCGATGCAGCGGTCGTGGAGGGGAAGATGGCGGCACTAGCGAGTTGGGCGGCGTTTTGGCATGAATTGGGGGGCGCAGGCGACGAGGATGAGGGGTGGGAGTCAACCGGACACGCTCCCGGTCGCAAGGGGGACGGAGGCCACGCGGACGACGGCACGCGCGCCCACGGAGGCAGCGATGGCATGGCGTCGGTGCGCACGAGCCCGTGCGGGCGGGGGAGGGGCGAGCGGGAGAGAGAAGAGATGGGGGGGGTTTAGGGTTCCAGGGCGAGGCGTGCGGGGACTTATCCCGCCGGTGGCGCCGTGGATGGCCGCCACGGCATGGTCGTTCGCCGTGGCCGGCGTGGATGAGTCCACGGTGCCCCTGTGAACAGGGGAGGGGAAGGGGGAGCGAAGGTGGGCTGGGCTGGTGGGGGGAGGGGATATGGGCCGGGGTGGGCCTAGCCCACAGCGTAGGATAGGGTTGTTTTATTTATTTTATTTTTCTTTTTTTGTTTTCTGTTATTTCATTTTTGTATTTCTTTTAGTTGCTTTTATAATTTTTTTAAATATGTAATAGGTTCCATAATAAGTGTAACACCATACTAAGGTACCACAAAAAGTTTGGGCAGCAACAAAAATGATTTAACATTTTTCTTTAATATGCAAAGGCTAATTGATGCTCTTTTGGCTCTGGTTTGAATTGTTTGGATTATTCAGTAGCTCAATAATTTCGCAAAGCTGGTTAACAATGGTCCACTAATTATTTGTGATTTAACAAAAGTGGTTGCACTAAATTTGTTCAAGGTTTATTTCCACATAGATTTCGAATTTTTATCTCGGCTGAACTTGAACAAGCCTTGATCAAGGGTGATCATTATTAGCATCATCATGATGACTTGGCATTAGATAAGGTGATCACTGTAGCGTGACACCCGGGGTGTTACACAGTTGGATTTCGTTCTACTTATTTTGGTGTACTTCCCATGCTTTTGAGACTCTTCCTTTCTTTGTAGCATAGTTAGCATTGCGGTGCGTTTTTAATCCTGTCAATTGCCCAGCTGTGATTAGCATCGTCTTTTTGGAGAGAGATATCACTCTTGAACATCACGGGACACCGGTCCATATTCTCATCAATGTTTACACGCTCATTTATTTTCCTGCTTTTACTTTCTAGTAGCTATTATCATTATCATTATCCCTTGCGTTTGATCCTTTGTAAACAACAAGACCGGAGAGATTGACAACCTCTCTAAACATCGTTGGGACCAAAGTTATTTGTGTCTGTGTGCAGGTCCACGTCAACCGCTAAATTTCTAGCTCCGTTGTCACCTACTTGCCGGTTTCGGAGTCCTATGGGAGACAAACCCTATCCTCCACATAGGGAAAAAAATTATATCCTATATCTCACCTTCCACTTGAGGTAACCAACAAAGGTCGAGAAGCCATTATCATCTCACGCACATCAAGCAAATTTCTGGCGCCGTTGCCATGGATTCCAGGTAAAACAAAAGATTGGCCCCGATAACTCCCTAGCCAGAAGAAATTTTTGGCGCCATTGCCGGGGACTTCAATTGTCAAGATAGGGGAGTTGCACGCTATCTTTTACCTTTGTTTTTTAGTCTTGTTAGTTTATCTTTCAGCTTTTGTCTTAGTGTCCTTTATCGAAAATCACAAAACAATTGTCTGTCACACTTGCTGCTACTATGGGTTCCACTGAACACACCAAGTTGTGTGACTTCACTAGTCACAACAACAATAATTTTATCTGCACTCCTATTGCCACACCTTCCACTTCAGCTACCTCTTATGAAATTAAACATGCTTTGCTAAACCTTGTTATGAGAAATCAATTCTCTGGTGCTGGAGATGATGCTGCTTTACACTTAAATAATTTTGTTGAGCTATGTGATATGCAAAAGTATAAAGAAGTAGAAGATGATGTTGTTAAGATTAAGCTTTTTCCTTTCTCTCTGAGGGAAGGAGCTAAAATTTGGCTTTAATCCTTGCCTAGGAATAGCACAGATTCTTTGGATAAGTGCAAGGATGCTTTTATTGGGAAGTACTACCCACCTGCTAAAATTATCCAGTTGAGGAGTAATATTATGAATTTTAATCAATTGGATAATGAACACGTTGCCCAAGCTTTGGAACAAATTAAATCTCTTGTTAAGAAATGCCCTACACATCGTTTGACTACTGGGATGGTTATCCAGACTTTTTATGCAGGATTGAACTTTACCTCGCGGAACCTGTTAGATTCGGCCACGGGAGAAACCTTTATGTCAACAACACTTGGTGCTTCCACAAAACTCCTAGATGAGATGATGACCAATTATTCCCAATGGCACACCAAACGAGCTCCAATAGGTAGGAAGGTAAACTCTATCGAGGAGATTACCTCCCTAAATGAAAAAGTTGACTTAATTATGTCTCTACTTACCAAGCAGCCCTCTATTGATCCTCATGATGCCCCTTTAAATTCTTTGGTTTCTTAGGAACAAGTAGATGTGAACTTCATTGCTAGAAACAACTTCAACAATAATTCTTATAGGGGTCATTTTGCAAGCAATCCTAGAATGTTTCCATCCAACTATGGGAACAACAACACTTATCCTAGCAACAAGAACCCCACTTATGAATTAGAAAGCATGCTTAAAGAATTTATCACTACCCAAAAAGCCTTCAACAAGAGTGTAGAAGAGAAATTAGAAAAATTCTATAATCTCGCTTCGAAGGTAGATAGCTTAGCCCTTGATGTGGAGATGCTTAAAATTAGAACCTCTCCCCTTGAGGAGAGGAAGGCCACTCCTATTAATTTCATCCAATTGAAAATTAATGAAAATATTAGGATGATGGCTAAACTTAAAAAAAGATGGGCTAGAGAAAAAGAGGAAGAGGATAGAATTAAGAGGCTTCCAACACACCACACTGTTGCTACTATCCAAATTGTTGAGGACACCTAAACTATTAGCACCCAACAAACTCCTAGTCCCAATGGACCTATTAATGGTGATGCTACTACCTCAACCCTAGAAGAAAAAACTCTTATGAACATAGAGGCTTTCAAACAAAGTGAGCCTAGATGACACCACTACCACTTTTGATAGTAGTGACATTGATTTTGATAGTTGCACCCTCTCAGAAGTTATTAGATTGCTTCACAAAATGTCTAGAGACCCCCACACTAGTACACTAAATATTGCCTTCACGGAGCATATCACTAATGCTCTCATCAAATCTAGGGAGGAGAAGATTAGAGTAGAAGCATCCATACCTAGGAAGCTAGATGATGGTTGGGATCCTATGATAAGAATAAAATTTAATAACTTCTCTTGCTATGCTTTATGTGATGTTGGAGCTAGTACCTCCGTTATGCCCAAATGAATGTATGATATGTTTGAATTGAAAACTTTTGATCCTTGTTCTTTTGGTGTTCGTCTCGTGGATTCTTCCGTAAAGAAACCTTTGGGTAAGATCGACGATTTTCTTATCATTATCAATGAAAATTATGTTCCCATTGATTTCACAATTATGGATATAGAGTGTGAACCTTTATGTCCAATTATCTTGGGACGGCCTTTTCTACGCACTGTTGGTGTTGTTATTGACATGAAAGAGGGGAATATAAAATCTCAATTCCCTCTCAAAAATGGGATGGAACACTTCCCTAGAAAGAATATTAAGTTACCTATTGAGTCTGTAACACGGGCTAGCTATTCTCTCTCTCTTGATAAAACATGATCTTTTTGCTTTATGCCTAGCTTAAAGGCGTAAAAGAAAGCGCTTGTTGGGAGGCAACCCAAGATGTTTTTATTTTTGTTTTTAGTGGTCTTGATGATTGTTACTACTGTAGCAACATCATTGTATCTTTATTTTCAAGCTTGGTGCCAAGTTTAGCCTCCGATTTTCAAGCTTTGTGCCAATTGATTATGTCCTTGGACTAAAAAATTAGCCTAAAATCACCAGATCATCTTTTTGATCTGAATGTTTTTTACATCGTGCTCTATAAAATTTTCTTTCGAGCGTCTGTTCTGAGTTTTTTGATTTTAGTTGCAGAAGTACCCCGAAAAAATTATTTACTACCTGCTGTCCTGTTTGTCACATATTCTGCCACATTTTTCCTTTCCTTACTTTTGCAAACCTTAAGCTTGCTTTTTCTTTGAAAAAACCTTTTGGAAATCTTGAGAAAAATTAGCTCTTCAAGAATATCTTTATTTCCAGTGGAGAAAAAATATTTTATTAAGGGTACTAACCTCTCTAATCAGCTTATGATGAGTTATGTATGAAGGGAGTTTTCAAGTGTGCGAGGGAAGATGATGAAAGAAGATCCGGGAGTGTCAAACGCTCAAGATTGGGGATGCCCCCATGCATCCCCAATAAATATTCAAGGAGACTCAAGCGTCTAAGCTTGAGGATGCCCCCGTGCATCCCCTTCTCCATCAACATTCATCAGTTCGTCCTCCGTCTCACTATATTTTTATCACTTCATGCGTCATGTGCTATGCTTGGAGCCTCTCGCTCTTAGGTTTCCATTTTAGTTTTCTTTATCTTTGCCTGCTGTTCATAACAAATTATAACCCAGCTTACTTTGTTTGGGAGAGAAACATGCTCCAATTCAAACTAGAACACATCATAGGATTTTCATGCCTATCTTTCTTCTGTTATGTGTTCTTTATCTTTTCGTAGCTTCTGCCATGTCTAGTCTTAGTTTTCGTGTTTATCTTTTTCAAGAGCTTTAGATTTTTTTTATTTTGTTGCCGGAACTCTCTTTAGTTTTCATGTTTATCTTGTTAAGAGAGTTGGTTGTTGCATTGAGTTGTGTCTTGTCTTGAAGTAGGTAATTGAGGTTGCTATTCAATTGTAGTAGTAACATGCAATAGTTTTGAGGTATTGTTGTGAGTAATGTTTGAACTTTTGGTGTCAAGAGATCTAGCCTATTAGTGATAGGTGTCATATTTTGGGCAATCCGTTCTTATTTTCAAAACCTAAAAAAACTAGTTGAGAACTGTAGCTACTAGATGGATCACTAATCTTTGGAGGGATCGGATATTAGAGTACACTCACGTACCATGAGTCGAGGATGCGCAAGGATAACCAAACCCCCATAAAATCCTCCTCGGGGTACTTGTCTCTTTGTGAACCTCCTTGTTAGATTGAGAGTTACCGATAATAAGTGCATGAGTTCTTCGGACTAATGAAAGTATTGAAAGTTGACACTTCCACCTCCTCATATTTTCTAGCCTCTTCGGTACCGTGCATTGCCCTCTTCTCACTCCGAGATTTGGTGTCCACCTCGCCGGTGCATCCAAACCCTTGGCATGATACGCTCTGTCATCATAAATCTCCCTATATCTTTCCTCAAAACAGCCACCATACCTACCTATCAAGGCATTTCCATAGCCTTTCCGAGATATATTCCCATGCAACATCCACCTTGTCATGACTTGATCTTAATGTCATACATGTTCCTGCTACACTGGCAGAGGCATACATTTGCATACATCCTGATAGCTACATCTTCTTTATGTTGAGAACCTTGTAAAGTGTGAACATCTTATATACCTTCTTGTAAAATAGAGTGTTGCCCTTAAGTGAGGAAAAGATCCCAAAGAGGACAAATTTAAAAGATCCCAAAGAGGACAAATGAGAGTTAAATAGAAAGAGACATTGAAGCAACCAATAAAATAGAAAAATAGAAAAAATAGAAAAAGAAATAAAAAGAGAAAAAGGGGAAACACTACTATTCCTTTTGAAAGATCCATACTCGTACTCCCTCTATATCTTGTACTCCATAGAGATGATCATATATGCATATAGCTATGTGGGGACCCTTCACACTAAAGAACTTGGCTTGCATATTCCAAGGATGAGCCTCCTCAAACGAGCGCTAGGTCTTTTTAGCGAGCAAGTTGGATGCACCCCCCACTATTTCCATTGAAGAGATTTTCTTAGCTCATATGTGCATCCGTTGCATGGCAATCCCTACTCCTCACATCATATATATCATTTGGCCTTTTCTTTGCTATGATTGTCCTCATTGATGTAAGCCTTTCACACACTTTTTGTCTTCCTCCTCCACCATATCTCTCTCTTTGCCATCCTAAGTGTCAACTCTGGTGCTTACGCTCATCCAATGCATGAGTGCTCAAAATATCGAAAAGGAGTGGATCATATTGACTTGTACCTGGCTAGTGGTCTGGGGACGAGTCAAGATAAGATTCCAAAGAATACTAAGTGTGAAACTTTAGTAGATTGAGTTCTCAACAAAATATATTTTTTCTCTCGTATTCCCGTCTCTCCCCCTTCTTGCCGCAAACACCATCTGGAGACATTCGAGTCACGGACAGCGAGAGCTCTTGCACCTTTACGTTCTTATGTTGCTTGTTCCGATGCTAAAATAGACTCTTGCTTGTTATGACTTGAATTGAATTACATACATTGATTGCTTTACTTTCAAAGTTCTTATATGGTTGGTAGAATGTCACCAAAGAAATTATGCCTGTTATCATTTACCTACTCGAGGACGAGCAGGAATTAAGCTTGGAGATGTTGTTACCTCCGAAACGTATCTATAATTTATGCTTGCTCCATGCAAGTTTTGTGTGATATTGCTATGATCTAGATACACTTTCATACACTTTTGATCATATTTTGACTAATCTATTAACTCAGTGCACCCTAGTGTCAGTTCCTATTTTCTGATTTTTTTTCTATTTCAGGTTTCCCCCATATTAAAATTGCTCCAAAAATTTGGGAAAAAACAGATAAAAAATCAGCATGCCGGAAGCTTCCGGAAACACCTAGGTGGGCCCAAAGGGCCACCACCAGGGGCCCAGGCGCCCTGGTGGCGCGCCCTAGGGGATGCCGTGCCAGGTGGTCGCCTAGGCACCTGGTGGCCCCCTTAGCCTATATATTCTCCGTGACGGGATTCTTTCGAAGACAGAACCATTTTTCGCGATCTTGCCATTGTTCCGCCGCCGCCGCGCTTCCAAGATCGGGAGCGCCAGCAGACCTCTTCTCGGCACCCTGTCGGAGGGAGGATTGACCTCCGGGAGCTTCCCCTCCACCATGGACACTTTCCGAATGATCCGTGAGTAGTCTACCTTGGACCATGGGTCCGTGATCCGTAGCTATATAATTTTCTCCTCACCTCTTTGTTCTTCATGGATTAGACCTTGTGAGTTCCCCTACATGATCAAGGCACATATGTAATTCTTTCTGTTGTTGCTATGCTGCATTTGCTGGGATCTGATGGATTATGAGAATATGTTCAGTTTGTGATAGAGTAATATATTTGGTTCTTATCTTTTATATTTTTGTTATTAACTAATTCTTGCATGTTCTCCGTTGTTGTTTAATGCTTTGGCCAAGTAGTAGGTAGTGACCCCAAGAGGGAACGTTATGCTCGATTGTGGGTTCATGCCCCCTGATGGCTGGCTTGAGTGATAGAAACATGAGTATAGGGGATGTGTTGTTGCCAGAAGGGGGAAAACAACGGTGCTTGCAACCGCGGTTGCAAGCATTGTTTACTTTACGCAAAGCTCTTTTAATGCAGTTGTCTGTTGCTTTGGGTTTACACTTTGGGTGGGGCTCGCAACCTAATACCAGTGAGATGTTCTGGATAGATATCTCAAGGTGGATGATTAGTAGTAGATGCAGTTAGATTTAGGTCTACTTATTTTGGCGTACCGCCCATGCTATTGAGCCTCTTCCTTTCTTTGTAGCATAGTTAGCATTGCGGTGCATTTTTAATCATGTCAATTTCCCAGCTGTGATTTGTTTACCGCGCATAGCAGTCTTATCGTCTTTTGGGAGAGAGACATCACTAGTGAACATCACGGGACCCCGGTCCATATTCTCATCACTATTTACACGCTCATTTATTTTCCTGCTTTTACTTTCCAGTAAATATTATCATTATCATTATCCCTTGCGTTTGATCCTTTGTAAGCAACAAGACCGGAGAGATTGACAACCTCTCTGAACTTCGTTGGGAGCAAAGTTATTTGTGCCTGTGTGCAGGTCCACGTCAACCGCTCAATTTCTAGAGCCGTTGTCACCTACTTGCCACTTTCGGAGTCCTACGGGAGACAAACCCTATCCTCCACACGCTCATTTATTTTCCTACTTTTACTTTCCAGTAGCTATTATCATTATGATTATCCCTTCCGTTTGATCCTTTGTAAACAACAAGACCGGAGAGATTGACAACCTCTCTGAACTTCGTTGGGGGCAAAGTTATTTGTGTCTGTGTGCAGGTCCACGTCAACCGCTAAATTTCTAGTGCCGTTGTCACCTACTTGCCACTTTCGGAGTCCTATGGGAGACAAACCTTATCCTCCACATAAGGTAAATTTTCTGCTATCCTACATCTCACCTTCCACTTGGGGTAACCAACGAAGGGCAAGAAGCCACACATCAATGATCCAAGTGAAACATGTCCATCCTACCATATTTGGGTGGTTCCACACCAGGGGTAACGATAGCATCAGTAGGCAGACGAACATAAAGACAACAGGTAGCAACTATTTTTTTGGTTTTTCGTATAAGACACTAAAGAAAAAACTAGAAATAACCTAACAAGACTAAAAAGATAATGTAAAAGATAGTGTGCAACTCCCCTATCTTGAGGATTGGATTCCCCGACAACAGCGCCAGAAATTGCTTTGATGGCACTGAAGTAGTGCTCCTCATTGGTTACCTAAAGTGGAGGGTTTGGATATAGCCTAGCAGCAAATTTCCCCTAACATAGTGGATAGGGTTTATGTCTCATGTAGGACTCCAAGGATCGACAAGATGGTGCCTACTGCTCTGGCGCTTACAGAAGATGCAGACTTGCACACAACAACAAATAACTTTGCTCCCAACGAGTTCAGAGAGGTTGTCAATCTCTCCGGCCTTGTCGTTTACAAAGGATCAAAACACAAGCAGGAAATAGTAGTGGTGATTACAACAGAAAGGAAGTAAAGCAGTAAAGATTTGAGGTGTAAACAATGGTGGAAATATGGATCGGGGTCCCATGATGTTCACTAGTGATGCCTCTCTCCCAAAAGACGATAAAACAGCTAAGATGGGTGAACCAATTACAGCTGGGCAATTGATAGAATTATAAACGCACCTCAATGCTAATTATGCTGCAAGAAATTTAGAGGCTCAAAAGTATGGGCAGTACGCCAAGACAAGTAGACCGTTTATCCATCAGCATCTACTTACTAATCATCCACCTTGAGATATCTATCCAGAACATCTCGCTGATATTAAGTTGCAAGCCCCGCCCAAAGTGTAAACCCAAACAAACAGACAACTACATTAACAAACTTTGCGAAAGGTAAACAATCCTTCCAACCGCAGTTATAGGCACCGTTGTTTTCTCCCTAGTGGCAACATCAAATCCCCTAGTCTCATGTTTTTTCACTGAAGCTAGACATTGGGGGGCATGAACCCACAATCAAGCATAACGCTCCTTCTTGGAGTTACAATCTACTAGTTGGCCAAAGTAATAAGAAGCAACGGAGAACATGCAAGAATTAATCAAGAACAAAATATAAAATGAGCCAAAAATATAACTCATCACAAACTGAACATAATCTCATAATACATCGGATCCCAGCAAGCACAGCATAGCAACAACATAAAGATTACATAGATGCCTTGATCATGTAGGGCAGCTCACAAGGGCTATGAACTGACATCACATAGCTACTGGTCATGGACCCATGGTCCAAGGGGGACTACTCACACAGCACATCCGGGAAGCACTCATAGTGGTGGAGAAGGTCCCGGAGGTCAATCCTCCCTCCTACAGGGTGCTGGGAAGAGGTATTCTGGTGCTCCCGTTCTTGGAAGCGCGGCGGCGACGGAACAGAGGTGAAAATCACGATGTGGAGGTCCTCTCGAGGGTTCCTGGAATGGGGTGTATATATAAGCCGAAGGGGGGCACGAGGGGGTGGCCCGTCCCCCCAGGCGCCCTGCTGGCACAGCCTAGGGTGGGGTCGTGCCAGCTAGCCACCTGGGACAGGGTGGTCCCCCTCCGGCCCTCCTTCGGGCTTCCAAAAGCTTCTGTCGCGCTGATTTTTTATATGTTTTTCTCGGAATTTTTTGGGCTCTGTAAATATGGGTAAAAACCTACAATTCACAGACATCAGCAGACATAAACTGGCACTGGGTGCACTGAGTTAGTAGGTTAGTCCAAATATGTGTAAAAAGGTATGAAAGTGTAGCATAACACATAGCAATGTCACCCAAATAAGCATGGAACAAGTAGAAATTATAGATACGTTTCAGACGTATCAATACTCCAATTCTCATCGCGGAGCCACCGCCACCTATGTTCTTCTCTGGGAGAGCTAATCTGGAGGCTGTTTTGGCCTCTGGTGAGGGGAATTCGTCATCATAATCGCCACTCCATCACCCTACCATGTCTCCTCCATCCATGTGTGAGTAATTCTCTGCTATAGGTGAAGGGGATGGTAGGGATTGGATGAGTTAGATCATGTAATAGTTCGTCAGATTTTTTGGGGCATGTTGCCTATCATCTACTATTGTGTTTATCATCTTTGCTACTACTTGTTGCTCTTCATGCTTCTCACTTTGGTCCCGAGTGCCATGATTTCAGATCTGAAACCAGTATGTTTTCATGAATATATTTGTGTTCTTAATCCTATCTATGAGTTGTATGAACCTATTATACTCCGGAACCGGAAATCCCAATGGTGACAGCTTTGGATACCAAAGGGGATGGACTATAATTTGAGTATTCCATGTATCCATTGATTGTTAATGCTTTGTTCTGGTGCTCTTTGACAGGAGCACCTTAGTCTCCATAAGTTCCTTTTGGCCCCGTTAGTAGCGGGATGGTAGGACAAAAGATGTTGTGCAAAGTTCTTATAGCAAGCACGCATAACTACCTTGGGATACATGCCTAATGTTTGATATTTGCCTAGATGATCATTACTTTTATGTGCTCATTGCCCCATGTTAATTACATGTTATCTCTCATCCATGTTGCGCCCAATCATCCATCTCCCCTAGCCTCCAGTGTTTTAATCCTGATGATTACTAGTTGTTTTACTTTTGATGTTTTACTTTCCTTGCTTATCCACCACTATTTCCGTTGCCACCATCACTTCCACCACATCGTTACTACTAATAAATTGTTCCCAAGCAAGAATCTTTTAGGTGCAGCTGAATTGACAACTGAACTGTCAAAACTTATAAATATTCTTTGGCTCCCCTTGTGTTGAATCAATAAATTGGGCTATTCTTACCCGTGAAGACTGTTGCGATCGCCTACACTTGTGTGTCATCACCTATTACTGATAGGTGTCGTATTTTGGTTCAACGTGCTTATTTTAGAAAACTACAAAAATTAGTTGAGAACTCTAGCTACTAGATGGATAACTAACCTCTGGAGGGGTTGTAATATATAGAGTACCCCCACGTTATCATGGGTCGAGGATGCGCCAGGATAACCAAACCCCCATACGCTCCTCCTAGGGGTAGTTGTCTCTTTGTGAATCTCTTGACTAGATAGAGAGTTACCAATAATAAGTGGATGAGTCCCTTTGAACAATGCGTTTATTGGATTGTTGGCACTTCCACCATCCATATTTTGCTACCCTCTTCGGTACCATGCATTTCCCTTTCTCATCTTGAGAGTCGAATCAAACTTCGCCGGTGCATCCAAATCCTTGGCATGATATGCTCTGTCATCATAATCCTCATTATATCTTCCTCAAAATAGGACCATACCTACCTATCAAGGCATTTCCATAGCCTTTCCGATATACATTGCCATGCAACATCCATCTTCTCATGACTTGATCTTTCATTGTCACACATGCTTTTTCTTGATCGTAGAGCCCCATGCTAGTTGGGTATTTCCCTTATAATTGCTACATGACGTGCTAGTATCATTGCATATCCTTCTACACTGGTAGACATAATTTTGCATACATCATGATTCAGTGTTCAGTTTTCTTTATGTCGAGTACTTCTTGTAAAGTGGGTGATATTCTACATCCTTGTAAAATATAGAGTGTTGCCTTTAAAGTGAGGAAAAGATCCAAAGAGGCCAATAATATAAAAAAAAAGAAAAAATAAAATAAAAAAGAAATAAAAAAGAGAGAAGGGGGCAACACTACTATTACTTTTGAAAGATCCACACTCGTGCTCCAAAGTAGTATTTGTACTTCATAGAGAGTTTCATATCATTCATGCATAACTATGTGGGGATGCTTACACTATAGAACTTGGCTTGTATATTCCAATGATCGCCTCCTCAAATGAGCTCGAGGTCTTCTTGAGAAAGCAGGTTGGACACCCCTACTAGTTCCATCGGAGAGCTTTCCATAGCTCATATGTGCATCCTTTGCATGGCAATCCCTACTCCTCACATCATATCTATCATTTGGCTTTCTCTCGCCTATTATTATCCTCATTGTTGTGAGCCTTTCACACCTTTTTGTTTTCCATCCCCATCATTTATTTTATTTGCCATCCTAAGTGCCAACTAATCTTGCTCGCATTCCTTATTACATGAGTGCTCAAAATTGGAAGGGAGAGGATCAGTTTGACTTGTACCTGGCGGGTGGTCTGGGGACGAGTCATAATAATATTCCAAAGGAGACTATGTTTGCAATTTTTAGTAGATTGAGTTCTCAACAACTACAAGTATTTTTATGCTCTAAACCCATCTCCCACTTTCTTGCACAAGAATTACCGATTGGAGATATTCAAGTCACGAACATCGAGAGCTCTTACTTTGCGAGTTTCAATACTAGATATAGGCTCTTGCTTGTTATTGTCTTGACTTGAATTGCATATCTTGCTTGTTGTACTTTAAATTTCAAATCTTTGTTGGTATCCTATGACCAAATATGTTGCTTTCTCCCTGGTGGAAACAACACATCCCCTAGTCTCATCTTTCTGTCACTCAAGCTAGACATCGGGGGGCATGAACCCACAATCAAGCATAACGCTCCCTCTTTGAGTTACTATCTACTACTTGGCCAAAGCAATAAAAATCAATGGAGAGAATGCAAGAATTACTCAAGAACTAAAACATAAAAGGTAAACCGAATATATTACTCATCACAATCTAAACATAATCTCATAATCTATCGGATCCCAGCAAACACACATAGCAACACAGAAACTAATACATAGATGCCTTGATCATGTAGGGTAGCTGACAAGGGCTAAGAATTGAGGCACAATATTGGAGAGAAAACATCACATATCTACTGGTCATGGACCCATGGTCCAAGGTGGACTACTCTCGATACATCCGGGAAGCGCTCATGGTGGTGGAGAAGTTCCCGGAGATCAATCCTCCCTCCAGAAGGGTGCCGGGACAGGGTCTTCTGGCGATCCCGATCTCGGGATCACGGCGGTGGCGGAACAGTGGTGAAACTCGCGTAACGGAGGTCCCAACGAGGGTTTTCGAGACGAGAGGAAAATATAGGCCGAAGGGGGGCACTAGGGGGTCCAACCTGACCAGGTGATAGCACCGAGGTAGTGCTCCTCGGTTGCTACCCCAAGTGGAAGGTTGAGAAGTAGTCAGCAGCAAGTTTCCCTGAGTGAAGATACCAAGGTCTAATAGACTAGTAGGACTCGAAGTTCTGCAAGGAGGTGGCAAGAAAACAATGGCGCCGTTTACAACCAAGGTTGCTTACTTGACCTGGACCGGCACACAAAAGAAAATAACTTTGCTCCCAACGAGTTCAGAGAGGTTGTCAATCTTTCTAGCCTTGTCGTTTACAAAGGATCAAAACACAGGATGAAATTTTGGCTTTGATTGCAACAGAAATGAAATAAAAGCAGTAAATGGTTGAGGTGTAAACAATGGTGGAAATATGGACCGGGGTCATGTCGTCGTTTGGTAATGGCAGATGCCATGGGGATGGCTAAAGAGGGGGACAAACCGAGGTTGGTGTCGATGGTACCGGAATCGAGAGTGGGGACAAACACAGTGAGACAGCGCGATGTACCCAGGTTCAGGTCTCTCCATAGAGATAACATCCCTAGTCCTGCCGAGCTAGCTATATGCAATAACTTTGGCTACAATGAATGCTCCTTGAGCTGTTTGAGAGGAAGGAGAAGATGGATCTAAGAACAACTCTCTCCTTGCTCTCTCTCTGTCTGGTGAAGTTGCAATAAGTGCTCCGTCGTCCCTTACGCGGGAGGGGTACCCGGGGCTCTTATAGGCCGAGCCCGGGGTACAAAGGTAAATGTACAAAGGGGAGGACCTAGCTTCCAGCCTTAGATGAGCTAGGGTCCTCACATCGTGTGCTCCCGGATGACCCGTTGTACACTTGCGGCTCTCGATGCCGCTAGTTTGTAGGTCTTGCGCAATGAACAGTGGATCTAGGAGTTTACTCCTATCGGCATGTCCGCGTGATCGGCGCTGGAGGAGACCGCACGCCTCTGACAGCCCGGATCTCCTGGAATTGCGCATTGAATGAACTTGTACCAGGTGTCCGACCTGGGATTCTGCTCGGATGTTTCCTTGTTCTCTTCGGCCGAATGATCCTAGGTGAGGCCGATTGCACTATCTTGGGGCAATCGGCCTCCGACTTGATCAGTTCGGCCCACTACTTTCTTGGTATTCATTAGCTCGTCCTTGATCAGATCGGCGACCATCAGGTTGGTGATCTTTGCCTTGACAAAATGTTTCTCCTGGGTGACCCTACCTGGGGGTCATTCCCACGACAGTAGCCCCTGAAGCTGCGGAGGTCCCACCGAACTAAGCGACAGCGGGGCCCGCACAGGTTCCTCCATACTTCTCTTGAATCTTCTATCTGCTCTGCTTTTCTGACCGATTGCTCTCAATTGGCCGATTGGTTGTAGTCTGCCGATTGCTCTCGTTCTTCTTACCGATTGCTCTCAACTGGCCGATTTCTCGCCATCTGCTGATTGCTCTCGTAATGTTTGCCGATTGCTTCTTCCCCTTATCCGATCTGGCCAACGGTTAGTTTGACTGGAATGTTGACCGAAAAATTACAGCTTTGAATTCGCCATGGAATGTGGAGCGACGTGCCACAATGGATGTGTCATAACCTCCACCTCGAGCCACGCGCACATGTCCCGTCCCATCCGCCGTATCTTATGTGCTCCGACCTGTAATTGCACTTCAAATACACGCGGCCACACCGACCACCGAGCTGGCTCACCAGATCCCATTACCGCTCCGCTGTCCCTTTAAATAGCCCAGGGGTAGGGGGTGCGGCACACACCACCCACTCCATCTTCCTCCTCGAGCGCTTCTCCTCTGCGTTCGCCACCGCGATGCCATGCGCTCCGCTGCTGCTGCTGCCTCCGCCGAGGCTTGAATCTTCCCCGACGTCCCTCTCCCCGCTGCTCGCCGCCGCCACCGCCGCCGCCACTCTCCGTCGCCATTGATGGACGCGGCTCTCTGTGTCCGCCGCCGCCTTCGTCTTCCTCCTCAAGATCCTCCTCGCCCGCCACAACGCCTCCATGGGGGACGAAGGCTCCGCCTCCCGCCAGAAGGGTTCGTGGAAGGGCTCCAACGTCATTGAGATGAGTGTTGCTCTCTTCCACCGGGCGCGCAAGATCCCGGCGGACCTCTACTTTCACGTCCCCGGCCCTAAGCTCGCACCCACTCCCAAGGCCGGTGAGCGCGTGGTCTTCCTCATCCACTTTGAGCGTGGTTTCGGGCTCCCAGTGAGCAAATTTTCTTCCGATTTCAACCGCACCACCTCGGCGCCGATGCTTTCATGCTGCTCTCGGCCTTCGTGACGTTGTGCGAGGGTTATCTTGGAGTGTGTCCCACTTTTGGTCTCTGGTCTCGGCTCTTCTATCTCCGCAGCTTCCGAGTGGGAACCGGGGTGTTTGGCACCAATCCGAAAACTGGGAGGAGAGAGGAGGTGAAGGTGATGGCCGAGTGCGGAGCCGTCGTCATCTATGTCCGCAAGGCTGGACTGTACCCTCATCCCCAGCAACCACAGTCTATCAAACACTGGCAGATGGGGTTCTTTTACGTCTCCTCGCCACAAAAGGAAGGACCTGCTGAACCTGCCAGATTTCTCCCTGCCGCCTCCGACCAAGCCCAACTCGTCTGAGAAGCCGGGGGAAGGAGAAAATGATCTGGACCACCAGATGGCTTGAATCCTTGAGCTGATGGCCAATGGGATGCGCCCCGCCGATCTGGTTGGTACTTGTCTCTGCCGCCGAGTGCTCACTCTGCAACGCCGGTGCCACCGCATATGTGACATGAGAAAGAGGCTGGACCCCACACGGATCTCCATCGTCCGCATGGGTTAAGCGGAGCTCGTTCGGCGACAGAATTTACTTGTTGACCTCAAGCTTCCTGAACCCTTTGAATTCCGGATGAGGGCATACAGTCGGTACCGACCTTGCCCCGTGGTAGCCCCGTGGTATGCTTTTTCCTCTACTCTTGTACTGATTTTTTCTTTGCTTCTTGTTGATTCCGATCGGCTGCCTTCCACAGGAATTTCTCGGCTCCAAGGCCATGCATGATGGGCAGAGGCCCTCTACCTACACGCCTGAGCACACGGATGACGACGCCGAGGACCTGGAGCTTGAGGAGGACTCAGACCCTGAAACTGAGACCCGTACTTCCACTCTAGGACTTGGCTTCAACCATCCGGGTGAGTCTGATTCCTCCATCAAACGCTTCATGGCCGAATGGAGTAGTGATGCTGATGCTCCTAGTGACTATGGCGCAGAGTCCTGGCCAACTGCGCAGACGATGGCTGAGGGGAAACGCCCCCGAACAGATGATGCCCCTGGCACCTCTAGGGTCCCGCCAAAGAAAACAAACAAGGGTGCGAGGCGCCAAGCTCCAGCTCCGACTTCCCCAAGCCATCCGCCCCTGTGCTAGTTCCCACACCATTGAATATCATCCGCCCGAGATTCTCCATGGCTAATTTTGCTGCTCAGCTGCCCTGAGCTGCTGGGTACTTCCTTCTGTTTCCCTTTTCCTTTTCTAACTTTGTCCGATCACCCTTTTCAACTTTCTTTCATCTATGCAGGGTTGTCCGATCTGTTGCCCCCGTGGTGCCCGAGGTGGCTCCGACTTCGCCCCCTATCACCTCTGCTACCTCCATCGTGCGTGCTTCATCCTGCAAGAGAGCTGCCGCCGAGACTTCCAAGGTCGGGCGCTCATTGAAATAGAGAGATGCCGCCACTGCGAAGCAGGCTCAGCCGACTGCTTCTCCTTCGACCTCCGCAGCTACCACAGGTCCGATTGCTGGCGTGCAATCGGTTACTCCTGCAATAACCGCCGTTGTTGCCCCGATCCTCATCGACCAATCTGGGATCGCGCACTCTGTTGTGCTGATCATGGACTTCACCGGTGCAGATGCTCCTCTGCCCGAGGCTTCTCCAGCCCAGGCCACTGTTCCTGAAGATCCAGCTCCTGCCGCCAGATCGGAGAGCGCCACTGCTGCCCCCATCAACCCAACTACTCCTCCACCTGAAGGCCCTCAGGTGTCCTTCCCGATTGCCTCCCACGTCCTTGTTGGAACCAGTACTGTTGTGCCTCAACCTTCCAGCGCGGTTGTGCGCCAGCCACCGTCCCATACCCACCAGCTCTCGCGGGTGGATCGGTTCCGGAAGGCGTACACTGGCGCACTGGACGTTTCACCGGTACGACCCTCTGCCAACTCTGTCACTCCTCCTCCTGCTGGGTCCGAGGACCAGATCCCAGCTCATCTTCAGCACCGATTGGGTGGCCTTGCCGCCCATGTTAGGAGCTTTGCCACTATAGCTCTGACCCAGATCCTTGCCTCCGAGCACTCTGTTTCAGTAAGTTTGTCTTCCTGTGGGGGCGCGTCAGCGCACCCACGGGGTGTAGTCCCTGAGATTCGGGCCGATTGCTTGCAATCAGCTCGGATCTTATTCTCTTTTTCTTGCTGCTTATTTTAAATCTTACCAAGCCATCTTTTCAGGCCATCTGCGATATACGTCAGGTCGTCTTTGACGAATTGTTGGCCTCTTTTTCATCGAGCCAAAAATCTCTTGCCACTTTGAAGAAGAAGTCCGACACTCAGGACGCGAAGATTCGAGAGCTGACAGGTAAACTTTCGTATGTTATTTTCTTGCTTCCGATTGCCATTGCTTCCTTACTTGTGTTTCAATCTCTAGCCACTGCCCCTCATTCCTCTGAGCTGGAGGCCGCCCAGAAAAAGATCGCCGAGCTGGAGAGTTAGTTCGGTGAGAAGAATACCCAGATCGGAGATGCTAAGAAATAGCGCGCCCGACTGGCCACTGTCAAAACTGAGCTGCAGGACAAGATCCATAAGACGACCAATGACCTTGCCGCCGTGAAACCTACTCATACTGGTGACATGCAGAGGTTGGTGGACGCTCGCATTGAGGTGGAAGGCCAGCTGATGAAGGAAAGGGACGTGGCTGTCAAACGCGCAGAGGACATAGTTGTTCAGCACCTGAATGAAATCCGAGCCGCCCAAGCACATGTCGACCTTTCCCTCGCCTACCTTCACCGAGTGGACATCGCCCTTGCTAGTACTTTCTCTTCTGCTCATTTCTTATTTTCCGATCTGACTTGTGCCTCGATCTTACTTTACTTCCGATTGCTTGCATGCTAGATGCCTGGCCCAACTCCACCATTGCTGCTGACAAAGCTGTCGCCGAGGCCCGCCGAGTGAGAGGTGTGGTGGTTGATTCCAATGCAGGTTGGGACGCCGAGGATTTTGTTGTGGCCCTCGTTTCCCGAGTGCCTCATGTGAAGGGTGCCCTGTGCACCTAAAATGCTTGCGTCCAGAAGCTAAACGACATGCTCTTCAAGTCAAGGGTGAAGCCGATTGCTGGTGAGACAAATGATGATGTAGCTCATAATCTCAAGGTCGTGCCTCGACAGCTTGAAGTATTGCTCGACTCTGCCATCCGATCTGGAGTGTAGGCTTCCCTTTCTATCGTCAAGAGCTGGTACCCTGAAGTGGACCTGGATCTGATGCATGCTCTGTAAGCCGGGTCGGAAAATAGTGTTGGTGAAGTTTGGCCGCGCATTTTCAAAATTGCAGAAGAGCTTGCTGAGGTCATGAAGCTGCACAGTCTCGGCCTGCCCGCCGAACCAGAACTGCAGCAGTGAAGAAGCTGCACAGTCTCGGCCTGCCCGCCGAACCAGAACTGCAGCCTCCCACTCCTCACTCTATGTTGATGATGATGCAGAAAGCGACGAAGGTGAAGAAGGCGAAGACTCCTCCGATGGGCACTCGGCGAGTGCGGCTCGAGACCCACCAAGCGCTCAGACTGAAGCCACTGCCACATCAGCTCCGGGAGGTGCCTCCAGCACGACTCCGACTGCTCCGGCTCCGCCATCTCCAGCTACTGCTCCAGATGCGCCGACTTCTTGAGTTCGGCGTGCTTTTATTTATCTGTTTTTCCTTACAAACAATTTGATAAAACTTCAAGTGCACTCGCTGAGGGCCAATTTTATGTAATATTTAACATTCGGCCAATCGGTCATGCTTGCTTGTGAACTCAGTTCTTGCTATATATGCTCTTGCCTTTGCGTTTTCGAACCAATTTCCTTTTTCTTTGCCTCTTTTCTTCCTTAGTCGATATTCCTGCCGACCATACAGTCGACCTGCGGTCTGCAGTCGGATCAGAGAATCGACCTTGAAGGAATTTTGACAAGTACTTCTGTGTTCTCAGTTCTTGCGCAAAGGTAAGGTATTGCTAACGAGCCAATTGCAAGCTGCCCTCTGTTGGCCAGCCGGTCTGGTCACAATCGGTAGCGCTTGCCGCCGTCTAGGTCTGAACTAACTATACTTTTAGATTACGAACTTTCCGATTGATAGTTCCGCTCGGCCACGTCCACCAAACATTACAGCCGACCTGCGGTCTGCATTCGGTTCGAACTGACTTTTACAAGCCCATCGCTCTTCTTGCTCTTTTCTTAAGTATACCCGTTTCGGGGTAGCCGACCAGTCCCCGGATCCGCTTTTGCCGACCTTAGGACTGGGAAATGAATGCACAAGTTTTTATAACTCCTGCCGAATGCGGTCTCATGGACGCACGGCTATTCTCATTGATCATATTTCAAAAGGGAACATACAACAATACCGCTCAACTGTAAAACGGGCACAACTGCTCGACGCTCCAGGGATGCTCCGTTTCTTGTCCTGAAGTGTCCACATATCGGTCGGCTTTTTGCAGTCGATGAGGTAGTATGCATTGTTCTTGAGCTCCCCACTAACGACGAATGGACCTTCCCAAGGAGAGGATAGCTTGTGCTGGCCGTCCGATTTCTGGATTCGGAGCAGCACCAAGTCACCCTCACGAAAAGCTTAGGGGACAGATCTTCTTGTTTTGGTACAGACGAAGCTTCTGCTGGTATATTGCCGACCTGGACAGGGCCATGAGACATGCTTCTTCTCTTAGATCAACACCATCCTCTCGAGCTTCCTTGGCTTCTGCCTCTGTGTACATGGCGTGACGAGGTGAGTCAAACTCAATATCAGAGGGACTGATTTCCACCGCGCCATATACGAGGAAGAAGGGACTGAATCCAGTTGAGTGGTTCGGTGTGGTCCGCAGACTCCAAATCACTGCTGACAGCTCATCAAGCCATGCGCCAGGTGCTCTTTCCAGTGGTTCCACCAATCTTGGCTTGATCCCAGACAAAATGAGGCCATTTTCCCGCTCTTCTTGACCATTTGACTGGGGGTGATCTACGGATCGATGCTACGTCCAATCGAATGCCCTGCTGGGAGGCATACCGAGCTAGCGCCCCTTTTGCAAAATTTGTCCCATTGTCAGTGATGATGTTGTTCGGCACTCCATATCTGATTGTGATGTCCACAATGAACTTGACCGCAGTCGGTCCGTCCAGCTTCTTGATCGGCCTTGCCTCGATCCACTTGGTAAACTTGTCCACTGCCACCAACAAATGTGTCATGCCACATCTGGCTGTCTTGAACGGTCCCACCATGTCCAGTCCCCAAACTGCAAATGGCCATGTGATCGGAATGGTCTTGAGTGCTCAGGCTGGTAAATGGCTCTTGGCTCTGAATCTTTGACACCCATTGCAGTGCTTGACTAGCTCTTCTGCCGCTGCTTTCGCGGTCGGCCAGTAGAAACCATGGCGGAAAGCCTTGGCAACTATTGCTGTAGATGATGCATGGTGACCACACTCTCCTTTGGTGGATGTCCGACAGCAGCTCCACCCCTTGTCCGCTTCCATGCAACGCTGGAGAACTCTAGTTGCATTGCGATGCACTAGCTCATTATTGATGATGGTGTATGCTCCAGATCGGCGCTGGACTTTCCGAGCTTCTACTTCATCTTGGGGGAGTATTCCGTCCACCAGGAAATTTTTGATTGTTCTGTCCATGAAGGTTGAACGACAATTACCATTACAGCAACTGCCTCTGGCTCAGGTTGTTCGGCTTCTACTACTGGTAGCTCGGGGGAGGGTGATCCGACTGCATCTTCCATGAGCTCATCAGTCCCCGACCTGATGACAGCAGCCCCTGGTTCGCAATCAGCAGCCCCTGGTGCGGCCAACTCCTTCTCCAACTTTTGCTTCTTGGAAAATTTGTGTGCTTCGAGCTCTGCCATCTTCAGGTAGGCCGGAATAAAGATGGACACTGATTCTGGGGAAGTCTTGATAGATGGCTTCTGAATGTTTTACAAAGAAACTCCTGCTGGAATCTCCTTTCTGGTGGATCCCAATTTGGACAGTGCATCTGCTGCTTCATTTTCAGCTCGGGGGACGTGATGGAACTCGCACCCTTCGAAGAAAGCAGATAGCTGTTGTACAAGGAATCTGTAGCTTGCGATGTTTGCATCTTTTGCATCCCAAGTGACAGTGCACTGCTGCACCACAGATCAGAATCTCCATAGCACCAAATCTGCTGAATGCTGATGTCTTATTCCAATTTGATGTCGTGGACCAATGCTTCGTATTCAGCCACATTGTTTGATACCGCAAAATGGATCTGCAGTTCATATCTGAGCTTGTCACCCTTAGGAGAAGTGAGAATAATGCCAGCCCCTAGTCTGGTCATCATCTTGGAACCATCAAAGTGCATTTGCCAGAACTGAGAATCCGGATAGAGGGGCTCATACTGGGTTTCTGCCCAATCAACAAGGAAATCTGCCAAAGCTTGTGATTTGACTGCAGTGCGCGGCTCATACTTGATTCCATGAGTTGCAATTTCAATGGCCCATTTTGCCACCCTGCCAGATGCATCCTGATTTCTTATGATTTCTGCCAGCGGTGCCGAGCTGACAACTGTGATCGGATGCGCTTGGAAGTAGGCCTTCAGCTTGTTTGCCGCCATGTACACACCATAGAACATCTTCTGGTAGTGGGGGTAGTATTGCTTGGAGGTTGAGAGCACTTCACTGAAATAGTACACTAGCCTCTGAACGAGTTGTGCCTTGTCCTTCTCAGGACGTTCGACCACCATGACAATATTCATCACCCGAGTGGTTGCTGCGATGTACAACATCATTGGCTCCTTCTCAATCGGAGCTGCTAGCATGCGCTTGAGCTGTTTGAATGCTTCATCTGCTTTTGGAGTCCAGGTGAACTTGTCCGTCTTCTTCATCAGTTGATACAAAGGAATTGCCTTCTCACCCAGCCGACTGAGCAATCGGCTGAGCGATGCCAAGCATCCAGTGAACTTCTGAACATGTTTGAAATGTCTAGGCTTGTTCATCCGCTCGATTGCTGCAATCTTCTCGGGGTTGCACTCGATCCCTCTCTCGGAGACCAAAAATCCGAGCAACATGCCGGTTGGCACGACGAACTCACATTTTTCTGGATTGAGCTTAATCTTGTACGCCCGCAGGTTTGCAAATGTTTCTCTGAGATCGTTCAGAAGGGTTGACCCTTTCACTGACTTGACCACAAGGTCATCTACATATACATAAATGTTCCGACCTAACTGATATCGGACACACCGCTGCATAGTATGCTGATAAGTCGCGCCACCATTTTTCAGGCCAAAGGGCATGGTGACATAGCAATAAGCCCCGAAAGGGTGATAAATGCAGTCTTTATTTGATCGTCTACATCAAGTTTGATCTGGTGATAGCCAGGTATGGCATCCAGAAAACATAAGAGCTGGCAGCCAGCCGTAGAATCAATCACTTGATCAATACGGGGAAAGGCAAAAGGATACTTGGGGCATGCCTTATTCAGGCAAGTGTAATCTATACACATGCGGCAAGTTCCATTCTTCTTCGGAACCAGAACTGGATTTCCTAACCAGTCTGGGTAGAACACTTCCTTGATAAATCCTGTTGCGAGAAACATGGCGATCTCTTTGCCGATTGTTCTTCTCTTGTCCTCTCAAAAATGCCGAAGTGGCTGCTTAATTGTCTTGGATCCAGGTCGGATGTGAAGCTTTTGCTCGACGAGTTCCCTCGGTACTCCAGGCATGTCCTGTGGAGACCATGCAAAGATGTCCCTGTTCTCACGAAGGAACTCGACGAGCTCGCTTTCCTATTTGCTGCTGAGTCTGGCTCCAATGATGCCGCACTTGCTCGGGTCGGAGGGGTCTAGAGGAATCCTCTTGCTGTCCTTGGATGCCTAAAATGCATTCTCATCGTCCGATATCTTGGTCTTCGTGCTCGGCATGGGTGCCTTCCTCTGAGCTTGGGCCATTTTCACGACACTGTCGAGCTGGCACAGTTCTACATCAATGACCAGGGAATCGACCAGCTTGGAGCCGGCAGATGAACATTATAGTGACTTCTTGTAGTCACCACACACAGTGATGGGACCATTCGGACCTGGAAGCTTCATCCTTAGGTAGGGATGGAACACATTAAACATGAAATTGGAGATTTCCGGCGATCCGAACAGAATATGGTATGGACTGCTTAGGTCGGCCACCTCGAACCAGATCGGCTCTCGGCGGAAATTTTCCTCTAAACCAAACACTACTTCCAACCGAATGCGTCCCAAAGGAGTACATGAAAGGTCGGGCACTATACCATGAAAAACGGTCTTGCTTGGTTCCAAGTCGCTCTCACTGATGCCGAGCTTGATCATTGTATCGCGGTACAGAATGTTGATGGAGCTGCTTCCATCAATGAAAGTTCTGGTGAATTTGCATGAATACAGGGGTGCTGCCACAATCACATCCACCACAAGCGCATAACTGCCTGGGTTCGGAATCACGCTCGGGTTGACCTCTGGGCCCCATGAAATGATATTGTCCGACTAGTTCATGAACTGGGGGACTGCTGGCATGTTGGCATTGACTGCCTGCTCTCCGGCTGCCCTTATTAGCCGACTCGTTGGTGAAGATCATGTACGCTGCATCTTGGGGTGGGAACTGCTCACGCGCATTCGGTGGTGGTGGACCTGCGGGTGGGGGTGGTGGGAGCTTCTCCTCCTTTTGACAGACATTCTACCCAGATGCATTGCCGAGTGGTATGGGATGATGGCTTGCCGACTCCACTGTGCATTTTTCATGGCTGGTTCATCATGTCCTCGAAGGTGTATGGGGGCTGGATCGGGCCCTGTGGTCTTTCTGCAGGTTTTTTCCTCCGACTGCCTCCCGAAACCCCTTGTTCATCCTGCTACTGAACTACTACTACCTGCCGATTGCCATATTGGTCATGTAGCTTCTCATCCTTCCTTTTGTTGAAGCATGTGTGTTGTTGTTGTTGGGAGTGTTGTTGTTGTTGGGAGTGTTGTTGTTGTTGCGCTGAATCTCGCGCCTCTCACGCCGATTGGGACCATTCCGCCCTCCTGCTTCTGTCGACTGCTGCTACTGTTGTTGTCCAGAGGACTTCCCTTGAATGAAGCCGTTGGGGCTCAACTGGATCGGGTGCATTGCGGCATCAGACGAAGCGAATGAATTGGCTATTCTCATTAGATCGGCCAAAGATGTGATCTCCTAGCGCAGGAGCTTGTGCTTCAACAGTGACCCATCCAAGCAACCGTCAGTGAAGTAATGGATGGCTTGGATCTCATGAACTCCCTCGCAAGTGTTTCTGAGCTTGATCCACCGCTGAAGGTAATCGCGAAGGGCATCGTCTTTTCCTTGTACACACAACGCCAGGTGCCGGGGCAAACCTGGGTGCTCATACGTGTCGGTGAAGTTCCGAACAAACGCATCATCAAAATCCTTCCAGCAATTGATGTTGTTGCTGGACAAACTGTTCAACCAGGACCAAGCTGAACCTTGAAGCATGACTAGTGCATTGTGAACTGCAACACGCCGACTGCCTCCTGCGATGCCGACTGCGGTCATGTAATTGGCCAGCCAATCCTCGGGCTTGACTGATCCATTGTACTTGCGGGTGTCCCTGGGCAATGTGAAGCCTTTGGGGAACTGATCTTGCTGAATGCGCGGGCCAAAACATGTTGGACCCACTGGTGCATCGTCTTCTGGCTTCTTATCTTGCTGCAGCTGGTCAATACGGTGCCTTGCATCATTCTCCCCTATTGCTTGGGGGCCTAGATGACGATGACTCATCGCCGGCCGAGCTGTTTCCGCCGGTTGCTCTTGATGCCTGTTGTTGACTGTTGGCTCATCTTTCCAACTGCCTCCTGGAGCCCCTTGATTCCTCCGACTATGGTGTATACTGCCATGTGGCGAAGATGCCTGCTTCTGCTGCCGAGGTGGCGCATTCGGATGGTTTACACCCGCAGTTGCCCGAGCTGACCTTGACGCCACTGGCCCTTGCTGCTCGGTGACTGCCCTCTGCTACTGGCTTGTTGTTGTTATGAGGTCGCACATTCGGCGCATCCTCTCTCGCAGCTCTTCCCCATCCAAATGCTCCAGCTCGTTGGCCATCTACTCGGCGTCTCTCATGTTCTTCATAGGAGTGATGTACGCGGTCTGTGGAGCGATGGAGGTGGATGCTACTGGTTGTTGGGATCCTCCCAGCTCTCTGCCGACCTCCCGGCCAGCAACACAAAGCTCATCTATCACTAGGGGTGGGATGACGTGCTGCCTGACGCCGTGCGCAACATTGTACTCCCGAACTGTTGCTTCCAGACGACGTTTTTCAACGTCCATCCGATTTGATTGCTCCTTCAGATCTTTGCGCTCCTTCTCCAGCTCGGCGTGAGCCACATCTGGATCGGCGTTCAACTCCATGGGAGTGCGGAGCAAATCCGGTGGGTTGCTTGGGCCTACTGGTGCGGTGGCTACTTCCCTCGCGGCTCGGGTCGCTGAAGTGGAACTGTGGTGACTGGATGCTCCCGCCATCATAACCTCCGCACGGATGTGAGAAGTCGTGCCCTCTGCTCCCATAGCATCCGGCCCGCCTGGCAACGGATCTGTGAGTTCAGAAAACACATGTACCTCCCGGGGGAAGACCATCGGAAGAGCTGCTACAAAGACGTGATGACCGCCGAACGGAATAATTACACCGCGCGGCAGAGGCATTCTTACCCCAAACCACAAAGATTTTTCCATGACATAGTCCCACGCTCCGCTCGTGAAAACCAGGCCAGAAGCGAAGCGCACGCACGATGCAGATGATGGTCCCATCCGGATCAGAACTACAGTTGACGCCTCGGCCTGCCCCGCGGTGGGCGCCAACTATCGTCGTTTGGTAACGGCAGATGCCATGGGGATGGCTAAAGAGGGGGACAAACCGAGGTCGGTGTCGATGGTAGCGGAATCGAGAGTGGGGACAAACACAGTGAGACACCGCGATGTACCCATGTTCGGGGCTCTCCGTATAGATAACACCCCTAGTCTTGTCGAGCTAGCTATATGCAATAACTTTGGCTATAATGAATGCTCCTTGAGTTGTTTGAGAGGAAGGAGAAGAGGACTCTAAGCACAACTCTCTCTGTTGAGTGAAGTTGCAATAAGTGCTCCGTATTCCCTCGCACAGGAGGGGTACCCGGGGCTCTTATAGGCCGAGCCCGGGGTACAAAGGTAAATGTACAAAGGGGAGGACCTAGCTTCCAGCCTTAGATGAGCTAGGGTCCTCACATCGTGTGCTCCCGGATGACCCGTTGTACACTTTCGGCTCTCGATGCCGCTAGTTTGTAGGTCTTGCGCAGTGAACAGTGGAGCTAGGAGCTTACTCCTCTCGGCCTGTCCGCGTGATCGGCGCTGGAGGAGACCGCACGCCTCTGACAGCCCGGATCTCCTGGAATTGCGCATTGAATGAACTTGTACCAGGTGTCCGACCTGGGATTCTGCTCGGATGTTGCCTTGTTCTCTTCGGCCGAATGATCCTAGGTGAGGCCGATTGCACTATCTTGGGGCAATCGGCCTCCGACTTGATCAGTTCGGCCCACTACTTTCTTGGTCTTCATTAGCTCGGCCTTGATCAGATCGGCGACCATCAGGTCGGTGATCTTTGCCTTGACAAAATGTTTCTCTTGGGTGACCCTACCTGGGGGTCATTCCCACGACAGTAGCCCCTGAAGCTGCGGAGGTCCCGCCGAACTAAGCGACAGCGGGGCCCGCACAGGTTCCTCCATACTTCTCTTGAATCTTCTATCTGCTCTGCTTTTCTAACCGATTGCTCTCAATTGGCCGATTGGTTGTAGTCTGCCGATTGCTCTCGTTCTTCTTACCGATTGCTCTCAACTGGCTGATTGCTCGCCATCTGCTGATCTGGCCAACGGTTAGTTTGACTGGAATGTTGATCGAAAACTTGCCGCTTTGAATTCTCCATGGAATGTGGAGCGACGTGCCACAATGGACGTGTCATAACCGCCACCTCGAGCCACGCGCACATGTCCCGTCCCATCCGCCGGATCTTATGTGCTCCGACCTATAATTGCACTTCAAATACATGCGGCCACACCGACCACCGAGATGGCTCACCAGATCCCATTACCGCTCCGCTGGCCCTTTAAATAGCCCAGGGGTAGGGGGTGCGGCACACACCACCCACTCCATCTTCCTCCTCGAGCGCTTCTCCTCTGCGTCCGCCACCGCGATGCCGAGGCTTGGATCTTCCCCGACGTCCCTCTCCCCGCTGCTCGCCGCCGCCACCGCCGCCGCCACTCTCCGTCGCCATTGATGGACGCGGCTCTCTGTGTCCGCCGCCGCCTTCGTCTTCCTCCTCAAGATCCTCCTCGCCTGCCACAACGCCTCCATGGGGGACGAAGGCGCCGCCTCCCTCCAGAAGGGTTCGTGGAAGGGCTCCAACGTCTCTGAGATGAGTGTTGCTCTCTTCCACCGGGCGCGCAAGGTCCCGGCGGACCTCTACTTTCATGTCCCCGGCCCTGAGCTCGCACCCACTCCCAAGGCCGGTGAGCGCGTGGTCTTCCTCATCCACCTTGAGCATGGTTTCGGGCTCCTAGTGAGCAAATTTTCTTCCGATTTCAACCGCACCACCTCGGCGCCGACGCTGTCATGTTGCTCTCGGCCTTCGTGACGTTGTGCGAGGGTTATCTTGGAGTGCGTCCCACTGTTGGTCTCTGGTCTCGGCTCTTCTATCTCCGTAGCTTCCGAGTGGGAACCGGGGTGTTTGGCACCAATCCGAAAACTGGGAGGAGAGAGGAGGTGAAGGTGATGGCCGAGTGCGGAGCCGTCGTCATCTATGCCCGCAAGGCTGGACTGTACCCTCATCCCCAGCCACCACAGTCTATCAAAGACTGGCAGATGGGGTTCTTTTACGTCTCCTCGCCACAAAAGGAAGGACCTGCTGAACCTGCCAGATTTCTCCCTGCCGCCTCCGACCAAGCCCAACTCGTCTGAGAAGCCGGGGGAAGGAGAAAATGATCTGGACCACCAGATGGCTTGAATCCTTGAGCTGATGGCCAATGGGATCTAGGAGCTTGGTCATGTTGGACTGTTTGCGTCATCGGCGCTTGAGGAGATCGCACCCCTCTTACAGCCCGGATCTCCTGGGATTGCGCATTGAATGAACTTATACCAGGTGTCCGACCTGGGATTCTTCTCGGATGTTGCCTTCTTCTCTTCGGCCGAATGATCCTAGGTGAGGCTGATTGCACTCTCTTGGGGCAATCGGACTCCGACCTGATTAGTTCGGCCCACTACTTTCTTGGTCTTGATTAGCTCGGCCTTGATCAGATTGGCGACCATCAGGTCGGTGATCTTTGCCTTGACGAAATGTTTCTCCTGGGTGACCCTACCCAGGGGTCATTCCCATGACAGGTCCCATGATGTTCACTAGTGATGTCTCTCTCCCAAAAGACGATAAAACAACTATGCTGGATAAACAAATTACAGCTAGGCAATTGACAAAATTATAAACGCACCACAATGCTAATTATGCTACAAGAAAGTTAGAGGCTCAATCGTACGGGCAGTACGCCAAGCGAAGTAGACTGTTTATTCATCATCATCTACTCACTAATCATCCACCTTGCGATATCTATCTAGAACATCTCGGTGGTATTAAGTTGCGAGCCCCACCCAAAGTGTAAACTCAAAGCAACAGACAACTACATTAACAAACTATGCATACGGTAAACAATCCTTGCAACCGCAGTTACAAGCACCGTTGTTTTCTCCCTAGTGGAAACAACACATCCCCTAGTCTCATGTTCCTGTCACTCAAGCTAGATAATGGGGGGCATGAACCCACAATCATTTAGAACGCTCCCTCTTGGAATTCCAATGTACTAGTTGGCCAAAGCAATACAAAAAATGGAGAACATGCAAGAATTACTCAAGAACTAAATATAAAAGGAGAACCAAATACATAACTCATCACAATCTGAACATAATCTCATAATCCATCGAATCCTAGCAAACACACCATAGCAACACAGAAACTATTACATAGATGCCTTGATCATGTAGGGAAGCTCATAAGGGCTAAGAATTGAAGCACAAGATTGGAGAGCAGACATCACATAACTACTGGTCATGGACGCATGGTCCAAGGGGGACTACTCATGGCACATCCGGGAGGAGTTCATGGTGGTGGAGAAGCTTCCGGAGATCAACCCTCCCTCCGACAGGGTTCCAGGACAGGGTCTTCTAGCGATCCCGATCTCGGGATCGCGGCGGCGGAGGAATAGTGGTGAAAATCGTGATACATAGTGCCTCCCGAGGATTTACCGAACGGGGGCCAGATATAGGACAAAGGAGGGAACCGGGGGAGGTCCCACCCCTCGGGGCAGCCTCCTGGCGCGGCCTAGGGTGCTGCCACGCCACTTGGCCTCCCTAGAGCGAGGTGGCCCCCCTCCGGCTCTCCTTCGGGCATACAAAAACTTTTGAACTGCTGATATTTTTATATATTTTTCCTGGAATTTTCTGAGCACTTTAATAATTGGTATTTTTCCTACAATGCACAGACAACAGCAGACAGAAACTGGCACTGGGGCACTGAGTTAGTACGTTACTCCAAATATGTTCAAAAATTATGAAAGTGTAGTAAAACACATAGCAATATCACCCATATAAGCATAGTTACGTTTGGGACATATCAACATCCTGAAGCTTAATTCGTGCTCGTCCTCGAGCAAGTAAATGATAACACAGATAATTTCTGTGGTGACATGCTACCAACACATATGAACTTCATAGTAATGCAAGAAAGCTATGCAATTCAAGACAAGAAAATAACAAGCAAGGGTCTATATCTAGTAATGAAACTAGCAACATAAGAACATAAAGGTGCAAGAGCTCTCGCTTTCCGTGACGTGAATGTCTCGAAATGTTGTTTGCGTGCAAGAAGTTGGAGATGGGTTTAGAGAATAAAAAAACTATATAGTTTAATTGAGAACTCAGTCTACTAAAACTTCACACTTGGTCTCCTTCGGAATCTTATTTTGACTCGTCCCCAGACCACTAGTCAGGCACAAGTCAAACTATCATCTCCCTTTCGACTTTGAGCACTCATGCAATGAATGAGCGCAAGCAAGATATGTTGGCACTTACGATGGCAAAGAGAATAATGATGGGGATGGAAGACAAAAAATTTGTTAAAGGCTCACATCAATGAGGAAAATCATAGGCGAGAGAAAGCCAAATGATAGATATAATGTGAGGAGTAGGGATTGCCATGCAACATATGCACATATGAGCTATGGAAAGCTCTCCAATGGAACTAGTGGGGGTGCATCCAACTTACTTGCTCAAGAAGACCTAGAGCTCATTTGATGAGGCCATCATTGGAATATACAAGCCAAGTTCTATAGTTTAAAGATCCCCACATAGTTATGCATGAATGATATGAAACTCTTTATGAAGTACAAATACTACTTTGGAGTACTTGTGTGGACCTTTCAAAAGGAATAGTAGTGTAGCCCCCTTGTCTCTTTCTATTTCTTTTTTCTTTCTCTTTTTTCTTCTTTTTTGTATATTATTGGACTCTTTGGATCTTTTCCTCATGTTAAGGGCAACACTCTATGTTTTACAAGGATGTAGAAGATCACACACTTTACAAGAAGTACTCAACATAAAGAAAACTGAAAAATGAATCATGATGTATGCAAATGTATGCCTCTGCCAGTGTAGCAGGATATGCATGTCAGAACCCTCTGTTAGGTAATGTGCTAGGATCAAATTCACTTGCATTCATCTCAAAAATTTCAAAAGAAAACATTGAAATCAAATTCAAATGCAAAAATGGGAGAAGGAACCCCCCCCCCAGATGAATTAATTCAAAATGCCAGATAAAAATCTTTTCCAAAAATTCATGTTAGATTTTTGAAAAGTCTTATAAATGAGTGTGATCACATATGAAGTGATGTGGGACCCACCCCATGCTCATAGATTTTTCAAATATTCAAACAGTGCCTTGGAATTAATCAAAAACCCCTAATTGAGTTAAGATTCAAATGATTTGAATTTTAAAAAGTGCCAAATTTTATAAGTGGCTAACCTAATTTATTGTGAGGCCACATAAAAATTTGTAGCATTTTAGAAAATGTCTAGATAATTGTTTTAGCAAGACAAAACAAAAGTCAGAAAAGAAAACAGAAAGAAAAGGGAAAAGGAAACTAACCTGGAAAGCAGCCCAACTAACCCCCCCCCCCCCGAGCCCACCAGCCTGGCCCAGCCCGCCAAGTCCCCTGTCGTCTACCCCAAGCAGCTCGCTGTCGAGCATGCCGGGGGCAGCGACTGCCACCGCGACGCCGCCGACGCGCCAGGCCTCCCCTGAGTCTATCTCCACGTCGTGGAACGTCTGGAAGACGCGCCGTTCTTTTTCCCCCTCTCCAGAGCAAGTTCCCCTCCCTCCACCGCCGGATTCAAAGACGACAGTGAAGCTCGCCGGAGTGCGACGACGCCCACGCGCGGCCAACGACGACGAGAGGCTGCACGACAGTGCCCAATCGCTCCGCCATCTTCTCCTCCGTCGAACTGCGCAGCTAATCGAGCAACGAGGATCTGGACGCGACGTCATCTTCACCACCGTGCTCCGGCCACCGCAAATTTCCGTCGTAGATTTCATCGCCGTTAAAGCATCCCCGACCTCCCCGTCGCTTCCGTTGCAATCTTGGTGAGCAGGCGCACAAAACCCCTCTGTTTCCTCGTTCGATTGCATCTCCTAGCAACTTCCGCCATAGGAGCCGAGCTCCGTCGCCGCCGTGGACTACCATACGCGCGCTGCTGTGTGCCGTTTTCCTCCCCAGCATGTCCGTGCTACTCCTGGGGACGCGGGCATCCAAACGCGCGCACGTATGCATCCTCCCGTGGACGTTTTGCAAGAAGTGCTCAAAGCCGAGCTCCGGTCGAAGCTGCCGTCGTCTGTGACCTCCCCGGAGACGCGTAGGTGGTGCTATCGACGCGGCTCATCACGGGCTTTCGTTTGGTGGTCCTAGCGCAGAGAATGGAGGCCAGGAGGAGGAGTTAGCAGAGCGCCGCCGTGCTGGATGCCACCGGCGGCTAGCCTCCGGCGAGGCACGCTAATTAGGGGCTAACCCCCCCCCCCCCCCCCTGTTAGTTGACCCCAGGTCAATAACTGGTGGGGCCCCCAGGCCTTAACCCCCCTCGGTTTATTTTAAACAGAGGGATTCAGCTCTGGGTCACTGACAGCCTTGGCCCACTTGTCATCCCCCCTGGTGACGCCAGCATTGCATCAGCATGATGCAATAATTGGAATAAATGAATTAAAGAAATTCTAGAAAATCCAGAAATTAGCCCAAACTTTGGAAATTCATAGAAAATTCATATCAACTCCAAATTGGACAAATAATATATGAAAAATGATCAGGAGAAAATAAGCTATCCAAAAATCCAATTTTCAACTATGTTTGAGTTGATTTTAAAATGGGACCAGTAGCATATGTCATTTGATTTATTTGGAATTTATTCAAATTCAATTCAAATGATTTTGCAACTTGGACCACGGAATTATGCTACCTTTCAACCACACTTCAGAGGCATATCATACACAATTCAAAATGATTCAAATTGATCAAACAATGTCACATGTAACATGGCTAGGTTTGAATTCAAATTGGAGTTTGAATTTGCAATTCCATTTGCAATATACTCCATTTAAATGGAATTGCCTCACACATCAAAGCATACACATCAAGTTTCAAATTTCCATCATGTGATTGTGCATTGTATTTACTTTTCTACCTTGTTTGTTGTTTGTCGAGTAGAGGTGGAACCGGAGCAGGAGGCTGCCCCCTTCGTTGAAGACCCCGAAACCGAACCTCGTCAGCAAGGCAAGCAAACCCCCATTGATCATGTCGATAAAATCCCACTTCCCTCTCATGTCTCGCTTATGCATTGTACAGGATGATTACCATGCTACGTTTCTACCGCATAGATGAACCCATTCCTTTGCATGACCTATCATTTGTCACAGTAGTAGGCAAAACCACAATCCTAGCAAATGTAGGAGTTGATTGATATCATGTGGCCCCTGCAATTGTTACTGCATATTGCATGCTTAGATTGATACCTTGATGATACTATTATGTGAGTCGGGATGGTAGTGATCATGATGATGATGGTAGAAAAGTGTTGGTGAATCTACCCTAATACAAGGTGAATGATAAGAGGCTGTGTAGGAATACACGGTGGGTTGTCTCGTTGAACACCGCCCTAAGTCCGAGTTCTTGTGTGGTGATCCAAGATGAAGAGTACAACCACACATTGGGCTCACTGACCCCTCTCTGCTTACTAACTCATCCCTTTCGATGTCCAGATGTCGCAATAGTTCGGAGTTCTGGTAGGTCTGTGGCCTGGATGCTAAGTGAGAGAACGGCTCATCCGAGACCGGCTTATGCACCACGCACACATCACTTGGGTCCACTTCGGTAAACCGGCCGGGTTCACGATAGTGGTAGCCAACCCAAGTAGGCGGCTTTCTCGGACTAGATCGGCTATGAGGTAACAGTTGTGGTGAGCATCCTCGCTGGCACCCCTTGAATGGTGTCGAGATCAAAAGCGGTAAATTATGATCATGTGTGTGTAGCGGTACACCCCTGCAGGGTTAACAAAACTATTCGAATAGCCGTGTCTGCGGTTCTGGACTGCTTGGAAAGCTTAGCTTGATTATTAGAAAACTTGAACCGGATACTTCTCAAACACACCAAGATAAGTGTGAGTGCCATGGCGTGCTTTCTCGTGGGTAAGTCGAGGAAGGTAACATAGTGGTGTAATTGGTTGGAGAAAGTAGTGGACTCGTGTACGCTTCTTACCTCAAAGTCTGGTACTCGTAGTTCAGGATTAGCCAAGTCAAAGCTGGCACTTCTGCAAATGAAACCCCACCTACCTTTACCTTGATACATGTGCATGAGTAGTATAGCTCCTATGTAAGTCTTGTTGAGTACGACTTTGTACTCCCGTTTGCTTAATCTATGTTTTAGATGAACCCACTGACCCGAAGGTGGCTTCTTCATCGAGCTGGACGACTGAAGATCAAGCTAGTCTAGTCCCAGTCAGACGACTGGTTCCCTCGTGGAGGGCTTGTGTTTAAATAAGGCTTCTTAAGCCATTTGTTAAACTTGTCTGTACTCAGACATAATTTGCTTCCGCTTGTGTTGTAATGTTGGATCACATGTTTGTGATCTCTGTGTGCACTCTATAAGAGTTATCAATAAAAATGTATACTTTGTAGAGAATTGCAATGATACCTTGTAATAGCCCAGATTTCACAAAAATTAAAAATTTTGTCTTCTGCATGAATTGTCTGATTGTCTGATTTGTTTGCAGTGTTTGCATCCCCGATTTATCAATCGGCGACTATTTCCCCCCCCCCTCTTATTTCGTATCGGACGGAGACCGACCTTTGCCACCCTGACACTCGACCTTTGCGACACCGGATTTCGCCCGATCACCGTCGCGAAAACCGCACGAGACCAGCCGCAGCCAACGGAACGAAAAACCCCGTTTAATAATTAAACGGGATATTTTTATAGCGCGCCGGAAAGTGTTTTCGGAACGGTTCCAGCGCGAGGTGAACGCCTCCGGCTCGACGCACTGATCACGCAGTTCGAAGTTTCACCCGAATCGGAGGTACTGCGGACCCCCGGCGGTCAGAAACGTGAGCACCGCGCGCCCGAGAGAAAAACCGATGATGTTTTTGCAAACTGCCAGCCACCGGGGCTATATAAAGACCACCACACTCCCACCCATTTCTAGGGTTTCCCTAAGCCAATTTTGCAGCCACCCCCCTGATCTGTCTCAGATCTGCCCAAAACCACCCCCAAAATCCCGAAACCCTAGATCTGGGGTGCCCGGAGCCGTCGGATCGCATATCGGACGCGCCCGGTTGCGCCACGTCGCCTGGCCAGCTCCCACCTTCTCCAACCTCTCTCTCTCTCTCTCCCGCGCCCGTGGACGCCCGAGGCCGACGCCGGCCTGCTCCGGCCAACCTCCCCGCCGGCGCCTCTCCTCCCTCCTCCCGCGCTCTCCTCCTCTCCTCCTCTAGCTTTCCTTCTCCCCCTGACCCCCTCCCGCTCGCAGGTCCGCACCAGGCGCCCGCCATGGTCGGCCTTGAAGCTCACAGGAGGTCCAAGCTCGGCCGCCGCCCACCTCGAGCCCTCACGCCGGGGAGCCGCCTGCCCGCGCCGCCGTGCCCTCCCTCCGCCGCCGCGCACCCTCGCCCATCGCGCCTCGCCGCCGGTGGCCGGCGCGCCACCGGGAGGCAGCCGCCGCCGCTCCTGTGTCCCGTCGGGGACGAGACGAGGACGAGGGGACGGCGCCCCGCTCGATCCAGCCGGGTGGGCCGGCGCGCCCATCTCCAGCGGCCCACGGCCAGCAGGCCCAAGCCGGCCAGGCCGCAGCCCCACCTCCAGTGGGCTCAGCCCATAGGGTGAGCAGCCCCTTTTTTTTGTTTTTTTTTCTGTTGGGCCGGGTCAGTAGCAGATTCGGCCCGTTTAGGTTTTTTTTTTCTTCTCTGCTAGGGCTTTTATTTATTTTATTTAGGCAGTTGTATTAGATTTTTTGCGGTGCCCGTAACTTTTTAACCGTAGCTCCGATTGCGACGATTTAAATATGAAACTTGCTTAGTTTTGTGTCTAGTTTAATACTTTGTTGCTTGTTGCCATGTTTGACTTTGTTTACCTGCTGTTTGACTGCTAATTACACTGCTTGCCACTGTAACTTGTAACTGCTATAACTTTTTATCCGTTGCTCGGATTAAAATGTTCTTTATATGTAACTTGACTAGAATTGCATGTAGGTTGTGTTTTTGCTGTTCTTGCTTGCTAATAAAAATAATAAAATATTGTTTAGGGCAAAACAGTACCAAATTCCATTTTTATCGTGGGGTTCGCAATAGTTTGCATGTCTAGGATTTCACCCCACTTAAATTGACTAGCCCAGGTAGTTTATTTTGCTACACCTCTTGACATGTTTGTGTGCTATGCCATGCTTGTTTGAGTTGCCATGTTAACAACTTGGTTTGATCACCTGTAGCTAAACAACTTGAACCACCGTAAACGTGCGGTATCGTCGTGTGTGACGAGTACTCCACTTAAACCGTTAGTAACCGCTCTCGACGGTAGGTTCGATGTTTCGTGTTACTTCTTGTTGATGCTTGCTCTTGTATTGCTCCGTAGTAATAGTGGTGCACCGTTGATTGCTTTCCAGTGTTTACTTCTTGTGTGCTCCCGCGGGTACCTCTCGGAGACGATGCGATATTGCGATCGACTACACCTTCGGAACCCGACTTATCAACAGGCAAGGACTTGTATTACTTATGATCCATTCTATTTCAACCAGCGGTTTGCATGCTAGTATAGGTTAGGTTCGATGTTTGATCCTACCACATGTTTACAGCCTCTTTCAAACCGATACAGCCATGTCCCCTCCCAGCAAACCTTGTACTGCTATGTTACTTTTGCTCGTTGCTCATCCTCTGCTTAGTATGCATGCTTAGGATGCTATGTTGTTACCCTGTTATTCTTTGGGTTGGGATATCACCTGATTATTATATTATTGTTGATGATATGATTATTATTATAATGTTGACTATATTCGACGAAGGATGGAAGGTCTAGGCTATGCCCACATCCTAGATGTGTTCTATCCGTACAATACATCTACGCATAGCTAGCTCTGATACCACTGTTGGGATACGGGGCAAGAAACACAAATTTTTCACACCTACGGTACCCGAACCCAAGATCTATGCTATGGCGATGTAAAGTAACGGAGGGAATCGGTGTTCATACCTTTGAAGACCGAAAGAAGGAAACGTTCTTACGAACGTGGTTGGCGTAGACTCAGAACTACGACCTCCCTGTCGTGTAGAAGACCACCACCGGCGAGGATGACTCCCGGCAAACCTCCAGCGACGAAGCAGCACCACAGGTGTAATGCCTCGAAGGGATTATACACGTACGGCACAATCGATGTTCCTCCCCGGCTCCGAACCAGGCGAGCAGCGGAAGAAAGACGGCTATGGATCCCGACTCCGGCAGAGCGACGGCCTGCCTTATGGTGGAGAACTCCAATCCTGGTGCAGACTCCAAACAAGGGGAGTCCACTTCCGGAAAAGGAGAACGAAGAAGAAGGAGATCAATTGTTGTATGGAAAAAGGGGGGTCTACCCCTCTATATAAAGGCCAAGGGGGGGTGTGATCCCTCTTCCCTCCCCCATGTGGGACTAAACCCCCAAGGGGGGAGGAGTGCGCCGGCCAAGGGGGGGTTGGGCCCCACCCCTTGGCGCCAAGCCCAAGGGGGGGAACCCCCTCCTCCCCTAATGGGCCTCTAAGGCCCATATAGCCTTTTTCCATTATTTTAATTATTTAATAAGTTTTAAATATTTAATTCAGATAATTAAATAATAAAAACATTATTAAAACAATTAAACTTTATTTTTAACTATTCAAAATGTCCGGAAACCATTCCGTCCTCCTCCGGAACTATTCCGGTGATTTCTCCTATTTCACCGATTGATCCCGTAACTGTCCTATGCATCGATTGCCCTTAAGTGTAACACCCTAACGGTCCGGGAAACAGCAGACATGGTCGAGACTCTTCTCATGGACCAATGACTAGTCAGTTGGACCTGGTTACAATCCTTGACAGCCCCTGCGCTTCCATCGAATGAGCTTCGATCGCTTTTGGAAACCGTTAACGATACGACGTAATCCCTTTGTTCTGCGGTACTTTGTTTGTCCGAGGTTTGATCGTCGGTATCCCACATACCGTGTTCACGTCTCGTTCACGACAAACAACTTCTGTCGTCCATGATCATTGCATCTCTTGTGACCTAGTCACGTCCTTGCAAGGGGTTGATGCAATATCACCGAGTGGGCCCAGAGTACCTGTCCTGTCACAAGGACTGACAAATCCCGCTTTGATCTATTAACATACTCATCAACCATCTATTTCAGAATACCCAAAGTGCTCCGTTATAGCCAGCATATTTCAGTCAGGCGGTGGGATACAAATCAAAGTCTCCTCATAGATCGTGATTACGTATGATCATTACGGTCTAAGGACTAAGCCATACGTTTCAAAGTCATAGCAACGCTGAACTATGTGACTCGATCACATTGCATTACTTTAGGTGGGTGTCTGTCCATCACATCATTCCCCTAATGATATGACCTCATTGTCAATGGACTTAAGTGTCGCCATGATCAGGAAAGCTTGATCAATCAATTGCCCAATGAGATAGTTTACCCGAGTTAAACTACGGACCATGTTTTATACTACACCTGTATTAGTATTTCCAAGTAATACAGTTATAGCACAGTATAAAACGTATTATGAACAAAACGGATATGTGACAAATATCTTTATTAATTTGTCTCTAGGGCACATATCCAACAGTCTCCCACTTGCACTAGAGTACAAATTACACTAGTTTACATCAGGTATGTATCTAACACCAATGGTCTCTCGGTGTTCTTCAAACTTGCCCTGTGGAAGAGGTTTAGTCATCGGGTCTGCTGCGTTCAGATCCGTATGTATCTTGTGAATCCTAGTGTGTCCATCCCTGACGTAGTCTCGCGTCACATGGAACTTTCGGAGGATGTGCTTGGCTGTAGAGTGAGTTCTTGGCTCCTTCGCGTTAGCAATGGCACCCGTGTTGTCGCACAAGATTCCCACGGGGTCAGTGCAACTGGGAAAGACACCAAGCTCGATCACGAACTTCTTCAGCCACAGCGCCTCGTTTGACGCTTCGCAAGCGGCAATATACTCCGACTCCATTGAAGATTGAGCGACGACTGACTGTTTGCCGCTCCTCCAGCTAATCGCGCCTCCGTTCAACATGAAAACATATCCCGTCTGGGACTTCGAGTCATCTAGGTCTGAGCCGAGGCTTGCGTCAACGTAACCCTTTACGGTGAGCTCCTCATCAACTCCTCCATAAACAAGAAAGAGATCCTTGGTTCTTCTCAAGTACTTAAGGATGTTCTTCACTGATGTCCAATGGGCCATTCCCGGATTACTCTGGTATCGATTAGTCATACTAATGGCCAGCGCTAAATCCGGTCTGGTACATAACATAGCATACATGAGAGAACCTATGGCTGAGGCATAGGGCTTTGAGGACATCTCCTCTTTCTCTTTAGCTGTGGTCGGGCATTGAGTCACGCTTAGTTTGACACCTTTTATAACTGGCAAGAGACCTCTCTTTGAGTCATCCATTTTGAACCTTTTCAAAATCTTGTCAATATAAGTATTCTGACTCAAGGCCAACCTCTGATTAGGTCTATCTCTATAGATCTTAATCCCCAGTATGTACGCAGCTTCACCTAGGTCCTTCATGGAAAATTGTCCATTCAGATATTCCTTCACTTCCTCTAAGAATTTCTTATCGTTCCCTATTAGCAATATGTCATCTACATATAACACAAGGAATGCTACAGAGCTCCCACTCAGTTTCTTATAGACGCAGAACTCTTCGACGTTTTGGACAAATCCAAAAGCTTTAATGACCTCGTCAAATCGAAGATTCCAGCTCTGAGATGCTTGCTTCAACCCATAGATGGACCGTTGAAGCTTGCAAACCTTACCAGCATTCCTTGGATCGACAAACCCCTCTTGTTGCATCATATACAACTCTTCCTCAATGTTGCCATTTAGGAATGCAGTTTTCACATCCATCTGCCATATCTCGTAATCATGATATGCAGCTATTGCTAGTAGGATCCGAATAGACTTTATCATCGCTACAGGAGAGAACGTCTCCTCGTAGTCAACTCCTTGAATTTGTCGAAAACCCTTCGCGACAAGTCGAGCTTTGTAGACAGATACGTTTCCGTCTGCGTCAGTCTTTTTCTTGAAAATCCATTTATTCTCGACGGCCTTGCGGTCCTCGGGAATATCCACCAAAGTCCATACTTTGTTGGTGTACATGGAGTCTATTTTGGATTTCATGGCTTCAAGCCATTTCTCGGACTCGGGTCCCTCCATTGCTTCTTTGTAACTCGTAGGTTCATCCGACTCAACAGCCGAGATTGCATTCACAAGCTGTCCGTAAAACTCAGTAGGTTGACGGACTCTTGATGACCTACGGGGCATAAAAGGTTCCTCTTCATTCTCATCATGATCATCGTGAATGTCATGATCGTTATGAATGTCGTTCTGGCCATTCTCTTCAACTCCCACTGTGGAAGATGGTTCCAGAACAAATTCCGTAGCCATTTCATCCAATTGGAGTGATTGGTCAGTTACTTCATCGAGGTCTATTTTCCTCCCACTCAACTCTTTCGCAAGAAACTCCTTCTCAAGAAAGTGTCCCGTCTTGGCAACAAACGTTTTGCTGTCAGACTTGTTGTAGAAGGTGTACCCACAAGTTTCCTTGGGATAGCCCACAAAGATGCACTTATCCGCCTTGGATTCAAGTTTGTCAGGCTGTAGTTTCCTAACATAAGCCTCACAACCCCAAATCTTCAGGTGAGACAACTCAGGTTTAGTGCCATGCCATTCTTCAAATGGTGTTGTCTTTACGGATTTGGATGGTGCCCTATTAAGAATATGAATGGCGGTTTCTAATGCATACCCCCAGAATGACACAGGCAAATCAGTATGAGACATCATCGATCGTACACTATCCAATAGGGTTCGATTACGTTGCTCAGCTACACCGTTTCTCTGAGGTGTGCCTGCCGGCGTAAGCTGTGGTACTATGCCACAAGACTTTGGATGATTGCCAAACTCGTGACTCAAATACTCGCCACCTCGATCCGATCGAAGGTGCTTGATTTTCCTTCCGAGTTGATTTTCGACCTCATTCTGAAATTCCTTGAACTTTTCAAAGGTTTCAGACTTGTGCTTCATCAAGTAAATATACCCATATCTACTCAAGTCATCAGTAAAGGTCACGAAGTAACGAAGATCATTGCGAGTGGGGACGTTCATGGGTCCACATACATCCGTGTGTATGATCCCCAATAAGACATCCGCACGCTCCATCACACCATTGAATGGAGTCCTTGTCATTTTGCCCATGAGGCATTGTTCACATGTATCAAGGGATCCAAAATCCAATGAGTCAAGAAGTCCATCCTTATGGAGCTTCTCCATGCGTTTTACACCAATATGACCAAGTCCGCAATGCCACATCATCATGTGATCTTCATTATTCTTCAATCTTTTGGCCTCAATATTATTAACGTGACTCACGTCACCATCGAGATTAAGTATGAATAAACCATGCGACTCCGGTGCGTGAACATAAAACATACCATCCTTATAAATCGAACAACCAATTGTATCGGACTTAAAAGAATAGTGGTCTCGCTTCAAGCAAGAACCACTCACGATGTTCACACTCAACGCGGGTACATAGTAACATTTATTCAGAACTAAAAACCAATCCCGAAGGGAGACTAAGATGCTTCGTGCCGACCGCCAAGACTTCAATCTGGCAGCCATTCCCCACGCGCATCGTCACTTCATCCTTGACCAAGCGTGTCCTATTCCTTAGTCCCTGAATGGAATTAGAAATATGAGCGACAGAACCTGTATCAAATATCCAGGATGTGTTCCCAGCTCTTGTCAAGAGAAGATCAACAATATGTATATCAAATATACCTTCGTCTCTCTTGGCGACCTTGCCAGCCTTCTTGTCCTTTAGGTACTTGGGACAGTTGCGCTTCCAGTGACCTTCACCCTTGCAGTAGAAGCACTCCACTCCGAGTTTAGGCTTGGGTGCCTTGGGAGGAGCGGCAACTGACTTGCCATCCCTCTTAGGGCCACCTCTTCTGGCCTTCTCTCGTATGCTTGACTTCTTGAAGTCAGTGGTCTTGTTGACCATGAAGACGGCGTGCTCCTTCTTGATCTCAACCTCAGCGCTCTTTAGCATGGCGAACAACTCAGAAGGGGTTTTGGTCATCCCCTGCATGTTGTAGTTCAGCACAAAGCCTTTGTAGCTAGGGGGAAGCGACTGCAACACCCTATCAACCGCAAGTTCATCTGGAATCTGACATTCCAGAGCATTCAAGCGCTGAACGTAGCCAGACATTTTGACCACGTGCTTACTCACGCTGCCGTGCTCATCCATCTTTGCTAAGAAGAAGGCTTCAGAAGCCTCGTACCGTTCAGCCCTGGCTTGAGGTGCGAAGACCGCCTTGAGGTCGGTGATAATCTCATATGCACCCATCCTCTCAAAGCGTTTCTGCAGCTCAGCCTCCATGGAGTAGAGCATGCCACTCTGGACAAGGTTGTAATCATCAGTCTTGGAGAGATAGACATTCTTCTCGTCCTAACTGGCATCATCTGCTGGTGCATCACCTAACGCGTCCTCTAGTACGTATGCCATTTTGAGGGAAACAAGGAGAATCCTCAGGGTGCGGAACCAGTTGGTGAAGTTTGTCCCATCTGTTTTTAGCTTATCTTTCTCTAGGAATGATCCTAAGTTGAACGAGGGGCGAGGTGCTGCCATCTACAAGGTTGGATTCACAACGATACATATTTAGACTTTTGTTCATAATGTGGAGTTTCAATTTAATCTTAAAATTCTAGAAAGCTCCCACTTAGATAAACACCTCTCAATTTAACTAAGTGATTACACAATCCCAGCCCCCATACCTCCCCCGATATGTACGGCCCAGTATGCGAACCAGGTAGGCCTCTAAGCCAATCACATCAGGCATGTGACTCGTGCTCGACCTTTCGGTCTTCTGTGTTCCAGGCCCGCATCTACATACGTCAAGCCTGCCAATCGAACCTTGATGTTAGCTGTTCAGCAAGGCCATATCTGCATATGCCAGGCTCGCCGAACCCAACCTCATGCGAACTCCGTTGAATATGTAGGACAACTCCGGTATGTACGGAGCATCAAGCCATATGGGAGAACCTTCCAGGTGGTGCCCATCAAAAGGGAGAACACAATGTTGGTATTGTGAGAGATGGTCTTGTTTCGTGCTACCGTCGATATATCTAGCATACTAGCATAAAACAGGAAGTAAAACTTTAAATCATACAACCTATGATCCCCCTTCATGCAAAGCAAAGTTAAAACGCCTTTCTACTTTAGCTTGTGCAAGTTTTACATGGCTGCTAGGGGTTTCGAGAGAGAGAGAACCGATTTCTATCCTGCGAAAAACATGCCACAACACCGTCTCTTATTCGTCTCTATTACACCCCTGTCGGGGCCCTCCGTTGCAAACATCTTCGCATCGCTAATGCAGAGAGACAGACACCCCCCCAGCCACTTTATATGGTACAAGCCATATGTCAAGCGTGGAACCAGTCTCGCGTAAACGCGTAAGGTCGGTCGGGGGCCGCTTCATCAAACATTGCCGCAATGCTGAATGAGTACACGTGGGAGGGTAACGAATGAAGATTCGATGCCCACATCCTAGATGTGTTCTATCCGTACAATACATCTACGCATAGCTAGCTCTGATACCACTGTTGGGATACGGGGCAGAAAACACAAATTTTTCACACCTACGGTACCCGAACCCAAGATCTATGTTATGGCGATGTAAAGTAACGGAGGGAATCGGTGTTCATACCTTTGAAGACCGAAAGAAGGAAACGTTCTTACGAACATGGTTGGCGTAGACTCAGAACTACGACCTCCCTGTCGTGTAGAAGACCACCACCGGCGAGGATGACTCCCGGCAAACCTCCAGCGACGAAGCAGCACCACAGGTGTAATGCCTCGAAGGGATTATACACGTACGGCACAATCGATGTTCCTCCCCGGCTCCGAACCAGGCGAGCAGCGGAAGAAAGACACCTACGGATCCCGACTCCGGCAGAGCGACGGCCTGCCTTATGGTGGAGAACTCCAATCCTGGTGCAGACTCCAAACAAGGGGAGTCCACTTCCGGAAAAGGAGAAGGAAGAAGAAGGAGATCAATTGTTGTATGGAAAAAGGGGGGTCTACCCCTCTATATAAAGGCCAAGGGGGGGTGTGATCCCTCTTCCCTCCCCCATGTGGGACTAAACCCCCAAGGGGGGAGGAGTGCGCCGGCCAAGGGGGAGTTGGGCCCCACCCCTTGGCGCCAAGCCCAAGGGGGGGAACCCCCTCCTCCCCTAATGGGCCTCTAAGGCCCATATAGCCTTTTTCCATTATTTTAATTATTTAATAAGTTTTAAATATTTAATTCAGATAATTAAATAATAAAAACATTATTAAAACAATTAAACTTTATTTTTAACTATTCAAAATGTCCGGAAACCATTCCGTCCTCCTCCGGAACTATTCCGGTGATTTGTCCTATTTCACCGATTGATCCCGTAACTGTCCTATGCATCGATTGCCCTTAAGTGTAACACCCTAACGGTCCGGGAAACAGCAGACATGGTCGAGACTCTTCTCATGGACCAATGACTAGTCAGTTGGACCTGGTTACAATCCTTGACAGCCCCTGCGCTTCCATCGAATGAGCTTCGATCGCTTTTGGAAACCGTTAACGATACGACGTAATCCCTTTGTTCTGCGGTACTTTGTTTGTCCGAGGTTTGATCGTCGGTATCCCACATACCGTGTTCACATCTCGTTCACGACAAACAACTTCTCTCGTCCATGATCATTGCATCTCTTGTGACCTAGTCACGTCCTTGCAAGGGGTTGATGCAATATCACCGAGTGGGCCCAGAGTACCTGTCTTGTCACAAGGACTGACAAATCCCGCTTTGATCTATTAACATACTCATCAACCATCTATTTCGGAATACCCAAAGTGCTCTGTAATAGCCAGCATATTTCAGTCAGGCGGTGGGATACAAATCAAAGTCTCCTCATAGATCGTGATTACGTATGATCATTACGGTCTAAGGACTAAGCCATACGTTTCAAAGTCATAGCAACGCTGAACTATGTGACTCGATCACATTGCATTACTTTAGGTGGGTGTCTGTCCATCACATCATTCCCCTAATGATATGACCTCATTGTCAATGGACTTAAGTGTCGCCATGATCAGGAAAGCTTGATCAATCAATTGCCCAATGAGATAGTTTACCCGAGTTAAACTACGGACCATGTTTTATACTACACCTGTATTAGTATTTCCAAGTAATACAGTTATAGCACAGTATAAAACGCATTATGAACAAAACGGATATGTGACAAATATCTTTATTAATTTGTCTCTAGGGCACATATCCAACAAGATTGTGGGTGCGCGACTGATGCGTAGTTGACTTTGATGCCCAGCTCCTGACAAAAGTTTTGGAATTCTGTTGCTGTGAAGTTTGTACCATTGTCTGTGTTGATGTTTTGTGGTACACCGAATCTGAAGATGATTGACTTGATGAAGTTAACTGTCGTGAGGGCTGTTGATCTGGTGATTGGTATTGCCTCGATCCATTTGGTGAACTTGTCGACTGTGACTAGTAGGTGTGTTCGTCCTCCTTTTGAGGATTTCTTGAGTGGACCCACCATGTCGAGTCCCCAAGTGGCAAATGACCAGGACAGCGGTATAGTTTTGAGTTCTAATGCTGGGGCGTGTGGCCTGCTGGCGAACTTTTGGCAGGCGATGCAACGCCGCACGATATCTTCCGCATTTATCATGGCGGTCGGCCAGTAGAACCCTGCTCGAAAATCCTTGTCCACAAGTGCGCGACTGCTCGCGTGATGCCCATAGGTGCCTTCGTGAATCTCGAGCAGTAGGGCTTTGTCGTCTTCTTCGTTAATACACTTTTGGTGGACCTGAGAGATGTTGCACTTGTATAGCTATCTATTGATTACTGTGAATTCTTTGGATCGTCGACTGATGCGTCTAGCTTCTACGACGTCTTGTGGTAGAGTGCCTTCGATTAGTAATCGAAGGAACGGCTTTTCCCAGGATGGGTTTTCGAGTGTGGCTGGCTCTTCGACTTTGATTGCTTGGCTGGTTGTGTCGTCGGTTGTGCTCGCGGTCGCCACCTACGCTGGTTCGTTTGTGTCGTCGGCCTCTGCGACTGCCTCGGGCGCCGCTGGCTTTACTTTGATTGATTTCTGGCTGATGCTCTCGAGGAAAACTCCTGGTGGTACTGGTCCTCGAGTCCATCCGATGTCCGCAAGCTCGTCGGCCTCCGTGTTATTTGCTCTGGAGACGTAGTTGAGTTCGCAGCCGTCGAATCCTCCCTCCAGTGTGTTGTAGAGCTTCTGGTAGGCCATCATGCGTCACAGTCCCTCATCGCCTGCTGGACGACGAGGTTGGAGTCGCCGTAGATTGAGAGGCGAGTGGCGCCGCAAGTTTTTTCCATGCGCATGCCGTGGAGTAGTGCCTCGTATTCTGCTTCGTTGTTGGAGGCATTGCTGATGTTGATCTGGAGGACGTATCTGAGCTTTGTTCCTTTGGGGAGACTAGTACGACGCCTGCTCCGGCTCCTTGCTGTCTTTTGGACCCGTCGAAGAACATCGTCCATGAGTTGGACAGATCTGGGGGGGCGGGTGTTTGGACCTCTGTCCACTCGACCAGGAAGTCTGGGAGTACTTAGGCTTTGATTGCTGTTGGGTGCTTGAACTGCAGATCTCACGGACTGAGCTCGATGTTCCACTCAGCGACTCGGCCGGTCGCTCCGTGGTTGTTGAGAATGTCCGCGAGTGGTGTGCTACTCACGATTGTGATGGGGTGTTCGTCGAAGTAGTGCGATACTTTTCTTGAGGTCATGATGATGGCGAGAAGGAGCTTCTGTGATTGCTATTCTCCAGTCCTTTATACACTTTTCTTGGTATGGTTCCTGGTTCTCCAAGTGTGATGGTGACCTGGCCGGTGTTGTCGGGATCACTGATTTTGATGCTTAAGCGAGCGTCTCGGCGACTGCTCGGGTCGTCGTCTTGGCCTTTGTCGTCTGCGGTTGGCTCGTGAACGTCTGCCATGAACACCTAGGACGGTGTCCTGACTGCTATCTTGCTTGCGTGTGTGTTGCGCTTCTTCCATGGTGTCGGTCCACTCGAGTAGTCGCGAGTGACGCGACGTCTTGTGTTGGGTTGGAGTCGTGGCTGACTCGCAGGGTCGCTGCGCGGGCGGGCGTTGCTTCGATCGCTATCGTAGCGACTGTTGCTGCGGGTGCTCGGGTGCCATCCGTGAGGCGGAGGGTTCCCCAATGGTTGATGTAGATCTGGTACGCGCCGAAGGTCAGGTTGATGCCAGTGCATAGATCGGCGAAGGCTGGCCGAAAGGTCGGAAGGTGAGCCATGAAGCCAAGGGACCCAAACAGATCGGAGTTTGCTCGAGTCGTGGAGCCGATGAGTGCTGACGGAGTCACTGCCTTGATGGATGCTAGTGACGAGGCCGCCGAGATCGTGATTCCAACCTGCGGAGTTCCCACAGACGGCGCCAATTGACGAGGATCAGCCTCGGCAAATCCCATGGTCAGGGACCCTGGGTTTATCATAGAGAAGGAACAGGTTGGACGATACTCGTCGGCTAACAGGAGAAGCACTTCCTGCTCGATATTATTGCGTGAGTGGGTGATTACAAGGGAGGCCAAGGCGAGTTCTCGCAAGACCAGGAGAGTAGATTGGATATTGGATATCGAGACGTCTCCCCTCCTAGCATTTATATACTAGGCTAGGTCTCGGGGAGTCCGTCCTAGATTACAAAGATAGTTTCCTAACCCTAGTCTTGCCTTGTGCGCCAAGTCGTGCTTTCCATATCAGTCGTGGACTCCTACGTCGGTGCCTTGAGTTGACCAGTCGTGGGCCTGTCGAGGCTTCCAGCGGGCCTCCTGTCTTCATGCACACCAGGTATCCCTAGACGCAGGAGTCGTGGGGTCACCCCATCATCACCGTATGACCTACTTTAGGCACGATGCCTATCTAAAAGGGTAACGCGTCTTATCATTCTATGGTTTAGGCTTGTCGCATCGACACTCTACTATGTTTTCTTTGTCTCTCCGACTTACCAATCCAACATAGAAAAGTATATAATAAGAGACTTCGGTATGGGGGCCAATCCATCACGTACTCAAATCATTACTTCATATGCAGATAGATGAATGTAACACTCAGTCTTTCTCACTCCTCTTAAAGAGGTTTTCACCTGCAAAACTAATAAAATGTTTTTGGGTGGAGATAATCCTATATGGTTTGTGCTCAAAACTTCCATCCGTAGAATAGGAGAACTTCTGTGTGCAATAATTGTGTTTGCTTTGCAATTGGGAGAATCTTGACCCTTCTATATTCTGAATCCACTCTTCTACTTTGACTAGGTCACTAGTCTCATCAAAATCATTATATCCATCTATGGAGTTTAAGTTTGGTCAGAGATGAGATAGAATTTTGGAGAGAACGGGTGATAGATACCTACACAAAAATCATCAAACCACTAACATTTATAGTAGACTCGTTTACTACGTTTTCGTCAGAATGTCTTCATTCCCTTTGGTTCTTGAAAGTCTTTGATACAAGGAGTTTAATCGATGTGATGGTCTTCTTATACATCATCCATTTCTCGCACCTCTCAACATTGAATTAATAATAAATCCTACGGAGTACATATCCTAAAAAAAACTAATTTAAATCTAACAATTCAAATGACACCAATCATTAAATCAATACCAAAAACTCAGAGAAAACTCCTCATATCACCCACAAATTCATTCAAACAATTCCTATGGTACCTTCATCCACATGAGCTCGCATGGTCGGGCACACTACTCGCACTTTTTCGTTTAATTCACAACTCTCGTGGGGGCTTGGATTCTATTGGTATCGGGTAAGATATTCCTTAACTTCATCACAAGAATCTTGATCTTGGGGTATCCAATTCTTATATGGGTCATGTAATCTTGGAATCATCAGAGTCTTTAAATTCTTCAATTCTTCAGTACTTCCATTCTTCTCATGCACGTTGAAAACATTTATACTCCGAAATGGTCTTGAGTTGTCCAATATCTCGTCCTTCTCGAAGGGATATAACACAATCCTTCTGAGTGGTCAAAGTGGCATGGATATAGTCTAATTTGTTTGGGGGTAAGAGGTAGTCTTTTATAAAACTCAAAAAAGATGAGTAGTAATTATTAATTTTTTCAAATAATATATTTAGAAGTATAATTTCCTAATGGCTTTCCAGTTTCTAGGGTCACGACTTACAGTCAACATGTGCTCTGATACCATCTTGTAACGACCCGGTCCCGAAAGGAACCAAGTCTATTGTGCTTTTGTGCTATCCATGGATTAGTATGCTAGCACACACAGTACTCGATGAAATAACATAAATCACATGTCATAATTTAACGTAAAAACATGTTATTTATTACCTTATAGCCTTTAGGCTAGAATACACAAAATAAACAATCAATAAATAAATGGAGTCCCCTCAACACCAACGGCAAAGTTGAGTGTAGACATTGTAACCCTACATCGAATCACTTACTCGTCGTAAACAATCCTGCAACACCGAAGGTTAGAGCCGGTCAGTACTTTGAATGTACGGCAAGTTACTCCCAAAAAGATATATAATAGACCCATCTTCTACATGCAATTTGGCTAGTGGAAAAGCTCTAACTTTCAATTTTGTATAAATCTAATTTTGTCCTACTTTAATTAATATAATATCAGTACTACAAAGCTCATAATACGATTGAGTTGGTTTCTCCAAGTCAATCTATTGCCAAAGTTGATTAAACCAGATTGATTAATTAAAGATGATGAGATCCGTCAACATTCCCACTTCTAGATGCTCAAAGTCGTTAGTAACCGTGGACACGGCTAACTATGATCAGTTTGTATACTCTGCAAAGGTTTGTGCACTTTTCCCCACAAGACTCGACCACCTCCTTTTTAATTCGTCACACTACATGTTGTATGGGAATCGGAAGGTCGAGCCATAGTCTTTTAGAAGAGTTTCCCTCACTCTGGCGGTGCCCATCCCACCTACTCTAACTACGTTCGTAGCACCACCTAGAAAGAGTCACTACAACTAATCAACCAAGCCAAAGCCCATAATAGCTTTTGGCTGCACACGTAAGCTTCTAGTTATGAAAAATATGATTGATCCCTTTAAGCCTGGGTGTCATTCCGAAGTGATTACTGGCCATCTCCAGGTCACTCCGGAAAACCCACTGGTCTCTCCAGGGTTCCCGAAATCATTCCACGCAGGTGGTTCGTTAACTTTATCTTGGTCCTGTTTACTACTTAGTCACTCATACCTCATAATGGATCACTTCCCAATCCACGTCTACTTAGCAAAGCAGTATAATTCTACACGGTGGCGACAATGATATAAGGTTCGGACCTACCTCAATGAACTACTAGGTGTAATAGCATAGCATACAACATAATCCTATCAATGCATAATATTTAAGTTGGACTACAATGCATAGAAAAAATGTAGGTATATCTGGAGTATGACCAAAAGAGTAACTTGCATGGATCCTGAAGATGAAATATTCTACTCGTAGTCATCTCTCCTTCTCGTTACAATATATCTAATGGTAAAAGAGAAATACTTTATCACACAACACAAATCCAAATTGAAGATCCAAATAAAAATACAATTAACAACATAAATATTTACTACTAAGCTAGTTACTTTGGCGTGGCTAGGTTGAGATAGGATCAAGTTGTCTTGGATAAAAATATGATTAAGATCATATTCCTTGGATTTGATCAAGTTCATACAAGTTAGGAGTAAGGGTATATTGAAACATTGATTATAAAATCAATTCAATAGTGAGTATTTCAGAATACAATTGGTTTGAAAAAATGGATATTTGAAAACATATTCCATTCTTGAATTGGATACAAAATGATCCGATAGTAGTCTTCAAAAGTTGGAATTATTTATATAATCCAATTTATAAAGGCAAAAGAATATAACTAAAGGAAATCTAGTCAAAGGCTAGAAGTCAACAATAGAGTATTAATATGATGGAAAGAATGTGACAAGTGTTCTAACAGAATGGTATGATTCTAAGGATCAAAATTTGGTGAAGGAATTATTTACCAATAATTTATAGAAAAGAAGGTATACCAAATATGCTCAAATTCTCATATTAAATTTGAGTAAATTTTAGTATTGTCAAAAGTGAAATATTTATCCAACAAATCAACTACATGTTCCAAGAAATCCGTAGATATCAAATTTGTCAAAATCCGACTTACGGACTAGAAGATATGAATTTTTGAAGTTTGGCTATTTTTCTGAAAATAAATTACAGGAATGGAAAATAGGCTGCCATGTGTCATGATGTGATTGGTCTATACTTCTTCATTTTTTTAATAGAAAAAATAGAGGGAAGAGAGCTCACCAGAGAGTTCACCGAAATTCTCACAGAAGTTAATTAAAATTGTTTCCGGCGCCGGTGAGCTACCAAACGGTGTAGAGGACAACATGAGAAACTCGACGGACAAGTTTAAAGGCTCAAATTCGTCCTCGGATAGTTGTGAAGTGTCACCGGAGTATAGAAAAACGCGTAGAGATCATGGTGACACAGACGGCGTGCTCCGTCTATGCAAACGGATCTGAATTCATGTCAAGGTGATGTGGAACAATGAAATATGGAGGAAGGAAGGAAAGGAGGGTGTGGTTCACCATGTAGGAGTCGGCATCTAAGACGGACTTCAACAGAATACCGAACTTCGTAGAGAAATTGTGCCTATTACGGTGCAAATTTGAGATGGGTTTTGTGGGAGATGGGTGAGGTCTGTGAGGAGAACGTCTAGGTTCTATTTATAGGTGCATTGGAGGTCCATAGAAAGAGATATAGCGAGATTATGGAAATGGATTTAATGGCCTTTACGGAGAAATTTCTGGACATTTTAAAGCATTAAAGCGTGTTGTTGTTTTCCTGAATGGATTAATCATGAACTTCTCCACAGTTTTCATGTAGGTTCTAAATTGAATCGGTTAAGGCATTAAGCAGAAGGAGGGGAGGAAGTTGTCCAGGTTTATGGTTTTCATGTTCTGTTCTTATCTCTGGTCGTTCATGTACGAAGGAAGGAGATGACCGGGTGGCGACGTGGGCTTTAGTGAGAAATTCGGCCCAAGGAAAAAAAAGACAAAGGAAAAAATGGAGAAATATGGATTTTGTCCAATAGACTTAGGAATTTTATTTCCTATTTTCTAATAAAAGCAGAATTTTAGATTTGATATTTATCAAATCCATTCGAAACAAAAGACAAAACATATATAGGCTAAGAATAATATAGAGAGTATAGGAAAATATATTTTTTCCCTGCGGAATAAATTTTATAAATAGATTTTTATCAACCAATTTTTTTTAATTTAAGGCATTAATAAATTCCCTAAATTTGTGTTAGGGATTTATGAATACCCAAAATAATCAAGTATTTAAATGAGCATTATTAAATATTTCCAATACTATTTTTGAAAAAGTCATATTATCTCCTCTCATATAATTAATTGAATTGCGAGAAATATTTAAATATCGATAAATGCATACGTACCAGCACAAGCGGGTACATGTTATATCGCAGTCATTGAATGTTGCAAGTTGCTTTGAGATCTGTACACACTAGACTTATGGGATTCTTTAGTTTAGACTTTATACGTACAGTTAAATGACAAAAGGTGACGATGTGACCAACATGATGTGACAAAAAGGTTAAGAAAGCCCGGTTTCACGCCAGACACCAGCACACTGGTCCACTCACCTACGACTACATTCGTAGCCAGACCAAGCAAAATCTCTTCCTAGACCATCCCCATCCTACCCCACTTCCACCCTTGATCTGACATAGTCCCTTTTGTAATAAAAATATTTCAATTAACCAACATCATGTGCCACGACATTTGAGACTTTGATGAAACTGCCACTATTGTTGTTGATAGTTTTAGATAACTGGATGATCGATTTCTTTCCCCAGCTTGTTATTCCCTGCTAGTTTTCTCCATGTTAAGGGACTTGACTGCTGAAAACCGTAGAGAACTTATAGTAATCTTACATCTTATCTTACATTCTTAAGAAGTTGTTTCCCACTACTACCAATTCTCTCAACATGCACACACTCCACCTCATCATGTATGCCACATCACCCTTCATTAGCATACTTCTCTTAACATGCAAGCATGCCACCTCATTATTCAACATGCATGAAAAAGAACCACCTCAATATGCCATTATTCTTAATAAAAACCCACATGCAACATGTATGCAAGGAATTTTTATTTTATTATGATATTTATATTAACTCCATATATTAGTTCAAAAGTTATTGTTTCAAATATACATGCTTCATTTAACCAAACATTTTCATAAAAATATTTTGCAAAAAAGTTCCGCAACGTGTGGGGCATCATCTAGTATTCTTAAGAAGTTGCTCCCCACTACTATCAATTCTTTCAACATGCACACACTTCATCTCATCATGCATGCCACATCACCCTCCACTACCATATTTTTCTACACAAGCAAGCATGCCACATTATCATCAAACATGCATGAAAAAGATCCACATCAATATGCCACATAATAAACACCCACATGCAACATGCATGGATGGGAATTTTTATTTTATTATAATATTTATATTAAATTCATATATTAGTTCAAAAGTTATTGTTTCAAATATACATTTTTTATTTAACCATACATTTTCACTGAAAAAAATCCAAAAAAATTCGCAACAACATGCGGGACATCATCTAGTTATCAAAACAGATGACCTCATCCAACCTTACAGAGACTACAACACCAGCTGACCCAGTTTTGACGAAATCAAACTGAACCCACTTGTACAAAATCTCACCTAGACCAAACCGGCTTACAACCACAGCTCAACTAAATGTCGTGTTACTTTACTAAAAAAATAACGGCTTATTAGTTGGTAAATTGAAGGACGCCCCAAGAAACAAAACATGCACTTCAAATTGCAAAGCACAAGGAAAATCTACTAAATGCCGTGAGCTTGAACTGGGCGCTTTTACGAGATTCTTTGATGCATTTGTGCCGCTATCGCTATGGGTGAGCGCTCGTCGTCTCTTTCTTCTCCTTTGTTGTCCGCCTCGTATCCAACTTTTCAGCTTGCGTCGACACCATCCAGCGGCAGCTCGGTTATGAATGGAGACACCACCATCTAGCGAGTTCTTCCCTGCATGCTTGTGGCTAAACACAACACCAAATTCAATACATGCTTGAAACACGAATTTTTGCATCCAAAGGGGCAGCTGCTGCTATGGTGGTCGTTGTGGTGCGCAACCGGAGGATCCTCGTCAGTATCCTTGCTTCACGCCTGAACAAAATTAGAAAACTGACCGGCTAGGTTCTATATCTCTTAAGCGTCCGTGGGGATGGGATGAGGATGTTGTGGTCTTGCGGCAATGAAGATGCATCTAATCCGTCCATGGCCGCCACCTCTTAGCACAAAAATTTGGCAGTGAAAATCACATAAGAACAAGGGAGAGAAGATGGAGAGGGGTTTGTGGGAGAAAGGAACCTAAAAGAAGAAGATTAGGGCGGCGCAACACAGCCTACCAACAATGGTGGCCGGGGTGGAGAGGAGTGGTCAAAAGGATAACATAAAGGTGGAAGAGATAGAGGAGAGAGATAGGGGCCGAGACAGAGAAAAAAGAGATGCCACGGCGAAGATTCTTGCGGCAACCCGGAAAGGTAAGTGTTGATTAGATTGAAAAAAACGAATACGTGCATAGAAACTGTTCAATCTTTGTGTGAATCTCGATGCATCAATGGATGGCAATGATATAACATGTACTCGCTCTTGTAGGTACATAATCCGTACTCTTAAATATCTAATAAATATCAATATAAAAAAAACTCCAATTGAAAATAAGAATTCAAGAATGAATATGGGACCACAATAAATTGAAGAAATTCATTTTATTCTCACTCTAAAATATTTAATTGTGGTTCCTACCAAATTACACTAAGGACAAAAGAAGAAAAATCATTTCTTTGAATATTGAATAAACCTCTCAAACAATATATTTATTATCTAATAAATGATTATCCAATTTTAATAGTTGGTTTGTAAAGGTTTAAACAAAAACTCAAGAAGTTTTTTTTTCATTTCCCCTCAAAATCAAAACAATTCAATCAATATATATTATTTATTAATATTCCAAAATTTGCAAAAATTTGTGATGTTACATCCCATGAACTTAGAGACTACCAAGAGAATGAGCTTAGATGATATCAACACCACTTTAATTAATGGTAGTGATCTTGATTTTGATAATTGTAGTCTTTCTGAAGTTATCAGCTTTTTGAAGAGAATGGCTAAAGACCCCCACACTAGCACACTTAACATTGCCTTCACCGAGCATATTACCAATGCTCTTATCAAAGCTAGGGAAGAGAAGATCAAGTTAGAGACTTCTATTCCTAGAAATCTAGAAGATGTTTGGGATCCTATGGTCAAAATTAAATTGAATAATTTCTCTTGCTTTGCCTTATGTGATGTTGGAGCTAGTGCGTCCGTTTTACCCAAAAGAATGTATGATATGCTTGATTTGAAGCCTTTTGATCCATGTTCTTTTGGTGTTCCTCTTGTTGATTCTTCCGTAAAGAAACCTTTAGGGAGGATTGATGATATTCTTATTGTTTTCAATGAAAATTATGTTCCCGTTGATTTTCTTGTCATGGACATTGAGTGTGATCCCTCATGTCCAATTATTTTGGGACGTCCCTTTCTCCGCACCGTTGGTGCTATCATTGACATGAAAGAAGGGACTATTACATTCCAATTCCCCCTCAAAAAGGGAATGGAACACTTCCCTTGAAAGAAGATTAAGTTACCTTATGATTCCTTTACACGGGCAAGCTATTCTTTTGGAGTTGATAAAACTTGATCTTTTTGCATCATGCCGAGCTAAAAGGCATAAAATAAAGCGCTTATTGGGAGGCAACCAAAAATGTTTTTACTTTGAGTTTTAGTGGTCTTGATGCTTTACTGTAGCAACATCATTGTATCTTTATTTTAAAGCTTTGTGTCAAGTTTTAGCCTCCAATTGCAAGAAAGTTCAAAGGTTGTGACATACTGTCCAGAAACAGATTCAGTCTGCTTGACGGAAAAAATTACGATAAATCACCAGATCATCTTTTTAATCTGAATTGTTTTGATAGTATGCTCTATAGAATTAGCTTTCTGGCGCCTGTTATGAGTTTTTTATTTGAGTTGCAGAAGTACCCCAAAAAAATTATTTACTACCTGCTGGTCTGTTTTTCACAGATTCTTCCACGTTTTGCGTTTTCACTATTTTGCAAATCTTAATATTGCTTTTTTTTGCAAAAACTTTTTGTAAATCATGATAAACAGTATCTCTTCATGAAAATCTTTATTTCCAGTGGAGAAAATATTATTTTATTCTGGGTACTAACCACTTTAATCAGCTTATGATGAGTTTCGTATGAAGGGAATTTTCAAGTATGCGATGGAAGATGATGAAAGAAGATTCGGGAGTGTGAAGCTCTCAAGCTTGGGGATGCCCCCATGCACCCCAAAGAAATATCCAAGGAGACTCAAGCGTCTAAGCTTGGTGATGCCCCCGTACATCCCCTTCTCCATCAACAATCATCAGTTCGTCCTTCTCCATGCTATAATTTTTATTTTGTTTTAGTTTTTTTTGTTCATAACAAGTTGGACCTAGCCTTCATAGTTTTTTTTGTTGTTCATAACAAGTTGGACCTAGCCTTCATTGTTTGGGAGAGAAACATGCTCCACTCCACCCTAGAACACAACATAGCCTTGCATGCTTATCTTTCTTTTTGTGTGTGTTCTTTATCTTTTCATAGTTGTTGTCATGCTTAGCTCTTAGTTTTCATGCTTATATTTTTAAGAGATTTTATTTAGGTTGATTTTCTAACTCTCTTGAGATATCATGCTTATCTTGTTTAGAGAGTTGGCATGTTGCACTGAGTTGTGTGTCTTGCATGAGTAGGTAATTGAGGTTGCTATTATAAGTGTAGAACTAACTTGCAACAGTTTTGACGTATTGATTTGAGTAATGTTTGGACTTTTGGTGCCAAGAGCTTGAGACTATTGGTGATAGGTGTCGTATTTTGGGCAATCCGTGTTTATTTTTGAAAACTACAACAAATTAGTTGAGAACTCTAGATACTAGATGGATCGCGAACCTCTGGAGGGGTTGGAATATATAGAGTACCCTCACGTACCATGGGCCGAGGATGCGCAAGGATAACCAAACCCCCATACACTCCTCCTCGGGGTACTTGTCTCTTTGTGAACCTCCTAATTACATAGAGAGTTACCGATAATAAGTGCATGAGTTCTTCGGACTAATGTGAGTATTCGATTGTTGGCACTTCCACCTTCCATATTTTTCTAGCTTCTTTGGTACCGTGCATTGCCCTTTCTCATCTTAAGAATTGGTCCATACTTCGCCGGTGCATCAAACCCTTGGCATGATATGCTCTGTCATCATAAACCTCCTTATATCTTACTCAAAGCAGCCATCTGATACGTCCAAAACGTATCTATAATTTCTGCTTGCTCCATGCATGTTTTGTGTGATATTGCTATGATCTAGATACACTTTCATACACTTTTGATCATATTTTGACTAACCTATTAAATCAGTGCACCACAGTGCCAGTTCCTGTTTTCTGCTGTTTTTCTATTTCAGTTTTCCCCCATATAAAAAGTGCCAGAAAAATTCCGGAAAAAATATAGGAAAAATCAGCGTACAGGAAGCTTCGCGAAGAGCCCGAGTGGGGCCAGAGGGGAGCCAGGGGTGGCCCAGGTGGCCACCCGGCGGGGCCCCACCCCTGGTCGCGCTAGGGGGGCGCCTGGGGGCCCTGGTCCACCTCTGGTTGCCCCCCTTCGCCTATATATTCTCCGTCACGGGAAACTTCCGAAAAGAGAACCCTTATTCGCGATCTCGCCTCTGTTCCACCGCCGCCGCGCTTCCGAGATCGGGAGCACCAGAGGACCTCTTCCCGGCACCCTGCCGGAGGGAGGATTGACCTCCGGGAGTCTCCTCTCCACCATGGATGCTCCCCGGATGTCTCGTGAGTAGTTTTCCTTGGACCATGGGTCCGTGATCAGTAGCTATGTGATGTTGTCCTCCCCTCTTTGTTCTTCATGGTTTAGACCTCGTGATCTTCCCTACATGATCGAGGCACTTTTGTAATCTTTCTGCTATTGCTATGCTGAGTTTGATGGGATCTGATGGATTATGATATTATGTTCAGATTGGGATTGAGTAATATATTTGGTTTTTATCTCTTATATTTTTGTTCCTAAGTAATTCTTGCATGTTCTCCGTTGTTGTTTATTGCTTTGGTCAAGTAGTAGGTAGTAACCCCAAGAGGGAATATTATGCTCGATTGTGGGTTCATGCCCCCCGATGACACGCTTGAGTGACAGAAACATGAGTCTAGGGGATGTGTTGTTGCCACAAGGGGGAAAACAACGGTGCTTGTAACCGCGGTTGCAAGGATTGTTTACTTTACGCAAAGAGCTTTTTAATGCAGTTGTCTGTTGCTTTGGGTTTACACTTTGGGTGGGGCTCGCAACTTAATACCAGCGACATGTTCTGGATAGATATCTCAAGGTGGATGATTAGTGGTAGATGCAGTTGGATTTCTGTCTACTTATTTTGGCGTACTGCCCGTGCTTTTGAGCCTCTTCCTTTCTTTTGTAGCATAGTTAGCATTGTGGTGCGTTCATAATCCTGTCAATTGCCCTTCTGTAATTTGTTTACCTTGCATATAAGTTTTATCGTCTTTTGGGAGAGAGACATCACTAGTGAACATCACGTATCCCGGTCCATATCCTCATTACTGTTTCCACGCTCATTTAATTTTCTGCTTTTACTTTCAGTTTCTATCATTATCCTTTGTGTTTGATCCTTTGTGAATAACAAGACCGGAGAGATTGACAACCTCTCTGAACTTCGTTGGGAACAAAGTTATTTGTGTCTGTGTGCAGGTCTGCATCAGTAGCGCCGCTGACACCTACTTATCATCTCTGGAGTCCTACTGGAGACAAACCTTGGTATCTTTACTGAGGGAAATTTGTTGTTGTGCTGCATCACGCCTTCCACTTGGGGCTCACCAACGAAGGGCGAGAAGACTACACCCGTCAACTCTCGCGCCATCAAGGCAAATTTCTGGCGCCGTTGCCGGGGACTCCGAGTGCTAAGATAGGGGAGTTGCACACTACCCTTTACCTTTTTTTTAGTCTTGTTAGTTTACCTTTCAGTTTTATCTTTGTGTCTTTTACCAAAAATCACAAAAAAAATCTGCCACACTTGCTGCTACTATGGGTTCCACTGAAATCACCAAGTTGTGTGACTTCACTAGTCACAACAACCAAGACTTTATCTGCACCCCCATTGCCACACATGCCACTTCAGCTACCTCTTATGAAATTAAACCTGCCTTGCTAAACCTTGTTATGAGAGATCAGTTCTCTGGTGCTGGAGATGATGCTGCTTTACACTTGAACAATTTTGTTGAATTATGTGATATGAAAAAGTATAAAGAAGTAGAAGGTGATATTGTTAAGCTCAAGCTCTTTCCTTTCTCTTTAAGGGGAGACGCTAAAATCTGGTTTCAATCTTTGCCTAGGAATAGCATAGATTCTTGGGATAAGTGCAAAGATGCTTTTATAGGGAAGTACTACCCACCTGCTAAAATTATCCAATTAAGGAGTAACATTATGAATTTTAAGCAATTGGATAATGAACACGTTTCCCAAGCTTGGGAACTAATGAAATCTCTTGTTAAGAAAAGCCCTACACATGGTTTGACTACCTGGATGGTTATCCAGACTTTTTATGCAGGCTTGAACTTTACCTCGCGGAACCTGTTAGATTCGGCCGCGGGAGGAACCTTTATGTCAACTACACTTGGTGCTGCCACGAAGCTTCTCGATGAGATGATGACCAATTATTCCCAATGGACACCGAACGCGCTCCAACAGGTAGGAAGGTAAACTCTGTCGAGGAAATTACCTCCCTCAATGAAAAAGTTGACTTAATTATGTCTCTACTTACCAAGCAACCCTCTATTGATCCTCACGATGTCCCTTTAAATTCTTTGGTTGCCCAAGAACAAGTAGATGTGAAATTTATTGCTAGAAACAACTTCAACAACAATGCTTATTGGGGTAATTTTTCTAGCAATCCTAGACCGTTTCCATCCAAGTATGGGAACAACAACACCTACCCTAGCAACAAGAATCCCTCCTCTGAATTGGAAAACATGCTTAGAGACTTTATCACTACCCAAAAAGCCTTAAACAAAATGTGGAGGAGAAATTAGCTAAATTAGATAATCTCTCTTTGAAGGTAGAAAGCTTAGCCCTTGATATTGAGATGCTCAAAATTAGAACCTCTCCCCTTGAGGAGTATAAGGCCACTCCTATTAATTCTATCCAATTACAAATTAATGAAAATATTAGGATGATGGCTAAACTTAAAGAAAGGTGGGCTAGAGAAAAAGAGGAAGAGGATAGAATTAAGAGCCTTCCTACACACCACACAGTTGCCACTATCCAAATTGTTGAGGACACCCAAACTATTAGCACCCAATGCACTCCTAGTCCCGTTGGACCTATTAATGGTGATGCTAATACCTCAACCAAAGATGAAGAAACTCCTATGAACATAGAGGGTTTCAAACAAGTGATCCTAGACGACACTACTACCACCTTTGATAGTAGTGATATTGATTTTGATAGTTGCACCCTCTCAGAAGTTATTAGCTTGCTACACAAAATGTCTAGAGACCCCCACACTAGCACACTTAATCTTGCCTTCACGGAGCATATCACAAATTCTCTCATCAAAGCTAGGGAGGGTAAGCTTAGAGTAGAAGCCTCCATACCTAGGAAGCTAGATGATGGTTGAGACCCTATGATCAAAATTAAATTAAATAACTTCTCTTGCTATGCTTTATGTGATGTTGGATCTAGTATCTCCGTTATGCCCAAAAGAATATTTGATATGTTTGAATTGAAGCCTTTGAGCCTTGTTCTTTTGGTGTTCGTCTTGTTGATTCTTCCGTAAATAAACCTTTGGGGAAGATCGACGATGTTCTTATCATTGTCAATGACAACTATGTTCCCGTTGATTTTATTGTTATGGATATAGAGTGTGAACCTTTGTGTCCAATTATTTTGGGACGTCCTTTTCTTCGCACCGTTGGTGCGGTTATTGACATGAAAGAGGGGAATATAAAATTCCAATTCCCATTCAAAAAGGGGAAGGAACACTTCCCTAGAAATAAAATCAAGTTACCTTTTGAGTCCGTTACACGGGCTAGTTATTCTCTTTCTATTGATAAAACTTGATTCTTCTTTTGCATTATGCCTAGCTTAAAGGCATAAAAAAGCGCTTTCGGGAGGCAGCCCGCAACGAATTTAGGTTTTTCTTTTTGCTTTTGTTGTGTCTTGATGTTTGTTACTACTGCAGCAACATCTTTATATCTTTATTTTTCAGCTTTGTGCCAAGTTATAGCCTCTTACGATAAGGGAAGCAAAAGTTGTGACATGCTGTCCAGAAAACAGATTCTGTCCCTTGACAGAAAAATTCGAATCAAATCACCAGATCATCTTTTTGATCTGAAGTTTTTTGACAGAGTCCTCTATACAATTTTGAAACTTCCGTATGTTCTAAGTTTTTTGATTTGAGTTTCATAAGTGCCCCTAAAAAATTCTTTACTACCTGCTGTTCTGTTTTTCACAGATTCTGCCGCGTTTTGTCTCTCCTAACTTTTGCAAACCTTAAGCTTGCTTTTTCTTTGCAAAAACTTTTTGGCACTCTTGAGAAACAGTATCTCTTCAAGAATATCTTTATATCCAGTGGGAAAAATTATTTTATTAAGGGTACTAACCTCTCTAATCAGCTTATGATGAGTTATGTATGAAGGGAGTTTTCAAGTGTGCGATGGAAGATGATGAAAGAAGATCCAGGAGTGTCAAGCGCTCAAGCTTGGGGATGCCCCCATGCATCCCCAATAAATATTAAAGGAGACTCAAGCGTCTAAGCTTGGGGATGCCCCCATGCATCCCCTTCTCCATCAACAATCATCAGTTCGTCCTTCGTCTCACTATATTTTTATCACTTCATACGTTATATGCTATGCTTGGAGCGTCTCGCTCTTAGGTTTTATTTTTATTTTTCCTTAGCTTTGCTTGCTGTTCATAACAAGTTAGATCCCGTCTTACTTTGTGTGGGAGAGAAACACGCTCCACCTTCAAAATCTAGAACTCATCATAGGATTTTTCCTGCCTATCTTTTTGCTGTTGTGTGTTCTTTATCTTTTCGTAGCTACTGCCATGTTTAGTTTTAGTCTTAGTTTGTCTTTATCAAGAGCCTTGGCTTTTGTTTAGTATGTTGCTGGAACTCTTTTTAGTTTTCATGTTTATCTTGTTAAAGAGAGTTGGTTGTTGCACTGAGTTGTGTGTTGTCTTGAAAGTAGGTAATTGAGGTTGCTATTTAATTTTAGTAGTAACTTGCAATGGTTTTGAGGTATTGATGTGAGTAATGTTTGAACTTTTGGTGTCAAGAGCTCTAGCCTATTAGTGATAGGTGTCGTATTTTGGGCAATCCGTGTGTATTTTCAAAACCTACTAAACCAGTTGAGAACTCTAGCTACTAGATGGATCACTAATCTTTGGAGGGATCGAATATTAGAGTACACTCACGTACCATGAGTCGAGGATGCGCAAGGATAACCAAACCCCCATACACTCCTCCTCGGGGTACTTGTCTCTTTGTGAATCTCCTTATTAGATTGAGAGTTACCGATAATAAGTGCATGAGTTCTTCGGACTAATGTGAGTATTGAAAGTTGACACTTCCACCTTCCCATATTTTGCTAGCCTCTCCCGTGTCGTGCATTGCCTTCTTCTCACTCCGAGAGTTGGTGTCCACTTCGCCGGTACATCCAAACCCTTGGCATGATACGCTCTGTCATCATAAACCTCCTTATATCTTTCCTCAAAACAGCCACCATACCTACCTATCAAGGCATTTCCATAGCCTGTCCGAGATATATTAACATGCAACATCCACCTCTTCATGACTTGATCTTCATGTCATACATGTTCCTGCTACACTGGCAGCGACATACATTGCATACATCATGATAGTTATATCTTCTTTATGATTTTGAGTACCTTGTAAAGTGTGAAAGATCTCCTTTACCTTCTTGTAAAATAGAGTGTTGCCCTTAAGTGAGGAAAAGATCCCAAAGTGGACACAATAAAAGATCCCAAAGAGGACAAATGAGAGTTAAATAGAAAGAGCCATTGAGGCCACACAAAAATAAAAAAAATAAAAAAAAATAGAAAAAGAAATAAAAAGAGAGAAAGGGGCAACACTACTATCCTTTTGAGAGATCCACACTAGTACTCCCTTTATATCCTTGTACTCCATAGAGATGATCATTATGCATATAGCTATGTGAGGACCTTCACACTATAGATCTTGGCTTGCATATTCCAAGGATGAGACTCCTCAAACGAGCTCTAGGTCTTCATGAGCGAGAAAGTTAGATGCACCTTCACTAGTTCCATTGGAGAGCTTCCTAGCTCGTATGTGCATCCGTTGCATGGCAATCCCTACTCCTCACATCATATCTATCATTTGGCATCTCTTGCCTATGATTGTCCTCATTGATGTGAGCCTTTCCCCTCCTTTTTGTCTTCCTCCTCCGCACTTCTCTCTTTTCCATCCTAAGTGTCAACTCTCGTGCTTACGCTCATCCATTGCATGAGTGCTCAAAATATTGAAAAAGGAGTGGATCAAGTTGACTTGTACCTGGCTAGTGGTCTGGGGACGAGTCAAGATAAGATTCCAGAAAAAGACCAAGTGTGGAACTTTAGTAGATTGAGTTCTCAAAAAATAAATTGTTTTTCTCGTATTCCCTATCCCCCTTCTTGCACGCAAACACTATTTGGAGACATTCGAGTCACGGACAGCGAGAGCTCTTGCACCTTTTGTTCTTTTGTTACTTGTTTCAATGCTAATATAGACTCTTGCATGTTATGACTTGAATTGAGTTTCTAACCTTGATTTCTTTACTTTTCAAAGTTCTTTTATGGTTGCTAGCATGTCACCACAGAAATTATGCCGTTATCATTTACCTACTCGAGGAAGAGCAGGAATTAAGCTTGGGGATGTTGATACGTCCAAAACGTATCTATAATTTCTTCTTGCTCCATGCATGTTTTGTGTGATATTTCTATGATCTAGATATACTTTCATACACTTTTGATCATATTTGGACTAACCTATTAACTCAGTGCACCACAGTGCCAATTCCTGTTTTCTGTTGTTTTTCTATTTCAGTTTTCCCCCATATAAAAAGTGCCAGAAAAATTCCGGGAAAATATAGGAAAAATCAGCGTACAGGAAGCTTCGCGAAGAGCCCGAGTGGGTCCAGAGGGGAGCCAGGGGTGGCCGCCGACGCGGCCCCACCCTTGGCCGCGCCAGGGGGGATCCTGGGGCCTCTGGTCCACCTTTGGCTGCCCCCCTTCGCCTATATATTCTCCGTCACAGGAAACTTCCGAAAAGAGAACCCTTATTCGCGAGCTCGCCTCTGTTCTGCCACCGCCGCGCTTACGAGATCGGGAGCACCAGAAGACCTCTTCCCGGCACCCTGCCGGAGGGAGGATTGACCTCCGGGAGTCTCCTCTCCACCATGGATGCTCCCCGGATGTCTCGTGAGTAGTTTTCCTTGGACCATGGGTCCGTGATCAGTAGCTATGTGATGTTCTCCTCCCCTCTTTGTTCTTCATGGTTTAGACCTCGTGAGCTGCCCTACATGATCGAGGCACTTTTGTAATCTTTCTGCTATTGCTATGCTGAGTTTGATGGGATCTGATGGATTATGATATTATGTTCAGATTGTGATTGAGTAATATATTTGGTTTTTATCTCTTATATTTTTGTTCTAAGTAATTCTTGCGTGTTCTCCGTTGCTGTTTATTGCATTGGCCAAGTAGTAGGTAGTAACCCCAAGAGGGAACGTTATGCTCGATTGTGGGTTCATGCCCCCCGATGACACGCTTGAGTGACAGAAACATGAGTCTAGGGGATGTGTTGTTGCCACAAGGGGGAAAACAACGGTGCTTGTAACCGCGGTTGCAAGGATTGTTTACTTTACGCAAAGTGATTTTTAATGCAGTTGTCTGTTGCTTTGGGTTTACACTTTGGGTGGGGCTCGCAACTTAATACCAGCGAGATGTTCTGGATAGATATCTCAATGTGGATGATTAGTAGTAGATGCCGTTGGATTTCGGTCTACTTATTTTGGCGTACTGCCCGTGCTTTTGAGCCTCTCCCTTTCTTTTGTAGCATAGTTAGCATTGCGGTGCGTTCATAATCCTGTCAATTGCCCTTTTTTAATTTGTTTACCTTGCATAGCAGTTTTATCGTCTTTTGGGAGAGAGACATCACTAGTGAACATCACGTATCCCGGTCCATATCTTCATTACTGTTTCCACGCTCATTTAATTTTCTGCTTTTACTTTCAGTTGCTATCATTATCCTTTGTGTTTGATCCTTTGTGAACAACAAGACCGGAGAGATTGACAACCTCTCTGAACTTCGTTGGGAACAAAGTTATTTGTGTCTGTGTGCAGGTCCGCGTCAGTAGCGCCGCTGACACCTACTTATCATCTCTGGAGTCCTACTGGAGACAAACCTTGGTATCTTTACTGAGGGAAATTTTCTGCTGTGCTGCATCACGCCTTCCACTTGGGGCTCACCAACGAAGGGCAAGAAGACTACACCCGTCAACTCTCGCGCCATCAGGAACGGGAGGACTACCTCAAGCGTGAGTTCCCGCACCTATTCACTAGCTTGTGAATCTCGGGGACGAGATTCTTTTTAAGGGGGAAGGTCTGTCACATCCCAACTTTTTTATTCCGTTTATTAGAATAGAGAATTTTAGGGCCAGCATAAAACTTGCTCAGTTGTGATGTGATGAGGATCATAATTGCTATGACATGTCTTGATTGCTAAGATTGTTTTCATCTTGCCTTGTTTTGCTTGCTATGCTAGTAGAATTCCATGCTTGTTTTGATCTTGATTCATGTCAATAGCATGCTATGTTTGTTTCCTTGCCTTGCTAAAGCGTTAATCAGGCTCACACCACTTCTAATTAAAATAGCAAAATTTTACCACCATAAGAAAATTAGCATCAATAAAATTTTGTCTAAATAAATTGTTGCTTCTCTCAATGAAAAAAATAGCGTGCTATAACAAAATAGCGTGATCCTAAAAGTATGCTATTAGCGTGTTATTTCACGCTATAACGTGCTATTATCGAGATATTGTACATAAATTCATTTAGCGAGGCATTTCCCAAAATGCTATAGCGTGCTAATAGCGACGCTATAGCGTGCTATTTTTTCATTGGCTTGTCTACATAATCATTACTTAAATAATTAAAAATACCTCTCTAGCAGAAGGTATTTAATTAAAATATTTAAAAAGTGCTAAAATGATTATTTGCTTTATGATAATAATAATAATAATAATATAAACCTTGTTAAATATACTCTAAAACCCTAAAACAATTAGGTAATAAATCTATAATAATTATTAGTATTTTATGTATTTTAATTTTGAATTTATGAATTCAAATTTAAATGTATAAACAGAAAATTTAAATGTATAATAATCAGGACCGAGTTGTCCATTTGTAGGCATCGGTGTCTTGATGCCTTTGCAGTCTTGCATCCCGAATTTCCTCAGGCACTCCTTGAGGTACTTCTCCTGAGATTTGAAGATGACGTTGCGTTGCTGACGAATTTGAAGCCCTAAGAAGAACTTCAGTTCACCCATCATGGACATCTGATACTGTTCACTCATCAAGAAGGCAAATTCTTCACTATATTTCTTGTTAGTGCATCCAAATATGATATCATCGACATAAATTTGACATATGAATAGTGCATCATCGTAGCGTTTGGTGAAAAGAGTTGGATCGAGGGAACCAGATTTGAAGCCCTTGCTGATGAGGAAGTCTCTTAGTGTATCATACCAAGCTCGAGGGGCTTGATTTATTCCGTATAGAGCTTTCTTTAGTCTGTACACCATGTCAGGATTCTTCGAGTCTTCAAAGCCTGTCGTTTGAGCAACATATACTTCTTCCTCGATATTACCATTGAGGAATGCACTTTTCACATCCATTTGATATAGCTTGATATTATGATGGTTAGCAAAGGCAAGCATTATGCGAATGGACTCAAGTCTAGCAACAGGAGCAAAGGTTTCACCAAAGTCGATACCCTCAACCTGAGTGTAACCTTTTTCTACAAAAGAAGAGCTTTGTTCCTGATGACTTGACCATCTTCATTTAATTTGTTGCGGTAGATCCACTTTGTCCCGATGACATTGTGAATTCAAGGATCAGGCCTTTTGACCAATTCCCAGACATCATTCAGTTTGAACTGAAGAAGTTCGTCTTGCATTGCCTGAATCCATTCTCTTCTTGGAATGCCTCAGCAACTTTTGTGGGCTCTGAAACGGACACAAACGAAAAATGCCCACAAAAGTTAGCTATTCGATTTTCTCTGGCACGAGTGAGAGGACCTGGTATGTTGACATCAGCGAGGATTTGGTCGATCTGAACTTCATTCGCCACGCGAGGAAGACGAGGTCAATGATCTTGAGGTGAATCGTCAACATTTTCATCAGACTCATTAGCATCCGCTTCAGGTGCATCAGGAGTGTCAGGAGCATCAGGGTCAGGATCATCATCAGAATCATTTGCTTCAGGATTTGGATGATCTTCAGGAGCAGGAGGTATGTGTGTTTTCTCAGGATGGTTCACGGACATGATATCACCGGCACCCATCTTCTTCATCAGTTCATCAGGTGATGCTTCATCTAGCACAGGTGTCAGGTGCTCTCTTTGTGAGCCGTCAGATTCATCGAACCGCACATCTACAATTTCAACCACTTTGTGATGACCGAGGTTGAAGACTCTATAGGTGTGCGAATTGATACCATAACCAAGCATGAAACCCTCACATGCTTTTGGAGAAAACTTAGATTGATGATGAGGATCACAAATCCAACATGGTGCACCAAATACTTTGAAGTAACTTACATTGCGTTTCTTACCGACCATTAGCTCATATGAGGTTTTCTTGAAGAACTTATGAAGATACACCCGATTGACGATGTGGCAAGCAGTGTTGATTGCTTCAGCCCACCATTTGAGTGGAGTGTTGTACTCAGCAAGCATTGTTCGAGCCATCGTAATGAGGGTTCTGTTCTTTTTCTCAACAACAACATTTTGCTGAGGAGTGTAAGGTGCCGAGAATTCATGAGTGATGCCCATCTCATCGAGGAATTCCTCCACGCTGATGTTGTTGAACTCGGTGTCGTTGTCGCTTCAAATGTTCTTAATCTTCAGGTTGTAGTTGTTCATGACTCGTTGGGCAAAGCGCTTGAAGATAGATGGGGTTTCTGACTTATAGAGAAGAAAATGCACCCAAGTGTATCGTGAGAAGTCATCAACAATAACAAGACCATACGTACTACCTCCAAAGCTTGAGTACTTTGGAGGAACGAATAAGTCCATATGAAGTAGTTCGAGAGGTCTTATCATCGTCATGATGGTCTTGGCAGGATGCTTGGCCTTAGTGATCTTTTCAGCTTCAGAGGCTCCACAGAGCTGGTCCTTGGTGAATCTGATTTCCTCAATCCCGAGGACATGTTTCTTCAGGACCAGTTTTTGCAGATTCCTCATTACAGTGTGCTCGAGTCTTCTATGCCATAGCCAACACTCTATGGCTCGAGCCATGAGGCAAGTAGCGACCTGAGGACCTTCAGAAAAATCTACAATATACAGGTCACCTTTCCTAACTCCTCGAAAGACGATGGAGTAATCACTAACCATTTGAACAACACAACCATATTTTCCGAAGAGAACAATGAGGCCAATGTCACATAGCATGGACACAGACATCAGGTTATATCCGAGGGATTCAACTAGCATGACTTTGTCAATGTGTTGGTCTCGTGAGATAGCAACTCTGCCGAGACCCAATACCTTAACTTTTACCTTTATCGGCGAAGGTGATGGTTTTCTTCCATTTGGGACTCAGAGATGATTCCATGAGAAGGTTTCTATCACCAGTCTTGCGATTAGTGCATCCACTATCCATTACCCATTAGGTCTTCCGAGATGTCATTTCCTACAGAAGAATTGGTATCTCATACAATAGGTTATGAGCCAGTATCAGTTTGAAGAATTTAAGATTCCTCAGAATTAATTCCTCAGGATTGATTCCTCGGAATCAGAGAGTTTTAACTTTCTTCAACCGGCTCAACCAATATCGTCCTGGGCATTAGATTTGCAAAAAGTTATGATTTCCATAGGACGTGTCCCTGCAAAGATGATTAGTTATTCTTCACCATCCACATTCGAATGGGTGGCCTTGAAGCATATGAGGAACGACGAGGGATATAGTGTCTAATGGGATGCTGGATAGTACTATCAGGATACACAAATGAATAGGCATTCTTATGCGGACCTTTACTGTGAACAAAATGATTAGCTGAGACATAGTTATAATCATTGCCCTTTGAGGTATCGTCCTCAGATGATACCCTCAACTCATTTGCATCTACATTCACAGGAAGGTTAGTGATGAGTTCCTTTTGAACCCAAATCTGCTTCACTGGAGCACTGTTCCTGCAGTTAGTTCCGATGTATCTGGCGAATACTTCACCATTTACATCTTTAAACAGTATATAGTTTGAGTCAAATGACTCAACCATCACATCTGAGGAAGTATTGTCATATCCAGATAAAGTATAGGGATCAGGAGGAGGCATTTTTTCCAGAACCCAAGTAGTCTTTGGGTATTATTCTGGTTTCCAGTAAGAGTCATCAGCATTGAGGTTTTGGGTGAAACCGAGACCTTCTTTCCTCAGATTCCTATTGAGGATCTATTTCTTGAGGATGTCACAGAGAATCTGATGCCCTTTTAAACTCTTGAGCATTTCGTTTTCCAAGAGACTCTTCAACCTAGCATTTCCTTCAGCAATATCTATGGTATCCTCAGATGAGGGGTTAGATACAATAGAGGTTGTTGATATAACAGATTCTGAAGATATTGGAGAACTAGGTAATGAAGTGATATGATCATGCTCAATTCACTTTAAGCAAGGAGGAGCGAACCCTTCCTGAGGCATGATGATCTGTTGGGAGAGAAGTGAGTCATTTTCTTTCCTCAGATCATCATGAGACATCCTCACCCGTTCAAGTTCTTGCTTTCTCATGAGGAACTCATGAGCCAGCTTCTCATGATCGGTGAGGAGTGCCTCATGGCGATTGATCAAATCATCAAACTTTGACTGAAGAATTTTAGATTCATCAGTCAATTTCTGAGATTTTTTCATTTCCTCAACTAACAGATCATCACTTTTATTTAGTGATTTTTGAATTTTCTCAAGTGCACGTTGTTGCTTTGATGCAAGTTTAGCAAGTTTAGCATAGTTTTCATCAGTAGCATCATCACAGGAAGAGTGTGAAGATACCTTGAAGCACTTAGCCATGAAAAAGGAGGCGGGTGTGGTATCTTCAGCCCCATCATCAACGTGGTGAGTGACTGATTCCTCAGTGCTGAAGATTGACTTGCTGACCAAAGTTGTGGCAAGACCCAGACCAGCCACGCCTTCAGATTCTTCAGATTCTTCTTCCTCAGCTTCAGGATCAGAATCAGATTCTTCAGAATCCAATTCCTTGCCGAGATATGCGCGGGCCTTGCGGGAGCTGCTATTCTTGTATCCAGCAGGCTTTGAGGATCGTGAGGATTTCTTCTTCGACCTTTCATCAGAACTGTCATCTTTTCCCTTTTTCTTCTTCTTCAACTTCGCCTCCTTTTCCCAGAGAGGACATTCAGCGATGTAATGACTAGGTTTCTTGCATTTGTGACATACTCTTTTTCTTGGGTCGACTGAGTCATCATCTCTTCTTCTTCTTGAGGACGACCTTGAGGAATTTACCGAAAAGATTCTTCTTTGTGAATTTTTGGATCTTTCTGGTGAGGAGAGAAAATTCCCGACTGAGAGCTTCATACTCTTCATTAGAGGACACCTTTCGTGTTGGGGATGTGCCCTAGAGGCAAATAAAATATGTTTATTGGTATATTCCATTAGTTCATAATAAGTTTTATACTGTGCTACAACTGTATTAAGCGGAAACTTTAATACACATGTGGTATGCAAACAACCAGGTCCCTAGTTAACTCTAGTATACTAGCCCATTGGGCAATTGATGATGAAGGTTTCCTGATCATGAGATGTGAACAGTCTATTGACAATGGGGTCATGTCATTGGGAGACTGACATGATGGACACACACCCACCGGAAGTGCTGCAATGTGATCCAGTCACATAGTTCAACATTGTGATAACTATAAACGTAGTGACCCGATCCTTAAGACCGTGATGATCATACATAATTGCTATCTACCAGGATGCTTTGAGTGCATTAACCGTTACACTGAAACATGGTAACCATAAAGGTGTATCTTGGGTATTTCGAAGTAGATATGTTGATGAGTATGCAAATAGATCAAAATGGGATTTGTCCATCCGAGTGACGGATAGGTACTCTAGGCCCACTCGGTGATATTGCATCATAAAGTTTGCGCAAACGTCTGACTAGGTCACGGGGTTGCAATATCACAGGAACGGGTAAATATGTTTGTCGGCAATGAGGATGAACTAGGTATTGGATACCGACGATCAAACCTCGGACAAACAAAGTACCGTATGACAAAGGGATCAGGACTCAACGCTAACGGTTCAACGATGAAGTTAATTCGATGGAAGCGCAGGGGCCATCTAGGATTGTAACCAGGTCTGATCGATGGTCATTGCTCAAGAGAGTGTCTTGATCATGTCTGTTGTTTTCCGGACCGTAGGGTGTCACGCTTAAGGGTATTCGACGCAATAAGGATTGATTCAGGATCATCGGAGAAATAAGAGAGAACTCCGAAATCGTTTCGGAGGGGAGACGGAAGAAGTTCCGAATTGTTCGGAAAGTTATTTGAATATGTTTTATTATTTAATTATACGAATTAAATATTAAAATATAATTGAAATAATTAATGGAATGTTATTCTTTTTGTTTTTGTTTTTTCTTTAAGAGAAAGAAGAAAAAAAGATAATAAAATAAAATAAAAGAAAGATGTGGGGGCGCCATGGGCTTGTGGCCCATATGTGGCCACTTGGCCACATGGGCACATGCGCCATGGCCATGGCCTTGGCCGGCCACCCCATGGGCACGCATGTGGCTAGCACATGTGGTGCTAATTTTTAGTACCACATTGCTAGCCTACGTACCTGCGTGCCCCCTTTGCCCCTATATATAGATGTGTAGGGTGCCCCTTTTTCAACACAGAAAAAATCCAGAAAAATATAGATAAATTCTGTTGATCTGTCTCTCCCTCTTTCTCCCTCCTATGAGCGGACTCCCCTTGTATGGAGTCTGCACTAGGTTGGAGGCTTCTCCACTATACGCACGTCGTCGTGCTGCTCGGGATCCGAATCCATCTTCTTTCCGCTGCTCGCCTGGTTCGGAGCCCGGAGGGACGTCGAGTACACCATATGTGTGTAATCCCGCGAGGCACTACACTTGTGGTGCTACTTCATCGTCGTGGCTGTATCGCGGCGTCTTCACCGACAACGTTCCGATGGGGACGCAATCCCGTCATCGGTCTCAAGGACCGGGTGACTACTGGAGTCATCGTGGAGCTGCGAAGCATCGGGAATTGCCGGTACGACTACACCGACCACGTTCACGCGGGAACGTTTCTGGCTTAACGGACTACATGCCGGTATGTTACCTATTCCATCCGTTACTTGCATCGCCATAGCATAGGTCTTGGGATTGGGTATCGTAGGTTATAAAAAAATTGTGTTTTCTGCCCCGAACCCCAACAGTGGTATCAATTCTCCAATTGTTACCCTCCCACGTGTACTCGTTTAGCATTGCGGCAATATCTTGATGAAGCGGCCCCGACCGACCTTACGCGTTTATGCGAGACTGGTTCCACGCTTGACATATGGCTTGTACCATATAAGTGGCTGGGGGTTGTAACACCCTCAGAATCAGTAACAGTAATCACTACAGTGATTCCACTGTTAGTGATCATTACTGTTGATGATCAAGCCTTGAACACCTTAGATCACAGCTCATTGAAATTCCAACCCTGATAAAATTTTCAAATAAGAGTGGATTGTAAATCTTGCTCCAAAAATTGTGGATGCCAGTCAATCAACATGATCATGGTTAAACCAAGTCACCCTTAGTCATTAGAATAATCACAAGTCTATGTTGATTGTGAAACCAATCTTGTGGTGTCATCAAAAATTATTTTGAAAGTTAATATAAAAATGGAAATCTTATTTGAACCAAAATAATGGAATTTATTTATAAAATGCCTAGCAATCTTAAGCCATGATAATATAGCAATGGTTGTTTTATTAAAAATGGTATAGTAATATAAAGGAATAATATTTAAAATAAAAACAATAGTTGGGAATTGTTAAATTGCCATAGAATAAAATAAATAAGTGGGAATTTTAAATGAACTAAAAATTATGGAAGCAGTTTTGTAAAATGCCTAATAATCAATAGGTCATATTAAAAATGAATTGGGGATTTATCAAAATGTTTTAATATTGTAAATAAATAAAAACAATAGCAAAACAGTAGCATTTGATTCCTTTTAAATAAAACAAAAATGCAATCGATTTTATATGTCCACCAAACTTTTTGTAGCACTGTTATAACTTGTAACAATAATATTAGAGTTTGTTTCATGTGTTGAAAAATTCAATAGATGGTCAAACAAAATGTAAACAAAGGTAACAAAAAAAAAGAAAATTGGCAGAACACTAAAATCGCCTGTGGGCAAGGCCCCCTGGCCCAGCCCACCCCCAGCCCCCCCTCTCTCTCTCTCCTTCTTCCCCTGTCCTTTTCCCCACCTGCCCGCACAGTTCCATGGCAGGGAGGGCAGCACGCCGGCCCCGCCCTCTCTCCCACCTGCTCCCTCCCCCCCCCTCTTCACCTGCCCCCGTCGGTGAATAAGGGCGCTGCCTGCTCCCTTGGACGAGGCCCTCCCCGTCCCCCCCCCCCCTCATTCCCTTCCCTGTGTAAATCGAGCCCACGGCTCGAGCGCAGCCGTGGCCACGCCGTCGCGATCACGCGGCCAACGACGTCGGAAGGCCGCCCCGGCGTGTCCTAGGCCCTCGCAGTGGATGTCTTCGTCCTCCCACGACACGAATTCGAGCTCTGCGCCACCACGTCGAGCGAATCGGCCCGCTCCTCAACCACGGCCGCCGGTGACCTCGCCGGAATTGGCGCCACTCCGACCCCCTAGCGCTCCCTAAACGCGTCCACGAGCTTCAGGGTGAGCTTCCTGTGTGATTCCCCACTTTTCCCCGTTGAATCCGCTGCCGTAGGACCCTCCCCGTCGACGCCGCCGCCCGGGCCGCCATGGATGGGTGCCAAGCTCCCGAGTTGTTGCCGCAGCTGCTGCTTAGCGGCTTGGCCTGGCCGGGCTCGCGCGGTGCGCGTAGCCGCACCGGCTACGTGCTCCCCACCCCCGCCCTTGCCCGTTCTGGCCAGGACGGCCACGCCGCCGTGACCCGGCTCACCGCCGGTGTGCACTGCGTGCACGCACGGCTTAGCCAAGAGCTAACCCCCCCCCCCCCCTCAATGTTAACCCCCCTGTGCAAATGACTTGTGGGCTCGAGGCCTTAAACTTAGTTTAAAAGATTTGTTAATGCCCTAGAGTCAATGACAGGTGGGCCTAGCCCTCCTAATTAATCAGTGATTAAAATTAATGAAAATAAACCCAACAGTGTATGACAAGTGGGGCCCTCTGGATTATTAGATTAAATAAATGAATTATTAATACCAGAGGCTGATATGTGGAACCCACATGTCAGTTGACTGGTCAACCCCCAGGTTGTGGATAATGTTGCTATTTAATAATAAAAGAAAATTCAGAAATTGAATTAAATTTTAAAAATCAATAACTTTTTATCCGTAACTCCGATGGAAAAACTTTATACATGAAAATTGATCAGAAAAATATAACGAATACGGATACGCTATCTGTATGTCTACCACCCCCCTCTAACTTACGGAACATCGACATTCCCCCTTCGGGCCGTCTGTCGAAAATTCCCGGTACCGATAAAAACTGCCCGGATCAAAATACTTTGTATACGAAAGTTACTCAGAACGGATCAACGATTACAGATACGATACCCATATCCTCACCACACCCCTCTAACATACCGATCATCGAACTGTTCCCCCCTCCGGTGGCACTGTCCGATAGATTGCCCGATAACCGTTAAAATGTCCGGTACTGTTAGAGTACCTGGATGACTTTATTCCGAACACGAAACTTATTCAGAATAGTTCAACTAACCCGGATACACCACCCACACATGTGTCGGATGTCCACGACACCTCCGGCATGATATCTCCCCCCCTCCGGACACCCTGACCGGTAATCATCTGGAGCCGGTATTTCATCCCCGGATGAATTTCCGTTCCGAGCAAAGTGCATTGCACTGCGTTAGAACACCGTTAACATTTCATCTGTCATGTCATGCATCTGTTTGTATATGCTTGCTGTGTATTTGCTGTTTCTTCCCCCCCTTATTCTCCGGTAGACCCCGCTGCTGCCGTCGACTACACCGATGCTGAGTAGGACTACTTCGTCGACGACTGTACCGCTACTGTCGAGCTACCAGGCAAGCAGAACCATTCTCTTCCCCAGATATCGCCTATCTTTCCGTACATTTCTTGCACTAGGCATTGTTACTGCTGCTGCTACGATTACAATCCTATTCAATTGCATAGCCTGATTTTGTCTCCCCTTGATGTGCCTTCCTTTATCCTATGCTGCCTATTATTATTATGCATTATTCAGCAGTGAGCCCTGCGCATTGTTAGCTAGGATTAGATAGAGGGTCGTGCTATTATAACTGCACATGTACGGTACAAAGCAGACACCGCCAAAGGCCCCTATCTGGGTTATGCCTAGTCACCTCAAGTGTGAGCTATCAAGGAGTAATCCTTGTACTCCACTCGAGGCTGACTTTGTCTTGCCGCCATAGGGTCCTGTAAACGGTTGTCCTTCAGGTAAGAAGTCGGGCGACCCAGCGGTGCCCGCGAGAGGTATTGCGACGGGACGACAGGGAGGGTACGACCAGTGTACCGGTGTGCTTGGCCCCTGCTCGTTGGCCGCGAGAGTTACCAAACTACGAAAGTCGAGCTCCTCCAGGAGCACACGCGAGACAAGGTAAGGAGACGGTTCACCTTGTTGGTAACCGCAGTGACTTGGTGGGACGACGGGGCAGGCACCGATGTACTGGTGGTCCTGGTTGCTGTCGTTGTCCGCGGGTCCGTTAAGTCGAGGCAACGATAACGGTTGTCACGCAGGTTAATTAAAATGCTAAATGGTTCAGTGAATGTCTTGAGTTGGCTATATGCCATGTACGCACTACCTACCCGTGGGAATTACGAGTTATGGGCTCCTCTGCTTCGTAGTGTCGTCCGAGGACTCTTCAGACGTCAGCAGTACCGCGGCCTGCGCCGGGAAGTGGTGTTGTCTTATTTGCCGGGGCAGTGTGATTTGTATTTGCTTTGATTTAACTTCACCGGCCAGCCTCTCACCGTGCAGGAGTACGTCGGGGTTAGGGTCCAAAGCCCCGCGTACATAGGATATAGTCCGGCGGATGACCTCTCTGTTGAGTTTGAAAGATGGGCTATGAAGTGTCGGATAGCCTCGGTGGAGCGTTCCCTAACAAGGTTCCCGCCACCCTGGAGATCCGTGCGTGTAGCATAACACAAGTGCACCCCTGCAGGGAAGATTAATCTATTCGAATAGTCGTGTCCACGGTAACAGGACGCTTTATGCTGAAGCTGGATCTTACCACTCGAAACTATTATTATTAAACTGTATGGTTCCGGGTTTTCTTCCTCGCGGGGATGTCGAGGAGGTGAACTCGGAGGCATTGCTAATTATTACAACTTATTATTATACAATGCTGCAGCAACTTCTGCTGCATTGTTACTTTATGCTTTATATAAACTGTTGGTTGATTCTTACCTCATGCTGCAAGACCTCGTTGGAAGATGCTAGTCTTCGTTAGGCCTAGCTTCTTACCCTTGCTCTGGATTTCTGTCTTTCAGTCCACTATATACAGCCTCTTCTTTCCGTTGATACAATGCATAATGCTTAGTAGCGGACGTAAGACTCGCGGGTATACTAGATACTCACCTGCTTTATTTCCTTTACTGTTTTTCCTGATCGGCCGCTGCAGCCGACGTTGGAGCCCAGGAGCAGGAGTACCCCGGAGGCACCTAATACGACGTTGAGTTCCCCGTCGACCAGGAGTAGTTCGGTGGATCCCAGGCAGGAGGCCTCGCCTTTTCGATCTGTATCTCTGATGTGATTTGTGCTAGCCTTCTTAAGGCAAAACTTGACTAACTATGTCTGTACTCAGATATTATGGCTTGTATGACTTATGTATTCGGGTCCGCGTGACCCCCTCTATTGTAACATATTTGTTTATCCGTTTGTGTTTAGTGTTGTGCTGTGATATTATCACCGTGGCACCCTAATCTCAGTCGTGTACCCTGTGTGTATGATTACTGTACACGGTCTGATTTTGGGGGCGTCACAGGGGTGTCTGTCTCTCTAACATTAGCGATGCGAAGACGTTTGCAACGGAGGGCCCCGACAGGGGTGTAATAGAGACAATTGCGGGATTGGTGTTGTGGTTGTATGTTCGTAGGCATAGAAACGGTTCTATCTCGAAAGCCCTATCAGCCACGTAAAACTTGAAAAATATAAAGTAGAGGCGTCTAAACTTTAATTTGCAGGGGGCATCATAGTTAGTATGATTTATACTGTTGCATCCTGTTTTGCTTGTATTGGATATACGACGGTAGCATTATAGGATGATCCCTCACTAATCCAACAAAGTGTCCTTCCTTAGTGAAGCACCATCTGGAAAGATCTCCATTATGGAGGCATCGCGTGTCACACGGGTGTCAAACATATTAGCATTCAAATGAGATGGGTGGAGCAAGCCTAGCATGTCCAGAAACATGGCCTTGCATAGGCGGCACATAATCACTAAGGTTATTGTGGCGAGCCTGGCATATGCAGATATGGCCTCAGGACACAATGATCGAAAGATCGAGCATGAGTCACATGGATGATGTGATTTGCATGATGGCCTACCTTGAGAATATACTGATGGTCGTGTCACACGGGGGAGGTATAGTTCTCAAGGATTGTGTAATCACTTAGAATAAACTATGAGGGATGTTTGTCTGAGTAGGAGTTCCAGAATTGTTTTTAAAAACATGAACTCCTATTATGAACTTAATCTTCATGTCTTAGCAAATATCATTGTAGATAATGTCATACCCAATGTTTATAACTATGGCTCTTTTATGTGTGATGAAGAACTTAAGGTAGACGGGTCTTACTTCATTGATTGGTACCAACACCATTAGAGACACACTCATTAATAATGACTTTCTAAACGTAATACGAGAACTGCTAGGAGATGCACCAGATAACTCCGTAATTAAGGAAGATGATGATGAGTATCGTACTCACCGTCACTTATGATTGACTGTCCAATACACCATACTTCATTCTATGAAATTTGAATTATGAATGCATGTTAACGACACCAACACGTATGAGGTGCTAGGTGTACTTAAAAGCACTAAGTCGCAAATCAGAGTAATGAAGAATGAGTATATGGACGGGGTTTCTTTCAACCATGGTTGGAAGGAACAACCTGCTGAGAAAGTCACATGGAAAATGTATAAGATACATGAACACCTTGTGTATAACTTGGACTACTGAATGACCGGTTCTTTTGCGATAATTGGGGAGTTGCATCCGCTTCCTCCCAGCTACAAAGACCGTGTCTAGACTATGTCATGAAGGAGAATCGTTCACCTGTCATGAGGTCATGGTTAAAGTTGTGAACTTTGAAGGTAGAACCAATGCAAGAATAGTCATCGACGGAGAAAGTATATTTGATATACGGGCTATAAATGTCTTTCCCCACAAAACACTAATTGCGGATGATTAAGTATTCGATACTTGAACTTACTGCTTAAAGAGTGTCTTGGAAGGGATGAGGTGACAATGTGTGCTGACGATAATCTAGATAGTTGATGGTCGACAACACTCTCCCTCTACATCTATCATTTGATTAATATATGAATAAATTTATGATCATTTGAGTGTGGACTTTATTAGTGTGTCTTGCATCTCGCGAAGACAATTATTCATATTAGTGAGAAACAAGTCAGTTGTTCTTATTTTATGAATGATATCTTTTATTGTCATATTATGATTATGAATGAGTTATTCTTATATTGATGATAGTAATTGATCATTTATAAGAAATATTACAATGCCAAGAATTATCCACACCTAATAATGACACTACCGTTTAAGTCATGATTGGTTTGATGAAGTCTTGAGATACTTGATCCCTTGACACATGCAAACCATGCCTCTTTAGGTGAGATGACTAAAACTCCGCAGTCTGGTAAAACAGAATTTGCGTTGATTGTTGAATATCATACATAATGATGTATCATATTTCAGCATGTAGTGAATTTCATTATTTCGTGAACTTCATATGTGGACTTAGATGAATATGTGTATTCACTAATGAAACATGAGACTGAAATAGTTTGATGTGATCAAAGGGATTTTAGAATGAAGACGGGTATTGAATTAACAAGAAAAACCACTCTCTATGATTTGATCAAAGTGACAAATGTTTTGAGTTAGCCTTGGGCATATGGACTTGTGTGAAAGTTGTTCCACAAATCACAATGCTTAAGACACTTCAATATTGTTGATGTGCATGAACATTATAATCATACTCTATTGAATAGTGTATGGTATAAGTTATCTCCTATCGAGTTACGTTATTATAGTTTAGAGTTATTAATTTAATATGCAAACACTCACTTCAGAATAGGAAACCATCTGAGTTCGTGGAAACCAACACCATATGAGCCATGGTGAATCGTGGTTTCTAGGAAAATGATTTATGTGATAAATTATCTTTGTAGTGTATCCTTAGTCAATTATGGATACATCTTCCACAACTAGATCCAAAGAGAAAAACTTGTGTTGCTAAGTTTGGTGTTTGTCAAGAAATGTTCTTGATAAAAAATTTAATGGAAGAAAGTGAAAGTTCAACCAAGGTAATTGACCTTGCCTCCATATGTCAGAGTAGCGCAACAGAATGTGCTCCGGAACCAAAGCTCTATAGTTAGAGGAGAAAATGATGATAATGATCATGGTGTTTTGCTTGAAACTTTTACTAAATAAAGTAGGATTCAAGAATACATGTTTGCCCCTTGTGCAAAGTAATATTCATGATTCACTTGTCATGTTGATGGAACAAGACATACCTACGGACTACGAAGAAGCGATGGTGGACCTGAGTACGAGAAATGACTATGAGTCATGAAATCCTATATTGAGTTACATTTAAGATTACTTGAATCTTATCGAGTAAAAAGGTTACTTGATATTCTCAATAACTTCAAGGTTATAAGGATTAAATGTGAACATCAAAGGAAGACATCAAGATCGATTTGTCATGAAGGATGTTTCTGACAAATTCAAAAAGGTTGACTACAATATGTAGCGATGCTTGAGTCAATGGGATACTCACTATGATTGATCCAAATTGTTATCAATACCGTGACTTCCTCAAATCCTGTATTTGAAGAAGTGTTGTAATTGGTACAACAAGAAGGTTTTGGAAAACATATGGATGCTAGTGTCTCGTAACCGGAATTCTCAATTTGATGGATGATCAAAGTGATTTTGGACTTAGCCAAAATATTGAGAAACATGCATTTGCATGAAACTGAGTCGGAGCTAAATAGTTTCCTAAACATAATATGTGGACGACATATTTTGAGTGGGAGCTATGGAAGTGTTATCCTAGTCTTATATGTGGCTGACATATTTGAGTGGGAGCGTGACAACATTCTCATATATAACATATTGTGAATGGTGTAGTTGGTATTAATGATTATTGATATCTTTCATGAATGAAGTTAAGCATTGAAAATCTATTAATATAGATTAATATGTTTAATAACATTGAGTCGGAATACTTTCCTGGATAAGATTCTGAAGAAGTTCAGAATGGGACAAGTCAAGAAGGTAGTTCGTACTTGTATATCCAAGAGAAGTATCGAGTTAATCTCAGTACAAGAACAATGGTTAAATGATGGTTAAATGAAAGAAATGGATGTGCTACATCCTTTATGCCCCTGTCATAGGTTCTTTCATATAAAACCAAAGTTTTGTACTCGACGTAATGTGACCCAAGTTCTTAGTAAGAAGAACATGTTGTGATATGATTTATGAGTAAATCATGGAACAAAGAGTTAAGTTTATCCTTCAGTGTCTGGAGAGAACTGAGGATACATATCTAATTTGTAAAGGATAGTGAACTTGACCATAAAAGTTATGCTGGTTCAAGTTCTAACACTAACCTAGAAAATTGCGACATCATGCTAATAAATGCCTAAGTTGAAAGAAACATGGTTAGACATCAAAGTTGCATACAATGCACTAAGGATTAAATCTACAATGATATGGCTGCTTTAGAAGTGGCAAGAGTTATATTCTGGCTTAAGAAGTTGACTTCTGACTGAGTGAGTTTTAGTGTGCATGACTAAGGGAAAGTCCACGTGACCCAACGGATGTCATTGCGGAAACACAACAAACGAAGTCTCACTCTACCGCCAAATATATACCTCATCATTATAATGGATAATGAAAGTAATGTCAAACTAGGTGACATTAATGATTTGCAAAAGACATACGGATCTGAATGGTACCCAGACCGTTGATACAACCTTTTCCATAAGCAAGCATGATCTATAACCATATAGATGATATGGAGTTATGATCCATAGAAAAATGCAACTAGATTATTTGTACTCTAGTGCAAGTGGGAGACTGTTGGGAATGTGCCCTAGAGGCAAATAAAATATGTTTATTGATATATTCCATTAGTTCATAATAAGTTTTATACTGTGCTATAACTGTATTAAGCGGAAAATTTAATACACGTGTTGTATGCAAACAACCAGGTCCCTAGTTAACTCTAGTATACTAGTCCATTGGGCAATTGATGATCAACGTTTCCTGATCATGAGATGTGAACAGTCTATTGACAATGGGGTCATGTCATTGGGAGAATGACATGATGGACACACACCCACCGGAAGTGTTGCAATGTGATCTAGTCACATAGTTCAACATTGTGATAACTATAAACGTAGTAACCCGATCCTTAAGACCGTGATGATCATACATAATTGCTATCTACCAGGATGCTTTGAGTGCATTAACCGTTACACTGAAACATGGTAACCATAAAGGTGTATCTTGGGTATTCCGAAGTAGATATGTTGATGAGTATGAAAATAGATCAAAACGGGATTTGTCCATCCGAGTGACGGATAAGTACTCTGGGCCCACTCCGTGATATTGCATCATAAAGTTTGCGCAAACGTGTGACTAGGTCACGGGGTTGCAATATCATAGGAACGAGTAAATATGTTTGTCGGCAACGAGGATGAACTAGGTATTGGATACCGACGATCAAACCTCGGACAAACAAAGTACCGTATGACAAAGGGATCAGGACTCAACGTTAACGGTTCAACGATGAAGTTAATTCGATGGAAGCGCAGGGGCCATCTAGGATTGTAACCAGGTCTGATCGATGGTCATTGATCAAGAGAGTGTCTTGATCACGTCTGCTTTTTTCCGGACCGTAGGGTGTCACACTTAAGTGTATTCGACGCAATAAGGATTGATTCGGGATCACCGGAGAAATAAGAGAGAACTCCGAAATCGTTTCGGAGGGGAGACGGAAGAAGTTCCAAATTGTTCGGAAAGTTATTTGAATATGTTTTATTATTTAATTATATGAATTAAATATTAAAATATAATTTAAATCATTAATGGAATGCTATTCATTTTGTTTTTGTTTTTTCTTTAAGAGAAAGAAAAAAAAAGAGAATAAAAGAAAAAGAAAAAAAGGTGGGGGGCGCCATTGGCTTGTGGCCCATATGGGGCCACTTGGCCACACGGTCACATGCGCCATGGCCATGGCCTTGGCCGGCCACCCCACGGCCACGCATGTGTCTAGCACATGTGGTGCTAATTTTCAGTACCACATTGCTAGTCTACTTACCTGCGTGCCCCCTTTTCCCCTATATATAGATGTGGAGGGTGTCCTTTTTTCAACACAGAAAAATTCCAGAAAAATACAGATAAATTATGTTGATCTCTCTCCCTCTTTCTCCCTCCTATGAGCGTACTCTCCTTGTATGGAGTCTTCACTAGGTTGGAGGCTTCTCCACTATACGCACGCCTTCGTGCTGCTCGGGATCCGAATCCATCTTCTTTCCGCTGCTCGCCTGGTTCGGAGCCCGGAGGGACGTCGGGTACACCGTATGTGTGTAATCCCGCGAGGCACTACACTTGTGGTGCTACTTCATCGTCGTGGCCGTATCGCGGCGTCTTCACCGACAACGTTCCGACGGGGACGCAATCCCGTCATCTGTCTCAAGAACCGGGTGACTACTGGAGTCATCATGGATCTGCGCGGCATCGGGGATTTCCGGTACGACTACACCAACCACGTTCACGCGGGAACGTTTCCGGCTTAACGGACTACATACCGGTATGTGACCTATTCCATCCGTTACTTGCATCGCCATAGCATAGGTCTTGGGATTGGGTATCGTAGGTTATGAAAATTTTGTGTTTTCTGCCCTGAACCCCAACATTTCGTGCCTTAGCTTTTAGCGCGCGGACTTTTGAAGTAGATCCATACAGATCTTGTTTCTCAGAGAACTTCGGTTCATGAGCATTGAGTCGCTCGAGGATATCAGCAGGGTCGAGGGTCTTGAAGTCAGACTGTTCTTGAATCATCAGCGATAGAAACTCAAATGAGTCATCCAGAGTTCTCAGTAGTTTCTTCACGACTTCGTGATCAGTGATATGAGTGGCACCCAGTGCTTGAAGCTCATTTGATATATCACTGAGCCTATCAAAGGTTTGCTGCACATGTTCATTGTCCAGCCTTTTGAACCTATTGAAAAGACTGCAAAGAGTATCAACTCGAGTCTCGTTGTGTGGAAACTCCCTCATTGACTTTTGACAGTCTCATCCACATCTTCTTTGCAGTATACAGACCGCTGATACGATTGAACTGAGCTTTGTTGAGGTGGCCACCAATGATGTTCGAGATTTCGCGTCGATTTGCCAGTTTCTCTTGACAACATCAAGAGGAGTCATCAAGGTAGCTTCAGGGATGCCTTGATCAACAATATGTTGGGGTTCGGGGCAAAAATCACTAAATTTTCATAACCTACGATACCCAATCCCAAGACCTATTCTATGGCGATGCAAGTAACGGATGGAATAGGTCACATACTAGTATGTAGTCCGTTAAGAGGGAAATGTTCCCGCGTGAACGTGGTTGGTGTAGTCGTACCGGCAATAATCCTCGATGCCGCGCAGCTCCACGATGACTCCGATAGCCACCCAGTCCTTGAGACTGATAACGGGATTGCGTCCCCGTCGGAATGTTGTCGGTGAAGACGCTGCGATACGGCCATGACAATGAAGTAGCGCCACAAGTGTAGTGCCTCGCTGGATTACACACATACGGTATAGCCGACGTACCTGCAGGCTCCGAACCAGTAGAGCAGCGGAACGAAGATGGATTCGGATCCCGATTCTAGCAACACCACGGCGTGCGTATGGTGAAGAAATCCCCAACCAAGTGTAGACTCCAAACAAGGGGAGTCCACTCGAGGAAGGAGAAAGGAGGAAGAAAAAGAGAATTAATCTTATGAAGAAAAGGGCACCCTACCCCTCCTTATATAGGCCAAGGAGGGGGCACACCTCCCTCAACTTCCCATGTGGGATTAATCCCAAGGGTAGAGAGGGCAAATGCGCCCTAGGGGGGGCATGGGCCCCTCCCTTGGTGCCTTGGACCAAAGAGGGAGACTCCCTCTTCCCCTAATGGGCCTCTTTAGCCCCATATGTCTTTTCTTCCATTTTTAATTATATTCAATTATATTTTAATATTTAATTAAGATAATTAAATAATAAAACATATTTAAACATTATTAAATAACATTTTTAACCTTTCAAAATTTCTAGAACAATTTCTGGCCTCCACCAGAAACAATTTCGGTGTTCTCTCTTATTTCTCCGGTGATCCCGAATCTATCCTTAACGCGTCGAATACCCTTAAGTGTGACACCCTACGGTCTGGGAAACAGCAGACATAATCAAGACACTCTCTTGATCAACGACAATCGATCATACCTGATTACAATCCTAGATGGCCCATGCGCTTCCATCGAATGAAACTTCATCTATATTGGATCCGTTTAACGTTGAGCATTATCCCTTTGTCCTGCGGTACTTTGCTTGTTCGAGGTTTGATCGTCGGTATGCAATATACCTAGTTCATCCTCGTTACCGACAAACATGTTTACTCGTTCCCGTGATATTGCAACCCTGTGACCTAGTCACACGTTTGCAAACTTTATGGTGCAATATCACCGAGTGGGCCCAGAGTACCTATCCGTCACTCGGATGGACAAATCCCTCTTTGATCTATTTGCATACTCATTAACGTATCTATTCGGAATACCTGAAGTACACCTTTATGGCCAGCATATTTCAGTCAGGCGGTGGGTAGCAAATCAAGGCATCCTAATTGACAGTAATTACGTATGATCATTACGGTCTAAGGATCTGGTCACTACGTTATAGTTATCGCGATGTTGAATGTATGTGACTCGATCACATTGCAACACTTCTGGTGGGTGTGTGTCCATCATATCATTCTCCCAATGACATGACCCCATTGTCAATAGGCGATTATGTCCTCATGATCAGGAAACCTTGATCATCCGATTGACAGTGGACTAGTATACTAGAGTTAACTAGGGACATGGTTGTTTTATATCACACGTGTATTAATGTTTCCGCTTAATACAGTTATAGCAGAGTATAAAACTTATTATGAACTTATGGAATATGCAAATAAACATATTTTATTTGCCTCTAGGGCACATTCCCAACAGTCTCCCACTTGCACTAGAGTACTAATAATCTAGCTGCATTTTTCTCCGGATCATAACTCCATATCATCTATATGGTTATTGATCATGCTTGCTTGTGGAAAAAAGTTGTATCAACTGTCTGGGTACCATTTAGATCTGTATGTCTTTTGCAAATCATTAATGTCACCTAGTTTGACATTACTTCATTATCTATATAATGATGAGGTATATATATTTGGCGGTAGAGTGAGACTTCGTCTGTTATGTTTCAGCAATGACATCCGGTGGGTCACGCAAACTTTCCCATAGTCATGCACACTGAAACTCACTCAGTCAAAAGTCGAACTTCTTCAGACAAAATATATCTCTTATCTACTTCTAAAGTAGCCTTATCAATGTAGATTTAATCTTAGTGCATTGTATGCAACTTTGATGTCTAACCATGTTTCTTTCAACTTAGGCATTTATTAGTATGATATCTCAATTTTCTAGGTTAGTGCCAGAACTTGAACCAGCATAACATTTATGGTCAAGCCCACTATCCTTTACAAAATAGAGATGTATCCTCAGTTCTCCCTAAATTCTGAAGGATAAACTTAACTCTTTGTTCAATGATTTACTCATAAATCATACCACAACATGTTCTTATTGCTAAGAACTTGGGTCACATTACGTCGAGTACATAACTTTGGTTTTGTATGAAAGAACCTATGACAAAGGCATAGAGGATGTAGCAAATCCATTTCTTTCTTTATTTAACAAGTGTTCTTGTACTGAGGTTAACTCGATACTTTTCTTGGACATATACAAGTAAGAACTAGTTCTTGACTTGTCCCATTCTGAACTCCTTCAGAATCTTATCCAGGAAAGTATTCCGACTCAATGTTATTAAGCGCATTAATCTATCTTCATAGATTTTCAATGCTTAACTTCATTCATGATAGATTTCAATAATCATTAATACCAACTACACCATTCACAATATGTTATCCATACATTAGAATGTTGTCATGCTCCCACTCAAATATGTCATGCACATATTAAGTCCAGGATAACACTCTCATAGCTCCCACTCAAATATGTCAGTTACATATAAGGTAAGGATAACATCCACATAGTTCCCACTCAGATACGTCAAACACATATTAAGTTCAGGATAATAACCACATGGCTCCTAATCAAATATGTCAGACACATATAAGACTAGGATAATAATCCCATTGCTCTCGCTCAAAATATGTCGTCCACATATTAAGTTTAGGAAACTATTCAGCTCCCACTCAGTTTCATGCGAATGTATGTTTGTCAATATTTTGGCTAAGTCCAAAACCACTTTGATCATCCATCAAATTGAGAATTCAGGTTACGAGACACTAGTATCCATAAGTTTTTCAAAACCTTCTTGTTGTACCAACTACAACACTTCCTCAAATGCAGGATTTGAGGAAATCACGGTATTGATAATAATTTGGATCAATCATAGTGAATATCCCATTGACTCAAGCATCGCTACACATTGTAGTCAACCCTTTTGAATTTATCAGAAACATTCTTTGAGACAAATCGATCTTGATGTCTTCTTTGATGTTCAAATTTATTCCTTATAACCATGAAGTTATTGGGAATATCAAGTAACCTCCTTACTTGATAAGATTCAAGTAATCTTAAATGTAACTCAACATGGGATTTCATGACTCATAGTCATATCTCATAACTAAGATCCACCATCGCTTCTTCGTAGTTTGTAGGTATGTCGTGTTCCATTAACTTGACAAGTGAACCATGAATATTATTTTGCACAAGGGGAAAATATGTATTCTTGAATCCTACTTTGTTAAGTAAAAGATTTAACTGAAACATGATGATCATTATCATTAGTTTCTCCTCTAATTGTAGAGCTTTGGTTCCGGAACATATTCCTTTGCACTACTCAGACATCGGACACAAGGTCAATTACCATGGTTGAACTTTAAATCTTCTTCCATTACCACATTTATCAAGAACAATTCTTGACAAACACCAAACTTAGCAACACAAGTTATGCTCCTTTTGGTTCTAGTTGTGGAAGATGCACCCATAGTTTACTAAGGATACACTACAAAGATAATTTATCACATAAATCATACTTCATAGAAACCACGACACACCATAACTTATATAGTGTTGGTTTCCACGAACTCAGATGGTACCCTATGTTGAAGTGAGTGTTTGCATATTAAATTAATAACTCTAAACAATAATAATGTAACTCGATAAGAGATAACTTAGACCATATGCTATTCAATAGAGTATGATTATAATGTTCAGGAACATCAACAATATTGAAGTGTCTCAAAACATCGTAATTTGTGGAACAACTTTCACAAGTCTTTATGCCCAAGACTTACTCAAAACATTTGTCACTTTGATCAAATCATAGAGACTTGTCTTTCTTGTAAATTTAGTACCCGTCTTCATTCTGAAATCCCTTTGATCAGATCAAATTATTTCAGACTCATGTTTCATTAGTGAATACACATATTCATCTAAGTCCACATATGAAGTTTACGAAATAATGAAATTCACTACATGCTGAAATATGATACATCACAATGTATGATATTCAATAGTCATTACAAAATTTGTTTTACCAGAATGCGAGATTTTAGTCATCTTACCTAAAAGGCATGGTTTACATGTGTCAAGAGATCAAGTATCTCAAGACTTCATCATACCATTCATGACTTAAAAGGTAGTTTCATTATCAAGTTTGGATAATTCTTGGTATTACAATATTTCTTATAAATGATCAAACTACTATCATGAATATAAGAATAACTCATTCATAACCGTTATGTGACCATAAAAGATATCATTCATAAAAGGAGAAAAACTGACTTGTAACTCACTAATATGAATAATTGTCTTCGCGAGATGCAAGACACACTAATAAAGTTCACATTCAAACGATCATAAATTTATTCATATATTAATCTAATGATAGATGTAGAGGGAGAGTGTTGTCGACCATCAAGTATCTTGATTATCGTCAGCACACATTATCACCTCATCCCTTCCAAGACACTCTATAAGCAACATGTTCAAGCATCAAATACTTAATCAACCGCAATTAGTATTTTGTGGGAAAGACATTTAAAACTCGTATATCAAATATACTTTCTCCGTCAATGACTATTCCTGCATTGGTCCTACCTTCAAAGTTCTTAACTTTGACCTTGACCTCATGAAAGGTGAACGATTATCCTTCATGACATAGTCTAGACGTGGTCTTTGTAGTTGGGAAGAAGCAAATGCAACTCCCCAGTTATCGCAAAGTAACCAGTCATTCAGTAGTCCAAGTTATACACAAGGTGCCCATGTATCTTATACAGTTTCCAAGTGACTTTCTCAGAAGGTTGTTCCTTCCACTATAGATGAAAGAAACCCCGTCCATATACTCATATTCCATTATTTTGATTTGTGACTTAGTGCTTTCAAGTTCACCTAGCACGTCATCCGTGTTGGTGCCCTTAACATGCATTCACAACTCATATTCCATAGAATGAAGTATGGCGTATTGACCAATCATTCATAAGTGACGGTCAGTACGATACTCATCATCATCTTCCTTAATTACGGAGTTATCTGGTGTATCTCCTAGCAGTTTTCGTATTATGTTTAGCAAGTCATTACTAATGAGTATGTCTCTAACGGTCTTTGTAACAATCAATGAAGACCCATTTACCTTAAGTTCTACATCACACTAGAAGAGCCATAGTTTTAAACATTTGGGTATGACATTATCTACAATGATATTTGTTAAGACATGATTAAGTTCATAATATGGATTTCATGTTTTAAAACAATTCTGGAACTCCCACTCAGATAAACATCCCTCATAGTTTATTCTAAGTGATTACACGATCCTCGAAGAAGATACCTCCCCCGATGGTCACGGCCATCAGTATGTTGTCCAAGGTTGGCCATCATGCCAATCACATCATCTATGTGACTCATGCTCAACCTTTCAGTCTCTTGTGTCCCGAGGCCATGTCTGCACATGCCAGGCTCGCCACCACAACTTATGTGATTTGTTGCTGTGTCATACAAGGCCATGCTTCTGGGCATGCTAGGCCTGCTACACCCACCTCGTTTGAACGCGAATATGTTTGGCACCCATGTGACATGTGATGCCTCCATAATGTTGATCTTTCCAGGTGGTGCTCACTAGGGTAAGGACACTATGTTGGTTTTAGTGAAGGATCATCCTATAATGCTACCGTCGTATATCTAACATATTAGCAAAACAGGATGCAACAATATAAATCATACTAACTATGATGCCCCCCTGCAAATTAAAAATTAGACGCCTCTACTTTATCTTTTGCAAGTTTTACGTGGCTGCTAGGGCTTTCGAGATAGAACCGTTTCTATGCCTATGAACATACAACCACAACAACTCAGCAATTGTCTCTATTATACCCCTGTCGGGGCCCTCCGTTGCAAACGTCTTCGAAAAGCTATTGTTAGAGAGACAGACACCCCCAGAGCCACTTATATGGTACAAGCCATATTTCAAGCGTGGAACCAGTCTCACGTAAACGCGTAAGGTCGGTCGGGACCGCTTCATTAGGACATTGCCGCAATGCTAAACGAGTACACGTGGGAGGGTAACAATTGGAGAATTTATGCCACATACTAGATGTATTCTATCCGTACAATACATCTACACATAGCGTTTCTCATGATACCACTGTTGGGATTCGGGGGCAGAAAACACAAGTTTTTCATGACCTATGATACCCAATCCCAAGACCTATTCTATGGCGATGCAAGAAACGGATGGAATAGGTCACATACCAGTATGTAGTCCCTTAAGAGGGAAATGTTTCCGTGTGAACGTGGTTGGTGTAGTCATAACGGAAATCATCGATGCTGCGCAGCTCCACGATGACTTTGATAGCCACCCGGTCCTTGAGACCGATGACGGGATTGTGGCCCCGTCGTAACGTTGTTGGTGAAGACGCCACGATACGGCCACGACGATGAAGTAGCACCACAAGTGTAGCGCCTCGCGGGATTACACACATACGGTGTACCCGACGTCCCTCCGGGCTCCGAACCAGAAGAACAGCGGAAAGAAGATGGATTCGGATCCCGGTTCTAGCAGCACGATGGCGTGCGTATGGTGGAGAAATCCCCAACCAAGTGTAGACTCCAAATAAGGGGAGTCCACTCGAGGAAGGAGAAAGGAGAAAGAAAGAGAGAATTAAACTTATGAAGAAAAGGGCACCCTACCCCTTATTATATAGGCCAAGGAGGGGGGCACACCTCCCTCAACTTCCCATGTGGGACTAATCCCAAGGGGAGGGGGGCAAATGTGCCCTAGGGGGGCATGGGCCCCTTGGCGCCTTGGACCAAAGGGGGAGACTCCCTCTTCCCCTAATGGCCCTCTTTAGGCCCATATGCATTTTCTTCCATTTTTAATTATATTTTAATATATTTTAATATTGAATTCAGATAATTAAATAATAAAACATATTTAAACATTATTAAATAAAATTTTGAACCTTTCAAAATTCCCAGAACAATTTCTCGCCTCCACCGGAAATGATTCCGGTGTTCTCTCTTATTTCTCCGGTGATCCCGAATCTATCCTTAATGCGTCGAATACCCTTAAGTGTGACACCCTACGGTCTGGGAAACAGCATACATGATCAAGACACTCTCTTGTTCAATGACCATCGATCAGACCAGGTTACAATCCTAGATGGCCCCTGCACTTCCATCGAATGAACTTCATCGATGTTGGATCCATTTAACGTTGAGCATTATCCCTTTGTCCTACGGTACTTTACTTGTCCGAGGTTTGATCGTACGTATCCAATATACCTAGTTCATCCTCGTTACCGACAAACATATTTACTTGTTCCGATGATATTGCAACCCCGTGACCTAGTCACACATTTGCAAACTTTATGATGCAATTTCACCGAGTGGGCCCAAAGTACCTATCCGTCACTCGGATGGACAAATCCCGCTTTGATCTATTTGCATACTCATTAACGTATCTATTCGGAATACCTGAAGTACACCTTTATGGCCAGCATATCTCAGTCAGGCGATCGAGAGTAAATCAAGGCATCCTAATAGACAGTAATTATGTATGATCATTACGGTCTACGGATCTGGTCACTACATTATAGTTATCGCAATGTTGAACTTATCTGACTCGATCACATTACAACACTTTTGGTGGGTGTGTTAGAACCCTCTGTTAGCTAATGTGCTAGGATCAAAGTAACCTTGCATCATGTCAAAATTTCAAAAATAAATCTTGGAAATCAAATTCAAAATCCAAATGGGAGAAGGAACACCCCCCAGATAAATTAATTCAAAAGGCCAGATAAAAATCTTCTCCAAAAATTCATGTTAGAGTTTTGAAAAGTCTTATAAATGAGTGTGATCACATATCAAGTGATGTGGGACCCACCCCATGCTCATAGATTTTTCAAATATTCAAACAGTGCCTTGGAATTAATGAAATACCCCTATTTGATTTAAAATTCAAATCTTTTGAATTTTAAAAATGTTAAAAGTTTATAAGTGGCTAGTCTATATTATTATGAGGCCATGTAAAAGTTTTCAGCATTTAATAAAATGATTTGGTATTTTTACCAAATTCAAAACAAATATACAGAAAAACAGAAAGGAAAGATTAAACAAAAAAAGGAAAAGGACTTACCTCTCGCCAGGGGCAAGGCCCACCTCTCCAGCCGGCCCAGCCCGCGAAGCCCCCCTTGTCGTCTTCCACCCCGCGCTGCCAAGCAGCTCGGTGGCGCGGCGCCGACGCCGTGGACACCACGGCGACGTCTTCAAGCTTCCAGGCCTCCCCAGGCGTCCTTATCGCACCAGGAGACGCCCCGTGCCTCACTTTCCCCTTCCTCGCCCTCTGGTTCTTCTCCCCGCAAAGAAATCGCTCCGCCGCAGAAACCCTAGCCCGGCGCGGCAGTGCACCGACGTGGCGACTGAGCTCCTCCAGCCTTGCCGCCGTGTCTGGTCGCTCCAGGACCGTCGACTCCGTCGTTCCCCCAAGTCAATCGAAGCTCAACGCCAACTCAGACGACGTGACATTCAACATCTTCATCGCCGGAGCCGCCGTGAACTTCCTTCAATTCCGGCCAACCCCGAGCTCCTCCGACTTCGCCACCGCTTCAGTTGGATTCACGGTGAGCTCCCAGTTCGCTAGAACTACTCCGTGGTCTCCCTCTCGCTCTCTGTCGTCATTCGCCATGAACACCGAAGTGCAGCGCCGCCGTGCTCGTCGTCGGCGAGCAACCGTTAAGCCATCGACCCCGCTACCTTGTCCTTTGCGTTCCCCGTGCTCCATTGCTTCGAACGCACCCAACCACGCGCCATTTGGAGCTCTGTATCGAGTTCGGCCTCTAGCCAGTCGCACCGCCGCCGCCAAAGCTCGACGCCGGCATGCCTACAGGGCCTCCCCACCTCCCCTTTCGGTCTCAATCGACGCGCGACACCGAGAGCTTCGTCTCAGTGGTCGAAGCGCGCGATTTGGACCACGGGAGCGCTCTCCCCGTGCAGCGCCGCCGCACTGGTGGCCACCGGCAGCTAGCCGCCGGCAAGCCTGACGTGGCCGGGGTGATTAGCCACTAAACCAACCCCCCTGGGTCACTTACAGGTGGGCCCAGCCCCCTCTAATCCTCTCTGTTAGATTAATCTAACAGGGAAATTAGGTGAGAGGCTGACAGCCCTGGCCCACTGGTCAGTTTGACCGGGGTCAAAACCCCCTTACGTCATGCTGATGCAGTGCTGGCGCAATAAAAGCTTTTCTAATTAAAAAGAATTCCAGAAATTCCAGAAAATACCCCAAACTTTGGAAATTCATAGAAAATTCATATTAACTCCAATTTGGACAAATGATATATGAAAAATGATCAGGAGAAAATTATCTTTCCAAATATGCAACTTTCAACTCTGTTGGAGTTGAATTTAAAATGGGACCAGTAGCATATGTCATTTGGTTTATTTGAATTTAATTCAAATTCAAACCAAATGATTTTGCTACTTGGACCATGGAATTATGATGTAATTCAACCACACTTCAGAGGCATATCATACACATTTGAAGTTGATTCAAAATGATCAAACTATATCACATACAACTTGTTTAATGTTGAATTCAAATGTGGAGTTTGAATTTGCATTTCAAATGCAATATACTCCACTTAAATGAAATTACCTCACACATCAAAACTTATACTTCAAGTTTCAACATTCAATCATGTGCTTGAGCATTGCATTCATATTGATTGCTACTTCGTGCTTTGTTTGTCGAGTAGAGGTGGAACCGGAGCAAGAGGTCACCCCCTTCGCTGAAGATCCAGAACCCGAACCTCGTCAGCAAGGCAAGCAAACCCCCATTGATCATGTCGATAAAATCCCACTTCCCTCTCATGTCTTGCTTATGCATTGTTTAGGATGATCACCATGTTACGATTCTACCGCATAGATGAACCCATTCCTTTGCATGACCTATCTTTTGTCACAGTAGTAAGCAAACCATAATCCTAGAAAATGTAGGAGTTGAATGATATCATGTGACCCCTGCAATGTTACTGCTTATTGCATGCTTAGTATGATACCATGTTGTTACTGTGATGTGAGTCGGGATGGGAATGATCACGTTGATGTTGGTAGAAAAGTGTTGGTGAATCGACCCTAATACAAGGTGAACGATGAGAGGTTGTGTAGGAGTACACGGTGGGTTGTCTCGTTGAACACCGCCCTAGTACGAGTTCTTGTGTGGTGATCAAAGATGAAGAGTACAACCACACATTGGGCTCACTGACCCCTCTCAACTTACTAACTCATCCCTTTCGATGTCCAGATGTCGCAATAGTTCGGAGTTCTGGTAGGCTTGTGGCCTGGATGCTAAGTGAGAGAACGGCTCATCCGAGACCGGCTTATGCACCACGCACACATCACTTGGGTCCACTTCGGTAAACCGGCCGGGTTCACGATTGTGGTACCAACCCAAGTAGGCGACTTTCTCGGACTAGATCGGCTATGAGGTAACAGTTGTGGTGAGCATCCTCGCTGGCACCCCTTGAATGGTGTCGAGATCAAAGGCGGTAAATGATGGTCATGTGTGTGTAGCGGTACACCCTTGCAAGGTTAACAAAACTATTCAAATAGTCGCGTCCGCGGTTATGGACTGCTTGGAAAGCTTAGCTTGATTATTAGATAACTTGAACCGGATACTTCTAAAACACACCAAGATAAGTGTGAGTGCTATGGCGTGCTTCCTCGTGGGGAAGTCGAGGAAGGCACCATAGTGGTGTATTGGTTGGTGAAAGTAGTGGACTCGTGTATGCTTCTTACCTCAAAGTGTGGTACTCGTAGTTCAGGATTAGCCAAGTCAAAGCTGGCACTTCTGCAAGTGAACCCCACCTCCCTTTACATTGACACATGTGCATGAGTAGTATAGCTCCTATGTAAGTCTTGCTGAGTACGACTTTGTACTCACGTTTGCTTAATCTATGTTTTAGATGACGCCAGTGACCCCGAAGGTGGCTTCTTCATCGAGCTGGACGACTGAAGTTAAACTAGTCTAGTCCCAGTCAGCAGACTGGTTCCCTCGTGGAGGGCTTTGTGTTTAAATAAGGCTTCTTAAGCCATTTGTTAAACTTGTCTGTACTCAGACATAATTTGCTTCCGCCTGTGTTGTAATGTTGGATCACATGTATGTGATCTCTGTTTGTACTCTATAAGAGTTATAAATAAAATGTACACTTTGTAGAGAATTGCAATGGTACCTGCTGTTCATACAAAGCATGTGTGATGCGTGTATGTTTATAACATGCATGTCTTTGTATGGGTTTTCGAGACCTTAGTTGTGTTCTGGCTGGCGGTCTTTCATACACCAAGTGGCCCTCAGATGTGCGCAGTTTGGGGCATCGCGATGCGATTGCTCGAGACTCCGTCTCGTGCACACTTTGTGGTATGATCGAGCCCGCCCTAGACCCCGACTAAGTGATCGGGCTGGAGTAAGTCTATGTAAGAGTTTTGAGATAGTCGGTAGTATGGTTGAGGCGACTTGTCTTTGAATATGGGGGTTCACCACCCATATCATTTGACTTGTGTGCGGACGATGAGGACCCATCTCAGTTGATCATCTGGCCTGGATGGGATGCCCCTCACGTACGATGCTTTCCGAGAATGTTCAGTGCTTGGCCTTGTCTGCTTAGACAAGTGGGTGCGGTTCTCGGCTCTCCATATGACTATGTCTTAACTGTACTTGCATACGCTAACCCCGGGTCCCGACAGACTTGGTATCAGAGCAGGACTGACTGTAGGACTAGTAGCCTTGGCCGAAGTTGAGTCTAGCTTGCTATAGTTATATAGTTACTCTGGGTATATAAGGGAATAACGTAAGGCTTCTTTTTTTCTCCTTACCCCCTTCGTTCTGAGTTCTGAGTCAACCTTATCTTATTCTACGGGAAGATAGGACTAGGCTCTCCTCTGTCTGATTAGAACATCTCGTTGTTTGCTTCCTTGTAGCCGTAGGAAGGTTGTGATCGGTTTGCTAGAGTGGTTATGCTCCCTGTTTTATTACATCGTATGTAAGTGTTGTCTCCATGTTGTAAGAAATTGTCTTTTTCTTGCAATTACAGCCGTTATGCTGTCCGAGTCATTCTAGGTTTATCTCATAATCTGATGCATTTGCAAACTCCTTTCTGTTTCAGATGGCAGATCTTCCCCCTCAGCAGATTGTTCGTTTGACCAGGTGCCTCGGTGTGCGTGGCCATCCCGCCACGTTGATCGAGATGATGTCCTATGTGGGTTATCGGTGGTACCCTGAGTACACCATCGAGGAGCAGTTTCACGACTTCAACCAGACCCAGCTCCACTGCATTGTCCGGATCTATCCGCACCACATTGGAGTCACTCATCCTATCCACTTTGGACATGGCATTGGCGTTACCGAGAACATGGCTGTGCAGGATGCTGCATACTCATGTATGACACTGCTGAGAGAGGAGCACACTTTGCTGAGAGAGACTTCTTTCCGCTATATCCCTGCTGCACTTCCAGGAGAAGAGGGATATTAAACCGGACTCTACTCAGATCACTCTGCAGAGGATCCAGCACTCCAGGTGACTGCTAGGTTTGCTAGTGACAGAGATCGTGATGCACGCGCTCTCCGTTTTGAGATCCACGCCACCCGTGTTCGTCTGTATCGAGCACTGACACTTTTGGCTCCCTTTGTGAGGGTGGGATCAGTTGAGCATGATGCGATCTACCCAGTGAGGACCCAGATGCCTTCTCGAGTTGCTTGGCCCAAGATTGGAGGCATTTTTCCACCCCGTGGTCCTTTGCTTCCACCCTACACTGGACCTAGGCCCCATCCTTGCCCAAATGGATATCAGGGTCCACAAGCCTCCGTGTTTTCCGATGGTCACCTCCAGCTACCGGGATACGCGGGTAACTTTTAAGAGGACTACTATGGAGATGGAGATGAGTGAGACCGCCTGTGGTCTTACTTAGTGATGATGTAGTAGTATCCTAGTATATTGTAAGCAAGGTGTCTAAGTTCCAGAGGCTTAGATAAATAATGTATAGGAAGTCAGAGTGCCTCTGAAGGATGTATCATCTTCATCACGTTTGTATTAGCTTAGTGCTTGTACTAAAACGATGTATGGTTTGTATGACAGCTTGTGAATATATGGCTTGTATGATTTATCACCATGTTGTCAAGATGATTACTTCCTTTGCTCTGTAATCCTTCCAGTACTTCAATACCTTGATTAGACTCTTCAAATCAACTCTGTTTGACTTTGGTTTTAACCTTCAGGATGTCTCAAGGAACCCGTGGCCAGATTGGTCGTAACCAAGGTCGTGGGAACAACCAGGAGGAAGACAACCTTCCACCCCCACCCACGATGGCCCAAGTTCTGATGGAGGTCGAGAGGAACCGCCGTGACTCTCACCACCTGCTGGAAGTCATCGCACGCAACACCACTCAGCAGCGCAATGAGCTGGTGTCTCTGAACGACTTCATCCGGCTTCATCCCCCGGTTTTCAATTACTCCACCGAGCCCCTTGACGCCGATGACCGGCTTCGCAGCATCGAAAGGAAGCTCCAAGCAGGCCGTGTTGCAACTGGTGACAAGGTCAGCTATGCCACCTATCACCTTGAAGGTGCAGCTAGTTCTTGGTGGGAGAACTTTCTGAATATGCGTCCCGTTGGACCACCTGCATCTTGGGAGGAATTCTGTACGTCCTTCCGCGAGCACCACATTCCCAAGGGTCTCATGGACCGCAAGCGTGAGGAGTTCTGTAACCTCGCCCAAGGCAGAAGGACAGTTGACGAGTTCAGTCGTGAGTTCAACCGATTTGCTCGTTATGCAACTGAAGAAGTCTCCACCGACTCCAAGAAACAAGAGAGGTTCCGTCCTGGCCTCAACTCCGGACTCCGTCGCGAGCTCAACCTTCATGACTTTGCCACATTCCAGGTCCTTGTCAACAAGGACATCAAAGAAGAGGACATGAACACCCCCAACGACTTTCGCAAACACCCTAGAGATGACAGTTCATCCAGCTCTAGCTCCCAGAAGCGCAAGATCTGGATTCCAAACAGCATGTTCCGCCAGAACAACCCCCCGAGGCCATCCTATGTGGCGCCTCGTCCACCCACCCAGTTCCACCCAGCTCCACCAAACAACCCAGCTCCACGAACTGTTTTCGGAGCCTGTTACAAGTGTGGTCAGGCAGGCCACTATTCTCGCGAGTGTCCCCAGAACCAGCTCCAACACCAGAACGTTCCACCCCGTGCCGGAAACAACAACAACAACAATGGTCGTGGCAAGCCACCCCAGAAGGTCTACACCGCCAAACCCGTTCCTCCCGCCACTCGTGGACGTATGAACCAGATTGCCGCCGAAGAGACTGACGACACCACTGACGTCATTCTTGGTACGCTCCCAGTCAATTATGTTCCTACTTCCGTTCTTTTCGACCCAGGAGCATCTCATTCATTCATGTCGGAAAGTTATGCACTTCGTCATGAGTTACCCTTTGTTGAATTGTCCACCCCAATGATTATTCAAACTCCAGTGTCAAGATGGCAAACTAATAGAGTAAGCCATGGTAATCAAATTGCAATTGAGGGTTTAGTATTCCTTGCTTCACTCATAGCCCTCAAGTCTTCAGACATTGATGTCATCCTTGGCATGGATTGGCTATCAAGACAGAATGCCTACCTGGATTGCAGAAGCAAATCCGTGAAACTCACCCACCCTTCAGGCCAAACCGTCAGCTATACCTCACCCAGAACAAGAACCCAAGTGCATTCCTTGAATGTACTTCCCCTTCCCTAACTTGAAGATACTCCGATGGTTCGTGACTTCCCGGATGTCTTTCCTGAAGAGCTGCCGGGCATGCCACCCGACAGGTGTGTAGAGTTTATAGTGGATCTTGTTCCCGGAACCGCACCAATTTCCAAACGCCCATATAAAATGGCCCCACATGAGTTAGCTGAGCTAAAAACCCAACTTGATGCTTCGTTGGCAAAAGGCTTCATCCGCCCTAGCTCATCGCCATGGGGTTGCCCCGTTCTGTTCGTAAAGAAGAAAGATGGAACAGAAAGGATGTGCGTAGACTATCGCCCGCTAAATTTAGCGACGATAAAGAACAAATACCCACTTCCCAGGATCAATGATCTTTATGATCAACTTGCAGGATCATCCGTCTTCTCCAAGATGGATTTGAGATTAGGTTATCATCAGATCAGAATCCGAAACGAGGACATTCCCAAAACGGCTTTTACTACTCGTTATGGTCTTTACGAGTACACCGTCATGTCCTTTGGTTTAACCAATGCCCCCGCCACATTCTCACGCTTGATGAATTCGATCTTCATGGAGTACCTAGATAAATTTGTTGTGGTTTATCTTGATGATATTCTCATCTACTCGAAGAACGAAGAAGATCATGCCGAACACTTAAGGCTGGTATTGATGAAGCTTAGAGACCATCGCCTGTACGCTAAATTCTCCAAGTGTGAATTCTGGCTACCAGAAGTGACCTACTTAGGCCACGTGATTTCTGCAAAAGGCATTGTTGTGAATCCCGAGAGAGTTCATGCCGTCCTTGACTGGACTCCACCTGAATCGGTTAAGCAAATTAGGAGTTTTCTTGGCCTAGCCAGCTATTGCCGTCGCTTCGTCGAGAACTTTTCTAAAGTTGCAAAGCCTCTAACTAAACTCCTCAAGAAAGATAAGAAATTCTTATGGACTTCCAAGTGCGAGGAAAGCTTTCAAGAGCTAAAAAGAAGATTGACTTCTGCACCCGTACTTGCACCTCCAGACACCAAAAAGGATTTCGAGATCTATTGTGATGCCTCACGGCAAGGGTTAGGATGCATACTTCTGCAAGATCGACATGTGGTAGCTTATGCTTCACGCCAGTTGCGGCCACATGAAGAGAACTATCCTACCCATGACCTTGAACTCGCTGCCGTAGTTCATGCCCTAACAACTTGGCGACATTACCTCCTTGGTAATCGTTGTGAGATTTATTCCGACCACCAAAGCCTCAAATATATTTTCACCCAGCCAGCTCTTAATCTCAGGCAAAGACGCTGGATTGAGTTGATAAAAGATTACGACGTAGTAATTTCTTACACCCCAGGAAAAGCCAATGTCATGGCTGATGCACTAAGTCGTAAGTCGTATTGTAACAACCTCATGTTACAACAGTATCAACCACTTCTTCATGAGGACTTTCGCAAGCTCAATCTTGAGATTGTTCCTCATGGCTATCTTTCTAACTTGGTGGCGAAACCAACTCTTGAGGATCAAATTATAGTTGCCCAAAGGCGTGCACGAGGTGTTCGCCGGATCAAGGAGAACATTGCTAGCGGAGTTGCTAAATGTTTCTCCACAGATAGCAAAGGAACGGTATTCTTTGAAAATCGTTTGGTAGTACCTAAGAATAATGAACTAAGGCAAGTCATCATCAAAGAAGCCCATGACACACCCCTCTCAATTCATCACGGTAGCACGAAAATGTACCGAGATCTACGCCAGAGATTTTGGTGGACTAGGATGAAGAGAGACATTGCTCAATTTGTTGCCGAATGTGATGTTTGTCGTCGCATTAAGGCAGAACATCAAAGACCTGCTGGTACACTTCAACCTTTGTCTATTCCCGAGTGGAAATGGGACAAAGTCGGTATGGATTTCATCACCGGCTTTCCAAGAACCCAGAAAGGAAACAATGCCATCTTCGTTGTCATAGATAGGCTTTCCAAAGTTGCTCACTTCCTTCCGGTTCGCGAGTCTATAACTGCTAGCCAGTTAGCAGACTTGTACATCTCCAGAATTGTATCCCTTCACGGTGTTCCTTTGGAAATCAATTCTAATCATGGTAGCCTTTTCACCTCTAGATTTTGGGGAAGCTTCCAACGTGCTATGGGAACTCATCTCTCCTTTAGTACAGCTTTCCATCCTCAGTCTAGCGGTCAAGTCGAAAGGGTTAACCAAATTCTTGAAGACATGCTCAGAGCTTGTGTTATCTCATTCGGAAAGAATTGGGAGAATTCTCTTCCATTTGCCGAATTTGCTTATAACAATAGTTTTCAATCTAGTCTGAACATGGCTCCTTTTGAACTCCTTTATGGACGACGATGTCGAACACCACTAAACTGGTCTAAAACCGGTGAAAGACAATTCTTTGGGCCGGATATGATCAAGGAAGCAGAAGAGCAAGTTCGCATTGTTCGTCATTAATTGAAAGCAGCCCAGTCTCGTCAGAAAAGCTACTATGATCGTCATCATAGGCAAGAGAGCTACAATCTGGATGAGAAGGCTTACCTTCGGGTTACTCCTCTGAAGGGAACCCAACGTTTCGGTATCAAAGGCAAGTTGGCCCCACGTTACATCGGACCTTTCCGCATTGTTGCTAAACGTGGAGAAGTTGCCTACCAACTTGAATTACCTCCGCACCTCTCCCGAGTACATGATGTATTCCATGTGTCCCAACTCAGGCGTTGCTTCAAGGACCCCATCCGCGAAGTCGACCATGAAACGCTTGATCTCCAAGATGACCTTTCTTATCGAGAATACCCCGTTCGTATTCTTGATTCCGCAGAGCGTGTCACTCGTCGTCAGAAGATTAGGTTTCTGAAAGTGCAATGGTCACACCACTTTGAAAGAGAAGCTACGTGGGAAAGAGAAGACCGTCTCCTTACCGAGTACCCCTCCTTCCTCCCGCGGACTTCCGAATCTCGGGACGAGATTCTGTTGAGTGGGGGCGAGTTGTCAGAACCCTCTGTTAGGTAATGTGCTAGGATCAAAGTAACCTTGCATCATGTCAAAATTTCAAAAAGAAATCTTGGAAATCAAATTCAAAATCCAAATGGGAGAAGGAACACCCCCCAGATAAATTAATTCAAAAGGCCAGATAAAAATCTTCTCCAAAAATTCACGTTAGAGTTTTGAAAAGTCTTATCAATGAGTGTGATCACATATCAAGTGATGTGGGACCCACCCCATGCTCATAGATTTTTCAAATATTCAAACAGTGCCTTGGAATTAATGAAATACCCCTATTTGATTTAAAATTCAAATCTTTTGAATTTTAAAAATGTTGAAAGTTTATAAGTGGCTAGTCTATATTATTATGAGGCCATGTAAAAGTTTTCAGCATTTTATAAAATGATTTGGTATTTTTACCAAAGTCAAAACAAATATACAGAAAAACAGAAAGGAAAGATTAAACAGAAAAAGGAAAAGGACTTACCTCTCGCCAGGGGCAAGGCCCACCTCTCCAGCCGGCCCAGCCCGCGAAGCCCCCCTTGTCGTCTTCCACCCCGCGCTGCCAAGCAGCTCGGTGGCGCGGCGCCGACGCCGTGGACACCATGGCGACGTCTTCAAGCTTCCAGGCCTCCCCAGGCATCCTTATCGCACCAGGAGACGCCCCGCGCCTCACTTTCCCCTTCCTCGCCCTCTGGTTCTTCTCCCCGCGAAGAAATCGCTCCGCCGCAGAAACCCTAGCCCGGCGCGGCAGTGCACCGACGTGGCGACTGAGCTCCTCCAGCCTTGCCGCCGTGTCTGGTCGCTCCAGCACCGTCGACTCCGTCGTTCCCCCAAGTCAATCGAAGCTCAACGCCAACTCAGACGACGTGAGCTTCAACATCTTCATCGCCGGAGCCGCCGTGAACTTCCTTCAATTACGGCCAACCCCGAGCTCCTCCGACTTCGCCACCGCTTCAGTTGGATTCACGGTGAGCTCCCAGTTCGCTAGAACTACTCCGTGGTCTCCCTCTCGCTCTTTGTCGTCATTCGCCATGAACACCGAAGTGCAGCGCCGCCGTGCTCGTCGTCGGCGAGCAACCGTTAAGCCATCGACCCCGCTACCTTGTCCTTTGCGTTCCCCGTGCTCCGTTGCTTCGAACGCACCCAACCACGCGCCATTTGGAGCTCTGTATCGAGTTCGGCCTCTAGCCAGTTGCACCGCCACGGCCAAAGCTCGACGCCGGCATGCCTACAGGGCCTCTCCACCTCCCCTTTCGGTCTCAATCGACGCGCGACACCGAGAGCTTCGTCTCAGTGGTCGAAGCGCGCGATTTGGACCACGGGAGCGCTCTCCCCGTGCAGCGCCGCCGCACTGGTGGCCACCGGCGGCTAGCCGACGGCAAGCCTGACGTTGCCGGGGTGATTAGCCACTAAACCAACCCCCCTGGGTCACTTACAGGTGGGCCGAGCCCCCTCTAATCCTCTCTGTTAGATTAATCTAACAGGGAAATTAGATGAGCGCTGACAGCCCTGGCCCACTGGTCAGTTTGACCAGGGTCAAAACCCCCTTACGTCATGCTGATGCAGTGCTGGCGCAATAAAAGCTTTTCTAATTAAAAAAAATTCCAGAAATTCCAGAAAATACCCCAAACTTTGGAAATTCATAGAAAATTCATATTAACTCCAATTTGGACAAATAATATATGAAAAATGATCAGGAGAAAATTATCTTTCCAAATATGCAACTTTCAACTCTGTTGGAGTTGAATTTAAAATGGGACCAGTAGCATATGTCATTTGGTTTATTTGAATTTAATTCAAATTCAAACCAAATGCTTTTGCTACTTGGACCATGGAATTATGATGTAATTCAACCACACTTCAGAGGCATATCATACACATTTGAAGTTGATTCAAAATGATCAAACTATATCACATACAACTTGTTTAATGTTGAATTCAAATGTGGAGTTTGAATTTGCATTTCAAATGCAATATACTCCACTTAAATGAAATTACCTCACACATCAAAACTTATACTTCAAGTTTCAACATTCAATCATGTGCTTGAGCATTGCATTCATATTGATTGCTACTTCGTGCTTTGTTTGTCGAGTAGAGGTGGAACCGGAGCAAGAGGTCACCCCCTTCGCTGAAGATCCAGAACCCGAACCTCGTCAGCAAGGCAAGCAAACCCCCATTGATCATGTCGATAAAATCCCACTTCCCTCTCATGTCTTGCTTATGCATTGTTTAGGATGATCACCATGTTACGATTCTACCGCATAGATGAACCCATTCCTTTGCATGACCTATCTTTTGTCACAGTAGTAAGCAAACCATAATCCTAGCAAATGTAGGAGTTGAATGATATCATGTGACCCCTGCAATGTTACTGCTTATTGCATGCTTAGTATGATACCATGTTGTTACTGTGATGTGAGTCGGGATGGGAATGATCACGTTGATGTTGGTAGAAAAGTGTTGGTGAATCGACCCTAATACAAGGTGAACGATGAGAGGTTGTGTAGGAGTACACGGTGGGTTGTCTCGTTGAACACCGCCCTAGTACGAGTTCTTGTGTGGTGATCAAAGATGAAGAGTACAACCACACATTGGGCTCACTGGCCCCTCTCAACTTACTAACTCATCCCTTTCGATGTCTAGATGTCGCAATAGTTCGGAGTTCTGGTAGGCTTGTGGCCTGGATGCTAAGTGAGAGAACGGCTCATCCGAGACCGGCTTATGCACCACGCACACATCACTTGGGTCCACTTCGGTAAACCGGCCGGGTTCACGATTGTGGTAACCAACCCAAGTAGGCGACTTTCTCGGACTAGATCGGCTATGAGGTAACAGTTGTGGTGAGCATCCTCGCTGGCACCCCTTGAATGGTGTCAAGATCAAAGGCGGTAAATGATGGTCATGTATGTGTAGCGGTACACCCTTGCAAGGTTAACAAAACTATTCAAATAGCCGCGTCCGCGGTTATGGACTGCTTGGAAAGCTTAGCTTGATTATTAGATAACTTGAACCGGATACTTCTAAAACACACCAAGATAAGTGTGAGTGCTATGGCGTGCTTCCTCGTGGGGAAGTCGAGGAAGTCACCATAGTGGTGTATTGGTTGGTGAAAGTAGTGGACTCGTGTACGCTTCTTACCTCAAAGTCTGGTACTCGTAGTTCAGGATTAGCCAAGTCAAAGCTGGCACTTCTGCAAGTGAACCCCACCTCCCTTTACATTGACACATGTGCATGAGTAGTATAGCTCCTATGTAAGTCTTGCTGAGTACGATTTTGTACTCACGTTTGCTTAATCTATGTTTTAGATGACGCCACTGACCCCGAATGTGGCTTCTTCATCGAGCTGGACGACTGAAGTTAAACTAGTCTAGTCCCAGTCAGCAGACTGGTTCCCTCGTGGAGGGCTTTGTGTTTAAATAAGGCTTCTTAAGCCATTTGTTAAACTTGTCTGTACTCAGACATAATTTGCTTCCGCCTGTGTTGTAATGTTGGATCACATGTATGTGATCTCTGTTTGTACTCTATAAGAGTTATAAATAAAATGTACACTTTGTAGAGAATTGCAATGGTACCTGTTGTTCATACAAAGCATGTGTGTTGCGTGTATGTTTATAACATGCATGTCTTTGTATGGGTTTTCGAGACCTTAGTTGTGTTCTGGCTGGCGGTCTTTCATACACCAAGTGGCCCTTAGATGTGCGCAGCTTGGGGCATCGCGATGCGATTGCTCGAGACTCCGTCTCGTGCACACTTTGTGGTATGATCGAGCCCGCCCTAGACCCCGACTAAGTGATCGGGCTGGAGTAAGTCTATGTAAGAGTTTTGAGATAGTCGGTAGTATGGTTGAGGCGACTTGTCTTTGAATATGGGGGTTCACCACCCATATCATTTGACTTGTGTGCGGACGATGAGGACCCATCTCAGTTGATCATCTGGCCTGGATGGGATGCCCCTCACGTACGATGCTTTCCGAGAATGTTCAGTGCTTGGCCTTGTCTGCTTAGACAAGTGGGTGCGGTTCTCGGCTCTCCATATGACTATGTCTTAACTGTACTTGCATACGCTAACCCCGGGTCCCGACAGGGTGGGTTTCCATCATATCATTCTCCCAATGACATGACCCCATTGTCAATAGGCGATTATGTCATCATGATCAGGAAACTTGATCATCCGATTGACAGTGGACTAGTATACTAGAGTTAACTAGGGACCTGGTTGTTTTATATCACACGTATATTAATTTTTTCGCTTAATACAGTTATAGCACATTATAAAACTTCTTATGAACTTAAGGAATATCCCAATAAACATATTTTAGTTGCCTCTAGGTCACATTCCCGACACAATATCCCAGAGATCTTTGTCAATAGCTTCAAGATGCATCCTCATCTTGTTCTTTCAGTACGGGTAGTCCGTACCATCGAAGCTGGGGCAGTTCGAAGAAACGTTCATTGTACCTGAGGTCGACATAATTAAACTCCAGGTGGTTAAACCGAATCACAGAGAACAAGGGAGTATCCCGCTCTGATACCAATGTAAAGCGCATTATATCGACCAGAGGGGGGTGAATGGGAGATTTTTAAATTTTCTTGAGGAATTTCGATTTCCTCAGGACTGAGGCAATTCGAAATTGAGGAAACTCACAAAATGATGAAGCACAGAAACATTACAGAATGAAAACATGAACACATGGCATCATATTCCAACTGAATAAAATCTAACTTAGGTGCAGAAGTGTATCAGATGCAAATCATGAGGAAACAAAACAGAGGGAACTCAGAGAGGAAGGCATCGGGACAAGTCATCAGTGCAGAAACAGAAGAGTAAGGTTTGAGGAAATAGCACCAGGGCACAGATGACACCGATTTGGTAGACCGGTTCAAGTTAATGTGACAACTCTACATCTAGTTGGAGAGGCTGAGATCAAACTCAGAAGACATAGTCTTCACCTTATTCTCCTTGAACTAAAGTCCTCAGACTCCGTCCAATCACTCAGGTGAGTCTTCAAGGTAGTCTCCCAAGACCTTCACAGACTCCGTTCACTCAGGGAAGTAACAATTGCATCTTGACTTCCTCAGAACGATGACTCCTACACCGGCTGGAAGATCGGTCATCAAGAGTAAAATTCTTCAGATCACTCGAACCGACTTCCTCAGAAATGCTCAACTACTCAAGCTGGTGGTTTTCCTCACTTAGGTTCTTCAGGTTCCTCAGAGGTGGGTTGCTCTCAGATGACAAGTGTAAGTTTTTCTCTCGGAGCAGCCAACCCTCCAATGGGGCTGGGGCGACTATTTATAGTCGGGGAGCAACCCCAGGTGAAAGGAAATAAATGCCCATGCACGATTACCATCGTGCCCATCCTTCGGACCGTTGCTAGACAGGTTCTAGCCTCTTACCACGCGACACGTGGCACGGTCCAAAATATTCTCTCTCTCTCTCTTCTTCAGGAAAACTGCACTGGCAGTTTCCTGACTCCTCAACCGAAGTTTGATTCCTCAGTGTCCTGAAGAACAAGGTCTCAGACACCCGAGGAACTGAACCTCTACTGCAGGAGATTTCTCTGGGTTTTCTTCGGGATTTCTATTTGAGCACTTCCTCAGAATCACAGAACTCATTTTCCTCAACCCCTCCAACAGTGCGGTGTTTTCCTATGACTCAAGAGAATATAAAAAGCCTAACGAAGACTACGCTTCAGTTTATGCTTCATCTAGAGTTGTCTTAAGGAAGGCGCCGACTTCCTTATAATCTGTGTTCCTCAGGATCCATTTTCCTCAGGATTTCGAGCCTCGACATTCTTCAGAAAAACACCGATTTCTTCAATGTTCCTCAACATTTTGGGGGGGTCGACAATGGTGGTTAAACACCTCTTCAGTGATTGTTCTCCTGTGTACACTCACAAACACATCAGTCCCTTAACCGTTTTGTCATCAATATTCCAAAACCTCAAAGGGGGCACTTCATGAACTTACACCCACTAAGATGCTTTTATGGTATCTATCTCAACATGCAAGCTATCCACCTCACCAACTATTATAGCCTATCATTTTTCCATGCCATCCACTAACAAAACTTCACTAAGATGCATGTGTGGTATCTATCTCACCATGCAAACTATCCACATCACCCATTATTTTAGCCAACCATTTACCCTTGTCATCCACTTTATTTACATGCATTTTATACCTTTTCAATTTACATTTTGGACTTCTATGAGTTACCTTGCATTTTATTTTTCTATGCGACATTTTATTTATGAATGTACATATGTAGTTGATATCATTGTTTTAGGTTTAGTTAAGAGTGATGTATCCACTCTCTCACTCAACATTGTTTTCTTCTTATATCATCTCATCGGTATATTCTCAAGGTAATAAATTAATAACACAAAAATCACACTTATTTTCATATTTTTCATCAAATTTTCTTAGATTTTTACTCTAATTCATATATTTTCAAAATATATTTAATAATGAAATTATATTAAATTTTATAATTTTCTCATATTTTAAACATTAAAAAATGTTAACAGTTTCATCTAGTTATAGATACGTTCGGGGCGTATTGATGAACCTCAACTGTAAGGGATCGAGATATTCTTCGCGGTTAAGATAACCTTATTTATTGATTCGACACAAGGGAGGCCAAAGAATATTTATAAGCTTTGACATTTGAGTTGTCAATTCAATCGCACCTGAAATATACTTGCTTCCAACAAAATATTAATAGCAACGGTGATAAAATAGTGGTAGTGGCGACAACGAAAGTAAAAAGAGCGAAAGCAAACTACTGGTAACCAGCAGGATTAAAACACTGTAGGCTAGGGAGATGGATGGTTGGGGGCTTCTTGGATGAGTTGAACATGTAATAGATTCTAACACGGGGCAAGGCACACAGAAAAGAAAGGATCATCTAGGCAAATATCAAACATTAGGCATGTATCCCTTAGGTAGTTGTGCGTGCTTGCAATAAGAACTTGCACAACATCTTTTGTCCTACCATCCCGCTATGAACTGGGCCAAAAGGAACTTATGGAGATTGAGGTGTTCCTGTCAAAGAGCACCGGAACAAAGCAATAAACTCAATGGATACATGAAATCCTCAAATTATAGTCCATCCCCTTTGGTGTCCCAAGCTGTCACCTTTGGGATCACCGGTTCCGGACCATAATAGGTGCATACAACTCATAGATAGGATCAAGAACATAAATATACTCATGAAAAAACAAGTGGTTCAGATCTGAAAACATGGCACTTGGGCCCAAAGTAACAAGCATTAAGAGTAAAAAAGTTGTAGCAAAGATGATAGACACCAAAGTATATGATAGGCAACATGCCCCCAACAATCTGACGGACTATTAGATGATCTAACTCATCCGATCCCTACCATCCCCTTTGCCTACAGCAGGGAATTACTCACACATGTGAAGAGAAGTCATGGAGGGAGGATGGAGTGGTGATGATGATGGCGATGGCGATGATCTCCCCTCATCGGAGGCCGGAACAGCCTCCAGATTAGCCCTCCCGAGGAAGAACATGAGGGTGGCGGCGGCTCCGCGACGGAAATTGGAAAAGCGACTCATGTTCTGGGATTTTCCCGTCACGGGAATAAATAGGGGCATCGGTAGGGCACCAGAGGAGGGGGAGGCCCCAGGTGGCCTCCTGGCGCGGCCAGAGGGGGCCACTTCTGGCTCGTTGAAGCTTCGGGTGCGTGGATTTTTCCTGAATTTTCCTGGAATTTTCCGAGATACCTAAAAATCCACTTTCCTGCACACAATAAAACCATACAGGCAGCTCTGCTGAAAATAGCGTCAGTCCGGGTTACTTCAGTTCAAATCATGCAAGAATGAGGTCAAAACAATAGCAAAAGTGTTTGCAAAAGTAGATACGTTTGAGACGTATCAACTCCCCCAAGCTTATCATATTGCTTGTCCTCAACCAATTCAGTTCAACGAGCTGGACGCGACAAAGAAAACTTTGACAAACTCTTTTGCTTCAATAGGTGTATATAAGCATGTACTACGAAAATAGTTTAGCAAGCATTGAAACAATTCTATGAGGACAATGCACGAAGCAATCCTTCTTTCAAGTGATCAATCACAAACAACCAAAAGTAAATAATATGCTGCCAAAAATCAAGACAAGATCACAATGCACATAACTTGAATATACTAGAGTGGTATGTCGCTAGCCTCCATGAGTGAAGCAAAACATAAATGCAAAAACTCCTCCGGAGTTTTAAAGGAGACTAGAACTAAGATTTTCAGAACAAGCAATATCACAATCATGCAGAAGACAATGTGGTACTTTGGGACAATGCATGTTACACTAAGAATGACAATTATTCTCTCAATAGTTGGTGCTTTAAAGAAAGAAGGGGAGACTCTCGAACCGTGGCTTTTGAATGGAAAGTTTGAAAAACCATGGTTGGAAGCAAACACTAAACATGTGCCAGAGCTCTTGGTTTTGAAAACAGAGATAAAATTCTTTTGAGCAGGGAAACTTTCCAGTCAACGATGAACGGTAAAGGTCTCTCAATATCTCCCATGCCAACTATATTAATGCTTTTTGCTTACACTTTTGTTCCCTTATCCATCTATCATTTGAGGGTCTATGGTACCTTTTGTTTTTCCTCAAGTATGGAAGGAAGTTTTCTCGTTCCATCTATCATTAGCATCATTTGGTCCGTTTCATTCCATCATCAAGTATGGGGAAGGTGTAACTCTTTATTTTTAAATTGACTAGTCAAAACTTCTGTCAAAATATCTTTGGCATGGTAGATACTTATTTTCCCTCACCGCACCATGAGCTTGTACGGTTACAAAAGGGAAGATTTTGAATAAGTTTTGAGATGGCACAAGAAAGTCTAAGTTAGGGGTGGCCGGTAAATACCACATAGAGGAAGTTATGGTAGACTCAAGTGGAATAACTGGTTTGAAAAAGGAGTTTGGAAACACAAGCAGAATTCCGCTTAGTGTGAGTGAAGGCTAGCAAAAGACTGGGAAGCGACCAACTAGAGAGCAATAATTGTCATAATCGTGCAGAGCGACAAAGCAACATTGAATCGGGCATGAAAGTGATATAACTATTCTGAAATAAAAAGATCATCAAGGCATGATAGACTTTTTAGTCATAAGCATGTGTGAACATGTGCCAAGTCAATCCAAGAATTCTACGAAGGGAATTACCGCTTCAATATGCCAAACCATGAACAGTGCAATGCATGTAAATCATTTCAACAACAGATTATGCACTCTAACTATTTGAGATCAGCCACAAAGAAACCATGAACACTGGGAAAGCATTGTAAACATAGCACTATGTCGCTACAAGCTGGTCTCTAGATCATAAGTACAGACATATGTACAAAAGTAGAAACAAGAAGAGTTCATACCGGTTTTCCTTTTTGCTTACCTTCCGTCGATCTTCGTCATTACTGCCTTGTCACTTGCATTACCGAACGGGGGAAATATAATCAAATGCCATCGCGGACTCGAGCTGAACTCTAAAAACAAAGAAAACTAAAGAGAGAAAGGAAAATCTTTTTGGGGTTTTTCAAAGGTTAAACGAAAACAAAACAAAAGAGAAATATTTTTGTTGTTTTTTTTAATTAAAAGAACAAAGAAGAACAGGCAAAAACTTCAAAGAGATCAAAGCAAAAACGGATAATACAATGGAAAAAGGGAGAAGGGCACGTACTCCCCCAAGCTTAGGCTTTTGGCCTAAGTTGGTAGTAGCTACTGCCCCCAGGAGCCTCCTGCTCCGAGGTGGTACGGATAAGTCCATGAGTCGTACGAGCCCTCCGGTGCGTACACCGAAGTCCTCGGGTCCTCCCATGAGGAAGACTCTGTGCTCCAAGTAGAGGAAGACCCCTCACCCCACTGGGTGACGGTCTCCCCCTGGAAAGATGGGAACTCACTATGATCCTCCTCGTCAGGCACAACCCCATCCGTGGGGTTATGCAACTGATATTGGGCCATGAACTCATCAAACTGGACATCATTGAAAGACCATCCTTTCCTGCGGGTATAATCAAACAAAAGTGGTGTAGGTAAACGGATCTCTTGAATAATAGTCTTTTCAAACCACAAAATATAATTAAGGTTACCAAACTCGGAAGTCATGGTAACAAACTTATACCTCTTCATAGCAACAAGGTCAAGACTTGAGTAATAAAAAGGAACATCATCGGGATGTGGGTGTCGTTAAGAGACTCAAGGATAAGTGTGGCGTAAACACCACAAAATAAATCTCCCTTGTTATCATTCATAGCAAGGCGTCGAGCAATTAAGGCACCCACATTATAATCACGCCTACCAGAGAGGGCGTTCGCATAGATAGCAAAATCTGGTGTGGAACCGTTGCTCGTGTTGTCACGAGCCAACACCCCTCTGGCAATAAAATACGCAAAATACCTGAGATGGGGGAATAAAATGCTAGAAATCTTTGTACGCAGGATATCCCTCGTCTCCTGGCTACAAAGAGAGTCGAAGAGAGTCCTCAACTCGGAGGGCTGAGTGTTCATATTTGTCGTCTGACCAGCGTTCGACACACCTATTATATCACAAAATCTACCAAAGACATGGTCATAAGCTCATTGTAAATTTTAAACTCAATAACCCCAGCATCATGATTATATCTGAAACTATTAATAAAACATGAGGTGATTTTTTTATACTGTACCACACGGCATAGTGCTAGCCGTGTCAAACCTGCGTTGGCACAGAGGCCATAAAATTCCTCCTTGAATCCTGCAACTTCGAGAAAATCATCACACGGATACATCATTCTGCATGCTAGACTCGTGTTTTCCAACAACTCTAGGGGCACATGATCTTCATTTTAGCTCACCCTAGCAGCTATGGGTGAAGCTGCAGCTCTAGTAACTCGATCGGAGCGCCCGGGCTTCTTCTTCCCAAGCCACCCCTTTGCTTTTCCTAGCAAACTCATTTCTGAAATTTTTTGACAATTCACAAAAATGAGGATTTAAACCAAGTGAGTTGAGGCAAACAACTCTACTCACTTACCTAAGGCATATACTTGCATCAAAACTTGGAAAATAAATTTCTACACATGCATGAAATCTCATATGAACAACACCAAGAACTACTAAATACTCACAAATGAAGCCACCAATCAAAAATCTAATTGGAGGGGTGGAGGAGTTACATACCCGGGAGTATTTGCTCAAAATCTCAGCTCAAACGATGGGTCGTAGAGAGAGCTCGAAATTCTGGATGGAGAGCAGCAAGAACGCAAGTTCCAGGTGCAGAACTCGTGTTTTTTGGAGAGAAAGAGAGAGAGGAAGAAGTACCTGGAGGTGGGGCCTATGGGCCCCAGGTGTAACAAACCAGGAGCAACTTTATATTCCAAGTTGTAATTTTTCTTTCATCAATGGCATTGAAACTTGTTATGATGCAAAAGGATGTAATTCCATGTGATGATTTTAAATGCCAAGGAGTTTTGGGTCCATTTGAATTGTTTTTGAATTCAAACAGAATGGCTAAAGAGAGGTGTTTGGAGAATTATCCGTATTGCACATGTGCTCCCCTTGACCCAAACTTCGCATAGCCAATTCTTTTCCCTTCCCAAGGGTTTTAAAAACCTTGCATCATTTTTGCAACTTCCAAAAATGTGGGTCGTAGTTGAAAGTGGTTTGAATTTCAAAAATGGCCCCACATTTTAGTTGTTCCAAAATTGGCCAAACCAAATTTATAAATTGGGGAATATTGCAAGGATTCCAAAACATATTTTTATATATTTTTATCCCTCATGCTTTGCTCAGAAAAACTCTTGGTATTTTTTCTGTTTTAATTAAATGGAAAAAACCCCAATTTACTTTTCGGCGGAGATAGACCAACCAGGCGCAGCCCAGCTTGCCTGCCTCCACATGGTCTAAGTCCCGACTCCGAACCGGTAAATGGGAGTCCATCCCCACAATCGATCCCGATCGGACGGCCCCGACGTGTCGCCTTTCCAGCGTGGCCGGGGCTCGCCGGCTCCTCTCACACCGACGGCCACGGGGGCAAGTCCGGTCGTCAACGTGCCGGAGCAGCTCCCCTATATAGCCAGGGAAAGTCCGGGCTCGGGGAGAAACCCTATCTTCAGTTCCCCCCATCCAGATCTCGCCCCCGTCGCCCGTTCGCAGCCATGGAGGTCCCCTGTTCCACCTAACCCGAGCGCTCCGGTGAGCAATTGCGCCGCTGCCTCTTGATGCCGTCGAGCGTGCGCTCGCGTACGTGCTCATGGAGCTCATCGCCTTCGCTTTCCCCGCGCAGGTTGGAGCGGTACCGGCCGTGTCGACTTTGCGACGACGAGCTCCACCGCGGGAGCTTCTTCCCCGACGACGGGTTCTTCATCTCCTTCCTCTCCGGCGTGGTAACCGTCGCCTCCAGCACCCCCAAGGTGACCGACGCCTCCTTTCCCTTCTCCCCTAGGCCTCGCGCGTAGCTTCCTCCGCGTAGCAGTAGGCCACCGCCGCGAGTTTGAGTCGCCATCGTGGTGCGTGTCATCGCCGTGTCTATGGCAAGGCCCAGACGCACGCACGTGTGTCCCATTCGCGCTCTGGACGTGCTGAGCAAGGTGAAGGAGTCCTAGCGCCTCCCAACCTTCCTCGTCGTCGTCTCTGTCGAAGATCTTTAGACCGTGGCGCCGTCGTGCTCTTCCGGCGAGGTAAAGGAGCCACCTTGGCGTCCTCGTGAGTAGATCTAGGAAGCCACGGCAAGGTGGTACTGCCTAGTAACCATTCCAGCAGGCCGTCGGAAAGATGCAGCTCTGTGTGACATGAGGGTCGCCCCGTCGTGCTCCGCATCTGTCAGGATTCAGACCGGACGTGCGCCGCCATCTTCAGAGGAGCTTAGCCTCGCCTTTGCTAGGCCACGGCCAGCTCCAAGGGCACCCACGTGTACGTGGATGTGCCCCCTACATTTCGCGCAGCTTGGGCAGGCCGGAGACGTCCCGACGCCGATGAGAGGCTCGCCGGGATCTTCTGTCACCGGTGTCTGTCGGGTGTTGTTCAGGTTCAGTTAACCGCCTGGGGTTAACTCATCTCTGCTGCTGCTTGTTCTTGTTCAGAAATCGATCGGTAGCGCAGTGGTGAGGGGGCAAGTGGAGGAGAGCGTGGCGTGGGTTCGAGTCCCACCTGGCGCAAAGCCCCCCCCCTTTCTCTTTTATTTGGGTGGCTTACACCTAGGCCCCGCAGGTCAGTGGCCCAGAGTTGCCAGGCCGAGTGGGCTGAGCCCACTAGATCCAGAGAGAGAGACGTGAGGCTGGGCCTTTTGTGCGTGAAACCAGCCCAAGGTGTTGGGCCTCCCCTTTTTCTTTTTCTTTTTCATTTTCCTTTTCTGTTTTCTTCTCAAATTTGATTTGAATTCAAATTCAAAATTGGTTTTAATGACTTGGGCATTTTTACCTCAAACATATCATGCCATATATGTTTTTGGGGTAGAATTATCCAAGGAAGCCAAATGGTGAGGTCTGTTTTGCAAATTGAGCCCTCAATTAATGAGGTGATGTGAACTTTGCATTTAGGCCCTCCAGATCGTTTGATTTGCAAACTTGTTTTGTAAATTCAAAAGGGGGCCATGTCATATATGCTTTTGGGGCAAAAAAGAGCAAGGAATTGAATGGTGACATCCATTTTGTATTTCGTGGAAAAAAATGGGTGTAGTGCACAAGCACTTGTACCCCATTCAAATTCATTTGCCCTGTTGTTCTGCATTTTCCAACATTCGGTGCATGATTGATCTTGCTTCTTTGATCCTTTTAGATCATGTGCCATGTCATCTTGATCATTGTCTCCATGAACCAGACCCTAACATGCTGTCATATGAAAGTGGCTGGGATCCCTTCCTTCTGTTGAACCTTCCGGTGTCAACTTCCTTCGACACCTTCCGTCTCCGGAATCGATAGATTTATTTCACGATGCTTTCCTTTTTGTCAACTTGTTATTGTTGATCATGCCATGCCATGTTGCCATGTCACTTACACCAAAGTTAAGGCTATGACCCTAGCCATATAAACATTAATAATTACATGTGGTGTCTGTTGACGTATCGTCAACACCTTCATTTAAACTTGTCTAGATAGGGTCACACCATGTCCAAATTAAACTTGATCATTCCATCCATGCTTGTTCATTTGATCTCGATGTTTACTTGTGGTGTTTCTCTTGCCAGTACCGTACGTTAGAGCCTGAGCTTGCCGACGAGACCTGCGTGGAGCTATCCGACACCGAGATCGAGGATCATTCTACGTCTGCTCCGTCGACTACTTACCCAGGTATGGGGGTTTATATATCATTCCTTATAGCTTTCAGCTCTCTTGCCTAGCTGTATTAAGAATGGTTGTTTGATCCTACCACCATATACTGTTGCCTCTGAATTAAACCAAAGAAGCCATGCCCCCACATCCTAGCAAAACCTTGTTTGGCTATGTACCTTGCTTGCTTAACCATTTCTTAGTATGTGTAGGCTCCTTACCTGCTTATACCCATTGCTGCTTGGTAATTTATCATGCTATTATCAGAAATTGGTTGATATTTATTATTATGATGTTAACTTATATTTGACGAAGGATGGGAGACCGGGCTGTTCCTGCCGGGTGTTTTGTTCCATTCGAGTCACTTAGGTCCCGAGTTCCAGGTATTGTGTTTCTTGACGAGCGTGCCTAATCGTGTGTGGGATTCTATGGGGTCGCCTTGTCTTACCTACCTAGCTCCAGACAGTTCTAGTGGTGGCCCGAGATGATTTACCATTTGAACCCGTGTGTGTGTCTGGTTTTTCACTCCAGCTGTTTTAAAACAACTTAGGCCAGCAGGGGCATGGTTCCTTTGTTGGCACATCCTGTCCGGCTGAGGACCCGACCTCATGTGAGAATTTACCGGTAATCCAAACCTGCGACAGACAGTAGAGACCGATTCGAGAGCGCGGCCGTCTTTTGAGTTGGATGTCGACTCACCGGGGGCCACCCGGAATTGTGCGTTGTTAGTTAGAGGGACGCTGACGTTCCGGAGTTTCAGGCATTTACACAGCCAAGTGGAAACCGGGCGTGCATGCGAAGCCTATGATGGGCAGTTGGTACACCCCTGCAGGGTTAAATCTTTTCGAAAAGTCGTGTCCGCGGTTATTGACGACTGGAGACTTACTCCTTGTTCATAGAATAACATCAATTGAATCATGCTTTAAAAGTTGCCAACGTGTGTGTTGCCTTGATTGCTCTTCTTCGTCCGGGGCGACAAAGAGGGGACAAGGTTGTGTTATGTTTTGCGTAAGTAGGTGGATAGAGACCTATTGATGCGATCATCAATGAGTTCTTGGATCTTTCCTTACTCTAACTAGATCATTAGACACTCATATATGCTAGCGTGGCTGCAACCTCAACCACTACCTTTCCTTACCGTGAGAAGTTAGTTATACTGCATTGATATATACTCACCTCTTGCATTTTCTTTCACGCTATGTACAAACGTTTGAGCTCTCAGACTACTACTTCGACACGAGAACCGGAAAGTACTTCGTGGAGGTTCCGCCGGAGGAGGATGACGACGACTTCATTCAGTAGATCCTGCAGTTGGGTTTCGACGATCCGCGGGTGGACGACATGTTTGTGTGCAACCCTCTCTCGGGCCATTCGGATCTTGACCGTACCCCGGTCGTGTATGTCTTCTGCATGATGTTATGATGTCCTGTTGGATCTTATGATCTCTGAGATGATGTAATAAATACCAGTGGAGAGTGTATGCCCTGGACTTATATATTTTATGTCGTAGTTGTTCATGCTTCATTTACCTGTTGTCGAGAATACGATAGCGATACGAGTGCGAGTATCGTGCATCGGTGGCCACTTATGCGCTTCTATGTCAGGTCGAACGCGAAGGCGACTAACTCGAGATAGTACCGCATCGGGGGCCTTACAACTTGGTATCAGAGCAGGACTGACTGTAGGACCCCTTACTGGTCGAAGTCGAGTCTAGAAACTATTTTGTAGTTAGTAAGGAAAATCGGAGAGTAGGAACTCTTTCTTTTTCTTCTTACCCCACCCTCCCACCCCTTTCTCCGTGAGGAAGTGAAATGTTGTTTTCTCTCTACAACTTATCCTTTCAAAACCAATCTAGTTTCTCGTTTACATGGGGATTTGATTCCTCTATAATCTTTTGCTAGCGACGAGAAGGGTTGGCGTACGTTGAGAACACTGAGCCGCCACTTGGGGTTGACAGCTCCACCTCGCTTACGGCGTACCTTAGGTGAAACTCCTATACAGGGATGGTTGGCATCCTCCGGATGTGGTTCCTCACCCTATAGGATACCGCTTCGGTGGGCCTCTCAGGGAAGATGTCTCAATGTTCAGGTCTTCAACCACTCGTATATATTGTTATGTGCTCGCTAGCAGATTATTATCTTGGATTCGGATGATCTCGGTTTGGGGATTCAGGTAGCACCTAGCTTTCGGACTTTCCGGGTTAACCTTGGTGGATATTCAGCTTTCGACTTCCTCATACCTCGTGAGGAAGTTTTTTTTGTCAATATTGCTTTATCTTCTGGTTTCATAAAAAATATTCCTTGTTCTCATAAGTGTTCCTGTATACAGGATGCCGAGAGGGAGCATGCCGCCACCGGAGAACCCTATCCTTGGGGAGGTTGTGGCCACAGTGGCTCAGGGTACAGATGCAATCTTGCAAATGCTCCAGAACCAGACCCCTCAGAGGAATGATCGACCACAGCACACGACCTTGTAGCAGTTCCTCGCTATCAACCCCCACAGGTTCTCAGAGGCTCGAGACCCGCTGGAAGCAGATGATTGCCTAGCAGAAATCAAGAAGCACTTCAATGCAAACACCGTCAGGCCAGTCGACTACGTCACCTTCGCCTCCTTCCAGCTTCAGGGTGCAGCAGGCAGCTGGTACACTACCTACAAGGCCAACAGAGGTGATGTTGTGATCACGTGGGAGGACTTTGTCACAGACTTCAGAGCAGCGCATATTCCGAGTGGCTTGATGGACAGGAAGCGAGAGGATTTCCTGGCTCTGATACAGGGTGAGAGGTCAGTCTAGGAGTACAACCTGGCCTTCGTCAGGCTCGCCAGGTACGCTCCTGAGGAGGTCTCCACAGAGGCCAAGTGGATTGCCAGGTACCGCGGGGGTCTCAGCACAGAGTTCAAGTATGCGCTCACCCAGTGCAACCCTACGTTGTTCTCACAGTTCGTGGATTCATCTATCCACCAGGAGTCAGCCAAGGCAGAGTGATACACAGACAGAAAGCGTCAGAGAGAGTACAGCTCCGCAGCGATTGTCCACAAGAAGGCGAAGACTTGGGTCACAAAGGCGCCACCACAGGGTCAGCAGTTCCAGTCGAGGGGGGCACTTGTCTGCACGTTTGCCCGCCCTCCCGTCCCATTTCAGCAGGTCCCTCGCTCTACACCACCACACGCGAGGCCACCCAAGACGCGGCCCCATCCCAAGCCGGGGGTGATCTGCTACAAGTGCCGACAGTCGGGGCACATTTCTCCCAAGTGCACCGATCCGCGCTTTGCTCACCTCCCTCCGCCCCCACCTCGCTCTACTCCGAGCACTGCGATAGTGAGGGCACAGCCACGTGCGGCTCGACTCAACAACGTGATGATGGAAGATGCTCACCAGTCTTCATAGATTGTTTTTGATAGGTTGCTTGTTAGTTCTGTTCCTGCGACTGTGTTGTTCTATTCCAGAGCTTCCCATTCGTTCATATCCAATGCTTTTGCTATGACACTTGACATTCCAAGAGAGTAGTTGTCCAAACCCCTCTCAGTTTGTTCTCTAGGCTCTAGATTGGAGTCTTCCGGAATTGTTCCAAATGTGGAGATCCGTATCCACCGTGTCATCTTCTCAGCATCCCTGATTGTCTTGCCTCATTCCGATATCAATGTCATTTTGGGCATGGATTGGCTTGTGCAGCATAAGGCCAACATTGATTGCCCTTCAAGAACCATGAGGTTGGCACATGATTCAGTTGCACAAATCTGGTATACTTGTGGCTCAGTGGCAGGAGAAGCACAGTTGTATGCCTTGAACGCAGTATTCGCACCTTTTCTCGAAGAAGTCAAAGTTGTCTGTGAGTCTCCAGGCGTCTTCCTAGAGGAGTTGCCAGGAATTCCCCCAGTTCGAGCTATTGAGTTCGTTATTGATTTAGAGCCTGGTACTCAGCCGATTTCTCAGCATCCATACAAGATGTGTTTGGAGGAGTTGATTGAGCTTAAGAAGAAGTTGACAGAGTTGGAGGCAGGCGGTTTCATCCGCGCGAGCACTTCCCCTTGGGTTGCCCCAGCTTTTTTTGTAAAGAATAAAGATGGGTCTAGCCGGTTGGTCAAGGACTATCGCGGCATCAACAAAAAGACCATCAAGAACAAGTACCCTTTACCCCGCATCAATGATCTGTTCGAACAGTTGAATGGGGCAAAAGTGTTTTCCAAGCTTGACTTGCAGATGGGCTATCACCAAATTCGAGTTCGAGAAGAAGATATCCCCAAGACCGCTTTCAGCACACATTATGGGTTGTATGAGTTCACAGTCATGATTTTGGCTTCTCAAACGCCCCTCCAACCTTCAAGAGAGCTAAGAACTATTTTTTCCAAGAGTGGTTCGATGTATTTGTCATCCTCTACCTCGACGATATACTTGTGTATTCCAAGTCAGAGGTTGAACATGAGGAACATCTTCGTTTGGTGTTGCAGAAGCTGAGAGAGCACCGATACTACGCCAAGTTCTCCAAGTGTGAGTTTTGGCTCGACAAGTTCAACTTTCTTGGCCATGTCATTTTCGTTGAGGGTATTGCGGTTGATCCAGAGCGAGTCCGCACTATTCAAGAGTGGGCTCCGCCGAAGAATGTGAAGCAGCTAAGGAGTTTTCTCTGCCTCTCCGGCTATTGCAGGAGGTTTGTGCAGAATTTCTCCAAAATATCAAAGCCAATGACGGAATTGTTGTGCAAAGGCAAACGATACACTTGGTCACCGGCTTGCCAGTCAGCCTTCTTGGAGTTGAAGAAGAAGTTGACCACAACTCCAATTCTCACACTGCCAGATGAGTCACAACCTTTTCAGGTGTTTGTGATGCCTCATTTCAAGGTCTAGGCGGCGTTTTGATGCAAGGCAGGAACGTTTGTGGACTACACCTCACGGTAGTTGAAGACGAGTGAGAGGAATTATCCCACGCATGACTTGGAGCTTGCAGCAGTTGTCCACGCCTTGATCACTTGGCGACACCTCCTCTTAGGGAGGAAGGTGGATGTGTTCACCAATCACAAAAGTCTGAAGTACTTGTTCACTCAGCCAAATATGAACTTGAGGCAAAGAAGATGGATTGAAACCATTACTGAGTACACAGTTGATATTCAGTACACACTTGGGAAGGCGAATTTCATAGCTGATGCGCTAAGCCGCAAGGGCGAATGCAATAATATCCAAGTGCAGAAGATCCACCCTGATTTATGTGAGGCCTTTCGCATGCTCAATCTCGAGCTAGTTCCAGCAGGCTACCTTGCCAACCTTTTGGTAGAGCCCACTATTCATGAGAGGGTCCGTGAAGCTCAGTCTGCCAGCTCAATGATTCAAAAGATCAAAAAGGGTATTGTCGCCTCAGTTCCCAAGTACGGTTGCTTTTCAGTGCATAATGAAGGCACCGTGTTCTTTGAGGAGAGAGTTGTTGTTCGCAAGGCGGGAGATCTCAGAGAGGTCATCATGAAGGAGTCCCATGATTGCAAGCTATCAATTCACCCTGGCAGTACAAAGATGTATCAAGATCTCAAGCAAAGCTTTTGGTGAACTCGTATGAAGCGGGATGTTTCCCGTTTCGTGTCTCAGTGTGATGTGTGCAGGAGATTGAAGGCACAACACTAGAAGCCTGCAGGGTTGCTTCAGGCTCTTGAGATTCCGGAGTAGAAATGGGATCACATAGAGATGGATTTCATCACAGGCTTCCCTTTGTCGCAGAAGAAGAACAATGCCATCTTTGTCGTCATTGACAATCTTTCCAAAGTTGTCCACTTCTTTCCAGTGAAGGACTACATTTCAACAGCTCAGTTGGCGGACTTGTATACCGCAAGAGTTGTATCTTTGCATGGCATTCCCAAGAAGATCAGTTCTGATAGAGGCAGTCTTTTCACCTCCAAGTTCTTGCAGGCCTTTCAAAAGGCGATTGGTACGATAGTGTTTTTCAGTACCGCTTATCACCCTCAGACCAGTGGGCAGGTCGAGCGCGTGAATCAAATCCTCGAGGACATGCTTCGAGCCTGTGTCATTTTCTTTGGCATGAAATGGGAGGAATGCTTGCCGTATGCTGAGTTTTCTTACAACAACAGCTATCAGGCAAGTCTGCAGGCAGCACCGTTTGAGGTCTTGTATGGCCGAAAGTGCAGGACACCTCTGAACTGGTCCGAGACAGGAGAAAGGAAATTGTTCGGTCCAGATGTGATCCAGGAGGCAGAGGATAAAGTGAGGATTATCTGAGAACACCTCAAGGCAGCACAGCCAAGGAAGAAGGCCTATTATGACAAGAGGCACCGTGGTGTAGCTTTTCAGGTTTGTGATTGGGTGTACCTCAGAGTGTATCCATTGAGGGGGAACTCACCGCTTTGGTATCAAAGGAAAGCTCACTCCAGTATTCGTCGGCCCATTCCGTATCCTTGAGACTAGGGGACCTCTTGCCTTTCGGCTCGAGCTTCCCAAGAGTCTAGTGATGGTGCACGATGTGTTCCACGTGTCCCAGCTAAAGCAGTGCTTCAATCAGCCAGAGCAGGACGTTGACTTGGGCGAGATCCAGCTGAGTGAGGACCTTTCCTACTTACAGCGTCCAGTCTGTGTTCTTGAGACGTCCGAGTGCAAGACTCGCAACAAGACCGTCAAGTTCATGAAGGTGCTGTGGGCACATGACTCGGAGAAGAAAGCAACGTCGGAGCGTGAAGATCATCTCCGTTCCGAGTATCCCGAGTTGTTTCATGCTTAGATCTCGGGACGAGATCCAGTGTTGTTAGGGGAGAGCTGTAACAGCCTAGGAGCAATTTAATATTCCAAGTTGCAATTTTGCTTTCATCAATGGCTTTGAAACTTGTTATGATGCAAGAGGATGTAATTCCATGTGAAAAATTTAAATGCCAAGGAGTTTTGGTTCCATTTGAATTGCTTTTGAATTCAAACAGATTGGCTAAACAGAGGTGTTTGGAGAGTTATCCATATTGCACATGTGCTCCCCTTGACCCCAAACTTGGCATAGCCAAAAAATTTCCCTTCCCTAGGGTTTTAAAAACCTTGCATCATTTTTGCAACTTCCAAAAATGTGGGTCATAGTTCAAAGTGGTTTGAATTTCAAAAAAGGCCCCACATTTTAGTTGTTCCAAAATTGGCCAAACCAATTTTATAACTTGGGGAATATTGCAAGGATTCCAAAACATATTTTCATATGTTTTTCTCCCTCGTGCTTTGCTCAGAAAAACTCTTGGTATTTTTTATGTTTTAATTAAATGGAAAAAAAACCCCAATTTCCTTTTCTGCGGAGACAGACTAGCCAGGCCCAGCCCAGCTGGCCTGCCTCCACTTGGGCTAGGGCCTGACTCCGAACCGGTAAGTGGGAGGCCATCCGCACCGTCGATCCCAATAGGACGGCCCCGGCGTGTCTCCTTTCCAGCGTGGCCGGGGGGGACCTCGCCGGCTCCTCTCACACCGGCGGCCACAAGGGCAATTCCGGCCGTCGATGTGGCCGGAGCAGCTCCCCTATATAGCCAGGGCACGCCCGGGCTCGGGGAGAAACCCGAGCTTCAGTTCCCCCCATCCAGATCTCGCCACCGTTGCCCGTTCAAAACCATGGAGGTCCCCTATTCCGCCTAGCCCGAGCGCTCCAGTGAGCAATTGCGCCGCTGCCTCTCAATGTCGTCGAGCGTGCGCTCGCGTACGCGCTCATGGAGCTCATCTCCTTCGCTTTCCCCGCGCAGGTTTGAGCGGGACGGGCCGTGTCGACTTCATGACGACGAGCTCCGCCGCTGGAGCTTCTTCCCTGACAACGGCTTCTTCATCTCCTTCCTCTCCAGCGTAGTCACGGTCGCCTCCAGCACCCCCAACGTGACCAACGTCTCCTTTCCCTTCTCCCCTAGGCCTTGCGCATAGCTTCCTACGCGTAGCAGTAGGCCACCGCCGCGAGTTTGAGTCGCTGTCGTGGTGCGTGTCGTCGCCGTTCCCGTGGCAAGGCCCGTACGCACGCGCGCGTGTCCCGTTCGCGCTCTGGACGTGTCGAGCAAGGCGAAGGAGCCCTAGCACCTCCCAACCTTCCTCGTCGTCGTCTTTGTCCAAGATCTTCAGACCGTGGCGCCGCCGTGCTCTTCCGGGGAGGTAAAGGAGCCACCTTGGCGTCCTTGTGAGTAGATCTGGGCAGCCATGGCAAGTTGGTACTGCCCAGTACCCATTCCAGCAGGCCGTCGCCAAGATGCAGCTCTATGCGCGACGTGAGGGTCTCCGGAAGTTCGTCGCGCCGCCATGCTATGCTTCTGTCAGGGTTCAGACCCGACGTGTGCCGCCATCTTCACAGGAGCGTAGCCTCGCCTTTGCTAGGCCACGGCCAGCTCCAAGGGAACCCACGTCTACGTGGATGTTCCCCCTCCATTTCGCGCATCTTGGGAAGGCTGGAGACGTCCCGACGCCGAAGAGCTCGTCGGGATCTTCTGTCAGCGGTGCCAGTCGGGTGTTGTTCTGGTTCAGTTAACCGCCTGGGTTAACTCATCTCTATTGCTGCCTGTTTTTTGTTCAGAAATCGATCGGTAGCGCAGTGGTCAGGGGGCGAGTGGAGGAGAGCGTGGCGTGGGTTCGAGTCCCACCCGGCGCAAAGCCCCCCCCCCCCTTTTCTCTTTTATTTGGGTGGCTGACACCTAGGCCCCGCAGGTCAGTGGCCCAGGGTTGCCAGGCCGAGTGGGATGAGCCCACTAGAGCCAGAGAGAGAGAGAGAGGTGAGGCTGGGCCTTTTGTGCCCGAACCCAGCCCAAGGTGCTAGGCCTCCCCTTTTCTTTTTCTTTTCATTTTCCTTTTCTGTTTTCTTCTCAAATTTGATTTGAATTCAAATTCAAATCTGGTTTTAATGACTTGGGCATTTTTACCTCAAACATATCATGCCATATATGTTTTTGGGGTAGAATTTCCCAAGGAATCCCATGGTGAGGTCTGTTTTGCAAATTGAGACCTCAATTAATGAGGTGATGTCAACTTCGCATTTAGGCCCTTGATACGTCTCAAACGTATCTACTTTTGCAAACACTTTTGCTAATGTTTTGCCCTCATTCTTGCCTGATTTGGATGAAACTAACCCGGACTAACACTATTTTCAGCAGAACTGTCTGTATGGTTTTATAGTGTGCAGAAAAATGGATTTTTGGACGTCCCAGAAAATTCCCGGAAAAATACCAGAAAATCCACGCACCCGAAGGAGCCAGATGCCAGAAATGGACCACAGGGGAGTCCTGGGGGCACCAGGCGCCCCCCTGGCGCGGCCAGGGGTGGGGCCGCGCCCTCTGGCCGCCTGGGGGCCTCCCCCCTCCTCTGGTGCCCTACCGATGCTCCTATTTATTCCCGTGACTCGAAAACCCCAGAACAGAAGTCGTTTTCCCAGTTCTCATCGCGGAGCCGCCGCCACCCTCTGTTCTTCTCCGAGAGGGCTAATCTGGAGGTTGTTTTGGCCTTCGGAGAGGGGAGATCATCGCCATCATCATCGCCATCACCACTCCATCCTCCCTCCATGACTTCTCCATCCATGTGTGAGTAATTCCCTGTTGTAGGCAAAGGGGATGGTAGGGATTGGATGAGTTATATTATGTAATAGTTTATCAGATTGTTGGGGGCATGTTGCCTATCATCTAGATTGGTGTTTATCATCTTTGCTTCAACTTGTTGTTCTTAATGCTTGTCACTTTGGGCCCGAGTGCCATGATTTCAGATCTAAACCCTTTATGTTTTCATGAATATATTTGCATTCTTGATTCTATCTATGAGTTTTTTGCACCTGTTATGGTCCGGAACCGGCGATCCCAAAGGTGACAGCTTGGGACACCAAAGGGGATGGACTATAATTTGGGTATTCCATGTATCCATTGATTGTTAATGCTTTGTTCCAGTGCTCTTTGACAGGAGCACCTTAATCTCAATAAGTTCCTTTTGGCCTCGTTCGTAGCGGGATGGTAGGACAAAAGATGTTGTGCAAGTTCTTATTGCAAGCACGTACAACTACCTGTGGGATACATGCCTGATGTTTGATTTATGCCTAGATGATCTTTGCTTTTCTGTGTGCATTGCCCCAAGTTGATTACATGATGTGTCTTATCCATGCAGCGCCCAACCATCCATCTCCCTATCCTATAGTGTTTCAATTCTGCTGGTTACTAGTTGTTTAATTTTGATGTTACTATTACCGTTGCTATCGTCACTACTACTATTATCGCAGTTGCTATTAATATCTTGTTGCAAGTAAGTGTATCTCAGGTGCGGTGGAACTGACAACTCCACTGTTAAAGCTTGTGGATATTCTTTGGCTCCCCTTGAGTCGAATCAATAAATTGGGTTATCTTACCCGCAAAGACTATCTCGATCCCCTGCAGTTGTGGGTTATCAAGCCTGTTTTCTGGCGCCGTTGCCGGGGAGCGTAGCTTTATTCACAAGTCTACTTGAAGTATTTTACCTGCTGCAATTTATCCGATATGGGTAAGAAAGAAGACCCCAAGGTCCCGATCTTGCCATCCCGTACAAGAAAAGGTACTGTTCTGAACACTAGTGCTACACTTGATTCACCTTCAGATATGAGTAAGTTTGCTTCACCACCACCACATGATGCTTCTACTGAATCTGTTACTATGTCCGACACTTTTGATGATGCTTCTACTACTCTTGATGATATTGATTCGCTTAGTCACGCTCTTGAGAAAAAGATTGTTGTTGCTGCCAAGAAATATGGGATTGAAATTCCTGATACTTGCTATCCTTTTGATGGAACTTACACTTATCCCGATCTGAGTAAACTCAAGGAGAGACTCCTTGATGATGATTATATTATACTTGATGATGATTTATGAAGGGAGCTAACAGAGTTTAACGACTCTGACCCTGATGCTATTGAGAATCTGCTCGAGAAACATTCTTTGAAGAACAAGACCGTACCTGATCCTACTTTTGCTACGTCTCCTATATGCATCAATGATCCTGATTATAATTTCTCTGTTGATCTTTCACTTATATCTATGGTTGAAGCTGACCCCTTTTATGGCAGAGAAAATGAAGATGTTATTGCACACCTAACCAAACTCACTGAGTTGGGTGGTTTGTTTACTACTGATGAGAAGATACGAAACTTCTATGTTACTAAGCTTTTTTCTTTCTCTTTAAAGGAAAGTGCTAAAGCATGGTACGATGCACTACCATGTGGTTCTGTTAGGAGTCCTCAAGACTTAGCCCAGTCTTATGTTGATAAGTATTTTCCAGCTCATATGCAACATGTTGCTTTACGAAAAATTTACAACTTCACACAGTTGCAGGATGAGAACCTCCCTAAAGCTTGGGGGAGGTATTGCAGTCTGATCCAGGCTAGACCGGGACATGGAGTCCCTAAGAATGAATTAATTGATATATTTTATGTTGGTCTAACTGATGAATCTAGATCCTACTTGGATAGTTGTGCTGGTTGTGTTTTCAGGAAAAGAACACCGGACGATGCAGAAGAATTAATGGGCAAGATTGCCAAGAACCACGAAGATTGGTCCGTCCCTGAACCACCTCCACCACCAAAGAAGTGGGGCATGCTTGTCCTAAGCCCCGAAGACATGCAAGAACCTAAGAATTCTATTAAAGAGAAGGGTATTAAAACTAAAGACGTGAAGAATCTACCCCCTATTGAGAAGTTGTGTGAGCCTACCACTCACCCTCCTATGGTAGAGGTACACTCTCTTTTAGATTTCAATGCAAGTGACATTCCTCATGGTAAGCCTCTTGATCAATGTTTAGATGAGCTTGATAATTTTATTATGAAGCAGAATCACTTTAATGAGAGGATACAAAGTCAGTTGCATGATAATTCCCTTGCTATCAAAAGTTTGCTTGATGTTCTAGGTAGAACAGTTAATGATGTTAAATGTCTTGTGAAGCATTTTCATATGGTTCAAACTCAGCTTGATCAATCTTCTAATGTGCAAAAAGATTTGCTTGCTAATAATGCCAAACAGGATATACAGGCCTTCGGGATTAAAACCCGAGGGGGAACTAGCACTCAAGATCCTCTCTACCCGGAGGGGCATCCTAAGCGGATCGAGCAAGATTCTCAAATCCAGAAACAAGAAATTGTTAGCTCTCCAAAGAAGAAAAAACACAAAGAAGCTGACAATTCCAATGATCCAAATAGTATATCTACTTCCGATGCTGAGACTGAAGACGGTGCTGAGCCTGAAAAGGATGGTGAAAAGAATGACCCACCCGAGGCTCGAGAAGAGGAAGCACCCGACAAACGCAAGAAATACACTAGAGAAGACTTCATCGCAAGAAGGCATGGGAAGGAACGAGAACCATGGGTACAAAAACCTATGCCCTTTCCAGGTAAGTCTCTCAAAACCAAAGAAGAAGAGCATTACAATAAGTTTTGTGAGTGGATGAAACCTCTTTTTCTTCAAATTCCTTTGACTGATGCTATTAAGTTACCTCCCTATTCAAGATATATGAAAGATATTGTTACTAATAAAATAAAAGTTCCTAATGAAGCAATATCTACTATGCTTGCTAACTACTCTTTTAGTGGCAAGATTTCTGAGAAGCTTGGTGATCCAGGTATACCCACCATTCCTTGTTCCATAAAGAATGATTATGTTAGGACTGCTTTATGTGATCTTGGAGCAGGAGTGAGTGTTATGCCCTTTTCTATTTACAAGAGTTTATGTTTAGAAAAACTAATCCCTACAGATATCTCTCTTCAGATGGCTGATAAGTCAACAGCCGTTCCCATAGGTATTTGTGAGGATGTTCCCGTTGAAGTTGCTAATTGTTTAATCCTTGCTGATTTTGTTGTGCTTGACATGCCCGAGGATGGGAGCATGTCTATTATTCTTGGTAGACCTTTTCTTAACACCGCAGGTGCTATTATTGATTGCAATAAAGGAAAGGTTACTTTCAACGTGAATGACAAAGAACACACGGTGTATTTTCCGAATAAAATTGACAAGAGGCATGGCCTCAACTCTATAGAGAATATCGAGACCGTGAAGATTGGAGAATGGGATTGTCCTTTACATGTGCACCATAAATACAAAACCATCATGGTAGGGACAATGTCCATTAAAGTAAAGGTGCAATGATCAATTCATAAGAGGGAGTTTCGCAGCTTTTTGAACTTCGAAAAAATTTCAACAGTGAAGTTGTCAGAAAAATTCCAGAAAAAATATATTAAAAATTTCCATGACGGGAGTGACCCATGGGCACCTGGGGCTGACCAGGGGGGCCACCAGTGTCCTAGGAGGCCAGCTGGCGTGGCCTGGCCCCTGGCCGCGCCCACAGGGCAGCCAGCCAGGTAAGTCTTCTTCCTCCTCCCTCTTCTCTCTCCAAAAACACGAGTTCTGCACTTTGTTCTTGCGTTCTTGCTGCTCTCCGTCCAGAATTTCGATCTCTCTCTACGACCTATCATTTGAGCTGAGATTTTGGGCAAATACTCCTTGGTATGTAACTCCTTCACCCCCTCCAATTAGATTTTTGATTGGTGGCTTCATTAGTGAGTATTTAGTACCTCTTGGTTCTGTTCTTATGAGCTTGCATGCATGTGTAGAAATTTATTTTCCAAGTTTTGATGCAAGTGCCTTAGGTAAGTGAGTAGAGTAGTTTTCCTCAACTCACTTTGTTTAAATCCTTGTTTTTGTGAATTGTAAAAAAAAATCAGAAATGAGTTTCTTTTGAAAAGCAAAGGGGTGGCTTGGGAAGAAGAAACCCGAGTGCTCCGATCGAGTCACTAGAGCTGCAGCTTCGCCCTCGGCAGTTAGGGTGAGCTACAATGAAGATCATGTGCCCCTTGAGCTGTTGGAAGAAACAAATCCAGCATGCGCAATGATGTATCCATGCGATGATTTTCTTACAGCTGCAGGAATTAAGGAGGAATTTTATAGCCTTTGTGCCAATGCAGGTTTGACACGGCTAGCTTTATGTCGTGTGGTACAATACAAAAAACTTACCTCCTGTTTTGTTAACAGTTTTGCTATAACCATGATGCTGGAACCGTCGAGTTCAAACTTTATAATGATCTCATAATCATGTCTTTGGCACAGTTTTGTGATATAATAGGTGTGCCGAACGTTGGTCAGACAACTAAGATGACCATGCAGCCCTCCGGGTTGAGGACCCTCTTCAACTCCCTTTGCTGCCAGGAGGAGACCGATATTCGGCGCACAAAGATTTCCAGCATCTTGTTCCCACACCTCAGGTATTTTGCGTATTTTATTGCTAGAGGGGTGTTAGCTCGTGACAACACGAGCAACGGTTCTGCACCATACTTAGCCATTTATGCGAACGCCCTCTCTGGTAAGTTTGAGTACAACGTGGGTGCCTTAATTTCTCGGCATCTTGTTACGAACAGTAACAAAGGCGATTTATATGGTGGGGTTTACGCCACACTTATCCTTGAGTTTCTTGAGCGCGCCCCGCATCCTGATGATGTTCCCTTTTCATACGCAAGTCTCGATCTTGCGGCTATGAAGAGGCATAAGTTTGTTACCATGACTTCTCAGTTTGGTACCTTGATTATATTTTGAGGTTTGAAAGGACTATTACTCGTGAGATCCGTCTACCTGCACCACTTTTGTTTGATAACACTCACAGGAACGGATGGTCCTTCAACGAAATTCAGTTCGATGAGTTCTTGGCTAATTACCAACCGCATAACCCCATGGAGGGGGTTGTGCCCGACGAGGAGGAGCATGGTGAGTTCCCACCTTTCCAGGGAGAGACCTTCACCGAGCATGGCGAGGGATCTTCTTCCGCTTGGAGCGCAGGACCTTCCTCATGGGAGGATCCGAGGACTTCGGTGTACGCACCGGAGTGCTCCTACGACTCCTGGACTTACCCTTACCCCGGAGAAGGAGGCTCCTGGGGGCAGTAGCTGCTACCAACTTAGGCCAAAAGCCTAAGCTTGGGGGAGTACGTTCCCTTCTCACCTTTCCATTGTATTATCCGTTTTTATTTTTATTTTGCTTTGATCTTTTCGAAGTTTTTGCCCGTTCTTATTTGTTCTTTTATTTTGCAAAAACAACAAAAAGATTTCTCTTTTCTTTTTCTTTCGCTTAACCTTTGAAAAATCCAAAAATATTTTCTTTTTCTCTCTTTAGTTTGCTTTGTTGCAGAGTTCAGCTCGAGTCCGTGATGGCATTTGATTACATTTCCCACGTTCGGTCGTCAAGTGACAAGGCAGTAATGACGAAGATCGACGAAAGGGATGCAACAAGGAAAACTGGTATGAACTCTTTTTGTTTCTACTTTTGTACATATGCTTGTACTTATGAATTAGAGACCAGCTTGTAGCGACATAGTGCTATGTTTACAATGCTTTCCCAGTGTTCATGTTTCCTTTAAGGTCAATCCCAAATAGCTAGAGTGCATAATGTGTTGTTGAAATGATTTACATGCATTGCATTGTTCATGGTTTGGCATACTGAAGTGGTATTTCCCTTTGGAGAATTCTTGGATTGACATGGCACATGCTTACACATGTTTATGACTGAAAAGTCTACTATGCCTTGATGATCTTTGAATTTCAGAATAGTCATATCATCTTCATGCCTAATTCAATGTTACTTTGTAGCTCTGCATGATTATGACTGTTATTGCTCTCTAGTTGGTCGCTTCCCAGTCTTTTGCTAGCCTTCGCTCGCACTAAGCGGATTTCTGCTTGTGCATCCAAAATCCTTGAAACCAGTCTTTCCATATGAGTCCACCATACCTTCCTATTTGGCATTTACCGGCTGTCCTAACGAAGACCTTCTTGTACCATCTCGAAATTATTCAAAAGCACTCTTGTTTTGTTCCTTTGTTTTAGCTCATGAGGAAGTAGTAGGTAATTCATGACCGTCTTATGTTAGACATGTTTTATTCCGGGATTGCATGTCTAATTTGCAAACCCCAATACGAGGAGGGACTGGCATGAGTGCGCCCAGCTCACAAAAGATAGTTACAACCAACAAACCCTCCTTCACGCTTTGTCTATGAGAAATCACAAAAATTTAGCAGTGATAAACAAATGAGATTAAGGGGATGTGATCGTCTCCCTCTTGGGAGCAATTCCTCAAAACATGTCTACCGTAAGAGGCGATTGAGTTGTCTACTAGTGTAAGGCCCGATATGCGGTACTGTTCCAGATCTAAATGTTTCCATCCAGATCCGGGGACGAAGCACATATCGGTCCCACCGCGACATATGACGAAGTCATATGCCCCGGATTTCCAACATGATATCACAACACTACAGATACAAGGATACAACATCTCATACAATCGGCATACAACTTCCTCAATACAATACAACAGCGGAAGATACATGTCTGAGTACAGACTACAATCAAATGCCTACTGGCAAAGAGAAAAACATCGATCCCATAACCACACGGGTCCAGGCCCTCTGCCGGGATCCGCCTAACTAGTCGTCGTCGAGTCTCCGCGTGAAACGTCGGTCACCATACCTGTTGTCGAGCAAGAACCCTAAAAAGAGTTTGGGGGCAGTATCATGAGTACAGAGGTACTCAGCATCCAATTGTAGTGGTCATCTGACCCAGCAAGGACTTCATCACTCGTCATTCTAGGACAACTAGTAGTTTACGGTAAGGAAGGGGTAAGTGGTGAGGTTGCTGCCGCACTAGCATTTATGAAGTGGCTAACGATCTAGAGAGTAAGGTAAGAAGCCAAGCATTCGATGAGGAATCGCCTCCAACAAGTCTTGCTATCAACTACTTACGCAAACATAACACCTATCCTATCCTTGTCCTCCTCTTCGCATCCCGACGAAGAAGAAGCAGTCAAGGCACACACACACACGTTGATCAAGTTGTTAAGATTATCTCGGTTGTTGTTGTCTATGAACAAGGATTAGGTCTCAAGTCGTCCATAACCGTGGACACGGCTTCTCGAAAAGATTTAACCCTGCAGGGGTGTACCAACTGCCCATTACAAGGCTCCGCACGCACGCCCATCTCTCTCAGTTGCTACCCATGATAGGCAACCATTTTATGATTTAGTCCCAAGAGATCCGGAACGACAGGTCCCTCTAACTAACAACGCACAAATCCGGGTGGCCCCCGGTGAGTCGACATCCAACTCAAAAGCCGGCCGCGCTCTCGAATCGGCCTCTACCGTCTGGACGAGGTCGGGTTAGCTACCCAAACAGATGTGGGCAGCCCCCTAGCTTCCAGGTTTGTACCAACGGAAAAACTATGTCTCCGCTGGCCCAAGTTGTTTCGAAAACAGCTGGGGCGCCAACCAACACACACACGTTGCAAAAGGTAAAACCAGCTTGGGCCACCACTAGAAATGTTTGAAGCTAGATAGGTAAGAAAAGGGGACCCCATAAAATCCCACACGCGGTTAGGCACGCTCAGTCTTAAAACCAATACCCGGAACTCGGATCCTAGGTGACTCGAATGGAACAAAGCGTCGGGGCGGGATAGCCTAGACCTTCCATCCTTCGTCGAATATAGTCAACATTATAATAATCATATCATCAACAACAATATAATAATGTGATATCCCAAACCAAGGAGTAACTGGGTAACATCGTAGCATCCTAAGCATGCATACTAAGCAGGGGCTGAGCAACGAGCAATAGTAACATAGCAGTACAAGGTTTGCTGGGAAGGGACATGGCTGTATCGGTTTGAAAGAGGTTGTAAACATGTGGTAGGATTAAACATCGAACCTAACCTAGACTAGCATGCAAACCGCTGGTTGAAATAGAATGGATCATAAGTAATGTATAGTCCTTGCCTGTTGATAAGTCGGGCTCCGAAGGTGTAGTTGATCGCAAGCTCGCATCGTCTCCGAAGGTACCCGCGGAAGCACACAAGACGAAAAACACTTGAAAGCAATCAACGAGCAAGAATCTATTACTACGAAGCAAACACGAGCAAGCATCAACAAGAAGGCAACACGAGACATCGAACCTACCGTCGAGAGCGGTTACTAATAATTTAAGTGGAGTACTCGTCACACACGACGTTACCGCACATTTACGGTGGTTCAAGTTGTTTAGCTACAGGTGATCAAATCAACGGTTATTAACATGGCAACTCAAGCAAGCATGGCATAGCACACAAACATGGCAAGAGGTGAAGCACAAAGTAAACTATCTATGCTAGTCAATTTAAGTGAGGCACAACCTAAACATGGCATAACACTAAGTGTCGCACGATGATTAAAACATTTGGTACTGTTCTGTCCTAAACCATATTTTAGGTTGGTTAACAACAGCAAACAATATCATAAACACAAAGTACACGAAAAACTAATCAAGTTACATATAAAGAACACTCCAAACGGAGTTATGGTTAAAAAGATACAAGCAAAACAAGTTACGGACACAAACTGCCAACATCAGGAAGCACACTTTAGAGCATTGCATAAACAGAATAATCAATGCAAACATGCTCACAAATGATATGGAATTAAAGTAGACATGACAGGGAAGGCATGGCACAAAGAATCATGCAAAAAGGAATCATAGATCAAAAGATATTAAGCAAACAACATGGCATCGCAAAGTAACAGACTTAGAGAAAAACAGAGGTGGCTGTCAAAAACAGCAGCATAGCAACTTTGGAGCTCAATAACTATATGACCAGCAAGCATATCATGTCAATGCAATACATGGGATGAAAGTAGACATGATTCTTAACAATATGCAATTGGAATCACTCAATTCCGATAAACGGTCGCGACACACTCGTCGACCGAAGTTGCAACAAAATAACAGTTATCAGCACAGCAGCACATTAACAGCAGGGTAGCTACTTTGGAACAAGATACAATCATGATGCAGCAGGCAATTATGGCATGTGAATGCATGAAACTGAAGTAGAAACAATGCTTAACGCAACGCAAAAGGAATCACTCAATTCCGACGCACGGTTGCGAAGCAACCGTCGCCCGAAGTTTCAATCAAGCAACAGTTTCAGCAGCAGTTAATCAACAGTTTGCAATTAACGATCTGATGCCCTGTTTAGCACACAATTACACAATCAAGATGACCTCAAATGCAAATGCTCACAAAAGATGAATTAAAGTACACACAATTCTAAGCAACTTTCATTTTGGGGGCACGTTCATCCGAGCTACGGTTCTAGCGTTATTAACGTCGCAAAAACAGATCAGCAGAAAATTACACAAGGACTTAGTGAAAAACAGAGTTCCTAGACAGAAAAAAAAAGGAATGGGCCTCACCCAATGGCTCGGCCTAAGATGGCGGTGGAAGGGGGCAGGCCGGCCTGGCTAGCTGGGCCAGGGAGGCTGGCAGGCCGACCGGGGCGGCGAGGTGGGTCGTGGGCGCGTTGGCGGCCCCGTGGCTGTCCACGCGGCAGGGCGCTCGGGCTCCCCCGAGCGGGAGCAGCAGGCGGCCCTCCGACCAGCCTCCGGCGAGGTCTAGGCGGCGGAGGAAGGCGCGACGGGGCTCGGGGCGGCCGAGGACGCCGGATCCGGTGGCTGCGCGGCCGTACGACGAGGGCGCGGTGCGAGCTCGGGCCGGGGTGGCCATGGCGGCGGCTTGGGGAGACCGAGCTCTCCCGAGCGAGCGGCGGCGCCCATGGCGCTCGTGAGGGCCTGCAGGCGAGGGAGGGAGTGAGGAGGAAAGAAGGGAGGCGCGGGCGGCGGAGGAACCTCACCGAGGTGGGCGGCGGCATCCGGCAGCTCGCTGGCATCGATGGTGGCGCGGCCGTGGCGTGGGAGGTGGAAGACGGCGGCCAGATCTGGGCCTGGCGGCGGGGAGGCGGGCCCTGCGCGGCCCGGGCGCGGCTAGGGGCAACATGGAGGCTCCCTGGCCGTGGATCTGGCTATCCGACGGCCAGATCCGGCTGGGAAGCTAGGGTTTCGGTTTAGGGGGGATTTTGGGCGAAATTTTGTGTGAAAAGAGGGGGGGTGGCTGCAATTTTCCATTAGGGTAAACCCTAATTGGGTGGTGGGAGGCTGGTGGTCTTTATATAGGCAGGTTGGCTGGCTAGTTTACGCAAACGTCCCCGGTACCTCTCTCGCGCGTCCGATGATCGCGTTCGTGACCGCCGAGACTCCGTACGGACTCCGATTCCGACGAAATCTCGAACCACGCGCTCAGCGCGTCGAGCCCGTCGATCATACCTCACTGTGGTGACATTCCGACAACATTTTCCGGCGCGCTATAAAAATAACTCGTTTGATTATTAAACGGGGTTTTTCGTTCCATTGGCTGCGGCTGGTCTCGTGCGGTTTTCACGACGGTGATCGGGTGAAACCCGGTGTCGCAAAGGTCGAGTGTCAGAGTGGAAATGGTCGGTCTCCGTCCGATACGAGATAAAAGGGGGAAAATAATCGCCGATCGATAAATCCGGGATGCAAACACCGCAAACAAATCAGACAATCAAACAATTCACACCGAAAACAAATTTTTTTAATTTTTGTGAAATCTGGGCTGTTACAACTAGCATTCGTTGACAAAGCATGCACTTCCCAAAACACTTTTTATCTTTGTTTTCAAAACCAAGAGCTCTGGTACAAGTTTAGTCTTTGCTTCCTTTCACGGGTTTTCAACCTTTCCATCAAACTCCATGGTTCGAGAGTCTCCACCTTCTTTCTTCAAAGCACCAACTAGGAGAGCATAATTTTCATTCTGAGTGTAATGTGCATTGTCCCTAAGTATTACATTGTCTTTTGCATGATTGTGGTATTATTTATTCTGAAGTTCTTAGTTCTAGTCTCCTTTAAAACTCCGGAGGAGTTTCTGCATTTATGTTTTGCTTCACTCATGGAGGCTAGCGAAATACCACTCTAGTATGTTCAAACTTTGTGCATTGTGATCCTGTCTTGATTTTCAGTAGCATATTATTTGCTTTTAGTTGTTTGTGATTGATCACTTGATAGAAGGATTGCTTCGTGCATTTTCCTCATAGCATTGTTTTGATACTTTCTAAATTCTTTTCGTAGTACAGGCTTATATACATTTATTGAAGCAAAAGAGTTTGTCAAAGTTTTCTTTGTCGCGTTCAGTTCGTTGTACTGAATTGCTTGAGGACAAGCAATATGCTAAGCTTGGTGGGGTTGATACGTCTCAAACGTATCTACTTTTCCAAACACTTTTGCTATTGTTTTGCCCTCATTCTTGCATGGTTTGGACGAAACTAACCCGGACTAACGCTGTTTTCAGCAGAGTTGTCTGTATGGTTTTATTGTGTGCAGGAAAATGGATTTTTGGACGTCCCAGAAAATTCCCGGAAAAATACCAGAAAATTCACGCACCCGAAGGAGCCAGATGCCAGAAGTGGGACCAGAGGGGAGTCCTGGGGGGCCCAGACGCCCCTGGCGCGGCCAGGGGTGGGGCCGCGCCCTCTGGCCACCTGGGGGCCTTCCCCTCCTCTGGTACCCTACCGATGCTCCTATTTATTTCCGTGACGCGAAAACCCCAGAACAGAAGTCGTTTTCCCAGTTCTCGTCGCGGATCCGCCGCCACCCTCTGTTCTTCTCCGGGAGGGCTAATCTGGAGGCTGTTTTGGCATCCGGAGAGGGGAGATCATCGCCATCGTCATCGCCATCACCACTCCATCCTCCCTCCATGACTTCTCCATCCATGTGTGAGTAATTCCCTGTTGTAGGCAAAGGGGATGGTAGGGATTGGATGAGTTATATCATGTAATAGTTTATCAGATTGTTGGGGGCATGTTGCCTATCATCTAGATTGGTGTTTATCATCTTTGCTTCAACTTGTTGTTCTTAATGCTTGTCACTTTGGGCCCGAGTGCCATGATTTAAGATCTTAACCCTTTATGTTTTCATGAATATATTTGTGTTCTTGATCCTATCTATGAGTTGTTTGCACCTGTTATGGTCCGAAACTGGCGATCCCAAAGGTGACATCTTGGGACACCAAAGGGGATGGACTATAATTTGGGGATTCCATGTATCCATTGATTTTAATGCTTTGTTCCGGTGCTCTTTGACAGGAGCACCTTAATCTCCATAAGTTCCTTTTGGCCCCGTTCGTAGAGGGGTGGTAGGACAAAAGATGTTGCGCAAGTTCTTATTGCAAGCACGTACAACTACCTGTGGGATACATGCCTGATGTTTGATTTATGCCTAGATGATCTTTGCTTTTCTGTGTGCCTTACCCCAAGTTGATTACATGATGTGTCTTATCCATGCAGCGCCCAACCATCCATCTTCCTAGCCTACAATGTTTCCATTCTGCTGGTTACTAGTTGTTTACTTTTGTTGTTACTATTACCGTTGCTATCGCCACTACTACTATTATCGCAGTTGCTATTAATATCTTGTTGCAAGTAAGTGTATCTCAGGTGCGGTGGAACTGACAACTCCACTGTTAAAGCTTGTGGATATTCTTTGGCTCCCCTTGAGTCGAATCAATAAATTGGGATATCTTACCCGCGAAGACTATCTCGATCCCCTGCAGTTGTGGATTATCAACCCTATAGATCTTTTGATTTGCAAACTTTGTTTTGTAAATTCAAAAGGGGGCCATGTCATATATGCTTTTGGAGCAGAAAAGAGCAAGGAATTGAATGATGACATCCATTTTGTATTTTGTGCAAACAAAAATGAGTGTAGTTGACAAGCACTTGTACCCCATTCAAATTCCTTTTCCCTGTTGTTCTGCCTTTTCCAACTTCAGTGCATGATTGATCTTGCTTCTTTGATCCTTCTAGATCATGTGCCATGTCATCTTGATCATTGTCTCCATGAACAAGCCCCTAACACGTTGTCATATGAAAGTGGCTGGGATCCCTTCCTTCTGTTGAACCTTCCGGTGTCAACTTCCTTTGACATCTTCCGTCTCCGGAATTGATAGATTTATTTCACGATGCTTTCCTTAATGGCAACTTGTTATTGTTGATCATGCCATGCCATGTTGTTATGTCACTTACACCAAATTTAAGGCTATGACCAAAGCCATATGAACATTAGTAATTACATGTGGAGTCTGTTGACGTGTCGTCAACACCTTCATTTAACTTTTCTAGATAGGGTCACACCATGTCCAAATTAAACTTGATCATTCCATCCATGCTTGTGCATTTGATCTCGATGTTTACTTGTGGTGTTTCTCTTGCCGGTATCGTACGTTAGAGCATAAGCTTGCCGAGGAGACCTACGTGGAGCTGCTACGTCTGCTTCGTCGACTACTTACCCAGGCAAGGGGGTTTATATATCATTCCTTATAGCTTTCAGCTAGCTTGCCTAGATGTATTTAGAACGGTTGTTTGATCCTGCCACCATATATTGTTGCCTCTCAATTAAACCCAAAAAGCCATGCCCCCACATCCTAGCAAACCCTTCTTTGGCTATGTACCTTGCTTGCTTAACCATTGCTTAGTATGTGTAGGCTACTTACCTACTCCTTATATCCATTGCTTCTTGGTGATTTATCATGCTATTATCAGAAATTGGTTGATATTTATTATTCTGATGTTAACTTATATTTGACGAAGGATGGGAGACTGGGTTGTTCCCGCCGGGTGTTTTGTTCCATTCGAGTCACCTAGGTCCCGAGTTCCAGGTATTGTGTTTCTTGACGAGCGTGCCTAATCGTGTGTGGGATTCTATGGGGTCCCCTTGTCTTACCTACCTAGCTCCAAACAGTTCTAGTGGTGGCCCGAGCTGATTTACCATTTGAACCCGTGTGTGTCTGGTTTTGCGCTCCAGCTATTTTAAAACAACTTGGGCCAGCAGGGGCATGGTTCCTTTGTTGGCCCATCCTGTCCGGCTGAGGACCCGGACTCATGTGAGAATTTACCAGTAATCCAAACCTGCGACAGATGGTAGAGACCGATTCGAGAGAGCAATCGGCTTTTGAGTTGGATGTCGACTCACCGGGGGCCACCCGGAATTGTGCGTTGTTTGTTAGAGGGACTCTGACGTTCCGGAGTTTCAGGCGTTTACACAGCCAAGTGGAAACCGGGCATACATGTGAAGCCTATGATGGGCAGTTGGTACACCCCTGCAGGGTTAAATCTTTTCGAAAAGTCGTGTCTGTGGTTATGGACGACTTGAGACCTACTCCTTGTTCATAGAATAACATCAATTGAATCATGCTTTAAAAGTTGCCAACGTGTGTGTTGCCTTGATTGCTCTTCTTCGACCGGGGCGACAAAGAGGGGACAAGGTTGTGTTATGTTTTGCGTAAGTAGGTGGATAGAGACCTATTGATGCGATCATCAACGAGTTCTTGGACCTTTCCTTACCCTAACTAGATCGTTAGACACTCATATATGCTAGCGCGGCTGCAACCTGAACCACTAACTTTCCTTACCGTGAGAAGTTAGTTATACTGCATTGATATATACTCACCTCTTGCATTTTCTTTCACGCTATGTACAAACGTTTGGGCCCTCAGACTACTACTTCGACACGAGCACCGGCAAGTACTTCGTGGAGGTTCCGCTGGAGGAGGATGACGACGACTTCGTTCAGTAGATCCTGCAGTTGGGTTTCGACAATCCGCGGGTGGACAACATGTTTGTGTGCAGCCCTCTCTAGGGACATTTGGATCTTGACCGTACCTAGTCGTGTATGTCTTCTGCATGATGTTATGATGTACTGTTGGATCTTATGATCTCTGAGATGATGTAATAAATACCAGTGGCGAGTGTATGCCCTGGACTTATATATTTTATGTCGTAGTTGTTCATGCTTCATTTACCTGTTGTCGAGAATACGATAGCGATACGAGTGCGAGTATCGTGCATCGGTGGCCACTTATGTGCTTCTATCTCAGGTCGGAAGCGAAAGCGACTAGCTCGAGATAGTACCACATCGGGGGCCTTACACCAGGCGTCTTGTAGGCGCGGCCAGAGGGCTGGCCGCGCCAGCTGGCCTCCTGGGCCACTGGTGGGCCCCCTGGTCAGCCACAGGTGCCCCTGGGTCACTCTCGTCGTGGAAATTTGTATTTCTATTTTTCTGGATTTTTTTTGATAAGTTCACTGTTGACAAAATTTCAGAGCTCAAAAAGCTGTGAAACTTTCTGAAAACTTGAAGCGGTGATTAGAATTGTGAAGCTTCAAAAACATAAAAACTTGGTACAGCAAAGAGAATAAAAGCTACGGCAAATTAAAACATAAAGGGCTCCACTTTTTACCTATATAAAACATGCTAGCTAGCAAGGTTGATCAAGTCTTACCAACAAACCGGCGATATATAGAGTAGAAAGTTTCACCTCTCATGAAGTGATCATTGCACCTTTACTTTAATGGACATTGTCCTCACCATAATGGTTTTGTATTTGTGGTGCACATGTAGAGGACAATACCATTCTCCAATCTTCACTGCCTCGATATTCTCTATAGAGATAAGGCCATGCCTTTTGTCGAGATAAGGCCATGCCTTTTGTCGATCTTCTTCGGAAAATACACTGTGTGTTCTTTATCATCAACGTTGAAGGTGACCTTTCCTTTATTGCAATCAATGATAGCACCTACGGTGTTAAGAAAAGGTCTTCCAAGAACAATGGACATGCTCCCATCTTCGAGCATGTCAAGCACAACAAAATTTGTAAGTATTAAGCAATTAGCAACTTCAACAGGAACATCTTCACAAATACCAATCGGGGCGGCTGTTGACTTGTTAGTCATATGAAGAGAGATACCTGTAGGTATTAGCTTTTCTAAACATAGCCTCTTATAAAGAGAAAAAGGCATAACACTCACTCCTGCTCCGAGATCACATAAGGCAGTTTTGACATAATTATTCTTTATGGAGCAAGGAGTGGTGGGTATACCTGGAACATCAAGCTTCTCAGGAATCTTGCCACTGAAAGAGTAGTTAGCAAGCATAGTAGATATTGCCTCATTAGGGACTTTTCTTTTATTAGTAACAATATATTTCATATATTTGGAATAAGGAGGTAACTTAATAGCATCAGTCAAAGGAATTTGAAGAAAAAGAGGTTTCATCCATTCACAAAATTTATTATAGTTCTCTTCTTCTTTGGATTTGAGAGACTTACCTGGAACGGGCATGGGTTTCTGTACCCATGGTTCTCTTTACTTCCCATGTCTTTTTGCGATGAAGTCTTCTCTAGTATACTTCTTGCGTTTATCTAGTGCTTCTTCTTCTCGCACCTCGGCAGGATCATTCTTCTCCTTATCCTTTTCGGGCTCAGCACCGTCTTCAGTCTCAGCATCGGAGGTAGATATGTTGTTAGGGTCAACAGCGGGTTCTTCACTTATAATAGGATCATTGGAGTTGTCAGCTTCCTTGTGTTTCTTCTTTTTCTTTTTCTTCTTTGGAGAGCTAACAATCTCGTCTTCTACCTGTACTTGAGAATCTTGCTCCATCCTCTTCGGATGCCCCTCGGGATAGAGACGGTCCTGGGTGTGTGTACCACCCCTGGTCTTTATACCATAAGCTTGTATATCCTGTTTGGCATTATTAGCAAGAAAATATTTTTGCACATTGGAAATTTGTTCAAGCTGAGTTTGAACCATATGAAAATGCTTAACAAGACATTTAACATCATTAACTGTTCTATCTAGAACATCAAGTAAACTTTTGATAGCAAGAGTATTATCATGCAACTTTCTTTGTATCCTCTCAAAAAATGGTCTTGGTTAATAATAAAATTATAAAGCTCATCTAAGCATTGGTCGGGAGGCTTACCTTTGGGGATGTCACTTTTAGTGAAATCAAAAAGAGAGTGTACCTATACTTAGGGAGGGTGGGTAGGCTCACACAACTTCTCAATGGGAGGTAGCTTCTTCACGTCTTCGACTTTAATGTCTTTCTCCTTTATAGACTTCTTTGCTTCTTGCATATCTTCGGGGCTCAGAATAAGCATGTCCCTCTTCTTCGGTGGTGAAGGTGGTTCAGGGACGAACCAATCTTCGTGATTCTTGGCAATCTTGGTCATTAATTCTTCAGCATCATCCGGTGTTCTTTCCTTGAAAACACAACTATCCAAATAGGCTCTGGATTCGTCGGCACTACACCACAACACGAATGCAAGGGCAATTAAACTGCCGGGATAAGTCACTTCAGGGGGCAAGTAAACTGCCGGGAGAGGATTTCTCCCGGCAGATGGAGCTGCCACAAGAACGGCTGCCGGCAATAGGTTCTCCCGGCAGATAACTATTCCCGGCAGTTTATCTGCCTTGAAGAATGTACTTGCCGGCAGTTTTACTGCCTGCACAAACCATTTTACCCGGCATATAATATGCCATCATGTTTTTATTTGACCAATTGTCCTTGTTATTCTAGGCAACATGTGCCCAATTTAACATGCAATCAAAATACACTCATGCCTTATACAAAAATAAACTTCATTCAATAAACATGAACAGACAAAATACATTTGTTTTCAGATACATATATGAGGACGCTGTGCCACACAAGCAAACAAAATGAGTACAGTGGTTGTTGTGCCAAAAAAGAAACCAAAATGAACAGAGTAACTAGCCAATGTCTCTAGGTCCAAGATATAAACAAGGCATATTACATATTGACTATCACTCCACAAACTTGTAGGTCTTCCAAACCTCCAGCAACTTGTAGATTTTCCCAAGCTCCAGCAACCTCTGTATCTTTGAGGAACCTGCAATGGATCAGATGAAAACCACATGCTCCAGGCTTAATTTTGCGAGCAGCTCTATCAAACTTCATCGATACTGAATGAAATAAGCCCAGGCTGTGCAGAAAAGAAGTAAGAGACTTCATCTGTTGTCAACCTTTAACTGACGAATAAGGCTTACTTCTGCTGCAGCGTGAATCACAGCTGCAGATGCCACATAATTATCTAACCTAACTATAGAGCAGCTTACGAAAAAGGTTGAGGAATAAAATATGTAACTTAGCAAAGAGATTAAATCAAGAAGAAAAATAAATTGGGCAATGACATCCATAGAGTATCTCTGATTTCTCACATTCACCATGGCATAGGCGACCATCACTGACAACTCATGACTGCTTGGTTGGAAGTCTTGCAGAGAAGGGAAGCATAGATTATTTACTTATTTCTAGAATGTTATCTATCTCCTACTGCACAGCCCTCAGTGCATGCACTTGATTTGGGCATGGTCGACAGTGGACAAACGACGGCTACTCATGGAGCAGTGATGTTCCAAGGCGGGTAAAAGGGCACAGTTGCCAAGAGGGTAGGCTAAGAATATGTAATGAAGCAATCAGGTTGCACCCAAGACCAGACTCTTCTCGTGGATGTGTAGGTACGTAGAGCATGCGGTGGTGCCAAGATTTCAACATATGTTTCAAGAACAATTTGCAACAACTTCAATGAAATTTCAAGATCACGGTAAATCCAAGTTAACACTTCAGTTATTCATTGTTATTTTGTAGTGTGAGTAAAAATAAAGACGGCTGGTACAATCTGCAAAGAAACAGAAACTATATTGGCTATTAGTGTTCATCCTTTACTCCTTTTTAATTTGTAATTCTACAATAAATGTGAGTACAAAGGGTTTTTTAAATCCAAGCACTAACGAACATGATCTGTCCTTCACTAACTGAAAGATGGCTCATAAGGCATAAAAAGGACTACATGTCTCAGAAAAAACAAATATTCATTAATAGACTGGTACATTGTTAAAATTCCATCAAAGATACGTAAGCTTTGACCTAAGAACTGATAAGAGGAAATATATAGAAACGACATCTGGTATTGTGGTTATCCCGTACCTGAAATAGCATTGTGAGCTTGATGACACGGAATGGGACATGTGAGTCACCATAGGCAATCGACTCAACCAGAGCCAGTTTGTCCTGCATCTTCATTTTTCCAGAGCCAGCCATGTCCACCAGCATGAGCGTTCCTCCCACTGACGGCATATCCAAGATTATCTACACAAGCAACAGAAAATACAATACAGCATTACTGGCTTTTGTCACAACCCCAAAATTTCATGTTACATATTAACACTTCCATGCATGACTATCACAAAATCCAGGCATTGCTGCAAGGGATATGTATACTGCATTCCTGGCTTTTGTCCCCTAGTACAAACCCACAAAATACACATTCTCTGTAAATATAATTGTCAACACATCTTTGTCTTAAGTTTCACTTAAGTTTTAGCACACATATATACCTCCATGTTATAACTGATCTAAACACCCACTTCTAATATACACACTATATTTAGGACACATCAACCACCATGTTATAACTGGTCTAAACAGGCACATCTTTATAACCTAAATAGGCACAGTACATCGACTGAATCAAAACTTTCTAATCACCACACTTGACTTTATTTTTGTGCATCATCCAAAAGAAACCGAATGTACTCGTTAATTTGATCTACAATGAAAAATACAAAAGTGAGACTTGAGAGTATAAATCTTCCATACACTCGTACGTCAAAATAAAAATCAAATACTACATTGAGAGCTGACCCCAAGCTCCTGGACATGCATAAATTCAATTCAATTGGATTTTATGGCTCAATACAAGGCATACAAGCATCATCTTCCAAAAAAAGAATGAATCTTGAGAGGCGTACCTGGTGATGGATTTTCCTAGCTCGTGGTCAGTGGAGGAGGAGAGCACCAACAGCAGGAATGGCTTGCTACAGCTGCCGGAGAAGCAAACCAGCAGCGACCTACAGGGAGCCAGCCGATCTGGGGCAATACTGACCTTGACCTCCTGAACAAGGTAAGACAAAGGCCGGCGACCTATGGCGAGGATGGCGACGACCATGGCAAGGGAGAGGATGGCGCCAACCTGGGTGACCTGTGTCGAAGAAAGCGACCAGGGTCGAGGACGGCAGCAACCTGGGGTGAGGACGAGAACGGCGGTGCTCGTAGTGAAGCGCTCGGAAGAGAAAGATACGCCGCAAGGACCTTAGAGGAGGGGCGGCCACGAGGGACGAACACCGTCGTCTCCGTCAGAAGCCAGCCGCCCGCCGCCGGCCGCCATGGAGAAAAAAAATCCCTGGGAGGGAGACAGGCAGGGTTGGGCAGGAATAGGATTTCAGATCAGCGGAGGGAGTCGGTGCCGGAAAGCGCGGTCGTGGGTGGAGGGCGTCGGCGGCGGCGATGGTTGGGGACTAGGGTTGGGAAGAAGGGTTCGATTTGGGGGAAACTGGTCGGGGCGGCGGCTATAATTCGTTTGCTGCGAAAACAATCCCTTCTTGCGCGCGCTTTGGTCCAATTATTTTTCGTTTCCCGCCAGAGGACACTCCCGGCAGACATAGGACCGTGGTTTACTTGTGCTGGCAGACATAGGACCGTGGTTTACGACTTTAATAATTACCGGCAGTTGCATGCCTTCGTTTCTACACTTCTCCCGGCAGTTTATCCATCCTTAAGTATTTTTATCGGTAGTAATAAAATCCCCGGCAGATGATTTGCGTTAATTGCCCCCAATTAAATATTGAGGTGTAGTGCATGGTTAGACCAGCATAAAATACATCAAGAAATTCATTCTTTGGGACTTCATGTCCCGGTCTAACCTTGATTAAACTACAATACCTCCGCCAAGCTTTAGGGAGGTGCTCATCTTGCAACTGTTTAAAGTTATAGATTCTTTATAAAACAGCATGTTCCATATGAGCAGGAAAATATTGATCAACAAAGAATTAAGCTAAGTCCTGAGGACTCTTAATGGAACCATAGGGTAGTGCACCATACCATGCTTTTGCGTCTTCCTTCAAAGAAAAAGGAAAAAAGCTTAGCCACATAAAATTTCCGTATTCTCATCAGTAATAAATAAGCTACCTAACTCGGTGAGTTTGGTCAGGTGAGCTATACCATCATCATTTTCTCTGTCATACAAGGGGTCGGCTTCGAATGTAGATATAAGTGAAAGATAAACAGAGAAATCATAATCAGGATCAGTGATGCATATGGAAGATGTAGCAAATTCAGATCACGAGTAATCTTGTTCTTCATAGAGTGTTTTTAAGCAACTTCTTAATAGCTCCAGGGTCAGAGTCGGCACACTGTAAGTTTCCTGCAAAAATCATCATCGAGAATAACATAATCATCCTCAAGGAGTCTCTCCTTGAGTTTATCTAAATCAGGGTAACCAAAGGCTTTGCAAGTAGGAAAATAGGTAGCAGGAGTTTCAGTCTCCATCTGTGATGCAGCCTTAGCAATTTGAGGTTCAATGTAGTGACCAAGAAAACCAATTTCATCAAGAGTAGTGGAACCATCACCAAAAGTATCAGACATAGTAACAGACTCAGTAGAAGTAGCATGTGGTGGTGGTGGTGAAGCAAACTTACTTATAACGGAAGGTGAATCAAGCGTAGCATTGGTACTCAGAACGGTACCTTTTCTTGTAGTAGATGGTAAGATCGGAACCTTGGGGTCTCCTTTCTTACCCATAGTGAATGAAGTGCAGCAGGAAAAATACTTCAAGTAGACTTGTAAATAAAGATATGCTCCCCGGCAACGGCGCCAGAAAACAGTACTTGATGATCTTCAACTGTAGGGGATCGAGATAGTCTTCGCGGGTAAGATAACACAATTTATTGATTTGACACAACCGGAGCCAAAGAATATTTATAAGCTTTAACAATTGAGTTGTCAATTCAACCACAACTCAAATATACTTGCTTGCAACAAAATATTAATAGCAACGGGAATAATATAGTGGTAGTGGCGACAGCGAAACTAAAAACAACGAAAGAAAACTACTAGTAACCAGCAGGATTAAAACACTGTAGGCTAGGGAGATGGATGGTTGGGCGCTGCTTGGATGAGAGTGAACACATAATAGATTATAACACGGGGCAAGGCACACAGAAAAGAAATGATCATCTAGGAAAATATCAAACATTAGGCATGTATCCCAGAGGTAGTTGTGCGTGCTTGCAATAAGAACTTGCACAACATCTTTTGTCCTACCATCCCGCTATGAACGGGGCCAAAAGAAACTTATGGAGATTAAGGTGCTCCTATCAAAAATCACCGGAACAAAGCAATAAACTTAATGGTCATGAAATCCTTAAATTATAGTCCATCCCCTTTGGTGTCCCAAGCTGTCACCTTTGAGATCGCCGGTTCCGGACCATAATAGGTGCATACAACTCATAGATAGGATCAAGAACATAAATATACTCATGAAAACACAAGTGGTTCAGATCTGAAAACATGGCACTTGGGCCCAAAGTGACAAGCATTAAGAGCAACAAGTTGTAGCAAAGATGATAACACCAAAGTAGATGATAGGCAACATGCCTCCAACAATCTAATGAACTATTACATGATCTAACCATCCAATCCCTGCCATCCCCTTCGCCTAAAGCAGGGAATTACTCACACATGTGAAGAGAAGCCATGGAGGGAGGATGGAGTGGTGATGATGATGGCGATGGCGATGATCTCCCCTCACCGGAGGTCAGAATAGCCTCCAGATTAGCCCTCCCGAGGAAGAACAGAGGGTGGCAGCGGCTCCGCGACGGAAATTGGAAAAGTGACTCCTGTTCTGGGATTTTCCCGTCACGGGAATAAATAGGAGCATCGGTAGGGCACCAGAGGAGGGGGGAGGCCCCTTAGAAGGCCTCCTGACATGGCCAGGGGTGGGGTCGCGCCAGCAGGGCGCCTGGAGCCCCTGTGGGCCCCCTCTGTCCCCACTTTTGGCTCGTGGAAGCTTCGGGTGTGACGGGGATGTACCCCGGAAAATCCCATGGTCAGGGACCCTGGGTTAGTCATGAGAGGCACAGGTTGGACGATAGCTCGTCGGCTAACAAGAGGATACGTTCCTGCTCGATATTATTGATTGGAGATGGCGATTACAGGGAAGCCAAGGCTAGTGCACACAAGGCTAGGGTTACAGATTTTGTATTGCTTGATCTCGACGTCTCCCCTCCTAGCCCTTATATATTAGGCTAGGTCTCGGGGAGTCCGTCCTGGATTACAGATGAGGTTTCCTAACCCAGATCTTGTTTCGTATGGCAGGTTTGCACCTTCCTTATGAGTCGCGAACTCCTACGTCAGTGCCACTAGTGGGCAAAGGCTGGGCCCATGCGGCATCTCTGTGGGCCTTCTGTCTTCGGGTACACCGGGTAGGCCCATTCATAGGAGTCGTGGGGTCACCCCCCTCTTCAGTAGCCCCCGAGTGCCTGGGGGGCTCGAAGAGTCGCGCAGGGACTCGAGCCCATTCTTGCGTCGTTTTTAGGTATGCACGGTTCAACCGCGGGTCGCTGGCAGTCTGGGGCCATGACAAAACCTGTTTCGAGGGAATGCTAAGCTGAAAGGGCCCAAGGAGTCGACTGGTCGAGCCTTGGTGAATTGCACTAGTGGAAAATACCGCAGTAGCCCAATCAAACTCACGTCCCTCGACATGAGCTTGGAACACTGGTGTTGAGCAAAAGTCATGCCGCTGCAGGTCTTAAAGTGATCAATTGCCGCCAGTAAAGTTCGTAGCCTAGGCGCGTCCGCCCGGCTTTTTCTATCATGCAAGCGCATGGAAAAGGTTGGGAGTGAAATCGCTCTGCGGCAATTTCCAGCCCGGGCGATCTGCGCAGCGGGGTCTTACCTACACACTAAGCTTGCGTGGCATCTGGGCACAGTGTATCGTGTTCCAGGAATATGTATTTTTATCGAGGCGCGGAGCCTAGTAGATGATGCACCCACTTGTAATAAACAATCAAGTGAGTTTTAGCAATCACTCGCGGAGCTTTGTCGAGTGCTCGGGCGAGGATTAATGTAGAGGAGTACTTGCTCGGGAGGTCTTCGAGTGTTCGGGTACTTAGAGTTATGCGAGTAATGACTCGAGTATCGCCTTCGCTCTCGGGGTGAGGGAGCACACGATACTCTGGGACCGTTCGATCTGGCGACTGCAAGTCTGCTTATCTTGTGTCGTGGTGAGGGAGCACCCTATACTCTCATGGGTGCGAGTAATCACTCGAGCACGTTTTTTATTCTAGGTGAGGGAGCACCCGAGACTCTCATGGGTGCGAGTAATCACTCGAGCACGGTATTTTATTTAGGTGAGGGAGCACCTGAAACTCTCATGGGTGGATAGGCTCCCGATGGGAGTGAAATATATTTGAAAAAATGTATTTGAGTCAGTAAAGATGGTTCTTGCAGGCCGCGTTTTTATTTTTGCGCTGCCATTTTAATTTACCTTTTTCTTGGTAAGGATAATGATCTCATTGCTGGAGGACCGTCAAAGATGCTCTGTCTGTGAACCGTCAAGTCTTCATGACTGGTTATAATTATGGCTTTTGGTGGCGTGCTGCAGCCGTCTGTTGAGTTACCGATGCGCGCATTGAAGGCGCGCGAGATTTGACGCGTCCAGCGTACTGTGCCTCCCGTGTGAAGGTATCTTTGTCTCGGAATTCGAATCGCCCGACGCGCTTGTTCTTTGAATTAATTGTTGCCGTCGTCTGGGCTTCTGCGTGCTCTTGGGTTTGTGCTATAAATAGGCTCTTCTTCTTCGTCTAGCAGCACTGTTCGACCTCTGCTCATCTTGCTCCTCTTTCTCTTCCTCCTCTCATGGGACCCAAGCGAGGTGCGGGTATGACCGGCCGCGGCCGTGCTCGCCGTGGCCGCGGTGGTCGTACTCCGCGCTCCTCTCGCGGCGGCCGTCGTGGTGCACCATCGACGCCTTCTTCCTCGTCTTCAGAGGAGGGTTTTTGGCACTATGATTTCCTCCTACGCGTCCGTGGTCGGAACGCCGCTCGCGTTCTGCGTCCTTCTGCATTTTCTCCCCTTGTTTCTGAGCGTAGTCTGGATGGCCTACTTCTTCGTCTTCAGGGGTGTTCTCAGCCTCCTTCTTATGTTCAGTTGGAGACCGACAGTTCTGGCTTGATTTTCATTGGTTTTGGCTGGAATTTGTTTTCTCGGCGTGTGAGCTTGCGTGATGGTGACACTCTTTGTTGCTGTTTTGATGGCGAAGACACTCTTATCATCCGCGCCTTTGACCCGAGCAGCAATCGCATGGATCCGTACTGGCAGGAGACAAGCAGTGATGGTTCCGATAGGTCGAGGAATCCTACGCCTGCGTCTTCAGCTGCTTCCTCCTCCGGCGACTCTTCGGGTGGTGATGGTGTGCCGTCTTAAATTGCTTCCTCCTCCGGCTCTGGAGAGGACCTCGACGTCAAGCCACCGATCAAGCGGGCGCGCCAGGCGACCTTGTAGGACTGGTGGCAGCGGCGTCATCTTCGCCGGCAACTCGGGTGGAGCTGGAGAAGAAGATGGTGGAGCAGGAGAAGAAGCTGGTGGAGCATCGTCTTCGGTGCTCCGCAAAATAAGTCGAGCTTCACCTTTTGTTATGTCATTGACATCATGAGCTGGCTGCTTCGACTCCTCCTTTGTCTGTGATGATGCTCGTTGTCTTAGTGCCAATCATCCCAGCATGGGCACACATGTAGAAGTCATAATTCCTTGGGTGATTGATGTAGGCGTATCGGCTGCTTGTGTCTTTTGTAACTAGGTTAGTTCTCCATGTAATGAGGATTGCCTTCGAGGAATCAGAGCTGCCTTCTATCCAATGTACTTCGAGTCTTTTTTGTACTGAGAATGATCTTCGAGTCCTTGTAATGCGAACTGTGCTTGAGTCTTTTTAATGTAATTTGTCTTCGGGTCCTTTGCAACTGAGAGTTGTCATCGAGTCCTTTGCAAACGAGAGTTGTCTTCGAGTCCATCAAATCTGTGCACTGTGGGTTCTATCGGGTGCGCGACAGCGCTCCCGATGGGAGTAGCCCCCGAGGCTACGTTTGAGTCGGAGAGTCGAACGTAGGCTGAGATTTGTTTCCTTTGTCGTTCTACCGTTAATTTCTGTCTTTTATCGGGTGCGCGGCAGCGCTCCCGATGGGAGTAGCCCCCGAGTCTTTAGGTGATCGTTGGCGATCAGGTGAAGACCAAAGAATTGTCTGTGTCCTGCGCTCCATCCATATTTCCTCCGGAGTACTTTGTGTTCCATCTGGTTGTAGCCGTGTCTTCCTTTTGATTCCGGACAGTTTTCAGCGGGTGACGCTTTTCCGGGGTTTTTGCTTGGACCCTTTAGGTTTTAGGTTGCAGCGTCTCTCGGGGGGAGATGGTGCTCGAGCCCCCGAGTGGTTTTAAGTAGAGATCGCGTAAGCGACGATAGCGTCTCTCGGGGGGAGTTTTGTACTCGAGCCCCCGAGTGCTTTTAAGTAGAGATCGCATGAGCGACGATAGCGTCTCTCGGGAGGAGTTTTGTACTCGAGCCCCCGAGTTCTTTAAGTAGAGATCGCGTGAGCGACGATAGCGTCTCTCGGGAGGAGTTTTGTACTCGAGCCCCCGAGTGCTTTAAGTAGAGATCGCGTAAGCGACGATAGCGTCTCTCGGGAGGAGTTTTGTACTCGAGCCCCCGAGTGCTTTAAGTAGAGATCGCGTAAGCGGCGATAGCGTCTCTCGAGGGGAGTTTGTACTCGAGCCCCCGAGTGCTTTGGTGAAAGATCGCGTGAGCGACGATAGCGTCTCTTGGGGGGAGTTTGTACTCGATAGTGCTTTGAGGTAGTAGTATTTGGGCAACATCATTTTATTGCGTCGAAGGCTTACATGAGCTGCCAGTTGAACATGACTGGCGGGGACTATGGGTAGAACAGGCGTAGGTTCGCTACGTTCCATGGATTTCCCACGTCCTCGTCAGTCTTCGGGTTCTTTAGTCTATAGGCGCCTCCTCCTATGACTTCTGAGTTTATGAACGGTCCTTCCCATTGGGGGCCAGCTTGTGGACTTTCTCTTGTATGAGTCGTAGGACAAGGTCGCCTTTGTCGAAGGTTCTGGTGCGCAGGCGGCTGCTTTGATAAGTGCGCAGCTTGTCCCGGTACCCCTCTGACCTTGCTAGGGCTGTGTCCCTTGCTTCGTTTGCTGTGTCCTTGTCATCTTGTAGTGTTTCTTCTGCTTCCTCTTCTTCTTACCCCGAAATCCGGGGTGCCCCGAATTTGAGGTCATGTGGTAGCACTGTCTCCGACCCGTACACCATGAAGAAAGGTGTGTACTGGGTTGCGGTATTTGGGGTGGTGCGCAGGCTCCATAGTACTGCAGGGAGTTCTTCTACCCAGCTGCCCGCGGCCTGCTCGAGTGGTGCGAGGAGCCGTTTTTTGATTCCTCCGCATACTAGGCCGTTTGATTTTTCCGCCTGGCCGTTGGATTGCGTGTGAGCGACTGATGCATAGTTGATTTTGATGCCCAGTTCTTCGCAGAAGTTCTGGAATTCTGCCGCTGTGAAGTTTGTACCGTTGTCCGAGATGATGTTGTGTGGCACCCCGAACTTGGAGATGATTTATTTGATAAAATTTACTGCCGTGAAGGCTGTAGAGCTGGTAATGGGCACTGCTTCGATCCACTTGGTGAACTTGTCGACTGCTACTAGCAGGTGTGTTCTTCTTCCTTTTGATGATTTCTTGAGCGGGTCCACCATGTCGGGTCTCCAGGTGGTGAATGGCCATGATATTGGTATGGTCTTGAGTCTTGAGGCTGGAGCGTGTGGTCTGCTGGAGAGGTTTTGACAGGCGATGCAGCGGTCTTCTGCGTTTCTCATGGCTGTTGGCCAGTAGAGTCCTGCTCGAAAGGCTTTTGCCACGAGTGCTCGGCTGCTGGCATGGTGCCCGCAGGTGCCTTCGTGGATCTCGAGTAGTAGGGTTTTTCCGTCTTCCTCGTCTGTGCATTTTTGTAGGACCTGGGAAATGTTGCGCTTGTAGAGTTGCCCATTGATTACTGTGAAAGCTTTGGATCGCCGACTGGCGCGTCTGGCTTCTGCGACGTCCTGCGGTAGGGTGCCGTCTATTAGGAATCTGAGGAGCGGCTCTCTCCAAGATGGGTCTTCGGGTGCGGCTGGCTCTGGCTCCTCGACTGCATTGTTGGCTTCTTCATTAACAATTGGGTTTGCGGCTGCCACTTGCACTGGTTCACCTGTGTTGTCGTCCTCTGTATCTGCTTCTGGTCTGAGTTCTTTGATTGTGGTGATGATCTCGTCTATGTAGGCCTGGATGTTTCCACCAATCTGGTTTCTCATGAAAGCTTGCATCATTCGTGGTATGTTGTTCGTGCGTTGTTTAGACCGAAGGGCATTTTGGGGCGGCAGGGTGTGCCGCAAGGGGTGGTGGCCAAGGCGTGCTCTTCGTCTTTTTTCTCCATTCTGGCCTGATTAAGTCCTGAGTAGGCATCGAAGAACGATAGTAGGTCGCATACTACTGTCGAATCGATTATTTGATTGATTCTTGGCAGGGTAAAGTGATCCTTGGGGCAGTATTTGTTGACTGGCCTGTAGTCGACGTGCATCCGCGGCACGTCTGTGTCTTTCTTGGGGACCAGCACAGGGTTGGCGATCCAAGTGGCTTTCTTCATCTCTCGGATGAGTTGGGCGTCGAGTAATCGGTTGACCTCCTCTTCGATTGCTCTGCGCTTGAGTTTTGAGAATCTTCGTAGCGCCTGCTTCACTGGCTTGGTGTTTGCCTTGATGTGCAGTGCGTGTTCCGCGAACTCGCGCGGTACTCCTGGCATGTCGACTGGGCACCAGGCAAAGGTTTCCCATTCTTCGCGGAGGAAAGCGATGAGGGCAATTGCTTGCTCTTCCGGGAGGTGGGCGTACATGCGGACTGTTTTTTCTGGGTCCGTCGGGTGCACCTAGTGGGTGATCGTGTCGCTGTCGATCCTGAAGTCCCGTCCATACTCTTTTGTCTTGCTTCGGCTTGCTAGCGGAAAGATACTTTTGTCTGTCGCCATGGCTATTTCTGTGAGTTCTTGCTCGGCTCCGAAGGTGTCGAAGACTTTATGGTAATCGCGATCGCACTTGTCTGATTTGGTGAAGCTCCCGTTGACTGTAATGACGCCCGCGGATCCTGGCATCTTGAGTTTGAGGTAGGCGTAATGCGGAATCACCATGAATTGTGCGAATGCTGGACGTCCCAATATGGCGTGATACTGTGACTGCCAATCGAGTACTTCGAACTTGAGGGTATGTTTTGTGAAATTGCGTCTGCTGCCAAAGACGACTTCGAGCTCGATTAGTCCAAGAGAAGTGGCTGCTTCTCCTGGGACTACTCCGTATAACACGGTGCTTGATTTCTTCCATACTGATCGTGGGATCAACATCTTGTGTAGGGTGCTGGCGAAGATTATGTTCATGATGCTGCCTCCGTCCATGAAAACTATGTCCATGTCGTACCCTCCAATTTGGGCGTCGAGTACCAGAGGCGCGTGCCCCGGCCTTGGGACTGCAGGTGGGTGATCACTCTGGTTGAACGTGATGCTGGTTTCTGCGTCGTGTAGCTGGTAGACTTCGACTGTGTTTAGGTTCTCGGCTGCTCTGGCTTACAGGGTGTAGGCGTCCTGTTGGGCTTGCGATACCCTGCCTTCTTGGATCGTGCACACCTGTCCTTGAGTCGGGTTGGAGCGTCTTTCGGGACTTGGAGTCGGCGACTGCTCGGTTCGTCGGGTGCGTTTGGCTTGTCGTTGTTTTTCCTCCTTGAGGTTGTCGATGAGTTCATTGCACAGGCGGCAGTTTCCCAAAGTGTGGCCCGATCTGATGTATCCCCGGTCGTCTTCGAAGCAGTGGATCGTGCAGGGTCCTTCTAGCTGCTCCCTGGCCGTGAGTTTGCTGGATCCGGTGTGCCGTTTCCTCCTTGAGATTCGGAAGAACTGCGCGTGATTCGCCGGGTGTTCGTGGACTCGTGGATCGATTTCGATCCCCACGCTCAGATTCTGGTTCCTTATAAGGTTGGCGAATTCGTCTGGTCTTTGATCTGGGTCGTAGTATTTGCCGGTCTGAGTCTCAGAGTCGCTTTCCTGGCGGGCGATAGCATGGAAATCCCACCTGGAGGATCTCCCACCCCTTTTTGGTGCGCCCCCACCACCTGGCCGGCCAGGGCAGCCTAGGTGGCTTGCCCCCCAAGGCCAGGGGCGCAGGGCAGTGGGTGGTACTGCCCGGAACCTTCCGGAACCTTCTAGAAGCTTCCAGGACCTTCCGGGACCTACCGGGACTGTTTCGGGACATTCCGGACACTTTTGGAGCACTTCCAATACCTTCCGGAACCTCTAACGAATGTTCCGGAGCCATCTAAATGGGTTTCGGAGCCATCCGGGAAAAGGTTATTATGTCCGGTGAACACAACATATTGTTTAAGCTGTCCACCGATCACCGAAACTATTCCGGTTGATCGTAAACTTTCCCATTACCATTTTCATATGTTCCGGAACCACCTGGGACTACTCCAGAGTGATCCGGACATATCCTTAAATACCCAAAACTACTTTTGGTGCCCTTATGAACTATTTCATAAATCCCCGGAACTACTTCCGGTACCCGTATGAACTATTCTGCTTTGCTTCCACTAAACCTTCTACCATACTAGTATTCTAACAGACTACTGCTTGTTAAGTGTGTGACCCAATAGGTTCGGTATAATGCAGACATGACTCAGAACATCTTCCGGACATAGGTCAACAGCCTTTTGTCAATAACCAATAATCAACAGCGGAGCCATGGACACCCATGTTGACTCCCGCACATACACGAAGAAACTTCGAGTGAACCATTATGTTTAGTCATGTACCATTCCCTTTGCTTCGCGATATATGACAAAGTTAGAGGAGAGAAGTTTGGCACCCATGTGTAACAACTTTTGAACACAAGCCAATCGTTATCCTCTTTGCTCGTTTGTCCCTTTTCTCGTTATCGTATTCCGGTATCCCCGTGACTGAATCACAATGCGTCTGGCCAGACTATAATGGATACCGTCATACCGAGTGGGCCCGAAGTGAATATCTTCTTCATCGTGAAGGAGCAAATCCCTTCTTGAACTATCACAGTCACTAGCCACACCATCTGACATACCCAGAACTTATTTTACTACTTCCCATTTACGGGAGGATTCATCTAAGAACCAAAGCATGTCTTCCTGTGTGAAGCAACTCGATACTCTCATGGTCTAAGGAATTACGTATATGAAAACATTTCATGATATGACTTATAACGTAGTTACGATGTGATCTCTAAGTATATCATTCAATACTGGGGTCGGTTCAACATCATTGTTCTGCTAACAATATGTTCCCATTGCTACTGACATCCTTGTTACAAGAACAATGTCCATGATTAAGAAAACGTAATCATCAGTTAGCACATGAGCTGGTCTTAGAGGCTAAACCAGGAACTCTTGGTGTTTACATTTCCACACATGCAAATGAGTTTTCTTCTGAATCTCATAGTCAGGGTCATTGCAATTATAGCACAGAAATATAAACATTAATTACGAACGTGGAAATATATATATAATAACATTTTATTATTGCCTCTAGGGCATATTTCCAACAGTCTCCCACTTGCACTAGAGTCAATAATATTGTCAGTGCTTGAGCACTTTACACCTATGGCATACCGGTGTAATAAATGCCTCATTTGTGGTATAGACCTCATCTTCGGATCTGACGTTTCAGGCCCGTTTGTATCTTGCATATCTTCGCGTTTTCACGCTATCATAAAATTCACTAATTTTATCAGTTTAGCTTTGTATATGTTTGAATCATTTGGTAGGACCTTGGTTCCTTAGAATAAGTCCTGAAATCATTCATCAATGTTCCATGAGCTTCAAGCATCTAGGAAACCATACCATGTTCATAAATGAACTGATGATTCAAAATACCCTCCCTTGTTACTTCTTTAAGCAACAATATACTTAGCCTCTGTTATAGAATTCACCACAGTATCTAACTTTAACACAGTTCCTTCATACTGTGCCACCGTTATGTGTGAAACACATAATCCCAATTAAAATCGAAAATCGATCGGAGTAAGTTTGAAGACTGAATTGGTGTAACTGTTTACATCAAAATTCAGCTGGTGTAACTTGTTACAACAAGCTCTTCATTATCTCCATTTTTCCGAGAAACATATCTTATCTATCATAAGTTTAACTTTTCACTGTTTGTCCAATGATCAACATATTGATCACTTTGGTATCTTGCTCACAACCTTTTGTAGCGTTGGACATATCTGGTCGTTTTACATATTATGGTGTACATGATTAATCCAAACACACAGGTGAGTGGAATTCAATTCACGTGTTTTTGCTTATCTGTGTTCATGAACACCGATTTCCGCAAACAACTTTTCACGTTGACCTCGGCAAGAACATCCTTCTTGGCGTATTCATACTAAACTACTTTAGTATCATGTCAACATGTAATGTTGGCTTTAGCATGATCAGGCACTTACTATCTACATAGATCACTGTGCTCAATACTAATGCTATATTAGCCCAAGTTCTTCAACCGAAAACCATTTCCAATGAAGTCCTTATTCGTGTCAAGAAATTTATATCATTTCTAATCAACAATATGTCATCTACATAAGGTTTTAGAAATGTTATTCAGCTCCCACTTACTTTCTTGAATATTCAAGCATCTTCGTTATTCCTGATGAAAACAAACTCTTTTGGCAATTTCATCACAACAAAAATTCCAACTCCATTATGCTAGCTCCAGTCCATCACTGGATATCCAAGGCTTGCATCTATTTTAGCATCCTTTGAATCGACAAAACATTCCGGTCGTATCACGTATACGTCCTTTATTATATTTCCATGTAGGAACTTTGTTTTGACGTTCATTCTACCATATCCTATAAATGAGATATGTAGTAATTGCTAGTATAACCCGAACTGACTAAAGCATTTCTACGGTCGACACTATTTCGCCGTAGTCAACCTTTGAACTTGCTAGAAAGCAATTTTCCAACGAGTTGAGCTTTATGGATAAAACAATTTCATCCGAATCAATTATAAATCCATATATATATTCTTCAGACTTTTAGTCTTTCGGAGGGTCTACCAAGTTCAAAACTTGACTTACTTCCATGGATACTATCTCGGATTATTTGGCATTTAGCCAAATCCCGGAGTCAGGGCCCATCAACGCTTCTTTGTATATCACAGGTTTATCATTGTCGAACAATAATATCTCGTCTTACATATCATGAATGTTTGTACGAGTTTTGTCTAACCTGTGTGGTTCAGCTGCGCACTCCTCTGAAGATTCAACAATCTTTGACAAGTTGCACTGTCCTCCCACTCACTCTTTTTTTCTTCAAAACACATTGTTCTTAACAGCAAACAGTTTTGCTTTTGTGTAGTGATAGAGGAATACCAAAACTTTTGGCATAACCTTAACAAAGTAGCACTTATCTGATTTGGGGTTTTGAGTATGTCAAACATATGCCTCATATACCCAAATTTTAAGAAAAGACAACATGGTTTTAACAGTCCATACTACATCTAATATGGTGTCATTTCAACAGATTTGATGGTGCTCTTTTCAGTGTAAAAGTTGTAGTCACTAACACATAACTTTAATAAGTATAATGGCAAATTGATAAACGTCATATTTGATCTTACCGTGTCATACATGGCTTGATTACATCTCTCGAACATCTTACTCATAGTGATGTTCCGGGAGACGCAAGTTATGACACTCTTCACAACTCATCAGACGTTCGCTAAACTTGTAACTCAAATATTACTTTCTACAATCTAATTTGCAGAAGCTTTATTTTCTCGTTACAATGAATTTCTATTTCACTCTAAAATTCCTTGAACATTTCAAAGATTTCAGACGTATGTCTCTATTGAACAGATATCCACATATCTACTTCAACTCATGAGTGAAGATAGGGAATCCACTGCGCACAACTACACTTATTGGACTAGACACATCATCATGTATGATTACCAATGGTTTAGTTGCCCGTTCATGTATGGCCTATCAACGGTGTTTTAGTCACATTACTTCGAGACAAAGATCGCAAGCGTCAAGTGATTCGTAGTCATATGACTCGAAAGTCCATCACTTATGGAAATTCTTCATGCATGTTATGTCACTTGTGATAAACGGCAGTGCCACATCTATGTGGTATTTCTGTCAGTCTTGCGACGTTTAGCGTCAGTGTTATGGATGTTTAGTATTATTATCAAGATTCATAACATACAACCTATTCATAATGGAAGTATGGCCTTTACGTTATTCATAGCTTTGAACAACTCTCTTGCAACAAACATGATTCAAAATGATGTTTTGCAACAAGGCTAAAGTGTAGTAACAATTTACTCAACTCTAAAATAAATTATGAAGATAATCATAGAGTCAACACACGGTATAGTAAACCTTTTACCGTGTTCCCGAGCGTGTCAAAACTCATCATTAGCTAGTCGTAAAAGCCATAGTATTTCTTGCATCAACTTGCAACGATATGAAATTGAAGTGATATTCCGATGATCAACAGTTTAATCACAATATACAGAATCCACAATTAAGTGCTTAATCATGATTCCCAAGAATTACATCTCTTGAACAGCAATGAATTCATCTATAACTCTGTATGACTTTCATTTCTGAGCTGGATGTTCCAGTCTTCTTTCGTTTTGCCTTTATACGTATCATAGTTCTATTTCCAATGTCACTCCTACTCACAGAAGATCACACATGATCAAGGGTGGCGCATGCCATGGACTTTCCGGCATGTAAGTCTTACTAACACCCTATGGAACTTCCTTTCCCTTAATCCTCATCATCATATGATCAGTGTTCTTCTGGATCCCACACTTATCAGTTTCATTAAGAGCACAGTGAATATTTTCAATAATGCTTACAATCATACATTGTACTAGATATCTTATATCCAACATTAATTGTCTTACCATTGAAAACAATTTTTCAGTTCCATGAATATAACATAACTATCCCAAACTTTTCGAAGTTCGGGTTTCATGGTGGTGAAGACAATGCACTTAGCTGTGGTGGAATTCTAGCATTTTTGGATTATGGACGTAAGTCACATCATCCATAGCATCAGCGGGAGAGCATCAAAAAATTGCGATAGGACATGGTCCTTCTCGGCACTATTGAGGATAGTCCTCACAATACGGTACCAATCGTAAAGTTTTTACCAGATAATACAGTTAATCAAAATCAATTGGGAAGGTGGTAACCCGAGCCATTATTCTACAACAATAATGCAAATACTAAGACTTTGTTCATAATTAAGTTGCACTTGTGATTAATCAATTTAATTACTAAGTGCGCTCCCACTTAGATCAATATCTCTCGTAATTGATGCTGAAGTGATTCAAGATCCGACCCAATCGTCCGCCATTGATGTGACATCACTGATGACTTAGACTGGACCGGTAGGCCAACTTGCCAATCACGCCAAAGGTGATTCTTGTTCATCTTTCGATGGGCGTGTTCCGGTAGCAAACTTTTATCCAAACCGTCAAGACAACCAAGTGTAATGCGCTGTGTGTTCTTTTAACACACCCGCCTTTTATGCGTCACACACGTGTGCACCCATGTGACATGACCTGCTCCGGTGTGAAACATAGTATAGACGGTGCTACAGTTGGGAGAACACTATCAACTTGATATTGTTTTGCGAGAGATCACCCTAATAAAATACGACTACCGCGCATCAAACAAGGGTGCATCAAAGGGATAAACATCACAGGCAGTTCATAAAATTATGTGATATGATATAGCCCTTTGCTTCGTGAAGTCTTCGTAGTCTTCACGCCGTCGTGGTAGAAGTCACCGCGTTCACCAACTTTCTCCTTGGCGCCGGGAACATCACCCCGGCTTCCGGCATGTGCGTCGGGGTCCACCTCCGCATCGTAGATCATCACCTTGCATCTATCTATTGCTTTGCCTCGAGCTAATAAACAGTTCTGGCACGCAGGCCATAATTAAGTGACAATCATATGACTCCAGTCATCATGCCGTACCACGACACGCAGGTCGCGAATAAATATTACATAACATATAGCATCTCATACAAACACATTGCAAATCTTGAAGGCTATACCACATCACATGCATACTCTGCAAAAACGAGTTAGATCGCTATCTATATGGGTTGTTGCAAATTTTATCGTGGTTGCTAAGCAGGTTTACAAGGCAAACGAGAAACCCTAGACAAAACAAAACACGATACTTCTTTTGTTGCTAGTTTAACATACGGGGTGCGTGTAGCAACTAGTGCCACAAGCCAAACTTCGTTAAACGCGTGACCCCCGTGTGGATTTGAGTTCATAAAATCCACAAGCCCGTTCATGTAAAATTTTCTATAGCAAGACTAGGATGAGATCCAAGGAATTTGATGTAGTCCATGATCAAGGCAACCAGCATACTAAGAGCAGCATAGAAGGATCATGGTAAACCTCAAACCTTGTAGCAAAATCACATCATGCCGTCGAGCAAAGAAAAGATCACATGATAGGGAAGCAAACAAGAAAATCAATGCCTCATATCAACATATGATCTACCTAAACATGCATCTAATCAAGGATCGCTCATGATACCACTGTTGGGAAACGTAGTAGAAAACAAAAAAATTTCGGCCTACGAATCAAGAACCCAAGATCATCCAAGAAGATTGCATACAAGGTTTTAGGTCATGGCTCACCAACCGATGTAGCGGAAGTAGAGTTGGTGAAGCTCGTGGACGTAGTGGAAGTAGATCTCGCAAGTTCTCCCACGAACAGTCCCTCGATCAATCCCACGAACAAGTCCCGCGATCTAGTCCCACGGACAAGTCCCATGAACAAGCTCCTCGAAGAAGGGTCGAAGGTACGACCCCTCCATTAGTATCCACACATCCCGTAGCAGCAATCCAGCAGCGCTCCGCCGTCCAGAGATGAACGCCACCGAGAAAACTAGAGGGAGAAAACCCTAACGGATTCCGATCTAGAACAACGTCTAAACCGGGGTCTAAAAGTGGAGCAACGGGGTTTAGAGGAGGGAGGGTGGCGCATAGGCCTTGGGGATTGATTGTGTGTGTCTTCCCCCACCCTTGGCTCACCTTATATAGGTGGCCAAGGGGCCTAGGGCGCAGCTCAAGGAGGTTTGGGAGTCCAACTTGGACTCCCAAGCCTTCCAAACCTACACATACCTTCCCACCGGAAACCTTCCATAATGGTATTTGGAAATCCCACCTGGAGGATCTCCCACCCCTTTTTGGTGCACCCCCACCACCTGGCCGGCCAGGGCAGCCTAGGTGGCTTGCCCCCTGTAAGGCCCGATATGCGGTACTATTCCAGATCTAAGTGTTTCCACCCAGATCCGGGGACGAAGCACATATCGGACCCACCGCGACATATGACAAAGCCATATGCCCCGGATTTCCAACATGATATCACAACATTACAGATACAGGATACAACATCTCATACAATCGGCATACAACTGCCTCAAATATAATACAACAGCGGAAGATACATGTCTGAGTACAGACTACAAGCAAATTCCTACTGGCAAAGAGAAAAGCATCGATCCCATAACCACACGGGTCCAGGCCGTCCGCCGGGATCCGCCTAACTAGTCGTCGTCGAGTCTCCACGTGAAACGTCGATCACCATACCTGTTGTCGATCAGAACCCTGAAAAGAGTTTGGGGGTAGTATCATGAGTACAGAGGTACTCAGCATCCAACTGTAGTGGTCATCTGACCCAGCAAGGACTTCATCACTCGTCATTCTAGGACAACTAGTAGTTTACGGTAAGGAAGGGGTAAGTGGTGAGGTTGCTGCCGCACTAGCATTTATGAGGTGGCTAACGATCTAGAGAGTAAGATAAGAAGCCAAGCATTCGATGAGGAATCGCCTCCAACAAGTCTTGCTATCAACTACTTACGCAAACATAACACCTATCCTATCCTTGTCCTCCTCTTCGCATCCCGACGAAGAAGAAGCAGTCAAGGCACACACACACGTTGATCAAGTTGTATTAAGATATCTCAGTTGTTGTCGTCTATGAACAAGGAGTAGGTCTCAAGTCGTCCATAACCGTGGACACGGCTTCTCGAAAAGATTTGACCCTGCAGGGGTGTACCAACTGCCCATTACGAGGCTCCGCACGCACGTCCATCACTCTCAGTTGCTGCCCATCACAGGCAACCATTTTATGATTTAGTTCCAAGAGATCCGAAACGACAGGTCCCTCTAGCTAACAACGAACAAATCCGGGTGGCCCCCGGGGAGTCGACACCCAATCCAAAAGCTGGCCACGCTCTCGGATCGGACTCTTCCGTATGGCCAAGGTCGGTAAGTCACACCTGAATATTCAGGGGACCCCTAGCTCACCAAGTGTGGACCAGCGAGAGAAACTATGTCTCCACTGGCCCGGGTTGTTCTAAAAGATATCTGCTAGGAGCGACCCGACAAGATATATATGCATGTTTTCAAATGGTAAATCAGCTTGGGCCACCTCTAGAAATGTTTGAAGCTAGATAGGTAAGAAAAGGGGACCCCATAAAATCCCACACGCGGTTAGGCACGCTCAGTCTTAAAACCAATACCCGGAACTCGGATCCTAGGTGACTCGAATGGAACAAAGCGTCGGGGCGGGATAGCCTAGACCTTCCATCCTTCGTCGAATATAGTCAACATTATAATAATCATCATATCATCAACAATAATATAATAATAATAATGTGATATCCCAACCCAAAGAGTAACAGGGTAACATCGTAGCATCCTAAGCATGCATACTAAGCAGGGGCTGAGCAACGAGCAAAAGTAACATAGCAGTACAAGGTTTGCTGGGAGGGGACATGGCTGTATCGGTTTGTAAGAGGCTGTAAACATGTGGTAGGATCAAACATCGAGCCTAACCTATACTAGCATGCAAACCGCTGGTTGAAATAGAATGGATCATAAGTAATGCAAGTCCTTGCCTGTTGATAAGTCGGGTTCCGAAGGTGTAGTTGATCGCAAGCTCGCATCGACTCCGAGAGGTATCCGCGGAAGCACACAAGACGTAAACACTGGAAAGTAATCAACGGTGCACCACTATTACTACGGAGCAATACAAGAGCAAGCATCAACAAGAAGTAACACGAAACATCGCACCTACCGTCGAGAGCGGTTACTAACAGTTTAAGTGGAGTACTCGTCACACACGAAGATACCGCACATTTACGGTGGTTCAAGTTGTTTAGCTATAGGTGATCAACAAAGGTTGTTAACATGACATCTCACTCAAGCATGGCAAAGCACACAAACATGGCAAGAGGTGTAGCAAGAATTAAACTATGTGATCTAGTCAATTTAAGTGGGGTGAAATCCTAGACATGCAAACTATTGCGGACCCCACGATAAATATTGCATTTGGTACTGTTTTTACCTAAACAATATTTTATTATTTTTATTAGCAAGCAAGAACAGCAAAACACAATCTACATGCAATTCTAGTCAAGTTACATATAAAGAACATTTTAAACAGAGCAACAGATAAAAAGTTATAGCAGTTACAGCTTACAGTGGCAAGCAGTGTAATTAGCAGACAAACAACAGGTAAACAAAGTCAAACATGGCAACAAGCAACAAATTATTAATCTACATGCAATTCTAAGCAACTTTCATATTAAAAGCGTTGCGATCGGAGCTACGGTTAAAAAGTTACGGGCACCGCAATAAAACAACTAAAACTGCCTAATTAAATAAAAAAAACAACTAACAGAAAAAAAACTAACTGGGCCGAAATCTACTAGGCCCAACTAACTAAAAAAAATAAATAACAGAAAAATAAAAAAAATAAAACAGGCAGCTCACTTGGGCCGGCCCAGGCCTGGAGGGGCAATGGCGCGCTCGGCCTGGCGGTTGAGGCGGCCCACCTGGCCGAGGCGGATCCCCCACGCCCGATCCAGATCGGATCGAGGCCGTGGCTGGCGGCGGCCGGCGGCAGCCCTGCCGGCGAGGCGTGCGGCGCAGCTCGGGCCTTGGGGGGCGTCGAGGAAGGCGGGAGGGGGTGCGGAGCTCCAGGGCGGCCGGAGGAGACCTGCCCGGCCGGGGAAGGAGCCGGCGGTGAGAGCCCCGCCGTGAGCTCGGCTGGCCCCGAGCCATGGCCATGGCGGGCGGCCCCTGCATCGAAGGAGAGAGGGAAGAGGTGAGGCGGGGAGGAGAGAGGAGGAGAAGGGGCGTGGGAGGAGAAGGAAGGGCGCGGCGGCGCCGGTGGCCTGCTGGGTGCTCGCCGGAAGCGGGCGGCGCGGCGGCCTCGGCTGGGCGCGGGCGTCCATGGGAGGAGAGAGAGGAGAGAGAGAAGGTGGGTGGCTGGGAGCTCTCTGGGCCGTCAGATCGCGAGATCTGACGGTCCAGGATGGACCTGGCTAGAATTTGGTACAAAAATGGGCAAAATGCGAAAATTGGGGGAAAAACAGGGGGGTGGCTGCAAAATTGGCTCAGGGAAACCCTAAAATGGGTGGAGGTGTGGTGGTCTTTATATAGCATGGGTGGCTGGCAGTTTGCAAAATCATCCCCGGTTTTTCTCTCGGGCGTGCGGTGCTCACGTTTCTGACCGCCGGGGGTCCGCAGTACCTCCGATTTGGGTAAAACTTCGAACTGCGCGATCAGTGCGTCGAGCCGGAGGCTTTCACCTCGCGCTGGAACCGTTCCGAAAACACTTTCCGGCGGGCTATAAAAATATCCCGTTTAATTATTAAACGGGGTTTTTCGTACAGTTGGCTGCGGCTGGTCTCGTGCGGTTTTCGCGACGGTGATCGGGTGAAACCCGGTGTCGCAAAGGTCGAGTGTCAGGGTGGCAAGGGTCGGTCTCCGTCCGATACGAGATAAGAGGGGGGAAAATAATCGCCGATCGATAAATCGGGGATACAAACACGGCAAACAAATCAGACAATCAAACAATTCACACCGAAAACAAAAATTTTATTTTTGTGAAATCTGGGCTGTTACACCCCCCAAGGCCAGGGGCGCAGGGCAGTGGGTGGTACTGCCCGGAACCTTCCGGAACCTTCTAGAAGCTTCCAGGACCTTCCGGGACCTACCGGGACTGTTTCGGGACATTCCGGACACTTTTGGAGCACTTCCAATACCTTCCGGAACCTCTAACGAATGTTACGGAGCCATCTAAATGGGTTTCTGAGCCATCCGGGCAAAGGTTATTATGTCCGGTGAACACAACATATTGTTTAAGCTGTCCACCGATCACCGAAACTATTCCGGTTGATCGTAAACTTTCCCATTACCATTTTCATATGTTCCGGAACCACCTGGGACTACTCCAGAGTGATCCAGACATATCCTTAAATACCCAAAACTACTTTTGGTGCCCTTATGAACTATTTCATAAATCCCCGGAACTACTTCCGGTACCCGTATGAACTATTCTGCTTTGCTTCCACTAAACCTTCTACCATACTAGTATTCTAACAGACTACTGCTTGTTAAGTGTGTGACCCAATAGGTTCGGTATAATGCGGACATGACTCAGAACATCTTCCGGACATAGGTCAACAGCCTTTTGTCAATAGCCAATAATCAACAGCGGAGCCATGGACACCCATGTTGACTCCCGCACATACACGAAGAAACTTCGAGTGAACCATTATGTTTAGTCATGTACCATTCCCTTTGCTTCGCGATATATGACAAAGTTAGAGGAGAGAAGTTTGGCACCCATGTGTAACAACTTTTGAACACAAGCCAATCGTTATCCTCTTTGCTCGTTTGTCCCTTTTCTCGTTATCGTATTCCGGTATCCCCGTGACTGAATCACAATGCGTCTGGCCAGACTATAATGGATACCGTCATACCGAGTGGGCCCGAAGTGAATATCTTCTTCATCGTGAAGGAGCAAATCCCTTCTTGAACTATCACAGTCACTAGCCACACCATCTGACATACCCAAAACTTATTTTACTACTTCCCATTTACGGGATGATTCATCTAAGAACCAAAGCATGTCTTCCTGTGTGAAGCAACTCGATACTCTCATGGTCTAAGGAATTACGTATATGAAAACATTTCATGATATGACTTATAACGTAGTTACGATGTGATCTCTAAGTATATCATTCAATACTGGGGTCGGTTCAACATCATTGTTCTGCTAACAATATGTTCCCATTGCTACTGACATCCTTGTTACAAGAACAATGTCCATGATTAAGAAAATGTAATCATCAGTTAGCACATGAGCTGGTCTTAGAGGCTAAACCAGGAACTCTTGGTGTTTACATTTCCACACGTGCAAATGAGTTTTCTTCTGAATCTCATAGTCAGGGTCATTGCAATTATAGCACAGAAATATAAACATTAATTACGAACGTGGAAATATATATATAATAACATTTTATTATTGCCTCTAGGGCATATTTCCAACAGGCGGCGGGTCGTCGAGTGGTCGGCGAGCGCGTGGCTGTGTAGTTCGACTCGTCGAGTGGGGTCTCTTCGTAGAATCCTCGCGCCTGTCTTCTGGGTCGTCGATTTCTTCCTCGTTGGCGATGATCTTGGCTATCGCTGATATCGATCTCGGAGTCGGTGTCTTGTTGTGCGGCGGGTGCCTGGGTGGCAGTGGGTCGTCGAGTGGTCAGCAGGTCCTCTGCTTCGTGCTGCAGCTCGTCAATCGGGATCTCCATGCGGAACCCTTGCGCCTTTCTTTTGGGTCGTCGAATTCTCCTTTGCTGGCGGTGGGCTCGATTGCCGCCATAGTGTTGGTCTTGGCACGGCTGCAGGCTGAGCGATCTCGCTGGGGCGGTAGAGATATTTGCCGTGATCTTGAATTCTTCGGGTGGATTGCATCTGGTTCTTGCTCTTGAGTTGCGGCTTGCTGTAGACGAAACCGCCGAGATCGTAATTCCAACCTGTGCAGTTCCCACAGACGGCGCCAATTGAAGGGGATGTACCCCGGCAAATCCCATGGTCAGGGACCCTGGGTTAGTCATGAGAGGCACAGGTTGGACGATAGCTCGACGGCTAACAGGAGGATACGTTCCTGATCGATATTATTGATTGGAGATGGCGATTACAGGGAAGCCAAGGCTAGTGCGCACAAGGCTAGGGTTACAGATTGTGTATTGCTTGATCTCAACGTCTCCCCTCCTAGCCCTTATAACTAGGCTAGGTCTCGGGGAGTCCGTCCTGGATTACAGATGAGGTTTCCTAACCCTGATCTTGTTTTGTATGGCAGGTTTGCACCTTCCTTATGAGTCGCGGACTCCTACGTCGGTGCCACTAGTGGGCCAAGGCTGGGCCCAGGCGGCATCTCTTTGGGCCTTCTGTCTTCGGGTATACCGGGTAGGCCCATTCATAGGAGTCGTGGGGTCACCCCCTCGTCAGGGTGCGTGGATTTTTTCTGAATTTTCCTGGAATTTTCTGAGATACCTAAAAATCCACTTTCCTACACACAATAAAACCATACAGGCAACTCTGCTGAAAACAACGTCAGTCCGGGTTAGTTTAGTTCAAATCATGCAAGAATGAGGTCAAAAGAAAAGCAAAAGTGTTTGGAAAAGTAGATACGTTTGAGACGTATCACGTATCAACATCCCCAAGCTTAATTCCTGCTTGTCCTCGAGTAGGTAAATGATAACACAGATAATTTATGTGGTGACATGCTAATACACATATAAGAACTTTCAAAGTAAAGCAAGTAAGATATGCAATTCAAGTCAAGACAATGACAACCAAGAGTCTATATTAGTATTGAAACTAGCAAACTAAGACCATAAAGGTGCAAGAGCTCTCGCTGTCCGTGACTCGGATGTCTCCAAATGGTGTTTGCGTGCGAGAAGTGGGAGATGGGTTTAGATCATATAAAATACTATATAGTTTAATTGAGAACTCAATCTATTAAAACTTCACACTTGGTCTCCTTCGGAATCTTATTTTGACTCGTTACGAGACCACTAGTCAGGCACAAGTCAAACTAATCCTCTCCCTTTCGACTTTGAGCACTCATGCAATGGATGATTGCAAGCAACATATGTTGGCACTTAGGATGGCAAAGAGAAAAATGATGGTGAAGGATGACAAAAAGGTGTGAAAGGCTCACGTCAATGAGTACAATCATAGGCGAGAGAAAGCCAAATGATAGAAATGATGTGAGGAGTAGGGATTCCCATGCAACGGATGCACATATGAGCTAAGGTAAGCTCTCCAATGGAATTAGTGGGGGTGCATCCAACTTACTTTCTCGTGAATACCTATATATCATTTGAGGAGGCTCATCCTTCGAATATGCAAGCCAAGTTATATAGTGTAAGGATCCCCACTTAGTTATTAATACGTCCCAAACGTATCTATAATTTCTGCTTGTTCCATGCTCTTTTAGGTGACATTGCATGTGTTTTGCTACACTTTCATACCTTTTTAGACATATTTGGACTAACCTACTAACTCAGTGCACCCAATGCCAATTTTTGTCTGCTGATGTCTGTAATTTGCAGGTCTTTACCCATATTTACAGATCTCCAAAAATTCCAAAAAAATCAGATAAAAAATCAGCAGGGCGGAAGCTTCCGGATCACTGAAGGAGAGCCGGAGGGGGGCCAGGGCCCACCCAGGCGACCACCTGGCACGACCCCCTCCTGGTCCCACCACTAGGGCGCCTGGGAGGTGGGTCCACCCCCTGGTGTCCCCTTCGGCCTATTTTTACCCCTCGCTCTGAAAACCCTCGCAGAGAGCCCCGCATTACGATTTTCACCTTTGTTCCGGCACCGCCGCGCTTCCAAGATCGGGACCATCAGAAGACCTCTTCCCGGCACCCTGCCGGAGGAAGGATTGACCTCTTGGAGCTTCTCCACCACCATGAGCGCTTCCCGGATGTGCCGTGAGTAGTCCCCCTTGCACCATGGGTCCATGACCAGTAGTTATGTGATGTCTTCTCTCCAATCGTGTGCTTCAATTCTTAGTCCTTGTGAGCTGCCCTACATGATCAAGGCATCTATGTAATTCTTTTTGCTGTTGCTATGTTGAGTTTGATGGGATCCGATGGATTATGAGATTATGTTCAGATTATGATGAGTTATATATTTGGTTCTCCTTTTATATTTTGTTCTTGAGTAATTCTTGCATGTTCTCCGTTGCTTTTTATTGCTTTGGCCAAGTAGTAGATAACAACTGAAAGAGGGAGCGTTTATGCTTTATTGTGGGTTCATGCCCCCCCCCCGATGTCTAGCTTGAGTGACAGAAACATGAGACTAGGGGATGTGTTGTTGCCACCAGGGAGAAAACAACGGTGCTTGTAACTGTGGTTGCAAGGATTGTTTACCTTACGCAAAGTTTATTAATGTAGTTGTTTGTTGCTTTGAATATATACTTTGGGTGGGGCTCGCAACTTAATACCAGCGAGATGTTCTGGTTAGATATCTCAAGGTGGATGATTAGTGAGTAGATGCAGTTGGATTTCGGTCTACTTGTCTTGGCGTACTGCCCATACTTTTGAGCCTCTAACTTTCTTTGCAGTATAATTAGCATTGCGGTGCGTTTATAATTCTGTCAATTGCCCAAGTGTAATTTGTTTACTCAGCTTAGCTATTTTATCGTTTTTTGGGAGAGAGACATCACTAGTGAATATCATGGGACCCCGGTCCATATTTCCTCCACTATTTTCCACTTTATTTCTTTTCAGTTGCAATCACTATCATTATTATCCCCTTGAGTTTTGTTCCTTTGTAAAAGACAAGGCCGGAGAGATTGACAACCTGTAACAGGCCGGTATTTTCACCCAAATTAAAAAAATTGTTTGTTGCATTATTTTGTTGATTGGTAGATTTTTTTGTAGTATTTGCTTTGCCGATTTATTAATCGGTGATTATATTTCCCCCTCCTTATCATACCGGCATGCATGACCAAACCTTTCCACCATGGCACACGACCTTTGCGACACCGGGGTTTCACCCGAGCACCGTCGCAACTTCCGGCACAAGACCAACCATCGCCAACGGAACGGAAAACCCCATTTATTAAATAAATAGATTATTTTATCGGGTGGGTTTTGTCGTTCTCAATTCTGTGCGAAACGATGTAGACAACGTCAGTTCGGTGCTTTGAGGCGGTGTTTTGAATTTTGCGTGATTCCGACTTCGTTGGGTAGGTGAACGTTCGGATGTGCCAGGCATAGTAGTCGTTGTACTCCGAGGGGCGTATTTACAAAATGTCATGCGAGATATTAGCTGACCTCCCATATTTCCCTCTTATCTTCTAAACCAAGCCCACCCAAAATCTGGCCCAAAACCCCCTCTAACTAGTCCATTTTTGTAACACCCTTGGAGTCTGTAACAGTAATCACCCTCATTGTTGGTCATCACTGTTAGCTAATCACTTTTACTCTCCTTGCCTTGATCAAAGTTTGCAGTTGATCATATTCATAACCACGATGGTTGATATTCAAAACAAATGCCCAATGCACTTTGAACACTTGGAATAAACTCAAAACCCAAAACCCCATTTGGTGGATAAAAAAAACAATGTGGCAAATAAAACTTTGTCCAAAAATTATGGAAACAATTTTGTTAAATGTCTAAAAACCAGTTGGCCATGTTAAACTAACATTGGGCTTTTATTGCAATGATCAATAATAATAAAAAATTCAACCAATAGTTTAAACAGTTCAATTTAACCATTTATTATTTAAATAAAATACTAAATGATTTGTATAATTCCCCAAACTTTTTGTAGCAGTAGTATAAAGTGCAACCCTAATTATGGGACAAGTTCCATATTTTACAAAAATCCAAAAACTAACTAAATAAATACAAACAAAAAGAATAGAGAAAGGGAATAAAACAAAATAAACAAAAACCTATACTACGCTCAGGGCGACGGGCCCGGCCGGCCCACCCCCCTTCTCTCCTCTCTCTCCCACCTGCTCCCTCCCCTGTTCCCCCACCCTGCATGGCGACATGGCCATGGCCACTGTTGGCCATGCGCCCACCCCACCTGCCCCTACCTGCTCCCCCCTCCCCTTGGTGGATAAGGTCGCCCCCTGCGCCCTCCCTCAAACCCTAGCCCCCCCGATTCCCCCATCCCGAGCTCATTCCTTCTTCTTCCTCTGGCCCGAGCGCCTCCATGGCCGTCCCACTGAACTCACGTGTAACACCCTCATAATCAGTACAGTAATCACTACAGTGATTCCACTGTTAGTGATCATTATTGTTAATGATCAAGCTATGATCACCTTGGTCATAGCTCTGTCAATTGCCAACCCGGATAAAATTTTCAAATTGGGTAACTATAAAACTTTCCTCCAAGAATTGTGGATGCATGTCAATCCACTTGATCATTGTTCAACCCAATCAACCTTAGTCATTTGCAGAATCCTAGGTCAGTGTTAATTATAAAACCAATAATGGTGGGTGATTAAATTGCCTTATAATATTAATATAAAAGCAATGTGGAATTTTGAAGTAAACCCTAGGTGTTGCAAGAACTTTCATTATTTAATAGCAAATAATCTTGGGCCATGTTAAAAATAGCAATGGATATTCTACTAAAGTATTTTAGAAATATTATGGAATAAAAACTATTGTTTGGGGATTATTAAATTGTCATGGTAATTAAAATAAACAAGTGGGAATAATAGTTGATCCAAAAATTAAGGGAACAATTTTATTAAATACCAAACAATCAGTAGGTTACCTTAAAGTGATTGGGGTTTTTATTAAAGTGATTTGGTAATAATAAGGAATAAAAACAATTACTTAGTGATTATTAGTTTGCCAGGGAAATTATAATAAACATGTGGGAATTTTAAATGAACACAAAATGGTGCAAACAATTTTATAAAATACCTAAAAGTTAGTAGATCAATATGCCATGGGTAAGAATATTTATTATAATATTTAACTATCTTAAACAATTGAAACAGTAGCTAAAAGGCCCTCATTTAACCCTTTAAAATATATAACAAAGTTAAAATGATTTTTGTTTGGGCTCAAACTTTTTAGAACATTTCAATAATAAGCAACACAAGTATTGGGTCCATATCCATATTTTACAAAACTCTGTTGGTAGCTAAACTAAATAAAACAGAAATAAAACAAAAAGAAAAAGAATACAAAAATGAAAACCCCCTAAATCCCGCCTGGGGCGAGGACCACCCCCTCTCTCCTTCCCCTGTCCCTTCCCCCACCTGCCCGCACAGTTCCATGGCAGAGAGGGCAGCACGCCGGCCCCCTCCCCTCACCTGCCCCCCTGCTACCTGCTCCCCCCTTCCCATCTGGATAAGGAGGCCGAAGCCACCCACCCCCTAGAGCCCCCATGTAGCCTAGATCTCATTCCCCCCTCCTCGTGCCCTCCCTCTTCTTCCCCACCTTGCCCGAGCGCCGCCGCGGGCGCGTCGTTGTCGCCGGCGCGGCCACGAGCCATCCCGCGCCGCCCGGAAATGTCCATGGGGACCGTCACGATCCTCTACCCCGGCTCCACCCTCAAGCCGAGGCCGGGACGCCGCCAGCCGTCGCCTTCTTCATCCTTTCCCCGGCAGGATCGTACACGGGCGCCGCGGCCGTCGTCGTCGCACTGCTGCTCCGGTCTGCCTCCGGCCCCTCTGCTCGATGTGAGCTTCTCCTTCTATTCCCGGTTTTTCCCGCTCAATCTATCGCTGTATTATCCGCGCCAATGGACATGGCCGCCATGGCTGGGGCTCCTCGTCCATGTGCTCTTCTCGGGAAGCCTGTGGGCCATGGCCTCGCCCCTGGTCTCGCCGTGCTTCCAGCACAGCCGCCGCGTTCCCCCGCACAACCCACGCCGGGGCTGGCCGATTTGGCCACGCCGCTGTGCCCCTCAGCCCTCGCCGCCGGCTAGCACGGCGTGCTCGGTCGTGCCCCCCAGTAATCTCCCAGCCGAATCCCCTGTTAATAATAAACCCACCCCCTATGTGAATGACCAGTGGCCCCTAGGACATTTGATTAAATTAATAACTGTTAGATTAATTCTCCCCCCTACAACCAATGACACCTGGGCCCCATTGGGTTATTAGTTTAATTTAAATGGATTATTAAAATGAGTCACTCACATGTGGCCCCAATGCCTATTTTGATTTATTAAAATGTTTTATAAATAAACAGAGGCTGACATGTGGGTCCCACATGTCATGCATTGTTGTGGATAATGTTTTGGATAAAGTTGTTATAATAATAAAAAATAAATTCAGAAATTCTTTTTAAATGATTTAAACTTTGAATTTGAATAACTTTTAAACCGTAACTCAGATTCAAAAACTTTATACATGAAAGTTGATCAGAAAAATATAACGAATACGAATACGCTATCCGTTGGTCTACCACCCCCTCTAACATACCGAACATCGAACCGTCCCCCTCCGGACCGGCTGTCCGATAATTGCCCGATACCGATAAACCCTCCGGATGAATTTATTCTGAACACGAAAGTTGTCCGGAATGGTTCAACTAACACGGATACACCCCCGTTATCGTGGTCGGATGTCCACGACACCTCCGGCATGATACCTTCCCCCTCCGGTCGTCCTATCCGGTAATCACCCGGAGCTGGCAGTTCATCCCCGGATGAATTTCCGCTCCGAGCAACGTGCATTGCACTGTGTTAGAACACCGTTAACTTTGCGTTTGCCATGTCTTGTGTTTGTATTGCTATTATTGCTTCTCCCCCCTTTATTCTCTGATAGAGCTCGCTGCTGCCGTCGACTACACCGTTGCTGAGTACGACTACTTCGTCGACGACCGTACCCCTACTACCGAGCTTCCAGGCAAGCAGAGCCATTCTCTTCCCCAGATATCGCCTACCTTTTCGTACTTTCTTGCACTAGCCATTGTTACTGCTGCTGCTACGTTACAATCCTATTCAATTGCATGGCCTGAGTTTTGTAGCCCCTTGATGTACCTTACTTTAATCCTATGCTGCCTATTATTACTTATGCATTATTCAGCAGTAAACCCTGCGCATTGTTAGCTAGGTTTAGAATAGAGGGTCATGATCACTTTGGGAGTGATCACGGAAACGATATATTACAACCGCAACACGTACGGATCAATGCAGACGCCCTAGGGAACCTACAACGGCGAGACTCTGCCGAGTCGCTTCGAGTTTGGCTTACGAGTGGAATGGACTCGTATTTCATTCTCGTCGGCCCAGTAGCGTAGCATCACCGGGATGATATGAGGTTTACCTCTTTAGTTCATTCCGCTGATGTCTCTGTCAAACGTCTTTAAGTGTGCCATCGAGGGTGATACCTCCTGGTTTCACTTAATGGTAGGCACTCGAACCAACCGGTGTCCTTCAGGTAAGAAGTCGGGCGACCCAATGGTGCCCGCGAGAGGTATTGCGATGGGACGACAGGGAGGGTACGACCAGTGTACCGGTGTGCTTGGCCCCTGATCATTGGCTGCGAGAGTTACCAAACCACGAAAGTCGAGCTCCTCCAGGAGCACACGCGAGACAAGGTAAGGAGACGGTTCACCTTGTTGGTAACCGCAGTGACTTGGTGGGACGACGGGGCACGCACCGATGTACTGGTGGTCCTGGCTGATGTCGTTGTCCGCGGGTCAGTTAAGTCGAGGCAACGATAACGGTTGTCACGCAGGTTAATTAAAATGCTAAATGGTCCAGTGAATGTCTTGAGTTGGCTATATGCCATGTACGCACTACCTACCCGTGGGAATTACGAGTTATGGGCTCCTCTGCTTCGTAGTGTCGTCCGAGGACTCTTCAGACGTCAGCAGTACCGCGGCCTGCGCCGGGAAGTGGTGTTGTCTTATTTGCTCGCGCGGTGGTGTCTTATTTGTATTTGCTTTAACTTCACCGGCCAACCTCGCACCGTGTAGGAGTACGTCGGGGTTAGGGTCCAAAGCCCCGCGTACATAGGATATTGTCCGGCGGATGACCTCTCTGTTGAGTTTGAAAGATGGGCTATGAAGTGTCGGATAGCCTCGGTGGAGCGTTCCCTAACAAGGTTCCCACCACCCTGGAGATCCGTGCGTGTAGTGTAACACAAGTGCACCCCTGCAGGGAAGATTAATCTATTCGAATAGCCGTGTCCATGGTAACAAGACGCTTTATGCTGAAGCTGGATCTTACCACTACAAACTATTATTATTAAACTGTATGGTTCCGGGTTTGCTTCCTCGCAGGGGAGTCGAGGAGGGAACTCGGAGGCATTGTTAATTATTACAACTTATTATTATACAATGCTGCAGCAACTTCTGCTGCATTGTTACTTTATGCTTTATATAACTGTTGGCTAATTCTTACCTCATGCTGCAAGAGATCGTCGGAAGATGCTAGTCTTCGTTAGGTCTAGCTTCTTAACCTTGCTCTGGATTTCTGTCATTCAGTCCACTATATACAGCCTCTTCTTTCCGTTGATACAATGCATAATGCTTAGTAGCGGACGTAAGTCTCGCGGGTATACTAGATACTCACGCTGCTTTATTTCCTTTACTGTTTTTCCTGATCGGCCGCTGTAGTCGACGTTGGAGTCCAGGAGCAGGAGATCCCCGATGTCGACCACCGCAACGTGAAGACCCCCGATGCCTACTACGACGTCGAATTCCCATTTGACCAGGAGTAGTTTGGAGGTTCCCAGGCAGGAGGCCTTGCCTTTTCGATCTGTTGTGATTTGTGCTAGCCTTCTTAAGGCAACCTTGTACCCTTGTGTCTGTACTCAAATACTGTTTCTTCCGCTGACTTTGTGCTCTCGAGCTGTTGTATTCGAGCCCTTGTGGCCCCTGGCTTGTATTAAACATCTTGTAATATTTTATTTGTAGAGTTGTGTTGTGATACCTCACCGTGAGTCCCTAATCTCGATCGTGTACCTTGCGTGTATGATTACTGTACACGGCTTGATTTTGGGGGCGTCACAAGTTGGTATCAGAGCCGACTGCCTGTAGGAAGCCCCTAACCACTCCTCGGTCGAAGTCGAGTCTAACATTTGCCAAACTACTTGCTAACTTAATGTTTGGCTTACGGGCCCACATCGATGTCACTACATGTGATATCTATGGTATTAGGATCTTTTTCTCCGTACCTATGCTCTGGGACTCTGATCTCTTATCCTTGCTGGTAAATTTTACTAACTCTGACTTTAGGATCTCGCACCTCTGTCCTCCCGGAGAGCCCTTCACCCAAGATGATTGCTTGCTTCACCTGAAGGTTCCGAAGATTACTCTCCGATAAACTCCCGAGAACCTACGTGTTCATCGCCTTTGCAATTCCCTGCCACCGATAAGTCCGTATGGATGATTGCATCCACCTCCCGGTCGGGAAAACACGATTCCCTTGTACTTAAGCATCAAATTATTCCGATGCTTCTATCACCCAATGCCTTTGCAATCTTTCTCCTTCTGGTTGAGTGTCGATACTCACATCAGATTCTTTGCGAACCACCCGACCTTTGGTGGATTATTATTTGACTAATCTTACATGGCTTCTACCATGTGCTGATTGGATTCATCATGTGAAATACCATCCTTGCCCCTCGATGATTTGTGTTATCATCAACAACCTCCCTTGACTCTCTGCCAATATAACTTGGTCGTGTATATCGTGTTGTGCTTTTCCTTGGGAAAGATATACACCTGATACTTGTGTATCATCACCTCTTCCTTTCCATTGGTTTGTTTAACCTTTCTTGTAATATGTCTTATTTGAGCAGTGATAATTCACCTGCTTATGAAAACACCTCGGTGTACAACCTCATCAGTAACCCCTTGTTGACATTGTCGATGACATTTCGGTAACCACCGGGACGAGAACTTTGCCAATTGGTCCGCCTCGTATTAACGAGCAGGAAAATGGTTCTCAATGTCCACTGCCCCTGGTACCGACGTTGTTGCCGATATAGCTGACAAGTTGTTCTCTGACTTACCTTGCAACTTGATCGCATTGTTTGTCACCATACTTATGATTCTTCTGTGGGCCCATAAACCACAGTTCCACAGGACCGAAACCTGACTCTTGTCATCTACCTTGTGATATTTCATTCGATATCAGACTCAGTGATTGTGTCTGATGATCGGGGCCCCTTTCCCATCATCCGTCCTCGGCGTCGAATGCGTGCCTATCCGCTTAAAACTTCTCTCGATGTACTTCCCTGAGATTAAACTCGGAAGGACTTTGTACCCCATACCCTTGAACAACCCCATTTGATGGATCTTGTATCGATCCGACCCCCCTTAAGCTTTACCTCTTAACCTGTTCGTAAGTGCGATGAAGCCTCGAAGAAAGGATGAAAAACCCAACGAGGTGCACCGATGCAGTGCAGTGAAGGCCCCAACGTGAAGGATTAATTTCTTCGAGTACGACAACCAGGACCAGATGATTTGTTAGAAGGCGAAACCGAAACCTTGCCCCTCACTCTACTTTTAATTCTCGGGATGAGAATTCTTTGTAGTGGTGGAGATTTATAACACCCTCATAATCAGTACAGTAATCACTACAGTGATTCCACTGTTAGTGATCATTACTGTTAATGATCAAGCTATGATCACCTTGGTCATAGCTTTGTCAATTTCCAACCCGGATAAAATTTTCAAATTGGGTAAACTATAAAACTTTCCTCCAAGAATTGTGGATGCATGTCAATCCACTTGATCATTGTTCAAACCAATCAACCTTAGTCATTTGCAGAATCCTAGGTCAGTGTTAATTATAAAACCAATAATGGTGGGTGATTAAATTGCCTTATAATATTAATATAAAAGCAATGTCGAATTTTGAAGTAAACCCTAGGTGTTGCAAGAACTTTCATTATTTAATAGCAAATAATCTTGGGCCATGTTAAAAATAGCAATGGATATTCTACTAAAGTATTTTAGAAATATTATGGAATAAAAACTATTGTTTGGGGATTATTAAATTGTCATGGTAATTAAAATAAACAAGTGGGAATAATAGTTGATCCAAAAATTAAGTGAACAATTTTATTAAATACCAAATAATCATTAGGTCACCTTAAAGTGATTGGGGTTTTTATTAAAGTGATTTGGTAATAATAAGGAATAAAAACAATTACTTAGTGATTATTAGTTTGCCAGGGAAATTATAATAAACATGTGGGAATTTTAAATGAACACAAAATGGTGCAAACAATTTTATAAAATACCTAAAAGTTAGTAGATCAATATGCCATGGTTAAGAATATTTATTATAATATTTAACTATCTTAAACAATTGAAACAGTAGCTAAAAGGCCCCCATTTAACCCTTTAAAATATATAACAAAGTTAAAATGATTTTTGTTTGGGCTCAAACTTTTTAGAACATTTCAATAATAAGAAACACAAGTATTGGGTCCATATCCATATTTTACAAAACTCTATTGGTAGCTAAACTAAATAAAACAGAAAGAAAACAAAAAGAAAAAGAATACAAAAATGAAAACCCCCTAAATCCCGCCTGGGGCGAGGCCCACCCCAGGCCCAGCCCCCCCTCTCTCCTTCCCCTGTCCCTTCCCCCACCTGCCCGCACAGTTCCATGGCAGAGAGGGCAGCACGTCGGCCCCCTCCTCTCACCTGCCCCCCTGCTACCTGCTCCCCCTTCCCCTCTGGATAAGGAGGCCGAAGCAACCCACCCCCCTAGAGCCCCCATGTAGCCTAGATCTCATTCCCCCCTCCTCGTGCCCTCCCTCTTCTTCCCCACCTTGCCCGAGCGCCGCCGCGGGCGCGTCGTTGTCTCCGGCGCGGCCACGAGCCATCCCGCGCCGCCCGAAAATGTCCATGGGGACCGTCGCGCTCCTCTACCACGGCGCCACCCTCAAGCCGAGTCCGGGACGCCCCCAGCCGTCGCCTTCTTCATCCTTTCCCTGCCAGGATCGTACACGGGCGCCGCGGCCGTCGTCGTCGCACTGCTGCTCCGGTCTGCCTCCGGCCCCTCGAACTCGCCCCTCTACTCGATGTGAGATCCTCCTTCTATTCCCGGTTTTTTCCCGCTCAATCTATCGCCGTATTAGCCGCGCCAGTGGACATGGCCGCCATGGCCGGGGCTCCTCGTCCATGTGCTCTTCTCGGGAAGCCTGCGGGCCATGGCCTCGCCCCTGGTCTCGCCGTGCTTCCAGCACCGCCGCCGCGTTCCCCCGCCCAACCCACGCCGGGGCTGGCCGATTTGGCCACGCCGCCGTGCCCCTCAGCCCTCGCCGCCGGCTAGCACGGCGTGCTCGGTCGTGCCCCCTAGTAATCTCCCAGCCTAATCCCCTGTTAATAATAAACCCACCCCCTATGTGAATGACCAGTGGGCCCTAGGCCATTTGATTAATTTAATAACTGTTAGATTAATTCTCCCCCCACAGCCAATGACACCTGGGCCCCACTGGGTTATTAGTTTAATTTAAATGGATTATTAAAATGAGTCACTGACATGTGGGCCTAGTGCCTATTTTGATTTATTAAAATTTTTATAAATAAACAGAGGCTGACATGTGGGTCCGACATGTCAGGCACTGTGGTGGATAATATTTTGGATAATTTTGTTATAATAATAAAAAAGAAATTCAGAAATTCTTTTTAAATGATTTAAACTTTCAATTTGAATAACTTTTAAACCGTAACTTAGATTCAAAAACTTTATACATGAAAGTTGATCAGAAAAATATAACGAATACGAATACGCTATCCGTTGGTCTACCACCCCCCTCTAACATACCGAACATCGAACCGTCCCCCTCCGGACCGACTGTCCGATAATTGCAAGATACCGATAAACCCTCCGGATGAATTTATTCTGAACACGAAAGTTGTCCGGAATGGTTCAACTAACACGGATACACCCCCGTTATCGTTGTCGGATGTCCACGACACCTCCGGCATGATACCTTCCCCCTCCGGTCATCCTGTCCGGTAATCACCCGGAGCTGGCAGTTCATCCCCGGATGAATTTCCGCTCCGAGCAACGTGCATTGCACTGTGTTAGAACACCGTTAACTTTGCGTTTGCCATGTCTTGTATTTGTATTGCTATTATTGTTGTGTATTTATTGTTTCCCCCCATTTATTCTCCGATAGAGCTCGCTGCTGCCGTCGACTACACCGCTGCTGAGTACGACTACTTCGTCGACGACCGTACCCCTACTACCGAGCTTCCAGGCAAGCAGAGCCATTCTCTTCCCCAGATATCGCCTACCTTTCCGTACTTTCTTGCACTAGGCATTGTTATTGCTGCTGCTACGTTACAATCCTATTGAATTGCATGGCCTGAGTTTTGTAGCCCCTTGATGTACCTTCCTTTAATCCTATGCTGGCTATTATTACTTATGCATTATTCAGCAGTAAACCCTGCGCATTGTTAGCTAGGTTTAGAATAGAGGGTCGTGATCACTTTGGGAGTGATCGCGGAAACGATATATTACAACCGCAACACGTACGGATCAATGCAGACGCCCTAGGGAACCTACAACGGCGAGACTCTGCCGAGTCGCTTCGAGTTTGGCTTACGAGTGGAATGGACTCGTATTTCACTCTCGTCGGCTCAGTAGCGTAGCATCACCGGGATGATATGAGGTTTACCTCTTTAGTTCAATCCTTTGATGTCTCTGCCAAACCTCTTTAAGTGTGCCATCGAGGGTGATACCTCCTGGTTTCACTTAATGGTAGGCACTCGAACCAACCGGTGTCCTTCAGGTAAGAAGTCGGGCGACCCAACGGTGCCCGCGAGAGGTATTGCGACGGGACGACAGGGAGGGTACGACCAGTGTACCATGTGCTTGGCCCCTGATCGTTGGTCGCGAGAGTTACCAAACCACGAAAGTTGAGCTCCTCCAGGAGCACACACGAGACAAGGTAAGGAGACGGTTCCCCTTGTTGGTAACCGCAGTGACTCGGTGGGACGATGGGGCAGGCACCGATGTACTGGTGGTCCTGGCTGCTGTCGTTGTCCGCGGGTCAGTTAAGTCGAGGCAACGATAACGGTTGTCACGCAGGTTAATTAAAATGCTAAATGGTCCAGTGAATGTCTTGAGTTGGCTATATGCCATGTACGCACTACCTACCCGTGGGAATTACGAGTTATGGGCTCCTCTGCTTCGTAGTGTCGTCCGAGGACTCTTCAGACGTCAGCAGTACCGCGGCCTGCGCCGAGAAGTGGTGTTGTCTTATTTTCTCGCGCGGTGGTGTCTTATTTGTATTTGCTTTAACTTCACCGGCCAGCCTCGCACCGTGCAGGAGTACGTCGGGGTTAGGGTCCAAAGCCCCGCGTACATAGGATATAGTCCGACGGATGACCTCTCTGTTGAGTTTGAAAGATGGGCTATGAAGTGTCGGATAGCCTCGGTGGAGCGTTCCCTAACAAGGTTCCCGCCACCCTGGAGATCCGTGCGTGTAGTGTAGCACAAGTGCACCCCTGCAGGGAAGATTAATCTATGCTGAAGCTGGATCTTACCACTACAAACTATTATTATTAAACTGTATGGTTCCGGGTTTGCTTCCTCGCAGGGGAGTCGAGGAGGGAACTCGGAGGCATTGTTAATTATGACAACTTATTATTATACAATGCTGCAGCAACTTCTGCTGCATTGTTACTTTATGCTTTATATAACTGTTGGCTGATTCTTACCTCATGCTGCAAGACATCGTCGGAAGATGCTAGTCTTCGTTAGGCCTAGCTTCTTACCCTTGCTCTGGATTTCTGTCTTTCAGTCCACTATATACAGCCTCTTCTTTCTGTTGATACAATGCATAATGCTTAGTAGGGGACGTAAGTCTCGCGGGTATACTAGATACTCACCCTGCTTTATTTCCTTTACTGTTTTGCCTGATCGGCCGATGCAGTCGACGTTGGAGTCCAGGAGCAGGAGATCCCCGATGTTGACCACCGCAACGTGAAGTCCCCCGATGCCTACTACGACGTCGAGTTCCCCTTTGACCAGGAGTAGTTTGGAGGTTCCCAGGCAGGAGGCCTTGCCTTTTCGATCTGTTGTGATTTGTGCTAGCCTTCTTAAGGCAACCTTGTACCCTTGTGTCTGTACTCAGATATTGTTGCTTCCGCTGACTTTGTGCTCTCGAGCTGTTGTATTCGAGCCCTCGTGGCCCCTGGCTTGTATTAAACAGCTTGTATTATTTTATTTGTAGAGTTGTGTTGTGATATCTCACCGTGAGTCCCTAATCTCGATCGTGTACATTGCGTGTATGATTACTGTACACGGCTTGATTTTGGGGGCGTCACATCACGCGGCCACCGTCCCTCCCAACCCCGGCTGAGGTGTCGAGTAGCTTCGCCTCCATCGTCATCATCTCCACGCGGAGGAATTCGACCCGGGGCGCCTCATCGACGATGCAATCGACTTCCCCCTTTATTGCATCTGTGAGCGACGACGACGAATTACGGCCACCCCACACCTCCATCGCGCATGCTGCCCACCTCTACGCGATCTCGGTGAGCTAGTCTACCATCTCCAACTGTGGCCGCTCCCCCTTCCCGCTCTAGATGGCCGTGCCATGGTGGCCGAGCTCGGCGCCGCCATGGACGTCCGTGTGCTTGCCCCCGTGTGTTTCAGCTCGCGCCACTAGCACCAACACGCTGCACGTGGTCCGTATGTTCGATTTGGCCAGGAAACCCTCTTGTTATTGCCTGGTTTCGCCGATTTCCATTTGTCCCGTACGCCGCCGCCGCCGTGATCTCCATTGCCGACGACCCCGGCCTCCCCTGCAGCCTCCTCTGTCACTGGTCGACGTGCGACTACTCCGGCATTCGATCCCCGCCCTTTGCCTCGAATTTGGTCGCCGGAGGCTCCCCGCTGTGCTACCGCCGTGCTCCTTTGCCGCCGGGGAGGGCATGGCTGTGGTAAGCAACGAGGATAACCCCCCTGTTAATAAGCCCCCCACTGACCTGTGGGCCACCCGAGTTAATTAGCCCCTAACCTAAGTTAAACAAAAATAACCCCCCTCTAAGTCTATTACAAGTGGGCCCAACCCCCCTAAATTAAACTGATGTTTAAATTAAATAAAGATAACCCCTCTGTCACTTATAGCTGGGCCCTGGTCTTAGTTAATTTATATAAAATTGATATATGTCTCTATGAGTATGACAGGTGGGGTCCATCACTTGTTAATTGATTTAAATGGATTTTAGTTAATTAATAGAGAATGACATGTGGGTCCTCTCTGCTTTATTCAATTAAATAAAATGATTTAAATACCATGTGTATGACATGTAGGTCCCACCTGTCAGTACTGTTAGGGATAAGGTTGTGGATAATGTTGCTATTTAATAATAAAACAAAATTCAGAAATTGATTTAAATTGAATTAAACTTTAAAAATCAATAACTTTTTATCCGTAACTCCGATGGAAAAACTTTATACATGAAAATTGATCAGAAAAATATAACGGATACGAATACGCTATCCGTATACCAACCACACCCCTCTAACACAACGAACATCGAACCGTCCCCCTCCGGACCGTCTGTCCGATGATTTGTTCGGTACTGTTAAAGTACCCGGATGAATTTATTTTGAACACGAAAGTTGTTCGGAATAGATCAACTAAACCGGATACACCACCCAAACATGTGTCGGATGTCCACGACACCTCCGGCATGATATCTCCCCCCTCCAGACACCCTGTCCGGTAATCACCCGGAGCTGACAGTTCATCCCCGGATGAATTTCCGTTCCGAGCAACGTGCATTGCACTGCGTTAGAACACCGTTAACATTTCATCTGTCATGTCATGCATCTGTTTGTATATGCTTGCTGTGTATTTACTGTTCCCCCTCCCTTAATCTCCGGTAGATCCCGCTGCTGCCGTCGACTACACCGCTGCTGAGTACGACTACTTCGTCGACGACCGTACCCCTACCGTCGAGCTTCCAGGCAAGCAGAGCCATTCTCTTCCCCAGATATCGCCAATCTTTCTGTTCTTTCTTGCACTAGGCATTGTTACTGCTGCTGCTACGTTGCTTACCTATTCAATTGCATAACCTTTCATTGTCGCCCCTTGATGTGCCTTCCTTGTCCTATGCTGCCTTATAAATATATATATAATATTCAGCAGTAAACTTTGCGCATTGTTAGCTAGGTTTAGAATAGCGGGCCGTGATCACTCTGGTGAGTGAAAGCGGATTACAAACATTATAACAGCAATAGGTACGGATCAATGCAGACGCCCTAGAGAACCTACAACGGCGAGACTCTGCCGAGTCGCTTCGAGTTTGGCTTACGGGTGGAATGGAGATTTTTTTAAATAATACATTTATTAAAAAAAATTACGAAAATAATGCACGTTTTTAAAATTTTGCAGAAATAATACACCCTAGGTCACAGCCTGGCCGACTGGACTCAGTTGGCCATGACCTGGCCGGTTGGAGCCCAGTCGGCCTAGGCGTGGCCGATTAGGGGCTGCGTTGACCAGTCGACCCACCTGGGCATGCAGTCGGCCCAGGCGTAGCCGACAGGCTCCACTCGGCTTTGGCGTGGCCGACAAGGCTCCACTCGGCCCTGGCGTGGCCGAAAGGGTGCTGGGTTGATCGAGCCGGCCACTCCTTCTTCCTCTCCTCTCTCTCTTCTTCTTCCTTCCTCTCTTTCCTTCTTTCTTCTCTCTCACGAGCTCAACTTTGCTCCAATTAATACTCCATTTCCAACCAATAATTAGCCCATTTTCCACCGTAGTTATATTCCATATGGCTTAGGAAGGTTAGGGATACCTCGATCTGTTGATGGGATAGCTTGTGGAGGTGGTGGAGGTGATGGGGGTGGAGGTGGTGTTCATGGTGGTGGTGGAGGTGGTGTTCATGGTGGTGGTGGAGGTGGTTGTGTTCATGGTGTTGCCGCTGTTCAAGTGAAGCGCTGCCGAGGTGGTGGTCGTATTTCAAGGTTAGTTTGAACAAAATATATGCGCGTACAATTTATTTATTTCATCCGTCTATATATGTATGTATGCGTACATTATATTTAGTTCGGGCGATAGTGTATTTAGATGTGCGAATATTTTATTTAGTTGGGGCGATAGTGTGACCATTATATTTAGATACAATAAATTTAGATGTGTGAATATTTTATTTAGTTGGTGCGATAGTGTATTTAAATGTGTGAATATTTTATTTAGTTGGGGCGATAGTGTATTTAGATGTGCGAATATTTTATTTAGTTGGGGCGATAGTGTGACCATTATATTTAGATACAATAAATTTAGATGTGTAAATATTTTATTTAGTTGGGGCGATAGTGTATTTAGATGTGTGAATATTTTATTTAGTTGGGGCGATAGTGTATTTAGATGTGCGATGTGCGGATTAATTTATTCGGTCTTATTAATGAAGGTTGAATAATTTTGTAGGTTAGCAAACATGTCAGATATTGTGAAGTTCATATTTTACTATGGTCATGGTACTGTCCAAAAAAATGAGATAGGAGTTGATCTTAGTGAATTTGAGTACATAGAGGTGCCACTGAATGACCCTCAAAAATCGTCAATTAGTCAGGTGACAGACTGGTTGACAACCTCTTTAGGGCTTAATACTGAAAAATACACCGTCGGTGTTCATGCATTGTGGAACCGGTCAAGTTCAAATGTGTACTTTTATTTGAGGCCAATAGAGCGGCGCTCTCAGTGGGTGCACTGGATACAAGGTTGTGCAAACAGGGGATGCAATCCTGTCGCCCTAGTGCTTCCCATCCTGAAGGAGGCCAGTCCTCCTGAAGGGCATGTTGGTTACGATCCTGGGCAGAGCAGTGAAAGGATACATATGCCAAATGATGGAGATGATGCATATGTGTCAAGGCAAAATAGTCAGGTAGAAGGAGAGATTGCGAATGGGTATGACAGTGGGGAGGTAGATGTAGATGAGGTGGATGGACACATGCAAAACCAGATGGAAGAAGAAGATACAGATGATGATACAAATGATGAGGCCGATGATTCCGACGAGTCGGATGAAGAAGACAATGCAGAGGAGGTGCCTAATCCTGCATCATGGAATCAGGACTTCTCGTCTGCAATGAATGTGAACGATGGGCATGATTCTGCCTGGTTATATCACCGGAACAACATTGCGACGGGTGCTATGTATCCCAACAAGGAAGCCCTGAAGGATGCAATCATTAACTGGGCAATGTCCACCAAAAGGGTTTTCAGGACTAAGGTGTCAAGTCAGAAATACTTAACAATGGTATGCACGAACATGGAATGTCCCAGCAGGGTGCATGCCTATCTCCCTAAGTACGACACAAGTTGGGTGATAAGTGATTTAGTGCATCACACATGTGTTATTCCCAGTATCCCTCAAGATCATGGTAACCTTTCGTCCACGCTTATTGCTCGGTTGTTTTACACCGAGATAGTGGAGTGCAAAGCGATGGAAGTGAAGGCTATCCAGACAAAAGTGTTAGGCAGGTTGAACTATAATATTTCGTATGGCAAGGCATGGAGGGCTAAACATAGGGCGCTTGAGACAAGATTTGGTTCATATTTTGATGCATATGACTCTGTTGTGCGGCTTCTTAAAACACTGCAGGGGAGGAATCCAGGCACATATGTCAACATCCAAGACTTTTTCATGCCAGAGTTTCCCACTGTGAAGGTTTTGCATCGACTGTTCTTCTCTTTCGGTGTTTGCATACAAGCTTTCATTCATTGTCGACCGGTGATTTTGTGTAGATGGCACTTTTCTCACCGGCAAGTACAAGGGTCAGATCCTGACCGCTATTGGTCAAGATGGCCAAAATCAAGTTGTCCCACTTGCATTTGCTTTTGTGGAGAGCGAGAACATTGAAAGCTGGACATGGTTCTTCAGGCAATTGAAAATAGCAGTTGTGCAGAATAAGCCGAATGTGTGCATCCTTCATGATAGGCATGCAAGTATATTGAGTGCGATAAAGAAACTGACAAACCCTGGGCCTGATGAACAAACTCCATGGCTTGACTTGTAGAGTCGATGGTGCATGCGTCATCTCCGTGCCAATTTCTTCTCCCAGTTCAGAAATAAGAACCTTATGAATCTTTTCAAAAAACTGTGCAAACAGAATCAGGTATGGAAGTACAATTTGATCCGTCAAAGACTTAATGTGTGCACACAGAGACATGTTAGGGACAGGAAATCTGCACGAGATGCAGCTGTGAGGGCACACGTAGCGGCAGTAGCTGCACAGTTAGCAACAGGAACAACTGCCGTGGAGGAAGAATCTGTTGGGCTTTGCGACTTGCCAGGATTTGACCCACCGGGTACTAGGAGAAGGCTTGGGAGGACTATTAAAACATTTGAACAATGGATAGAGCATGAGCCTCTAGAGAGGTGGTCTTTGTTGCATGACACACATGGAGCAAGGTATGGTGTCATGACTACCAACCTCGCTGAAACATATAACTTTGTCCTCAGAGGGAACAGGGCATTGCCACTTACAGCTCTGGTTGAGGGTATTTTCTATGGCACGGTCAAGTATTTCAGAGATAGGCGTGCAAAAGCTGAGATGCATATGATGAACAACCCTAACACACGTTACTGTGAGAGGGTTATGAAGTAGATGGATGAAAAGATGGAAAAAGGCTATGTCACACACTGTAGTCGCCATCGGAAATCAAGAAAGAAGGTTTGAGGTACGCTTAGCTAACAACAAATTCGGATGTGCAAATGAGATGAGGACTCATGAGGTCAAAATTGGAAATGAAGCCTGGCCAACATGTGAGTGTACATGCAACAAACCGAAGTTGCTACACCTACCTTGCTCGCATGTACTTGCTGCTTGCTGGCAGCTTGGAATGGATGCAATCTCGTTCGTGTCTCCATATTTTCTGAAAGAGTCTGTCCTTAATACCTGGACGGGTGAGTTGCAAGGATTTCGATCAATGGGTAACATCAACACCGTAAATCCTGTTGAAAGACGGTACATTCCAGACCCAGCTAATATGCGTGCAAGTAGAGGTAGACGACAGTGTCAACGGATTCGGAATGATATGGATGAATCTGAAGTGGGAGGCCGCACTATGCAATGCATTCTATGCAATTTATTTGGCCATAGGGACACTAGTTGTCCCACTTTCGTCACTGGCGGTGCTTCTGTGCGTGGACGAGGCAACCGTGGACGAAGAGGAGGAAGAGGCAGAGGAAGAAGCTAGGTTTTAATTTGTTCTTTATTTGTATTAAGTGTCGCACTATGGTTTTAATTTGTACTAAGTCTGCCACTATGTTCTTTATTTGTATTAAGTGTCGCACTATGGTTTTAATTTGTACTAAGTCTGCCACTCTGTTCTTTATTTGTATTAAGTGTGCCAGTATGGTTTTAATTTGTACTAAGTCTGCCACTATTTGTTCAAATTTGTATTAAGTGCGCCAGTATGGTTTTAATTTGTACTAAGTCTGCCACTATTTGTTCAAATTTGTATTGTGCGTACAACTATGTCTAAATAAGAGCAGGAATGGAGGGAATGACGTTGCTTGACCCGGAAATTGATAGTAAGCATCGTGCTGCAAAATTATGTCAGCACCATAAGATCGAGCCCCTCATCACTCGTACTCCAAAGGAAAACTGGAGGATACACCCGGATTGGGTTCAAAGGTACGTGTTTTATTTAATTATTTCGATCATGTACATCAAAGGCTGAAACTTTCGCGCGTCTTGTTTTATTTAATGCAGGTTGAAATGGGCTGGGCTTTTACCTTTCGCGCGTCTTGTTGAAGCCACGGAAACCTCTACACGCCTCGCCATTGACGGGTCTCTTCTGAGTTGCTTAGTGGACCGATGGAGGCCTGAGACTCACACGTTCCACTTTCGTTGGGGAGAGATGGCTCCTACTCTGGAGGATGTTTCCTTCTTGTTGGGTTTACCATTGGCGGGGTCAGCCATTGGACCTCTGGCGGCAACATCTACTTGGCAAAATGATATGGCAGCGCGCTTCGCGCATTTGTATGAAGGTGCTCCGGACTTTGCGTCAGAGGCTCATGGACCTAAGTATGACTGGTTGCTAAATTTTCAGGTAAGTTCACATTTCTGTGTTCATATATTATCTCGTTTCAGAAGTACTTTCCTTATTTAGTAACACCTTCTCGTTACTCAATACAGATTCAGAAGTTTCCGGGGTATCCACATGTACCGTTGACAGCGACACAGATCACGCGGAGCCTAGAGGCATACCTTTTGTGGCTTCTAGGGAAGGTGATGTTCACAGAGAACCATGTGACAAGTATTAGCGCACGCTACATTGGTATTGCACTGGAGATCGCTTCAGTTGTGGAGCTTAAGAATAACACACAGAGGAGTTGGGGTTCTGCGGTTTTAGCGGCTACTTACCGAGGTATGTGCAAGGGTTGCACGTTGCCGCCAGGTAACAAGGTAGCCCTTCTCGGTTGCCCTATATTTTTACAGTTGTGGTCGTGGGAGAGGTTCTCTATAGGACGTCCGAACATACATATTGAGGACAGTTGGCCTTCCGATGAGCTGAACGATGCTGCTCGCATAGACATGCCTACTTTCGGCATGTGTTGGACACGTTGCAAGGTATGTGTCATGCTACAATTTCTTGCATTGCAACATAATTTGTCACAAAGATCCTTCGCTAACTTTCGCGTCTATTTGGAACGAGGATGTCAGGTTTGATATCCATCAATTCAATGTCTATTTGCGATGGTACATGGCCGGAACACGGTTGCGCATCATTCAGCACTCTCGCCCTGAGGTGATGCCCGTCCCTGCTACGGGGGACACGTACCCCAGCTTTGATACTTCCGGCTCCAGACAATTAGCGGTAACATATATTCTCTTTACCAAAAGCATTTAGTTAACTAATACGTTGATGTGGTTACTTATTAAATCATCGTTTCAATTCCAGGCTGACATTACACTCGATCTGAGGGATGAGATGAATGCGCTTGCACGTTCATCATCGTCATGCCCTCTTCTTCCATACCAGAGTCGTTTTGCACGCATTCAACAGAAGTTATGAGCTCTCTACGATGTTATCACGTGCAACCACACTTCAGATGTTGTTCAAATCATCCTCTACAACGACCACCGCGTTCCTCCACTGAGCATCGACACCACCCGCGTCCACGTGTAGAGAAACAAGGTCCCACATCTGGCTATCCGTATCAGCCACCCCCTCCTGACCAGGCGGGAGGATCAGCATGGAAGTACCAGCAGCAGGGTCCCACGTCTAGCTACCCGTATCAGCCACCCCGTCCTGACCAGGCGGGAGGTTCAGCATGGCAGTACCAGCAGCAGGGTCCCATGTCTATCTACCCGTATCAGCCACCCCGTCCTGACCAGGCGGGAGGTTCAGCATGGCAGTACCCGCAGGATGGTCCTCCCTCGTTTCACCCAGCGTCACAACAGCAGGGCATGTCATTTTATAATTATAACTGGAACTACATTTGTCTTCTGCACTTATGTTTCATCCTACAGGAATCGGAAATGATACGCCTATGTCTGGATCTGTGTGGGCTAGAGAACCAGATCCTGAGGACAGTACACATGATTACATGTCGCAGCAGAACGACTGGATAGACATGTATTCGGCTCCTCCCTATCATACTTATGCCTATTATATGTATGAGACTTATGCCTATTCTATGTATGAGACTTATGCCTACGCTTATGTATGAGACATATGCCTATTCTATGTATGAGACTTATGCCTATTCTACGTATGATTATGTTTTTATGTATCAAACATATTCACTACATCAACTCTTCATCATTATTCTTGCTAATAATCGTACGACATGGTACGACATAAATTAAATGAAACCACTTAAACTGAAATTAAGATACAACGTAGTGCTTATCGCTAACAGTACATAAAGTCGTCAACACTTTTTTTTTCCACGGTAAGTTTCCGTGCTTGTCTGGCATGAAGTCATCATCACTATCTTCAGCGGGCTTTGCTGATGCATCGCTTGATTTCTTCTTCTTGGATGACACTGATGCATCACTGTTACCTGTTTTTTTCCACGGTAAGTTTCCGTGCTTGTCTGGCATAAAGTCATCATCACTATCTTCAGCGGGCTTTGCTGATGCATCGCTTGATTTATTCTTCTTGGATGACACTGATGCAACACTGTTACCTGTTTTTTTTCCACGGTAAGTTTCCGTGCTTGTCTGGCATAAAGTCATCATCACTATCTTCAGCCAGCTTTGGTGATGCACCACTTGATTTCTTCTTATTCTTCGAGCTTGAGCCTTCACCCATCACTGCGAAAGGAGAAGAGTGAATGAGGAGAAAAAGAGGCAAAGATGAGGTCTTTTTAAAGAACCGACGAGCCTCAGTGCGCTACTACTTTCCTCAAAGTTAGCGCAATCAATGTCTCCTCAGCGCCGAAAGCGTCCCAACCCTGTCTCCCCAGCGCCGAAAGTGTCTGGAACTGTCTCCTCAGTGCCGAAAAAGTTTCAATCCCTGTCACCTCACCACCGAAAGCATTCCAATCCCGGTGTCCTCAACGCCGAAAGTTCGTGAGGCCAATGGTGCATATTTCTTTTTTTAGCAAAAACTTTTTTTATCCAGTCGGCCTGGCTGTGGCCAATGTGCCCAGTCGGCCAGGCCGTGGCCGACTGCATGTGTACTAGCCGATTGAATGGTTGCTGGGTTCCAGTCGGCCACGGCTAGGCCGACTGGCATCCTATCGGCCACGGCGTGGCCAACTGGATCCAATCGGCCAGGCTGTGACCAACTGGATCCAGTTGGCCACGCCATGGCCGAGGGTGTATTATTTATGGAATTTTTTGAAAACGTGCATTATTTCTGTTTTTTTGTAATAAATGTATTATTTTTAAATTTTTTCCTGGAATGGACTCGTATTTCACTCTCGTCGGCTCAGTAGCGTAGCATCACTGGGATGATACGAGGGTATTCCTCTTTAGTTCATTCCGCTGGTGTCTCGGCACCACCGGGATTATATGAGGTTTACCTCTTTAGTTCATTCCGCTGATGTCTCTGTCAAACCTCTTTAAGTGTGCCATCGAGGGTGATACCTCCTGGTTTCACTTAATGGTAGGAACTCGAACCAACTGGTGTCCTTAAAGGTAAGAAGTCGGGCGACCCAACGGTGCCCGCGAGTGGTATTGCGACGGGACGACAGGGAGGGTACGACCAGTGTACCGGTGTGCTTGGCCCCTGGTCGTTGGCCGCGAGAGTTACCAACCCACGAAAGTCGAGCTCCTCCAGGAGCACACGCGAGACAAGGTAAGGAGACGGTTCACCTTGTTGGTAACTGCAGAGACTTGGTGGGACGACAGGGCAGGCACCGATGTACTGGTGGTCCTGGCTGCTGTCGTTGTCCGCGGGTCAGTTAAGTCGAGGCAACGATAAATGTTGTCACGCAGGTTAATTAAAATGACTAATGATTCAGTGAATGTCTTGAGTTGGCTATATGCCATGTACGCACTACCTACCCGTGGGAATTACGAGTTATGGGCTCCTCTGCTTCGTAGTGTCGTCCGAGGACTCTTCAGACGTCAGCAGTACTGCGGGATGATTGCCGGGAAGTGGTGTTGTCTTATTTGCTCGCGCGGTGGTGTTTTATTTGGATTTTCTTTAACTTCACCGGCCAGCCACGCACCGTGCAGGAGTACGTTCGGGTTGGGGTCCAAGGCCCGGCGTACTTAGGATTTAGACCGGCGGATGGCCTCTCTGTTGAGTTTGAAAGATGGGCTATGTAGTGTCGGATAGCCTCGGTGGAGCGTTCCCTAACAAGGTTCCCGCCACCCTGGAGATCTGTGCGTGTAGCGTAACACAAGTGCACCCCTGCAGGGAAGATTAATCTATTCGAATAGCCGTGTCCACGGTAACAGGACGCTTTATGCTGAAGCTGGAACTTACCACTACAAACTATTATGATTAAACTGTATGGTTCCGGGTTTGCTTCCTCGCAGGGGAGTCGAGGAGGGAACTCGGAGGCATTGTTAATTATTACAACTTATTATTATTCAATGCTGTAGCAACTTCTGCTGCATTGTTACTTTATGCTTTATATAAACTGTAGGCTGATTCTGACCTCATGCTGCAAGACATCGTCGGAAGATGCTAGTCTTCGTTAGGCCTAGCTTCTTACCCTTGCTCTATATTTCTGTCTTCCAGTCCACTATATACATCCTCTTCTTTCCGTTGATACAATGCATAATGCTTAGTAGCAGACGTAAGACTCGCGGGTATGCTAGATACTCACCTGCTTTATTTTCCCCCTTTATTGTTTTTCCTGATCGGCCGCTGCAGTCGACGTTGGATCCTTGGAGTCCAGGAGCAGGAGATCCCCGATGCCGACCACCGCAACATGAAGATCCCCGATGCCGACCACCGCGACATGAAGATCCCCAATGCCGACCACCGCAACATGAAGATCCCCGATGCTTTCTACGACGTCGAGTTCCCCTTTGACCAGGAGTAGCTTGGAGGTTCCCTGGCAGGAGGCCTCGCCTTTTCGTTTGAGTGTTGATTTTGTGCTAGGCTTCTTAAGGCTACCTTGTATCATTGTGTCTGTACTCAGATACTATTGCTTCCGCAGACTTTGTGCTCTCGAGCTATTGTATTCGAGCCCTCGTGGCCCCTGGCTTGTATTAAACAACTTGTATTATTTTATTTGTAGAGTTGTGTTGTGATATCTCACCGTGAGTCCCTGATCTCGATCGTGTACCTTGCGTGTATGATTACTGTACACGGTCTGATTTTGGGGGCGTCACAAGTTGGCATCAGAGCCGACTGCATGTAGGACACCCCCTTCCAACTCCTTGGTCGAAGTCAAGTCTAGTCTTTGCAAAACTAGTTTACTAACAGTGTCATGTGGCTTATCGGCCCACGTCGCAAACTGGTTGGCATTAGGATCCTTTTTCTCTGTACCTATGCTCTGGGACTCTGCTCTCTTATCCTTGCTGGTAAAGTTTTAATAACTCTGACTTAGGTTCACGTACCTCCTTCCTCCCGGAGAGCTCTGCATTCTCGATGATCGCCTGATCCACCTGAAGATTTCGACGATTACTCTCCGACGAATTCCCGAGATCCTACGTGTTCATCGCCTTTGCAATCCCATGCCACCGATAAGTCCGTGTGGATAATTGCATCCACCTCCCGATCTGGAAATCACAATTTCCTTGTACTTAAGCATCAAGTTATTTCGGTGCTTCTGTCACCCAATGCCTTGGCATTCTTTCCCCTTATGGTTGAGTGCCCATACTCACATCGGATCCTTTGCGAACCATCCGACCTTTTTGTGGATTACTATCCGACTATTCTTAAATGGCTTATTCCATGTGTCAATTGGATTCATCGTGTGAAATACCCTCCATGCCCCTCAATGATTTGCGTTATCGTCGACAACCTCCCTTGTCTCCGTGCCAATACAACTTGATCATATATATCGTGCTCTGCTTTCCCTTGGGAAGGTTATACACGTGATACTTGTGTATCATCATTTTTCCCATCCATTGGTCTGTTGATCATACAATGACATTTACCTTTCCGTTGGTATTTTTGATCAGACAACCATGTTTTACCTTCCATTGGTCTGTTTAATCTTTCTTGTGATCTAAATTATCTGGGTAGCGATGATTCCCTGCTTATGTAAACACCTCGGTGTACTACCTCGTCAGTAACCCTTGTTGCCATTGTTGATGACATCTCGGTAACCACCGGGACGAGAACTTTGCCAATTGGTCCGCCTCGTATTAACGAGAAGGAAAATGGTTCTCAATGTCCACTGCCCCTGGTACCGACATTGTTGCTGACATAGCTGACAAATTATTCTCTGACAGCCTTGCGTCGTGATCGCATAACATGTCGCCACCCTCCCTATTCTTGGTGGGCCCATAACCCACAGTTCCACAGGACCAAAACCTGACTCTTGTCATCGACCTTGTGATATTCTATCCGATATCAGACTCAGTGCTTGTGCCTGATGATCGGGGCCCCTTTCCCATCTTCCGTCATCGGCATCGAATACGTGCCTATCCGCTTAAAAACTTCTCACGATGTACTTCCCTGAGGTTAAACTCGGAAGGACTTTGTACCCCATAGCCTTGAGCAACCCCATTTGATTGATCTTGTATCGATCCGACCCCCTTAAGCTCTACCTCTTAACCTGTTCGTGAGTGCGATGAAGCCCCGATGAAAGGATGAAAACCCATCGAGATGCACCGATGCAAAGAGATGAAGACCTCAACATGAAGGATTAAATTCTTCGAGTAGGACAACAAGAACCAGAAGATTTGTTAGAAGGAGAAACCGGAACTCTACCCCTTACACTACTTTTAATTCTCGGGACGAGAATTCTTTGTAGTGGTAGAGATTTGTAACACCCTCGGAGTTTGTAACAGTAATCACCCTCATTGTTGGTCATCACTGTTAGCTAATCACTTTTACTCTCCTTGCCTTGATCAAAGTTTGCAGTTGATCATATTCATAACCACGATGGTTGATATTCAAAACAAATGCCCAATGCACTTTGAACACTTGGAATAAACTCAAAACCCAAAACCCCTTTTGGTGGATAAAAAAACAATGTGGCAAATAAAACTTTGTCCAAAAATTATGGAACCAATTTTGTTAAATGTCTAAAAATCAGTTGGCCATGTTAAACTAACATTGGGATTTTATTGCAATGATCAATAATAATAAAAAATTCAAACAATAGTTTAAACAGTTCAATTTAACCATTTATTATTTAAATAAAATACTAAATGATTTGTATAATTTCCCAAACTTTTTGTAGCAGTAGTATAAAGTGCAACCCTAATTATGGGACAAGTTCCTTATTTTACAAAAATCCAAAAACTAACTGAATAAATACAAACAAAAAGAATAGAGAAAAGGAATAAAACAAAATAAACAAAAACCTATACTACGCTCAAGGCGACGGGCCCGGCCGGCCCACCCCCCTTCTCTCCTCTCTCTCCCACCTGCTCCCTCCCCTGTTCCCCCCACCCTGCACGGCGACATGGCCATGGCCACTGTTGGCCATGCGCCCACCCCACCTGCCCCTACCTGCTCCCCCCTCCCCTCGGTGGATAAGGTCGCCCCCTGCGCCCTCCCTCAAACCCTAGCCCCCCCGATTCCCCCATCCCGAGCTCATTCCTTCTTCTTCCTCTGGCCCGAGCGCCTCCATGGCCGTACCACTGAACTCACGCGGCCACCGTCCCTCCCAACCCCGGCTGAGGTGTCGAGTAGCTTCGCCTCCATCGTCATCATATCCACGCGGAGGAATTCGACCCGGGGCGCCTCATCGACGACGCAATCGACTTCCCCCTTTATTGCATCTGTGAGCGACGGCGACGAATTCCGGCCACCCCACACCTCCATCGTGCATGCTGCCCACCTCTACGCGATCTCGGTGAGCTAGTCTACCATATCCAACTGTGGCGGCTCCCCCTTCCCGCTCTAGATGGCCGTGCCATGGGGGCCAAGCTCGGCGCCGCCATGGACGTCCGTGTGCTTGCCCCCATGTGTTTCAGCTCGTGCCACTAGCACCAACACGCTGCACGTGGTCCGTATGTTCGATTTGGCCAGGAAACCCTCTTGTTATTGCCTGGTTTCGCCGATTTCCATTTGGCTCGTACGCTGCCGACGACCCTGGCCTCCCCTGCAGCCTCCTCTGTCACTGGTCGACGTGCGACTACTCCGGCATTCGATCCCCGCCCTCTGCCTCGAATTTGGTCGCCGGAGGCGCCCCGCTGTGCTCCCGCCGTGCTCCTTTGCCGCCGGCGAGGGCATGGCTGTGGTAAGCAACGGGGATAACCCCCCGCCCCCCCGTTAATAAGCCCCCCCACTGACTTGTGGGCCAGCCCGGGTTAATTAGCCCCTAACCTAAGTTAAACAAAAATAACCCCCCTCTAAGTCTATTACAAGTGGGCCCAACCCCCCTAAATTAAACTGATGCTTAAATTAAATAAAGATAACCCCTCTGTCACTTACAGTTGGGCCCTGGTCTTAGTTAATTTAAATAAAATTGATATATGTCTCTGTGAGTATGACAGGTGGGATCCATCACTTGTTAATTGATTTAAATGGATTTTAGTTAATTAATAGAGAATGACATGTGGGTCCTCTCTGCTTTATTCAATTAAATAAAATGATTTAAATACCATGTGTATGACATGTAGGTCCCACCTGTCAGTACTGTTAGGGATAAGGTTGTGGATAATGTTGCTATTTAATAATAAAACAAAATTTAGAAATTGATTTAAATTGAATTAAACTTAAAAAATCAATAACTTTTTATCCGTAACTCCGATGGAAAAACTTTATACATGAAAATTGATCAAAAAAATATAACGGATACGAATACGCTATCCGTATACCAACCACACCCCTCTAACACAACGAACATCGAACCGTCCCCCTCCGGACCGTCTGTCCGATGATTTGTCCGGTACTGTTAAAGTACCCGGATGAATTTATTTCGAACACGAAAGTTGTTCGGAATAGATCAACTAAACCGGATACACCACCCAAACATGTGTCGGATGTCCACGACACCTCCGGCATGATATCTCCCCCCCTCCAGACACCCTGTCGGGTAATCACCCGGAGCTGACAGTTCATCCCCGGATAAATTTCCGTTCCGAGCAACGTGCATTGCACTGCGTTAGAACACCGTTAAGATTTCATCTGTCATGCCATGCATCTGTTTGTATATGCTTGCTGTGTATTTACTGTTTCTCCCCCCCTTAATCTCCGGTAGACCCCGCTGCTGCCGTCGACTACACCGCTGCTGAGTACAACTACTTCGTCGACGACCGTACCCCTACCGTCGAGCTTCCAGGCAAGCAGAGCCATTCTCTTCCCCAGATATCGCCAATCTTTCCGTACTTTCTTGCACTAGGCATTATTACTGCTGCTGCTACGTTGCTTACCTATTCAATTGCATAACCTGTCATTGTCGCCCCTTGATGTGCCTTCCTTGTCCTATGCTGCCTTATAAATATATATATAATATTCAGTAGTAAACCCTGCACATTTTTAGCTAGGTTTAGAACAGAGGGTCGTGATCACTCTGGTGAGTGAAAGCGGATTACAAACATTATAACTGCAATAGGTACGGATCAATGCAGACGCCCTAGAGAACCTACAACGGCGAGACTCTGCCGAGTCGCTTCGAGTTTGGCTTATGGGTGGAATGGACTCATATTTCACTCTCGTCGGCTCAGTAGCGTAGCATCACTGGGATGATACGAGGGTATTCCTCTTTAGTTCATTCCACTGGTGTCTCGGCACCACCGGGATGATATGAGGTTTACCTCTTTAGTTCATTCCGCTGATGTCTCTGTCAAACCTCTTTAAGTGTGCCATCGAGGGTGATACCTCCTGGTTTCACTTAATGGTAGGAACTCGAACCAACTGGTGTCCTTAAAGGTAAGAAGTTGGGCGACCCAACGGTGCCCGCGAGTGGTATTGCGACGGGACGACAGGGAGGGTACGACCAGTGTACCGGTGTGCTTGGCCCCTGGTCGTTGGCCGCGAGAGTTACCAACCCACGAAAGTCGAGCTTCTCCAGGAGCACACGCGAGACAAGGTAAGGAGACGGTTCACCTTATTGGTAACCGAAGAGACTTGGTGGGACGACAGGGCATGCACCGATGTACTGGTGGTCCTGGCTGCTGTCGTTGTCCGCGGGTCAGTTAAGTGGAGGCAACGATAACGATTGTCACGCAGGTTAATTAAAATGACTAATGATTCAGTGAATGTCTTGAGTTGGCTATATGCCATGTACGCACTACCTACCCGTGGGAATTACGAGTTATGGGCTCCTCTGCTTCGTAGTGTCGTCCGAAGACTCTTCAGACGTCAGCAGTATTGCGGGCTGATTGCCGGGAAGTGGTGTTGTCTTATTTGCTCGCGCGGTGGTGTCTTATTTGGATTTGCTTTAACTTCACCGGCCAGCCACGCACCGTGCAGGAGTACGCTCGGGTTGGGGTCCAAGGCCCGGCGTACTTAGGATTTAGACCGGCGGATGGCCTCTCTGTTGAGTTTGAAAGATGGGCTATGAAGTGTCGGATAGCCTCGGTGGAGCGTTCCCTAACAGGTTCCCGCCACCTTTGAGATCCGTGCGTGTAGCGTAACACAAGTGCACCCCTGCAGGGAAGATTAATCTATTCGAATAGCCGTGTCCACGGTAACAGGACGCTTTATGCTGAAGCTGGATCATACCACTACAAACTATTATTATTAAACTGTATGGTTCCGGGTTTGCTTCCTCGCACGGGAGTCGAGGAGGGAACTCGGAGGCATTGTTAATTATTACAACTTATTATTATACAATGCTGCAGCAACTTCTGCTGCATTGTTACTTTATGCTTTATATAAACTGTTGGCTGATTCTTACCTCATGCTGCAAGACATCGTCGGAAGATGCTAGTCTTCGTTAGGCCTAGCTTCTTACCCTTGCTCTGGATTTCTGTCTTCCAGTCCACTATATAAAGCCTCTTCTTTCCGTTGATACAATGCATAATGCTTAGTAGCGGACGTAAGACTCGCGGGTATGCTAGATACTCACCTGCTTTATTTTCCCCCTTTATTGTTTTTCCTGATCGGCCGCTGCAGTCGAGGTTGGATCCTTGGAGTCCAGGAGCAGGAGATCCCCGATGCCGACCACCGCAACATGAAGATCTCCGATGCCGACCACCGCAACATGAAGATCCCCGATGACGACCACCGCAACATGAAGATCCCCGATGCTTTCTACGGCGTCGAGTTCCCCTTTGACCAGGAGTAGCTTGGAGGTTCCCAGGCAGGAGGCCTTGCCTTTTCGTTCGAGTGTTGATTTTGTGCTAGCCTTCTTAAGGCTACCTTGTATCATTGTGTCTGTACTCAGATACTATTGCTTCCGCTAACTTTGTGCTCTCGAGCTGTTGTATTCGAGCCCTCGTGGCCCCTGGCTTGTATTAAACAGCTTGTATTATTTTATTTGTAGACTTGTCTTGGGATATCTCACCGTGAGTCCCTGATCTCGATCGTGTACCTTGCGTGTATGATTACTGTACACGGTATGATTTTGGGGGCGTCACAATTTTGTAGCCCAGTTAGCCTCCCTAAGCACCTACTATATATGGACAAGCCCCCTGCCCATTCTGGCAAACCCTAGCCCCCAACTCCCCAGATTTCCGTGCCTGGCCTCCTCCTCGCCACCTCATGGAACCACCAGCACCAACCCCCTCCATATTTGGCGGCTCCGATCAGATCCGTTGGATCCAGATCGGAGTGCTCCTACAGCGCCACATCACCAGACCATGAGCCCTCCCGTGGAGGAGCTCCTCCTCCCAGCCCGAGCGCCTCATCCCCAAACCCGTCGTGCCGCCTCCGTTGCTCCATCTGGCGAGCCGAGCCTCCACAACCACGCCGGCGACCCCCCTGCAGGTCGGCCTCCTTTCTCCTCTCTCAATCCTTTCTCCTCTCTCCCCTCCTTCCCAACCATGGACAAGGAGCTCGCGCCGCCCCGGTCTCCTCGCTGCTGGTCGCCTCCGGCCAGATCCGGTCACCGGCGACCGGATCCGTCGTCCCCGCGCCATTCCGCGCACCCCAAGCCTCACCGGAGCATCGCCCTCGCCGGAAATCGAAGCCGCCGCCGCTCCTGGAGTCCGATCCAGACGAGGAAGATGACACACGCGCCCTCGACAGGCTAGGCTGGCCTCTCCTCGCGGCCCATATCCCCAACTGCCGCATGTGGCCCGTTCGCACAGCACGACCCATCCCCTCCAGCGCCAGTCGCGGCCCACCAGCGGCCGCATGCTACTCCTCGCCCACGTGTGCCCCAGCCGCTATCCCCCGCTCACCTCCCCAGCTGGGCCAAGGCCCATGGTGAGCACGCCTCCGCATCTTTTTTTTATTTTTCTTCTGTTGAGCATGTTGGGCTCGGCCCACGTTCTGTTCCTCGCCTGTAGGCGTTATTTAGAAGTCCAGTGCACCCCTGTTTAGTCCCGTTAGATCTGCTTTAGGCCCAGTGCTCGTTTAGAATTATCTGCTCATTAAATAATTACAATAAAACATAGGATTTTTGCAACGACGATATCTTTTCCACCGTTAGTCCGATGGAGACGCGGCCTACATGAAAGTTGCTTAGTTTTTCGCGCAGATTACTAAAATGTGCTCCTTTGCCATGTTTGACCTTGTTTACATGCTTTTTCACTGCTATTTACGTTGCATGCCACCGTAAATGTAATAGGCCGTAACATTTTAACCGTTGCTCTGATAAAAATGTTTCTTATATGTAACTCGACTGGAATTTCGTGTAGATCGTGAATATGATGCTATTTATTGTTAATAAAAATAATAAATTATGTTTAGAGAAAAACAGTACCAAAAGCTATTATTTTCGTGGGGTACTTAGTATATGCATTGCTTAGGGCTTTACCCCACTTAACTTGACTAGCATAGATAGTTTATTTATGCTTCACCTCTTGCCATGATTGTGTGATATGACATGCTTGAGGGAGATGCCATGTTAACAACTTTTGCTCATGTTGTGTAGCTAAACAACTTGAACCATCGTAAATGTGCAGTCTCGTCGTGTGTGACAGATACTTCACTTAAATTGTTAGTAACCGCTCTCGACGGTAGATGCAATACCGTAGCGCGTGTCTCGTGTTGCATTCTTGTTGATTCTTGCTCATGATTGCTTCGTAGTAATAGATGCTTGCTCGTCGGTTGCCTTTTCCAGTGTTTCCTTATTGTTTGCTTCCGCGGTTACTCTCGGAGACGATGCGAGCTTGCGATCGACTACACCTTCGGTTTCGTATTCTCATCAGGTAAGGAGGAGCCTATATCATGCTTATAACTTTCAGCTCACTTGTGCTTAGGTATAGGATAGAAAGATTGCTTGATCCTATCACTTCATATTTATGCCTCTCAAATAAACCCAAACATTCATGTCCCCCACATCCTAGCATGGCATGTACCTTGCTTGCCTAATGTAAGGCCCGATATGCGGTACTGTTCTAGATCTAGATGTTTCCATCCAGATCCGGGGACGAAGCACATATCGGTCCCACCGCGACATATGACAATGCCATATGCCCCGGATTTCCAACATGATATCACAACATTACAGATACAAGGATACAACATCTCATACAATCGGCATACAACTGCCTTAATACAATACAACAACGGAAGATATATGTCTGTGTATAGACTACAATCAAATGCCTAGTGGCAAAGAGAAAACATTGATCCCATAACCACACGGGTCCAGGCCCTCCGCCGGGATCTGCCTAACTAGTCGTCGTCGAGTCTCCACGTGAAACGTCGATCACCATACCTGTTGTCGATAAAGAACCCTGAAAAGAGTTTGGGGGTAGTATCATGAGTACAGAAGTACTCAACATCCAACTGTATTGGTCATCTGACCCAGCAAGGACTTCATCACACATCATTCTAGGACAACTAGTAGTTTACGGTAAGGAAGGGGTAAGTGGTGGGGTTGCTGCCGCACTAGCATTTATGAAGTGGCTAACGATCTAGAGAGTAAGATAAGAAGCCAAGCATTCGATGAGGAATCGCCTCCAACAAGTCTGCTATCCACCTACATACGCAAACATAACACCTATCCTATCCTTGTCCTCCTCTTCGCATCCCGACGAAGAAGAAGCGGTCAAGGCACACACACATTGATCAAGTTATTTAAGATTATCTCAACTGTTGTTGTCTATGAACAAGGAGTAGGTCTCAATTCGTCCATAACCGTGGACACGGCTTCTCGAAAAGATTTAACCCTGCAGGGGTGTACCAACTGCCCATTACAAGGCTCCGCACGCACGCCCATCTCTCTCAGTTGCTACCCATCACAGGCAACCATTTTATGATTTAGTTCCAAGAGATCCGAAACGACAGGTCCCTCTAGCTAACAACGAACAAATCCGGGTGGCCCCCGGTGAGTCGTCATCCAGCTCAGGAGCCGGCCGCTCTCTCGATCTGGTCTCTACCGTCTGTCGCAGGTTTGGATAGCCGGTTAATCACACATGGGAAACCGGGTCCTCAGCCGGACAAGGTGGGCCAGCAAGGGAACTAAGTCGTCACTGGTCCGGGTTGGTTTAAAACTACTGGCAGCTGACCAGCACACACACGGTTTCAAATGGTAAATCAGCTTGGGCCACCACTAGAAATGCTTGAAGCTAGGTAGGTAAGAAAAGGGGACCCCATAAAATCCCACACGCGGTTAGGCACACTCAGTCTTAACCAATACCCGGAACTCGGATCCTAGGTGACTCGAATGGAGCAAAGCGTCGGGGCGGGATAGCCTAGACCTTCCATCCTTTGTCGAATATAGTCAACATTATAATAATCTTATCATCAACAACAATATATTAATGTGATATCCCAAACCAAGGAGTAACAGGGTAACATCGTAGCATCCTAAGCATGCATACTAAGCAGGGGCTGAGCAACGAGCAATAGTAACATAACAGTATAAGGTTTGCTGGGAAAGGACATGGCTGTATCGGTTTGAAAGAGGCTGTAAACATGTGGTAGGATCAAACATCGAACCTATCCTAGACTAGCATGCAAACCGCTGGTTGAAATAGAATGGATCATAAGTAATGTATAGTCCTTGCCTGTTGATAAGTCGGGTTCCGAAGGTGTAGTTGATCGCAAGCTCGCATCGTCTCCGAAGGTACCTGCGGAAGCACACAAGACGATAAACACTGGAAAGCAATCAACGAGCAAGCATCTATTACTACGAGGTAAACACGAGCAAGCATCAACAAGAAGGCAACACGAGACATCACACCTACCGTCGAGAGCGGTTACTAACAGGTTAAGTGGAGTACTCGTGACACATGACGAATACCGCACGTTTAGAAAGGTTCAAGTTGTTTAGCTACAGGTGATCAACAAAGGTTGTTAACATGGCAACTCAAGCAAGCATGGCATAGCACACAAACATGACAAGAGGTGAAGCACAAAGTAAACTATCTATGCTAGTCAATTTAAGTGAGGCACAACCTAAACATGGCATAACACTAAGTGCCGCACGACAATTAAAGGATTTGGTACTGTTCTGCCCTAAACCATATTTTAGGTTGGTTAACAAAAGCAAACAATAGCATAAACACAAAGTACATGAAAAACTAATCAAGTTACATATAAGGCACACTCCAAACAGAGTTACAGTTAAAAAGATATAAGCAAAACAACTTACGGGCACAATCTGCCAACATCACGAAGCACACTTTAGAGCAATGCATAAACAGGATAATCAATGCAAACATGCTCACAAATGATATGGAACTAAAGTAGACATGACAGGGAAGGCATGGCAAAAAGAATCATGCAAATAGGCATCATAGATTCAAAAGATATTAAGCATGCAACATGGCATTGGAACGTTACAGACTTAGAGAAAAACAGAGGTGGCTGTCAAAAACAGCAGGATAGCAACTTTGGAGCTCAATAACTATATGACCAGCAAGCATATCATGACAATGCAATACATATAATGGAAGTAGACATGATGCTTAACAATATGCAATTGGAATCACTCAATTCCGATAAACGGTTGCGACGCAACCGTCACCCGAAGTTGCAACAAATTAACAGTTTTCAGCACAGCAACACATTAACATCAGGATCACCACTTTGGAGCAAGATTTAATATAGCTAAAGCTCCCAAACATGATAAGTTAAAGCATGGAAATTAATTACACATGATGCTTAACACATAGGAAAAAGAATCAATGCAATAGGCCTCATGGATTTGTCACAATCATCATGCAAACTTGCAATAAAATAATAACAACAACACTAAACAGGAAAAATTAGCAGTTAACGGCCTGATGCCCACTTCAACACAGATTTGCACCATCAAGATGGCCTCAAATCAAAATTCTCACAAAAGATGGATTGAAGTACACACAATTCTAAGCAATTTTCATTTTGGGGGCATCGTCATACGGGCTACGGTTTTATCGCAATTAACAACGCAAAGTTGAAACAGCAGCAATAATCCCAGGACTTAGAAAAAAAATCGCAGGGGCTATCCACAGGAAAAAAGAAAAGAAAAAAAATAAAAAAAATCTCACCCATGGGCTTCGGCCCAAGTCGGCCTGGGAGGGGGCCTGGCGGATCTGGCTTGGGCTCGGGGTGCCTGGTGGGCCTCGGGGTTGGCAGGCCGGCTCACGTCGGCGCAACGAGCGGGTGGCCGTCCCCGTCCCGATCCGGATGGGATCCGGCGACGGCGGCGCACAGGCCGGTCTTCGGCGAGGCAGGCGGCACATGGCGGCGCGGAGGAGGACTGGGGTGGTCAAAACGGCGCAGAGGGTGGCGTCGTCACCGGATCCGCCCGATCCAGTGGAGGTTGGGGCCTCGGGTGGCCGCGGATTCGGCGGGAACGATGGCGAGCTCCATGGCCGAGCTTGGCCATGGAGGGCGGCGCGGCAACGCGGGCTCCTGCGAGAGGGGGCGAGCGGTGAGGGCAAGATGGAGGGGGAGGAGGAGAGGCGCGGGGAGAGGCGGTCACCGGGGTGGCATCCACGGCGGCTCGCCGGCCGGAGCGGGAGGCGGCGCAGGCGCGTTCGGGTGAGGACCACTCCACGGGCGTGGACGGGAGGAGCTGGCTACGTGGCGCGATCCGGTTCGTCCGATCCAAATCCGACGGATCAGACTGGGAGACCAGATCTGGCAATTTTTTAGGGGGGTGGCTGCGAATTTTGGCTAGGGAAACCCTAGAGAGGGGTGGGAGTGTGGTGGTCTTTATATAGCCCAGGTGGCTGGCAATTTGCAAAAACATCCCCGGTTTTTCTCTCGCGCGCGCGGTGCTCACGTTTCTGACCGCCGGGGGTCCGCAGGACCTTCGATTTGGGTAAAACTTCGAACTGCGCGATCAGCGCATCGAGCCGACGGTGTTCACCTCGTGCTGGAACCGTTCCGAGAACACTTTCCGGCACGCTATAAAAATATCCCGTTTATTTATTAAACGGGGTTTTTCGGTCCGTTGGCTGCGGCTGGTCTCGTGCGGTTTTCACGACGGTGATCGGGTGAAACCCGGTGTCGCAAAGGTCGAGTGTCAGAGTGGAAAGGGTCGGTCTCCGTCCGATACGACATAAGAGGGGGAAAAATAATCGCCGATCAATAAATCGGGGATGCAAACACCGCAAACAAATCAGACAATCAAACAATTCACACCGAAAACAATTTTTTTTAATTGTTGTGAAATCTGGGCTGTTACACCTAACCACTGCTTAGTATGCATGCTTAGTATGCTACAAATGTTATCCTGTTACTCCTTGGATTTGGCTATCACATTATTATATTGTTGTGGATGATATGATTATTATAATGTTGACTATACTCGACGAAGGATGGAAGGTCAAGGCTATCCCGCCCCGACGCTTTGTTCCATTCGAGTCACCTAGGATCCGAGTTCCGGGTATTGGTTCTAAGACTGAGCATGCCTAACCGTGTGTGGGATGCTATGGGGTCCCCTTTTCTTACCTACCTAGCTTCAAACATTTCTACTGGTGGCCCAAGCTAATTTACCATTTGAAACCATGCATATATGTCTATCGGGTCGCTCCTAGCAGATATCCTTTAAAACACCTTGGGCCAGCGGGGACATGGTTTCCTTGTTGGTCCAACCTGTCCGGCTGAGGACCCGACCTCATGTGAGAATTTCCAGGCAATCCAAACCTGCGACAGACGGTAGAGACCGATTCGAGATCGCGACTGGCTTTTGAGTTGGATGTCGAGTCACCGGGGGCCAACCGTATTTGTTCGTTGTTAGCTTATGGGACCTGTCGTTTCGGATCTCTCGGAACTAAATCATAAAATGGTTGCCTGTGATGGGTAGCAACTGAGAGAGATGGGCGTGCGTGCGGAGCCTTGTAATGGGCAGTTGGTACACCCCTGCAGGGTTAAATCTTTTTGAGAAGTCGTGTCCACAGTTATGGACGACTTGGAACCTAGGTCTTGTTCATAGATAATATCAACTGAATCATAACTATAACTTGATCAACGTGTGTGTTCCTTGACTACTTCTTCTTCATCGGGTGATGAAGGGGAGGACAAGGATAGGATAGGTGTTATGTTTGCGTAAGTAGCTGATAGAAGACTTGTTGTAGGAGATTCCTCATCGACTGCTTGGTTCTCATATTACTCTAAATAGATCGCTAGCCACCTCATATATTGCTAGTGCGGCTGCAACCTCACAACTACCCCCATCTTACCGTGAGAAGTTAGTTACAAGACTTGTTGATATAGCTCACCCCTTATTTTCTCTTTTACGCATGTTATGCAAACGATCTTGGACTTCAGAGGAGCTCGACGACCCTTCTTCTGGACGCCTTTGCGGAGACTCGACGACGACTAGTTAGGCGGATCCCGGCGGAGAGCCTGGACCCGTGTGGTTACGGGGATGGTGTGTTTTAATTTTTCCATTAGGCATTTGATTGTAGTCTGTACTCAGACATGTATCTTCCGCTGATGTAATGTATTAAGGCAGTTGTATGCCGATTGTATGAGATGTTGTATCCTTATAGCTGTAATGTTGTGATATCATGTTGGAAATCCGGGGCATATGTCATTGTCATATGTTGCGGTGGGACCGATATGTTCTTCGTCCCCGGATCTAGATGGAAACATCTAGATTTGGAACAGTACCGCATATCGGACCTTACACAACCTCTCTGTGCTCATTGGGAAAAAAGTTACTTGTGCCGTGTGCAGGTCCAGGTTAAGTGATTCTATTCGGAAGTCGCATCACGTACTTCACCACCTACTTGTCGATCCTTGGAGTCCTCCTGGATTCGATAAGCCTTACAGCCACAACATAAGGGAAATTTTCTTCTATCTACATCTCAACCTTCCACTTGGGATAACCAACGAAGGGCGAGAAGCCGTTATCATCTCTCGTACCATGAAGAAAATTTCTAGCGCCGTTGCCGGGGACTCCAATCTTCAATATAGGGGAGTTGCAACTATCTTTTATCTTTGCTTTTTAGTCTTGTTAGTTTACTTTCTAGTTTTTGCTTTAGAGTCTTATATCAAAAACTACAAAAATTAGTTACTTTGTTCTTAGTTATCCTTTTCTGTTTAGTCAAGCATGTTAGGATTTGGTGCTTTGAGGGAATCTGAGGTTCTAGATTTCCATCAAAAGAATGGAGAAAACATGAAGAAGGCTTGGGATAGAATTTCTGATGCACATAGAAGGATTATGGCTTGGATACCTATAAATTTTTTGCATAGAAATTTTTACCATGGCATTTTTAGATGGTGCAAACCCTCTCTTGACATTATAGCTGAAGGGGATTTCTTAGAGTGTGATGAGGCTAGAGCTCTTGATATTATACATGGTCTATCTAGTTACTTTGTTTATGATCATGGTTTTGACACTGTTATAGATAAACTTGCTACTATTGAAAAAAGAATGGATGCTCTAGACTTGAGAGAACGAGAGAAATCCAATCCCGAGAAGAAAGAGATTTGGGAGATAGATAATGATTGGGAGCCCTTTGTTAGAATTGGCATCTCTAACCAAGACTTCCTTTCTTATTGTGATATTAGATCCATGGTTTCTACTATGCCAAAAGTTTTTTACGATTCTCTAAACCTTTCAAATATGATCAATATTTAATCTTATCATGAACATGCTAATGGAGATGTTTCTAAGATCCAGGGAAAGGTGAAAGATGCCCATGTTAGGTTTCTCAAAAGTAGTGCAATGGTTGAATTTTTCATCATGGAGCCAAACCAACAAAACATAGTGCTTGAAAGGGACTTTCTCCGAGCCATGAAAGACTTCATTGATATAGGTAAATGACATATATACTTACATAGGAAGGCTAAAGGTACGTACCCCTTCCCTAAGAGAAGTAAGGATGAACTTCTTGTGGATACATTTTAAGGATTTTATAATTCTGATAACTATGATGATTTTTTATTCCTCTTTTTGCATCATGCCTAGCTAAAAGGCATACAAGAAAGCACTTATTTGGAGGCAAACCAAAATGTTTTTACTTTAAGTTTTAGTGGTCTTGATGCTTATTACTACTGTAGCAACATCATTGTATCTTTATTTTCAAGCTTTGTGCCAAGTTTTAGCCTCCGATAGCAAGAACGTTCAAAAGTTGTGACATGCTGTCCAAAAACAGATTCTGTCTGCTTGACGAAAAAATTCACGATAAATCACCAGATCATCTTTTTTATCTGAATCTTTCTGGAAGTATGCTATATACAGTTAGCTTTCAGGCGTCTGTACTAAGTTTTTTGATTTGGGTTGCAGAAGTACCCCAAAAGAATTATTTACTACCTGCTCGTCTGTTTTTCACAAATTCTGCCACGTTTTGTGTTTTCATCGTTTTGCAAATATTAAACTTTATTTTTCTTTGCAAAAACTTTTTGGCATTCATGAGAAACAATAGATCTTCATGAAAATCTTTATTTCTAGTGAAGAAAAATCATTTTATTATGGGTACTAACCACTCTAATCACCTTATGATGAGTTTCGTATGAAGGGAGTTTTCAAGTATGCGACGGAAGATGATGAAAAAAGATTCGGGGGTGTCAAGCGCTCAGGGCTTGGGGATGCCCCCATGCACCCGCAAGAAATATCCAAGGAGAATCAAGCGTCTAAGCTTGGGGATGTCCCCGTGCATCCATTCTCTATCAACAAACATCAGTTTGTCCTTCTCCATGCTATATTTTTATCTCTTCATCAGTTATGTGCTAAAATTGGAGCGTCTCGCTCTTTACTTTTTAGTTTATTTCAGTTTTGCTTGTTGTTCATAACAAGTTGGACCCTATCCTTCATTGTTTGGGAGATAAACACGCTCCACTTCACCCTAGAACACAACATAGCCTTGCATGCTTATCTTTCTTTTTGTGTGTTCATTATCTTTTCATAGCTGCTGTCATGCTCAGCTCTTAGTTTTCATGCTTATCATTTTAAGATCTTTTATTTAGGTTGATTTAGGAACTCCATTGAATTTTCATGCTTATCTTGTTTAGAGATTTGGCTTGTTGCACTGAGTTGTGTGTCCTGCATGAGTAGGTAATTGAGGTTGCTATTACAAGTGTAGTAGTAACTTGCAATAGTTTTGAGGTATTGATTTGAGTAATGTTTGGACTTTTTGTGCCAAAATCTTGAGCCTATTAGTGATAGGTGTCGTATTTTGGGAAATCCATGCTTATTTTTGAAAACTACAAAAATTAGTTGAGAACTCTAGCTACTAGATGGACCGCTAACCTCTGGAGGGGTTGGAATATATAGAGTACCCTCACGTACCATGGGTCGAGGATGCACAAGGATAACCAAACCCCCATACACTCCTCCTCGGGGTACTTGTCGCTTTGTGAAACTCATGATTAGATAGAGAGTTACCGATAATAAGTGCATGAGTTCTTTGGACTAATGCGAGTATTCGATTGTTGGCACTTCCACCTTCCAAATTTTGCTAGCCTCTTCGGTACCGTGCATTTCCCTTTCTCATCTTGAGAGTTGATGCATACTTCACCGATGAATCCAAACCCTTGGCATGATAGGCTCTGTCATCATAAACCCCCTTATATCTTCCTCAAAACAGCCACCATACCTACCGATCAAGGCATTTCCATAGCCTTTCCGAGATACATTGACATGCAACATCCACCATCTCATGACCTGATCTTCATGTCATACATGCTTTTGCTTGATCGAGGAGCCGCATGCTAGTTGGGCTTTGCCCTTATCATTGCCTCATGATGTGCTAGTATCATTGCATATCCTGCTACACTGGCAGAGGCATACATTTGCATACATCATGATAGTTTTCATTTTTCTTTATGTTGAGTACTTCTTGTAAAGTGTGAAGATCTTCTTTATATTCTTGTAAAATATAGAGTGTTTCCCTTAAGTGAGGAAAAGATCCCAAAGAGGACAAATGAGAGATAAATAGAAAGAGCCAATGAGGCCACAAAACTACAAAATAAAATAGAAAAAAGAGAAAAAGAAATAAAAAGAGAGAAGGGGGCAACACTACTATTCCTTTTGAAAGACCCACACTCGTACTCCATAGTCATATATGTGCTCCATAGAGATTATCATTCATACATAACTATGTGGGTATCCTTACACTATAGAACTTGGCTTGTATATTCCAAGGATGAGCCTCCTCAAATGAGCTCTAGGTCTTCATGAGCAAGCAAGTTGGATGCACCCCCACTAGTTCAATTGGAGAGCTTACCTTAGCTCATATGTTCATCTGTTGCATGGCAATCCCTACTCCTCACATCATATCTATTATTTGGCTTTCTCTCGCCGATGATTGTCCTCATTGATGTGAGCCTTTCACACCCTTTTCTCTTCCTTCCCCATCATTTTCCCTTTGCCATCCTAAGTGCAAACATATCTTGCTTGCGCTCATCCATTGCATGAGTGCTCAAAGTCGAAAGGGAGAGGATCAGTTTGACTTGTGTCTGAATAGTGGTCTGGGGACGAGTCAAAATAAGATTCCAAAGTAGACCAAGTGTGAAGTTCTAGTAGATTGAGTTCTCAATTAAACTCTATGGTATTTTTATGCTCTAAACCCATCTCCCACTTCTTGCACGCAATCACCATTTGAAGACATTCGACTCACGGACAACGAGAGCTCTTGCACCTTTATGTTCATACTTTGCTAGTTTTAATACTAGATATAGACTCTTGCTTGTTATTGTCTTGACTTGAATGGCATACCTTACTTTCTTTACTTTGAAGTTCTTATATGTGTGTTAGCTGTCACCACAGAAATTATATGTGTTATCATTTACCTACTCGAGGACGAGCAGGAATTAAGCTTGGGGATGTTAATACGTCCCAACGTATCTATAATTTCTGCTTGTTCCATACTCTTTTAGGTGACATTGCTATGTGTTTTGCTACGCTTTCATACCTTTTTACACATATTTGGACTAACCTACTAACTCAGTGCACCTAGTGCCAGTTTTTGTCTGCTGATGTATGTAAGTTGAAGGTTTTGACCCATATTTACAGAGCTCCAAAAGATCCAAAAAAATCAAATAAAAAACCAGCAGGACGGAAGCTTCCGGATCACTGAAGGAGAGCCGGAGGGGGGCCAGGGCCCACCCAGGCGGCCACCTGGCGCAACCCCCCTCCTGGCCGCTGTTGGGAATGTGCCCTAGAGGCAAATAAAATATGTTTGTTAGCATATTCCATTAATTCATATTAAGTTTTATACTGTGCTATAACTGTATTAAGCGGAAACATTAATTCACGTGTGGTATAAAACAACCAGGTCCCTAGTTAACTCTAGTATACTAGTCCACTGTCAATCGGATGATCAAGGTTTCCTGATCATGAGGACATAATCTCCTATTGACAATGGAGTCGTATCATTGGGAGAATGATATGATGGACACACACCCACCCGAAGTGTTGCAATGTGATCGAGTCACATAAGTTCAACATTACGATAACAATAATGTAGTGACCAAATCCTTTGACCGTAATGATCATACGTAATTACTATCTATTAGGATGCCTTGATTTGCATCCACCGCCTGACTGAAATATGCTGGCCATAAAGGTGTACTTTAGGTATTCCGAAGTAGATACGTTAATGAGTATGCAATTACATCAAACTGGGATTTGTCCATATGTGTGACGGATAGGTACTCTACGCTCACTCGATGATATTACATCATAAAGATTGCAACCATGTGACTAGGTCACGGGGTTGTAATATCACGGGAACGAGTAAACATGTTTGTCAGCAACGAGGATGAACTAGGTATATTGGATACCGACGATCGAACCTCGGACAAAAAGAGTACCGTAGGACAAAGGAAACAAGACTCACGTTAACGGATCCAACAACGATGAAGTTCATTCGATGGAAGCGCACGGGCCATCTAGGATTGTAACCAGGTCCGATCGATGGTCATTGATCAAGAGAGTGTCTTGATCATGTCTGTTGTTTTCCGGATCGTAGGGTGTCACACTTAAGAGTATTCGACGCATTAAGGATAAATTCGAGATCGCCGGATAAATAAGAGAGAACTCCAAAATCGTTTCGGAGGGAGACGGAAAAAGTTCCGTAGTTCCGAATTGTTTGAAAAGTTATTTAAATATGTTTTATTATTTAATTAAATATTAAAATATAATTTAAATAATTAAATTAAATAATAGTCCTTTTATTTTTCTTTAATACAAAGGAAAAGAAAAGAAAAAGAAAAAAAGGATGGGAGTGGCGTCATGGGCTATGGCCCATATAGGCCACTTGGCCACTTGTCCATGTGGGGTGGTGGCCGGCGGCCACATGCATGCATGCATGCGTGCACGCCCACGCCCACGACCAAACTAGCCAATGTGATACTAGTTTAGTACGATATTGATAGTTGGTAGGCATTTGCACCCCGGTTCCACTATATATAGATATGGTGGGTGTCCTTTTTTCAACACAGAAAATTACAGACAAATACAGATAAATTATGTTGATCTCTCTCTCTATTTTCTCCTTCCTTAAGCGGACTCCCTTTGTTTGGAGGCTGCACTGGGTTGGAGGTTTCTCCACTATACGCACGCTGTCGTGCTGCTGGAATCCGAATCCATCTTCTTTCCGCTGCTCGCTTAGTCCAGAGCCCGGAGGGAACGTCGGGTACATTGTATGTGTGTAATCCCGCGAGGCGCTACACTTGTGGTGCTCCTTCATCGTTGTGGCTGTATCACGACATCTTCACCGACAACGTTCCGACGGGACGCAATCACGTCATCGTTCTACAAGGACTGAGTGGCTACTGGAGTCATCGCGGATCTGCGCGGCATCGGGGATTGTCGGTATGACTACATCAATCACGTTCATGCGGGAACGTTTCCCGCTTAATGGACTACATATTGGTATGTGACCTATTTCCATCCGTTACTTGCATCGCCATAGCATAGGTCTTGGGCTTGGGTATCGTAGGTTATGAACAATTATTGTTTTCTGCCCCGAACCCCAACAGTGGTATCATGAGCAAGGCTATGCGTAGATGTATTGTACGGATAGAACACATCTAGTATGTGGGCATCAATTCTCCAATTGTTACCCTCCCACGTGTACTCGTTTAGCATTGCGGCAATGATCTGTTGAAGGGGCCTCGACCGACCTTACGCGTTTAGGCGAGACTGGTTCCACACTTTACATATGGCTTGTACCATATAAGTGGTTGGGGGTGGTTGTCTCTCTAACATTAGTGAAGCGTAGACGTTTGGAACGGAGGGCCACGACAGGGGTGTAATAGAGACAATTTCTAAGTTTTTGTGGTTGTATGTTAGTAGGCATATAAACTGTTCTATCTCGAAAGCCCTAGCAGCCATGTAAAACTTGCAAAAGATAAAGTAGAGGCGTCTAAACATTAATTTGTAGGGGGCATCATAGTTAGTATGATTTACATTATTGCATCCTGTTTTTCTTGTATTAGATATACGCCGGTAGCATTATAGGATGATCCCTCACTAATCCAACAAAGTGTCCTTCCTTAGTGAAGCACCATTTGGAAAGTTCTTCATTATAGAGGCATCACGTGTCACACGGGTGTCAAACATTTTTACATTCACAAGAGATGGGTGGAGCAAGCATAGCATGTCCAGAAACATGGCCTTGCATACGCAGCATATAATCACTAAGGTTATTGTGGTGAGTCTGGAATATGCAGATATGGCCTCGGGACACAATGATCGAAAGATCAAGCATGAGTCACATGGATGATGTGATTGGCATGATGGCCTACCTTGAAAATATACTGATGGTCGTGTCACACAGGGGAGGTATTGTCGTGGGAAAGTCACGGCAGATGTTCGAAGAGTCAAACTTCACATGGGACCTTTGCTGTGAGGTGGATACGAGGAGAGAGTCGACATAGGAAAGAGACTCATCGTTTTACCCAGGTTTCGGCCACTCTTTGTCTCGAGGTAAAGACCTACTCCTGCTTCTTATTATTGCGGGTATCAACTCCTCGATTAGAAGAGTCGGCGTATCGATTACAATAGAGTCGAGTCACAACATTGGTCTCTAAGAGATCTTGGTTATGTCGCAAGTGTCTAGTCCTGACTTCGGTTGAGTCGAGAGTTTCCTCTGGATCCCGTGGACCTCGACTTATAAAGGTGTCGGGTCCCGGGGTTCCGCGAGTCCGACTCCTACACGAAGTGGAGTCCTATTCTACTTTACAAATATGCTACGTGCTATACAAGGTAATTCGAATTCCTTTTATGGCTTCAATCTTCACGCTTGTCACGTCCGGCTCGTGGCGGAGTCTTCTCTTGTGGGATTTCCTTATAGAGTCGGCCCGTAAGCCAAAATACCGGGTTGTGGGCTTGGTCCATCCCCCCGACATTAACCCCCCAGGATTGCTTTGATGCTTTAGTCTTCACAGTAATTTTCTTGAATCTTTTATCTTCATTGGGAGACACCCTTGACTGAGCCGACTTACTTGCTTAAGTATGGACTTCCTTCAGGGAGCCGGTACCTAAAAGCTTTCCGTTGGCAGCAGTAGATCTAGTTCCCTGCTAATTAATAGGGAAATTCCAACGGTCTATCTCGATTCTGGCAGCACAGTTAATGCCTCATCAAATTTTTGCGGAGACCCAGGGATTTTCTGCCGTTAGCTGATGATGAGTGACGCCTCGGGTTCCGGGCCTAAGCTCCTTATATATAGGCCCCCATCACCCATCTATTTGCTTCACCCATCCATACCATCTCCATGTCTTCTTCCTCGCGCGCTGACGAACAAGAGCTTTGTCTCCATAGTTGTTCCGAACCACCTCCTCTTAAGCGCACGCGCAAGATGGCCTGGGGCCATGTCATTCCTGCACACCGTTCAGGTGAGTTCTCATCTTCTACCTCATATCATGGTTATTTGCTTATCGCCATTGTCCTAGAGCTTCGAGCTTCACCGTTTTAGTAGATTGAGATAGTTTCGTGGAAGATACGCCATGCATGTTCGTAGATACGTTAGGATCTTCTAGAGATTGTTCTGCGTCAATTCTTTGCTTAAGAAATATTATAGATCCATAGTTCCCAACCGCTTCGGGTTCTTCGTAAGTTCTGGATCTGTTCGTATTTTTCGCATACTTTCTTTGTCTCGGTAGATCCATTTGTTTCACCATAATTTGTGAAATCTGTTTGTGTAGTTTATGTTAAGTCGGGTTCTGTCTGACTCCACAAATTTTTAGCTAGAGCCATCCCTTTCTTGTCCTCAGTCAGTTTCTTAGTCGGTTCAACATATTTTTTTATTGGCTAGGTCCGACTCTTACGCCATGGGAAAAGGTACCCACGCTGCCGAGACCTCTAAGCTTAAGAAGGTGGCAGACAGAGGAAAAACACCAGCTAAAAAGTTGACTCTGGAAGCCAACTGGTCAATGAGCCTAGTCACTCTGGAACAGCTGAACAAGATGGTGGAGGAAGGGATCCTTCCTCCCCAGTCTGAAATCAAGTGTCGGGTCCCTGGAAAGGAGACCCGGCCGAAGCCTGAAGAAGGTGCAATTGTTGTCTTTGCTGACCATGTGACCCGGGGGTTCCGTCCTCCTGGGTAAAAATTCTTTAGGAGTGTGTTACATTGCTATAAGCTGCATCCCCAGGACTTGAGTGCCAACTCGGTACTCAACAGATGTCATTTCCAAGTGTTCTGCGAGGCTTACCTGCAGATCAAGCCGACTATAGGTCTGTTTGCCGAGTTGTATTACTGCAATAAGCAAACCGAGTATAGTGGCGGTCAAGATTTGGAGTGCGGTGGAGTTACTATCCAAAAACGGGGAAAATCAAATTTTCCCTCACCCAAGATGATCAGAAAGGTGAAGGATTGGCAAAGATCTTTTTTCTACTGTACTGTGGAGGCTATCAAAAGTGAGAACCCCCTGCCCGGCTTTCGTAAAAGCCATCTTGAGTTTCATGATAGCTTGAACCTTTATCCCACGGAGGTTCATCAGAAGAGGAACAAACCGATTCTTGCTCGGATGAAGGTCCTGCTGGCTCATGGGCTCACTGGCAGGACCTAACAAAGTGCTGGGTGGGTTGGCAAATCCAACCCCTCAGCATAAGGGATCGACTCATGTGTGAATACACTAGAAGAGGTGACTCTATGTGCTTTTCCCGGAATGAAATTACTTCGGGCGCTCTAGTGACGACTTGCAAGAGATTTCTCGCCGAACACATCGAGGATCTTAAGAAAGTCGGCCTCCTCCCGTTCTGTCAAGACAATCCGGCTCCACCGGTATGTCTTTATCATGTATTTCCTTGATGCGATATTTGTTCAAGTGTTTGATCTTCCGACTTCTTGCTTCCAGGAGGATGACCCATGGTGGAATGCGGGTCAGGATCACCTTGCTGGAGGAGAAACCGGTGCTAAAAGCCTGAGTCATATGGTAAGAGTCGCTTGATCTTTTACTTTTTGTGGCATACTTTTCCTTCTTCCCCTTTTGTCCTTGTAGGATGACTCGGGTCAAAATGAAGATGAAGGTGAAGAAGAGAAATAGAAATATGAAGAGGATAATCAGGATAAAGTTCCTCATGTTGAGACCGACTCTCAGAAAGAGAGTCAGATCGTCAAACCACCGGTATATGTCTTGCCGGCTCTTCATAATATTCTTGGTAGAATTTGTGTCTTATGTACATTTTTTTATAGGTGCAAGACCGCAAGAGGCATACCCGTAGTTTCGACTTGGAGGACCCTCTTGTGATCATGAAAGACCTGCCTCGTCGCGTCCGGAATAAGCCTACCATTATCTCAACTCCTTCTCGTCAGTCGGAAGGTTTTTTTTAAGGACAACCTCAGGCCGGCGGCTCTGGATCTGGGACCCCTTCTTCTGAGGGGTCTTCCATTCAAACATCTTTCCCCATCAATTGTGGGTAAGTTCTTTCAATAAAATGGTGACTCGTCTTTATATGCATGTTTTTGACGGTTTCTATTTTCCTTTGAGAAGTGCTCAAATTGATACCAAGGATTTGGCCGACTCTGAGATGGTGAAAGAGTCGACAATTTTATGTGGGAACTTGCCAGAAACTCTGGCTTCTGAAAATCTGAAAAAGGTTGGCTTGGATGAGTCGAGTCCTTCAGATCTTTACAAGGATACTTCACCTGTTGCTGGTGCTAAGAAGCCGGAAACTCAATCTGAGAAGATTGAAGTTGCTCCAGATTCTATCCCAACTCCTTCTACGGAGAAGGTGATTATTGATGATGAAGTGGTGATCACTGGGTCTCAGAAGGGTGACCCACCTGCTCGTACGACTTTTATGAAGGTTTTGGATGGTAAGAAGCAAGTGATGAGTCTACCTTATGAGTCGATATCTGAGAAGACTTCCCTTGAAGATTTGTATAAGCGGTCGCTGGCTTGTTCTACTGAGCAACATGACATAGCCCTCCAACTCCGGCAGCGTTATGAGGTATTTTTCTTTATTCCTCTGCATATTGTCCTTGTTGTTATGCATCTGTAGCCCCCATAAGTCGGCATGGTTACTTAATGCCATGTTGGGTTATGTAGAAAAAGTGAGTTGTACCCACAATGAGTCGGTATATCAATCTTGTAGTATGTTGAGTCATAATTTTTTTGAGTTGTAGCACCCATGAGCCGGCGGGATGTGATTATATCTCGCGAGGTTATTGAATTTTTGAAGGTGTAGCCCCCAAGTAGTTGGTTAGGCAGTTTGTCTAAGTAGATACTTAGTGATATATTGCTTCGCATGCTCTTGCCTTGGATGCTCATCAAAGTGCTTGTCAGCTGGAAGAGAAGTTCAGGGCTGAGTCGGCAAAGCGCGAACAAGCCAATGAAGAGGTCAGCTGACTCCAGGAGGAGCTGAATAAAAAGGATGAGGAATTGGGTCAGATGAAGACCGACATGGTTGAAGTCGAAAGTGCATTGACTAAGGTTGTTGATGATGTAACGACTTAGCGTGATGCTGCTGAGAAAAAATTGGAGTCGGCTGAGAAGAAGCTGGAGACGCTGAAAGGCAGTATTCACCGACTCGTATCAGCTATCTTTCGTAAGTCGGATAAAACCTTTCATATTTTTTGTTACTTCGGTTTGCATTGTTCTTTGCTGACTTCGTGTATTACTTGTCGTTTTAGGCAAAGAACATGATGTTTTGAATGAGTCACCCTCCATGAAGTTGACCTGCACATTTACTCTTGTCAAGCAATTGTTCGAGGGTGCCTGCAAGGCGATAGGTGCGACAGAGCCAAAACCCCCAACTTTGAAGAGGGTGACTGACATGATGGGACCATTCTCAGCTGTCTCTGAGTGGGTAAAACTTGACTAGCGATCGTCTTGCTGCATGGGGGTGATGCTTGGCTTGGAGCTTGCCAAGGCATATCATCCCGGTCTAAAGCCGGAACATTTGGCTTCCGGCTTCCCTGAATTCAAAGTTGATGGATCCAAATTTTCCAAGGACGATCATAATAAGATTCTCAAAGAGATGCATTCTTTTGCCACCATGATAGCTGATGGAATGGACCTGTCTTATTTGGAAGCCGGATATGATGAAACCAACAAGAGGCGCCGGGTTGGACAACCCTCTCCAGTCGAGTTCTCTCTTCATCCATCCCCGAAGAAAATCTCAGAGCCGACAGGTTCTGTTGAGCGGACTTCAGGCGGGGAAGAGGATCAACTGAAGATGGATGATATATTTGATGTGGATTTAGCTGAAATTTCTAATGCACTAATATCGTCTGCAGGTGGTGCCGGGTCATCTTCCCAGAGAAAATTCGGCGATCAAGCATAGGCTTATGCGACTGACCTTGAACTTGAAAACTTTTGATTCATTTGATGCGGCCGTAGCGTCGAGTTTTTAATATTGGGAGACATGTCCCGTGGTTTGTGACCAGCGTGTTGTCAGATACTTTATGGCGTTTTGCCTTGAATTTTCCTTCGAATGCCAATCTTTTATGATGCAAGTCGGCTTTAATTTGGACTTTGGTCCCTTTTTTGTTGACTTTTAGTAGTCGTTTCTCCGAGGAGCTTTATTCTACTGAATTATGCCGGTGTTTCCGTTGACTAGTCTAGTATTCAAAATGCTTTGAAGGAAGTCGATATTTGTACTAGCTTGCCACGGTTACAACCAAGTCATATGCTTTTATGTTGTAAGCAGAAGAGGGTATAGTCCTCTTTAAAGTCGGCGTGCATGCCATAAGGTTTTGACAGAAAAACCTCTGGAAGTCGACAAATCATACAAGGTTAGTAAAATTGTTGCATAATTTTATGACATATAAAATGGTGCAGAAGGAAAAAAATATTAAGATGCTGACGTATGCAAAGGAAAAATATAAAGGCTCATATAGAAGTCGACTCTGGATTGAACATGCCTCATCTTCTCGCATTGAGAGAGATTATTGGGTTATCCAGTAGTCGAAACTTCTCTGTAAGCCGGCAACATATGACTAGCGTTCAGGATGCTTAGGACAAAACTCGATAGGCGTTTCTGTAAGCCCCCAAGGTTTAGACTAAGTCGGGTTCGCTTTGGTCATATGAGCTTGAGCTATACATGCCAAGATTTAAACCATGTTTGGCCAATTCATATATATGCCGAGTTCTCATATAAGAGTCGATGGATGTCATCGAGCCCCCCGATTCCTCTGAATAAGCCATATATATGCGCAGTTTTACATTTATATGCCGAGTTCTCAGATTAGAGTCGATGGATATCATCGAGCTCCCTGATTCCCCTGAATAAGTCATATACATGCTCAGTACCAATAGAGGGTTGATCAAGCCCCCAGGTCTCTGAGATATAATATGCAAAAATATGCAATGTATGATGCAAGAGAATAATGAAGTAAAGGAGAGTCATTATGAAGAGTAGGTGTGGCGAGAGCCAGTGCGACGAAGGTCGACTTATATATCATATGTTGAAAGCCAACGCGAAAGAAGTCAACTTATATATATGTTGAGTATGAAATGAAAGTCCCGGCCGACTCTAGATATAGTCGAGACAAAGCTGGTATGATATCCCATGATCAATGCATGGGCTGTCAGCTTCTTTGTTTGCTAAATTTGAGTGGACGACTCTATAGAGTGGTAGTTATACTTACTGTGTTGACCTGTCTCGTTCTTGTCCTGTTTCATGGGCCGACTCTTTATTGTGGACGAGTACATGTTCTTGACCTCTTGTAACTATATGAGCCAGTTGAGCCGTCCTCGGTCGTACTGAATTTCCTTTAGGACGTTTTTCTCGACTTGGCATCTGTATTCTTGCATGAAGTACCATTGGTCCCAGGTATGATTAGCAAGGCGGACCAGTTTGGAGTGCCTTGAGAAAGCTTATTGCATGTATTTCTCACATTCTCGGTGTCTTATAACCTGCCTTAGTGGCTGCTCGTGATTCTGGGGTTGGTTGCTACTGTGTTCCCGCGGGGTCTGGTTGCGCCTGCGCTTCCTGTTGCGTGTCCGGATTTGGTTTTGGATTCCCTCATATCTGGCTTCACTAGACTCGGCATACCTGACGACAGCATCCACAAGTACCCTTAGGTCCTCAGCTACTTCCTTTATGTGTTTTAGTGCGTTGGTTATAGGTGCAAGCCGGAAGCCTATCGACTCCTGGATCCTGTCGTGCTGTGAGATCCGGTCTTGTGCCTCTGTAAGGTTTCGATGCTCCCAGGCTATCTCTTTTTGTGGCATCGTGGCTTTTTCCTGGTGCTCTTCTAATTCCTCGTCAGAGTCGGTTCTGTTTCGGCTCAGTCGTTGCCACACATTGGTCCATCCCCCCGACATGCATAGTTCTCAAGGATTGTGTAATCACTTAGAATAAACTATGATGGATGTTTGTTTGAGTTGGAGTTCCAGAATTGTTTTAAAAACATGAACTCCTATTATGAACTTAATCTTCATGTCTTATAAAACATCATTGTAGATAATGGCATACTCAATGTTTATAACTATAGCTCTTTAGTGTGATGTAGAACTGAAGGTAAATGGGTCTTACTTCGTTGATTTTTACCAACACCATCAGAGACATACTTCATTAGTAATGACTTTCTAAACGTAATATGAGAACTGCAAGGAGATACACCTGATAACTCCATTATTAAGGAAGATGGTGATGAGTATCGTACTCACCGTCACTTATGAATGACTGTCCAATACACCATACTCCATTCTATGGAATCTGAATTGCGAGTGCGTATTGACGACACCAACACGTATGACGTGCTAGGTGAACTTGAAAACACTAAGTCACAAACCAGAGTAATGGAATATAAGTATATGGACGGGGTTTCTTTCAACATTGGTGGAAGGAACAACCTACTAAGAAGGTCACATGGAAAATGTATAAGATACATGAACACCTTGTGGACAACTTGGACTACCGAATGACTGGTTACTTTGCGATAACTTGGAAGTGGCATCCGCTTCCTTCCAGCTACAAAGACCATGTCTAGAATTTGTCATGAAGGAGAATCGTTCACCTATCATGAGGTCAGGGTTAAAGTTGTGAACTTTAATGGTAGAACCAATGCAGGAATAGTCATTGACGGAGAAAGTATATTTGATATACGGGTTATAAATGTCTTTCCCCACAAAACACTAATTGCGGTTGATTAAGTATTTGATGCTTGAACTTACTGCTTATAGAGTGTCTTGGAAGGGATGAGGTGACAATGTGTGCTGACGGTAATCAAGATAGTTGATGGTCGATAACACTCTTCCTCTACATCTATCATTTGATTAATATATGAAAAATTTATGATCTTTTGAATGTCAACTTTATTAGTGTGTCTTGCATTTCGCGAAGACAATTATTCATATTGGTGAGTAACATGTCAGTTGTTCTCCTTTTATGAATGATATCTTTTATGGTCACATTGTGGTTATGAATGAGTTATTCTTATATTAATGATAGTAGCTTGATCATTTATAAGAAATATTGTAATGCCAAGAATTATCCAAACTTAACAATGACACCACCGTTTAAGTCATGATTGGTTTGATGAAGTCTTGAAATACTTGATTTATTGACACATGCAAACCATGCCTCTTTAGGTGAGATGACTGAAACCTCGCATTCTGGTAAAACAGAGTGTGTAATGATTGTGGGATATCGTACATAGTGATGTATGGTATTTCAACATGTAGTGAATTTCATTATTTCGTGGACTTCATATGTGGACTTAGATGAATATGTGTATTCACTAATGAAACATGAGTCTGAAATAATTTGATATGATCAAAGGATTTTAGAATGAAGACAAACATGACTCGGAAATAATTTGATCTGATCAAAGGGTTTTCAGAATGAAAATGGATATTAAATTAACAAGAAAAACATGTCTCTATGATTTTATCAAAGTGACAAATGTTTTGAGTTAGTCTTGGGAATAAAGACTTGTGAAAGTTGTTTCAAAAATTACAATGCTTGGACCACTTCAATATTGTTGATGTCCCATTATCCAGTTATCTAAAATTCATAATGTTACTTCTCAATTGGATAATCTTAGCAGGTGTGTAGTACTTTCCAATAAAAGCATCCTTGCACTTATCCAAGAATCTATGATATTCCTAGGACATGATTGGAGCCACTCCTTAGCTCTTCCTCTCAAAGAGAAGGGAAAAAGTTTAAGTTTAACGATGTCACCATCTACTTCTTTGTACTTTTGCATATCACAAAGCTCAAAAAATTTATTTAACTACAAAGCAGCAACATCTCCAGCACCGGAGAATTGTTATTTCATAAAAAGATTCGGCAAAGCAGGTTTGATTTTATATGAAGGTGTTGAAGTGGCCGGTGGAGCAATAGGAGTGCTTATAAAGTCATTGTTGTTGTGACTAGTGAAGTCACACAACTTGGTGTTTTTAGTGGAACCCATAGTAAATAGATGAGCAAAGTAACTAACTTTTTTGTGGTTTTTGGTATAGGACTCTAAAGCAAAAACTAGAAAGTAAACTAAAAAGACTAAAAAGAAAAGGTAAAAGATAGTGTGAAACTCCCCTATCTTGAAGATTGGAGTCCTCGGCAACGGTGCCAGAAATTGTCTTGATGGATTCTCGCCCCTCGTTGGTTACCCCAAGTGGAAGCTTGAGATGTAGCTAACAGTAAATTTCCATCGGTGGACATACCAAGGTTTATCGTACCAAGAGGACTCTGAATTCTTCAAGTAGGTGTCAACGGCGCCAGAAATTATGTTGCCTAATTGGTTCGAGGTCGATGTGGACCTGCACAAATAAAAAAATAACTTTGCTCCCAACGAGTTCAGAGAGGTTTTCAATCTCTTTGGCCTTGTCGTTTACAAAGGATCAAACGCACGGTGGAAATAGCGATAGTGATTGCAACGAAAAGGAAATAAAACAGTAAAGTGTTGAGGTGTAAACAATGGTGGAAATATTGACCGGGGTCTCATGATGTTCACTAGCGATGTCTCTCTCTCAAAAGACGATAAAATAGCTAAGCTGGGTGAAAAAATTACAGCTAGGCAATTGACAGAATTATAGACGTACCACAATGCTAATTATGCCACAAGAAAGTTAGAGGCTCAAAATTATGGGAAGTACTCCAAGGCAAGTAGACCGTTTATTCATCAGCATCTACTCACTAATCATACACCTTGATATATTTATCCAAAACATCTCGCTGGTATTAAGTTCCGAGCCCTACCCAAATTGTAAACCAAAGCAACATACAACTGCATTAACAAACTTTGCACCGTTTTTTTCTCCCTGGTGGCAACAACACATCCCCTAGTCTCATGTTTCTGTCACTCAAGCTAGACATCGGGGGGGGGGGATGAACCCACAATCAATCACAACACTCCCTCTTGGAGTTACTATCTATTACTTGGCCAAAGCAATAAAAAGCAACAGAAAACATGCAAGAATTTCTCAAGAACCAAATATAAAAGGAGAACCAAATATATAACTCCTCACGATCTTAACATAATCTCATAATCCATCAGATCGTAGCAAACACAACATAGCAACAACAGAAAGATTACATAAGTGTCTTGATCATGTAGGGAAGCTCACAAGGACTAAGAATTGAAACACAAGATTGTAGAGAAGACATCACATAGCTACTGGTCATGGACCCATGGTCCAAGGAGGACTACTCACAGCATATCCGGGAAGCGCTCATGGTGGTGGAGAAGCTCCCGGAGATCAATCCTCCCTCCAGCAGGGTGCAGGGATGAGGTCTTCTGGCGATCCCGATCTCGGGATCACAGCAGCGAAGGAATAGAGAAGAATTTCGCGATGCGGGCTCTCTATTCATGGTTTCTGTACCGAGGACTAAATATAGGCGAAAGGAGGTCCATAGGGGAGGGCCCACCCCTCCCAGCGCGGCCAGGGGTGGGGCCGCGACCACTGGCCGCCTGGGAGGGGGTGGCCCCCCTCCGGCTCCCCCTTCGGTCTTTTGGAGTGTTTCGAAATGCTGATTTTTTATATATTTTTCTTGGATTTTTTTGGGCACTGTAAATATGGGTATAAACCTACAATTCACAGACAAAAACTGGCACTGGGTGCACTGAGTTAGTAGGTTAGTCCAAATATGCATTAAAATATATGAAAGTGTAGCAAAACACATAGCAATGTCACCCAAATAAGCATGGAACAAGAAGAAATTATAGATACGTTTGGGACGTATCAGTTAGCTCGGGGACACGCCACGCGTCTTGGGCGCTGCCATGCCCGAGTGTGAGATGGCAGCAGCAGCTTGGCTCGGCGATGGCCGGAGCTAGCGGATGAGGAAGGGTGAAAGGTGCGGCGGTTTTTGGATGCTAGCTGAGGAGGTGGAGGCTGGGGTGGCAGCAGCAGAGAGCGACAGAGGCTGGCGGTGCTCGGGTGGCTGCAATTCGGGGACTCTGGCCGCGCTCTAGGCACACACGCTATGTGCTCGATGAAATGTCAATGGCCTCTAGGTTGATCTATTCGGGGTGAATTTTTGTAGTGTGATGATGAAAAGGGTTACAAAGGTTTTGGACAAGATGGTTTGGCTACTAGATCAAGTTCCTGATGCAGTCTTGATAGGTGGCCAAATTCTGTCATGCACACAAGGTGTTTGATAAAATGATTTGGTGGCCTAGATACCTTTGTTGGCTATGAAAATCTCTAGATTGAAGCTTCATTAGATGGTAAATTTATTGGTAGGCTTGGGTGGAGAAAATAAGGAACTAGCAAGTACAAGTTTGTGAGAAATTCAGTTCTGGACCCAAATTTGGACGATTTATTTGGAGGTCTTCCAAAATGTGAATGGGCTTGATCTTCTGTACATAAGGGTTTCGTTGGAAGTACTACAGGTGGGAAAAATTAGAGAACTGATTGATGAAGAAAAATTAGAGTTGAAGTTATAACATAAGTATGGGACAAAATTGAAAAGTGGAAGTTGTGCTCAAAATTTTCAAAATACCAAGTTGGGTTCTTTCATGAAAGTGATATATAGGCATCACATGACCCCTCATAGTGTCTGTAGAATTTTTGAAGAACAATTTAAAATGGTTATAGTGCAACAAAAACATTTAAAGATTGAGAATGTTATTAAAAGAATTGTTTTGGGAAAACTTTTATTATGACAATAATTCGTACTATTATTCAAAATATAAAATAAATGATTTAAGTCAATTACCAAAGCCCACAATATTTTTCCTAAAATTTCTATATGAAGGGAAGAATTTTGGAAAACAGAAGAAATAAAAGAACTTAAATTATTAAAAGACATGGTATAATTGAAAATTTTATTTTTGGACAAATTTTACTTAATAAAACATGATTAAAAATTTTGGGTGTTACAAACTCTACCCCCCTTTAGAAAATCTCGCCCTCGAGATTTTCTAAGGGCGGAAGAACTAAATGCATGCAACAAAAGACTATATGCAGAATGCAATCATAGCAATGCGCTTTATGACATACGTCCTAAAATACAATACAAAGGTTGCATCATGTAAACACGTGCGGGATACAATAACATCCGTCCTAATCACCGTCTACAGTCCAAAGCTAATATCTACGGGGTCTTGTGAAAAAGTTCCTGGTACTGGGGCGCATTCTCCTTCTTGTGGAGGAAGTGGAGAAAGAAAACGAAGAACATGCCCTTCATTGGTTGGTAGAGGTGTGATGTCTACGCATGCTTTTATTCTTGTAGACTATGTTGGGCCTCCAAGCAGAGAGGTTTGTAGGACAACAACAATTTCCCTCAAGTGGATGACCTAAGGTTTATCGAACTCAGGGAAGTAGAGGCTGAAGATGGTCACTCTCAAGCAACCCTGCAATTAAGAAACAAGAAGTCTCTTGTGTCCCCAGCACACCTAATATAATGGTAAATTGTATAGGTGCACTAGTTCGGCGAAGATATGGAAAAATATGGGTGATAGGTGTGGCAAAGCAAGGTAATATAAATTTTTAATTAAAATTAAAGCAAGGTAGCAAGTGACAAAATTGAGCACAAACGGTGTAACAATGGTGAGAAACAAGGCCTAGGCTTGATACTTTCACTAGTGGAAACTCCCAACAACATTAACATAATCTAATCACATGATATTTCCACTAAAACATGCAAGGAGACGTAACTCGGAGGTCATTCCTTTGTGAGCAAGAGAGGACAAGAATTATGTAGGTCTAATTAAGCACACCTCAAAGTTCGTAGTTCTCATCTATTGATTTCCCAATGTCACCGCGGCCATCCAAAGAGAGTACCACAATCACCACAACATATCTCAAGGATAGTCAAAGACAAGAACCAAGAGACTCTCAATCTTCAATCAATTCACAAAAGATGAAATCACTCATGAAAATATTCTTCTAATCCATGTCCAATAGACCGCTGTCACCTTGGTCTCGGAGATTATACTAGATAAAATCAAGTGAGTTTATCAATCCAATACATAGAAGAAGGGAAACATCATGGGATCACCCTAGATTCACATAGCCTATGATCATAATCAAGATCACATCATGGGAGAGAGAATTAACCACATAGCTACTATAGAAGGCCTCAGCCCCGAGGAGGAAATACTCCCGCTTCATGGAGGGAGGAAGAAACGTCGATGGAGATGAATCCAGGGGTACTTCCCCGTCCTGGCAGGATGCCAACACAGGAATTCTGGTCCCCCGAAGCTTGTTGGCGATGGCGGCGGCGATCAGAATCGCTTCTGGAAAAAGGAGTTCTCGAATCATAGTTTCCTCCGTAGGGGTAAAAATAGGGCCAAAGGGAGGCACCAGGGGAGGTCCCAGTCGCCCATGTGGCCTCGTGGCTCGGCCTCCCCCTTGGCCGCTCGGGCAGGCCTCCTGGGAGGGGGTGGCCCACCTCCGGCTCTCCTTTGGGCGTCTGTAGTCTTCTGGAACGCTGATTCTTTATATATTTTTATTGATTTTTTCGGGCACTGTAAATATGGGTATAAACCTGCAATTCACAGACATCAGCAGACAGAAACTGGCACTGGGTTCACTAAGTTAGTAGGTTGGTCTAAATATGTTGAAAAGGTATAAAAGTGTAGCAAACACATAGCAATATCACCCAAAACATGCATGGAGTAAGCAGAAAGTATAGATACGTTTAGGACGTATCAACATCCCCAAGCTTAATTCATGCTCATCCTCGAGTAGGTCAATGATAACAAGCATAATTTCTGTGGTGACATGCTACCAACATAATAGAACTTTTAAGTAAGCTATGAAATTCAAGTCAAGTCATAACAAGCATGAGTTTATATCTAGTATTGAAACAAGCAACATAAGAACATAAAGGTGCAAGATCTCTCGCCGTCCGTGACTCGAATGTACCCAAATGGTGTTTGCGTGCAAGAAGTGGGAGATGGGTTTAGAGCATAAAAATACTATATAATTTAATTGAGAACTCAATCTACTAAAACTTCACACTTGGTCTCCTTCAGAATCTTATTTTGACTCCTCCCCAGACCACTAGTCAGGTACAAGTCCAACTGATCCTCTCCCTTTTGACTTTGAGCACTAATGCAATGGATGAACGCGAGCAAGATATGTTGGCACTTAGGATGGCAAAGATAAAAATGACGGGGAAGGAAGACAAAAAGGTGTGAAAGGCTCACATCAATGAGGACAATCATAGGCGAGAGGAAGCCAAATGATAGATATGATCTGAGGAGTACGGATTTCCATGCAACAGATGCACATATGAGCTAAGGTAAGCTCTTCAATGGAACTAGAGGGGGTGCATCCAACTTGCTTGCTCATGAAGACCTAGATCTCATTTGAGGAGGCTCATCCCTGGAATATGCAAGCCAAGTTGTATAGTGTAAGGATCCCCACATAGTTATGCATGAATGATAATCTCTATGGAGTACAAATATGACAATGGAGTACGAGTGTGGATCTTTTAAAAGGAATAGTAGTGTTGCACCCTTCTCTCTTTTTTTATTTTTTTCTATTTTTTGTATTTTCATGGCCTCATTGGCTCTTTCTATTTATCTCTCATTTGTCCTCTTTGGGATGTTTTAATTTTTCCTCTTTTGGGATCTTTTGTTTTGTCCTCTTTGGGATCGTTTCCTCACTTTAAGGGAAACACTCTTATTTTACAAGAATATATTCACACTTTACAGAAGTACTCAACATAAATAAAACTGAAAAACTATCATGATGTATGCAAATGTATGCCTCTTCCAGTGTGGCAGGATATGCAACAATATTAGCACGTCATGTAGCAATTATAAGGGCAAAGCCCAACTAACATGCGGATCCTCGATCAAGCAAAAGAATGTATGACATGAAGATCAAGTCATGATATGGTGGATGTTGCATGGAAATGTATCTCGGAGAGGCTATGGAATTGCCTTGATAGGTAGGTATGGTGGCTGTTTTGAGGAAGATATAAGGAGGTTTTTGATGAAAGAGTGTATCATGCCAAGGGTTTGGATGCACCGGTGAAGTATGCACCAACACTCAAGATGAGAAAGGGCAATGCACGGTACCGAAGAGGCTAGAAAAATATGGAAGGTTGAAGTGCCAACAATCGAATACTCGCATTAGTCCGAAGAACTCATGCACTTATTATCGGTAACTCTCTATCTAATCAGGAGGTTCACAAAGAGACAAGTACCCTAAGTAGGAGTGGATGGGGCTTTGTTTATCCTTGTGCATCCTCCACCCATGGTACGTGAGGGTACTTTATATATTCCAAGCCCTCCAGAGGTTAGTGATCCATCTAGTAGCTAGAGTTCTCAACTAGTTTTTATAGTTTTCGAAAATAACACGGATTTCAGAAAATACGACACCTATCACTAATAGGCTCAAGCTCTTGGCACCAAAAGTCCAAACATTCCTCAAATCAATACCTCAAAACTATTGCAAGTTACTACTACACTTGTAATAGCAACCTCAATTACCTACTCATGCAAGACACACAACTTAGTGCAACAAGCCAATTCTCTAAAAAAAGATAAGCATGATAACTCAAGAGAGTTCAAAAAGCAACATAAACAAAAGCTCTTAAAAATATAATCATGAAAACTAAGAGCTAAGCATGACAGCAGCTATGAAAAGATAAAGAGCACACAAAAAGATAAGCACGAAAACCTATGTTGTGTTCTAGAGTGGAGTGGAGCGTGTTTCTCTCCCAATCAATGAAGGCTAGGGTCCAACTTGTTATGAACAACAAGCAAAACTAAAACAAACTAAGAAGTAAAGAGCGAGACGCTCCAAGTTTAGCACATAACACATGAAGACATAAAACTATAGCATGGAGAAGGGCGAACTAATGATTGTTGATGGAGAAGGGGATACACGGGGGCATCCCCAAGCTTAGACGCTGGAGTCTCCTTGGATATTTCTTGGGGGTGCATGGGGGATCCCCAAGCTTGAGCTTTTGACACTCCCGGATGTTCTTTCATCATCTTCCTTCGCATACTTGAGAACTCACTTCATATGAAACTCATCAAAAGCTGATTAGAGTGGTTCGTACCCATAATAAAGTATTTTTTCCTCCACTGGAAATAAATATTTTCATGAAGAGCTATTTTTTCTCAAGATTTCCAAAAAGATTTTGCAAAGAAAAATCAAGCTTAAGGTTTGCAAAACGGTGAAAATGGAAAACGTGGGAGAATCTGTGAAAAACAGACCAGCAGGTAGTAAATAAATTTTTAGGGTACTTCTACAACTAGAATACAAAAATTCAGAACAGACGCTAGAAAGCTAATTGTATATATAATACATTAAAAAACATTCATATCAAAAAGATGATCTGGTGATTTATTTCGATTTTTTCCGTCAAGCAGACATAATCGTTTTCTGGACAACATGTCACAGCTTTTGAACTTTCTTGCAATCGAAGGCTAAAACTTGGCACAAAGCTTGAAAATTAAAGATACAATGATGTTTATACAGTAGTAACAAACATCAAGACCATTAAAAACTCAAAGTAAAGATAACAAGGGTTGTCTCCCTAGAGCTCTTTCTTTATAGCCATAAAGATAGGCTTAAGATTTTAATGATGCTCTCGTAGGAATAAGAGTTGAAGAACAAAAGATAGCATAAAGAAGAAAATACCAAACACATTTAATTCTAACATGCTTCCTATGCATAGGAATATTGTAATTCATTGAAGCACAAAGCAATAAGCATAGGAAGGCAAAACAAGTGCAACTTCAAAAATTTCATCATGGAGAGAGGGAATTTGATATTATTGAAATATATATAAGCATATGTTACCTTCTTATAATAATTTTCAGTGGGATCATGAATAAACTCAGGAATATAAGTATCACATAAAAAATTCTTATCATGATCCACAAGCATAGAAAATTTAATACTCCCAACATAAGCAAAATTATCAATAGTAGTGGGAGCAAACTCAACAAAATACCTATCACATGAATCATTCTTATCATGATCCACTTGCAAAATTTTATTCTTTATAGCATAAGTGTCATCACAATAATCATCATAGATAGGAGGCAAAGTATCATCAAAATAAATTTCCTCATCAAAACTTGGGGGCTAAAAAGATCATCTTCATCAAATGTAGCATCCCCAAGCTTATAACTTTGCATATCATTAGCATCAAGGTATTAAAAGAAGACATGCTAGTAATATTGCAATCATGAAGAGTATGCAAATAAAGTTCCATATGTTATTTGATTTTCTCTTCAAACACTTCATGTCCCAACTCAAGGTAGAGCTCATAAAGCTCTGTCATTTTTTTCCATAAGCCTAACTAGTGAAAATAAAAATAAGAAACGAAAAGATTTAATTGCTAGATCTAAAGATATACCTTCAAGCACTCACTCCCCACAAGAAATAGCTTCCTTGCGGGTGTGTGTGTGCCTCTTACCTTACTTCGCCGGCAACGGCGCCAGAAATAGCTTGATGTCTATGCACGCTTCTATTCTTGTAAACTATGTTAGGCCTCCAAGCACAGAGGTTTGTAGGACAACCACAATTTCCCTCAAGTGGACGACCTAAGGTTTATCGAACTCAGAGAAGTAGAGGTTGAATATGGTCTCTCTCAAGCAACCCTGCAATTAATAAACAAGAAGTCTCTTGTGTCCCCAATAAAATGGTAAATTGTATAGGTGCACTAGTTCGGCGAAGAAATGGTGAAATATGGGTGATAGGTGTGGCAAAGCAAGGTAATATAAATCTGTAATAATTACAGCAAGGTAGCAAGTGACAAAAGTGAGCACAAACGGTGTAACAATGGTGATAAGCAAGGCCTAGGCTTCATACTTTCACTAGTGGCAACTCCCAACAACATTAACATAGTATAATCACATGATATTTCCACTAAAACATGCAAGGAGATGTAACTCAGAGGTCATTCCTTTGTGATCAAGAGAGGACGAGAATTATGTAGGGCTACAAAAGCACACCTCAGAGTTCGTAGTTCTCATCTATGGATTTCCCACTGTCACCGTGGCCATCCAAAGAGAGTACCACAATCACCACAACATATCTCAATGAGAGTCAAAGACAAGCACCAAGAGACTCTCAATCTTCAATAAATTCACAAAATAGGAAATCAGTCATGAAAATATTCTTCTAATCCATGTCCAATAGACCGCTGTCAACTTGGTCTCGGAGATTATACTAGATAAAATCAAGTGAGTACTATTGGATATATGCTCTAGAGCCAAATAATATATGATTATTCCAATATATCTAAATAAGTTCATGACCAGTTTCATACTGTGCTGGAACTGTATCAGTGAAACAATGATACAAGTGTGGTATAGAAACAACCAGAGTTCCTAGTCAGCCTCTCATGATGACTGGTTTATCGTCAACTGATGATTGTGGTTTCACGATCATGGACAATCAAGTCAATTGACGTTAAGGTCACCTCATTGAATGAATGACGTGATGAACATTACCCAATGCAAGCATTGCAACATGATCAAATCGTAAAAGTTCAGTGTTGTAATTACAGAACGTAGTAGCCTGTTCCTTTGACCGTGAGATCACGCATAATTGCTATCTTCTGAGGATGCTTTGAGTGCATTAACCGTCACACTGAAACAATGTGACCATAAAGGTGTATCTTGGGCTATCCGATGGGATATGTTGAGGAGTGTTGATTCAAGAGCGGGATTTGTCAATCCATATAATGGAAAGATACTTCATGGCCAACTCGGTGAGATTGCATCCATAAAGCTGCGCAGCGTGTGACTAGGTCACAAGGATGAATATCACGGAACGAGTGAATAAAGATTTGTCGGTAACAAGATAGAACTAATGCATTGGATGCAGTTGATCAAATCTTGGACTAATCTAGTATCGCATGACAAAGGGAATGGTATACAACGTGAACGGTCCAATCGGTTACTTCCGGAATACACAGGGGTCATTATGGACATCCAGGTCCCGCTATTGATCATTGACCGTAGCCTTTGTCTCGGTCATGACTGGAGTGTTCTCGGACCTTAGGGTAACACACTTAAGGGCTCGATGAATATCGGAGACCTATTCGGAACTATCGGAGTTACCTGAGAAGAGAGAAAGACGTACCGGAAAAGTTCCGTGTTGGTCCGAAGGTTGTTCGGAGTGAGCTGCAAGGAGTTCCGGATCATCGGGAGATGAAATAATATGTATTATTTATTAATTAAGTGAGGTAATAATTAATAACATTTTATTTATAATTAAAAAGTGCAATGGGCCAGCTTTGGGAAAGAAGCCCATTAGGGGAATAAAGGAAAACAGAAAAAAGAGAGAGAGAGGGAGGCGCCATGGGTCCTAGGGCCCATGAGGGGTGCGCCCCCCTCCTCCCTTGGCCGGCGACCTCCCCCTAGCAAGGGACTTTAGTCCCACCTTGCTAGGGGAGAGGGGTTGACTCCCTCCCCTCTGCCTATATATAGATGGGCAGGGTGCACATATTTAATACACAGAAATTCGTGAGAAAATAAATATTACTCTGAATTGAGATCGGTTTTCACCGGTCTTCTCCCCTCTCTCGTCTCTCTCAAGCCGGGGTCCTCTTGTTTGGAACATGTGCTGGGATTGAGGCTTCTCCACTATACGCACGCCGTCGTGCTGCTGAAACTCTGGTTCCGGAGGTCTACTTCCGCCACCTTCGCTGGATCGGAGAACGGAGGTCGTCATCGAGTCCGTACGTGTGCGAGTACTAGAGGTGCTGCACGTGCGGCACTACCACCCAACAGGGTGCTAACACAGCCAGGGGGCTGTGAAAGGTTTACGGCTTCATCAACCACGTTTGCGGGAACGTTTCCCGCGCAACGGACTACACCCCGAGGTATGTTATTCCGCAAGTCTTTCCGCTACAGCATTACAACTAGATAGATCTTGGGTTAAGGGTGACGCTAGTTAGAAAAATTATCGTTTTCTGCTGCGAGACCCAACAAGTACATCAATCCAATACATAGAAGAAGGGTAAACATCATGGGATCACCCTAGATTAACATAGCCTATGATCACAATCAAGATCACATCATGGGAGAGAGAATTAACCACATAGCTATTGTAGAAGGCCTCAGCCCTGAGGAGAAACTACTCCTTCATGGAGGGAGGAAGCAACGTCTATGGAGATGAATCCTTGGGAACTTCCCCGTCCCGGAAGGGTTCCGGCACAGGAATTCTGGTCTCCCGAAGCTTGTTGGCGATGGCGGCGGACATCGGAATCACTTCTGGAAAAAGGAGTTCTTGAATCAGGGTTTCCTCAGCGGGGTAAAAATAGGGCCAAAGGGGGGCACCAGGGGAGGTCCCACTCGCCCAGGCGGCCTCGTGGCGCGGCCTCCCCCTTGGCCGCGTGGGCATGCAGCCTGGGAGTGGTGTGGGCCCCCTCTGGCTCTCCTTTGGGCGTCTGGAGTCTTCTTGAACGCTGATTTTTATATATTTTTATGGATATTTTCGGGCATTATAAATATGGGTATAAACCTGAAATTCACAGACATCAGCAACCAGAAACTGGCACTGAGTGCACTGAGTTAGTAGGTTAGTCCAAATATGTTGAAAAATGTATAAAAGTTTAGCAGACCCATAGCAACATCAGCCAAAATATGCATGGAGTAAGCATAAATTATAGATATGTTTCGGACGTGTCAAGATGGTTCTCCAATGGCGATTTGAGGGTTCAGGACAATAAGATAATGGAGATATCCCATGAGTTACTGGGTGAAATTATCCTTGGCCATCGCGTATTGAATGACATTGTCCAGAGCTGGATCTCTTTCTATATGTTCACAATGGAACATAGCTTCTGCTCCGGGTGATGCATGGCTTGGAAAGTACCAATACTTCCGTTCGCTAGCAGAGGGTACCGCGAATCGGAGTCGAGGAATTGCTTCATAGGCGGCAGCCTCGATGGCCATGCCTATGGTTGGCATGGATCTCTCGACGAAGACGATATACGTGGGTTCTGGGCTTGGGTCCTCCGGGGGAAGGTGTACAACTGCCCAGTATTTCGAGAGATTGGAGATGATCCTTTTCTTGAACATCTCATACTAGGGTGAGTGGCTAGAACAAAGGATGTCATGGGAAAAATCCCACAAATTTTTGACAAAACTACGGGGCTTGCATCTTGATTTCTCAGGTAGGCTCCGGGGGAAAACATGGAGTGGTGTTGTGATGGATGCGGTGCTCAAGTTTGATGGTTACTGATGTTGGGTATGGAAGTGGCCTCTTATAGATCATTTAGGAAACATGAGGCGGCGCCGGTGTGGCTTGTGTATTGGCTCCCTATAGAGTTGCCTGAGTCAAAATCTCAGACCTTTACCCCAACAAGGAATGTGACATATTATTGTGCGCGTCGGTTAGGTTTTGACAGTAAAGTCTGAAATTTACTTAGTTACCGCATACTTAATGCTCGATCATCCATACCATTATTAAGACAATGATACAAAAATAATTTTACCAACTTAGTACCCCATACGGTTGCTTCGATGAAAATACAGGAAAAATCGGGTCTCTAGGGCTTGACAATATTTCTAGTGAACTCAGTCCACCTCGTTGACATCTAGCCGGTCGCATCTTGTTGATGTTGAGGCCTCCCCATGAGCTTCGGTGTCGGAGTTGGCTGGGGTCGGATGGGGAGCTACAAGTCTGGGGTAGTGGTGGTGTCCTTCGCGGGGTGTCAAGGTCACAACCCGTTGGAGTAGGTCTCAAAGAGACGATGGAGTTCTCTTGGGGAGGCGAAGGCATTGCTAGGGTGGATAACATTGGCAGACATTGGGGGCTCAACTGGTCTTCCAAGTAGCAATATCGTAGTGTCGATGGCGGAGGCAACTTCAATTCTCACCGGGGCGAGGAGAGCGAGCGTCCTGTGGGTCACATTCAGATCAATAGTGACCTGGTCGAATAGTGCCTCTTGCGCTCTCAAATAGCACACCAGATGCACTAGAGCAGGATCCGCCTCATGGTCTCCGTTGGCGACTTGGGTCGAGCTACCATAGCTCTCACGGCTAGGGTAGTAGTAGAAAGGACGGATGTTGACCCTCGGCGACGAGTGCCGAATATTAACTATAGCCTCTTGGGTTTCAAGTTGGATGGCTTGGGACTCATCGGAGGTCGTCCTCTCGGTGAACCGGTAGGGGCATTCCGATGTGATACTCCTTCCGTAGATGTGCACCGTGGCCCAAAAGTGGTGAATGCCACCACTCGTGTGTTCTTGGTACACGACATACTCCGGTGGCTCTTCTGAGCCAAAAGAACGACGGGTGAGATTGGCGAGGATGACTACAAAGTCTCCTAGCTCGACTGTCGTGGTCTCGTTGCAAACGATGGGGCTAGGCATCTTGGTGGTTGGATACTAAACTGGGGTGGGGTTGCAATGTACTGAGTTTGGGGAAAGGTTTCCTTTATAGGCCAGTGGAGTCTTCCATCGCATGCTTGCGGATGGGACAACTCAGGTGTCTACTACAGGCACACGGCCTATGGGCAGAGCTGATAGGTTGGGCACCGACTGCCAAAAAGGTGTCGGCTAGTTAATGTGCAAGCTTATCGGATCGGTTGGGATTGTATATGGATGGAAAGTATTTGGACGGTGTGGAAACCTAGGGATAGCAACCAGGCAAGCATTGGATTATCCAGCGGTCAGCCTGGCTCTGATACCAAGTCTGTTGGGGCCGGATTTCCAAGGACAATACTTTCCAAAAATTAACCCCTCGTGTCATCACCAACCCCAGGATCACTATTACTAGTGGACACGTCCTTGATACAGAATTCCAAGCAATTACAAGAATTTGTGTACAAGACCGTAAAGTCCTAATGATACAACAGTGATTTCTACTCGTGGATGACGGAAGCGGTTTGCGGTTCTCTAGCTCTGGTGGGACTCCATTTCCACTGGAAAGGCTGACCTGGATAATTCTTACCTCGCATGGCTGCTATCTCAAACTCCTAGTCCGTGTGGATTTCATTGTAGTACGCCTCGTTGAAATCCAGACCTGGCCAAACAATGCCAGGGACAAGCCTATGAGTACATTGGATGCACTCGCAAGCACCATGGAAAAAAGACATACCAAATGCTTATGCACATGAGGAATTAAATGACATGCATATGCTGATTGAAATTTAAACATGGCATGACAAACATTAGCATGCGCACAAGAATTAACAGATAAAATTTTAGAGGTAAACAAAGAAAGATAGTGGAGAATCGGGTGAGACAGGACCGCCCGAGAATCCAAAAGAAATGCCAATGGGGTGTCTAAAAGCGACGCCATGAATTGGTCTTGAAAAGAAATGCCAATCGGATGTCAAAAGCGACGCCACAAAAGGTCTTGAAAATAAATGAGTATCCAGGTGGTCTAGCCATTCTATGTAATACTCATAAAAGAAAGGAAAACCGAGTGCCACGGGTAGTCTAGCCATCCCAAGTGACACTCAGGGTTAGTCCACAGTAATAATCATGATGCAATAATATTCTAGATAATAATAGTAATCAAGTTAACCACATTAGCAGCAACATACAAATCCCTGCAAAATAAGTCATGTTCAATTTATTTAGTTCCTCCGAAGACTGACACCTAGACCGACACTTGAACAATCCAGACTGTAGTCCTTAACCGCGGACACGACTATACAAATAGGTTTTAAAACTCTGCAGAGGTTGTGCTCTTTACCCACAAGTAAAGGATTTCTTTAGCCAAGCCTGACTACTTCCCGTTACGGTCTTTTGGTTGAAAACACACCTACCAGCACACATTATTTTCCTGGATGCCAAGCATCGCTTAAGAAAAACTCACGGGGCAGGGTGACCCTTGTCCTGCATGAGATCATTTATTCAAATGTGCCGAAAACAAGGGGTGCCCCCCCTCTCGGCCCAGCCGGATACACCCATGAACCCTGACCACAATGACTGGGATTTAGCAACCATCGTGGAACCCCCATCACGGCCTCCCTTTGTGGTGCGTGCATGGAAAGGGGATTGCAACTTACCGAACCATACCCTACCTGTGGCAGCACGAAGCTAATATGGGGGTTACTGGAACAAGACTCGATCTATGGTCGACTCAGGAGGTTTAAGTTTTCCTGGAAGGGTTAGCACAATACAACTCCTTGGTGGCACCCAACAAGGTCACGACCCAGCATACCAACTCCGATCGTTCTCGTCACCACGAGAATTCACCCCCACTGTCACTTTTCTCGTGACTGATTCTTTCCTGCCGTTTAGTTCAGACCAATATAGGCACATGAAATAAGTCATGATTACCTTGCTTCAGGTTTAATAAGGGGGAATACAACAACAAAGAATCATGCATGCAAGATAGGAATATGCAAGTCTTATCCGAATATAACATAATGATAATACAGGTAGGGATGCAAACAAACAACTATGCATCCACCATATCAAGTGTTCAAGATGCTTGCGTTGAGTATGCATAGGGGTTGGGTAACCTTCACAAACTTTGAGAATAATCATTTCCCTCCATTCCCTATTTCAAAATATTGAAATAACCACTCAATTAGAAAACAATACCAAAAAGTTGTATCAAATTTTTTATAATAATTACTAAAATAAACTAGAGGAAAATTTAGGAATATAAGAAAAGGAATCAATTTATTTAGAATTTAGACGATTTGTCTAGGAATTTTATAAGTTTACTTCTATAAGGAAAAAGGTCTATTAAATAGATCAGGCAAAAATTATCTTTACTAAGAATGTCCACTCAGGCTAGTAAAATGTAGAACACTTTTTCAAGCTTTATAAATTTGCTTTCCTCATTAGGGTTTGAAAATAATTTTATAAAGATTTTTATGTCTCGGGCTAAAAGAAAAAGGGAACAGTACCTAAGGCTGGAAGAGGCGCGCATTGGGTGAGATTTAGCCAAAATGTGCTACTGGGCCGAGCCCAGAGTTGCTGCCACGCGGGGAGGGGAGCAGTGGCTCACCAACAGGTGGGACCCACCTGTCGGGTTTTTCTTCTCCCTCACACACGACTGGACAGAGGCAGGGAGGGCTCCGGTGATGATTGCCAGCGAACAGTCGCACCATTTGGAGCGCTGATGTTACCGTCGTGTTCAGGGAGTCGAGGCGGTCTTTCTGGTGCACGCCTCGGTCATAGGGATGGTCGGAGTCACCGGCGGCGAGGTCACAACGGGCGGTGGCCGTCGGTTGAAAGGGGGATTCGCCCATGGTTGCTCCCGAGTGAAATTTAGCGCGGGGATGGATTCTTGGGATCACAAGGGAGCTTATGGTGCAGATAATGGAGAGTGGGAGGCTCTGTAGAGGTGGAAATCTTTGGGACAATGGTGGTTGCCTGGGTCGCCGGAATTGGGGAAGACGACCATCTTGGCTTGATTTCCTGCTCGTGGTGGTTCACTAGAGGGGTGGGGAGTCGTGTGCATCGTGGAGAGATCGTGGTGATCCTTTTTATGGCCAAAAGAAAGCTGCGGTGTCGCAGGTTCCGGAGGAGGCCGAGGTGGCGGGCGACCACTAACGGCCGAGGGGGGACGTGGCGAGGCCGGCGAGAGCAGTGGAGGCTGGTGCATGGTTTGTTATGGAAGGTGGCGGCCGCAGTTATGTCGTGAGGTGGTCGTTATCTCGAGGACACGCCACGCGTCTTGGGCGGTGTCGTTCCCGAGTATGAGATGGCAGCGGCGGCTTGGCTCGGCGGTGGCCGGCGATAGCGGACGAGGCAGGGTGTCGGCAAGGTGCGGCGGTTTCGGATGCTTGCTGTGGATGTGGAGGTTGGGGTGGCAGCAAGAGAGAGCGCCAGAGACTACGGTGCTAGGATGGTGATACATCCCAAACGTATCTATAATTTTTGCTTGTTCCATGCACTTTTATGTGACATTGCTACATATTTTGCTACACTTTTATATCATTTTATACATATTTGGACTAACCTACTAACTCAGTGCACCCAGTGCTAGTTTTTGTCTGCTGATGTCTGTAAGTTGCAGGTATTTTACCGCAATTTTCAAAGATCCAAAAATTCTAGAAAAATCGGATAAAAATTAACACGACAGAAGCTTCTGGAATCACCAAAGGGGAGCCGGACAGGGGCCACCCCCCTCCCAGGAGGCCAGGTGGCGCAGCCCCACCCTGGTCGTGCCACTAGGGCGCCCGGGAGGTGGGGACACCCCCTGGTGCCCCCTTCCGCCTATATTACCTCCTCGTACTGAAAACCCTCAGGGAGAACCCCGCATCACAAATTTCCTCTTTGTTCCGCCACCGCCGCGCTTCCAAGATCGGGAGCACCAGAAGAACTCTTCCCGGCATCCTGCTGGAGGGAGGATTGACCTCTGGGAGCTTCTCCACCACCATGGACGCTACCCAGATGTGCCGTGAGTAGCCCCCCTTGGACGATGGGTCCATGACCAGTAGCTATGTGATGTCTTCTCTCCAATCTTGTTCTTCAATTCTTAGTCCTTGTGAGCTTCCCTACATGATCAAGGCACCTATGTAATTTTCCTGCTGTTGCTATGATGTTTTTGCTGGGATCCGATGGATTATGATATTATGTTTAGATCGTGATGAGTTATATATTTGGTTTACATTTTATATTTTGTTCTTGAGTAATTCTTGGATGTCCTCTATTACTTTTTATTGCTTTGGCCAACTAGTAGATAGTAATTCCAAGAGGGAGCATTATGCATGATTGTGGGTTCATGCCCCCCGATGTCTAGCTTGAGTGACAGAAACATGAGACTAGGGGATGTGTTGTTGCCACCAGGGAGAAAACATCGGTGCTTGTAACCGCGGTCACAAGGATTTTATACCTTAAGCAAAGTTTGTTAATGCATTTGTTTGTTGCTTTGAGTTTACACTTTGGGTGGGGCTCGCAACTTAATGCCAGCGAGATGTTCTGGATAGATATCTCAAGTTGGATGATTAGTGAGTAGATGCAGATGGATTTCGGTCTACTTGTATTGGCGTACTGCCCATACTTTTGATCCTCTAGCTTTCCGGTAGCATAATTAGCATTGCGGTGCATTTATAATTTTGTCAATTGCCCAGCTGTAATTTGTTTACCTAGCTAGCTATTTTATCGTCTTTTGGGAGAGAGACATCACTAGTTAACATCATGGGACCCCGGTCCATATTTCCACCACTGTTTACACCTCCACTTTATTTACTGCTTTTACTTTTGTTGCAATTATCACCACTATCTACCCTTGCGTTTGATCCTTTGTAAACAACAAGGCTGGAGAGATTGACAACCTCTCTGGACTCGTTGGGAGCAAAGTTATTTGTTGTGTGCAGGTCCAGGTAACGCAAGTGATTATCATCAAACCGTGCATCACTTGCCGCGCCACCTACTTGTCGACCTTGGACTCCTACTGGACTAACTTAAACCTTGGCATCTTTGAAAAGGGAAATTTACTGCTAGGCTACATCCAACCTTCCACTTAGGGTAACCAACGAGGAGCACTACTTCAATGCCATCAGGTGGCTGCAATGCGGGCGCTCTGGCCGCGCTCTAGGCACGCATGCTATGTGCTCGGTGAAATGCCAATGGCCTCTAGCTTGATCTATTCAAAGTTAATTTTCTAGTGTGATGATGACAAGGGTGTCGGGGTTCGGGGCAAAAAACAATAATTTTTCATAACCTACGAGACCCAAGCCCAAGACCTATGCTATGGCGATGCAAGTAACAGATGGAAATAGGTCACATACCAGTATGTAGTCCGTTAAGCGGGAAACATTATGGCGTGAACGTGGTTGATGAAGTCGCATCGGCAATCCCCGATGCTGCGCAGATCCATGATGACTCCAGAAGCCACCCGGTCCTTGTAGACCGATGACGGGATTGCGTCCCCGTCGGAACTTTGTCGGTGAATACGCCGCGATACGGCCACGACGATGAAGTATCACCACAAGCGTAGCACCTCACGGGATTAGACACATACAGTGTACCCGACGTTCCCTCCGGGCTCCGAACCAGGTGAGCAGCGGAAAGAAGATGGATTCGGATCCCGATTCCAGCAGCACGACGACGTGCATATGGTGGAGAAATCCCCAACCAAATGCAGACTCCAAACAAGGGGAGTCCACTCGAGGAAGGAGAAAGGAGGAAAAGAGAGATTGGAGAAACTTGTCTCAAATCAAAAGTTATTAAGAAAAAAGGGCACCCTACCCCTCCTTATATAGTCCAAGGTGGGGTGCACACCTCCATCCCTCCCGGGGGTGGGACTAAACCCCCAAGGGGGGTTGGTGCGCCGGCCATAGGGGGGGTGGGCCCCTCCTTTGGGTCCATGGGCCAAGGGGGGAGGCTCCCTCCTCCCCTAATGGGCCTCTTTAGGGCCATATGCCTTTTATTCATGTTTAATTATATTTAATTATATTTTAATATTTAATTCTATTAATTAAATAATAAGAAGTATTTAAACATTATTAAATAATATTTTGAACCTTTCAAAATACCCAGAACAATTTCTGTCCTCCACCGGAACAATTATGGTGTTCTCTCTTGTTTTTGGTGATCCCGAATCTATCCTTACTGCGTCGAATACCCTTAAGTGTGAAACCCCACGGTCTGGGAAACAGCAGACATGATCAGACACTCTCTAACCAATGACTAATCAATTGGACCTGGTTACAATCGTTGATAGCCCCTGCGCTTCCATCGAATGAACTTCATCCTTGTTGCATCCGTTAACGTTGAGTCATGTTCCCTTTGTCCTGCAGTACTTTGCTTGTCCGAGGTCTGATCGGTGGTATCCAATATACCTAGTTCATCCTCGTTAACGACAAACATTTTTACTCATTCCCGTGATATTACAACCCCGTGACTTAGTCACACGATTGCAATCTTTATGATGTAATATCATGGCCCAGAGTACCTATCCGTCACTTGGATGGACAAATTGTAAGGCCCGATATGCGGTACTGTTCCAGATCTAGATGTTTCCATCCAGATACGGGGACGAAGCACATATCGGTCCCACAGCGACATATGACATAGCCATATGCCCCGGATTTCCAACATGATATCACAACATTATAGATACAAGGATACAACATCTCATACAATCGGCATACAACTGCCTTAATACAATACAACAGCAGAAGATACATGTCTGAGTACAAACTACAATCAAATGCCTAGTGGTTGTGGTGATTTCCAACATGATCCCCACAACCACACGGGTCCAGGCCCTCCGCCGGGATCCTCCTAACTAGTCATCGTCGAGTCTCCACGTGAAACGTCGATCACCGTACCTGTTGTCAACCAAGAACCCTGAAAAGAGTTTGGGGGTAGTATCATGAGTACAGAAGTACTCATCATCCAACTTTAGTGGTCAACTGACCCAGCAAGGACTTCATCACTCGTCATTCTAGGACAACTAGTAGTTTACGGTAAGGATGGGGTAAGTGGTGAGGTTGCTGCCGCACTAGCATTAATGAAGTGGCTAACGATCTAGAGAGTAAGATAAGAAGCCAAGCATTCGATGAGGAATCGCCTGCAACAAGTCTGCTATCCACCTACTACGCAAACATAACACCTATCCTATCCTTGTCCTCCTCTTCGCATCCCGACGAAGAAAAAGCAGTCAAGGCACACACACATTGATCAAATTATATTAAGATTATCTCAGTTGTTGTTGTCTATGAACAAGGAGTAGGTCTCAAGTCGTCCATAACCGTGGACACGGCTTCTCGAAAAGATTTAACCCTACAGGGGTGTACCAACTGTTGGGGTTCGCAGCAGAAAACATAAATTTTTCTAACTAGCGTTCCCATAACCAAAGATCTAGCTAGCCGTATTACCGTAACGGAAAGGAGTGCGGAAATAACATACCTCGGGGTGTAGTCCGTTGCGCGGGAAACGTTCCTGCAAACGTGGTTGATGTAGCCGATCAAGTTTCACAGCCCCCTGGCTGTGTTGAGCACCCGGATGGGTGTAGTGCCACACGTGTAGCACCTCGTTGTACTCGCACACGTACGAGACTCGATGACGACCTCCGTTCTCCGATCCAGCGAAGGTGGCGGAAGCAGACCTCTGGACGGAGTTTCGGCAGCACGACGGCCTCCGATTCTAGCAGAGAAGCCTCAATTCCACTATAGGCTCACACTAGGGAGCCCACCGTGAAAGAGACAAGGGAGGGGAGAAGACCGGAGAAAACCGATCTCAATTCGGAGTAAATACTAATTTAATCCGATTTATTGTGTATTTGGCTTAATTAAATATGTGCACCATGGCCCTCTTTATATACGGGTAGGGGAGGGAGTCAACCCCCTGCCTTAGCAATTTGGGACTATCCCACATGCTAGGGGGGGGGGGGGGGCGCCGACCAAGGGGGGAGAGGGGGAGCCACCATCATGGGCCCTAGGGCCCATGGCGCCTCCCCCCCCACTCCCTTTTTTTATTTTTCTTTTTCCCTTTTATTTCTTCCCCTAATGGGCCTTTTTCTCCACTAAGGCCCATTGCACATATTAATTAGAAATAAACTAATTTTAATTATTAATTCAATTAATTAATAACTAAAACATAATATTCCATCTCCAGGTGCTCCGGAACACCTTCCGGTTCACTCCGAATTTGTTCGGTTCAACACGGTACTTCTCCGATGTTGTTTCCTTTATTCTCTGGTTACTCCGATGGTTCCGAAAAGGTCTCCGATTTCATCGAGCCCTTAAGTGTGTTACCCTATGGTCCGAGAACACTCCAGTCATGACCGAGATGAAGCTACGGTCAATGGTCATCAGCGGGACCTGGATGCCCATAATGACCCCTGTGCATTCCGGATATCAAACACCTATTGGACCTTACGCCGTATAGCATTCCCTTTGTCAGCGATACTGGATTGTTCCGAGATTCGATCAATGACATCCTATGTCTGGTTCAACCTCGTTTGGAACTAATCCTCATTCACTCGTTCCCGTGATATTCATCCCCGTGACCTAGTCACACGCTGCAGCTTTATGGATGGAATCTCACCGAGTGGGCCCCGAGTATCTATCCATTATATGGATTGACAAATCCCTCTCTTGTAACAATACTCCTCAACATATCTCCACGGAATACCCAAGATACAACCGTTATGACCCGCATATTTCAGTCAGGTGGTGGGATGTAGGTCAAAGCATCCGGGAAGATAGCAATTATGCACGTACTCACGGTCAAAGGAACGGTCTACCACGTTCTGTAATTACAACACTGAACCTTCACAAGATTTTATCATGCTGTAATGCTTACTTTGGGTAATGTTCATCACATCACTTAACCAGTGAGGTGATCTCATAGTCAAGAGACTTAATTGTCCATGATCGCGAAACCACGACCATCATGTTGACCATGAACTAGTTATCGATGTAGAGGCTAACTAGGAACTCTGGGGGTTTCTATACCACACCTGCCTCATTGTTTCACTGACACAGTTCTAGCACGGTATGAGACTGGTTATGAACTTTCTTAGATATATTGGAATAATCATATATTATTTGCCTCTAGAGCATATATCCAACAGTCTCCCACTTGCACTAGAGTGCTAATAATCTAGCCGCATTTTTCCGATCATAATCATCTTATCACATAAGTGTTCATTGATCATGCATGCTCATGGAAGAGTTTTCGTCAACGAACTGCACCAATTCAGATTCGTATGTTTCCTTTGCAACTGGTACGGGTCAAAAGCTCTTTTGACATACCACTCATTATCATATAATGGTTGGATATAAGTTTCGCGGGAGAGTGAGACTATTATTTCACAGTATCCTCCAATGATCTCTTGGTTCAGCCTTTAGAAGACTCATCCTTAGTCATATATACTGGGAAATACACTCAACCAGAAGTCCAATACTTCTAATGCTAAACTTTTATCCATACGTCTACTTTCTTAAGTAGTATTATGTTTGTAGTGCCGTGAATTTTGCTCAAATTTCTTTCATGTCTTTGGTGATGTCTCTAATTCCATATAGACCCATAATATGGCTTGCAATTGTAATCTTGCATTACATTCAAGTCTATTATCCTTTCTATATATTAGAGAATAGTCCTCAGTATTCCTCATATACTGAATGCATGGACTTTATTCAGATTCTGTGTTTTACTCCTAAAGCACATCGGAATCTGTTCTTCTTCCAAAAACTTTTGAGTCATTCTGTTGTTGGATTCACAATGCATGTTATATGGTAGAATCATATGTCAAGAACATATAAGATCACATGTCCAGTACATGTTGCATCTCTATTCTTCTATCAAGACATTGCTTGTCATATTTGGATTTCATCCATTATATAATTTCTAGCCACAAGAACCTGTTTCTTGTCTTAGAAGATTATTCCAACCTTCACTTCGTTTATTTATCCGTATCTTAATCTACTCATATAGATTTCAACGTGTAATGTGTTGGTATTTCACATAAAAGAAGATTCTTTCAATCTTGTATTTTATTTGCCTTATGCTCTATATATATATCATAATGCACATATGTATATAAGACGATTCTCTATATACACAATCAATGCATATCCATATATATACATATGAGATCATTCTTCACACATATCAATGCATATATTTTTGAGACAATGATAATGCTCCCACTCAAATATATCCATCATATACTCATATATTTGTGGTTCAGCTTTCATCAAGTCATTTTATTGTTCACTATGTCTCACATAATGACAAAGATTCCAAAGCTCCCACTCAGAAAATGCCGTCTGCATTCCAAGTTTCCGGGAAGTCTTCAAAGCTCCCACTCAGTTTCATGAAACTGCAAGGCCACTCAATATTTTGGTCATCACAAAATCACTTGATCAAATCAAGGTTGAGGGTTCCTGTCTTGAGGTACTATAGTCCATCCTTTTAACGAAATAACCTTCGTCATGCCCATTGCAATTCTCTTTCAAATCCCAAATTTGACTGAGATGCAATTTCAGGCTATGGTCCATCGTAGTGTAAATGAAATATTTTTTTGATTAAAGTATTCCTACGTTTCCGTAGTCAATCACCATTGAACTTTGGTCATAACCAAATAATGCCTTATGCCCATTACATTATTCTCAATAACTCTCCAGTTTGTCGAGAATATGAAATAACCGATTTATTTCACGGGACGTGAGCCATCCTATATGTAACTCAATATTATTTCATTTCTCCTCGTGTTCTAGGCTATCATCATTCCTTTGTGTCTCAAGCAATGTTATTCTTTATTTTTTTATTAAGAAGACTCATGATTATTGTTCTGTACAGAACATATTCATGACAACCTTCTAAATTCAACAATGGCTTCAATTCATATACCAAGATTAATCATCTATGGCAGATCCTTCCTTATACAGTGTCATTACAGCGGAACATGCTTCCGTTGCAATACTCTGATATTCTGAAGGCAAGGTCCAATACCCCGGTCAAAGTTTCCATTATCTCCCATTGGATCCGTGTCGAGAGACTTCTTCTCGCATTACCAATCAAGCAACACACATTTTTCTATTCGGGGAGAATATGTAATTCAATTGCTTGTAGTTTTATTACAAAGAAATTCTTTCTTTTAAGAAACCTTATAACACCATCAGTTATGGAGCTATCATGTCTCGTTAGATTCAGGATGGTTTCCTATTCATGAAGTGGGCGTTTTAACTTAATGAATTAAACAACCTTATTCGACAATAACTATAGTGCTAGGGGAAAGAACGTTTAGACCATACTACGGTTTAGTATGACTACGAATGGTTTAAGTAGTCTAGCACTTTCAACTTCCATCATAGTTTGTGGTACAACTTTCACAAGTCTCCCATTATGTCAATATCAATACTTATCACTTCGCATCGTAGCGTAGTGATATGTATCCTTGTATTCTCACTTCTCACTGTGATTCCTGAATCTCAGTTTTATTATCTCAATTGAATACAACTTTCAATTAATCATATGAAGTCTTTAATGATAACTCACGTGCCCATTTAGTACATCATTTATGTATATTGATTTGCACAAGTTCTACTTGCTAGAACCTTGTCATGGTTATATTTATTGCATAGGTTCATAGATCGTGTATCTAATCCATCTCATGCAATCAAGTTATGACTTTCATTCGATAATGAACTCACAAGTTAATAGATCATACATTTAATAAATTCATCAGTTATGAAGTCACCTCATGCAATCAAATCTTTGACTTGATATAATCAAGACAACTTTATCATTAAACATTGAATATTTCTTGACAATAATAGCAGTATTATAAATGTTTTCTATCATATCAAGACGTAATCAAAGTATAAGCACAATTTTATTCATAAAGATGGAACAACTGACTTGTCTCATTACATGAATAACTTTGTCTCGCGAGATGCAAGACACACAACTAAGTGTTCATACTATAATGATTACATAAGATTTATCTAATACTCTAAGTATCTCCTATGATAGATGTCTCGGAGGAATCCATGCTGGCCATCAACTGACTTGATATCCATCAATCCTCGATTTCACCTCTTCCCGTCCATGCAACAGCAGGTCCTGTTTTCATAAAACAGAATAAGTATCAGATACTCATTTACTGCAAATGTTGTATAAGGGAGTAAACATTTATAAAGTATATCAAGTATATACCTTCTCCATCCACGACTTCTGCATCCTCAATAGGAGCAATGTCCGCGGCCAAGAGATCAGTCATGAAGTTCTGGAGACTCATATTAGCTCCTCTTCCGACATAGCTATGAACATAATCACCATAACTCGGAGGGAGTGAGTGCAATAACGTGTTTATTGCAAACTCTTCTGTGGTGCTTTCGTTCATTGTCCAATATTTATAGCCCTCCACCAGGGTCAGGTACATCTCATGCATCCTGTCCAAGTGATCACCAAGGCTTGTGCGTTCTTCCATCTTTGTAGATTGAAACTTTCTTTCTAACTCAAATCTGGCAACTCTGAACTCACATACGAACATTGTCTTTAGCGTGTCCATCATGTCATATGAGCCAGTGTCCTAAGACTGTATGCCCAAAACCTCTGACATGCTGAATATCATGACATTCCTGACTACTGAGCATTTCTGTCGGCGAGCATAATGATCAAGTATCCCTTGATCGCCAACATGATCGTCTGGATGTTCTTCCACATTCACTTCTATTGTAAACAAGATGTTTGCTCTCTTGAGCGACGTCCTAATGCGTAAGTACCAGTCAGCAAAGTTTGACCCATTTTCTCTAAGTCTTTCACCTTCCATGAAGAAAGATAGTTCACGTTGCTCTAGTGCATTCATTTTCTACAAACATAATTGCAAGGAACACAATTAAGACTAGTTCACAACAATGAGTTCATATAATCATATTATAAATGAGCTCGCACTAGAACAATTCATCCCTAGGAATTTTTAGTGATTACATGATCCAGATTCACTGCCCGACCTCGAATATCACACGGCCGACGGGTCAGTTTCAAAGGTAGACAACAACTTGTGCGATCACGTTATCTTATATGTACTGTGACTAATGCTCGATCTTTCGATCTCTAGTATTCCGAGGCCATATCTGCATATGCTAGGCTCGCCAAATTAACCTCCATGTTATATGCTGCTCAGCAAGGCCATATCTGCATATGCCAGGCTTGCCGAACCCAACCTCATGCGAACTCCATTGAATATGTAGGACAAATCCGGTATGTACGGAGCATCAAGCCATATGGGAGAACCTTCCAGGCGGTGCACACTTCGGTAGAATACTTGTGTTTGGCTTTGTTAAGGGATCATCTTATCACATGCTACCGTCGTGTATCCTATACTAGCAAGTTTTAAGATGTCTGAGCTATGGCAACACTAAGTCTACATTGTCTCCATTTTAGTTTGTTTTATGATGACGATTACTACTTACTAGTAACACATAGCAAAGGTATCGCTACATCACAAACAAACGAATGATAGCCCCCACTTAGCAATACAAGGTTTAGACGGTCTAGTTGTATATTGCAAGTTTTACGTGGCTGCTAGGGCTTTCATAGTTAAACAGGTTTTAACCTACGAGTCATCCACAACGTCAACCATACGATTGTCTCTATTACACCCCGCACGGGGCCCTCCGTTGCAAATGCCACATCCGCTAAAGTAGAGGGACAGACACCCCCAGCCACTTGATACGGTACAAGCCGTATGTCAAGCGTGGAACCAGTCTCGGGTAAGGGTATGCGTAAGGTCGGTCGGGGGCCGCTTCATCAAACAATTCCGCAGATGTGAACAAGTACACGTGGGAGGGTAACAATCATACAATCAACGCCCACATCCCCGATGTGTTCTATCCGTACAGTAATACTAAGCATAGACCTAGCTCATGATACCACTATTGTGGTTCGCAGCAGAAAACACAAAATTTTCTAACTAGCGTTCCCATAACCCAAGATCTAGCTAGCCGTATTACCGCAACGGAAAGGAGTGCAGAAATAACATACCTCGGAGTGTAGTCCGTTGCGCGGGAAAAGTTCCCGCAAACATGGTTGATGTAGCCGATCAAGTTTCACAGCCCCCTGGCTGTGTTGAGCACCCGGATGGGTGTAGTGCCACACGTGTAGCACCTCGTAGTACTCGCACACGTACGAGACTCGATGACGACCTCCGTTCTCCGATCCAGCGAAGGTGGCGGAAGCAGACCTCCGGACGGAGCTTCGGCAGCACGACGGCCTTCGATTATAACAGAGAAGCCTCTATTCTACTATAGGCTCACACTAGGGAGCCCACTGTGAAAGAAACAAGGGAGGGGAGAAGACCGGAGAAAACCGATCTCAATTCGGAGTAAATACTAATTTAATCCGATTTATTGTGTATTTGGCTTAATTAAATATGTGCACCATGGCCCTCTTTATATAGGGGTAGGGGAGGGGGTCAACCCCCCTCCCTTAGCAATGTGGGACTATCCCACATGCTAGGGGGGGAGACGGCCAAGGGGGGAGAGGGAGCGACACCCTCATGGGCCCTAGGGCCCATGGTGCCTCCCCCCACTCCTTTTTTTTCTTTTTCTCTTTCCCTTTTATTTCTTCCCCTAATGGGCCTTTTTCTCCACTAAGGCCCATTGCACATATTAATTAGAAATAAAATAATTTTAATTATTAATTCAATTAATTAATAACTAAAACATAATATCCATCTCCCGGTGCTCCGGAACACCTTCCGGTTCACTCCGAACTTGTTCGGTTCAACACGGTACTTCTCCGATGTTGTTTCCTTTATTCTCTGGTTACTCCGATGGTTCCGAAAAGGTCTCCGATTTCATCGAGCCCTTAAGTGTGTTACCCTACGGTCCGAGAACACTCCAGTCATGACCGAGATGAGGCTACGGTCAATGATCATCAGCGGGACCTGGATGCCCATAATGACCCCTGTGCATTCCGGATATCAAACACCGATTGGACCTTACGCCGTATAGCATTCCCTTTGTCAGCGATACTGGATTGTTCCGAGATTCGATCAATGACATCCTATGTCTGGTTCAACCTCGTTCTGAACTAATCCTCATTCACTCATTCCCGTGATATTCATCCCCGTGACCTAGTCACACGCTGCAGCTTGTAACAATACTCCTCAACATATCCCGCTCTTGTAACAATACTCCTCAACATATCTCCACGGAATACCCAAGATACAACCGTTATGACCCGCATATTTCAGTCAGGTGGTGGGATGTAGGTCAAAGCATCCGGGAAGATAGCAATTATGCACGTACTCACGGTCAAAGGAACGGTCTACCACGTTCTGTAATTACAACACTGAACCTTCACAAGATTTGGTCATGCTGTAATGCTTACTTTGGGTAATGTTCATCACGTCACTTAACCAGTGAGGTGATATCATAGTCAAGAGACTTAATTGTCCATGATCGCGAAACCACGACCATCATGTTGACCATGAACTAGTTATCGATGTAGAGGCTAACTAGGAACTCTAGGGGTTTCTATACCACACCTGCATCATTGTTTCATTGACACAGTTCTAGCACGGTATGAAACTGGTTATGAACTTGCTTAGATATATTGGAATAATCATATATTATTTGCCTCTTGAGCATATATCCAACACCAACTGCCCATTACAAGGCTCCGCACGCACGTCCATCTCTCTCAGTTGCTACCCATCACAGGCAACTATTTTATGATTTAGTTCCAAGAGATCCGAAACGACAGGTCCCTCTAACTAACAACAAACAAATCCGGGTGGCCCCCGGGGAGTCGACACCCAATCCAAAAGCTGGCCACGCTCTCGAATTGGACTCTTCCGTCTCAACAGGGTTTGGGTTACCGAGACGCCTCACGTGAGGCCTCGGGCCCTCGCCGGTCAAAGTTGGACCAACATGGAAACCATGTCTCCGCTGGTCCGGGTTGTTTAAAAACTGCGAGGGGATCCACCAAGCACACACACAGGGTTTCAAATGGTAAATCAGCTCGGGCCACCACTAGAAATGTTTGAAGCTAGATAGGTAAGAAAAGGGGACCCCATAAAATCCCACACGCGGTTAGGCACGCTCAGTCTTAAAACCAATACCCGGAACTCGGATCCTAGGTGCCTCGAATGGAACAAAGCGTCGGGGCGGGATAGCCTAGACCTTCCATCCTTTGTCTAATATAGTCAACATTATAATAATCATATCATCAACAACAATATAATAATGTGATATCCCAAACCAAGGAGTAAGGGTAACATCGTAGCATCCTAAGCATGCATACTAAGAAGGGGTTGAGCAACGAGCAATAGTAACATAGCAGTACAAGGTTTGCTGGGAGGGGACATGGCTGTATCGATTTGAAAGAGGCTGTAAACATTTGTTAGGATCAAACATCGAACCTAACCTACACTAGCATGCAAAATGCTGGTTGAAATAGAATGGATCATAAGTAATGTATAGTCCTTGCCTGTTGAATAGTCGGGTTCCGAAGGTGTAGTTGATCGCAAGCTCGCATCGTCTCCGAGAGGTACCCGCGGAAGCACACAAAATGGTAAACACTGAAAAGAAATCAACGAGCAAACATCTATTACTACGAAGCAAACTTGAGCAAGCATCAACAATAAGCTACATGAGACATCGCACCTACCGTCGAGAGCGGTTACTAACAATTTAAGTGGAGTACTCGTCACACACGACGATACCGCACGTTTACAGTGGTTCAAGTTGTTTAGCTACAGGTGATCAACAAAGGTTGTTAACATGGCATCTCACTCAAGCATGGCATAGCACACAAACATGGCAAGTGGTGAAGCATAAATAAACTACATAATCTAGTCAATTTAAGTGGGGTGAAATCCTAGACATGGCAAACTATTGCGGACACCACGATAAAAATGGAATTTGGTACTGTTCTGCTCTAAACAATGTTTTAGGTTGGTTAACAACAACAAACAATAGAATAAAAACAAAGTACACGAAAAACTAATCAAGTTACATATAAGAAACATTTTAATCCGAGCAATGGTTAAAAAGTTATGGCAGTTACAATTTCAGTGGCAAGCAGTTGTAATTAGGAGTTAAACAGTAAGTTAACAAGTTCAAACATGGCAATAAAGCACATTTTATTAAACTAGACAAAAAACTAAGAAAGTTTCATGTTTTACGCATCGCGATCCGAGCTACCGTTTAAAATATATGGGCACCGCAAAATATAACAATAATCTACAATTTTATTAAACTAGGGAAAAAAAAGACTACACAGGCCAAAACAGAGCTGGCCGAGCCCAACTAGCAGGAAAATAAATAAAAGGAAAACAAAAAAGGGCTCACCTTAGTGGGCCGAGCCCATGGGGCGTGGGAGGGAGATCGACTGGCTGGGCCGCTGGAGCCAGGCCGTGGCCCACGCACGGGGCGGGTAGTTGAGCGACGTGCTCGTGCTCCTCCAGAGCGGATCGAGCAGGACGGCGGCACGGCTGGTGGCCTGGGAGCGCTGGCTGGTGCGGGGACGAGCGAGGGTCGGGGCGACGCGGCCACGGCCGGATCCACGCATTGGTTCGCCGGATCTGCTCCCGGCGGAGAGGTCTAGATGTGGCTGCATCGAGCTTCAAGGTGGATGCTCCATGGGGCTTCCTGTCATGGCGTAAGGACAGAGGGAGAAGGGGGCTCGGTGAGAAGAGGAGAGGGAAGAGAGGAAGGCGCACGCGGGGCTGCTCACCAGAGGGCTACGACGGCGACTCGCCGGCGGCAAGGCTCGCTAGCCGGAGTCGGAGATGCGCGGGGTCTCCACGGACAGGGGCGCGGCTCGGGAGGAGGGCTCCTCCAGGACGGGTTGAACTGGTGACGTGGACGGCTCTCGGCCGTTGGATCCGCTGATCCGACGGTCCAGATCGGGGAAGGCTAGGGTTTCGTGTTTTTTTGGGGACAAAATGGGCAGATCTGAGCAAAGTGGAGGGGGTGGCTACAATTTTTCCAGAGGGAAACCCTAGAAGGAGGTGGGAGTGTGGTGGTCTTTATATAGCCCAGGTGGCTGGCAGTTTGCAAAAATATCCCCGGTTTTTCTCTCGCGCGCGCGGTGTTTACGTTTCTGACCCCCGGGGGTCCGCAGGACCTCCGATTCGGATAAAACTTCGAACTGCGCAATCAGCGCGTCGAGCCGGCGGCGTTCACCTCACACTGGAACCGTTCCGGGAACACTTTCCGGTGCGCTATAAAAATATCCCGTTTACTTATTAAACGGGGTTTTTGTTCCATTGGTTGCGGCTGGTCTCGTGCGGTTTTCGCGACGGTGATCGGGTGAAACCCGGTGTCGCAAAGGTCGAGTGTCAGGGTGGCAAGGGTCGGTCTCCGTCCGATACGAGATAAGAGGGGGAAAATATTCGCCGATCGATAAATCGGGGATGCAAACACCGCAAACAAATCAGACAATCAAACAATTTACACCGAAAACAAAAATTTTAATTTTTGTGAAATCTGGGCTGTTACACAAATCCTGCTTTCATCTATTTGCATACTCATCAACATATATATTTTCTAATACCCAAAGTACACCTTTATGGCCAACATATTTTAGTCAGGCAATGGATGCAAATTAAAGCATCCTAATATATAGCAATTACGTATGATCATTACGGTCAAAGGATTTGGTCACTACGTTATAGTTATCACAATGTTGAACTATGTGACTCGATCACAATGCAAAACTTTTGGTGGGTGTGTGTCCATCATATCATTCTACCAATGATACGACCCCATTGTCAATGAACGATTATGATCTCATGATCAGGAAACCTTGACCATCTGATTGACGATGGACTAGTATACAAGAGTTAACTAGGGACCTGGTTATTTTATACCACACGTGTATTAATGTTTCCGCTTAATACAGTTATAGCATAGTATAAAACTTATTATGAACTAATGGAATATTCTAATAAAACATATTTCATTTGCCTCTAGGGCACATTTCAACAAAGGGTTACAAAGGTTTTTGACAAGATGGTTTGGCTACTAGATCAAGTTCCTGATGCAGTCTTGATAGGTGGCCAAATTATGTCATGCACACAAGGTGTTGGACAAAATGATTTGGTGGCCTAGATAACTTTGTTGGCTATGAAAATCTCCAGATTGAAGCTTCATTAGATGATAAAGTTATTGGTAGGGTTGGGTGGACAAAATAAGGAACTTGCAAGTACAAGTTTTGGAGAAATTCAATTCTGGACCCAAACTTGGAGGATTTATTTTGAGTATTCCAAAATGCGAATGGGCTTGATCTTCTGTACCTCAGGGTTTGGTTGGAAGTACTACAGGTGGGAAAAATGTCAGAACTGATTGATGAAGAAAAAATAGAGTTACAGTTATAACCTAAGGATGGGACATAATTGAAAATTGGAAGTTGTGCTCAAAATTTTCAAAACACCAAGTTGGGTATTTTCATAAAAGTGATCTATCGGCATTACATGACCCGTCATAGTGTTTGTGGAATTTTTAAAGAATTATTTAAAATGGTTGTAGTGCAATAGAAACATTTAAAGATTGAGAATACTATTAGAAGAATTGTTTTGGGAAACCTTTTATTATGAAAATAATTCCTACTATTATTCAAAATATAAAATAAATGATTTAAGAAAATTACCAAAGCCCACAATATTTTTCCAAAAATTTCTATAGGAAGGGAAGAATTTTGGAAAACAGAAGAAATAAAAGAACTTAAATTATTAAAAGACCTGGTATAATTCACAATTTTATTTCTGGAAATTTTTTACTTAATAAAACATGATTAAATTTTTGGGTTGTTACAGGTTCACAAAGAGACAAGTACCCCGAGGGGGAGTGTATGGGGGTTTGGTTATCCTTGCGCATCCTTGACCCATGGTACGTGAGGGTACTCTATATATTACAACCCCTCCAGAGGTTAGCTGTCCATCTAGTATCTAGAGTTCTAATTTTTTTTGTAGTTTTCGAAAATAAACACGGATTGTCCAAAATACGACACCTATCACTAATAGGCTTGAGCTCTTGATGCACAAAAGTCCAAACATTACTCAAATCAATACCTCAAAACTATTGCAAGTTACTACTATACTTAAACAACAACCTCAATTACTGATGACCCACAAGTGTAGGGGATCTATCGTAGCCTTTTCGATAAGTAAGTGTGTTGAACCCAACGAGGAGCAGAAGGTATTGAAAAGTGAACTTGAGATAGAAATAACTGCAAATACTGAAAGGTTACTTTTTATGGGTTTTCTGGTATAAGCAACAAGGAGATAAAAGTAAAATAAGGTAAATTGTGATAAAGTGCAGCAAGGTGGCCTAGTCCTTTTGTGGAAAGGATCAGCCAAATGGTCTAAATTATAAAGGCTAAAATGTTCTTGAGGACACACGGGAGAGATAGTCATGTGCTTTTTCCATATTCCGTATCGGTACTATGTTTTGTGTTGATAAGTGTTGTGTGGGTGTACCTATGCTAGTGAACTTTCTAGACCAAGATAAGCACACTCTTATGATTAAACCTCTTGTAAGCATCCAAAAATACAAGAGAGAAATTAAGGCAAAAGCCTACCCATAGCAATAAAGTTTAGGGCCCAACAATCCCTCGTGCAAAAGTGTGTTAATTGGGGTTCAGGTTTCTGCCACTCTGGCAACCCACCATAAGCATACTTTATACACAATTCATTCACCTAGGTCCTTAAAAAGGCAAAGTGTTGTGTAGTCGACGTTCACACAACACCACTAGAAGAATAACACCACAACTTAAATATCAAACAAAACATATTGCTTCAACATCATATGACTACTAACAACTATACTTCTCCCATGTCCTCAAGAACTAAAAGAACTACTCACAAGAAATAAAAGAGATCATGATCAGTGGTGATAAATATATTATAAACAACCTGGTCATAACAATAATTCTCCAACAAAACTCAATAGCATTCACCTCAAATAGTAATCAACACCGACAGAGTAGAGGGATGGATAGTAAAAGTTACAACTTGGATTGCAATGGTGAGATGAGATGGGATGAAGATGCAGATGGTGAGGATGATGTTGATGAGTGTAAGGCCTGATATGCGGTACTGTTCCAGATCTAGATGTTTCCATCCAGATTCGGGGACGAAGCACATATCAGTCCCACCGCGACATATGACAATGTCATATGCCCCGGATTTCCAACATGATATCACAACATTACAGCTACAAGGATACAACATCTCATACAATCGGCATACAACTTCCTTAATACAATACAACAACAGAAGATACATGTCTGAGTACAGACTACAATCAAATGCCTAGTGGCAAAGAGAAGAAGACATAGCTCGCATAACCACACGGGTCCAGGCCCTCCGCCGGGATCCGCCTAACTAGTCATCGTCGAGTCTCCACGTGAAACGTTGATCACCATACCTGTTGTCGATCAAGAACCCTGGAAAGAGTTTGGGGGTAGTATCATGAGTACAGAAGTACACAACATCCAACTGTAGTGGTCAACTGACCCAGCAAGGACTTCATCACTCGACATTCTAGGAAAACTAGTAGTTTACGGTAAGGATGGGGTAAGTGGTGAGGTTGCTGCCGCACTAGCATTATGAAGTGGCTAACGATCTAGAGAGTAAGATAAGAAGCCAATCATTCGATGAGGAATCGCCTCCAACAAGTCTGCTATCCACCTACTTACGCAAGCATAACACCTATCCTATCCTTGTCTTCCTCTTCGCATCCCGACGAAGAAGAAGTAGTCAAGGCACACACACGTTGATCAAGTTATATTAAGATTATCTCAGTTGTTGTTGTCTATGAACAAGGAGTAGGTCTCAAGTCGTCCATAACCGTGGACACGGCTTCTCGAAAAGATTTAACCCTGAAGGGGTGTACCAAATTCCCATTACAAGGCTCCGCACGCACGCCCATCTCTATCAGTTGCTACCCCTCACAGGCAATCATTTTATGATTTAGTTCCAAGAGATCCGAAACGACAGGTCCCTCTAACTAACAACGAACAAATTCGGGTGGCCCCCGGGGAGTCGACATCCAATCCAAAAGCCGGTCGCGCCCTCGGATCGGCCTCTTCTGTCTCAACAGGGTTTGGGTTGGCGGGACACCTCACGTGAGGTCCCGGGCCCTCGCCGGTCAAAGGTGGACCAACAGGGAAACCATGTCTCCGCTGGTCCGGGTTGTTTTAAAGGATATCTGCTAGGAGGGACCCGACATATATATATATGCATGGTTTGCAAATGGTAAATCAGCTTGTGCCACCTCTAGAAATGTTTGAAGCTAGGTAGGTAAGAAAAGGGGACCCCATAAAATCCCACATGCGGTTAGGCACGCTCAGTCTTAAAACCAATACCCGGAACTCAGGTCCTAGGTGACTCGAATGGAACAAAGTGTCGGGGCGGGATAGCCTAGACCTTCGATCCTTCGTCGAGTATAGTCAACATTATAATAATCATATCATCCACAACAATATAATAATGTGATAGCCAAACCAAGGAGTAACAGGGTAACATCGTAGCATCCTAAGCATGCATACTAAGCAAGGGCTGAGCAACGAGCAATAGTAACATAGCAGTACATGGTTTGTTGGGAGGGGACATGGCTGTATCGGTTTGAAAGAGGCTGTAAACATGTGGTAGGATGAAACATCGAACCTAACCTACACTAGCATGCAAACCGCTGGATGAAATAGAATGGATCATAAGTAATGTATAGTCCTTGCCTGTTGAATAGTCGGGTTCCGAAGGTGTAGTTGATCGCAAGCTCGCATCGTCTCCGAGAGGTACCCGCGGAAGCACACAAAACGGTAAACACTGAAAAGCAATCAACGAGCAAACATCTATGACTATGAAGAAAACACGAGCAAGCATCAACAAGAAGCAACACGAGACATCGCACCTACTGTCGAGAGCGGTTACTAACAGGTTAAGTGGAGTACTCATCACACACGACGATACCGCACATTTAGAAAGGTTCAAGTTGTTTAGCTACACAAGGTGAGAAAAGGTTATTAACATGGCATCTCACTCAAGCATGGCATAGCACACAAACATGACAAAAGGTGAAGCACAAGGTAAACTATCTATGCTAGTCAATTTAAGTGAGGCACAACCTAAAACATGGTATATCACTAAGTTCCTCACGATAATTAAAAGATTTGGTACTGTTCTTCCCTAAACCATATTTTAGGTTGGTTAACAACAGCAAACAATGGCATAAACACAAAGTACACAAAAAACTAATCAAGTTACATATAAAGAACACTCCAAACGGAGTTACGGTTAAGAAGATACAAGCAAAACAAGTTTGGAACACAATCTGCCAACATCAGGAAGCACACTTTAGAGCAATGCATAAACAGGATAATGAATGCAAACATGCTCACCAATGATATGCAACTAAAGTAGACATGGCAGGGAAGGCATGGAAAAAGGAATCATGCAAATAGGCATCATGAACAATAAATTATAGCCCAAGAAAAATGCAGTAAAACATTACTGGTCTAGAACTTAGTGAAAATCAGGAAAACAGGGCAGAAACTGTTATCATCATGCTGTATAAACAGGAGCAAAACTATATGTAAAAGTGCAGCAACATGACATAGAAATATATGAGCATGAAGTAGACATGATGGTGATCAGGTAAAAAAAAGAATCAAGGTCATAGGCACAACAGATCAAAAGATATTAAGCATGCAACATGGCATCGGAAAGTTACAGACTTAGAGAAAAACAGAGGTGGCTGTCAAAAACAGCAGCATAGAAACTTTGGAGCAGAATATAACTATGACCAGGAAGACTAACATGACAATGAAATACATATAATGGAAGTAGACATGATGCTTAACAGTATGCAACAAGAATCAATGCAATAGGCCTCATGGATGTGTCACTATCATCAACCAAACTTGCAATAAAATAATAACAGCAACACTTAACAGGAATTAACAGCAGTTAACAGTCTGATGCCCACTTCAACGCAGAATAACAACATCAAGATGGCCTCAAATCAAAATGTTCACAAAAGATGAACTGAAGTACACACAATTCTAAACAAATTTCCTTTTGGGCGCAACATCATCCGGGCTACGGTTTACTCGCAAATCTAACCACAAAACAACATCAACAGCAATTATTTAACATAATTAGCAGAAAATAGCTAAAAGGAAAAAAAACAGATAAGAAGAAAAAAAGGGAAAATGGGACGGCTCTCACCCAAACGGGCCGAGCCCATCTGCGGCGGCTGGAGAGGCTGGCGGCCGGGCCGTGGCTGGACCGGCCCATCTAGTTGGCGGTTGGCAGCCCGGTGCCGACCGGCTCGCACGGCGGCGCAGCCACGCCGGTGGCCGGAGCACGGCGGGGTCGAGGGGGGCGCTGGGAGGCAGGAAGACGCGGGGCGAGGCGGATCCGGGCGCGGCGCGGCGGGATCCGGCTGGTGGCGACGCTGGCGGGCGACGGCGAGGAGCTTGGGCCGCTCCTCTCATAGCGGGCGGCGACACCGAGTTCCGGCCATGGCAGGGACGGCTTCGGTGGCCCTGCGAGGAGGAGAGCGGGAGGACAGTGAGGAGGAAGGTGAGGAGGTGCGAGGGAGGAGGAGAGGAGACATGCGGGGCGCGACGGAGCTCGCCGGAGTGGCCGTGGCTCGCCCGCCGGAGGAGGCGGCGGCGGCCTAGCCTCCATGGGCTGCTCGGTGGAGAGGAGAGGTAGGAGAAAGAAAAAAAAGGTGACGTGGCAAGATCTGGGCCATCAGATCTCAGATCTGATGGTCCAGATTTGAGGGGAGCTAGGGTTGCGAAAATGGGGATATGTTAGGGCAGATTGGGGCAAAGTGGAGGGGGTGGCTGCAATTTTGGCTTAGGGGAAACCCTAGAAAGGGGTGGGAGAGTGGTGGTCTTTATATAGCCCAGGTGGCTGGCAGTTTGCAAAAACATCCCCGGTTTTTCTCTCTCGAGCGTGGTGTTTACGTTTCTGACCGCCGGGGGTCCGCAGGACTTCCGATTCGGTTAAAACTTCGAACTACGCGATCAGCGCGTCGAGCCGGCGGCGTTCACCTCGCGCTGGAACCGTTCCGAGAACACTTTCCGGCGCACTATAAAAATAACCCGTTTAATTATTAAACGGGGTTTTTTGTTTCGTTGGCTGCGGCTGGTCTCGTGCGGGTTTCGCGACGGTGATCGGGTGAAACCCGGTGTCGCAAAGGTCGAGTGTCAGGGTGGCAAGGGTCGGTCTCCGTCCGATACGAGATAAGAGGGGGAAAATAATCGCCGATCGATAAATCGGGGATGCAAACACCGCAAACAAATCAGACAATCAAACAATTCACACCGAAAACAAATTTTTTAATTTTTATGAAATCTGGGCTGTTACAATGAGGATCTTGATGATGCCTATGACGATGGTGATGACGATGAGGACGATCTCCCCCTCCAGTAGCAGTTCTCCTCGGTGGAATCTTCCCACCGGAAAGGTATTTTCTTCTCTGTAGGTTTCCGCCACGGAGCAGCGGCGGAACTCCAAAAAACTCTTCTCTCTGTTGTTTTTAGCGTACGAGAATTATATAGGCCAAAGGGGGGGGGGGTGGTGCCGGGAGTGGAGCCCACCTCCCAAGCGGCCAGGTGGCGCAGCCAGGAGGGCGGGGCGTGCCACCAGGGCTCCTGAGAGCGTGGTGCCCCCCATCTGGGTGTCCTTCGGCCAGTCTTCGTTATTTCTTTTGAAAGTTGCACCCCGTTATTTTCAGGTCATTTGGAGGTGTGCTGATATGGCCACTTGATGTGCACTTTTCCCCGCTGATTCCCGCGTCTGTTGTTTCAGCACCGGAAAGTTGCAACCTGTATAAAACAAGCCAAAACACTATAAGAACATCATCATAAATGAAAAGAGGTAAATTATGATATAAAATAGTGATGCATTTTGGACGAAACAACTCCCCCAAGCTTAGACCTCGCTTGTCCCCAAGCGAATACTGAGCTCGGTAAACCTGTCCACAAGTTTAGAGAGTGAAGTGTCGATAAAAAGAATACAAACAAGAAGCATCATAATTTCTCCTACTAAACTCAAGCATCCTCCACAACAACTTCAACTCATATGGCCCTTATGAAAGAGTAATATCAATTACAGGCAAAAGTAGGACTGAGGAAACTCACCAAATCATGGCAAACATGTCCTTTGGTCAAAGAACAACTAATAACTTTTAACTTTTGCTCTCTCCTTTATATTTTGATTAGATCATTTGAAGATTTTGAAAGAACATGTTATTAGTCAAGAAGTGAAAATGCTAACACAAAGGAAGATGTTTGATGTAGAAAGGCTCAACAAACAACTTGTTTATCTTAATGATAATGTCAACAAAGATGTAATATGGCAATTCTCAACGAAACAATATAAAGGCATGCATCTCTTGTCAACATAAGGTGTCTGCTCTTTGTGGGATGGAAAGAAGTGGGTTTACTAACTCAACATAAAAGTAAAGGCTTAGCCCTTCGTAGAGGGAAGTAGGGCAAACTCAGGTTCTAGAACTTTTAGAGGTTTTGAAATCAATAAAGATTATAAAATAATATTTTGAGAGGTGCATAATTCGTCAACGAATGCTAGTAGATAACCCAATTACTTGTCATGTAGGGCAAGTTTCGAGGAACGACTCCCATGTGGGGACGATCACATACCCTTAATCTCCTTTGTTTATCACTGCCAAAATTTTCTGATTTCTCATGAACAAAGCACGAAGGAGGGTTTGTTTGTTGTATTATCTTTTACGAGTTGGGCGCACTCATGCCAGTTCCTCCTCGTATTACGGGTTTGCAGATTAGACATGCAATCCCAAGATAAAACATGTCCAGCATAAGAAGATCATGAATTACCTACTACTTCCTCATGAGCTAAAGCAGAGGCACAAAACAAGGGGTATACTATTTTTAAGGTTTAACGATAGCACAAGAATAATATACTTTAGGAGTGGCGGTGAAATACCACGAATAGGAAAGGTATGGTGGACTCTTTGGAAGGTTAAGGTTTCAAGGTACCGGTGCACAAGCAGTATTCCCACTTAGTACTAATTTTGGCTAGCAAAGGCTCTTAAAAGCAGACAAATGATGTTGACATGGATGCAAAACAATATAAAGTCTACATTAAGAATTGGCATGAAACATCAAGTTGTCTTCCTTGTCAGCATAACACTTCAAGCATAGGAACATAAAGGTTTTGGCTATGTCGCTACTAGAAAAACTCATGCTTGTTGTTACGACCAAAGCTATGTTTTCCAAGATTAAATAAAGTATTCAAAGCCATACCTGATATATAATATCAATACTCCCATAAGAATCATCATATAAGGTCGATTGCATGAAGAGAATACCGAGTGCAGCGAAGAAACTAATAGAGTTCTCATTAATATTCCATCATAGACACTGCACACTCACGGATACATGACTCTCCACAAAGGAGTGATAGACCTCAATGCATACACCTATTTTATAAGATAACTTCCCTAGACATGATACGATACTAAACTTGACCACAAACGACAAAGACAAAGATAAAGATACCGGGCACTCCCCCAAGCTTGGAACAAGCTAAGGGGATGCCATTACCTCTGAAGATTTATTCTTGATCTCTGTTCTTGTATAGCGGGTAGGTCTCAGAAAAGTGTTTCAATGGCAAACGTCCTCCACCACAGGATTATTTTGTTTCCTGGATCCTGCAGTCGTCAGCTAGGCTCAAGCGCAAAAACTTTAGTTCATACTCACAATTGTGATTTTGGACGTCAAAGATGTGCCCTTGAAGCTCGAACACATTGGTTTCCAGTGCGGATGACCAAGATGCTTAGAGAAAACTTTGGTGTGGAACTACCTAGGAATCGGATGTATCAAAAGCCATACTCTGAGTATTTCGATGAAATTCAATGTCCTCCAGGTTATAAAATTCCAGATTTTGTTAAGTTTAGTGGGGATGGCACGAAGACTACATGGGAGCATATTAGTCAATATTTGACTCAGTTGGGTGAAGTAGCTTCATCAAAGGAGTTGAAAATACATTTGTTTCCTTTATCATTGACTGGTACTGCTTTTTCATGGTTTTCATCTTTGCCGCATGGTTCTATTCTAGCATGGCCTCATCTTGAGAAAAAATTTCATGATCATTTTTACAGTGGTGATAATAACTTAAACTGACACAGCTTACATCGGTTAAGCAAAAGAATGATGAATCGGTTTCCGATTACGTCAAGACGTTTAGGGATACAAAAAACCGGTGTTACAGTTTAGTGATAAGTGAGAGGGATTTAGCTGATCTTGTACTCAATGGTCTGAAAACATACATTAAAGACAAATTAGAGGGCTATGAGTTTTTAACTTTTAATCACGTCTTGCAAAGGGCTTTATCTCAAGAGAGCCGTGGTAAAGAAAACAAGGAGGTGCATAGATATAAGATTGATCGTCCTAAGGTGAATATGATTGAATACGATAGTGATTGTTCGGACGATGACGCTAATGTCTATACCGCTGAGTTTGTTTGGCCATCCAAGGCCAAATCCTTTACTTGTCAAGATTTAAAGCCGATTCATAAGAATCGTGATGATGATATGAAGTTTACTTTTAACATTGCTAAATGTGATAGAATATTTGATGCTTTGTTTCAAGCCAAGTTTATTAAAAATATCTCATGCTTTACCATCGTTTGAGTAGCTAAAATGGTATGCATATTGCAATTATCATAATTCTTTTTCTCATGCTACTAATGATTGCAATGTTTTTCGGCGTCAAATACAATCGGCCATTAATGACGGACGATTGATTTTTTTTTCTGAAATGCAAGTTGACAAGCTGCCCTTCCTCATGAACACCATGGATTTAGAGGGGAGGAAGATGTTAATTCGGCACGATATAGCCGAGTCAGCTAACAAGGAAAATGTTGTCATTGGTGAATCCAGGAAAAACAAGGATAGTAGCAAGGGCTCGGAGAGGCAAGTGGTGCTTGAGAAGCAACCCGATGGTGGGGACATTATTAAGATCACCATCAAGAATCCTACACCCGGGGGGCAACCACAAGGGGAAGAGAATACTCGTGTCATATTTGTCAATCCCAAGATTCCGGAAGTTGGCAAGTGGAAGACAAATCAAGCCAAAGTGAAACACAAGAAAATCTAGCCAAGCGGCCGGTTCTAGCTCTAACCGGTCATCAAGTCTGAAACGTTCAAGGTCACCTCCTAAGCAAGAAGTTTAGCGTCAAGCAAGGCCATACAGGTCATGGGCGCCAGCCACATGGATTGCGCCACCCCCTTATGCGCCACCCCTTATGCGACATACTATGCAGGAGGCTTCGATGGTAGATGGGAGCAGCCCCCAATGGCTCCTTATGATTTTCATCCAGGGTGGCAACGCCTAGGAGATCTGTGCACGAGAGGATTTCTTACCCCATACAAGACTGTTTGAGTTATGGTGTCGATCGTCCAATAAAAAATCATCCAAAGGAAGCTAGCAAGAAAATGTGGCGTGCAAAGTCTCCAAGTGCTATAATTCCAGATTCCGCTAAGCCGAAAGAAGATGGGCTTGGTGTTAAAATCATTATGGTGGGCACCGAGATGCTAAAACTCAAAGAGCCGATTGTTATTGATGATCCGGCTATTTCAAGTGATGGTGTGGTGGCTGTCCCGCAAGGTCCTATGGATATCATGAAGCTAGTGCAACTGAGGTCAAGCCTAGGGGTTATAAGTATACTCAACATAAATGGTGTCCTCCCGGTTTATCTAAATCACAAAATAGGAGGTTACAGTGCATGAGGAACCATCAAAAGGTGGAGCAAGAGGCAGAAAAACTGAGGGACGAGTGGTTCGATGAAGAACGTCCCATGGTGCCCGCAGCGAATGGAGGCCTAAACAAATAGATCATACAATGGCTCTCAGCACACAGATAGTTCCAAGAGAGGATGATGCAAGTGATATTGTATCGTCCACATCATCTATCACTTCTCCTTCACTTGAGAATACATCAGAATCAGTGGATATGCATGAGGAAGAGGAGTTGCTAGACTGTGAGCCCACGCCTATTCGTGAAAGTATGGATATTAATATGGTGTACTACCTACCCGCAGAATTTCGTTCCGTAGATGAAGAAGGGGAGGTGGCTTATTTGGATTTTGGACCTAAGAATGCTATATTCGAGAAGCGAAAAGAACTAGTGACGCACTTGAGGCCATTGTACCTCAAAGGTCATATTAATGGATCATCGGTCTCTAGGCTGCTTGTTGATGGTGGTGTTGTTGTGAATCTTATGCCCTACTCGGTCTTCAAAAAGTTGGGTTTGAATGATGCAGAATTGATAAAGACCAATATGGTGCTCAATGGATTTGAAGGCAAAGAACAAACTGAGGCCAAAGGGGTTATGTATGTTGAACTTACAGTGGGAAGAAAAACTTTGGCTACCGCGTTCATTCTTGCTGAGGTGCAGGATAACTAGAATGTCATACTTTGGCGCGATTGGGTTCACGCAAATCAATGTGTGCCATCAACTATGCACCAGTTCTTGATTTAGTGGCTTGATGAGGAAGTGGAGGTTGTTCATGCGGATAATTCGGCATGTGTTGCTTTGGCTGATGCACCGGTGGATTGGCAACATCCACATGCTACTTGATTGACGGGGCGCGACTTGTCAGATTTTGATTTTCTTAGCGCCGCAAAGAATGGTTTCATGCCCGTTTCTCTAAGGCCGGTTGGTGGTAAACGGCTCCGAGGAATGATGCATTTAAATGGATTCTAACTCTGAATGGTTGTAGAAGCGTCTTGAAGGATATCGGTCCAATGGGAACGATATATTTGAGTCAATAGAGGAGTTGCAAGACATGGATAAGCTAGGACAAGGTTTTGCGTCGGCTGGTCCATTAGAGGAGATAGACATAGGAGATGGTTCAATTCAGAGGCCGACGTTTGTGAACAAAAATCTGGAAGCCGATTATGAAGTTAGAATAATCGAGCTGTTGAAAGAGTATATTTTTTGCTTTGCATGGGAATATCATGAGATGTCGGGTTTATGACGAGAATAGTTGAGCATCGGTTGCCCATAAAGAATGGTTTTAGGCCATATAAGCAAACAACTAGAAAGTTTAATCCTAAAATATATGACTGCGTCAAGGAAGAGATCGGTCGATTGCTTCAAGCTAATTGTATTAGACCTTGCAGGTATGCTGAATGGATATCTAATATTGTGCATGTGGACAAGAAATGGTCCAACAAGGTGAGGGCATGTATTGATTTCAGAGATTTGAATAGAGCCACACCCAAAGATGACTATCTCATGCGAATAACCGATATGCTTATTAATGAAGCCTCTGGACACAAAGTTATTAGCTTTCTGGATGGTAATGCGGGATATAATCAGATTTTTATGTCCGAAGAGGATATCTACAAAACTTCTTTTCGGTGCCCCGATTTCGTTGGTTTATTTGAATGGGTGGTAATGACTTTTGGTTTGAAGAATGCCGGTGCCAAGTATCAAAGGGCCATGAACTTAATATTCCATGATTTACTTGGTGTTATACTTGAGGTCTATATTAATGATATTTTTGTCAAATCGGATGCTTCTGAATCTCACTTAGCCGACTTGCGTTTAGCTTTTGAGAGGATGAAGAAATATGGACTGAAAATGAATCCTTTGAAGTGTTCTATTGGCGTATCGGCTGGCAAATTCTTGGGTTTTATTATTCATGAGGACGGTATAGAAATTGATCCCAAGAAGATAGAAGCTATACACAAGGTGGAGGCTCCAATGTGCAAGAGAGATATGCAGAAGTTCCTTGGAATGATTTATTATTTGAGGAGATTCGTTGCTAATTTGTCAGGGAAGCTTGATGCATTTACCCCTATACTTCGGTTAAAGAATGATGTTGATTTTACTTGGGGGGGGGGGGAACAACAAGAAGCATTTGACATGATCAAGAAATAGTTATGCACTCCTCCCGTGTTGAAAGATCCTAAGCATGGGAAGCTCTTTAGACTTTATATTGCGACGGAGAAAGGTATTATTGGTGTTGTTTTAACTCAAGAGACCGAAGGGAAGGAACATGTTATTACTTATTTGAGTCGGCGCCTTTTGGAAGCCGAAACAAGGTATACCTTCATTGAGAAAATATGCTTTTGTTTGTATTATGCTTGCACAAAACTGAGACATATCCTAGTGCATAATAATTGCATAGTAGCTTGTCAAACCGATGTCATCAAATACATGTTGCATAGGCCAATTCTTAGTGGTAGAATTGGCAAGTGGGCTTATTCTTTGATTGAGTATGATTTGGCCTATGAATCTTTGAATTCTATGAAAGGCCAGGTTGTTGCTGATTTTATAATGGAACATCGGATTGATAGTGAGCATGATATTGATATAAACCTTGTTTCGTTAGTGCGATGGAGATTATATTTTGATGGTTCAGTTTTTAGCAATGGCCAAGGTGTTGGTGTTGTTTATTTATCTCCTCATGGTGCTGTTTTTGAGGCCTCATGATGATTAGAATACTTTTGCACCAATAATCAGTCCGAATATGAAGCATTGTTATTCGTCTTAAAGATGTTGCTTGATATAGGTGCTACTCATATTGAGGCTTTTAGTGATGCATTATTAGTAGTACAACAAGTTTCTGGAATATTTAAGTGCTTTGATGAATCACTCAATGTTTATCTTGATGAATGTCCAGATGTAATTTCTACTTTAGATCATTTTAGCATTGCTCATATACCTAGACATGACAATTGGAAGGCAAATGAATTGGCACAGCAAGCATCTAGTTATCATGTTGATCCTGGCATGTTTCATATTTATCAAGAACCGATGTCTTGTATTGCCGATATGGAAGAGGCCCAATTAGAACTTACTACTTCGGACACTAATGGAAAATTTAGTGCAGGTGGAAATCAAGACTGGAGGAAGCCCATTATTGACTATTTACGTGATCCTAGTAAAAGGGTGGACATGACTGTTCGGCGTATGGCTTTTAAATATGAGTTGAGAGATGATATTCTTTATCGCCGAACAGTTGATGATGTTTCTTTAAAGCGCTTGGATGAAGATCAAGCAAGAGTTGCTATGGGGGAGGTGCATGAAGGAATCTTTGGTACTCATCAGTCGGCTCCAAAGATGAAGTGGTTATTGCCACGAGCTGGATTTTATTGGCCGACGATGATTAATGATTGCTTCCAGTATTACAAAGGGTGTGAAGCTCCTGCTGCTATGTTACATCCTATTGTTAAGCCGTGGCCTTTTAGAGGATGGGGATTAGACTTCATTGGACAAATTCGTCCTTCTTCTTTAAAGGGGCATCGGTTTGCGTTGGTGGCAACTGATTATTTCACCAAATGGTCTGAAGCAGTACCTCTCAGGAGTATGACACATGTGGAGGTAATTAAATTCATAACCGAGCATATTATTCATAGATTCGGCATCCCTCAAACATTGACTACGGATCAAGGTTCGTCTTTCATGGCACATCAAGTTAGATAATTTTCCAATCCTATAATATAAAGTTGCTCAATTCCTCCCCATATTATGCCCAAGCTAATGGACAAGCTGAGTCTAGTAATAAGATATTGATCAAGCTCATCAAGAAGAAGATTGAAGATAATACAAGGAGATGGCATGAGCTATTGTCTGAAGCTTTGTGGGCACATAGGATTTCAAGGCATGGTGCTACAAAGGTAACTCCATATGAGCTTGTGTAGGGTCAGGAAGCTGTTTTACCTGTGGAAGTTAATTTGAATGCCTTGAGAATAGCCAAACAAAATGATTTGTCGGCGGTGGACTTTTATAATTTGATGATGGATAATATTGATGAGGTCACCAATAAGCGTTTGGCTGCGTTAAAAGCCATAGAGAAATATAAATTGAGAGTGGCTAGAGGTTACAATAAAAAAGGTGAAGTTGAAGAACTTACAGGTTGGAGATCATGTGTGGAAGGTGATTCTGCCAATTGGTTCAAAGGACAGAAAATTCCGGAAGTAGTCACCAAGCTGGGAACGTCCTTTCAAGATTACAAGAATAGTTCTCGGAAACTCGTATTTGGTGGAGTCTATCCAAGTAATGTTGCTTCCTAAAGCTCTCAATGGCAAGTATTTGAAGAAATACCACCCAAGTGTGTGGCAAGAAGCCTGAATAGGCAATGGCCGATATGTGATTATCTCCCTAAGGACAAAACATGGCTGATATATGTTTATTGCCCTAAGAATATGCGTGGACGATGGAGTGTTGACATCGTCCTTAGACGCTATGTGGTTCAAATTATTTTTCGGCACACAAGTTTTGCCGGGAAAAAAGGAGGGCATGTGTTGACACTGGTTTTTGGCAGGCAATAAATTTATACAAGATGGCCTCAAATATAAAATTGTTCCACATAAAGAAGTTCTATAATTTCAATATGAACATCTTTGTACTTTGAGTCATCGTCAGCCGAGACTATTTCAAGACCGAAAAATATATTCCGGGCAACAACACTATGGCATTCAGTGCCCTATTTGGCTAATTGCGCCCTCAAGATGGCTTCAAATCATGAAATTTATACATCAATTGGCTTCGTCTCGTCGAGTCGGTCTATTTTGATACTTGAATCGTCAAAATCCGAGTTCGTATGAAGAAGTTATAGCCAAATCAATGGAGCACAACAGGGGAGACCGGTACTACCGTCCAATACGCGAAAAACCTTCTGTAAGAGCCCGGAACAGGGCCGGTATCACCCCGCTTATTCCGGTAAATAATATATACCTCTATTACCTGTCTGGAGACCGGTAATACCTCCCGGGTACGCAAAAAACCTTCTGTTGAGGCCCGGAATCAAGCCGGTATCACCCTAGTTGTTCTGGTAAAAAATCATATACCGGTACTACCGGTCGACCGATACAACCGGTCCACTACCGGTCTGTGCGCATATTCGTGTAGATTTTCGAAAATCCGAGTTTGGCTATAGTTTTTGGCATTGTGACGGGAATCCAAGTCCCTGTCTTGCAAGGGAAGTCCAGCCTCCTCATATATATATGAGAGGTGATGGCCGATTGAACAACACACAATCGCAAACACATCTAAAACCGTAATTTCGTCTACTTTTCCATGTATCTTCTCGCTCGTTCTACGTTTGTTCTTGTTCTTGCAGGCCAACGATCCACGAGAGATCTAGGGGCAATAATGTCGACCCAGGCGTGTGGGGTTTTGGATGCTAAAAAGCGTCCGCCGGTTATCTTGCGTATCGCGCTACCGGACGGATCTCCTTCGACATGAGCTGCGGTGCATCAACTCCGGCTTGGGACACCAAAGGGGATGGTCCATAATTTGAGGATTCCATGTATCCATTGAGTTTATTGCTTTGTTCCGGTGATCTTTGACATGAGCACCTTAATCTTCATAAGTTCCCTTTGGCCCCATTCGTAGCGGGATGGTAGGACAAAAGATGTTGTGTAAGTTCTTATTGCAAGCACGTACAACTACCTACGGGATACATGCCTAATGTTTGATATTTGCCTAGATGATCATTGCTTTTATGTGTGCCTTGTCCCATGTTAGAATCTATTACATGTTCACTCTTATTCATGCAGCGCCCAACCATCCATCTCCCTAGCCTACAGTGTTTTAATCCTGTTGGTTAGTACTAGTTTATTTCTGATGTTTTACTTTTGCTGTTACCACCATCGCTACCACTATCATACCACAGTTGATATTAATACTTTGTTGCAAGCAAGTATATTCAGGTTGAATTGACAACTCAACTGTCAAAGCTTATAAATACTCTTTAGCTCCCCTTGTGTCAAATCAATAAATTGGGTTAACTTACCCGCGAGAACACTACAATCGATCCCCTACAGTTGAGGGTCATCACGTACTGTTTTCTGGCGCCGTTGCCGGGGAGCATAGCAATATTTAGAAGTCTACTTGAAGTATTCTGCCTGCCACAAGTCATCCTCTATGGGTAAGAAAGGAGACCCCAAGGTTCCGATCCTACCATCTACTACAAGAAAAGGTACTGTTCTGAGTACCAGTGCTACGCTTGATTCAACTTCTGTTATAAGTAAGTTTGCTTCACCGCTACCACCACATGCTACTTCTACTGAGTCTGTTACTATGTCTGATACTTTTGATGATGCTTCAACTACTCTTGATGATACTTGTTTTCTTGGTCACTATATTGAAACTCAGACTGCTATGGTTGCAGCATAGTCCGAGACCGAGACTCCTGCTACCTATATTCCTACTTTGTGACGCCCCCAAAATCAATCTGTGTACAGTAATCATACACGCAGGGTACACGGCTGAGATTAGCGTGCGACGGTGAGAATATCACAGCACAACACCAAACACAAATGGATAAACCAATATGTTACAATAAAATGGGGAGGGGGTCGCGCGGACCCGAATACAAGGTTATACAAGCCATAATATCTGAGTACAGACATAGTTAGTCAAGTTTTGCCTTAAGAAGGCTAGCACAAATAACATCAGAGATACAAATCGAAAAGGCAAGGCCTCTTGCCTAGGAGCCTCCGAAACTACTCCTGGTCCTGGTCAGCGGGGGTCTCGACATAGTAGTAACCACCTCCGGTGTACTCTTGCTCCTGGGCTCCAACGTCGACTGCAGCAGCCGATCAGGCAAAACATAAAGGGGAAACAAAGCAAGGGTGAGTATCTAGCATACCCGCGAGTCTTACGTCTGCTACTAAGCATTTATGCATTTGTATCAAAAGGAAAGGGGAGGCTGTATATAGTGGATTGCAAGATAGAAATCAGAATAAGATAAGAAGCTAGGCGTATCGAAGACTAGCATCTTCTGAAGAGTCTTGTAGCACAAGAAGAGAACAGCCAACAGTTCAATAACATGAATGTAATAACAATGCAACAGAAGTTGCTGCAGCATTGTATAATAGTAAGTTGTGATGATTAATAATAATAATGCCTCCGAGTTCCCCTGCTCGACTCCTTGCGAGGAAGAAGACCCTGAACCATACAGTTTAATAGTAGTAGTTCGTAGTGGTAAGATCCAGCTTCAGCATAAAGCGTCCTGTTACCGTGGACACGACTATTCGAATAGATTAATCTTCCCTGCAGGGGTGCACTGGCGTGACTCTACGACGCTCGGATCTCCAGGGTGGCGTACACCTTGTTAGGGAACATCCCACCGAAGCTATCCGACACAAAGTAACCCATCCTTCGGCAATCAACAAAGAGGTCATCCGCCGGACTATATCCTATGTACGCCGGGCTTTGGACCCTAACCCGAACGTACTCTTGCACGGTGCGTGACTGGCCGGTGAAGCAAAATCAAAGCAAATACAAATACACCGCTCGAGCAAGAGAAGACAACACCACTTCCCGGCAATCAGACCGCGATACTGCTGACATCTGAAGACCCTCGTACGAGACTACGATGCAGGGGAGCCCACACTTCTCATCCCACGTGTAGGTAGTGCGTACAAGCCATAAGGCTACTCAAGACATCCGGCGAACCATTTAGCATTTTAATTAACCTGCGTGATAACCGTTATCGTTGCCTCAACATAACTGACCCGCGGCAACGACAGCAGTCAAGACCACCAGTATATCGGTGCTTGCCCTGTCGTCCCACCAAGTCTCTGCGGTTACCAACAAGGTAAACCGTCTCCTTACCTTGTCTCGCGTGTGCTCTTGGTAGAGCTTGAATTTTCGTGGTTTGGTAACTCTCGCGAGATACGAGCAGGGGCCAAGCACGCCAGTAACGTCGGTCGTACCCTCCCTGTCGTTCCCGACGCAATACCGCTCGCGGGCACCGTTGGGTCGCCCGACTTCTTACCTTTAATGACAACCGTTGCTTAGGTACCTAGAACGGCTATACAGATTTAGTAACGAGTGGAGTACAAGGATTACTCCTTGATAGCTCACACTTGATGGTGGCTCGGCAGATCGGAACTAGGGGGCCTTAGGCGGTGTCTGCATTGTACCATACCTGTTGAAGTTATAATATTGTATCCGTGTTCACTCACCAGAGTGATCACGACCCGCTATCTAATCCTAGATAACAATGCGCAGGGCTCACTTCTGAATAATGCATAGTTATAATAGGAAGCATATGATAAAGGAAGAAACATCAAGGGGCGACAATAACAGGCTATGCAATTGAATAGGATTGTAACGTAGCAGCAACAGTAACAATGCCTAGTGCAAGAAAATTACGGAATAGATAGGTGATATCTGGGGAAGAGAATGGCTATTCTTGCCTGGAAGCTCGACGGTAGGGGTAGGGTCGTCGACGAAGTAGTCGTACCTGGCAGCAGTGTAGTCGGCGGTAGCAGCGGGGTCTACCGGAGAATAAAAGGGGGGAGAAACAGTAAATATAAAGCAATCATATCAAACATATGAAAGGCATGAAGAATGCAATGTTAACGGTGTTCTAACGCAGTGCAATGCATGTTGCACGGAGCGGGAGTCCATCTCGGGATGAGCTGCCATCTCCGGGTGATTACCGGACAGGCTGTACAGAGGGGGAAGGGATCATGCCGGAGGTGTCGTGGACATCCGACAAACGTGTGGATGGTGTAACCGTGCTAGTTGAAACATTCCGAAAAACTTTCGTGTTCAGAATATATTCATCCGGATACTTTAACAGTACCGGACAAATCATAGGACACACGGTCCGGAAGGGGACGGTTCGATGTTCGGTATGTTAGAGGGTGGTGGTAGACCAACGGATAGCGTATTCGTATTCTACGTATTTTTCTGATCAACTTTGATGTATAAAGTTTTTTCATCTGAGCTACGGTTTAAAAGATATTGATTTCCATCAACGACTAGACTCGATTTCGACCAAGGAGTTGGGAAGGGGGTGTCCTACAGGCAGTCGACTCTGATACCAACTTGTGACGCCCCCAAAATGAGACCGTGTACAGTAATCATACACGCAAGGTACACGATCGAGATCAGGGACTCACGGTAAGATATCACAACACAACTCTACAAATAAAATAATACAAGCTGTTTAATACAAGCCAGGGGCCACGAGGGCTCGAATACAACAGCTTGAGAGCACAAAGTTAGCGGAAGCAATAGTATCTGAGTACAGACACAAGAATACAAGGTTGCCTTAAGAAGGCTAGCACAAATAACAACAACGATCGAAAAGGCGAGGCCTCCTGCCTGGGAACCTCCAAGCTACTCCTGGTCGACGGGGAACTCGACGTCGAAGAGGGCATCGGGAATCTTCATGTTGCGGTGGTCGACATCGGGGATCTCCTGCTCCTACACTCCAAGGCTCCAACGTCGACTGCAACGGCCGATCAGGCAAAACAAAAGGGGTAAAATAAAGCAGGTGAGTATCTAGCATACCCGCAAGTCTTACGTCCGCTACTAAGCATTTATACATTTGTATCAAATGGAAGGGGAGGCTATATATATAGTGGACTGCAAGATAGAAATCAGAATAAGGGTAAGAAGCTAGGCCTATCGAAGACTAGCATCTTCCGACGTGTCTTGCAGCATGGGGGAAGAATCACCCAACAGTTCAATAACATGAATGTAATAACAATGCAGCAGAAGTTGCTGCAGCATTGTATAATAGTAAGTTGGAATGATTAATAATAATAATGCCTCCGAGTTCCCCTCCTCGACTTCCCTGCGAGGAAGAAAACCCGGAACCATACAGTTTAATAGTAGTAGTTTGTAGTGGTAATATCCAGCTTCAGCATAAAGCGTCCTGTTACCGTGGACACGGCTATTCGAATAGATTAAACTCCCTGCATGGGTGCACTACTGTTCAGCCTGCACGCTCGGATCTCCTGGGTGGCGTGAACCTTATTAGGGAACGCCCCACCGAGGCTATCCGACACGACGCAGCCCATCCTAGGCTCAGCAGAGAGGCCATCCGCCGGACTATATCCTATGCGCCAAGGGGTCTAGGTCCCTCACCCTTGCACGCTCCTGCACGGTGCGAGTCTGGCCGGTGAAGCAAAAGCAAATCCAAACACACCTGCTGCAGCAAATAAGACAACACGGCTTCCCGGCGATCAGGTTGCAGTACTGCTGACGTCTGAAGAGCTTTCGGACAAACTACGACGCAAGGGAGCCCATAACTCCTTATCCCACGTGAAGGTAGTGCGTACAGGCCTTTGCGGCCTCTCAAGTCACCCGCCGAACCATTTAGCATTTTAATTAACCTGCGTGGCAACCGTTATCGTTGCCTCGACTTAACTAACCCGCGAACAACGACTACGGTACAGTAGCGGGGTGAGGGGAAGACGGAGGAGGAACTCACAGTGGGAGCAGCAGGGCGGCTGAGGTCGGAGAGCGCCGGAGTAGCAGAGGCGCAGGAGGCGTGGCCATGCGGGAGAGCGTTGACGGCGCAGGGGAAGGCCACTGGAAGGCGCCGGACTCGCACCGGCAGCCAGGACGATGCTGCCGAGCCGACGACCGAGGCGGCAAGGGTTCTCACCGGGGCGCGAGCAGGAGGTGAGCGAAGAATCGACGCGGTGGAGGAGATGCAGCGAGTCCAGGGGAGGGCGGAGATGTAGCGGCCGTAGAGGATCGAGAGCAAAGGGGATCGAGCCGTGCGAGAGAGAGAGTGAGTGGATGGTTGCCGGGGGGGCGGTCTGGTGCGGTCATGGCCATTGTGCCACGAGGGTGAGCAGGAAGGAGGACAAAGGGGAGAGGGGGAGTGGGTTGGCTGGACTTTTCCCCTGGCGACAATTAGCTTTTCCCATTTTTCTTCTTTTTGGTTTTTGTTTTCTTTTTCTTTTTGTTTTCATTTCTTTAGTTAGCTTTGCATTTTTATAAAATATGGAACATGTACCATAATTAGGGTTGCACTATATAACAGTGCCCCAAAAAGTTTGGGACTTTTAGAAATTCATTTGATATATGTTTTAAATATGCAATGGGTAAATGATGATGTTTTGGGTCTGTTTAGATTTGTTTAAAATATCTTATGGCTCAATAAATACTCCAAGTTGGTTTACCATGGTCCACTGGTTTTTAGGGATTTTACAAAAGTGGTTTCATAATTTTTGGACAAGTTTTATTTGCAACGTTATTTTAATAGCAACCAAAGGCATTATGGATAAGATCAATTGCAAAGTTGATCACAGCATGATCAACAACAGTGATTAGCAACAGTAATAGACAACCGTAGAAGTGATTACTATTAGGGTAATGTAGTGTGACACCCGGGGTGTTACAATTCTCCCCCACTAACAGGAATTCTCGTCCCGAGAATTAAAAGGTAGTGGAAGGGGTAAAGCTTTGGTTTCGTATTCTAACGATTCTTCTGGTGCTTGTTGTCCTTCTCGAAGAAGTTAATCTTTCTTGTTGATGTCTTCACTTCTTTGCATCATTGCATCTCGATGAGTGGTCATCCTTCATCCAGGGTCTTCATCGTACTTACGAATAGGCTAGGGGAAAAATTTAAGCGTGTCGGATTGGTACCCGGTTAATCAATCGAGATGGTCCAAGGGGATGGGTACAAAGTATCTCACGAGTTAAACTCTGGGAGATATATCGAGAGAAACAAAAGAAGGCGTGAGAATTTTTCACGCGGATATGAAAGCATTCGACGATGATAACGGAGGATAAAAAGGGGTCCAGAGCATCAGGCATAAGAACTGAGTCTCATATCGAGCTGAAGATCATAAGGTATAAGACTCGTGAATTGTGCACGAGGTCAAGCAAGAGGAATAACCTTGAGAACAGAAAGGTACCAGAGAGTCAGGTTTCGATCCTGTGGAACTGTGGGTTATGGGCCCACATTGAATAAGAAGGGTGGTAACAAACAATACTATCAAGTTGCAAGGTAAGTCAGAGAACATTTTGTTAGCTATGTCGGCAACAACATCAGCGCCAAGGGCGAGGGACGAAGAGAACCATTTTCCTGCTCGTTAAGACGAGGTGGACCAATTGGCAAAGTTCTTGTCCATCGGCGGTCACCAAAAAGTCATCAACAATAGTACCAGGTTGTACGGACAAACTAGTACACCGAAGTGTTTACATAAGCAGGGAATTATCACTGCTCAGATAAGTTCATCACAAGAAAAGTTAAATAGACCAATGGAGGGGAAAAGGTGATGATACACAAGTATCAGGTGTATACCTTTCCAAGGGAAAGCATATCAAGACATACATGACCAAGTTTGTATTTGCATGCAGGGAGTCAAGGGAGGTTGTCGACGATAACACAAATCATGGAGGGGCAAGTATGGTATTTCTCGTCAAGAATTCAATAGACACTTGGAAAAGTCCAAGGGTGAGGAGGACCACGACACATCATGTCGAGAGGTTTTAGAGGATGTCATCGAATAGCGACGACATCGAGAAAAGGGATAGCGAGAAAAACGTATTCAGTGTTCTCGGTTAACGACAACCCAGAACCTATGGATTGGCAAAAATCGATTAGAAGGATCGCACCAGGAAGAATTCATAAGGGGTGGTGCAATGCCACAATATCGTCGAGATACCAGGGGGGTTAATTCTCGAAGGTGGAACACGATAGAAGTTGAACTCGATCGTTGACTGATAGAAGACCAGTGCTCCATGTTGTTTGATTAATGGAATCAAAGGGGAATATCATGGTCAGAACCATGATTGCAAGGGACCCAATCATAGGTGCAAGACGAAGTTGTACCAAGGGGATAATTATCGTTACAAGGAGCTTTCATGATAAGTTCTACATTGTATCCATGGGCATGAACACAAAGGTTCAGGGTCGACTCCCACTTCATCAATGCAATACCTTTCAATTCACTTCTCGATTTCGATGAACTTGTATTGTTGAAATTTTATCTGGCGTAACACCAGTAGAGTATAACCCGTAGAAGTTTCGGGGTTCACACAGATGATGGAGGTATAGATACCACCCATCGGGATATTCAATGAATCAACACGGCAAACATCAAAAGCAAATGGGTACATCTTTAAAAGTAGAGTACCGAGGTCAAAGTAGATGATATGACTCACCACAGTCAATTCATATCACCGGAAGAACTCAAGCGTTTTTGAATATGCTAAATCAGTCAAGTAATAATCCACCAAATGACCCGGTGGACCGCAAGGAATCTGATATGAGTATCGGTACTCAACCAGGGGAAGAAATAATGCAAAGGCATCGGATGATAAGAGCATCCGAATAATTCGACGTTTAAGTTCAAAGGGATTCTGTTTTTTTATATCGGTGTATCAGATCCAGATACATCGATCAAACAAGGACAAGTTGAATAGAAGCTTGACGGTCAATCATTCACGATTAGATTTACCGAGAACCAACTCACGTCCGGAATGACATCTGAGCCGGAAGGAATAATTCACAGGGATCAACTGACGATTGCGTGCAATCGCACACATTGAATTGGTAGGATAAAAAGGTCAATGACAAGGGACGCAAGCGAAGGATACCAGACATATGGAATTATCCATAGGGCAAACAGGAAGAAGAACCTCCAAGGCAGTAGGCTGCAAAGGATTATCGAAACATTGAAGAATGTTACAAGGTATCTTGTAATACAAGAGCAACTGGAATTGGATGTATGAAAAAAGTCCATAGGAATTTTCCGATGGTAGGGGATGGAAAAGGAAAGGGGAACATAGCGTCCCGAGAATTTATCGGAGAGTATCTTCGGCATATTCTGGTGAAGCAACAATCATCTGGAAGGGGGGCTCTCCGGGAGGAAGTATTCACGAGAACCTAGAGTTAGAGTTAGCAAAAACCTTTAACCCGAAAGAGAAGAGAGATCAGAGCCCCAGAGCAAAGGTACGAAGAAAAAGATCCTAATAGCACCCCATTTTTGCGACGTGGGCCGATAAGCCACACGACACTATTAGTAAAGTAGTTTTGCAACGACTAGACTCGACTTCGACCAAGGAGTTGGGAAGGGGGTGTCCTACAGGCAGTCGGCTCTGATACCAACTTGTGACGCCCCCAAAATCAGACCGTTTACAGTAATCATACACGCAAGGTACACGATCGAGATCAGGGACTCACGGTAAGATATCACAACACAACTCTACAAATAAAATAATACAAGTTGTTTAATACAAGCCAGGGGCCACGAGGGCTCGAATACAACAGCTTGAGAGCACAAAGTTAGTGGAAGCAATAGTATCTGAGTACAGACACAAGAATACAAGGTTGCCTTAAGAAGGCTAGCACAAATAACATCAACGATCGAAAAGGCGAGGCCTCCTGCCTGGGAACCTCCAAGCTACTCCTGGTCAACGGGGAACTCGACGTCATAGAGGGCATCGGGAATCTTCATGTTGCGGTGGTCGACATTGGGGATCTCCTGCTCCTGGACTCCAAGGCTCCAACGTCGACTGCAGCGGCTGATCAGGCAAAACAAAAGGGGAAAAATAAAGCAGGTAAGTATCTAGCATACCCGCGAGTCTTACGCCCTCTACTAAGCATTTATGCATTTGTATCAAATGGAAGGGGAGGCTGTATATATAGTGGACTGCAAGATAGAAATCAGAATATGGGTAAGAAGCTAGGCCTATCGAAGACTAGCATCTTCCGATGTGTCTTGCAGCATGGGGGAAGAATCCGCCAACAGTTCAATAACATGAATGTAATAACAATGCATCAGAAGTTGCTGCAACATTGTATAATAGTAAGTTTTAAAGATTAATAATAATAATGCCTCCGAGTTCCCCTCCTCGACTTCCCTGCGAGGAAGAAAACCCGGAACCATACAGTTTAATAGTAGTAGTTTGTAGTGGTAAGATCCAGCTTCAGCATAAAGCGTCCTGTTACCGTGGATACGGCTATTCGAATAGATTAAACTCCCTATAGGGTTGCACTACTGTTCAGCCTGCACGCTCGGATCTCCAGGGTGGCGTGAACCTTGTTAGGGAACGCCCCACCGAGGCTATCCGACACGACGCAGCCCATCCTAGGCTCAGAAGAGAGGCCATCCGTCGGACTATATCCTATGTGCCAAGGGGTCTAGCTCCCCCTTGCATGCTCCTGCACGGTGCGAGTCTGGCCGGTGAAGCAAAAGAAAATCCAAACACACCAGCAACAGCAAATAAGAAAACACGGCTTCCCGGCGATCAGGCCGCAGTACTGCTGACTTCTGAAGAGCTGTTGGACAAACTACGACGCAGGGGAGCCCATAACTCCTTATCCCACGTGAAGGTAGTGCGTACAGGCCTTTGCGGCCTCTCAAGTCATCCGCCGAACCATTTAGCATTTTAATTAACCTGCGTGGCAACCGTTATCGTTGCCTCGACTTAACTGACCCGCGGACAACGACTACAGTACAGTAGCGGGGTGAGGGGAAGATGGAGGAGGAGCTCACAGTGGGAGCAGCAGGGCGGCTGAGGTCGGAGAGCGCCGGAGTAGTAGAGGCGCAGGAGGCGTGGCTATGAGGGAGAGCGTGGACGGTGCAGGGGAAGGCCATCGGAAGGCGCCGGACTCGCACCGGAAGCCAAGACGATGCTGCCGAGTCGGCGACCGAGGAGGCAAGGGTTCTCACCGGGGCGCGAGCAGGAGGTGAGCGGTGAATCGACGTGGTGGAGGAGATGCAGTGAGTCCAGGGGAGGCCGGAGATGTGAGGGACGCCGGCCGGGGCAGCCGAGCACGGCCGGAATCAACCGGCGACCGTAGCGGCCGGAGAGGACCGAGAGCAAAGGGGATCGAGCCGTGCGAGAGAGTGATTGAGTGGGTGGTTGCCTGGGGGGGCGGTCTGGTGCGGTCATGGCCATTGTGCCACGGGGGTGAGCAGGAAGGAGGACAAATGGGAGAGGGAGAGTAGGCTGGTTGGACTTTGCCCCTGGCAACAATTAGCATATCCCATTTTTCTTCTTTTTGGTTTTTGTTTTCTTTTTCTTTTTGTTTGCATTTGTTTAGTTAGCTTTGCATTTTTATAAAATATGGAACATGTACCATAATTAGGGTTGCACTATATAACAGTGCCCCAAAAAGTTTGGGCCTTTTAGAAATTCATTTGATATTTGTTTTAAATATGCAATGGGTAAATGATGATGTTTTGTGTCTGTTTAGATTTGTTTAAAATATCTTATGGCTCAATAAATACTCCAAGTTGGTTTACCATGGTCCACTGGTTTTTAGGGATTTTACAAAAGTGGTTTCATAATTTTTGGACAAGTTTTATTTGCAACGTTATTTTAATAGCAACCGAAGGCATTATGGATAAGATCAATTGCAAAGTTGATCACGGCATGATCAACAATAGTGATTAGCAACAGTAATAGACAACAGTAAAGGTGATTACTGTTAGGGTACTATAGTGTGACACCCGGGGTGTTACAAAGCCGACGACGGCGAGTGCACTGGACACGGTGGCTTGGACTGGGGGTCACGATGGCCACGTGCAGCCACGGCAATGGCCACGGCGAGCTCGGGCGGAACTTTTCCGACGGGCGCGAGGCGAGGAGGGGAAGAAATGGACCTAGGGTTCGTCCACGAGGGAGGGGAGGGACTACTTAACCTAACCCGAGCACTGTAGCCGTGCGCTGTCGACGATCCCGCAGTCGATCTGGCGTCAACACCTTGCCATGGCGCCACGGGGGGTTCGGGTGAGCAGTAGGAAGGGATGACCCCGAGTGGGCCAAGTGGGCTGGTTTGGGCCGGTTGGACTGCACTGTGCACTTAGTGCACTGGCCAACATGCCTTTTTCTTTTATTTATTTTCTGTTTCTGTTCTTTTCTTTTTGTATTTATTTTTAGTTTCTTTTTACAATTTTGTAAAATATGGAACTTGATCCACAATTGAGATTGCACATGACTAGAGTGCCACAAAAAGTTTTGTGCCCAAATAAAATCTTTTGCATTTTTTTATATTAAAAAGGTATTAAATACCACTGTTTTACCACTGTCATGAATTGTTTGATTTATTTCATAAATTGATAAATTCCCAAACCATATGGATATGGTCCACTGAATATTTGTTATTTAACAAAAGTGGTTTCATAATTTTTGGACAAAGTATTTATTGCCATAATGTTTTAATATTCAGCCAAAAGGCATTTGAGATAAGTTTTGATTTCAAATGCAAAGGGGCTTGGATTTGTTTTGATCCATGATTAGCAAGTCCCATGGTTACATTGCTTTAATGCCAACCACCATGAATAGAAAAATAACAAGTTGCAAAGTTTGATCAAGGCCAGTTTGAATAACAATGATTATCAAAAGTGATTAGCAACAGTAATCCTTGATTAGCAAAGTGATTACTGTTCATGACAGTGAGGGTGTTACAAATCTCCCCCCACTACAATAATTCTCGTCTCTAGAATTTAAGTGGTAGCGAGGAAAAGATCGGTGTATTCAATGTGAAGGCGATCTTCATGCTCCCAAGTGGCTTCATCTTGAGAATGATTCGGCCACTGAACCTTGAGGAATTTGACGGACTTGTTGCGGGTTCGACGTTCAGACTGATCAAGAATGCGGCTCGGATGTTCTTGATAAGTCAAGTCTTGCTGCAGCTCGATCATATCATGCTCCACTTCTCGAATAGGTTCCTTGAAGCAGCGTCGGAGTTGAGACACGTGGAAGACATCGTGGACTTGGGAGAGGTTTGGCGGCAATTCCAATCGGTATGCCACTGGTCCACTCCGGGAAAGAATACGGAACGGGCCAATGTAGCGAGGTGCTAACTTTCGTTTGATCCCGAAACGATGAGTGCCCCTCATGGAAGTAACACGGAGGTAAGCTTGTTCACCGGGTTGATAGACCATTTCCTTGTGTTTGCGGTCATAGTTTATCTTCTGGCGGGACTGAGCAGCCTTCAAGTGTTCACGGATAACGTGAACCTGATCTTCGTCATGCTGTATAATGTCCGGACCAATGAGAGTTTGTTCCCCAGTTTCTGACCAATTCAGAGGGGTTCGACACTTACGTCCATAAAGAACTTCAAAGGGTGCCATCTTCCGACTAGCTGGATAGATATTGTTGTACGAGAATTCAGCAAATGGAAGAGATTCCTCCCATTTCTTACCGAATGAGGTGACACAAGCTCGAAGCATATCTTCAAGAACTTGATTAACTCGTTCAACTTGTCCTTGCGACTGGGGGTGATAAGCGGTGCTGAAATTCAGATGATTGCCCATAGCTTCTTGGAAACTATCCCAAAATCTTGAGGTGAAAATGTTGCCACTGTCTGAACTGATCTCCAACGGAATACCGTGGAGCGACATGATTCTAGAAACATACAAGTCTGCCAACTGACTAGCAGAGATCTTCTCCTTGAAAGGTAGAAAATGAGAAACCTTGGAGAATCGTTCGATGATGACAAAGTTATACAAGCCATAATATCTGAGTACAGACATAGTTAGTCAAGTTTTTCCTTAAGAAGGCTTGCACAAATAACATCAGAGATACAGATCGAAAAGGCACGGCCTCCTTCCTGGGAGCCTCCGAAACTACTCCTGGCCCTGGTCAGCGGGGGTCTCGACGTAGTAGTAACCGCCTCCGGGGTACTCCTGCTCCTGGGCTCCAACGTCGAATGCAGCGGCCGATCAGGCAAAACATAAAGGGGAAATAAAGCAAGGGTGAGTATCTAGCATACCCGCGAGTCTTACGTCCGCTACTAAGGATTTATGCATTTGTATCAAAAGGAAAGGGGAGGCTGTATATAGTGAACTGCAAGATAGTAATCAGAATAATGATAAGTAGCTAGGCCTATCGAAGACTAGCATCTTCTGACGAGTCTTGCAGCACAAGAAGAGAACATCCAACAGTTCAATAACATGAATATAATAACAATGCAGCAGAAGTTGTTGCAGCATTGTATAATAGTAAGTTGAAATGATTAATAATAATAATGCCTCCGAGTTCCCCTCCTCGACTCCCTGCGAGGAAGAAGACCCGGAACCATACAGTTTAATAGTAGTAGTTCGTAGTGGTAAGATCCAGCTTCAGCATAAAGCGTCATGTTATCGTGGACATAGCTATTCGAATAGATTAATCTTCCTTGCAGGGGTGCACTGGCGTGAATCTACGACGCTCGGATCTCCAGGGTGGCGTACACCTTGTTAGGGAACACCCCACCGAAGCTATCCGACACAAAGTATCCCATCCTTCGGCAATCAACAGAGAGGTCATCCGACGGACTATATCCTATGTACGTCGGGCTTTGGACCCTAACCCGAACGTACTCCTACACGGTGCGTGACTGGCCGGTGAAGCAAAATCAAAGCAAATACAAATACACCGCTCGAGCAAGAGAAGACAACACCACTTCCCGGCAATAAGCCCGCGATACTGCTGACGTCTGAAGACCCTCGAACGAGACTACGATGCAGGGGAGCCCACACTCCTCATCCCACGTGTAGGTAGTGCGTACAAGCCAAAAGGCTATTCAAGACATCCGCCGAAACATTTAGCATTTTAATTAACCTGCATGACAAACGTTATCATTGCCTCGACTTAACTGACCCGCGGACAACGACAGCAGTCAGGACCACCAGTACATCGGTGCCTGCCCTGTCGTCCCACCAAGTCTCTGCGGTTACCAACAAGGTGAACCGTCTCCTTACCTTTTCTCGCGTGTGCTCTTGGTAGAGCTCGACTTTTCGTGGTTTGGTATCTCTCGCGAGATACGAGCAGGGGCCAAGCACGCCAGTAACGTCGGTCGTACCCTCCCTGTCGTTCCTGACGCAATACTGCTCGTGGGCACCGTTGGGCCGCCCGACTTCTTACCTTTAAGGACAATCGTTGCTCAAGTACCTAGAGAGGCTATACAGAGTCAGCAACGAGTGGAGTACAAGGATTACTCCTAGATAGCTCACACTTGATGGTGGCTCGGCAGAGCCGAGCTAGGGGGCCTTAGGCGGTGTCTTCATTGTACCGTACCTGTTGCAGTCATAATATTGTATCCGTGTTCACTCACCAGAGTGATCACGACCCGCTAACTAATCCTAGCTAACAATGCGTAGGGCTCACTGCTGAATAATGCATAGTTATAATCGGCAGCATAGGATAAATGAAGGTACAACAAGGGGTGACAATAACAGGCTATGCAATTGAATAGGATTGTAACGTAGCAGCAGCAGTAACAATGCCTAGTGCAAGAAAATTACGGAATAGATAGGCGATATCTGGGGAAGAGAATGGCCCTGCTTGCCTGGAAGCTCGACGGTAGGGGTAGGGTCGTCGACGAAGTAGTCGTAGCCGGCAGCAGTGTAGTCGGCGGTAGCAGCGGGGTCTACCGGAGAATAAAAGGGGGGAGAAACAGTAAATATAAAGCAATCATATCAAACATATGAAAGGCATGATGAATACAATGTTAACGGTGTTCTAACGCAGTGCAATGCACGTTGCACGGAGCGGGAGTCCATCCGGGGATGAGCTGCCAGCTCCGGGTGATTACCGGACAGGGTGTCCGGAGGGGGAATGGATCATGTCGGAGGTGTCATGGACATCCGACAAACGTGTGGATTGTGTAACCGTGCTAGTTGAAACATTTCGAACAACTTTCGTGTTCAAAATATATTCATCCAGATACTTTAACAGTACCGGACAAATCATTGGACACACGGTCCGGAGGGAGACGGTTCGATGTTCGGTATGTTAGTGGGGGGTGGTAGACCAACGGATAGCGTATTCGTATTCTACGTATTTTTTTGATCAACTTTGATGTATAAAGTTTTTCCATCTGAGTTACGGTTAAAAAGATATTGATTTTAAAGTTTTAAATCATTTAAACATTTCTGGAATTAATTTTATTATTAAAATGCAACATTATCCACAGAGGGGTTGACTGGTCAAACCTAATCAGTGGGTCCCATTGGTCAGCCTCACAGGTTAATAAAACATTTAGGTAAATCTAATTAATCACTGGGCCCACATGTTAGTGGCATATTATAATATCTATTTCTTTTAATTTGATTCAGCTAACCTCTTACAAGTGGGACCTAGCTGTCACAGAGACAGGTTTAGATTAGCACAAATATTAACCCAGGGATTAAGTTAATGGCCTGGGGACCACTGTCATAGGCACAATGTTATATTCCATTTTATTTTAAACAGAGAGGGTTAACATGGCGTAGGGCCCACATGTAAGTGAGGTTAGTGGGGAGGTTAGGGGCTTAACAGCCGGATTAAGCCACGAGGCCCACCGGTCAGCCACCGTGGGAGCTCGCCGGCGGCGAGCAATGCCACGAATGACGACGAGGAGCTCGGATCCGGCTTCCAAACCGTGCGCAGATGGGAGGAATCGAACGAGGGCTTCAACCCGCGTCGACTGGTGGTCAGAGCGTCGCCAGGGACTTGCCGGAGCGGCGCCGGCGAGCAAATGCGCGGCGGCCCGTAAATTGCGAAGACGGCGATGACGCTCCCGTCCGTTTCTTCGCGCGTTCCCTGGGGCATTCCTTACCTACGTGTGCGTGGAGTGGAACGGCACAAGTGGCGTGCCAAAAGTGCGCTCTGGGCCACGGGAGCGAGCTCGACGGCGGCGTGGAGCTACTTCTCCCATGGCGACTTTGTCTACGACGAATGAGAGGTGGCATTAGGGGTTGGCGGCGGACGAGATGCTCACCAGGAGCGCGACGGGTCTGGCAGCGGGCTCGATGGTTGTCCGTGGCGGCGGGAATTCGGCTGCAATCTCGCCGGCGGCCAGGACGAAGACGGTGACGATTCCCTCGATGTAGTGGCCTCTAGCTCGGCTCCTTCTGCTCGAAGTCGAAGCCGATGACGGCAAGTGCACTGGACATGGTGGCTTGGACTGGGGGTCACGATGGCCGCGTGCAGCACGGCAATGGCCACGACGAGCTCGGGCGGAACTTTTCGGACGGGCGCGAGGAGAGGAGGGGAAGAATAGACCTAGGGTTCGTCCACGGGGGAGGGGAGGGACTACTTAACCTAATCCGAGCACTGTAGCCGTGCGCTGTCGACGATACCATGGTCGATCGGCGTCGAACAACTTGCCATGGCACCACAGGGGGTTCGGGTGAGTAGTAGGAAGGGGATGGCCCCGGGTGGGCCAAGTGGGCTGGTTTGGGCCGGTTGGACTGCACTGTGCACTTAGTGCACTGGCCAGTAGGCCTTTTTCTTTTATTTCTTTTCTGTTTCTGTTCTTTTCTTTTTGTATTTCTTTTTAGTTGCTTTTTACAATTTTTTAAAATATGGAACTTGATCCATAATTGATATTGCACATGACCAGAGTGCCACAAAAAGTTTTGTGCCCAAATAAAATCTTTTGCATTATTGTTTTATTAAAAAGGTATTAAATACCACTGTTTTACCACTGTTATGAATTGTTTGATTTATTTCATAAATTAATAAATTCCCAAACCATATGGATATGGTCCACTGAATATTTGTGATTTAACAAAAGTGGTGTCATAATTTTTGGACAAAGTATTTATTGCCACAATGTTTTAATATTCAACCAAAAGGCATTTGAGCTAAGTTTTGATTTCAAATGCAAAGGGGCTTGGATTTGTTTTGATCCATGATGAGCAAGGCCCATGATCACATTGCTTTAATGCCAACCACCATGAATAGAAAAATAACAAGTTGCAAAGTTTGATCAAGGCCAGTTTGAATAACAGTGATTATCAAAAGTGATTAGCAACAGTAATCCTTGATTAGCAAAGTGATTACTGTTCATGACAGTGAGGGTGTTACATACTTGCAAAACCTTTGGTTACCCAGACTTAGATGAACTCAAGGAGAGAATCCTTGATGATGATTATATTACTCTTGATGATGATTTTTGCAGGGAACTCAAAGAGTGTGTCGACTCTGACCCTGGTGCTGTTAAGGAGCTGCTCGAAAAGCTCTCCATGAAGAACAAGATTATTCCTGATCCTAAATTTTCCACATCCACTATATTCATCACTGATCCTCATTATGATTTCTCTGTTGATCTTTCACTTATATCTACAGTCAAGGTTGACCCCTTTTATGACAGAGAAAATGATGATGCTATAGCACACCTGACCAAACTCACTGAGTTAGGCGACCTATTTACTACTGATGAACAGATACGAAACTTCTATGTGGCCAAGCTTTTTCCTTTTTCTTTGAAGGAAGACGCTAAATCATGGTACGATGCACTACCTTATGGTTCCATTGAGAGTAATCATGACTTAGTTCAATTATTTGTTGATAAATATTTTCCTGCTCATATGCAACATGCTTCTTTGCAAAGAATCTATAACTTTAAACAATTGCAGGATGAGCACCTCCCTAAAGCTTGGGGGAGGTATTGTGATTTAATTAAGGCTAGGCCGGGACATGAAGTCCCCAAGAATGAATTACTTGATATATTTTATGCTGGCCTAACCAATGACTCTAGGTCCTATCTGGATAGCTGCGCTGGTTGTGTTTTCAGGGAAAGAACACCGAACGAAGCTGAAGAATTAATGGGAAAATTGCCAAGAACCATGAAGATTGGTTCGTTCCTGAACCACCTCCACCACCTATGAAGAGGGGCATGCTTGTTCTCAGCCCCAAAGATATGCAAGAAGCAAAGAAGTCTATAAGGGAGAAAGGTATTAAAGCCGAAGACGTGAAGAAGCTACCGCCTATCGAGAAGTTGTGTGAGCCTACTCACCCTCCCTTGGTAGAGGTACACTCTTTATTAGACTTTACTGAAAGCGACATCCCTAAAGGTAAGCCTCCTGACCAATGCTTAGATGAGCATGATAATTTTATTATTAAGAAAGACCATTTCAATAGGAGGATACAAAGTCAGTTGCATGGTAATTCTCTTGCTATCAAAAGTTTACTTGGTGTTCTTGAAAGAACAGTTAATGATGTTAAATGTCTTGTTAAGCATTTTCATATGGTTCAAACTCAGCTTCAACAAATTTCTAAAGTGCAAAATATTTTCTTTCTAACAATGCCAAACAGGACGTACAAGCTTATGGCATCAAAACCAGGGGTGGAACACACACCCAGGACCCACTCTATCCTAAGGGGTATCCAATGAGGATCGAGCAAGATTCTCAAGTACAGGTAGAAGACGAGATTGTTAGCTCTCCTAAGAAGAAAAAGAAGAAGAAGAAACACAAGGAGGCTGACAACTCCAATGATCCTATTACAAGTCAAGAACCTGTTTTTGATCCTATCAACATATCTACCTCCGATGCTGAAACTGAAGACGGTGTTGAGCCCGAAGAAAATGATAAGGAGAAGAATGATCATCCCGATGTGCGAGAAGAAGAAGCACCTGATAAACGCAAGAAGTATACTAGAGAAGACTTCATAGCAAGAAGACATGGGAAGGAAAGAGAACCATAGGTACAAAAACCCATGCCCTTTCCAGGCAAGTCTCTCAAATCTAAAGAAGAAGAGCATTATAATAAATTTTGTGAATGTATGACCTCCTTTTCTTCAAATTCCCCTGACTGATGCTATTAAGTTACCTCCTTATTCAAAATATATGAAATATATTGTTACTAATAAGAGAAAAGTTCCTAACGAGGCAATATCTACTATGCTTGCTAACTACTCTTTTAGTGGAAAGATTCCTGAGAAGCTTGGTGATCCAGGTATACCACCATTCCTTGCTCCATAAAAAATAATTATGTCAAAACTGCCTTATGTGACCTCGGAGCAGGAGTGAGTGTTATGCCTTTTTCTCTTTATAATAGGTCATGTTTAGATAAGCTAATCCCTACAGATATCTCTCTTCAGATGGCTTACAAGTCAACAGCCGTCCCGATAGGTATTTGTGAGGATGTTCCTGTTGAAGTTTCTAATTGCTTAATCCTTACAGATTTTGTCGTGCTTGACATGCCCGAGGATGGGAGAATGTCCATTATTCTTGGTAGACCTTTTATAAACACCGCAGGTGCCATTATTGATTGCAATAAAGGAAAGGTCACCTTCAACATAGATGATAAAGAACACACGATGTATTTTCCAAAGAAGATCGACAAAAGGCATGGCCTTAACTCAATAGAGAATATCGAGACCGTGAAGATTGGAGAATGGGACTATCCACTACATGTGCACCACAAAGATAAAACCGTTATGGTGGTGACAATGTCCATTAAAGTAAAGGTGCGATGATCACTTCATAAGAGGTGATACTTTTTTCTCTATATACCGCCGGTTTGTTGGTAAGACTTGATCAACCTTACTAGTGAGCATGTTTTATATAGGTAAAAAGTGGAGCTTGTTATGTTTTCATTTGCTTTAGCTTTTATTCTCCTTGCTGTAACAAGTTTATATGTTTTTGAAGCTTCACAATTCTAATCAGTGCTTCAAGTTTTCAGAAAGTTTTGCAGCTTTTTGAACTCCGGGAAATTTTCAACAGTGAAGTTTTCAGAAAAAATCCAGAAAAATAAAAATAAAATTTTCCACGACGGAAGTGACCCCGAAGCACCTAGGCTGACCAGGGGGGGCACCAGTGGCCCAGTCATCCAGATGGGGCCGCCAGCCCCCTCGCCACGCCCATAGGGCGCCTGGGGCCCACAGGCCCCACCTGCAGGAATTTCTTCTTCCTCTCTCTCTCTTTCTCTCAAAAAACACAAGTTCTGCCCCCGTGCTCGCGTTCTTGCTGTTCTTGGAGGCCATTTTTTATCTCTCTCTACAGCCCACCATTTGAGCTAAGATTTTGAGAAAATACTCCCTGGTATGCAAATCCTTCACCCCTCCAATTAGATTTTTGATTGGCAGCTCCATTTGTGAGTATTTAGTAGTTCTTGGTGTTGTTTAGATCAGCTTGCATGCATGTGTAGAAATTTATTTTCCAAGTTTTGATAAAAGTTTATGCCTTAGCTAAGTGAGTAGAGTAGTGTACCTCAATTCACTTTGTTTAAATCCTTGTTTTTTTGAATTGTCAAAAATTTCAGAAATGACAGAAATGAGTTTGCTAGGAAAAGCAAAGGGGTGGCCTGGGAAGAAGAAGCCCGAGCGCTCTGATCGAGTTACTAGAGCTGCAGCTTCACCCTCAGCTGCTAGGGTGAGCTACAATGAAGATCATGTGCCCTGGAGTTGCTGGAAGACACAAGTCCAGCGTGCGCGATGATGTACCCGTGCGGTGAATTTCTTGAAGCTGCAGGAATTAAGGAGGATTTTTACGGCCTTTGTGCCAATGAAGGTTCAACAAGGCTAGCACTATGTCGTGTGGTACAATATAACAAACTCACCTCCTGATTTATTAAAAGTTTTTGTTACAACCATGTTGCTGGAACCGTCGAGTTCAAAATTTATAATAATCTTATAACCATGTACCTGGCACAGTTTTGTGATATAATAGGTGTGTCGAACGCTGGTCAGGCGGCGAGGATGAACACTTAGCCTTCCGAGATGAGGAATCTCTTCAACTCTCTTTGTATCCAGGAGGAGAGCGATATTCGACGTACAAAGATTTCCAACATTTTATTCCCCCGCATCAGGTATTTTGCGTACTTTTATTGCTAGAGGGGTGTTGGCTCATAACAACACGAGCAACGGTTCTGCACCAGATTTCGCTATCTATGTGAACACCCTCTCTGATAGGAATGATTATAATGTGGGTGCCTTAATTGCTCGACGCCTTGTTATGAATAGTAACAAGGGCAATTTATTTGTTGGTGTTTACGCCACACTTACCCTTGAGTCTCTTAACGACACCTCGCATCCTGATGATGTTCCCTTTTCTTACACAAGTCTTGATCTTGCTGCTATGAAGAGCCATAAGTTTGTTACCATGACTTCCCAGTTTGGTAACCTTGTTTATATTTTTAGGTTTGAAAATACTATTACATGTGAGATCCGTCTACCTGCACCACTTTTCTTTGATCACACTCACAGGAACGTATGGTCCTTCAATGATGTCCAATTCGATGAGTTCATGGACCAGTATCAGCTGCATAACCCCATGGAGGGGGTTGTGCCCGACGAGGAGGAGCATGGTGAGTTCCCGCCTTTCCATGGGGAGAACGTCACCCAGTATGGTGAGGGGTCTTCCTCTGCTTGGAGCGCTGGACCTTCCTCATGGGAGGGCCCGAGGACTTCGGTGTACGTGCCGGAGGGCTCATACAACTCTTGGACTTACTATCACCCCGGAGCAGGAGGCTCCTGGGGGAAGTAGCTGCTACCAACTTAGGCCAAAAGCCTAAGATTGGGGGAGTACGTGCCCTTCTCACTTTTCCATTGTATTATCCGTTTTTTATTTTTGTTCGCTTTGATCTTTTCAAAGTTTTTTCCTGTTCTTCTTTGTTCTTTTACTTTGCAAAAACAACAAAAAGATTTCTCTTGTATTTTGCTTCCGTTAAACCTTTGAAAAACCCAAAAAGATTTCCTTTCTCTCTTTAGTTTGCTTTGTTTTTAGAGTTCATCTCGAGTCCGCGATGGCATTTGATAAATATTTCCCATGTTCGGTCGTGCAAGTGACAAGGCAGTAATGATGAAGATCGACGGAAGGGAAGCAACAAGGAAAACCGGTATGAACTATTCTTCTTTCTACTTTTGTACATATGCCTGTACTTATGATCTAGAGAACAGCTTGTAGCGACATAGTGCTATGTTTACAATGCTTTCCCAGTGTTCATGCTTTCTTTGTGGCTGTTCTCAAATAGCTAGACTGCATAATATGTTGTTGAAATGATTTACATGCATTGCATTGTCCATGGTTTGGCATATCGAAGTGGTATTTCCCTTCGGAGAATTCTTGAATTGACTTGGCACATGTTCACACATGCTTATGACTAAAAAGTCTATCATGCCTTGATGATCTTTTTTCTTTAGAATAATTATATCACTTTCATGCCCAATTCAATGTTTCTTTGTCACTCTGCATGATTATGACAATTATTGCTCTCTAGTTGGTCGCTTCCCAGTCTTTTGCTAGCCTTCGCCCGCACTAAGCGGATTTATGCTTGTGTATCCAAACTCCTTTGCAAAACTAGTTATTCCACTTGAGTCCACCATACCTTCCTATATGTGGTATTTACCGGCCACCCCTAACTTAGACTTTCTTGTGCCATCTCGAAATTTATTCAAAATATTCCCTTTCATAACCGTACAAGCTCATGGTGCGGTGAGGGAAAATCAGTATCTACCATGCCAAAAACATTTTGACGGAAGTTTTAACTAGTCAATTTTATAAAAAAAAGGAGAGTTACACCTCCCCCATACTTGATGACGGAATGAAATGGACCAAATGCTGCTAATGATAGATGGAACGATAACCTCCTTCCATACTTGAGGCAAAAGAAAAGGTCCCATAGACCGTCAAATGATGGATGGACAAAGGAACAAAAGTGTAAGCAAAAAATCATTAATATAGTTGGCATGGGAGATATTGAGAGACCTTTACCGTTCACCGTTGACTAGAAAGTTGCACTTCCCAAAAAGAACTTTGTCTCTGTTTTCAAAACCAAGAGCTCTGGCACATGTTTAGTCTTTGCTTCCAACCACGGGTTTTCAAACTTGCCATCAAAAAGCCACGATTCGAGAGTCTCCCCTTCTTTCTTCAAAGAACCAACTATTGAGAGCATAATTGTCATTCTTAGTGTAAAATGCATTGTCCCAAAGTACCACATTGTCTTCTGCATGATAGTGATATTGCTCGTCTGAAATTCTTAGTTCTAGTCTCCTTTAAAACTCCGGAGGAGTTTCTGCATTTTTTTTTGCTTCAGTCATGGAGGCTAGCAAGATACCACTCTAGTATGTTCAGGCTACGTGCATTGTGATCTTGTCTTGATTTTCGACAACATATTATTTTCTTTTGGTTGTTTGTGATTGATCACTTGTAAGAAGAATTGCTTCGTGCATTGTCCTCATAGCATTGTTTTGATACTTTCTAAACTCTTTTCGTAGTACCTGCTTATGTACATCTTATGAAGCAAAAGAGTTTGTCAAAGTTTTCTTTGTGGCGTCCAGTTCGTTGAACTGAATTGCTTGAGGACAAACAATAGGTTAAGCTTGGGGGAGTTGATACGTCCCAAACGTATCTACTTTTCCAAACACTTTTGCTATTGTTTTGCCCTCATTCTTGCATGATTTGAACTAAACTAACCCGGAATGACGTTGTTTTCAATAGAGCTGCCTGTATGGTTTTATTGTGTGCAGGAAAATGGATTTGTAGACATCTCAGAAAATTCCCAGAAAAATTACAAAAAATCCACGCACCCGAAGGAGCCCAGAGCCAGAAGTGAATTAAGGAGGATTTTTACGGCCTTTGTGCCAATGCAGGTTCGACACGGTTAGCACTATGTCGTGTGGTACAATATAATAAACTCACCTCCTGCTTTATTAACAGTTTTTGTTACAACCATGTTGCTGGAACCGTCGAGTTCAAAATTTATAATAATCTTATAACCATGACTTTGGCACAGTTTTGTGATATAATAGGTGTGTCGAACGCTGGTCAGACGGTGAGGATGAACACTCAGCCTTCCGAGTTGAGGACTCTCTTCAACTCTCTTTGTAGCCAGGAGGAGAGCGATATTCGACGTACAAAGATTTCCAGCATTTTATTCCCCCACATCAGGTATTTTGCGTACTTTATTGCTAGATGGGTGTTGGCTCGTAACAACACGAGCAACGGTTCTGCACCAGATTTCGCTATCTATGTGAACGCCCTCTCTGATAGGAATGATTATAATGTGGGTGACTTAATTGCTCGACGCCTTGTTATGAATAGTAACAAGGGCGGTTTATTTGTTGGTGTTTACGCCACACTTATCCTTGAGTCTCTTAACGACACCCCGCATCCTGATGATGTTCCCTTTTCTTACACAAGTCTTGATCTTGCTGCTATGAAGAGCCATAAGTTTGTTACCATGACTTCCCAGTTCGGTAACCTTGTTTATATTTTGAGGTTTGAAAATACTATTACTCGTGAGATCTGTCTACCTGCACAACTTTTGTTTGATCACACCCACAGGAACGAATGGTCCTTCAATGATGTCCAGTTCGATGAGTTCATGGACCAGTATCAGCTGCATAGCCCCATGGAGGGGGTTGTGCCCGACGAGGAGGAGCATGGTGAGTTCCCGCCTTTCCATGGGGAGAACGTCACCCAGTATGGTGAGGGGTCTTCCTCTGCTTGGAGCGCTGGACCTTCCTCATGGGAGGACCCGAGGACTTCGGTGTACGTGCCGGAGGGCTCATACAACTCTTGGACTTACTATCACCCCGGAGCAGGAGGCTCCTGGGGGAAGTAGCTTCTACCAACTTAGGCCAAAAGCCTAAGCTTGGGGGAGTACGTGCCCTTCTCACTTTTCCATTGTATTATCCGTTTTTTATTTTTGTCCACTTTGATCTTTCGAAGTTTTTGCCTGTTCTTCTTTGTTCTTTTACTTTGAAAAAAAAAACAAAAAGATTTCTCTTTTCTTTTGCTTTCGTTAAACTTTGAAAAAACCCCAAAAGATTTCCTTTCTCTCTTTAGTTTGCTTTGTTTTCAGAGTTCAGCTCGAGTCCGTGATGGAATTTGATTACATATTTCCCACGTTCGGTCGTGAAAGTGACAAGGCAGTAATGGCGAAGATCGACGGAAGGGAAGCAACAAGGAAAACCGGTATGAACTCTTCTTCTTTCTACCTTTGTACATATTCCTGTACTTATGATCTAGAGAACAACTTGTAGCGACATAGTGCTGTGTTTACAGTGCTTTCCCAGTGATCATGCTTTCTTTGTGGTTGATCTCAAATAGCTAGAGTGCATAATATGTTGTTGAAATGATTTACATGCATTGCATTGTTCATGGTTTGGCATATTGAAGTGGTATTTCCCTTCGGAGAATTCTCGGATTGACTTGGCACATGTTCACACATGATTATGACTAAATTGTCTATCATGCCTTGATGATCTTTTTGCTTTAGAATAGTTATATCACTTTCATGCCCGATTCAATGTTGCTTTGCATGATTATGACAATTATTGCTCTCTAGTTGGTCGCTTCCCAGTCTTTTGCTAGCCTTCGCCCGCACTAAGCGGATTTATGCTTGTGTATCCAAACTCCTTTGCAAAACTAGTTATTCCACTTGAGTCCACCATACCTTCCTATATGTGGTATTTACCGGCCACCCCTAACTTAGACTTTCTTGTGCCATCTCGAAATTTATTCAAAAGATTCCCTTTCATACCGGACAAGCTCATGGTGCGGTGAGGGAAAATCAGTATCTACCATGCCAAAAATATTTTGACGGAAGTTTTAACTAGTCAATTTTATAAAAAAAGGAGAGTTACACCCTCCCCATACTTGATGATGGAATGAAATGGACCAAATGCTGCTAATGATAGATGGAACGATAACCTCCTTCCATACTTGAGGCAAAATAAAAGGTCCCATGGACCGTCAAATGATGGGTGGACAAGGGAACAAAAGTGTAAGCAAAAAAACATTAATATAGTTGGCATGGGAGATATTGAGAGACCTTTACGTTCACCGTTGACTAGAAAGTTGCACTTCCCAAAAAGAACTTTATCTCTGTTTTGAAAACTAAGAGATCTGGCACATGTTTAGTCTTTGCTTCCAACCACGGGTTTTCAACCTTGCCATCAAAAAGCCACGGTTCGAGAGTCTCCCCTTATTTCTTCAAAGCACCAACTATTGAGATTATAATTGTAATTCTTAGTGTAACATGCATTGTCCCAAAATACCACATTGTCTTCTGCATGATAGTGATATTTCTCGTCTAAAATTCTTAGTTCTAGTATCCTTTAAAACTCCGGAGGAGTTTCTGCATTTATTTTTTGCTTCACTCATGGAGGCTAGCGAGATACCACTCTAGTATGTTCAGGCTACATGCATTTTGATCTTGTCTTGATTTTCGGCAGCATATTATTTACTTTTTGTTGTTTGTGATTGATCACTTGAAAGAAGAATTGCTTCGTGCATTGTCCTCATAGCATTGTTTTGAGACTTGCTAAACTCTTTTCGTAGTACCGGCTTATGTACATCTTATGAAGCAAAAGAGTTTGTCAAAGTTTTCTTTGTCGCGTCCAGTTCGTTGAAGTGAATTGCTTGAGGACAAGCAATAGGTTAAGCTTGGGGGAGTTGATACGTCCCAAACGTATCTACTTTTCCAAACACTTTTGCTATTGTTTTGCCCTCATTATTGCATGATCTGAACTAAACTAACCCGGAATGACGCTGTTTTCAGCAGAGCTGCCTGTATGGTTTTATCGCGTGCAAGAAAATGGATTTGTAGACATCTCAGAAAATTCCCAGAAAAATTACAAAAAATCCATGCACCCGAAGGAGCCCGGAGCCATAAGTGGGGCCAGAGGGCAGCCAGGGGGGCGCTAGGCGCCCTGTTGGCGCGGCCCCACCCCTGGCCGCGCCAGCTGGCCGCCTGGGTGACTCCCACATCCTCGGGTGCCCTACCTCGACTCCTATTTATTCCCGTGACGGGAAAACTCCGAAACAGAAGTCTCTTTTCCAGAACCCGTCGCAGAGCTTCCGCCACCCTCTGTTCTTCCTCGGGAGGGCTAATTTGGAGGCTGATTTGGCCTACAGAGAGGGGAGATCGTCGCCATCGTCATCACCATCACCAATCCATCCTCCCTCCATGAATTATCTTCACATTTGTGAGTAATTCCCTGCTATAGGCAAAGGGGGTGGTAGGGATTGGATGAGTTTGATCATTTAATAGTTCGTCAGATTGTTGGGGGCATGTTTCCTATCATCTACTGTGGTGTTTATCATCTTTGCTACAACTTGTTGCTCTTAATGCTTGTCACTTTGGGGCCGAGTGCCATGTTTTCAGATCTGAACCAGTTATGTTTTCATGAGTATATTTATGTTTGAGATCCTATCTATGAGTTGTATGCACCTATTATGATCCGGAACCGACGATCCCAAAGGTGACAGCTTGAGACACCAAAGGGGATGGTCCATAATTTGAGGATTCCATGTATCCATTGAGTTTATTGCTTTGTTCCGGTGCTCTTTGATAGGAGCACCTTAATCTCCATAAGTTCCCTTTGGCCCTGTTCGTAGCGGGATGGTAGGACAAAAGATGTTGTGTAAGTTCTTATTGCAAGCACGTACAACTACCTACGGGATACATGCCTAATGTTTGATATTTGCCTAGATGATCATTGTTTTTCTGTGTGCCTTGCGCCGTGTTAGAATCTATTACATGTTCACTCTTATTCATGCAGCGCCCAACCATCCATCTCCCTAGCCTACAGTGTTTTAATCTTGCTGGTTACAACTAGTTTATTTATGTTGTTTTACTTTTGTTGTTACCACCATCTCTACCACTATCATACCACAATTGCTATTAATACTTTGTTGCAATAAAGTATATTTTCGGTGCGGTTGAATTGACAACTCAACTGTCAAAGCTTATAAATACTCTTTGGCTCCTTTGTGTCGAATCAATAAATTGGGTTAACTTACCTACGACAACACTACAATCGATCCCCTACAGTTGAGGGTCATCAGGGGGCATGAACCCACAATCATGCATAAAGCTCCCTCTTGGAGTTACTATCTACTACTTGGCCAAAGAAATAAAAAGCAACAGAGAACATGCAAGAATTACTCAAGAACAAAATATAAAAGGTAAATCAAATATATAACTCATCACGATCTGAACATAATCTCATAATCCATCGGATCCCAACAAACACATCATAGCAATAGCATGAAAATTAAATAGGTGCCTTGATCATGAAGGGCATATCACAAGGACTAAACATTGAAGAACAAGATTGGAGAGAAGACATCACATAGTTACTGGTCATGGACCCATGGTCCAAGGGGTACTACTCACGGCACATCCGGGAAGCGTCAATGGTGGTGGAGAAGCTCCCGGAGGTCAATCCTCCCTCTGGCAGGGTGCCGGGAAGAGTTCTTCTGATGCGCCCGATCTTGGAAGCGCGGCGGCGGAACAGAGAGTTATTTCGCGATGCGGGGTTCTCTTCGAGGGTTTTTGGGACAAAGAGGTAATACAGGCCAAGGGGGGAGCCAGGGGCCACCTAGGGCTCCCAGGCGCCCTAGTGGCGCGGCCAAGGGTGGGGTCACGCCACCTGGCCGCCTGGGCACCATGTGGGCCCCCTTGGTCCTCCTTCGGGGTTCCGGAAGCTTCCGTCTCACTGATTTTTATTCTGATTTTTCTGGAATTTTTGGAGCAATTTAAATTGGGGAAAAACGCTTCAACTAGAGATATCAGCAGACAGAAACTGGCACTGGGTGCACTGAGTTAGTAGGTTAGTCGAAATATGTGAAAAATGATATAAAGTGTAGCAAAACATGTAGCAATGTCACATAAAAGTGCATGGAACAACCAAAAATTATAGATACGTTTGGGACGTATCAACATCCCCGAGCTTAATTCCTGCTCGTCCTCGAGTAGGTAAATGATAACACAGATAATTTCTGTGGTGACATGCTAACACACATATAAGAACTTCAATGTAAAGCAAGTAAGATATGCAATTCAAGTCAAGACAATAACAAGCAAGAGTCTTAGCATTAATTCTAGCAAAGTATAAACATAATGTTGCAAGAGCTCTCTATAAGGCCCGATATGCGGTACTGTTCCAGATCTAGATGTTTCCATCCAGATCCGGGGACGAAGCACATATCGGTCCCACCGCGACATATGACATAGCCATATGCCCCGGATTTCCAACATGATATCACAACATTACAGATACAAGGATACAACATCTCATACAATCGGCATAGAACTGCCTTAAATAAATACAACAGCGGAAGGTACATGTCTGAGTACAGACTACAATCAAATGCCTGCTGGAAAAGAGAAAAACATCGATTCCCATAACCACACGGGTCCAGGACCTCCACCGGGATCCGCCTAACTAGTCGTCGTCGAGACTCCACGTGAAACATCGATCACCGTACCTGTTGTCGATCAAAACCCTGAAAAGATTTTGGGGGTAGTATCTTGAGTACATGAGTACTCATCATCCAACTGTAGTGGTCAACTGAACCAGCAAGGACTTCATCACTCGTCATTCTAGGACAACTAGAAGTTTACGGTAAGGATGGGGTAAGTGGTGAGGTTGTTGCCGCACTAGAATTCAAGAAGTGGCTAACGATCTAGAGAGTAAGATAAGAATCCAAGCTTTCGATGAGATATCGCCTCCAACAAGTCTTGCTATCAACTACTTACGCAAGCATAACACCTATCCTATCCTTGTCCTCCTCTTCGCATCCCGACGAAGAAGAAGCAGTCAAGGCACACACACGCTTTGATCAAGTTATATTAAGATTATCTCAGTTGTTGTTGTCTATGAACAAGGAGTAGGTCTCAAGTCGTCCATAACCGTGGACACGGCTTCTCGAAAAGATTTAACCATGCAGGGGTGTACCAACTGCCCATTACAAGGCTCCGCACGCACGCCCATCTCTCTCAGTTGCTACCCATCACAGGAAACCATTTTATGATTTAGTCCCAAGAGATCCGGAACGACAGGTCCCTCTAACTAACAACGCACAAATCCGGGTGGCCCCCAGGGAGTCGACACCCAATCCAAAGGCCGGCCGTGCTATTGGATCGGACTCTTTCGGCTGGACGAGGTCGGGGTAACTAACCCATCACTGTGGGTAGTCCTCGAGCTTCCAGGTGTGGACACACAAAGGAACTCTGTCTCCGCTGGCCCGAGTTATTTGAAAATCTGTTGGGAGCTCAGCAGTCACACACACGGTTTTCAAATGGTAAAACCAGCTTGGGCCACCTCTAGAAATGTTTGAAGCTAGCTAGGTAAGAAAAGGGGACCCCATAAAATCCCACACGCGGTTAGCCATGCTCAGTCTTAAAACCAATACCCGGAACTCGGATCCTAGGTGACTCGAATGGAACAAAGCGTCGAGGCGGGATAGCCTAGACCTTCCATCCTTTGTCGAATATAGTCAACATTATAGTAATCATATCATCAACAACAATATAATAATGTGATATCCCAAAACCAAGGAGTAACAAGGTAACATCGTAGCATCCTAAGCATGCATACTAAGCAGGGGCTGAGCAACGAGCAATAGTAACATAGCAGTACATGGTTTGCTGGGAGGGGACATGGCTGTATCGGTTTGAAAGAGGTTGTAAACATGTGGTAGGATCAAACATCGAGCCTAACCTAGACTAGCATGCAAACCGCTGGTTGAAATAGAATGGATCATAAGTAATGTATAGTCCTTGCCTGTTGATAAGTCGGGTTCCGTAGGTGTAGTTGATCGCAAGCTCGCATCGTCTCCGAGAGGTACCCGCGGAAGCACACAAGACGATAAGCACTGGAAAGCAATCAACGGTGCACCACTATTACTACAGAGCAAACACGAGCAAGCATCAACAAGAAGGCAACACGAGACATCACACCTACCGTCGAGAGCGGTTACTAACAATTTAAGTGGAGTACTCGTCACACACGACGATACCGCACATTTACGGTGGTTCAAGTTGTTTAGCTACAGGTGATCAACAAAGGTTGTTAACATGGCATATCACTCAAGCATGGCATAGCACACAAACATGGCAAGAGGTGAAGCATAAATAAACTATCTGATCTAGTCAATTTAAGTGGGGTGAAATCCTAGACATGCCAACTATTACGGACCCCACGATATTTATTGCATTTGGTACTGTTTTTCCCTAAAAAATATTTTATTATTTTTATTAGCAAGCAAGAGCAGCAAAAACACAATCTACATGCAATTCTAGTCAAGTTACATATAAGAAACATTTTGAACAGAGCAACGGTTTAAAAGATATTGCAATTACAGTTTACAGTGGCAAGCAGTTGTAATTAGCAGTTAAACAATAAGTAAACAAGCTCAAACATGGCAACAAGCAACATTTTAATAATCTACGCGCAAAACGGAGCAACTTTCATGTAGAAAGCGTCTCCATCGGAGCTACCGGTGAAAAGTTATGGGCAACGCAAAAACAACTAATACAATCTGCCTAAATAAAAAAATAAACTGAGGAAAAAAATAGTTAACAGGCCGAAATCTACTGGGTCGGCCCAACACAGAAAAAAACAGAACTAAAAAAATAAAAAAATAAAAAGGGGGCAGCCTCACCATGGGCTCGGGCCAAGAGGAGGGGCGGCCTGGGTCAGAGGCCAGCTGGGCTTCTAGGGCGAGTGGGCTGCGCGGGGGCGTTGGGCCGCCTGGGGGGCGCCGGCTCAGGCGTGTGGACGCGAGCGGTTGGGGACGAGCTCGTCCGCTCGGGGCTTGCAGGCGGCGGCGGCTTGCTCGGCTCGCCGGCCGGCTTGCCGCGTGAGGACCAGGGAGGGGCGCGGCGGCCTGGAGGCTACCAGATCCGGCTGGCGGCGGCCACCAAGCTCGGGCGGCGCGGGCTTCGTGCACGGGCGGCGGCAGCCAAGCTCCTGTCCAAGCTTGCCATGGCCATGGCGGCTGGGCTTGCGGTCTTGCGGGGCAGAGAAGAGAAGAGAGATGAGAGGGAGAGAAAGGAGAAGAGGAGTGAGAGGAAAGGGCGCGGGGAGAGGGGAAGGCCGGCCTGGCCTGGCTGCTGGTCGCCGGCGGGCGGCCGGAGTCGCATGGCGCGAGGCGGCGCCCACGGAATGGAGACGGCTCGGGGAGAGAGGATACAGAGGAGAGAGGTGGGTGGCTAGGGTGGATCTGGGCCGTCGGATCTCCGGATCTGACGGTCCAGAACTCATTGGCCATAAAATTGAGCAAAATTAGGGGTGTGACTGGAAATTGTGGCTAGGGAAACCCCAGTAATGGGTTGGAGTGTGGTGGTCTTTATATAGCCCAGGTGGCTAGCAGTTTGCAAAAACATCCGCGGTTTTTCTCTCGCGCGCGCGGTGCTCACGTTTCTGACCGCCGGGGGTCCGCAGGACCTCCGATTCGAGTAAAACTTCGAACTGCGCGATCAGCGCATCGAGCCGGAGGCGTTCACCTCGCATTGGAACCGTTCCGAGAACACTTTCCGGTGCGCTATAAAATATCCCGTTTAATTATTAAGCGGGGTTTTTCGTTCCGTTGGTTGCGGCTGGTCTCGTGCGGTTTTCGCGACATTGATCGGGTGAAACCCGGTGTCGCAAAGGTCGTGTGTCAGGGTGGCAAGGGTCGGTCTCCGTCCGATACGAGATAAGAGGGTGAAAATAATCGTCGATAGATAAATCGGGGATGCAAACACCGCAAACAAATCAGACAATCAACCAATTCACGCAGAAAACAAAATCTTTATTTTTTGTGAAAACTGGGCTGTTACACTCTCGCTGTCCGTGACTCGAATGTATCCAAATGGTGTTTGCGTGCAAGTAATGGGAGATGGGATTAAGGGAGTAAAAATATTTATAGTTTAATTGAGAACTCAATCTACTAAAGTTTCACACTTGGTCTGCTTCGGGATCTTATTTTGACTCATCCCTAGGCCACTAGTCAGGTACAAGTCAAACTGATCCTCTCCCTTTCGACTTTGAGCACTTATGCAATGAGTGTGCGTGAGCAAGATACGTTGGCACTTAGGATGGCAAAGAGATAAATGACGGGGAAGGAAGACAAAAAGGTGTGAAAGGCTCACATCAATGAGGACAATCATAGGCGAGAGAAAGCCAAATGATAAATATGATGTGAGGAGCAGGGATTGCCATGCAACGGATGCACATATGAGGTAAGGTAAGCTCTCCCATGGAACTAGTGGGGGTGCATCCAACTTGCTTGCTCATGAAGACCTAGAGATCATTTGAGGAGGCTCATCCTTGGAATATGCAAGCCAAGTTCTATAGTGTAAGCGTCCCCACATAGGTATGCATGAATGATAATCTCTGCGGAGTACAAATATAGCAATGAAGTACGAGTGTGGATCTTTCAAAAGGAATAGTAGTGTTGCCCCTTCTCTCTTTTTATTTATTTTTTCTCTTTTTTTTTATTGTATTTTTGTGGCCTCTTTGGCTATTTCTATTCAGCTCTCATTTGTCCTCTTTGGGATCTTTTAATTTGTGCTCTTTGGGATCTTTTAATTTGTCCTCTTTGGGATCTTTTCCTCACTTAAGGGCAACACTATATATTTAACAGGAATATAGAAGATCTTCACACTTTATAAGAAGTACACAACATAAAGAAAAATGAAAACTATCATAATGTATGCAAATGTATGCTCTGCCAGTGTAGCAGGATATGCAACGATACTAGTGCGTCATATAGAAATAATAAGGGAAAAGCCCAACTATCATTCGGCTCCTCGAGCAAGCAAAAGCATGTATGACATGACGATCAAGTCATGAGATGGTGGATGTTGCATGGCAATGTATCTCGGAAAGGCTATGGAAATTCCTTGATAGGTAGGTATGGTGGCTGTTTTGAGGATGATATAAGGAGGTTTATGATGACAGAGCGTATCATGCCAGGGGTTTGGATGCACCAGCTAAGTATGCACTAAATCTCAAGGTGAGAAAGGGAAATGCACGGTACCGAAGAGGCAAGAAAAATGTGGGAAGGTGGAAGTGCCAACAATCAAATAATCGCATTAGTCCAAAGAACTCATGCACTTATTATCGGTAACTCTCTATCTAATCGGGAGGTTCACAAAGTGACGAGTACCCCGAGGAGGAGTGTATGGGGGTTTGGTTATCATTGCGCATCCTCGACCCATGGTACGTGAGGGTACTCTATATATTCCAACCCTTCCAGAGGTTAGTAATCCATCTAGTAGCTAGGGTTCTCAACTAATTTTTGTAGTGTTTGAAAATAAGCACGGATTGCCCAAAATACGACACCTATCACTAATAGGCTCAAGCTCTTGGCAACCTGATGTCCAAACATTACTCAAATCAATACCTCAAAACTATTGCATGTTACTACTACACTTGTAATAGCAACCTTAATTACCTACTCATGCAAGACACACTACTCAGTGAAACAAGCCAACTCTCTAAAAAAGATAAGCATGAAAACTCAAGACAGTTCCTAGAACAACCTAAACAAAAGCTCTTAAAAAGATAAGCATGAAAACTAAGAGCTAAGCATGACAGCGGCTATGAAAAGATAAAGAACACTCACAAAGAAAGATAAGCATGCAAGCCTATGTTGTGTTCTACGGTGGAGTGGACCGTGTTTCTTCCAAAACAATGAAGGCTAGGATTCAACTTGTTATGATCAGCAAGAAAAACTAAAACAAACTAAAAATGAAAGAGCGAGATGCTCCAAGTCTAGCACATAACATATGAAGCGATAAAAATATAGCATGGAGAAGGACGAACTGATGATTGTTGATGGAGAAGGGGATGCACGGGGGCATCCCCAAGCTTAGATGCTTGAGTTTCCTTGGATATTCCTTGGGGGTACATGGGGGCATACCCAATATTGAGCGCTTGACACTCCTGAATCTTCTTTCATCATCTTCCTTAGCATACTTGAAAACTCCCTTCATACAAAACTCATCATAAGCTGATTAGAGTGGTTTGTACCCATGATAAACTAATTTTTATCTACTGGAAATAAATATATTCTTGAAGATCTACTGTTTCTCAAGATTGCAAAAAGGTTTTTGCAAAGAAAAAGCAAGCTTAAGGTTTGCAAAAAAAACAAATGCAAAACATTGCAGAATCTGTGAAAAACATACCAGCAGGTAGTAAATAATTTTTTCGGGGTACTTTTGCAACTCAAATAAAAAAACTCATAATAGATGCGCGAAAGCCAATTTTATGAAGCACACTGTCAAAAAAATTGATCAAAAAGATGATCTGGTGATTTATAGCCAATTTTTTGTCAAGGGGACAGAATCTGTTTCTGGACAACATGTCACAACTTTTGAACTTTCTTGCAATCGGAGGCTAAAACTTGGCACAAAGATTGAAAATAAAGATACACTGATGTTGCTACAGTAGTAACAAGCATCAAGACCACTAAAACGGAAAGTAAAAACATCTTGGGTTGCCTCCCAACAAGCGCTTTCTTTTATGCCTTTTAGCTAGGCATGATACAAAGAAGAGGAATCAAAAGTCATCATAATTATCGGAGTTATAAAGACCTTCAAATGGTTCCTCAACAAGTTCATCCTTATTTATTTTAGGAAAGTGGTACGTACCTTTCGCCTTTCCACGTAAGCGTATCTGTCACTTACCTATATCAATGAAGCCTTTTATTGCTCGGAGGAAGTCCCTTGAAAGCACTATGGTTTGGCTCCATGATGAAGAAATCAACCGTTGCACTCCTATTAAAGAATGTAAATTGGACATCTTTTACCTTCCCCTGGATCTAAGAAATATCTCCATTAGCATGATCATGATAAGATGATAAATTTTCCATGTTTAATAGTTTTAAAGAATCATAAAGTACTTTTGGCATTGTAGAAACCATGTATCCAATCTCACAAAAAGCAAGGAAGTCTTGGTTAGAGATGATAATTCTAAAAAAGGCTCCCATTCATTGTCTATTTCAAAAATATCTCTCTTATTAGGCCTGGGTTTCTCTACTTTTCTCAAGCCTAGAGCATCCAATATTTTTTCAATAGTAGCAAGTCTATCTATAACGGTATCAAAACTACGATCATAAAAAAAATAACTAGATAGACCATGTATAATATCAAGAGCTCTAGCTTCATCACACTCTAAGAAATCTCCTTCAGCTATAATATCAAGAGAGTTACACCATTTAAAAAGACCATGGTAAAAAATGCTAAGCACAATATTTATAGGTATCCAAGGCATAATTCTCCTATGCGCTTCAGAAATTCTGTCCCATGCCTTCTTCATATTTTCTCCATCCCTTTGATGGAAATCTAGAACTTCCGATTCCCTCAAAGCACCAAGTCCTAACACGCTTGACTAAATAGAACGGGATACTAAAAGCAAGGTAACTAAATTTTTTGCGATTTTTGATAAAGGACACTAAGATAAAAAATAGAAAGGTAAACTAACAAGACTAAAAAGCAAAGATAAAAGATAGTGTGCAACTCCCCTATATTGAAGATTGGAGTCCCCGGCAGCGACACCAGAAATTCGCTTGATGGCACTGAAGATGTGCTCCTCGTTGGCTACCCCAAGTGGAAGGTTGAGATGTAGTGTAGCGGCAAATTTCCCTTGGCAAAGATAACGAGGTTTAGAGGAAATTCAGTAGGACTCCAAGGTCGACAAGTCGGTGATTCGGCAAGTGAGGCGTTGTTTACTCAATATCACTTGCTTAGCCTAGACCTGCACACACAACAAATAGCTTTGCTCCTAGAGAGTACAAAGGGGTTGTTAATCCCTCCAGCCTTGTTATTTACAAAGGATTAAACGCAGGGGGATAATGATATTGGTAGTGATAATGATAGAAACTGAAAGTAAAAGCAGTAAATAAAGTGGAGGTGTAAACAATGGTGGAAATATGGACCGGGGTTCCATGATGTTCACGAGTGATGGCTCTCTCCCAAAAAGACGATAAAACAACTAAGTTGGGTGAACAAATTACAGCTGAGCAATTGACAGAATTATAAACGCACCACAATGCTAATTATGCTACTTGAAAGTAAGAGGCTTAAAAGTATGGGAAGTACTCCAAGACAAGTAGACCGAAATCCATCTGCATCTACTCACTAATCATCCACCTTGAGATATCTATCCAGAACATCTCACTGGTATTAAGTTGCGAGCCCCACCAAAGTGTAAACTCAAAGCAACAGACAATTGCATTAACTATATATGTGTAAGGTAAACAGTCCTTGCAACCGGGGTTACAAGCACCGTTGTTTTCTCCCTGGTGGCAATAGCATATCATGTTTCTTTCACTCAAGCTAGACATCGGGGGGCATGAACCCACAATCATGCATAACGCTCCCTCTTGGAGTTACTATCTAGTACTTGGCCAAATCAATAAAAAGCAACGAAGAACATGCAATAATTACTCAAGAACAAAATATAAAAGGTAAACCAAATATATAACTCATCACGACCTGAACATAATCTCATAATCCATCGGATCCCAGCAAACACAACATAGAAAAAGCAGGAAAATTTCATAGGTGCCTTGATCATGTAGGGCATCTCACAAGGATTAAACATTGAAGAACAAGATTGGAGAGAAGACATCACATAGCTACTGGTCATGGACCCATGGTCCAAGGGGGACTACTCACGACACATCTGGGAAGCATCCATGGTGGTGGAGAAGCTCTCGGAGGTCAATCCTCCCTCCGGCAGGGTGCCGGGAAGAGGTCTTCTGGTGCTCCTGATCTTGGAGCGCGGCGGCGGCGGAACATACAGGTATTTCGCGATGCGGGGTTCTCCTCGAGGGTTTATGGGACGAAGAGGTAATATAGGCCAAAGGGGGGAGCCAGGGGCCACCTGGGGCTCCCAGGTGCCCTGGTGGCGCAGCCGCGAGTGGTGTCACACCACCTGGACGCCTTGGCGCGAGGTGGGGGCCCCTGGACCTCCTTCGGGGTTCCGGAAGCTTCCGTCTCGCTGATTTTTATCTGTTTTTTCTGGAATTTTTTGAGCAATTTAAATTGGGGAAAAATCACTACAACTAAAGAAATTAGCAAACAGAAACTGGCACTGGGTGCACTGAGTTAGTAGGTTATTCCAAATATATGAAAAATGATATAAAAGTACAGAAAAACATGTAGCAATGTCACATAAAAGTGCATGGAACACGCAAAAATTATAGATGCGTTTGAGACATATCAAGGCCCAATCACATATTCACAGGCCCACAGTGGGTCTCGTATATGTTCGAGTGTTGTGAGTCTATATAAGGGAGAGAGAGAGTGGATGGAGAGATATCCTGGCTTGGATCACGAACCCGGTTGCGGTGGCTTGTATCTCCCTCTTCCTCCTCCGAGACATTACTTCGTCCCAAAGTTGTAATCCCTAGTACCTTGATCCACCATTAATCGAAGAAATTGTAGCTGGTAGCTAACACATCGGAGAATCTCAAGTTCGTTGCAAAGTTCAGTCTGAATGTACTCTATTTCTAGACTAATCCTCCTGCTAGGCGCATGAAAGTTTGCGGACAAGTCTGATGGTCTATTATTCGATTCCGTTTAGACCACTGAAGCACAAGGTGGTTAGTTTGGAACTTTTGATGAAAATCTCAAGATTAATCTTGTGTTGAAAATGATTTGTGATGCACTTTAAATCATTCTCTGAGTTTATACTTTTTTTTGGAAATTTTATTGTAATTTTTCTTTGGAACCAATGATCATTGTGTTTTTCTTGAAGTATGGTTAAGTTGATATATTTGTTCGGATGCAATTACTCGGTGATTGAATTATCTGTACAATTTTTTCCATGCTATCTAGTAGAGAATTCATAGTGAAAATTTACAACCAACGTTTGGGGAACTAGAACACTAATAAAGTATCCATCCTTCTCTTCTAAAAGTAATAGCAAGCATGGCGCATCCATCTGTGAAAGATCCCTGCTGATCTCCATCTTCAGAAGAGCAAAACATCCTGCTAAAACCTCTTTAACAAGGTTTAGGGGGTTGTTTAAATGGTACTGGAAAGGTCAGGGGGTTAAGTAACTGGCTTTGGACTTCACGGGGTGGAGTGGACGATTTCTGCAACCTCGAGGGTTTATGTGGACTTCTTTCACCTGAGCATGATGCTCAAAGATGTGTTGTCGATGTGGAGAGGATGAGCAAAAGTGTCAGGGCAGGAAGAATATATGGATGTACCACCGGACGACGGAAGGATTGGCACATCAACGCCATGAATTTGCACTTAAAAATTGAAGTTTAATTGCGAGCAGTTTCCACTTTCCAGCAAATGAGGCGTCGACCATCTTCTTTAATAATAAAATGATAAAAAATATGTAAATATATATTGTAGATTAGGAAACATAAAAATTACTTGCGTAAATCTGTTAGCGATGAAAGAGATCAAGTTTGACCATTTCTCTTATAGATACCTTTACAAGAGGCCGGTGTACATGGTGATCTTCTAAACTAGAAAAATGCCCCGCGTGTTGCAGCGGAAATTTCTATAATAATTCTACAATATAAGTTAAAAAGGTCTAAAATACATGTAAATAAAAGTGGATGACATGAACAATTGATTAGATACAATAGTGTGTGATGTGGATAGCTTGCATGTTGAGATGGATATAAATGCATCTTAGTGAGATTTTTTTAGTGGATGACATGGACAAATGATTGGCTACAATATTGAGTGATGAGGATAGCTTCCATGTTGATATAGAAATTATACATACATCTTAGTGGGGTTTTGCTTTATAAGTGATATAAATTACAGGAAAACCTATTGAATTATATGCCTTAGTACTGACAAAATTTTCGTTGCTTTAATGCTACTAGATATCGATCAACTCACAAACAATATGTCTGAATAATGATGAACGAATGTTATTGTTGATAGATATAATAACAAAAAATGGTAATAAAATTCACCATTTGTAGACCCTTTTCACTTACACTAATGTTGGGAGTATAATTTTACAAAATAAGGGCAACTATCTCAGCTAGAAAGCCATCTGGTCTATGTCTCTATGCTAAGCAAATGTTTATTTTTTTTCTATCACTTGTTTACTGCAACCGAAAATACAAAATCAACCTCCCGATCTCCCATATCTTATCATTTCCATTTTGTAGAACGATATTGTGTATAGTCATTTAGTATAATGTTCCATACAAATAAAGTTGGGGATTGAATGCCTATTAAACAAACTTTGTACCTGGTGAATCCATATCTTTAGAAGCCAACTAAGGCCTTGTACAACGCAAGATGCTTAGGGAAGTGCTTAGCAAAATAAACCAACCTTTTTTGTAGCACTAGTGCTTATTTTTATAGGAGAGGTGCCTAATTAAGCGTCTACCCTTTACATCTAGGCACTAGTGCTTAGAAAATAATCTGGTTTTTTCTCTAAGCACCTCTTCTAAGCACCTTGCATTGTATATGGTCTAACAGATTAGGAAAAGGGCAGGGTGTATGAGAGGACATAATTCACATGCCTAAGAAGTTGTAGTGTAGTGGCACTTTTGATCAGTGCAAACAAATTCCGTTTCATTTTAATTCTTGTGGCACTTTTTTATGACACGAATCACCTCTCTAATGCTAGCCTTAATTTGAACAACAATTTTTTTCCTACAAAGAACTGATACGTCCCAAACGTATCTATAATTTCTGCTTGCTCCATGCATGTTTTGTGTGATATTGCTATGATCTAGATACACTTTCATACACTTTTGATCATATTTGGACTAACTTATTAACTCTGTGCACCACAGTGCCCGTTCCTGATTTCTGCTGTTTTTCTATTTCAGGTTTCCCCCATATTAAAATTGCTCCAAAAATTTGGGAAACATCAGATAAAAAATCAGCGTACAGGAACCTTCTGGAATCACCTAGGTGGGGCCAGAGGGCCACCACCAGGGACCCAGGAGGCCACCTGGCGCGGCCTAGGGTCTGGTCGCGCCAGGGGGGTCGCCTGGACCCTGGTGGACCCCTGGCTGCCCTCCTTCACCTATTTAATCTCCGTGACGCGAAACCCTCGAAGACAGAACCCTTTTTCGCGATCTCGCCTTTGTTCCGCTGCCGCCGCGCTTCCAAGATCAGGAGCGCCATCAGACTTCTTCCCGGCACCCTGCCGGAGGGAGGATTGACCTCCGGGAGCTTCCCCTCCACCATGGACGCTTCCCGGATGTGCCGTGAGTAGTTTCCCTTGGACCATGGGTCCGTGATCATTAGCTATGTGATGTTCTCCTCCCCTCTTTGTTTTTCATGGTTTAGTCCTCGTGAGCTGCCCTACATGATCGAGGCACATATGTAATTTTCTGCTGTTGCTATGCTGAGTTTGCTGGGATCTGATGGATTATGAAATTATGTTCAGATTGTGATTGAGTAATATATTTGGTTCTTATATTTTATATTTTTGTTCCTAAGTAATTCTTGCATGTTCTCCGTTGTTGTTTATTACTTTGGCCAAGTAGTAGCTAGTGACTCCAAGAGGGAACGTTATGCTCGATTGTGGGTTCATGCCCCCCGATGACACGCTTGAGTGACAGAAACATGAGTCTAGGGGATGTGTTGTTGCCACAAGGGGGAACACAACGGTCCTTGTAACCGTGGTTGCAAGGATTGTTTACTTTACGCAAAGTGCTTTTAATGCAGTTGTATGTTGCTTTAGGTATACACTTTGGGTGGGGCTCGCAACTTAATACCAGCGAGATGTTCTGGATAGATATCTCGATGTGGATAATTAGTAGTAGATGCAGTTGGATTTCGGTCTACTTATTTTGGCGTACCACCCATGCTTTTGAGCCTCGTCCTTTCTTTGTAGCATAGTTAGCATTGCGGTGCGTTTTTAATCCTGTCAATTGCCCGGCTGTAATTTGTTTACCTCAGATAGACGTTTTATCATCTTTTGGGAGAGAGACATCGGTAGTGAACATCACGGGGCCCCGGTCCATATCCTCATCACTGTTTACACGTTCACTTATTTTCCTGCTTTTACTTTCCAGGTTCTATCACCATTATCATTGTCCGTTGCATTTGATCTTTTGTGAACAACATGGCCGGAGAGATTGACAACCTCTCTGTACTCGTTGGGAAGCAAAGTTACTTGTGTTGTGTGCAGGTCCACGTCAGTTGCGCCGCTGACACCTACTTATCATCTCTGGAGTCCTACTGCAGACAAACCTTGGTATCTTCACTGAGGGAAATTTGCCGCTACACTACATCTCACCTTCCACTTGGGGTAACCAACGAGGAGAGATATCAATAACCAGGTAAGCAATCAGTACAGGAAAAAGTAGAGTAAGAAATCACAGTAACTTGATACAATTTACAAAATTCTCATTTGCATTAAAAAATTCAGGTACTCAAGTTTGACAACTTCAGGTTCAGATATCATGATGACTCTTCCTTTGTAATGATCATCTTCTACTGCAAGTCTGATGTAGAATAAACCGATTGGTTCACATGAACCAACTGTCTATAACCATTTGAACATACTGAAGAGATTAACACTAATCTGGACAGAGAAGTGCCTAACCGAAACAACACAAAGCTAATATGACATTATTTTGTACCTTCCAATCCGGTGCTCGAGCAAGGTTTGATCGTGTGACGGCTCACACGAGTACTGCAGATATGACGTAAGTAAGACGACCGTTCCATAGGTCTAAGAGCACAGCTCCTCGCCGCCAGGAGGCGGAGACCTCTGAAAGGACCGGAATGTCGACTAGAGGGGGGGTGAATAGGCGACTAATTTTTTTTAATCTTTTCTTAACAAATTAAGGCTCAACAATAAATATATATAGTCTAGATGTGCAACTAAGTGAGCAACCTATATGCCAACTAATGAAACACTATAAGAGAAAGCAAAATATAAGCAATGAATGTAACTTGCACAAAGTAAAGGTAAAGGGGAACACGGGCGACAAGGATATGTTGCCGAAGTTCCTTCTCTTTTGAGAAGTACGTCTCCGTTTGGAGAGGGTGTGGAGCACAATGCTCACACGAAGCCAACAAGGGTCACCCTATTTCTCCTCACTCTCTTACCAATGCAAGATGTCGTGATCCACTACGAGGCGTTCTTGAAGGTGGCAACCAAACCTTTACATACAAGGTTGAGTCAATCTCCACAACTTAATTGGAGGCTCCCAACGAAACCACAAAGATTCACCACAATGGAATATGGCTTCGAGGTGACCTCTCCCGTCTAGGGCACCAACGTTCCAAGAGTAACAAGATCCACAAGGGATTAATGGGGGGGGGAATCAAGTATCCTTTGGTGGAAGTTTAGATCGGGGCCTCCTCTTCCAAACCCTAGAGAAGCAACAAGTTTTGATGGCTAGGGAGGGACATCGGGGAAGAATGGAGCTTGGGTGTCAATGGAGGACAGAGCAATAAATGAGGTAAGTCTCTTTGGGGAAGAAGACCCCCTTTTATAGGTGGGCATTAAAACAGCCGTTGGCAGCCAACCAACCACGGTGGTACCGCTCTGCAAGCGGTACTACCGCGGAGTGGTACTACCGTACCGGGGGCGGTAGTACCGCCACCACGGTACTACCAGGGCTCAGTACCGTGCCCACTACCGCAGAGTACAAAGGATTTGCGGTAGTGAGTATGGTACAAGGCTGCGGTACTACCGTACCCGGGACGGTACTACCAGGGCTCAGTACCGTGCCCACTACCGAAGAGTCCGGTGGACTTACGGTAGTGAGTACGGTACTAGGCCGCGGTACTACCGAGGAGCGGTACTACCGCCCCACTGTAGTACCAGGGCTTAGTACCGTGCCCCATTACCGCGAGTCCAGTGGACTTACGGTAGTGAGTACGGTACTAGGCCGCGGTACTACCGCCCTGGATACCCAGGGAGCCAATGCCATCAACTCAAAAGCCTCCAAGACGCAATCGAAAATATCTGGGTGTAGAGAGCATGTGTGTGTGATGAGGATTCTACCCACCATTCCACAGCAGATCCCCTCTTAATAGTACGGTTTTCCTACGACTCAATTCAACAAAAAGAAATCAAAAGGAAAACTCTGTCTTCACGCTCCATCAACCGAGGGGAAAATAACCGTCATGTGCCATGAATATAATTATCTAAAATGCTCATTGCACACGATTAATCCACAAATGTATTGTCATCAATCACTAAAACCAACCAAGGGGAAATATGCCCTATCAATCTCCCCCTTATTGGTGTATTGATGACAACACAAGGTTTGCAAAAAATATATATAGGGAATGTGAAGCAAGCCATTTATCTACAAAATATAGACAGGCTCCCCCCTAGATGTGTGCACTGATACGTTCCAAACGTATCCATAATTTCTGCTTGCTCCATGCATGTTTTGTGTGATATTGCTATGATCTAGATACACTTTCATACACTTTTGATCATATTTGGACTAACTTATTAACTCGGTGCACCCCAGTGCCAGTTCCTATTTTCTACTGTTTTTCTATTTCAGGTTTCCCCCGTATTAAAAGTGCTCCAAAAATTCGGGAAAAATCAGATAAAAAATCAGCGTTCCGGAACCTTCTGTATTTATGGAAGAAGGGCCAGAGGGGACCCACCTGGTGCCCAGGTGGCCAGGTGGCGCGGCCTAGGGTGAGTTCGTGCCGGGTGGCTGCCTGGACTCCTGGTGCCCCCCCGGTGCTCCCCCTTTGGCTCCTATTTATTCTCCCGTCGCGAAAACCCTGATTCCAGACCCCTTTTCTCCAGAAGCAATTCCGATCTCTGCCGCCATCGCCAACAAGCTTCGGGGGACCAGAATTCCTATTCCAGCACCCTGCCGGGACAGGGAAGTGCCCCTGGATTCATCTCCATCGACGTTGCTTCCTCCCTCCATGATGCGGGAGTAGTGCCTCCTCGGGGCTGAGGTCTCTACCAGTAGCTATGTGGTCAATTCTCTCTCCCATGATGTGATCTTCGTTGTGATCATAGGCTATGTTAATATAGGGTAATACCATGATATTTCCCCTTCCTCTATGTATTGGATTGATGTAATCACTTGATCTTATCTAGTATAACCGCCGAGACCATGGTGACAGCGGTCTATTGGACATGGGTTAGAAGAATATTTTTATGAGTGATTTCCTCTTTCGTGTGTTGATTGAAGATTGAGAGTCTCTTGGTGCTTGTCTTTGACTATCCTTTAGATTTGTTGTGGTGATTGTGGTACTCTCTTTGGATGGCCGCGGTGACATTGCGAAATCTATAGATGAGAACTATGAACTCTGAGGTGTGCTTTTGTAGCCCTACACAATTCTCGTCCTCTCTTGACTACAAAGGAATTACCTTCGAGTACGTCTCCATTGCATGTTTTATGGGAAATATCATGTGATTAGACTATGTTAATGTTGTTGGGCGTTGCCACTAGTGAAAGTATGAAGCCTAGGACTTGTTTCCACCATTGCTACACTGTCTGTGCTCACTATTGTCACATGTTTGCTTGCTGCACTTTTTATTACAGATTTATATTACATTGCTTTGCCAGACCTATCACCCATATTTTATCATCTCTTCGCCGAACTAGTGCACCTATACAACTCCTAGTTGTATTACGTGTGTTGGGGACACAAGATACTTCTCGTATCTTAATTGCAGGGTTGCTTGAGAGAGACCATCTTCAACCTCTACTTCCCTGAGTTCGATAAACCTTAGGTCATCCACTTGAGGAAAATTGCTGCTGTCCTACAAACCTCTGTGCTTGGAGGCCCAACATAGTCTACAAGAATAGAAGCGTGCGTAGACATCAAGCTATTTCTGGTGCCGTTGCCGGGGAGGTAAGGTTTGAAGGTATATCTTTATATCTTGCAATTAAATCTTTTCTTTTCTTGTTTTTATTTTTCAATAGTTATGTTTATGGAAAACTGCACTCTTAGTTCGCTGCTTGGGGAAGGCCGCTTTACCACAGCCGTGGTAGAGAAGTCTCCTCCACCTACTAAATGTATCCCATTCAAAATACCACTTGGGATAATTGAAGTAATTAGGAATGATTGTTATGCAGGGGATGGAACAGTCCATCCTACTACTCATTTATTGAAACTTACAGAACTTTGTGAGTTGTTTAAGATTTCAGGTTTGACAAGAGACGGAGTCATGAGGAAATTATTTGTCTTGTCACTGAAAGGAAAAGCATTGGAATGGTATAGTCTACTAGATGATTCTCACCTACGAGACTGGGAAGAGATCCAGTCTCTCTTCTACTCCAAGTTTTACCCTCTTCATGAAGTTCATGAGAATAGGAATTATGTTTATAATTTCTATCCTCATGACGGAGAGAGCATATCTCAAGCTTGGGGAGACTGAAAACTGTAAGGCTAAAATGTCATAACCATGGGCTCCCCAAAGATATAATTATTACTAATTTTTATGCAAGGCTCTCTTGACAGCATATAGACTTGCTCGATGCTTCCTCTACGGGTTCTTTCACAAACGAAAATATTGATGCTAAATGGGGACTCCTTGAAAGAATTCAACGCAATAATGAAGATTGGGAGATCGACAAAGGTAAAGAGTCAGGTATAAATTATGAGTATGATTGCATTAAATATTTTGTTGCAACTGCAAGTTTTAATAAGTTTAGTGCTAAGTTTGGACTTGATTCTCAACTCCTTGTTAGTTTCCTTAAATCTTTTTCTTGACATCTTAATATGCCTAAGGAGAATTGGATCAAGCATCATGAACCTTTTAAAGAGATTTGCAAAGAAAATGAAATTGTTAATGATAATTCCAACATGCATGATCCAATTCCTGAAAATGAAGTTTTATATAAGCATGTTAATTTTTGTGGAGTGGATAGACCTTGTGAAAGGCCAATGATTGAAGAAGAAAAGTATTGTAAGCAACATAAGCATGAAAGAACAATCACTTGGGTCAAAGATTTAAATTAAATTGCTAGAGAATTGTGTGACCTTTATACTTTTACTTGTGAACTTTGCTGTATAGAGGGTCACTTCAATTTTCAATGCATGAAGTTTCAAAACATAACTGTTAACCAGTTGTGTCATAACATGATCACTTATGATCTTTATGATGAACTTATGTTATTTTTTATGTGTGAAGAGTTATCAGAAAAGACTTCTTGGCTAGATGTTAATGCCTTAGGAATTAGCAACACTTTGCAAAATTCCAATCTCTATTGTGTTGTTGGTTGCCATGAAAATGATTACATAAGTAAGATTAGAAAGGAGGGAACTTTACTAAAGTTAAAAAATGTCTCTTATATTTCTACTAATAAAAAGAAGAGTTTCTCCTAAGTTGTCCCTATTGTTTCTAATGATAAACCAGGATATGTGGAGAAACTTCATCTCCAACCACTCCCTCCTAAGGTGAATAAGAAGAAAAAGAAGAGGAGGAGAAAGAGGAGCAAGAAGGAAGAAGAATGGGTATCAACCTGGCCTGAGCATATTCCTCGCATCAATTTTTATCCTAACGGACAGAAATTTTTGGAGGATGGTGAGCTTGATTGCATTCAATATTATCCTGATGTTAAGTCCGTAGGCACTATTGAAGATGATTTTGATCATGATATGCATGTTACTTTTTGTGATTGGGAAAATGATGATAATGCTACTTATGATCTTGAAAATCTTTTTGGTACCAACTCTGAGAATAATGATATGGAAAGATCTAAGCTTGGGGATGATAAGATTGCAAGTCCTTTACCCATTAGTGATGTGGTAATTGATGCTCTAGCCTATTAGTGATAGGTGTCGTATTTTGGGAAATCCGTGTTTATTTTCAAAACCTACAAAACTAGTTGAGAACTCTAGCTACTAGATGGATCACTAATCTTTGGAGGGACCGGATATTAGAGTACACTCACGTACCATGAATCGAGGATGCGCAAGGATAACCAAACTCCCATACACTCCTCATCGGGGTACTTGTCTCTTTGTGAACCTCCTTATTAGATTGATAGTTACCGATAATAAGTGCATGAGTTCTTCGGACTAATGTATGTATTGAAACTTGGCGCTTCCACCTCCTCGTATTTGCTAGCCTCTCACGTGTCGTGCATTGCCTTCTTCTCACTCCGAGAGTTGGCGTCCACCTTCGCCCGTACATCCAAACCCTTGGCATGATATGCTCTATCAACATAAACCTCCTTATGTATTTCCTCAAAACAGCCACCATACCTACCTATCAAGGCATTTCGATAGCCTTTCCGAGATATATTGTCATGCAACATCCACCTCTTCATGACTTGATCTTCATGTCATACATGTTCCTGCTACACTGGCAGAGGCATGCATTGCATACATCATGATAGCTACATCTTCTTTATGATTTGATTACCTTGTAAAGTGTGAAAGATATTTTATACCCTCTTGTAAATTAGAATGTTGCCCTTAAGTGAGGAAAATATCCCAAAGTGGACAAAATAAAAGATCCCAAAGAGGACAAATGAGAGTTAAATAGAAAGAGCCATTGAGGCCACCAAAAAATACAAAAAAATAGACAAAAGAGAAAAAGAAAATAAAAAGAGAGAAAGGGGCAACACTACTATCATTTTGAAAGATCCACACTAGTACTCCCTCTTATCCTTGTACTACATAAAGATGATCATACATGCATATAGCTATGTGGGGACCTTCACACTATAGAACTTGGCTTGCATATTCCAAGGATGAGCCTCCTCAAAAGAGCTCTAGGTCTTCATGAGCGAGCAAGTTGGATGCACCCCCACTAGTTCCATTGGAGAGCTTCTTAGCTCATATGTGCATCTGTTGCATGGCAATCCCTACTCCTCACATCATATCTATCATTTGGCCTTCTCTCCTATGATTTTCCTCATTGATGTGAGCCTTTCTCACCTAATTTTTGTCTTCCTCCTCCACCATATTTCTCTCTTTGCCATCCTAAGTGTCAACTCTCGTGCTTACGCACATCCATTGCATGAGTGCCCAAAATATCAAAAAGGAGTGGATCAAATTGACTTGAACCTGGCTAGTGGTCTGGGGACAAGTCAAGATAAGATTCCAAAGAAGACCAAGCGTGTAACTTTAGTAGATTGAGTTCTCAACAAAAATACTTTTTCTCGTATTCCCTCTCCCCTTTCTTGCATGCAAAAACCATTTGGAGACATTCGAGTCACGGACAACGAGAGCTCTTGCACCTAATGTTCTTTTGTTGCTTGTTTCAATGCCAATATAGACTCTTGTCTGTTATGACTTGAATTGAATCACATATCTTGATTGCTTTACTTTCAAAGTTCTTATATGGTTGCTAGCATGTCACCACAGAAATTATGCTTGTTATCATTTACCTACTCGAGGAAGAGCAGGAATTAAGCTTGGGGATGTTGATACGTCCCAAACGTATCTATAATTTCTGCTTGCTCCATGCATGTTTTGTGTGATATTGCTATTATCTAGATACACTTTCATATACTTTTGATCATATTTGGACTAACTTATTAACTCAGTGCACCCCAGTGTCAGTTCCTGTTTTCTGCTGTTTTTCTATTTCAGGTTTCCCCCACATTAAAAGTGCTCCAAAAATTCGGGAAAATCAAATAAAAAATCAGCATTTCGGAAGCTTCAGGATTCACCGAAGAAGGGCCAGAGGGCCCCCACCTGGTGCCCAGGCGGCCAGGTGGCGCGTCCTAGGGTGAGGCCGCGCCGGGTGGCCACCTGGACTCCTGGTTCCCCCCTGGTGCCCCCCTTTGGCTCCTATTTATTCTTCCATCGCGAAAACCCTGATTGCAGACCCCTTTTCTCCAGAAGCAATTCTGATCTCCTCCGCCATCGCCAACAAGCTTCGGGGGACCAGAATTCCTGTGTTGGCACCCTGCCGGGACGGGGAAGTGCCCCGGATTCATCTCCATCGATGTTGCTTCCTAGCTCCATGATGCGGGAGTAGTCCCTCCTTGGGACTGAGGTTTCTACCATTAGCTATGTGGTCAATTCTCTCTCCCATGATGGAATCTTCGTTGTGATCATAGGCTATGTTAATCTAGGGTGATCCCATGATATTCCCCTTCCTCTATGTATTGGATTGATGTACTCACTTGATCTTATCTAGTATAATCCCCGAGACCATGGTGACAACGGTCTATCGGGCATGGGTTAGAAGAATATTTTCATGAGTGATCTCCTCTTTTGTGTGTTGATTGAATATTGAGAGTCTCTTGGTTCTTGTCTTTGACTATCCTTTAGATATGTTGTGGTTATTGTGGTACTCTCTTTGGATGGCTGCGGTGACATTGGGAAATCCATAGATGAGAACTACGAACTCTGAGGTGTGCTTTTGTAGCCCTACACAATTCTCGTCCTCTCTTGACCACAAAGGAATGACCTCCGAGTACGTCTCCATTACATGTTTTATGGGAAATATCATGTGATTAGACTATGTTAATGTTGTTGGGAGTTGCCACTGGTGAAAGTATGAAGCCTAGGCCTTGTTTCCATCATTGTTACACCATTTGTGCTCACTTTTGTCACATGTTTGCTTGCTCCACTTTTTATTACAGTTTTATATTACCTTGCTTTCCACACCTATCACCCATATTTTATCATCTCTTCGCCGAACTAGTGCACCTATACAACTCCTAGTTGTATTAGGTGTTTTGGGGACACAAGAGACTTCTCGTATCTGAATTGCAGGGTTGCTTGATAGAGACCGTCTTCAATCTCTACTTCCCTGAGTTCGATAAACCTTAGCTCATCCACTTGAGAGAAATTGTTGTTGTCCTACAAACCTCTGCGCTTGGAGTCCCAACATAGTCTACAAGAATAGAAGCGTGCGTAGAGATCATGCACCAATTTAAATATATCTTTGGAATGCAAGACACACACATTAGAAAGACACTCCCCCTATATTTTATAAACTAGGCCATACTAGCTAGTAACAACAAATATGTGAGCATAAAGATAATAAAACATAAGATAGCATCACATAACCAGACATAAAGAGTACGAACATAGGATAGCATATGTCTCACACCATACATATAGAAAGTCTCACAAGATGAACTAAAACCAAATGCAAATAAAACGGAGTTCACAAGCGAGGCAAATGAGACAAGTAAAACACGCTTGTGACTCGCCAAACCTGAAAGATGCAAATCCCGGAGACCTAAACTCTCTCCCCCTTTCGCATCGGGATGCCAAAAAGGCATAGAGCGACCTAGCGCCCCAAGGTGATGGACTACTCGTCGTCCTCGTCCTCGTCCTCTGACTCCTTGGAAGCCTCGGACTCCACAGTTGCCTCAATCTCATCTGTAGCCGGCTGCTGTGCGGTGGAAGAAGTACCAGGAACATCATCAGTAAGATCCCAGTTGCTGAACTTGGAGATGCACTTGTCCTCGGGAGTGATGCTCTTCTCAGATCATGTCTCCACGGTCATCCCCTGGTGCATGTAGAAGAGTTTATGAAGCTTGCGGTTCTCATTCTCCCTCCTGTGAGCCTCATACATCATGTGATGCATGTCCTGCTGGAAGCAAAAGATGTTCTTCACCTTCCTCGTGAAGTTAGCATCCCACCCAGGCTACTCCAGGTCCCTGGCAGAAGACCCAGCACCACTGTCAAACCTGACACCAGAGCGTGTACGGGGAACACTGCCACCACTTGCAGCAGGCTCCTCAACAATCTCCTCCTCTGAGCCGGCTGGAGAAACATGAGCAGGACCATGCCCCCCAACCCACTTGTCCTTGATGTTCAGTTGGACGACCTCATGAGTGGTGAGTTTCCCAATAGGTAGGCATCCGTCCACAAACTCGGAAGCCCAAGTAGTCTCGAAAAGAACCTGAAGATAGGGGCCATAAATTGGAACCTTCCGTTCCATCACGGCAAGGTAAAGCTCCTCCCACATAACGTGACACACATCCAGAGTCTGCGCAGTGCCCCAGTACTCCATGCAAAGAAGAAGCATGTTCACCAAATATTTGTGTACCATGTCCAAATTTCCCACACGGGGGAACAACGACGTCCTGAAGATCATGTGCATGATGTCCAAGAACGGGGTGAGAACCACCCTATATTTCTCTCTTCCCTTAGCATCAGTGTAGTGGATAGGGGTCTGATATGGATCCAGATCATTCTTGCTCTTTGCTGCCTCCTTGGTGTGGGACGAAGACCAACAGCCTCATCCAACTTTGTGAACGGAACCTTCAACGCCTTCATGAAATGCTCCCAAGTGAAACTCACACGCTCGTCATGGTCCGGTCCTCTCTGGTGGTGAAGTAAACTGTAGCATAAAATGTGCCAGAAGCTCGGCATCAAAATCCTTGTTCAAGGAGATGATGTCGGATATCCCAAACTGATCACAAATAGCCAGTGCCTCGCCGAAGTAGTCCTCGTTGTCCCTCAAATACTGCAGGCTGACGGACTTCACGTGGGGAAAAAAGAGGTTCTTCCTCTCCTTAAGCACCATATGGAGCACTTCACGTTGAGAATTTTTCCAGAACATAGTATCTCGAGAGATGAATACCGAGGCACGACATATGGAATGACCTTGCGGTACTCCTTGTACTCTTGTATGGGGATCTCAGATACAAGCTTGACAGGCTCCTTCCTCTTGTTGGTAGTCTTCTTCACGGATTTACTTGGCTGACCGGTGGCCTTGCGCTTGGGATTGCGACGAGATTCATCACGTGACCAAAACCAAGAGAGAGGAAAAGCAACACACATGAGATGCAAAAGCTCAAAACTATGTGAACGAGTGATAACCCACAACTGCAGGGGATCGAGATAGTCTTCGCGAGTAAGATAACCCAATTTATTGATTCGACTCAAGGGGAGCCAAAGAATATCCACAAGCGTTAACAGTGGAGTTGTCAGTTCCACCGCACCTGAGATACACTTACTTGCAACAAGATATTAATAGCAACTGCGATAATAGTAGTAGTGACGGTAGCAACGGTAATAGTAACAGCAAAAGTAAACAACTAGTAACCAGCAGAATTGAAACACTGTAGGCTAGGTAGATGGATGGTTGGGCGCTGCATGGATAAGACACATCATGTAATCAACTTGGGGCAAGGCACACAGAAAAGCAAAGATCATCTAGGCATAAATCAAACATCAGGCATGTATCCCACAGGTAGTTGTATGTGCTTGCGATAAGAACTTGCACAACCTCTTTTGTCCTACCATCCCACTACGAATGGGGCCAAAAGGAACTTATGGAGATTAAGGTGCTTCTGTCAAAGAGAACCGGAACAAAGCATTAACAATCAATGGATACATGGAATCCCCAAATTATAGTCCATCCCCTTTGGTGTCCCAAGCTGTCACCATTGGGATTGCCGGTTCTGGACCATAAGAGGTGCAAACAGCTCATAGATAGGATCAAGAACACAAATATATTCATGAAAACACATAGGGTTCAGATCTGAAATCATGGCACTCGGGCCCAAAGTGACAAGCATTAAGAACAAAAAGTTGAAGCAAAGATGATAAACACCAATCTAGATGATAGGCAACATGCCCCCAACAATCTGATAAACTTTTACATGATATAACTCATCCAATCCCTACCATCCCCTTTGCCTACAGCAGGGAATTACTCACACATGGACGGAGAAGTCATGGAGGGATGATGGAGGGTTTTGTCTTCGGAAGAATCCTGTCATGGAGAATAAATAGGCGAAGGGGTGCAACCAGGGGGGCACTAGGGATCTAGGCGCCCCCTGGCGCGGCCAGACCCTAGGGCGCGCCACCAGGGCGCCTGGGCCCCTGGTGGTGGCCCTGTGGCCCCACCCAGGTGTTTCCGGAAGGCTCTTCTATGCTGATTTTTTATCTGATTTTTCCCGAATTTTTGGAGCACTTTTAATATGGGGGAAAGCTGAAATGGAAAAACGGTAGAAAACAGGAACTGGCACTGGGGTGCACTGAGTTAATAAGTTAGTCCAAATATGATCAAAAGTTTATGAAAGTGTATCTAGATCATAGCAATATCACACAAAACATGCATGGAGCAAGTAGAAATTATAGATACATTTGGGACGTATGAACATCCCCAAGCTTAATTCTTGCTCGTCCTCGAGTAGGTAAATGATAACAAGCATAATTTCTGTGGTGACATGCTAACAACCATATAAGAAGTTTGAAAGTAAAGCAATCAAGGTATGTAATTCAATTCAAGTCATGACAAGCAAGAGTCTATATTAGTATTGAAAGAAGCAACATAAGAACATAAAGGTGTGATAGCTCTCGCTGTCTGTGACTCGAATGTCTCCAGATGGTGTTTGCGTGCAAGAAGGGGGATATGGGAATACGAGAGAGAAAATATGTTTGTTGAGAACTCAATCTACTAAAGTTTCACACTTGGTCTTCTTTGGAATCTTATCTTGACTCGTCCCCAGACCACTATGCAATGGATGAGTGTAAGCACGAGAGTTGACACTTAGGATGGCAAAGAGATAGATATGGTGGAGAAGGAAGAGAAAAAAGGTGTGAAAGGCTCACATCAATGAGGAAAATCATAGGCAAGAGAAGGCCAAATGAAAGATATGATGTGAGGAGTAGGGATTGCCATGCAACAGATGCACATATGAGCTAAGAAAAGCTTGTTGGGATACGGGGCAGAAAACACAAATTTTTCATACCTATGGTACCCGAACCCAAGATCTATGTTATGGCGATGTAAAGTAACGGAGGGAATCGGTGTTCATACCTTTGAAGACCGAAAAAGGGAAATGTTCTTGTGAAAGTGGATGGCGTAGACTCGGAACTATGACCTCCCTGTCGTGTAGTAGACCACCGGCGAGGATGACTCCCGGTTGACCTCCAGCGATGAATTAGCACCACAGGTGTAGTGCCTCGAAGAGATTATACACGTACGGTACAATCGATGTTCCTCCCGGGCCCCGAACCAGGAGAGCAGCGGAAGAAAGACGGATTCGGATCCCGACTCCAGCAGAGCGCCGACCTGCCTTATGGTGGAGAACTCCAGTCCAGGTGCAGACTCCAAAAAATTGGAGTCCACTTCCAGGAAGGAGAAGGAGAGAGAGAGGAATAATTGTGTGTTGGAAAAAGGGGGGGTGTACCCCCTCCTTATATAGGCCAAGGGGGTTCCATCCTCCTCCCCTCCCCCATGTGGGAGTAAACTCCCAAGGGGGGAGAGCGCCGGCCTAGGGGTGATGGGCCCCACCCTTGGCGCCAAGCCCAAGGGGGGAAACCCCCCTCCTCCCCTAATGGGCCCCATAGGCCCATATAGCCTTTTTCCAAAAATAATTATTATTTTAATATGTTTAAATATTTAATTCAGATAATTAAATAATAAAACATTAATAAAACAAATTGAACTTTATTTTTAACCATTCAAAATGTCCGGAACAACTTCCGTCCTCCTCCGGAACTATTCCGGTGATTTCTCCTATTTCACTGATTGATCCCGAAACTGTCCTATGCATCGATTGCCCTTAAGTGTAACACTCTAACGGTCCGGGAAACAGCAGACATGGTCGAGACTCTTCTCATTGACCAATGACTAGTCAGTTGTACCTGGTTACAATCCTTGACAGCCCCTGCGCTTCCATCGAATGAACTTCAATCTCTTTTTGAAACCGTTAACGATACGACGTAATCCCTTTGTGTTGTGGTACTTTGTTTGTCCGAGGTTTGATCGTCAGTATCCCACATACCATTTTCACATCTCGTTCACAACAAACAAGTTTACTCGTCCGTTCCTATTTGATGGCTTCTCGCCCCTCGTTGGTTAACCCAAGTGGAAGGTTTGAGATGTAGTGCAGCAGCAAGTTTCCCTCGGTGAAGATACCAAGGTTATCGAACCAGTAGGACTCAGGAGATACAAGTAGGTGGCAACGTCGCCAGAAATTGCTTCCTAACTAGGGTGTTGTCGTGGACCTGCACACAGCAACAAATAACTTTGCTCCCAACGAGTACAGAGGAGTTGTCAATTCCTCCGGCCTTGTCGTTTACAAAGGATCAACGCAAGAGATAAAAGGTGCAAAGGAAAGTAAAAGCTGAAAGTAAATTGAGGGTGTGAACAATAATGTGAAGATGGACCGGGGTCCCGTGATTTTCACTAGTGATGTCTCTCTCCCAAAATACGATAAAAGTGCTAGCGAGGTAAACAAATCACAGTTGGGCAATTGACAGGATTATGAAGTCACCGCAATGCTAACTATGCTGCAAAGAAAGGAAGGGCTCAAAAGCAATGGGAAGTACGCCAAGGTAAGTAGACCGAAATCCATCTGCATCTACTACGAATCATCCACCTTGAGATATCTATCCAGAACATCTCGCTGGTATTAAGTTGCGAATCCCACCCAAAGTGTAAACTCAAAGCAACAGACAACTGCATTAAAAGAACTTTGCGTAAAGTAAACAATCCTTGCACCCGCAGGTACAAGCACCATTGTTTTATCCCTGGTGGCAACAGCACATCCCCTAGTCTCATGTTTCTGTCACTCATGCTAGACATCAAGGGGCTGAACCCACAATCGAGCATAACGCTCTCTCTTGGAGTTGCAAATAAAATACTTGGCCAAAGAAAATACCGCAACGGAGAACATGCAAGAATTTACTCAAGAACAAAATAGAAAAGAGAAGAACCAAATATATTACTCATCACAATCTGAACATAGTCTCATAATCCATCAGATCCCAACAAACTCAGCATAGCAACAGAAGAAATTACATAGATGCCTCGATCATGTGAGGCAGCTCACGAGGACTCGAAAGTGGAAGCACAAAAGGGGGAGAGATAGATCACATAGCTACTGGTCACTGACCCATGGTCCAAGGGAAACTACTCACGGTACATACGGGAGGAGTCCATGGCTATGGATGGTCTCCCGGAGGGGGTAGCTTCTCCCGACAGGGTGCCGGAGCAGCTTCTCCAGGCAGCCCCGATCTTGAAACGGCGGCGGCGGAACAGAGGCGAGATTGCGAAAGAGGAGTCCCTATTAGCGGTTTCCACCTCGAGGGGTAAATATAGGCGAAGGGTGCGTCGAGGGGACCCACGAGGCAGTCAGGAAGGTCCCTGGCGCGGCCCAGGGTGGGGCCGTTGTAACAGCCCACATGTAATAACTAGCAAACACCATGTATTTTTACCTTGTCTGTTGAACTTTTAACTTGTCATGGTGGATGTTCATGATATTTCATGTGGTGATTTGAAGTTGCATTGGGATTGGAGTCCATATGCTTTGTGATCAAAGGTGATCTATGTGGTGCATTTGAATTGATGTTGAAATTGTTCTGCTCACATGTCATCTTCCCTCAACCTCATGTTTGGCATAGCCATTTCTTTTGTCTTGGAAATGATTGTCATCTTTTCAAAATCCTTTTACAACATTCAAAAACAGTAGACCTAGTTCAAGGTGAATTTGAATTCAAAAAGGGGCCACATTTTTGTTGTTGCCAAAATTGGTCAAACCAATTTTGTAAATTCCAGAAAAATGCAAGGTTCAAGACTATCAAGTTCATGGAATTTTGCACCTTGTTTTTCTTCCTCAAAAATCCCCCAAACACCCCTTTTCTATTTCTTTTAATAGGAAATGGTATTGTTTCGCCTTTGGGTGATTTTTCTCTGCATGCCAAAATGGTGCAACGATGTTTGGCTGTTCAAGTATCTTGCAAGGGGAACATAAAAATATTTAACATATTTTTTCTCCTTCTTTTCCTTTCCCTTTCTTTTTTTTTCTTTTGTCTGCTGAATTTCCAGCAGGCCAGAGCTTTTTCTTTCCTTTTCTTCTCCCAGAAGCCTGCCCGGCCAGCAGGCCCATTCCTTATCGGGCTATAGCCCGCAGCAAAGGGGTACGCAGGGGCGCGTCACCACTGCTGGATCGATCCAACGGCTGGGACTCGCCACCTTTACACCGTGGTCGGAGGGGACCCCGGCGAGGCCTCTCACAGCCGGCGGCCACGGGGGCGCCTCGACGTTGACGTGGCCGGGGAGGAGCCCCTATTTAACTGGCGTCTCCTGGAGGAACCCTACCTTCGCTCCCCCCCTTTCCAGATCTCTCCGCGGTGCTCGCCTCGCCGCGTGCCTTCCCCTGTTCCGCTCCGCCGAGAAGCTCCGGTGAGCAATTCCTGCGAGCACCGTGCCTTCCCTTGACCGTGCGCTCGCGTGAAGCTTTGTGTGGCCTCACATGTTCCCTTTTCGCCGTGCAGGTCCTCGCAGGAGGGCTGCAGTGACCCCGCAATGACGAGCTCCGCCGCGGAGGATCCTTCGTCCCCGACGACGGCGTCTTCGTCTCCTTCCCTTACGGCGAGGTTGGGACACTCAACGTGACCCACTAGGTGAGCACCTCGACGCCCTCCTCCCGTAGATGAGCGTAGCCTTCCCGTCTGCGTAGTTGTAGCTTTTCTCCCGTTTGCTTCGCCGCCGGTGTTGAAATCGCGGTCGCCGTGACCCGAGCAGTAGCAGGGCGTGTCCAGGTCGTGTCATCTTCAATCTTTTCTTCGTCAAACCAGCCCCTAACATATTTTCATATGTAATGTGGCTGGGTTCCACCTTTGTTGCACCTTCCTTGTGTCAATTTCACCGACACTACTCCGTCTCCGGAATCGATGTTTTACTTTCACGTTGTTTATCTTTCTGTTATTTGTCTTGATGATCATGCCTTGTTGACATGTTACTTACACCTAAATTAAGGCTAAGACCAAAGCCATTGTAATGTAAATAATTGCATATGAAGTTGATGACGTGTCGTCATCACCTTCATTTAAATTTGACTAGACAGGGTCACATCATGCTTATTAAATTTGAACATACCATCCTTGCCTGTGCATTGTATGCCGTTACTTACTTGTGTGCCTTTTCCTTGCCGGTACCTTACGTTAGCACCTGAGACCGCCGAGGAGACTTACGTGGAGATTTCCGACACCGAGCCTGAGGACCCTGCTGCATCTGCTTCGACGACCGATTACCCAGGCAAGGGGAAGATTTATACCATTACTCTATACCTTTCTGCCTACCTGCTTAGTTGTAGCCTAGAACGTTTGCTTGATCCTATCCACTTTGACTATGCCACCTTCAAAAAACCCGATAGCCATGATCCCCACATCCCAGCAAACCATTGTATTGCTAAGTTACCGCTGCTCAGCCATTGCTTAGTATGAGTAGGAAACTTGCTGCTTACCCTATGCTTGTTTTGGGATATCATTTTACTGAAAGAAGTTGGTTGATATTTATTATTAATGATGTTAATTATACTTGACGAAAGATGGGAGAGCAGGCTGTTCCCTCCAGGTGTTTTGTTCCATTTGAGTCACCTAGGTCCCGAGTTCCGGGTATTGTGTTTCTTGACGAGCGTGCCTAATCGTGTGTGGGATTCTATGGGGTCCCCTTCTCTTACCTAACTAGCTTCATACAACTCTAGTGGTGGCCCGAGCTGATTTACTGTTTGCAAACGTGTGTGTGCTTGGTTGGTACCCCAGCAGTTTTCGAAACAAACCGGGCCAGCGAGGACATGGTTCCTTTGTTGGTCCATCTGATCAGCTAGGATCCGGTCTCATGTGAGAATTACCGGCAATCCGGTAGAGTCCGACCCGGGAGCGTGGCTTGTTCTTGGGTTGGATGTCGACTCCCCGGGGGCCACCCGGAATTGTGCGTTGTTAGTTATCGGGACTCAGATGTTCCGGAGTTTTAGGAGTTTTCTTAGCCAAGTGGAAACCGGGCGTACAAGCGAAGCCTATGATGGGCAGTTGGTACACCCCTGCAGGGTTAAATCTTTTCGAAAAGCCGTGTCTGCGGTTATGGACGACTTGAGACCTACTCCTTGTTCATAGAGTAACATCAATTTGAATCATATTTAAAACTTGACTACCGTGTGAGTGCCTTGGTTGCTTTTCTTCGTCCAGGGGGACCGAGAGAAGATCCAGGTTGTGTTATGTTTGACGTAAGTAGGTGAATAGCAGACTTATGACGCGAGGTCACGTGTATTCTTGGATCTTACCTCTACTCTAATAGAACGATAGCCACCATAAATACTAGGGCGGAAACAACCTTTACTTTTACTTTGTCTTACCGTAGGAAGTCAGTTATCCTGTAATGATATAATCTCACCCCTGTTTTACTTTTGTGCTTTTACTGTTTTGCTTGATCGGCCGCTGCAGTGGAGTACTTTCTTGACCCGAGCTCTGGACGATACTTCGTGGAGGTGCCCCCGGAGGATGACGATGAGTTCGACCTCGTTCAGTAGATCCTACAGTTGGGCTTCGACGATCCGTGGGTGGACTCTTTATGTGCAGCCCTCTCTAGGGCAATTTGGCTTTTGACCGTACTCGGTCGTGATTGTCTTCCGCTTGTCGCATGATGTACTGTTGGGTCCACGGACCTCTGAGATGATGTAATAATTTATCCAACAGCGATGTATGCCTTGGACTTTATATTTATGTCTTAGTTAAAGTTCTTGTTCTTATACTTGTTGTTGAGAATCCGGCAGCGACACGAGTGCGAGTGTCGTGAGTCGGTGGCTCTTTATGCGCTACTAACTTGAGTGGGACGCGAAAGCAACTAACTTGAGTTAGCACCGCATCGGGGGCCTTACAACTTGGTATCAGAGAAGGACTGACTGTAGGACCCCTTACTGGCCGAAGTTGAGTCTAGAAACTATTTTGTAGTTACTAAGGAAAAATCGGAGAGTAGGAACTCTTTCTTTTTCTTCTTACCCCACCCTCCCACCCCTTTTCCGTGAGGAAGTGAAACGTTGTTTTTCTCTGCGACTTATCCCCTTTCAAAAACAAATCTAGGTTCTCGTTTACATGAGGCTCCGATTCCTCTATAATTTTTTGCTAGCGACGAGATGTGTTAGCGTCTTTGAGACCACTGAGCCGCCACTTGGGGTTGACTGCTCTACCTCGCTTACGGCGTACCCCAGGTGAAACGTCCATACAGCATTGGCGGGCATCCTATGGTAATATGGATGTGGTGTCTTTTCCCCTATGGAAGACCGTGATGGCGGGCCGCTCAGGGCAGATGTCTCATTGTTCAGGTTTCCAACCGCTCGTATATATTGTTGTGTGCTCGCTAGCAGATTATTATCTTGGATTCGGATGATCTTGGTTTGGGGATTCCAGTAGCACCTAGCTTTCGACTTTCCGGGTTAACCTTGGTGGAATTTCACCCTTCCGCTTTCTCATACCTCGTGAGGAAGTTTTGTTGACAATATTGTTTATCTTCTGGTTACATCAATGTTTCGATCGTGTTCTCACAAGTGTTCCTGTAAACAGGATGCCAAGAGCGAACATGCCGCCGCCAGAGAACCCTATCCTTGGAGAGGCTGTGGCCGCAGTGGCTCAGGGCACAGCTGCGATCCTACAGATGCTGCAGAACCAGACTGCCCAGAGGAATGATCGACCACAGTACACCACACTGCAGCAGTTCCTCGCGATCAACCCCCCCCCCCCCCCCAGGTTCTCCGAGGCTCGAGACCCGCTGAAGGCGGATGACTAGATCGCAGAGATCAAGAAGCACTTCAATGCTAACACCGTCAGACCCGTCGACTACGTCACCTTCGCCTCCTTCCAGCTTCAGGGTGCAGCAGCCAGCTGGTATGATACCTACAAGGCCAACAAGGGCGATGTTGTCATCACGTGGGAAGACTTCGTCGATGACTTCAGAGCAGCGCATATTCCAAGTGGTCTGATGGACAGGAAGCGTGAGGAGTTCTTGGCTCTGAGACAGGGTGACAGGTCAGCTCAGGAGTACAACCTGGCCTTCGTCACGCTCGCCAGGTACGCTCCAGAGGAGGTCAGCACAGAGGCTAAGAAGATTGCGAGGTTCCGTGGAGGTCTCAGCACAGATATCAAGTACGCGCTCACTCAGTGCATTCCCACGCTGTTCTCACAGTTCGTGGATCAGGCTATCCGCCAGGAGTCAGCCAGAGCAGAGTGGGATGCAGACAGGAAGCGCCAGCGTGAGCACAGTTCCGCGGTGATGATCCACAAGAAGGCAAAGACTTGGCTTGCAGAGGCACCACCACAGAGACAGCAGTACCAGCAGAGGGGGGCAGTTGTCCGCACTTTTTTCACCCTCCCGTCCCAGTTCAGCAGGGGGATCGCTCTACACCACCACACGCGAGGACACCCAAGCCGCAGCAGCAGCCCAGGCCGGGCGTGATCTTCTACAAGTGTAGAGAGCCAGGGCACACGTCTCCCAACTGCACCGATCCGCGCTTTGCTCGGCTTCCACCGCCTCCACCTCGCTCTACTCCGAGCACCGTGATGGTGAAGGCACAGCCACGTGCACTTCGGGTGGACAACGTGATGCTCACAGATGCTCAGACGTCTTCAAAGATCGTTCTTGGTAGGTTGCTTGTGTGCTCAGTCCCCGCGACAGTGTTGTTCGATTCCGTAGCAACTCACTCTTTTATCTCCCAGTCTTTTGCAACAATGATTGATCTTCCAAGAGACCAGCTCCCGAGGGTACTCTCAGTTGTTACTCCTGGTTCCAAATTCACTTCTTCCTGGTTAGTTCCCGATGTAGAGATCCGTATTCAGGGAGTTCCCTTTTCAGCATCCTTGATTGTCTTGCCTCGTTCCGACATTGATGTCATTTTGGGCATGGATTGGCTTGTGCAACACAAGGGCAATATTGATTGTCCGACCAGATCAGTGAAGTTGACACATGATTCAGGTGCAGAGGTCTTGTACACTTGTGGCTCTATGTCAGGACCATCACAGTTGTACGCGTTGAACGCAGGAGTTGCGCCTTTGCTCGAAGAGGTCAGAGTTGTCTGCGAGTTTCCAGACGTCTTTCCGGAGGAGTTGCCAGGAATTCCCCCAGTTCGAGCTATTGAGTTCGTTATTGAGCTAGATCCTGGTACCCAGCCGATTTCTCGGCATCCGTACAAGATGTGTTCGAAGGAGTTGATCGAGCTCAAGAAGCAGTTGACAGAGGTGGAAGCAGGCAGTTTTATCCGCGCGAGCACTTCCCCTTGGGGTGCACCAGCTTTGTTTGTCCAGAAGAAGGATGGGACTAGCCGCTTGGTCCAGGACTATCGCGGTATCAACAAGAAGACCATCAAGAACAAGTACCCTTTACTCCGCATAAATGATCTGTTTGAGCAGTTAAATGGGGCTAAGGTGTTTTCAAAGCTTGACTTGAGGATGGGGTATCACCAAATCCGTGTTCGTGAAGAGGATATTCCCAAGACCGCATTCAGCACACGTTATGGGTTGTACGAGTTCACGGTCTTGACTTTTTGGTTCTCAAATGCCCCTCCGACATTCATGAGAGCTATGAACTATTTGTACCAAGATTGGCTTGATGTGTTTGTGATCCTCTACCTCGACGACATTCTTGTCTATTCCAAGTCAGAGGCCGAGCATGAGGAACATTTGCGCTTGGTGCTGCAGAAGTTGAGAGAGCACCGGTATTACGCCAAGTTCTCCAAGTGTGAGTTTTGGCTGGACAAGGTCAATTTTCTGGGCCATGTCATCTCCGCTGAGGGAATTCCGGTTGATCCAGAGCGAGTCCGCACTATTCAAGAGTGGGCTCCGCCGAAGAATGTGAAGCAGCTAAGGAGTTTTCTCGGCCTCGCCAGTTATTGCAGGAGGTTTGTGCAGAATTTCTCCAAAATAGCCAAGCCAATGACTGAATTGTTGTGCAAGGAAAAGCGGTACACTTGGTCACCAGCTTGCCAGTCAGCCTTCGAGGAGTTGAAGAAGCTGACCACAGCTCCAATTCTCACGCCGCCAGATGAGTCACAGCCTTTTCAGGTGTTTTGTGATGCCTCTTTGCAAGGTCTGGGCGGAGTTTTGATGCAAGGCAGAAATATTGTGGCTTATATCTCACGGCAGTTGAAGACAAGTGAGAGGAATTATCCCACGCACGACTTGGAGCTTGCAGCAGTTGTGCACGCTTTAGTCACTTGGCGACACCTCCTCTTAGGGAGGAAGGTGGATGTGTTCACGGACCACAAGAGTCTGAAGTACTTGTTCACTCAGCCAAATCTGAACTTGAGGCAAAGAAGATGGCTTGAAACAATTACTGAGTACACAGTTGATATTCAGTACACGCCTGGGAAGGCGAATGTCATAGCTGATGCGCTGAGCCGCAAGGGCGATTGCAATAATATCCAGGTGCAGAAGATCCACCCTGATTTGTGTGAGTCCTTTCGAAGGCTCAATCTCGAGCTTGTTCCAGCAGGCTATCTTGCCAACCTTGTGGTAGAGCCCACTATCAATGAGAAGATTCGTGAAGCTCAGTCTGGCAGCTCAATGATTCAGAAGATCAAACAGGGTATTGCCGCCTCAGTTCCAAAGTACGGTTGCTTTTCAGTGCATAATCACAGCACCGTGTTGTTCGAAGAGCAAGTTGTTTTTCCCAAGGAGGGAGATCTCAGAGAGGTCATCATGAAGGAAGCCCATGATTCCAAGCTATCAATTCATCCTGGCAGTACGAAGATGTATCAAGATCTCAAGCAAAGCTTTTGGTGGACTCGTATGAAGCGGGATGTTGCCCGTTACGTGTCTCAGTGTGATGTGTGCAGGAGAGTGAAGGCACAACACCAGAAACCTGCAGGGTTGCTTCAGCCACTTGAGATTCCGGAGTGGAAATGGTATCACATAGAGATGGATTTCATCACAGGCTTTCCTTTGTCGCAGAAGAAGAACAATGCCATCTTTGTTGTCATTGACAATCTTTCCAAAGTTGCCCATTTCTTCCCAGTAAAGGACTCCATTTCAGCAGCTCAGTTGGCGGATTTGTACACCGCAAGAGTTGTATCCTTGCATGGCATTCCCAAGAAGATCAGTTCTGATAGAGGCAGCCTTTTCACCTCTAAGTTCTGGCAGGCCTTTCAAAAGGCGATTGGTACGACAGTGTTGTTCAGTACCGCTTATCACCCTCAGACAAGTGGGCAAGTCGAGCGCGTGAACCAAATCCTCGAGGACATGCTTCGGGCATGTGTCATCTCGTTTGGCATGAAGTGGGAAGAGTGCTTGCCGTATGCTGAGTTCTCTTACAACAACAGCTATCAGGCAAGTCTGCAGGCAGCGCCGTTTGAAGTATTGTATGGCCGCAAGTGCAGGACACCTTTGAACTGGTCTGAGACAGGTGAGAGGCAGCTGTTCGGTCCAGATGTGATCCAAGAGGCAGAGGACAGAGTGAAGATTGTCCGAGAGCACCTAAAGGCAGCACAATCTAGGCAGAAGGCCTATTATGACAAAATGCACCGTGTTGTAGCATTTCAGGTTGGTGATTGGGCGTACCTGAGAGTGTCTCCATATAGGGGAACTCACTGCTTTGGCATCAAAGGAAAGCTCGCTCCAAGATTTGTCGGGCCTTTCCGCATCCTTGAGACTAGAGGACCTCTTGCCTTTCGGCTCGAGCTTCCAGAGAGTCTGTCCATGGTGGATGACGTGTTCCATGTGTCCCAGCTAAAGCAGTGCTTCAAGCAGCCAGAGCAGGCTGTTGACTTGGGCGAGATCCAGCTGAGTGCAGACCTTTCCTACTCAGAGCGTCCAGTCCGTGTTCTTGAGACGTCCGAGCGCAAGACGCGCAACAAGACCGTCAAGTTCATGAAAGTTCAGTGGGCACATCATTCAGAGAAGGAAGCAACGTGGGAGCGCGAAGATCATCTCCGTTCTGAGTATCCTGACTTGTTTCAGGCTTAGATCTCGGGACGAGATCCTGTGTTGGTGGGGGAGTGCTGTAACAGCCCACATGTAATAACTAGCAAACACCATGTATTTTTACCTTGTCTGTTGAACTTGTAACTTGTCATGGTGGATGTTCATGATACTTCATGTGGTGATTTGAAGTTGCATTGGGATTGGAGTCCATATGCTTTGTGATCAAAGGTGATCTATGTGGTGCATTTGAATTGATGTTGAAATTGTTCTGCTCACATGTCATCTTCCCTCAACCTCATGTTTGGCATAGCCATTTCTTTTGTCTTGGCAATGCTTGTCATCCTTTCAAAATCCTTTTACAACATTCAAAAACAGTAGCCCTAGTTCAAGGTGAATTTGAATTCAAAAAGGGGCCACATTTTTGTTGTTGCCAAAATTGGTCAAACCAATTTTGTAAATTCCAGAAAAATGCAAGGTTCAAGAATATCAAGTTCATGGAATTTTGCACCTTGTTTTTCTTCCTCAAAAATCCCCCAAACACCCCTTTTCTATTTCTTTTAATAGGAAATGGTACTGTTTTGCCTTTGGGTGATTTTTCTCTGCATGCCAAAATGGTGCAACCATTTTTGGCTGTTCAAGTATCTTGCAAGGGGAATATAAAAATATTTAACATATTTTTTCTCCTTCTTTTCCTTTCCCTTTCTTTTTTTTTCTTTTGTCTTCTGAATTTCCAGCAGGCCAGCGCTTTTTCTTTCCTTTTCTTCTCCCAGAAGCCTGCCCGGCCAGCAGGCCCATTCCTTATCGGGCTATAGCCCGCAGTGAAGGGGTACGCAGGGGGGCGTCACCACCGCTGGATTGATCCAACGGCTGGGACTCGCCACCTTTACACCGTGGTCGGAGGGGACCCCGGCGAGACCTCTCACAGCCGGCGGCCACGGGGGCGCCTCGACGTTGACGTGGCCAGGGAGGAGCCCCTATTTAACTGGCGTCTCTGAGAGGAACCCTAGCTTCGCTCCCCTCCTTTCCAGATCTCGCCGCGGCGCTCGCCTCGCCGCATGCCTTCCCCTGTTCCGCTCCGCCGAGAAGCTCCGGTGAGCAATTCCGGCGAGCACCATGCCTTCCCTTGACCGTGCGCTCGCATGAAGCTTTGCGTGGCCTCACATGTTGCCTTTTCGCCGTGCAGGTCCTCGTAGGAGGGCTGCAGTGACCCCGCAACGACGAGCTCCGCCGCGGAGGATCCTTCGTCCCCGACGACGGTGTCTTCATCTCCTTCCCTTACGACGAGGTTGGGACACTCAACGTGACCCACTAGGTGAGCACCTCGACGCCCTCCTCCCGTAGATGAGCGTAGCCTTCCCGTCCGCGTAGTTGTAGCTTTTCTGCCGTTTGCTTCGCCGCCGGTGTTGAAATCGTGGTCGCCGTGACCCGAGCAGTAGCAGGGCGTGTCCAGGTCGTGTCCAGAGCGCGTACAGGTCGCGTCTTTGCCGTAGCAGCGTGTGTGCGCAAGGCGAAGGAGTTGCGCGTGTCTGAACCGAGCGGGTGCTGCGTGTTTTGTCAGAACCACCGTAGTTTCAGGCGAGCCTGGCCTCCCCTCCGGTGAGGTTCAAGTCGGAGCTAGGGCACCCACGTGTTCGTGGTGCTGCCCTCTTCCATTTGCTGCCGGTGCCATGGCCGGAGACGGGGTGTGTGCGACGCCCGCGTCCTTGGAAGATGGCCGCGCCGCCGTGCGTCTGAAGGTGCAGAGGAGGGTTCGTCGACGTGCTGTTCCCGGCAGGTTTCCGGCGAGGAGAGGTGTGGAGCCTGGCCCTGGAGTGGTCCCGTGCGTAGCAGGTGGTGCCCTCTCGCGTTTGGCTGTGACGTTGTGGCTGGAGGTGACCGGAGAGCGAGGGGAGCCTCGCCGGAGTTCGAGCGCGCGTTGAGTTTCAGAAAAGGCCCTGTTTTTCTTCAGAGATGAACAGTAGGGGGAGGAATAGTTCACCTTGCTGCGTTGCTGTTTCTGTTCAGAAAACGAACAGCAGCGCAGTGGCAAGGGGGTGCAGTGGTGATGGGCACGGCCTGGGTTCGAATCCCAGCCGGCGCACCCCCCTTTTTCCTTTTTGTTTAGCTCACCTGGGCCAGAGAGGAGGAGCTGGGCCTCTTTGCCCGAAACCAGCCCATGAGGGTCTGGGCTCCCTCTTTTCTTTTTCTTTCTTTTCCTTTTCCTTTTTCTTTTGTTTTCTTTTCTGTTTTAATTCAAATTTTAATTTGAATTCAAATTCAAATTGGGTTTTGGCTACAACTTCATCTAGGGGCATCCCATATAAGTTTTTGGGGTAGCTTGAACCACTGATCATCATGGTGATGGTGAATTTGCACTTTGCCTTTTCAAAAAATTGGTGATGGTGGTAAATATGCAAATAAGCCCCTCCTTTTCTTTGTTTTTGTCAAGTGTTTCCCAAATTCAAAATGGCCATGCCATATAGGACTTTGGCGTAGATTTGCAGGGATTGCAATGGTGATGTCCATGTGGGGTTTTGTGTAACTCCTTGGACAAGGTGTGAATCATCTGACCATGCAAATCTGTTATCCTGTCTTGTTTTTCTGTCAACTTCTGTGCATGTTGATTTCTGATCATCTGATCACTCCAACGTCTTCATGTCATCTTCAATATTTTCTTCGACAAACCAGCCCCTAACATATTTTCATATGTAATGTGGCTGAGTTCCACCTTTGTTGCACCTTCCTTGTGTCAATTTCACCGACACTACTCCGTCTCCGGAATCGATGTTTTACTTTCACGTTGTTTATCTTTCTGTTATTTGTCTTGATGATCATGCCATGTTGACATGTTACTTACACCTAAATTAAGGCTAAGACCAAAGCCATTCTAATGTAAATAATTGCATATGAAGTTGATGACGTGTCGTCATCACCTTCTTTTAAATTTGACTAGACAGGGTCACATCATGCTTATTAAATTTGAACATACCATCCTTGCCTGTGCATTGTACGCCGTTACTTACTTGTGTGCCTTTTCCTTGCCGGTACCTTACATTAGCACCTGAGACCGCCGAGGAGACTTACGTGGAGATTTCCGACACCGAGCCCGAGGACCCTGCTGCGTCTGCTTCGACGACCGATTACCCAGGAAAGGGGAAGATTTATACCATTACTTGATACCTTTATTCCTACCTTCTTAGCTATAACCTAGAACGTGTGCTTTATCCTATCCACTTTGACTATGCCACCTTCAAAAAACCCGATAGCCATGATCCCCACGTCCCAGCAAACCATTGTATTGCTAAGTTACCGCTGCTCAGCCATTTCTTAGTATGAGTAGGAAAACTTGCTTCTTACCCTATGCTTGTTTTGGGATATCATGTTACTTAAAGAAGTTGGTTGATATTTATTATTAAGGGACAATTACATTTTTGCCCCTAGTTCTGCCGGCCCGTGGGTTTTGCCCTTACTTTTCGGCTCTGCTCAGTTTTGCCCTTAAATTTGTCTCTGAGGTCATCCGAACGCCCTTTGACCGTTTGACCAATACTTTGAAAATGTATAACAAATTCATATGAACTCAGAAAAATGCAAATAAGATATCAAAATGTTTAAAAAAGCATTACCTGTAAGTGCATGTTATTAGCATTCACGAACAAAATAATATTTAAAATACTTGAGGTTATTAATGTTATTAACATTATTAAACATTAAAGGGTATCAACAATACATTTTCATGATTAAAAATGACATACGAATGTAGGTGATGTCTTCTGAACATTCTGATATCTTATTTGCATTTTTCTGGGTATATATGAAGTTGTTATGCATTTTCAAATGACTTTGACCATTAATTTTAAAATTCATAACAAGTTCATGTGAATTCAAAAAATCTCAAATAAGATATCAGAATGGTCAGCAGACATCACCTAAACTTGCATGCCGTTTTTATTCATGATTTTTTTATTGTTTACACATTTTTATTTTTAATAATGTTAAGAACGTTAGTAACCTTGGGTAGGTTAACAATTAATATTTTCATATGTGCAAATGATACACACATAAAGGAAATGTTTTTCTGAATAATTAAATATCTTATTTGCATTTTTCTAAGTTCATATGAATTTGTTATACATTTTCAAAGTATTGGTCAAACGGTCAAAGGGCGTTCGGATGACCCGAGGGACAAATCTAAGGGCAAAACTGAGCAGAGCCGAAAAGTAAGGGCAAAACCCACGGGCTGGCAAAACTAGGGGCAAAAATGCAATTGTCCCTATTATTAATGATGTTAATTATACTTGACGAAAGATGGGAGACCAGGCTGTTCCCGCCAGGTGTTTTGTTCCATTTGAGTCACCTAGGTCCCGATTTCCGGGTATTGTGTTTCTTGACGAGCGTGCCTAATCGTGTGTGGGATTCTATGGGGTCCCCTTGTCTTACCTACCTAGCTTCATACAACTCTAGTGGTGGCCCGAGCTGATTTACTGTTTGCAAACGTGTGTGTGCTTGGTTGGTACCCCAGCATTTTTCGAAACAAACCGGGCCAGCGAGGACATGGTTCCTTTGTTGGTCCATCTGATCAGCTAGGACCCGGTCTCATGTGAGAATTACCGGCAATCTGACTTGCGTCATACGGTAGAGTCCGACCCAGGAGCGTGGCTTGTTCTTGGGTTGGGTGTCGACTCCCCGGGGGCCACCCGGAATTGTGCGTTGTTAGTTAGAGGGACTCTGACGTTCCGGAGTTTCAGGCGTTTACTTAGCCAAGTGGAAACCGGGCGTACATGCAAAGCCTATGATGGGTAGTTGGTACACCCCTGCAGGGTTAAATCTTTTCGAAAAGCCGTGTCCGCGGTTATGGAGGACTTGAGACCTACTCCTTGTTCATAGGGTAACATCAATTTGAATCATATTTAAAACTTTCCTACCGTGTGAGTGCCTTGGTTGCTTTTCTTCGTCCAGGGGGACCGAGAGAAGATCCAGGTTGTGTTATGTTTGACGTAAGTAGGTGAATAGCAGACTTATGATGCGAGGTCACGTGTATTCTTGGATCTTACCTCTACTCTAATAGAACGATAGCCACCATAAATGCTAGTGCGGCAGCAACCTTTACTTTTACTTTGTCTTACCGTAGGAAGTCAGTTATCCTGTAATGATATAATCTCACCCCTGTTTTACTTTTGTGCTTTTACTGTTTTGCCTTATCGGCCGCTGCAGTGGAGTACTTTCTTGACCCGAGATCGGGACGATACTTCGTGGAGGTGCCCCGGGAGGATGACGATGAGTTCGACCTCGTTCAGTAGATCCTACAGTTGGGCTTCGACGATCCATGGGTGGACTCTTTATGTGCAGCCCTCTCTAGGGCAATTTGGCTTTTGACCGTACTCGGTCGTGATTGTCTTCCGCTTGTCGCATGATGTACTGTTGGGTCCACGGACCTCTGAGATGATGTAATAATTTATCCAACGGCAATGTATGCCTTGGACTTTATATTTATGTCTTAGTTAAAGTTCTTGTTCTTATACTTGTTGTTGAGAATCCGGCAGCGACACGAGTGCGAGTGTCGTGAGTCGGTGGCTCTTTATGCGCTACTAACTTGAGTGGGACGCGAAAGCAACTAACTTGAGTTAGCACCGCATCGGGGGCCTTTCAACTTGGTATCAGAGCAGGACTACTGTAAGACCCCTTACTGGCCGAAGTTGAGTCTAGAAACTATTTTGTATTTACTAAGGAAAAATCGGAGAGTAGGAACTCTTTCTTTTTCTTCTTACCCCACCCTCCCACCCCTTTTCTGTGAGGAAGTGAAACGTTGTTTTTCTCTGCAACTTATCCCCTTTAAAAAACAAATCTAGGTTCTCGTTTACATAAGGCTCCGATTCCTCTATAATTTTTTGCTAGAAATTTCTTGGTGATTCCGGAAGCTTCTGTTGTGCTGATTTTTTATATATTTTTCCCGGAATTTTTGGAGCACTTTTAATGGACGGAAAACCTAAAATACAAAAACAGCAGAAAACAGAAACTGGCAACTGGGTGCACTGAGTTAATAGGTTAGTCCAAATAGGTTCAAAAGTGTATAAAAGTTCAAGCAAAACATGGCAAAGTCACACAAAACATGCATGGAGCAAGCAGAAATTATAGATACGTTTGGGACGTATCACTATTGCATCTCCCGTGACCTAGTCACCTGCTTGCAAGCTATTGATGCAATATCACCGAGTGGGCCCAGAGTACTTGTCCTGTTACAAGGACTGAAAAATCCCGCTCTGATCTATTAACATACTCATCAACCAAGTATTTCAGAATACCCAAAGTGCACCGTTATAGCCAACATATTTCAGTCAGGCGGTGGGATACAAATCAAAGTCTCCTCATAGATGACAATTACGTATGATCATTACGGTCTAAGGACTAAGCCATACGTTACAAAGTCATCGCAACGTTGAACTATGTGACTCGATTACATTGCAATACTTTAGGTGGGTGTATGTCCATCACATCATTCCCCTAATGACATGACCTCATTGTCAATGGACTTAAGTGTCGCCATGATCAGGAAAGCTTGATCAATCAATTGCCCAATGAGATAGTTTACCCGAGTTAAACTACGGACCTATGTTTTATACTACACCTGTATTAGTATTTCCAAGTAATACAGTTATAGCACAGTATAAAACGTATTATGAACAAAACGGATATGTGACAAATATCTTTATTAATTTGTCTCTAGGGCACATATCCAACAGTCTCCCACTTGCACTAGAGTACAAATTACACTAGTTTACATCAAGTATGTATCTAATACCAATAGTCTCTCGGTGTTCTTCAAACTTGCCCTGTGGAAGAGGTTTAGTCATCGGGTCTGCTGCGTTGAGATCCGTATGTATCTTGTGAATCCTAGTGTGTCCATCCCGGACGTAGTCTCGCGTCACATGGAACTTTCAGAGAATGTGCTTGGTTGTAGAGTGAGTTCTTGGCTCCTTCGTGTTAGCAATGCACCCGTGTTGTCGCAGAAGATTACCACGGGGTTAGTGCATCTGGGAAAGACGCCAAGCTCAATCACAAATTTCTTCAGCCACAGCGCCTTGTTTGACGCTTCGCAAGCGGCAATATACTCCGATTCGATTGTAGATTGGGCGACGACTGACTGTTTGCCGCTCCTCCAACTAATTTCTCCACCGTTCAACATGAAAACATATCCCGTCTGGGATTTCGAATCATCTAGGTCTGAGCCGAGGCTTGCGTCAACGTAAACCTTTACGGTGAGCTCCTCATCAACTCCTCCATAAACGAGAAAGAGATCCTTTGTTCTTCTCAAGTACTTTAGGATGTTCTTTACTGCGGTCCAGTGAGCCATTCCTGGATTACTCTGGTAGCGATTAGTCATACTAATAGCCAACGCTAAATCCGGCCGGGTACATAACATAGCATACATGAGAGAACCTATGGCTGGGGCATAGGGTTTTGAGGACATTTCCTCCTTCTGTTTTGTTGTGGTCGGGCACTGAGTCACGCTTAACTTGACACCTTTTATAACTGGCAAGAGGCCTCTCTTGGAGTGATCCATACTGAACCTTTTCAATATCTTGTCAATATAAGTGCTCTGACTCAAAGCCAATAGTCGATTAGGTCTATCTCTATAGACCTTAATCCCCAATATGTACGCAGCTTCACCAAGGTCCTTCATGGAAAATTCTCCATTCAGATATTCCTTCACTTCTCCTAAGAATTTCTTATCGTTCCCTATTAGCAATATGGCATCTACATATAACACAAGGAATGCTACAGAGCACCCACTCAGTTTCTTATAGACGCAGAACTCTTCGACGTTTTGGACAAATCCAAAAGCTTTAATAACCTCATCAAATCGAAGATTCCAGCTCCGAGATGCTTGCTTCAACCCATAGATGGACCGTTGAAGCTTGCACACCTTACCAGCATTCCTTGGATCGATAAACCCCTCTGGTTGCATCATATACAACTCTTCCTCAATTAGGCTTGGGCGTTCGGTAGAAACCAAAATTTCGGTTTCTGCTATTTGGTTTAGAGATGTGGAAACCAAATTTAGCACTGAAATTCAGCTAACCAAATATTTGGTTAACCGAATTTTCGGTTCGGTTTTTGGTTTTAACCGGACTATGTACTATATATAGAAGATGCACTTTGAGGCACTCATGCACCTATAATTTAGGCAGTTTCTGGATTTCTCTATCAATCAAAGCATTGGACGTGCGGCTTAACAAAAGTAATGAAACTGGGAACTGTAGACAAGGTTTGTACGTGTGCAGGGATCAAAGTTGCAATGCCATTGAGTGAATGAATTCCTGAACATGTATAGTTATGAAAAACGAAGCAAAGTTGCTCTGCTCGGAGTCCCATGGCAGCCAGAAATAGGGGATCCAACAAGGAAGAATGAACGGAGCGACCTGGAAGGAGCGCGTTCGTGTGCCGCTATGCTGCACGGCGACGGGCGACAGCGGCGTCGGGTCTCAACTCTTAGATTGACAGATGGTGGCGGCGGCATCGAAGGGCACGACAACACCAGCGTCGGAGGGCATGGCAATAGCGGCGTCAGGGGGCACGACAACGGCGGCGGCGTGAGGCACGACTAGGCGGCACGGCGACGGCGGCGTCTCAGCCTCAGATGGCGGCAGCCGGCAGCGGCTAAGTAGGGCAGGGACCAGGCTTAGGCGTGAGGCCGTGAGCGAGAGGGTGGGGGACGTGGGTACATGGACATGGACGTGGGGTGTTGCCTGCATCTCACCGTCTCAGCCTCTCAGGTGGGTGGGCCGTGGGCTACTCGGCTGGCCGGCTGGGATATAGTTTCCGTAATTCGGTTAATTGTGAAAAATACCGAACCGACTGAATTTTGTTCTGTTAGTAGTTTACCTAACCGAATTTTTTTATACACAGTAAAAAAACCGAAAATTTGGTTTATTCGGCTTCGGTTTCGGTTCAGTTTTCGGTTGGTCGGTTTTTATGCCCAGGCCTATCCTCAATGTTGCCATTTAGGAATGCATTTTTCACATCCATCTGCCATATCTCGTAATCATGATATAGAGCTATTTCTAGTAGGATCCGAATAGACTTTATCATCGCTACAGGAGAGAACGTCTCCTCGTAGTCAACTCCTTGAATTTGTCGGAACCCCTTCACGATAAGTCGAGCTTTGTAGACAGATACATTTCCGTCTGCGTCAGTCTTTTTCTTGAAAATCCATTTATTCTCGACGGCCTTGCGGTCCTCGGGAATATCCACCAAAGTCCAAACTTTGTTGGTGTACATGGAGTCTATTTCGGATTTTATGGCTTCAAGCCATTTCTCGGACTCGGTCCCTCCATTGCTTCTTTGTAACTCGTAGGTTCATCTGACTCATCAGCCGAGATTGCATTCACAAGCTGTCCGTAAAACTCAGTAGCTTGACGGACTCTTGATGACCTACGGTGCATAATAGGTTCCTCTTCATTCTCATCATGATCATCATGTATGTCATGATCGTTATGAATGTCGTTCTGGCCATTTTCTTCAGTTCCCACTATGGAAGAAGGTTCCAGAACAATTTCTGTGGTCGTTTCTTCCAATTGGAGTGATTGGTCAGTCACTTCATCGAGGTCTATTTTCCTCCCACTCAACTCTTTCGAGAGAAACTCTTTCTCAAGAAAGTTTCCAATCTTGGCAACAAACGTTTTGCTCTCAGACTGATTGTAGAAGGTGTATCCACAAGTTTCCTTGGGATAGCCCACAAAGATGCACTTATCCGCCTTGGATTCAAGTTTGTCAGGCTGTAGTTTCCTAACATAAGCCTCACAACCCCAAATCTTTAGGTGAGACAACTTAGGTTTCGTGCCATGCCATTCTTCAAATGGTGTTGTATTTACGGATTTGGATGGTGCCCTATTAAGAATGTAAGCGGAAGTTTCTAATGCATACCCCCAGAATGACACAGGCAAATCAGTATGAGACATCATCGATCGTACGCTATCCAATAGGGTTCGATTAGGTTGTTCAGCCACACCGTTTCTCTGAGGTGTGCCTGTCGGCGTAAGCTGTGGTACTATGCCACAAGACTTTAGATGATTGCCAAACTCGTGACTTAAATACTCGCCACCTCGATCCGATCGAAGGTGCTTGATTTTCTTTCCGAGTTGATTCTCGACCTCATTCTGAAATTCCTTGAAGCTTTCAAAGGTTTCAGACTTATGCTTCATCAAGTAAATATACCCATATCTACTCAAGTCATCAGTAAAGGTCACGAAGTAACGAAGACCATTGCGTGTGGGGACGTTCAGGGGTCCACATACATCTGTATGTATGATCCACAATAAGTCATTTGCACGCTCCATTATCCCATTGAATGGATTCCTTGTCATTTTGCCCATGAGGCATGGTTCACATGTATCAAGGGATCCAAAATCCAATGAATCAAGAAGTCCATCCTTATGGAGCCTCTCCATGCGCTATATACCAATATGACCAAGTCGGCAATGCCACATCATCATGTGCTCTTCATCATTACTCTTTAATCTTTTGGCCTCTATATTGTTAATGTGACACACGTCACCATCGAGATCAAGTACGAATAAACCACGTTGCTCCTGCGCGTGAACATAAAACACTTCATCCTTATAAATGGAACAACCAATTGTATCAGACTTAAAAGAATAGTGGTCTCGCTTCAAGCAAGAGCCACTAACGATGTTCACACCCAATGCGGGTACATAGTAGCATTTATTTGGAACCAAAACTAATCCCGAAGGGAGACTAAGATGCTTCGTGCCGACCACCAACACATCAATTTGACAGCCATTCCCCACGCGCATCGTCACTTCATCTTTCAGCAAGCGTCTCTTATTCCTTAGTCCCTGAACGGAATTAGAAATATGAGCGACAGATCCTGTATCAAGTATCCAGGATGTGTTCCCGGCGCTTGTCAAGAAAATATCAACAATATGTATATCAAATATACCTTCGTCTCTCTTGGCGACCTTGCCAGCCTTCTTGTCCTTTAGGTACTTGGGGCAGTTGCGTTTCCAGTAACCTTCACCCTTGCAGTTGAAGACTCAACTCCGGGTTTGGGCTTAGGTGCCTTGGGAGGAACGACAACTGACTTGCCATCCCTTTTGGTGCCACATCTCTTAGCCTTCTCCCGCCTGCTTGACTTCTTAAACTCAGTGGTCTTGTTGACCATGAATACAGCATGCTCCTTCTTGATCTCAACCTCAGCACTCTTCAGCATGGCGAACAACTCAGAAGGGGTTTTGGTCATCCCCTGCATGTTGTAGTTCAGCACAAAGCCTTTGTAGCTAGGGGGAAGCGACTGCAACACCCTATCAACAGCAAGTTCATCTGGAATCTGACATTCCAGAGCATTCAAGCGTTGAACGTAGCCAGACATCTTGACCACGTACTCACTCATGCTGCGTGCTCGTCCATCTTTGCTGAGAAGAAAGGCTTCAGAAGCCTCATACTGTTCAGCCCTGGCTTGAGGTGCAAAGACCGCCTTGAGGTCGGTGATAATCTCATATGCACCCATCCTCTCAAAGCATTTCTGTAGCTCAGCCTCCATGGAGTAGAGCATGCCACTCTGGACAAGTTTGTAATCATCAGTCTTGGAGAGATAGACATTCTTCTCATTTTGACTGGCATCATCTGCTGGTGCGTCACCTAACGCGCCCTCTAGTACGTATGCCATTTTGAGGGGAACGAGGAGAATCCTCAGGGTGCAGAACCAGTTGGTGAAGTTTGACCCATCAATTTTCAGTTTGTCTTTCTCTAGGAACGATCCTAAGTTGAACGAGGGGTGTGGTGCTGCCATCTACAAATTTGATTCACAAGGATACATATTTAGACTTTTGTTCATAATGTGGAGTTTTCAATTTAATCTTCAAAATTCTAGAAAGCTCCCACTTAGATAAGCACCTCTCAATTTAACTAAGTGATTACACAATCCCAGACCCCATACCTCCCCCGGTCATCACGGCCATCAGTATGCGACACAGGTAGGCCTCTAAGCCAATCACATCAGGTATGTGACTCGTGCTCGATCTTTCGATCTACTGTGTTCCAGGCCCGCATCTACATGCGTCAAGAATGCCAATCGAACCTTGATGTTAGCTGTTCAGCAAGGCCATATCTGCATATGCCAGGCTTACCGAACCCAACCTCATGCGAAAGTCGTTTAATATGTGTGACACCCGGTATGTACGGAATGTCGGCCATATGGGAGAACCTTCCAGGCGGTGCCCACCAAGGGAGAACAATGTTGGTATTGTGAGAGATGGTCCTATTTGTGCTATCGTCGTCATATCTAGCTTACTAGCATAAACAGGAAGTAAAACTGTAAATCATTCAAACTATGATCCCCCTTCATGCAAAGCAAAGTCAAACGCCTTTCTACTTTAGCTTATGCAAGTTTTACGTGGATGCTAGGGGTTTCGAGAGAGAGAACCGTTTCTATCCTGCGAAAAACATGCCATAACACTGTCTCCCATCCGTCTCTATTACACCCCTGTCGGGGCCCTCCATTGCAAACATCTTCGCATCGCTAATGCAGAGAAACAGACACCCCCCCAGCCACTTTATATGGTACAAGCCATATCTCAAGTGTGGAACCAGTCTCGCGTAAACGCGAAAGGCCAGTCAGGGGGCGCTTCATCAAACATTGCCGCAAAGCTAAATGAGTACACGTGGGAGGGTAACGAATGAAGATTCGATGCCCACATCCTAGATGTGTTCTACCCGTACAATACATCTACGCATAGCTAGCTCATGATACCACTGTTGAGAAACGGGGCAGATGATAACCCACAACTGCAGGGGATCAAGATAGTCTTCGCGGGTAAGATAACTCAATTTATTGATTTGACTCAAGGGGAGCCAAAGAATATCCACAAGCTTTAACAGTGGAGTTGTCAGTTCCACCGCACCTGAGATACACTTACTTGCAACAAGATATTAATAGAAACTGCGATAATAGTAGTAGTGACGATAGCAACGGTAATAGTAACAGCAAAAGTAAACAACTAGTAACCACTAGAATTGAAACACTGTAGGCTAGGGAGATGGATGGTTGGGCGTTGCATGGATAAGACACATCATGTAATCAACTTGGGGCAAGGCACATAGAAAAGCAAAGATCATCTAGGCATAAATCAAACATCAGGCATGTATCCCACAGGTAGTTGTATGTGCTTGCAATAAGAACTTGCACAACATCTTTTGTCCTACCATCCCGCTACGAACGGGGCCAAAAGGAACTTATGGAGTTTAAGGTGCTCCTATCAAAGAGCACCGGAACAAAGCATTAACAATCAATGGATACATGGAATCCCCAAATTATAATCCATACCCTTTGGTGTCCCAAGCTGTCACCTTTGAGATCGCCGGTTCCGGACCATAACAGGTGCAAACAACTCATAGGTAGGATCAAGAACACAAATATATTCATGAGAACATAAAGGGTTCAGATCTGAAATCATGGCACTCGGGCCCAAAGTGACAAGCATTAAGAACAACAAGTTAAAGCAAAGATGATAAACACCAATCTAGATGAAAGGCAACATGCCCCCAACAATCTGATAAAATATTACATGATATAACTCATCCAATCCCTACCATCCCCTTTACCTACAGCAGGGAATTACTCACACATGGATGGAGAAGTCATGGAAGGAGGATGGAGTGGTGATGACGATGACGATGGCGATGATCTCCCCTCACCGGAGGCCAAAACAGCCTCCAGATTAGCCCTCCGGAGAAGAACAGAGGGTGGCGGCGGCTCCGCGACGAGAATTGGGAAAACGACTTCTGTTTTGGGGTTTTCACGTCACGGGAATAAATATGAGCATCGGTAGGGCACCAGAGGAGGGGGGAGGCCCCCAGGCGGCCAGAGGGCGCGGCCCCACCCCTGGCAGCGCCAGGGGGGCCTGGGGCCCCCAGGACTCCCCTCTGGTCCCACTTCTGGCATCTGGCTCCTTCAGGTGCGTCGATTTTCTGATATTTTTCTGGGAATTTTCCGAGATGTCCAAAAATTCATTTTCCTGCGCACAATAAAACCATACAGACAACTTTGCTGAAAACAGCGTTAGTCCGGGTTAGTTTCGTCCAAATCATGCAAGAATGAGGTAAAAACAATAGAAAAAGTGTTTGGAAAAGTAGATACGTTCGAGACGTATCAACCCCCCCAAGCTTAGCATATTTCTTGTCCTCAAGCAATTCAGTACAACAAACTGAATGCGACAAAGAAAACTTTGACAAACTCTTTTGCTTCAATAAATGTATATAAGCTTGTACTACGAAAAGAATTTAGTAAGTATCAAAACAATGCGATGAGGACAATGCACGAAGCAATCCTTCTTTCAAGTGATCAATCTCAAACAACTAAAAGCAAATAATATGCAACTGAAAATCAAGACAGGATTAGAATGCACAAAGTTTGAACATACTAGAGTGGTATTTTGCTAGCCTCCATGAGTGAAGAAAAACATAAATGCAGAAGCTCCTCTGGAGTTTTAAAGGAGACTAGAACTAAGAACTTCAGAATAAATAATACCACAATCATGCAAAAGACAATGTAATACTTTGGGACAATGCACATTACACTTAGAATGACAGTTATGCTCTCCTAGTTGGTGCTTTGAAGAAAGAAGGTGGAGACTCTCGAACCGTGGAGTTTGATGGAAAGGTTGAAAACCCGTGGAAGGAAGCAAAGACTAAACTTGTACCAGAGCTCTTGGTTTTGAAAACAAAGATAAAAAGGTGTTTTGGGAGGTGCATGCTTTGTCAACGAATGCTAGTAGACAACTCAATCGCCTCTTAAGCTAGACATGTTTCGAGGAACAGCTCCCAAGATGGAGACGATCACATCCCCTTAATCTCCTTTGTTTGTCACTGCCAAAGTTTTCTGATTTCTCATAGACAAAGCGTGAAGGAGGGTTTGTTGGTTGTGATTATCTTTTGTGAGCTGGGCGCACTCATGCCAGTCCCTCCTCGTATTGGGGTTTGCAGATTAGACATGCAATCCCGGAATAAAACATGTCTAACATAAGACGGTCTTGAATTACCTACTACTTCCTCATGAGCTAAATAGAGGCACAAAACAGGAGTACTTTTGAATAATTTCGAGATGGTACAAGAAAGTCTTCGTTAGGATGGCCGGTAAATACCACGTAGGAAGGTATGGTGGACTCATATGGAAAAACTGGTTTCAAGGATTTTGGATGCACAAGCAGAAATCCGCTTAGTGCGAGCGAAGGCTAGCAAAAGACTGGGAAGCGACCAAATAGAGAGAAATAACAGTCATAATCATGTAGAGCGACAAAGTAACATTGAATTAGGCATGAAGATGATATGTCTATTCTAAAATTCAAAGATCATCAAGGCATAGTAGACTTTCCAGTCATAAACATGTGTAAGCATGTGCCAAGTCAACCCAAGAATTCTCCAAAGGGAAATACCACTTCAGCATGCCACACTATGAACAATGCAATGCATGTAAATCATTTCAACAACACATTATGCACTCTAGCTATTTGGGATTGACCACAAAGGAAGCATGAACACTCGGAAAGCATTGTAAACATAGCACTATGTCGCTACAAGCTGGTCTCTAATTCATAAGTACAAGCATATGAAAAAGAGTTCATACCAGTTTTCCTTGTTGCATCCCTGTCGTCGATCTTCGTCATTACTGCCTTGTCACTTGCACGACCGAACGTGGGAAATGTAATCAAATGCCATCACGGACTCGAGCTGAACTCTGCAACAAAGCAAACTAAGGAGAGAAAATATTTTTGTATTTTTCAAAGGTTAAGCGAAAGAAAAAGAAAAGAGAAATCTTTTTGTTGTTTTTGCAAGATAAAAGAACAAAGAAGAACGGGAAGAAACTTCGAAAAGATCAAAGCGAACAAAATAAAAACGGATAATACAATGGAAAGGTGAGAAGGGAACGTACTCCCCCAAGCTTAGGCTTTTGGCCTAAGTTGGTAGCAGCTACTGCCCCCAGGAGCCTCCTGCTCCAGGGTAAGGGTAAGTCCAGGAGTCGTATGAGCCCTCCGGTGTGTACACCGAAGCCCTCGGATCCTCCCATGCGGAAGGAACTGCGCTCCAAGCGGAAGAAGATCCCTCGCCATGCTCGGTGAAGGTCTCTCCCTGGAAAGGTGGGAACTCACCATGCTCCTCCTCATCGGGCACAACCCCCTCCATGGGGTTATGCGGCTGGTAATTAGCCATGAACTCACTAAACTGAATTTCGTTGAAGGACCATCCATTCCTGCGAGTGTTATCAAACAAAAGTGGTGCAAGTAGACGGATCTCACGAGTAATAGTCCTTTCAAACATCAAAATATAATCAAGGTTACCAAAATGAGAATTCATGGTAACAAACTTATGCCTCTTCATAGCCGCAAGATCGAGACTCGCGTATGTAAAGGGAACATCATCAGGATGCGGGGTGCGCTCAAGAAACTCAAGGATAAATGTGGCGTAAATGCCACCATATAAATCGCCCTTGTTACTGTTCGTAACAAGACGCCGAGCAATCAAGGCACCCACATTATACTCAAACTTACCAGAGAGGGCGTTCGCATAAATGGCGAAGTCTGGTGCAGAACCGTTGCTCGTGTTGTCACGAGCTAACACCCCTCTAGCAATAAAATACACAAAATACCTGAGGTGTGGGAACAAGATGCTGGAAATCTTCGTGCGCCGAATATCGGTTTCCTCCTGGCAGCAAAGGGAGTTGAAGAGTGTCCTCAACCCGGAGGGCTGCATGGTCATCTTAGTTGCTTGACCAACGTTTGGCACACCTATTATATCACAAAACTGTGCCAAAGACATGGTTATGAGATCATTATAAAGTTTGAACTCGACAGTGCCAGCATCATGGTTATAGCAAAAATTGTTAACAAAACAGGAAGTAAGTTATTGTATTGTACCACACGGCATAAAGCTAGCCGTGTCAAACCTGCATTGGCACAAAGGCCATAAAATTCCTCCTGAATTCCTGTGGCTGTAAGAAAATCATCGCACGGATACATCATTGCGCATGCTAGATTTGTTTCTTCCAACAGCTCCAGGGGCACATGATCTTCATTGTAGCTCACCCTAACTGCTGAGGGTGAAGCTGCAGCTCTAGTGACTCGATCGGAGCGCTCGGCCTTCTTCTTCCCAAGCCACCCCTTTGCTTTTCCAAAGAAACTCATTTCTGAATTTTTTTACAATTCAAAAATACAAGGATTTAAACAAAGTGAGTTTAGGCAAACTACTCTACTCACTTACTTAAGGCATAAACTTGCATCAAAACTTGGAAAATAAATTTCTACACATGCATGCAAGCTCATAAGAACAGCACCAAGAGTTACTAAATACTCACTAATGAAGCCACCAATCAAAAATCTAATTGGAGGGGTGAAGGAGTTACATACCAGGGAGTATTTGCCCAAAATCTCAGCTCAAATGGTGGGTCGTAGAGAGAGATAGAAATTCTAGACAGAGAGCAGCAAGAACGCAAGAACAAAGTGCAGAACTCGTGTTATCGGAGAGAGAAGAGGGAGGAGGAAGAAGAGTTACCTGGCTGGCTGCCCTGTGGGCCCCAGGCGCCCTGTGGGCGCGGCCAGGGGCCAGGCCGCGCCTGCTGGCCGCCTGGGCCACTGGTGGGCCCCTCTGGTCAGCCCCAGGTGCCCCTGGGTCACTCCCGGCATGGAAATTTTTAAAATATTTTTTCTGGAATTTTTCTGACAACTTCACTGTTGAAATTTTTTCGAAGTTCAAAAAGCTGCGAAACTCTCTGAAAACTTGAAGCAGTGATTAGAATTGTGAAGTTTCAAAAACATATATACTTGGTACAGCAAGGAGAATAAAAGCTAAAGCAAATGAACACATAACAAGCTTCACTTTTTACCTATATAAAACATGCTTACCAGCAAGGTTGATCAAGTCTTACCAACAAACCGGTGATATATAGAGCAAAAATACTCACCTCTGATGAAGTGATCATTGCACTTTTACTTTAATGGACATTGTCCCTACCATGATGGTTTTGTATTTATGGTGCACATGTAAAGGACAATCCCATTCTCCAATCTTCACGGTCTCGATATTCTCTGTAGAGTTGAGGCCATGCCTCTTGTCAATCTTCTTCAGAAAATACACCGTGTGTTCTTTGTCATTCACATTGAAAGTAAAATTTCCTTTATTGCCATCAATAATAGCACCTGCGGTGTTAAGAAAAGGTCTACCAAGAATAATAGACATGCTCCCATCCTCGGGGATGTCAAGCACAACTAAATCAGTAAGGATTAAACAATTAGCAACTTCAACGGGAACATCCTCACAAATACCTATGGGAACAGCTGTTGACTTGTCATCCATCTGAAGAGAGATATCTGTAAGGATTAGTTTTTCTAAACATAATCTCTTGTAAAGAGAAAAGGGCATAACACTCACTCCTGCTCCAGGATCACATAAAGCAGTCCTGACATAATTATTCTTTATGGAGCAAGGAATGGTGGGTATACCTGGATCACCAAGCTTCTCAGGAATCTTGCCACTAAAAGAGTAGTTAGCATGCATAGTAGATATTGCTTCATTAGTAACTTTTCTTTTATTTGTAACAATATCTTTCATATATCTCGAATAAGGAGGTAACTTAATAGCATCAGTCAAAGGAATTTGAAGAAAAAGAGGTTTCATCCACTCACAAAACTTATTGTAATGCTCTTCTTCTTTGGTTTTGAGAGACTTACCTGGAAAGGGCATAGGTTTCTGTACCCATGGTTCTCGTTTCTTCCCATGTCTTCTTGCGATGAAGTCTTCTCTAGTGTATTTCTTGCGTTTGTCGGGTGCTTCCTCGTCTCGAGCATCGGGTGGATCATTCTTTTCACCATCTTTTTCAGGCTCAGCACCGTCTTCAGTCTCATCATCGGAAGTAGATATACTATTTGGATCATTGGAATTGTTAGTTTCTTTGTGTTTTTTCTTCTTCGGGGAGCTAACAATTTCTTCTTCCTGGATTTGAGAATCTTTCTCGATCCTCTTAGGATGCCCTTCCGGGTAGAGAGGATCTTGAGTGCTAGTTCCCCCTCGGGTTTTAATCCCGAAGGCCTGTATATCCTGTTTGGCATTATTAGCAAGAAAATCTTTTTGCACGTTAAAAATTTGATCAAGCTAAGTTTGAACCATATGAAAATGCTTCACAAGACATTTAACATCATTAACTGTTCTACCTAGAACATCAAGCAAACTTTTGATAGCAAGGGAATTATCATGCAACTGACTTTGTATCTTCTCATTAAAGTGATTATGCTTCATAATAAAATTATCAAGCTCATCTAATAATTGATCAGGATACTTACCATGAGGAATTTCACTTGCATTGAAATCTAAAAGAGAGTGTACCTCTACCATAGGAGGGTGAGTGGTAGGCTCACACAACTTTTCAATAGGGGGTAAATTCTTCACGTCTTTAGTTTTAATACCCTTCTCTTTAATAGACTTCTTAGCTTCTTGCATGTCTTCGGGGCTTAGGACAAGCATGCCCCTCTTCTTTGGTGGTGGAGGTGGTTCAGGGACGGACCAATCTTTGTGGTTCTTGGAAATCTTGCCCATTAATTCTTCTGCATCATCCGGTGTTCTTTTCCTGAAAACACAACCAGCACAACTATCCAAGTAGGATCTAGATTCATCAGTTAGACCAGCATAAAATATATCAATTAATTCATTCTTAGGGACTCCATGTCCCGGTCTAGCCTGGATCAGACTGTAATACCTCCCCCAAGCTTTAGGGAGGTTCTCATCCTGCAACTGTGTAAAGTTATAAATTTTTCGTAAAGCAACATGTTGCATATGTGCTGGAAAATACTTATCAACAAAAGACTGAGCTAAGTCTTGAGGACTCCTAATAGAACCACATGGTAGTACATTGTACCATGCTTTAGCACTTTCCTTTAAAGAGAAAGAAAAAAGCTTAGTAACATAGAAGTTTCGTATCTTCTCATCTGTAGTAAATAAGCCACCTAACTCAGTGAGTTTGGTCAGGTGTGCAATAGCATCATTATTTTCTCTTCCATAAAAGGGGTCAGCTTCAACCATAGATATAAGTGAAATATCAACAGAGAAATTATAATCAGGATCATTGATGCATATAGGAGACGTAGCAAAAGTAGGATCAGGTACGGTCTTGTTCTTCGAAGAATGTTTATCGAGCAGCTTCTGAATAGCATCAGGGTCAGAGTCGTTAAACTCTGTTAGATCCCTGCATAAATCATCATCAAGTATAATATAATCATCATCAAGGAGTCTCTCCTTGAGTTTACTCAGATCGGGATAAGTGTAAGTCCCATCAAAAGGATAGCAAGTATCGGGAATTTCAATCCCAGATTTCTTGGCAGCAGCAGCAATCTGTTTCTCAAGAGCGTGACTAAGCGAACCAATATCATCAAGAGTAGTAGAAGCATCATCAAAAGTGTCGGACATAGTAACAGATTCAGTAGAAGCATCATGTGGTGGCGGTGAAGCAAACTTACTCATAATTGAAGGTGAATCAAGTGTAGCACTAGTGTTCAGAACAATACCTTTTCTTGTACGGGATGGCAAGATCGGGACCTTGGGGTCTTCTTTCTTACCCATAGCGGATAAATTGCAGCAGGTAAAATACTTCAAGTAGACTTGTGAATAATTCTATTCTCCCTGGCAACGGCGCCAGAAAACAGGCTTGATAACCCACAAATGCAGGGGATCGAGATAGTCTTCGCGGGTAAGATAACCAAATTTATTGATTCGACTCAAGGGGAGCCAAAGAATATCCACAAGCTTTAACAGTGGAGTTGTCAATTCCACCGCACCTGAGATACACTTACTTGCAATAAGATATTAATAGCAACTGCGATAATAGTAGTAGTGACGATAGCAACGGTAATAGTAACAGCAAAAGTAAACAACTAGTAACCAGCAGAATTGAAACACTATAGGCTAGGGAGATGGATGGTTGGGCGCTGCATGGATAAGACACATCATGTAATCAACTTGGGGCAAGGCACACAGAAAAGAAAAGATCATCTAGGCATAAATCAAACATCAGGCATGTATCCCACAGGTAGTTGTACGTGCTTGCAATAAGAACTTGCACAACATCTTTTGTCCTACCATCCCCCTACGAACGGGGCCAAAAGGAACTTATGGAGATTAAGGTGCTCCTGTCAAAGAGCACCGGAACAAAGCATTAACAATCAATAGATACATGGAATCCCCAAATTATAATCCATACCCTTTGGTGTCCCAAGCTGTCACCTTTGAGATCGCCGGTTCCGGACCATAACAGGTGCAAACAACTCATAGGTAGGATCAAGAACACAAATATATTCATGAGAACATAAAGGGTTCAGATCTGAAATCATGGCACTCGGGCCCAAAGTGACAAGCATTAAGAACAACAAGTTGAATCAAAGATGATAAACACCAATCTAGATGAAAGGCAACATGACCCCAACAATCTGATAAAATATTACATGATATAACTCATCCAATCCCTACCATCCCCTTTACCTATAGCAGGGAATTACTCACACATGGATGGAGAAGTCATGGAGGGAGGATGGAGTGGTGATGAAGATGGCGATGATCTCCCTTCACCGGAGGCCAAAACAGCCTCCAGATTAGCCCTCCGGAGAAGAACAGAGGGTGGCGGCGGCTCCGCGACGAGAATTGGGAAAACGACTTCTGTTCTGGGGTTTTCACGTCACGGGAATAAATATGAGCATCGGTAGGGCACCAGAGGAGGGGGGAGGCCCCCAGGCGGCCAGAGGGAGCGGCCCCACCCCTGGTCGCGCCAGGGGGGCGCCTGGGGCCCCCAGGACTCCCCTCTGGTCCCACTTCTGGCATCTGGCTCCTTCGGGTGCATGGATTTTCTGGTATTTTTCTGGGAATTTTCCGGGATGTCCAAAAATCCATTTTCCTGCGCACAATAAAAAATTAATTATTTTAACATGTTTAAATATTTAATTCAGATAATTAAATAATAAAACATTATTAAATCAAATTAAACTTTATTTTGAACGATTCAAAATGTCCGAAACAAGTTCCGTCCTCCTCCAGAACTATTCCGGTGATTTCTCCTATTTCACCGATTGATCCCGAAACTTTCCTATGCATCGATTGCCCTTAATTGTAACACCCTAACGGTTCAGGAAACAACAGACATGGTCGAGACTCTTCTCATTGACCAATGACTAGTCAGTTGGACCTGGTTACAATCCCTGACAGCCCATGCGCTTCCATCGAATGAACTTCAATCGCTTTTGGAAACCGTTAACGAGACGACGTAATCCCTTTGTGCTGCGGTACTTTGTTTGTCCGAGGTTCGATCGTCGGTATCCCACATACCGTGTTCACATCTCGTTCACAACAAACAAGTTTACTCGTCCGTGCCTATTGCATCTCCCGTGACCTAGTCACCTGCTTGCAAGCTATTGATGCAATATCACCGAGTGGGCCCAGAGTACTTGTCCTGTTACAAGGACTGACAAATCCCGCTCTGATATTTTCAGAACCCCAACTTGGGTAAGTGCTAGGGTTTGAGTTCCCCTTTGCATCATGTGAAAATTTCAAAAAGAAATTCAAAAATGGGGAAAAGAAAAGCCCTAGAGAATTTAATTCAAAATGCCAGATAAAAATTGCTTCCAAAAATTCCTCTGGTATTTTTGAAAGGTCTTCTAAATATGCATGATCACATATAAAGTGAAGTGGTCCCACTGCATGCACCAAGATTTGTCAAAAACTCCAAATAGGGCTTGGAAATTAAATAAATACCCTATTTGATTTGAAATTCAAATTATTTGAATTTCAAAAATCTCCAAAACTTGGGAGTGGCTAGTTATATGTCACATAAGTCCAAATTAAAGTTTTGGGATTTTTATAAAATGTTTTGGTATTTGTTTTATCAAAACAGAACAAATTGCAAAAAAGAAAACAGAAACAATAAAGAAAAGGGGCCTACCTGCTTCTGGCCCAACTTAAACCCAGGCCGGCCCAAGCCCACTCCACCCTCTTGTCGTCTTCTCCAGGACGGCGAGCACACAGGTGCGTGTCGAGCATGCCGCGGCCACCGCCGTTGCCGTGGCCAGCTGCCTGCCTCCCCCGTCGTCATCTGCGTGTCCAGGAGACCCCCCTGGTCATCCTCATCCCTTTCCCCCTCTCCCTGCTCGCTCTCCCCCTCTCCCTCTCGCAAATTCCACGTCGCCCGAGCGCACGCCGGAGCACCACCGTGGAAAGCTCGTGGCCGGAGAGCTCCTCAGCCCCTTCCACCTTGTCCAGCAGCACCGGAACCATCATCTTCGTCTTCAGGCAACAGATCGGGAGCATCCTCAAGCTGGAGCCATCGCAAGCGACCCCGCAACCTCGCCGGACCCGCAAGCTTCCCTCGCCAAATTCGCCGCCGTCTCGCTCCCTGAGGCCTCCTCAACCCCACCGTTGCACTCATGGTGAGCCCCTGATCATTTCCCCCCAAGTCTCGCTCTTTCCCTCGCCTCCTAGCCTTGGCCGCCATGAGAGCCGATGAGGTCCGCCGCCATGGCCACCGTGGAGCTCGAACCAGTGCGTTTTCGTCATCCCTGCCTTGTCCTTGGCACTCCTGGAGCTCCCAGGAACGCAACCCACACATGGCCGCTTCATCCCGCGCACGTGTTCGCCATCCCCATCGCAACAGTGCCATGGCCACCGCGCCATGTCGACACCGGCGAGGCTCCGGCAGCCTCTTGCCCCTCCCGTGTGCACGGCTTGATGCGAACGAGCACGGGGATCAGCTTTATGCCCTCCCCGTGCCGAGTGGTGGCCGGGAGCTCAACTCCGGCGAGCTTCCGCCGTCTGTTGAGGCCACCAGCGACTAGCCGGAGGGATTAGGCCTAACCCACCCCCCCTAAACTAAACCTAACCCAATGACAGGTGGGGCCCCAGCCCCTAACCCCTCTGTTTAAGTTAAATAAAACGGGGATTAACCCCAGAGAAGCTGACCAGTGGGTCCCTCTGGTCAGAGCCCCCCCCCCCCACGTCAGCATGACGCAAGCATGACACAGTAAATCAATTTAGGAATTAAAAGAATTCAGAAAAATCCAGAAAAAGATATAAACTTTGGAAAATCATAGAAAATTCATGTGAACTCCAAATTGGACAAATAATATATGAAAAATGATCAGCAAAAAATAGTTTATCCAAATATACAACTTTCAGCTATGTTTGAGTTCATTTTAAAATGGGACTAGTAGCTTTTGCTATTTGGTTTAAATGGAATTAATTCAAATTTAATTCAAATGCTTTTCCACTTTGAACCAATACAATGTAAACTTTGTCACTTGTACATCAGAGACATATTACACACATGATCACATGGTTTTCAAAGGACAAACAATAGCAATTGCAATTTGGTTAAATTGAAATTCATATGTGGAGTTTGAATTTGCATTTCAAATGCAATACACTTCATTTAAATCAAATGTACCACAAACTAGCACCATTCACATCATGGAAAACATTATCATGTGATTGTGCATTTAAATTCAATGTTGCCCCCCCCCTCTTGTTGATGATTGTGCCGGTAACAGTGCCTCTGAGACGGTGATCACCCCCGAAGGAGAAGAAGTTCGGTAAACCCCGTGTATCGTCAGCAAGGCAAGCAAACCCCATTGATCATGTCTATAAAATCCTACTTCCTTCTCGGTCTCGCTTATGCATGTTTAGGAGATCACCGAGACACGTTCTGTCGCATAGTTGAACCCATTCCGATGCATGACCTATCATTTTGTCACCGTATTAAGAAAACCACAATCCTAGCAGATATAGGAGTTGAATGATGAGCATGTGGCCCCGGCAAATGTTACTGCTTATTGCTGCTTGTGATACAATGAGGTTACTTTGATTGTGAGTCGGGATGGAATGTTCACAGGTTGTTGATGGTAACGTGTTGGTGAATCTACCATAATACAAGGTGAACGATGAGAGGCTGTGTAAGAGTACACAGTGGGTTGTCTCGTTGAACACCTCCCTAAGTCCGAGTTCTTGTGTGGTGATCCAAGATGAAGAGTACAACCACACATTGGGCTCACTGACCCCTCTCAACCTACTAACTCATCCCTTTCGATGTCCAGATGTCGTAGTAGTTCGGAGTTCTGGTAGGTTTGTGGCCTGGCTGCTAAGTGAGAGAACGGCTCAGCCGATAACGTCTTATGCACCACGCACACATCATCATGGTCCACTTCGGTAAACCGGCCGGGTTCTCGATAGTGGTAGCCAACCCAGGTAGGCGGCTTTCTTGGACTAGATCGGCTATGAGGTAACAGTTGTGGTGGCATCCTCGTTGTCGCCTCTTGAACGGTGACACGCAAAAGGCGGTAAGCGATGACATGTGTGTGTAGCGGTACACCCCTGCAGGGTTAACAAAACTATTTGAATAGTCACGTCCGCGGTTAAGGACTGCTTGGAAAGCTTAGCTTGATTATTATACAACTTGAACTGGATACTTATAAAACTTGCCAAGATAAGCTTGAGTGCTATTGCGTGCTTTCTCGTGGGGAAGTCGAGAAAGGCACCATAGTGGTGTAATTGGTTGGACACATGTAGTGGACTCGTGTACGCTTCTTATCTCAAGTCTGGTACTCGTAGTTCAGGACTAGATAAGTCAAAGATGTCTCTTCTGCTTATGAACCCCACCTCCCTTTACCTTGATACATGTGCATGAGTAGCATAGCTCCTACATAAGTCTTGCTGAGTACGACTTTGTACTCACGTTTGCTTATTCTATGTTTTAGATGAACCCACTGACCACGAAGGTGGATTCTTCCTCGAGCTCGACGACTGAAGACCAAGCTAGTGTAGTCCCAGTCAGCAGACTGGTTCCCTCGTGGAAGGGCTTGTTTATAGATAAGGCTTCTCTAAGCCATTTCTTAAACTTGTCTGTACTCAGACCTACTTTGCTTCCGCATGTTTGATGTAATGTTGGATCACAGACTTGTGATCTCTGTGTGCACTCTGTAAGAGTTATCAATAAAGTTGTATACTTTGTAGAGAATTGCAATGATACATGTTGTTCATACTAGACATGTGTGTTGCGTATATGATTATATCATGCATGTCTTAGTATGGGTTTTCGAGACCTTAGTTGTGATCTGGCTGGCGGTCTTTTATACACCAAGTGGCCCTTAGATGTGCGCAGCTGATACGTCAAAAACGTATCTATAATTTCTGCTTGCTCCATGCATGTTTTGTGTGATATTGCTATGATCTAGATACACTTTCATACACCTTTGATCATATTTGGACTAACCTATTAACTCAGTGCACCCCAGTGCCAGTTCCTGTTTTCTGCTGTTTTTCTATTTCAGTTTTCCCCCGTATAAAAAGTGCCAGAAAAATTCGGGAAAATTCCGATAAAAAATCAGCGTGACGGAAGCTTCGAGAAGAGCCCGGGAGGGGCCAGAGGGGATCCATGGGGGCCCAGGCGGCCACCCGGCGCGGCCCCACCCCTGGCCGCGCCAGGGGGGCGCCTACGGCCCCTGGCCCACCTCTGGCTGCCCCCTTTTGCCTATTTATCCCCCGTCACGGGAAAACTCCAGAAGCAGAACCCTATTCCGCGAACTCGCCTCTGTTCCGCCGCCGCCGTGCTTCCGAAGATCGGGAGCACCAGAAGACCTCTTCCCGGCACCCTGCCAGAGGGAGGATTGACCTCCGGGAGTCTCCTCTCCACCATGGATGCTCCCCGGATATCTCGTGAGTAGTTTTCCTTGGACCGTGGGTCCGTGATCAGTAGCTATGTGATGTTCTCCTCCCCTCTTTGATCTTCATTGTTTAGACCTCGTGAGCTGCCCAACATGATCGAGGCACCTTTGTAATATTTCTGCTATTGCTATGTTGAGTTTGATAGGATCTGATGGATTATGAGATTATGTTCAGATTGTGATAGAGTAATATATTTGGTTTTTATCTCTTATATTTTTGTTCCAAAGTAATTCTTTCATGTTCTCCGTTGCTGTTTATTGCTTTGGCCAAGTAGTAGGTAGTGACTCCAAGAGGGAGCGTTGTGCTAGATTGTGGGTTTGTGCCCCCCGATGACATGCTTGAGTGACAGAAACATGAGTCTAGGGGATGTGCTGTTGCCACAAGGGGGAAAACAACGGTGCTGGTAACCGCGGTTACAAGGATTGTTTACTTTACGCAGAGTTCTTTTTAATGCAGTTGTCTGTTGCTTTGGGTTTACACTTTGGGTGGGGCTCGCAACTTAATACCAGCGAGATGTTCTGGATAGATATCTCAAGGTGGATGATTAGTAGTAGATGCAGATGGATTTCGGTCTACTTACCTTGGCGTACTGCCTGTGCTTTTGAACCTCTTCCTTTCTTTTGTAGCATAGTTAGCATTGCGGTGCGTTCATAATCCTGTCAATTGCCTTTCTGTAATTTGTTTACCTCGCATAGAAATTTTATCGTCTTTTGGGAGAGAGACATCACTAGCGAACATCACGTATCCCGGTCCATATCCTTATCACTGATTCCACGCTATATTTACTTTTCGGCATTTACTTTCAAGTTGCTATTATTATCCCTTGCGTTTTATCCTTTGTAAACAACAAGACCGGAGAGATTGACAACCTCTCTGAACTTCGTTGGGAACAAATTTATCTGTGTCTGTGTGCAGGTCCGCGTCAGTTGCGCCGCTGACACCTACTTATCATCTCTGGAGTCCTGCTGGTGACAAACCTTGGTATCTTATCGGAGGGAAAACTGCTCCTGCACTACATCTCAACCCTCCACTTGGGGTAACCAACGAAGGGGGCGAGAAGCCATCAAGCAAAGTTTTCTGGCGTCGTTGCCGGGGACTCCAAGTGCAAAGATAGGGGAGTTGCACACTACCCTTTACCTTTGTTTTTTAGTCTTGTTAGTTTATCTTTCAGTTTGTATCTTTGTGTCTTTTATCAAAAACTACAAAAAAATCTGCCACACTTGATGCTACTATGGGTTCCACTGAAAACACCAAGTTGTGTGACTTCACTAGTCACAACAACCAAGACTTTATCTGCACTCCCATTGCCACACCTGCCTCTTCAGCTACCTCTTATGAAATTAAACCTGCTTTGCTAAACCTTGTTATGAGAGATCAATTCTCTGGTGCTGGAGATGATGCTGCTTTACACTTGAATAGTTTTATTGAATTATGTGATATGCAAAAGTATAAAGAAGTAGAAGGTGATGTTGTTAAGCTCAAGCTCTTTCCTTTCTCTTTAAGGGGAGATGCTAAAATCTGTTTTCAATCTTTGCCTAGAAATAGCATAGATTCTTGGCATAAGTGCAAAGATTCTTTTATAGGGAAGTACTACCCTCCTGCTAAGATTATCCAATTGAGGAGTAATATTACGAATTTTAAGCAATTGGATAATGAACACGTTGCCCAAGCTTGGGAACGAATGAAATCTCTTGTTAAGAAATGCCCTACACATGGTTTGACTACCTGGATGGTTATCCAGATTTTTTATGCAGCCTTGAACTTTACCTCGCGGAACCTGTTAGATTCGGCCGCGGGAGGAACCTTTATGTCAACTACACTTGGTGCTGCCACAAAGCTTCTCGATGAAATGATGACCAATTATTCCCAATGGCACACCGAACACGCTCCAACAGGTAGGAAGGTAAATTCTGTCGAGGAAATTACCTCCCTCAATGAAAAAGTTGACTTAATTATGTCTCTACTTACCAAGCAACCCTCTATTAATCCTCGTGATGTTCCTTTAAATTCTTTGGTTGCTCAAGAACAAGTAGATGTGAACTTTATTCCTAGAAACAACTTCAACAACAATGCTTATAGGGGAAATTTTGCTAGCAATACCAGACCGTTTCCATCCAACTATGGGAACAACAACACCTACCCTAGCAACAAGAACCCCTCTTCTGAATTAGAAAGCATGCTTAGAGACTTTATCACTACCCAAAAAGCCTTCAACAAAAATGTAGAAGAGAAATTATCTAAAATAGATAATCTCTCTTTGAAGGTAGAAAGCTTAGCCCTTGATATTGAGATGCTCAAAATTGGAACCTCCCCCCTTGAGGAGAATAAGGCCACTCCTATTAATGCTATCCAGTTACAAATCAATGAAAACGTTAGGATGATGGCTAAACTTAAAGAAAGATGGGCTAGAGAAAAAGAGGAAGAGGATAGAATTAAGAGCCTTCCTACACACCACACAGTTGCCACTATCCAAATTGTTGAGGACACTCAAACTATTAGCACCCAATGCACTCCTAGTCTCGGTGGACCTATTAATGGTGATGCTAATACCTCAACCATAGATAAAGAAACTCCTATGAACATAGAGGGTTTCAAACAAGTGAGCCTAGATGACACTACTACCACCTTTGATAGTAGTGATATTGATTTTGATAGTTGTACCCTCTCAGAAGTTATCAGTTTATTACACAAAATGTCTAGAGACCCCCACACTAGCACACTTAATCTTGCCTTCACGGAGCATATCACAAATGCTCTCATCAAATCTAGGGAGGAGAAGCTTAGAGTAGAAGCCTCCATATCTAGGAAGCTAGAGGATGGTTGGGACCCTATGATCAAAATTAAATTAAATAACTTCTCTTGCTATGCTTTATGTGATGTTGGAGCTAGTATCTCCGTTATGCCCAAAAGAATATTTGATATGTTTGAATTGAAACCTTTTGAGCCTTGATCTTTTGGTGTTTGTCTTGTTGATTCTTCCGTAAAGAAACCTTTAGGGAAGATCGACGATGTTCTTATCATTGTCAATGACAACTATGTTCCCGTTTATTTTATTTTTATGGATATAGAGTGTGAACCTTTATGTCCAATTATTTTGGGACGTCCTTTTCTTCGCACTGTTGGTGCGGTTATTGACATGAAAGAGGGGAATATAAATTCCACTGTCCTTTTCGGGAGGCAGCCCGCAACGAATTTAGGTTTTTCTTTTTGCTTTTTTTGTGTCTTGATGATTGTTACTTCTGTAGCAACATCATTGTATCTTTATTTTTCAGCTTTGTGCCAAGTTATAGCCTCTTATGGCAAGGGAAGTAAAAGTTGTGACATGCTGTCCAGAGAACAGATTCTGTCCTCGTGACCAGAAAAATTCCAGAAAAATTCCAGTTCATATTTTTGAGCTGCAATTTTTACACAGTATGCTCTATACAATTACGAAACTTCCGTATGTTCTGAGTTTTTTGATTTGAGTTGCAGAAGTACCCCTAAAAATTAATTTACTATCTGTTGTTCTGTTTTTCACAGATTCTTCCACGTTTTGTCTCTCCTAACTTTTGCAAACCTTAAGCTTGCTTTTTCTTTGCAAAAAATTTTTGGCACTCTTGAGAAACAGTAGATCTTCAAGAATATCTTTATATCCAGTGGAGAAAAATTATTTATTAAGGGTACTAACCTCTCTAATCATCTTATGATGAGTTATGTATGAAGGGAGTTTTCAAGTGTGCGATAGAAGATGATGAAAGAAGATCCAGGAGTGTCAAGCGCTCAAGCTTGGGGATTCCCCCATGCATCCCCAATAAATATTCAAGGAGACTCAAGCGTCTAAGCTTGGGGATGCCCCCGTGCATCCCCTTCTCCATCAACAATCATCAGTTCGTCCTTCGTCTCACTATATTTTTATCACTTCATGCGTTATGTGCTATTCTTGGAGCGTTTCGCTCTTAGGTTTTATTTTTAGTTTTTTTAGCTTTGATTTCTGTTCATAACTTATTTCAACGGGAACATCCTCACAAATACCTATGGGAACAGCTGTTGACTTGTCATCCATCTGAAGAGAGATATCTGTAAGGATTAGTTTTTCTAAACATAATCTCTTGTAAAGAGAAAAGGGCATAACACTCACTCCTGCTCCAGGATCACATAAAGCAGTCCTGACATAATTATTCTTTATGGAGCAAGGAATGGTGGGTATACCTGGATCACCAAGCTTCTCAGGAATCTTTCCACTAAAAGAGTAGTTAGCAAGCAAAGTAGATATTGCCTCATTAGTAACTTTTCTTTTATTTGTAACAATATCTTTCATATATCTCGAATAAGGAGGTAACTTAATAGCATCAGTCAAAGGAATTTGAAGAAAAAGAGGTTTCATCCACTCACAAAACTTATTGTAATGCTCTTCTTCTTTGGTTTTGAGAGACTTACCTGGAAAGGGCATAGGTTTCTGTACCCATGGTTCTCGTTTCTTCCCATGTCTTCTTGCGATGAAGTCTTCTCTAGTGTATTTCTTGCGTTTGTCGGGTGCTTCCTCGTCTCGAGCATCGGGTGGATCATTCTTTTCACCATCTTTTTCAGGCTCAGCACCGTCTTCAGTCTCATCATCGGAAGTAGATATACTATTTGGATCATTGGAATTGTTAGTTTCTTTGTGTTTTTTCTTCTTCGGGGAGCTAACAATTTCTTCTTCCTGGATTTGAGAATCTTTCTCGATCCTCTTAGGATGCCCTTCCGGGTAGAGAGGATCTTGAGTGCGAGTTCCCCCTCGGGTTTTAATCCCGAAGGCCTGTATATCCTGTTTGGCATTATTAGCAAGAAAATCTTTTTGCACGTTAAAAATTTGATCAAGCTAAGTTTGAACCATATGAAAATGCTTCACAAGACATTTAACATCATTAACTGTTCTACCTAGAACATCAAGCAAACTTTTGATAGCAAGGGAATTATCATGCAACTGACTTTGTATCTTCTCATTAAAGTGATTATGCTTCATAATAAAATTATCAAGCTCATCTAATAATTGATCAGGATACTTACCATGAGGAATTTCACTTGCATTGAAATCTAAAAGAGAGTGTACCTCTACCATAGGAGGGTGAGTGGTAGGCTCACACAACTTCTCAATAGGGGGTAAATTCTTCACGTCTTTAGTTTTAATACCCTTCTCTTTAATAGACTTCTTAGCTTCTTGCATGTCTTCGGGGCTTAGGACAAGCATGCCCCTCTTCTTTGGTGGTGGAGGTGGTTCAGGGACGGACCAATCTTTGTGGTTCTTGGAAATCTTGCCCATTAATTCTTCTGCATCATCCGGTGTTCTTTTCCTGAAAACACAACCAGCACAACTATCCAAGTAGGATCTAGATTCATCAGTTAGACCAGCATAAAATATATCAATTAATTCATTCTTAGGGACTCCATGTCCCGGTCTAGCCTGGATCAGACTGTAATACCTCCCCCAAGCTTTAGGGAGGTTCTCATCCTGCAACTGTGTAAAGTTATAAATTTTCGTAAAGCAGCATGTTGCATATGTGCTGGAAAATACTTATCAACAAAAGACTGAGCTAAGTCTTGAGGACTCCTAATAGAACCACATGGTAGTACATTGTACCATGCTTTAGCACTTTCCTTTAAAGAGAAAGAAAAAAGCTTAGTAACATAGAAGTTTCGTATCTTCTCATCTGTAGTAAATAAGCCACCTAACTCAGTGAGTTTGGTCAGGTGTGCAATAGCATCATTATTTTCTCTTCCATAAAAGGGGTCAGCTTCAACCATAGATATAAGTGAAATATCAACAGAGAAATTATAATCAGGATCATTGATGCATATAGGAGACGTAGAAAAAGTAGGATCAGGTACGGTCTTGTTCTTCGAAGAATGTTTATCGAGCAGCTTCTGAATAGCATCAGGGTCAGAGTCGTTAAACTCTGTTAGATCCCTGCATAAATCATCATCAAGTATAATATAATCATCATCAAGGAGTCTCTCCTTGAGTTTACTCAGATCGGGATAAGTGTAAGTCCCATCAAAAGGATAGCAAGTATCGGGAATTTCAATCCCAGATTTCTTGGCAGCAGCAGCAATCTGTTTCTCAAGAGCGTGACTAAGCGAACCAATATCATCAAGAGTAGTAGAAGCATCATCAAAAGTGTCGGACATAGTAACAGATTAAGTAGAAGCATCATGTGGTGGCGGTGAAGCAAACTTACTCATAATTGAAGGTGAATCAAGTGTAGCACTAGTGTTCAGAACAATACCTTTTCTTGTACGGGATGGCAAGATCGGTACCTTGGGGTCTTCTTTCTTACCCATAGCGGATAAATTGCAGCAGGTAAAATACTTCAAGTAGACTTGTGAATAAATCTATTCTCCCCGGCAACGGCGCCAGAAAACAGGCTTGATAACCCACAAATGCAGGGGATCGAGATAGTCTTCGCGGGTAAGATAACCAAATTTATTGATTCGACTCAAGGGGAGCCAAAGAATATCCACAAGCCTTACCAGTGGAGTTGTCAATTCCACCGCACCTGAGATACACTTACTTGCAATAAGATATTAATAGCAACTGCGATAATAGTAGTAGTGACGATAGCAACGGTAATAGTAACAGCAAAAGTAAACAACTAGTAACCAGCAGAATTGAAACACTATAGGCTAGGGAGATGGATGGTTGGGCGCTGCATGGATAAGACACATCATGTAATCAACTTGGGGCAAGGCACACAGAAAAGAAAAGATCATCTAGGCATAAATCAAACATCAGGCATGTATCCCACAGGTAGTTGTACGTGCTTGCAATAAGAACTTGCACAACATCTTTTGTCCTACCATCCCCCTACGAACGGGGCCAAAAGGAACTTATGGAGATTAAGGTGCTCCTGTCAAAGAGCACCGGAACAAAGCATTAACAATCAATAGATACATGGAATCCCCAAATTATAATCCATACCCTTTGGTGTCCCAAGCTGTCACCTTTGAGATCGCCGGTTCCGGACCATAACAGGTGCAAACAACTCATAGGTAGGATCAAGAATACAAATATATTCATGAGAACATAAAGGGTTCAGATCTGAAATCATGGCACTCGGGCCCAAAGTGACAAGCATTAAGAACAAAAAGTTGAAGCAAAGATGATAAACACCAATCTAGATGAAAGGCAACATGCCCCCAACAATCTGATAAAATATTACATGATATAACTCATCCAATCCCTACCATCCCCTTTACCTACAGCAGGGAATTACTCACACATGGATGGAGAAGTCATGGAGGGAGGATGGAGTGGTGATGAAGATGGCGATGATCTCCCCTCACCGGAGGCCAAAACAGCCTCCAGATTAGCCCTCCGGAGAAGAACGGAGGGTGGCGGCGGCTCCGCGACGAGAATTGGGAAAACGACTTCTGTTTTGGGGTTTTCACGTCACGGGAATAAATATGAGCATCGGTAGGGCACCAGAGGAGGGGGGAGGCCCCCAGGCGGCCAGAGGGAGCGGCCCCACCCCTGGTCGCGCCAGGGGGGCGCCTGGGGCCCCCAGGACTCCCCTCTGGTCCCACTTCTGGCATCTGGCTCCTTCGGGTCCATGGATTTTCTGGTATTTTTCTGGGAATTTTCCGGGATGTCCAAAAATCCATTTTCCTGCGCACAATAAAAAATTAATTATTTTAACATGTTTAAATATTTAATTCAGATAATTAAATAATAAAACATTATTAAATCAAATTAAACTTTATTTTGAACGATTCAAAATGTCCGAAACAAGTTCCGTCCTCCTCCAGAACTATTCCGGTGATTTCTCCTATTTCACCGATTGATCCCGAAACTGTCCTATGCATCGATTGCCCTTAATTGTAACACCCTAACGGTTCAGGAAACAACAGACATGTTCGAGACTCTTCTCATTGACCAATGACTAGTCAGTTGGACCTGGTTACAATCCCTGACAGCCCATGCGCTTCCATCGAATGAACTTCAATCGCTTTTGGAAACCGTTAACGAGACGACGTAATCCCTTTGTGCTGCGGTACTTTGTTTGTCCGAGGTTCGATCGTCGGTATCCCACATACCGTGTTCACATCTCGTTCACAACAAACAAGTTTACCCGTCCGTGCCTATTGCATCTCCCGTGACCTAGTCACCTGCTTGCAAGCTATTGATGCAATATCACCGAGTGGGCCCAGAGTACTTGTCCTGTTACAAGGACTGACAAATCCCGCTCTGATATTTTCAGAACCCCAACTTGGGTAAGTGCTAGGGTTTGAGTTCCCCTTTGCATCATGTGAAAATTTCAAAAAGAAATTCAAAAATGGGGAAAAGAAAAGCCCTAGAGAATTTAATTCAAAAGGCCAGATAAAAATTGCTTCCAAAAATTCCTCTGGTATTTTTGAAAGGTCTTCTAAATATGCATGATCACATATAAAGTGAAGTGGTCCCACTGCATGCACCAAGATTTGTCAAAAACTCCAAATAGGGCTTGGAAATTAAATAAATACCCTATTTGATTTGAAATTCAAATTATTTGAATTTCAAAAATCTCCAAAACTTGGGAGTGGCTAGTTATATGTCACATAAGTCCAAATTAAAGTTTTGGGATTTTTATAAAATGTTTTGGTATTTGTTTTATCAAAACAGAACAAATTGCAAAAAAGAAAACAGAAACAATAAAGAAAAGGGGCCTACCTGCTTCTGGCCCAACTTAAACCCAGGCCGGCCCAAGCCCACTCCACCCTCTTGTCGTCTTCTCCAGGACGGCGAGCACACAGGTGCGTGTCGAGCATGCCGCGGCCACCGCCGTTGCCGTGGCCAGCTGCCTGCCTCCCCCGTCGTCATCTGCGTGTCCAGGAGACCCCCTGGTCATCCTCATCCCTTTCCCCCTCTCCCTGCTCGCTCTCCCCCTCTCCCTCTCGCAAATTCCACGTCGCCCGAGCGCACGCCGGAGCACCACCGTGGAAAGCTCGTGGCCGGAGAGCTCCTCAGCCCCTTCCACCTTGTCCAGCAGCACCGGAACCATCATCTTCGTCTTCAGGCAACAGATCGGGAGCATCCTCAAGCTGGAGCCATCGCAAGCGACCCCGCAACCTCGCCGGACCCGCAAGCTTCCCTCGCCAAATTCGCCGCCCTCTCGCTCCCTAAGGCCTCCTCAACCCCACCGTTGCACTCATGGTGAGCCCCTGATCATTTCCCCCCAAGTCTCGCTCTTTCCCTCGCCTCCTAGCCTTGGCCGCCATGAGAGCCGATGAGGTCCGCCGCCATGGCCACCGTGGAGCTCGAACCAGTGCGTTTTCGTCATCCCCGCCTTGTCCTTGGCACTCCTGGAGCTCCCAGGAACGCAACCCACACATGGCCGCTTCATCCCGCGCATGTGTTCGCCATCCCCATCGCAACAGTGCCATGGCCACCGCGCCATGTCGACACCGGCGAGGCTCCGGCAGCCTCTTGCCCCTCCCATGTGCACGGCTTGATGCGGACGAGCACGGGGATCAGCTTTATGCCCTCCCCGTGCCGAGTGGTGGCCGGGAGCTCAACTCCGGCGAGCTTCCGCCGTCTGTTGAGGCCACCGGCGACTAGCCGAAGGGATTAGGCCTAACCCACCCCCCCCCCCCTAAACTAAACCTAACCCAATGACAGGTGGGGCCCCAGCCCCTAACCCCTCTGTTTAAGTTAAATAAAACGGGGATTAACCCCAGAGAAGCTGACCAGTGGGTCCCTCTGGTCAGAGCCCCCCCCCCACGTCAGCATGACGCAAGCATGACACAGTAAATCAATTTAGGAATTAAAAGAATTCAGAAAAATCCAAAAAAGATATAAACTTTGGAAAATCATAGAAAATTCATGTGAACTCCAAATTGGACAAATAATATATGAAAAATGATCAGCAAAAAATAATCTATCCAAATATACAACTTTCAGCTATGTTTGAGTTCATTTTAAAATGGGACTAGTAGCTTTTGCTATTTGGTTTAAATGGAATTAATTCAAATTTAATTCAAATGCTTTTCCACTTTGAACCAATACAATGTAAACTTTGTCACTTGTACATCAGAGACATATTACAGACATGATCACATGGTTTTCAAAGGAAAAACAATAGCAATTGCAATTTGGTTAAATTGAAATTCATATGTGGAGTTTGAATTTGCATTTACAATGCAATACACTTCATTTAAATCAAATGTACCACAAACTAGCACCATTCACATCATGGAAAACATTATCATGTGATTGTGCATTTAAATTCAATGTTGCCCCCCCCCCTCTTGTTGATGATTGTGCCGGTAACAGTGCCTCTGAGACGGTGATCACCCCCGAAGGAGAAGAAGTTCGGTAAACCCCGTGTATCGTCAGCAAGGCAAGCAAACCCCATTGATCATGTCTATAAAATCCTACTTCCTTCTCGGTCTCGCTTATGCATGTTTAGGAGATCACCGAGACACGTTCTTTCGCATAGTTGAACCCATTCCGATGCATGACCTATCATTTTGTCACCGTATTAAGAAAACCACAATCCTAGCAGATATAGGAGTTGAATGATGAGCATGTGGCCCCGGAAAATGTTACTGCTTATTGCTGCTTGTGATACAATGAGGTTACTTTGATTGTGAGTCGGGATGGAATGTTCACTGGTTGTTGATGGTAACGTGTTGGTGAATCTACCCTAATACAAGGTGAACGATGAGAGGCTGTGTAGGAGTACACAGTGGGTTGTCTCGTTGAACACCTCCCTAAGTCCGAGTTCTTGTGTGGTGATCCAAGATGAAGAGTACAACCACACATTGGGGTCACTGACCCCTCTCAACCTACTAACTCATCCCTTTCGATGTCCAGATGTCGTAGTAGTTCGGAGTTCTGGTAGGTTTGTGGCCTGGCTGCTAAGTGAGAGAACGGCTCAGCCGATACCATCTTATGCACCACGCACACATCATCATGGTCCACTTCGGTAAACCGGCCGGGTTCTCGATAGTGGTAGCCAACCCAGGTAGGCGGCTTTCTTGGACTAGATCGGCTATGAGGTAACAGTTGTGGTGGCATCCTCGTTGTCGCCTCTTGAACGGTGACACGCAAAAGGCGGTAAGCGATGACATGTGTGTGTAGCGGTACACCCCTGCAGGGTTAACAAAACTATTTGAATAGTCACGTCCGTGGTTAAGGACTGCTTGGAAAGCTTAGCTTGATTATTATACAACTTGAACTGGATACTTATAAAACTTGCCAAGATAAGCTTGAGTGCTATTGCGTGCTTTCTCGTGGGGAAGTCGAGAAAGGCACCATAGTGGTGTAATTGGTTGGACACATGTAGTGGACTCGTGTACGCTTCTTATCTCAAGTCTGGTACTCGTAGTTCAGGACTAGATAAGTCAAAGATGTCAATTCTGCTTATGAACCCCACCTCCCTTTACCTTGATATATGTGCATGAGTAGCATAGCTCCTACGTAAGTCTTGCTGAGTACGACTTTGTACTCACGTTTGCTTATTCTATGTTTTAGATGAACCCACTGACCACGAAGGTGGATTCTTCCTCGAGCTCGACGACTGAAGACCAAGCTAGTGTAGTCCCAGTCAGCAGACTGGTTCCCTCGTGGAAGGGCTTGTTTATAGATAAGGCTTCTCTAAGCCATTTCTTAAACTTGTCTGTACTCAGACCTACTTTGCTTCCGCATGTTTGATGTAATGTTGGATCACAGACTTGTGATCTCTGTGTGCACTCTGTAAGAGTTATCAATAAAGTTGTATACTTTGTAGAGAATTGCAATGATACATGTTGTTCATACTAGACATGTGTGTTGCGTGTATGATTATATCATGCATGTCTTAGTATGGGTTTTCGAGACCTTAGTTGTGATCTGGCTGGCGGTCTTTTATACACCAAGTGGCCCTTAGATGTGCGCAGCTGATACGTCCAAAACGTATCTATAATTTCTGCTTGCTCCATGCATGTTTTGTGTGATATTGCTATGATCTAGATACACTTTCATACACCTTTGATCATATTTGGACTAACCTATTAACTCAGTGCACCCCAGTGCCAGTTCCTGTTTTCTGCTGTTTTTCTATTTCAGTTTTCCCCCGTATAAAAAGTGCCAGAAAAATTCGGGAAAATTCCGATAAAAAATCAGCGTGACGGAAGCTTCGAGAAGAGCCCGGGAGGGGCCAGAGGGGATCCATGGGGGCCCAGGCGGCCACCCGGCGCGGCCCCACCCCTGGACGCGCCAGGGGGGCGCCTACGGCCCCTGGCCCACCTCTGGCTGCCCCCTTTTGCCTATTTATCCCCCGTCACGGGAAAACTCCAGAAGCAGAACCCTATTCCGCGAACTCGCCTCTGTTCCGCCGCCGCCGTGCTTCCGAAGATCGGGAGCACCAGAAGACCTCTTCCCGGCACCCTGCCAGAGGGAGGATTGACCTCCGGGAGTCTCCTCTCCACCATGGATGCTCCCCGGATATCTCGTGAGTAGTTTTCCTTGGACCGTGGGTCCGTGATCAGTAGCTATGTGATGTTCTCCTCCCCTCTTTGATCTTCATTGTTTAGACCTCGTGAGCTGCCCAACATGATCGAGGCACCTTTGTAATATTTCTGCTATTGCTATGTTGAGTTTGATAGGATCTGATGGATTATGAGATTATGTTCAGATTGTGATAGAGTAATATATTTGGTTTTTATCTCTTATATTTTTGTTCCAAAGTAATTCTTGCATGTTCTCCGTTGCTGTTTATTGCTTTGGCCAAGTAGTAGGTAGTGACTCCAAGAGGGAGCGTTGTGCTAGATTGTGGGTTCGTGCCCCCCGATGACATGCTTGAGTGACAGAAACATGAGTCTAGGGGATGTGCTGTTGCCACAAGGGGGAAAACAACGATGCTGGTAACCGCGGTTACAAGGATTGTTTACTTTACGCAGAGTTCTTTTTAATGCAGTTGTCTGTTGCTTTGGGTTTACACTTTGGGTGGGGCTCGCAACTGAATACCAGCGAGATGTTCTGGATAGATATCTCAAGGTGGATGATTAGTAGTAGATGCAGATGGATTTTGGTCTACTTACCTTGGCGTACTGCCTGTGCTTTTGAACCTCTTCCTTTCTTTTGTAGCATAGTTAGCATTGCGGTGCGTTCATAATCCTTTCAATTGCCTTTCTGTAATTTGTTTACCTCGCATAGAAATTTTATCGTCTTTTGGGAGAGAGACATCACTAGCGAACATCACGTATCCCGGTCCATATCCTTATCACTGATTCCACGCTATATTTACTTTTCGGCATTTACTTTCAAGTTGCTATTATTATCCCTTGCGTTTTATCCTTTGTAAACAACAAGACCGGAGAGATTGACAACCTCTCTGAACTTCGTTGGGAACAAATTTATCTGTGTCTGTGTGCAGGTCCGCGTCAGTTGCGCCGCTGACACCTACTTATCATCTCTGGAGTCCTGCTAGTGACAAACCTTGGTATCTTATCGGAGGGAAAACTGCTGCTGCACTACATCTCAACCCTCCACTTGGGGTAACCAACGAAGGGGGCGAGAAGCCATCAAGCAAAGTTTTCTGGCGTCGTTGCCGGGGACTCCAAGTGCAAAGATAGGGGAGTTGCACACTACCCTTTACCTTTGTTTTTTAGTCTTGTTAGTTTATCTTTCAGTTTGTATCTTTGTGTCTTTTATCAAAAACTACAAAAAAATCTGCCACACTTGATGCTACTATGGGTTCCACTGAAAACACCAAGTTGTGTGACTTCACTAGTCACAACAACCAAGACTTTATCTGCACTCCCATTGCCACACCTGCCTCTTCAGCTACCTCTTATGAAATTAAACCTGCTTTGCTAAACCTTGTTATGAGAGATCAATTCTCTGGTGCTGGAGATGATGCTGCTTTACACTTGAATAGTTTTATTGAATTATGTGATATGCAAAAGTATAAAGAAGTAGAAGGTGATGTTGTTAAGCTCAAGCTCTTTCCTTTCTCTTTAAGGGGAGATGCTAAAATCTGTTTTCAATCTTTGCCTAGAAATAGCATAGATTCTTGGCATAAGTGCAAAGATTCTTTTATAGGGAAGTACTACCCTCCTGCTAAGATTATCCAATTGAGGAGTAATATTACGAATTTTAAGCAATTGGATAATGAACACGTTGCCCAAGCTTGGGAACGAATGAAATCTCTTGTTAAGAAATGCCCTACACATGGTTTGACTACCTGGATGGTTATCCAGATTTTTTATGCAGCCTTGAACTTTACCTCGCGGAACCTGTTAGATTCGGCCGCGGGAGGAACCTTTATGTCAACTACACTTGGTGCTGCCACAAAGCTTCTCGATGAAATGATGACCAATTATTCCCAATGGCACACCGAACACGCTCCAACAGGTAGGAAGGTAAATTCTGTCGAGGAAATTACCTCCCTCAATGAAAAAGTTGACTTAATTATGTCTCTACTTACCAAGCAACCCTCTATTAATCCTCGTGATGTTCCTTTAAATTCTTTGGTTGCTCAAGAACAAGTAGATGTGAACTTTATTCCTAGAAACAACTTCAACAACAATGCTTATAGGGGAAATTTTGCTAGCAATACCAGACCGTTTCCATCCAACTATGGGAACAACAACACCTACCCTAGCAACAAGAACCCCTCTTCTGAATTAGAAAGCATGCTTAGAGACTTTATCACTACCCAAAAAGCCTTCAACAAAAATGTAGAAGAGAAATTATCTAAAATAGATAATCTCTCTTTGAAGGTAGAAAGCTTAGCCCTTGATATTGAGATGCTCAAAATTGGAACCTCCCCCCTTGAGGAGAATAAGGCCACTCCTATTAATGCTATCCAGTTACAAATCAATGAAAACGTTAGGATGATGGCTAAACTTAAAGAAAGATGGGCTAGAGAAAAAGAGGAAGAGGATAGAATTAAGAGCCTTCCTACACACCACACAGTTGCCACTATCCAAATTGTTGAGGACACTCAAACTATTAGCACCCAATGCACTCCTAGTCTCGGTGGACCTATTAATGGTGATGCTAATACCTCAACCATAGATAAAGAAACTCCTATGAACATAGAGGGTTTCAAACAAGTGAGCCTAGATGACACTACTACCACCTTTGATAGTAGTGATATTGATTTTGATAGTTGTACCCTCTCAGAAGTTATCAGTTTATTACACAAAATGTCTAGAGACCCCCACACTAGCACACTTAATCTTGCCTTCACGGAGCATATCACAAATTCTCTCATCAAATCTAGGGAGGAGAAGCTTAGAGTAGAAGCCTCCATATCTAGGAAGCTAGAGGATGGTTGGGACCCTATGATCAAAATTAAATTAAATAACTTCTCTTGCTATGCTTTATGTGATGTTGGAGCTAGTATCTCCGTTATGCCCAAAAGAATATTTGATATGTTTGAATTGAAACCTTTTGAGCCTTGATCTTTTGGTTTTTGTCTTGTTGATTCTTCCTAAAAGAAACCTTTAGGGAAGATCGACGATGTTCTTATCATTGTCAATGACAACTATGTTCCCGTTGATTTTATTGTTATGGATATAGAGTGTGAACCTTTATGTCCAATTATTTTGGGACGTCCTTTTCTTCGCACTGTTGGTGCGGTTATTGACATGAAAGAGGGGAATATAAATTCCAATCCCCATTCAAAAAGGGGATGGAACACTTCCCTACAAAGAAAATCAAGTTACCTTTTGAGTCCGTTACTCGGGCTAGTTATTCTCTTTCTCTTGATAAAACTTGATTCTTCTTTTGCATTAAGCCTAGCTAATGGCTTTAAAGAAGCGCTTTCGGGAGGCAGCCCGCAACGAATTTAGGTTTTTATTTTTGCTTTTGTTGTGTCTTGATGATTTTTACTTCTGTAGCAACATCATTGTATCTTTATTTTTCAGCTTTGTGCCAAGTTATAGCCTCTTATGGCAAGGGAAGTAAAAGTTGTGACATGCTGTCCAGAAAACAGATTCTGTCCTCGTGACCAGAAAAATTGCAGAAAAATTCCAGTTCATATTTTGAGCTGCAATTTTTACACAGTATGCTCTATACAATTACGAAACTTCCGTATGTTCTGAGTTTTTTGATTTGAGTTGCAGAAGTACCCCTAAAAAATTATTTACTATCTGTTGTTCTGTTTTTCACAGATTCTGCCACGTTTTGTCTCTCCTAACTTTTGCAAACCTTAAGCTTGCTTTTTCTTTGCAAAAATTTTTTGGCACTCTTGAGAAACAGTAGCTCTTCAAGAATATCTTTATATCCAGTGGAGAAAAATTATTTATTAAGGGTACTAACCTCTCTAATCATCTTATGATGAGTTATGTATGAAGGGAGTTTTCAAGTGTGCGATAGAAGATGATGAAAGAAGATCCAGGAGTGTCAAGCGCTCAAGCTTGGGGATTCCCCCATGCATCCCCAATAAATATTCAAGGAGACTCAAGCGTCTAAGCTTGGGGATGCCCCCGTGCATCCCCTTCTCCATCAACAATCATCAGTTCGTCCTTCGTCTCACTATATTTTTATCACTTCATGCGTTATGTGCTATGCTTGGAGCGTCTCGCTCTTAGGTTTTATTTTTAGTTTTTTTAGCTTTGATTTCTGTTCATAACAAGTTAGGTCATGTCTTACTTTGTGTGGGAGAGAAACATGCTCCACTTTCAAAATCTAGAACACATCATAGGATTTTTCATGCCTATCTTCTTGTTGTTGTGTGTTCTTTATCTTTTCATAGCTACTGCCATGTTTAGTCTTAGTTTTAGTTTGTCTTTAGCAAGAGCCTTGGCTTTTGTTTTAGTTTGTTGCTGGAACTCTCTTTAGTTTTCATGTTTATCTTGTTAAGAGAGTTGGTTGTTGCACTGAGTTGTGTCCTGTCTTGAAAGTAGGTAATTGAGGTTGCTATTTAATTTTAGTAGTAGCTTGCAATAATTTTGAGGTATTGATGTGAGTAATGTTTGAACTTTTGGTGTCAAGAGCTCTTGCCTATTAGAGATAGGTGTCGTATTTTGGGCAATCCGTGTTTATTTTCAAAACCTACAAAACTAGTTGAGAACTCTAGCTACTAGATAGATCACTACTCTTCTGAGGACTCGAATATTAGAGTACACTCACGTACCATGGGTCGAGGATGCGTAAGGATAACCAAACCCCCCTACACTCCTCCTCGGGGTACTTGTCTCTTTGTGAACCTCCTTATTAGATTGAGAGTTACCGATAATAAGTGCATGAGTTCTTCGGACTAATGTAAGTATTGAGAGTTGGCACTTCCACCTTCCCATATTTTTCTAGCCTTTCCTGTGCCGTGCATTGCCTTCTTCTCACTCCGAGAGTAGGTGTCCACCTTCGCCGGTACTTCCAAACCCTTGGCATGATACGCTCTGTCATCATAAGCCTCCTTGTATCTTCCCTCAAAACAGCCACCATACCTACCTATCAAGGCATTTCCATAGCCTTTCCGAGATATATTGCCATGCAACATCCACCTCTTCATGACTTGATCTTCATGTCATAAATGTTCCTGCTACACTGGCAGCGACATACATTGCATACATCATGATAGCTACATCTTCTTTATGTTTTAAGTACCTTGCAAAGTGTGAAAGATCTTCTATACCCTCTTGTAAATTAGAGTGTTGCCCTTAAGTGAGGAAAAGATCCCAAAGTGGACACAATAAAAGAACCCAAAGAGGACAAATGAGAGTTAAATAGAAAGAGCCATTGAGGCCACCAAAAAAATACAAAAAATAGAAAAAGAGAAAAAAGAAATAAAAAGAGAGAAAGGGGAAACACTACTATCCTTTTTGAGAGATCCACACTAGTACTCCCTTTATATCCTTGTATTCCATAGAGATGATCATTATGCATATAGCTATGTGGGGACCTTCACACTATAGAACTTGGCTTGCATATTCCAAGGATGAGCCTCCTCAAAAGAGCTCTAGGTCTTCATGAGCGAGCAAGTTAGATGCACCCCCACTAGTTCCATTGGAGAGCTTCTTAGCTCGTATGTGCATCCGTTTCATGGCAATCCATACTCCTCACATCATATCTATCATTTGGCATCTCTTGCCTATGATTGTCCTCATTGATGTGAGCCTTTCTCATCCTTTTTGTCTTCCTCCTCCACCATATTTCTCTCTTTGCCATCCTAAGTGTCAACTCTCGTGCTTACTCTCATCCATTGCATGAGTGCTCGAAATATCGAAAAGGAGTGGATCAAATTGACTTGTACCTGGCTAGTGGTCTGGGGACGAGTCAAGATAAGATTCCAAAGAAGACCAAGTGTGAAACTTTAGTAGATTGAGTTCTCAACACAAAAATACTTTTTTCTCGTATTCCCTATCCCCCTTCTTGCACGCAAACACCATTTGGAGACATTCGAGTAACGGACAGCGAGAGCTCTTGCACCTAATGTTCTTTTGTTACTTATTTCAATGCTAATATAGACTCTTGCCTGTTATGACTTGAATTGAATCTCTAACCTTGATTGCTTTACTTTTCAAAGTTCTTATATGGTTGCTAGCATGTCACCACATAAATTATGTTGTTATCATTTACCTACTCGAGGACGAGCAGGAATTAAGCTTGGAGATGTTGATGCGTCCAAAACGTATCTATAATTTCTGCTTGCTCCATGCATGTTTTGTGTGATATTGCTATGATCTAGATACACTTTCATACACTTTTGATCATATTTGGACTAACCTATTAACTCAGTGGGCCCCAGTGCCAGTTCCTGTTTTCTGCTGTTTTTCTATTTCAGTTTTCCCCCATATAAAAAGTGCCAGAAAAATTCGAGAAAATTCAGATAAAAAATCAGCGTGACGGAAGCTTCGAGAAGAGCCCGGGAGGGGCCAGAGGGGAGCCAGGGGGCCCAGGCGGCCACCCGGCGCGGCCCCACCCCTGGCTGCGCCAGGGGGGCGCCTGGGGCCCCTGGCCCACCTCTGGCTGCCCCCTTTCGCATATTTATCCCCCGTCACGGGAAATCTCCAGAAGCAGAACCCTATTCTGCGAACTCGCCTCTGTTCCTCCGCTGCCGCGCTTCCGAAGATCGGGAGCACCAGAAGACCTCTTCCCGACACCCTGCCGGAGGGAGGATTGACCTCCGGGAGTCTCCTCTCCACCATGGATGCTCCCCGGATGTCTCGTGAGTAGTTTTCCTTGGACCATGGGTCCGTGATCAGTAGCTATGTGATGTTCTCCTCCGCTCTTTGATCTTCATTGTTTAGACCTCGTGAGCTGCCCAACATGATCGAGGCACCTTTGTAATATTTCTGCTATTGCTATGTTGAGTTTGATAGGATCTGATGAATTATGAGATTATGTTCAGATTGTGATAGAGTAATATATTTGGTTTTTATCTCTTATATTTTTGTTCCTAAGTAATTCTTGCATGTTCTCTGTTGCTGTTTATTGATTTGGCCAAGTAGTAGGTAGTGACTCCAAGAGGGAGCGTTGTGCTAGATTGTGGGTTCATGCCCCCCGATGACACGCTTGAGTGACAGAAACATGAGTCTAGGGGATGTGTTGTTGCCACAAGGGGGAAAACAACGGTGCTGGTAACCGCGGTTACAAGGATTGTTTACTTTACGCAGAGTTCTTTTTAATGCAGTTGTCTGTTGCTTTGGGTTTACACTTTGGGTGGGGCTCGCAACTTAATACCAGCGAGATGTTCTGGATAGATATCTCAAGGTGGATGATTAGTAGTAGATGCAGAAGGATTTCGGTCTACTTACCTTGGCGTACTGCCTGTGCTTTTGAACCTCTTCCTTTTTTTGTAGCATAGTTAGCATTGCGGTGCGTTCATAATCCTGTCAATTGCCTTTCTGTAATTTGTTTACCTCGCATAGCAATTTATCGTCTTTTGGGAAAGAGACATCACTAGCGAACATCACGTATCCCGGTCCATATCCTTATCACTGATTCCACGCTATATTAACTTTTCTGCATTTACTTTCAAGTTGCTATTATTATCCCTTGCGTTTTATCCTTTGTAAACAACAAGACCGGAGAGATTGACAACCTCTCTGAACTTCGTTGGGAACAAAGTTATCTGTGTCTGTGTGCAGGTCCGCGTCAGTTGCGCCGTTGACACCTACTTATCATCTCTGGAATCCTGCTGGAGACAAACCTTGGTATCTTCACCGAGGGAAAACTGCTGCTGTACTACATCTCAACCCTCCACTTGGGGTAACCAACGAAGGGGGCGAGAAGCCATCAGTAGCTTGGGGCATCGCGATGCGATTGCTCATGACTCGGTCACGTGCACACTTTGATGTATGATTGAGCCCACCCTAGACCCCGACTAAGTGATCGGGCAGGAGTAAGTCTATGTAAGGGTTATAGTACAATCGATAGTATGGTTGAGGCGACTTGTCTATGAGTATGGGAGTTCACCACCCATATCATTTAGACTTGTGTGCGGACGACGAGGACCCATTTTCAGTTGATCATCCGGCCTGGATGGGATGCCCCTCACGTTCGATGCTTTCCGAGAACGTTCTGTGCTTGGCCTTGTCTGCTTACACAAGTGGGTATGGTTCTCGGCTCTCCATATGATTGTGTTGTAGCGAGTCTTGCATACGCTAACCACGGGACCCGACTGACTTGGTATCAGAGCAGGACTGACTATAGGATTACCAGCCTTGGCCGAAGTCGAGTCTAGATTGCTATAGTTATATTGGTACTCTGGGTATATAAGGGAACAACGTAAGGCTTCTTTTTTTCTCCTTACCTTCATCGTTCTGAGTTCTGAGTCACCCTCATCTTATTCTAAGGGAAGACAGGACTAGGCTCATCTATGTCTTACTAGAACATCTCGTTGTTTGCTTCTTTGTAGCCGTAGGAAAGTTGTGATCGGTTTGTTAGAGTTGTTGTGCTTCCTGATTTCTTACATCGTATGTAAGTGTTGTTTCTATGTTGTAAGAAATTTGTTTTCTCTTACAATTACAGCCGTTATGCTGTCCGATTCATTCCAAGTTTCTTCATAATCTGATGCATTTGCAAAATCCTTCTATCTTTTTCGGATGTCTTTCCAGAAGATTTGTTAGGTGGCATTCCCGACAGCTCCATAGTGTTTGATGTAGGTTTTATTCTAGAAACCTATACTGAATCATTTGCAGCTCTTCCTCCCACTCTAGATGTCTTCTAGCCAGAAGAACCACACTAACCATTGTGTTGGGGGTACTTTGCTACTCTGACGTATCTATTGTATCCCCTAGTAAGCTATGGTCATCCTCTAAGAAAACCATCCAGTAACCCAACTCCTTAAACCTAGTCACCCAACAGATGTGTAGAGTTCATAGTGGATCTTATGCCAGGAACCGCACCAATTTCCAGACGCCCATACAAAATGGCCCCACGTGTCGCAACCCCAAGCTAGGTATGTGCTAGGATTAGCAAGTTCCTTTGCATCATGTGAAAAATTCAAAAAGAAATTCAAAAATGGGGAAAAGAAAAGCCCTGAGAAATTAATTCAAATGGCCATATAAAAATATTTTTCCAAAAATCATTTGAGTATTTGGAAAATTCCTATAAATGATGCTGATCATTTTAAAAATGGTTTGGGAGCAATCCCATGCTCATGGAATTTTCAAATTTTCAAACAATGCCTTGGAAAATGAAATAAACCCCTATTTGATTTAAAATTCAAATGTTTTGAATTTTAAAAAGTGCCAAACTTTATAAGTGGCTAGTCTAATATAATATGAGGCCATATAAAAAGTTTCAGCATTTTTAAAAATGGTTTGCTATTTATTTAGCAGTGCCAAAACACAATGCAGAAAAGAAACAGAAAAGAAATAAAACGGAAAAGAAACTTACCTGGGCAAAGGGGCCCAACTTGTCGCCCCGCAGCCCAGCCAGCCCAGCCCACCAGCCCCTTCTTGTCTTCTTCTCCAGGACGGCGAGCACGCAGGTGCGTGTCGAGCATGCCGCGGTCACCGCCATCGCCCGGCCACCTCCTGCTTCCCCCTGTCCCTATCTCCTCGCCGTGGACGCCTCGTGCTCTCCCCTTCCACTTCCCCCTCCCCTAGACCCTTTCCCCTCTCACCCCGGCGAGCTCCCCGCGAAGACCCGAGCGCCCCCGAGCCCGCCGACGTGCGCAGGCGTGGCCACCGTACTCCTCCTTCCTCGCCGCCTTGTCCAGTCGATCCCGCACCGTCGACTTCCTCCGTCCCCCTCGTCAATTGAAGTCCAGCGCCACCGTGGACGATGCCCGCGTCAAGGTTTCGTCGCCGGCCGCCGCGGAGAAGAACTTCGATTGCGCCAACATCGAGCTCCCCGCAGCCCCTCCGTCCACTCCATTAGCATCACGGTGAGCAGAGCTCCATTTCGCCCCTAGCCGCGCCTCTTCCCGTGCCCTCCCGCCTAGTTCCGGCGAGGTCAGTGCCTCTGACCGCCGCCGCGGTTGAAGTAGCCGTCGCCCCAGGCCATGTCTTTGGCCCCCGACAACTCCAATGGATGCGGAAGCTCACGACCTACGCGCCCGTACCAATCAGACCCCCTCCCGTGCCAGAAACCCCAACTCCGGCGAGTCTCCGGCAGGTTTCCGGCGACCCTGCCATTAGGGCCCTTAACCACGTGCTTAACCCCCCCCCCCCACCAGAGGCTGACCAGTGGGCCCAGGGCTTAATTAACCCCTGTTTAATTTAAACAGAGAGGGAATTAAGTCCCAGGTCACTGACCAGTGGGGCCCTTCTATCAGTGGCCCCCTGACGTCAGCCTGGTGTCATAGTGACGCAATAAATCTTTTCCAGAGTTTAAAAGAAATAAAGAAAAGAGAGAAAATTCCAGAAAATAGATTAAACTTTGAAATTCAATAACTTTTTAATCCTAACTCCAAATTGGACAAATAATATGTCTAAAATTATCAGAAAAATACAAGGATTATGAATATGCAACTTGTTTCTATGTTTGACCATATTAAAATGGGTGAACAGTAGCAAACATCCATATGGATCCTTTTCAAATTCAAATTTGAAGTGAATTTGCAAATGACTTTGCAACACACTTCTTTTGAATGAATTCATCCACACATCAGAGACATTACTTCAACTATACCACCTCACTTCATGATCAACATTTTCAAATGAACTTTCATGCATTCAAATGCAGTTGAAATTCATCGATAAATCAAATGGAGTTTGAATTTGCATTTCAAATGCAATATACTCCTTTTAAATGGAATGCTCAACACATCAGTACCATGAACATCACCATTGCAATCTTATTCATGTGATTGTGCATTGTACATTATGTTGATCCTATGATTGTCATGTTGCTGATAGACGTGCAACCGGAATCAGAGGCCACCCCCTTCGTTGAAGACCCGGTGACTGAACCCCGTCAGCAAGGCAAGCAAACCCCCATTGATCATGTCTATAAAATCCCACTTCCCTCTCATGTCTCGCTTATGCATTGTTTAGGATGATCACCATGATAACGTTTCTATCGCATAGTTGAACCCATATCCTTTGCATGACCTATCATCTTGTCACAGTAGTAAGCAAACCACAATCCTAGCAGATGTAGGAGTTGGTTGATATCATGTGGCCCCTGCAACTGTTACTGCTTATTGCATGCTTAGTGATACAACGAGGTTACTTTTGATGTGAGTCGGGATGATGGTAAACATGGTGTTGATGAAAGTGAAATGTGTTGGTGAATCTACCCTAATACAAGGTGAACGATGAGAGGCTGTGTAGGAGTACAGAGTGGGTTGTCTCGTTGAACACCGCCCTAAGCCCGAGTTCTTGTGTGGTGATCCAAGACGAAGAGTACTACCACATGTTGGGCACATGGACCCCCGCTCAACCTACTAACTCACCCCTTCTCAGTTCAATGAGTCGCATTAGTTCGGAGTTCTGGTAGGTCTGTGGCACGGTCTGCAAAGTGGAAGAACGGCTATTCAGACCGTCTTGGGACCCTGCACACATCTTCTGGGACCACATCGGTAAACCGGCCGGGTTCACGATGTGGATTCCAGCCCAGATAGGCGTCTCCATTGAATTTGAGTTGGCTGTGAGGTAAAAGTTGTGGGAATTATCCTCGCCGGCACCTCTTGAACAGTGCCGAGTACAAAGGCGGTAAATGATAGTTTCATGTGTGTAGCAGTACACCCCTGAAGGGTTAATAAACTATTCGAATAGCCGCGTCTGCGGTAAGGGACTACTTGGAAAGCTTAGCTCGATTATTAGACAACTTGAACTGGATACTTCTAAAACACACCAAGATAAGCGTGAGTGCTATGGGGTGCTTCTCGTGGGGAAGTCGAGGAAGTAACCATAGTGGTGTATTGGTTGCAGAGATGTAGTGGACTCGTGTACGCTTCTAACCTCAAAGTCTGGTACTCATAGTTCAGGACTAGACAAGTCAAAGCTGGCACTTCTGCAAGTGAAACCCCACCTCCCTTTACCTTGATACATATGCATGAGTAGTATAGCTCCTATGTAAGTCTTGCTGAGTACGATTTTTTACTCACGTTTGCTTAATCTATGGTTTAGATGAACCCACCGACCCCGATGGTGACTTCTAACCGAAGCTCGAAGAATGAAGACTCAGACCAAGACCAAGCTAGTGTAGTCCCAGTCAGACGACTGGTTCCCTCGTGAAGGGCTTGTTTTTAGATAAGGATTCTCTAAGCCATTTGTTAAACTTGTCTGTACTCAGACCTACTTTGCTTCCGCTTGTCTGTTGTAATGTTGGATCACATGCTTGTGATCTCTGTGTGCACTCTATAAGAGTTATTAATAAAGATGTATACTTTGTAGAGAATTGTAATGATACCTGCTGTTCATACAAGGCATGTGTGCTGCGTGTATGTTTATAAAATGCATGTCTTTGTATGGGTTTTCGAGACCTTAGTTGTGATCTGGCTGGCGGTCTTTTATACACCAAGTGGCCCTTAGATGTGCGCAGCTTGGGGCATCGCAATGCGATTGCTCGAGATTCCGTCTCGTGCACACTTTGATGTATGATCGAGCCCGCCCTAGACTCCGACTAAGTGATCGGGCTGGAGTAAGTCTATGTAAGGGTTATAATACAATCGATAGTATGGTTGAGGCGACTTGTCTATGAGTATGGGAGTTCACCACCCATATCATTTAGACTTGTGTGCGGACGATGAGGACCCATTTCAGTTGATCATCCAGCCTAGATGGGATGCCCCTCACGTTCGATGCTTTCCGAGAACGTTCTGTGTTTGGCCTTGTCTGCTTAGACAAGTGGGTACGGTTCTCGGCTCTCCATATGATTGTGTTGTATCGAGGCTTGCATACGCTAACCCCGGGTCCCGACAGACTTCGTATCAGAGCAGGACTGACTGTAGGATTATCAGCCTTGGCCGAAGTCGAGTCTAGCCTTCTATAGTTATATAGTTACTCTGGGTATATAAGGGAACAACGTAAGGCTTCTTCTTTCTCCTTACCCTCATCGATCTGAGTTCTGAGTCACCCTTATCTTTTCTACGGGATGATAGGACTAGGCTCATCTATGTCTGAATAGAACATCTCGTTGATTGCCTCCTTATAGCCGTAGGATTGTTGTGGTTGTCCAGAGTCTCCGTATTTCGAGTTCCTTGAAGAAGTTCAGTCCGATTCTTCGAGGTTGTTTCATTTTCCATCCTAGTGTAGCCGTTATGCTGCCGGATTTGTTCCGTGTTTCTTTGAATCATTGCCTTTGCATTATAGTCTTCTCCTTCTGAAATCATATCCTTTTATCCTTGACTCCATCGTACAACCTGTTCTGATTGTTGATTTTTATCACACAGGATGTCAGGTGGAACTCGTAGTGCTGTTCTTCGGAATCGAGACCGTGATCGGAATCGAAATGATGATGAACTTCCACCCCCTCCTTCTACGGCGGAAATCATGATGGAAGCCGAGCGGAATAGACGTGATCAAACACGCCTTCTGGAGCTCATCAAGCAGAATACCGCCCACCATCGTAATGTGGTGGTCAGCATTCAGGACTTCATCCTCCTCAAGCCACCGGTATTCCGATGTTCTTCTGAGACCCTTGAAGCTGATGATTGGCTTCGTTCCATCGAGCGTAAGCTTGATACAGCACATGTTGCTCCCGATGACTGAGTTATTTTCGCGGTATACTTCTTGGAAGGTGCTGCTCTTCAGTGGTGGGAGAACTATGTTGCAATGCAGCCAGATAGTCACGTAGTGACTTGGAAGGAGTTCTGTGTTGCCTTTCGAGGGTACCACATTCTGGATGAGTTGATGGAGCGAAAAAAGGAAGAGTTCTGCAATCTAAATCAAGGAGAGATGTCCATTCATGAGTATGTGAGGGAATTCAACCGTCTTGCTCGTTATGCCCATGACGAGATCACCACCGATGCCAGAAAGCAGGCAAGGTTCCGCAAGGGACTTAGCCCCATCCTTCGTCATGATCTCAACCTCCTTGAGTTTGCCACCTTTGAGGATTTAGTCAACAGATCCTTCAGAGCTGAGCATGGCAATGAAGTTTTCGAGAAGTCTCGCAAGCATGCTCTTGAGCTTGCTCCTTCTTCCAGTTCACGCCCTCAGAAGCGTATGATCTGGATTCCTAACAGTTTGTTTCCCCAAAACAACCCACCGAGTCCATCCCTTGTGCCGCCTCGTCCACCAGCTCCACCAAACAACCCAGCTCCCCGCACTATCTTTGGAGCCTGCTTCAGATGTGGCCAACCTGGTCACTATTCTCGTGAGTGCCCCGTCAACCAAAATGCTCCACCCCATGCCAAAGGAAACCCCACTGTTCGTGCCAAGCCACCCCCAAAGGTTTCCACCGCTAAACCATCCACCTCAGAAAATCTTGGACGTGTGAACCAAATCTCAGCTGAAGAGACTGATAGTACTTCTGACGTCATTCTTGGTACGCTCCCAGTCAATTTTGTTCCCACTTCTGTTCTTTTCGACCCAGGAGCATCTCACTCATTCATGTCGGAGAGTTATGCACTTTGGCATGATGTATCCTTTGAAGAAATGTTTTCTCCAATGATCATTCAAACTCCTGGTTCCAAGTGGCAAACTAATAGAGTAAGCCATGGTAATCAAATTGCAATTGAGGGTTTAGTATTCCTTGCTTCACTCATAGCCCTCAAGTCTTCCGACATTGATGTCATCCTTGGTATGGATTGGTTATCAAGACAACATGCCTTTCTTGATTGTAAATCCAAGTCAGTTAGACTTACACATCCTTCAGGCCAGACAATAGTTTACTCCTCACCAAGAACAAGAACCCAGGTGCATTCTTTGAATGTGCTTCCCCTTCCCGACCTCGAAGATGTTCCGGTGGTTCGTGACTTCCCGGATGTCTTTCCTGAAGAGCTGCCGGGCATGCCACCCGACAGATGTGTAGAGATCATAGTGTATCTTGCCCCAGGAACCGCACCAATTTCCAAACGCCCATACAAAATGGCCCCACGTGAGTTAGCTGAGCTTAAAACCCAACTGGAAGCTTTGTTGGAAAAAGGCTTCATCCGCCCTAGCTCATCGCCATGGGGTTGCCCCATTCTGTTCGTAACGAAAAAAGATGGAACAGAAATGATGTGCGTAGACTATCGCCCGCTAAATTTATCGACGATAAAGAACAAGTACCCACTGCCCAAGATCATTGATCTTTATGATCAACTTGCAGGATCCTCTGTCTTCTCCAAGATGGATTTGAGATTAGGGTATCATCAAATCAAAATCCGAAACGAGGACATTCCCAAAACGGCTTTCACTACTCGTTATGGTCTTTACGAGTTCACCGTCATGTCCTTCGGTCTAACCAATGCCCCCGCCACTTTTTCACGCATGATGAACTCGATCTTCATGGAGTATTTGGACCACTTCGTCGTGGTTTACCTCGATGACATCCTTATATACTCGAAGAACGAAGAAGAACATGCCGAACACCTAAGGCTGGTATTGATGAAACTTAGAGAGCATCACCTGTATGCTAAATTCTCCAAGTGTGAATTTTGGCTACCAGAAGTGACCTACTTAGGCCACGTGATTTCTGCAAAAGGCATTGCTGTGAATCCCGAGAGAGTTCAGGCCGTCCTTGACTGGACTCCACCTGAATCGGTTAAGCAAGTTAGGAGTTTTCTTGGCCTAGCCAGCTATTGTCGCCGCTTCGTCGAGAACTTTTCTAAAGTTGCAAAGCCTCTAACTGAACTCCTCAAGAAAGATAAGAAATTCCAATGGACTCCCAAGTGCGAGGAAAGCTTTCAAGAGCTAAAAAGAAGATTGACTTCTGCACCCGTACTTGCACCTCCAGACACCAAAAAGGATTTCGAGATCTATTGTGACGGATCACGGCAAGGGTTAGGATGCATACTTCTGCAAGATAGACATGTGGTAGCTTATGATTCACGCCAGTTGCGGCCATATGAAGAGAACTATCCTACCCATGACCTTGAACTCGCTGCCGTAGTTCATGCCCTAACAACTTGGCGACATTACCTCCTTGGTAATCGTTGTGAGATCTATTCCGACCACCAAAGCCTCAAATACATTTTCACCCAGCCAGATCTTAATCTCAGGAAAAGACGCTGGATTGAGTTGATAAAAGATTATGACTTAGGAATTTCTTACACCCCAGGCAAAGCCAATGTCATGGCTGATGCACTAAGTCGTAAGTCGTATTGTAACAACCTCATGTTACAACAGTATCAACCACTTCTTCATGAGGAATTTCGAAAACTCAATCTCGAGATTGTTCCTCATGGCTATCTTTCAACCTTGGTGGCGAAACCAACCCTTGAGGATAAAATCATAGCCGCCCAGAAACGTGATAGTGGTATTAGAGAGATCAAGAAGAACATTGCTAGCGGAGTTGCTAAATGTTTCTCCATAAATGATCGAGGTGTTGTTTTCTTTGGCACTCGATTGGTTGTACCACGAAAACACAATCTTAGGAGGCTAATCCTCAAAGAAGCTCAAGACACTCCCCTCTCAATTCATCCTGGTAGCACAAAGATGTACCGAGACCTACGCCAGAGATTTTGTTGGACTAGGATGAAGAGATAAATTGCTAAGTTCATTGCCGAATGTGATGTTTGTCGTCGCATTAAGGCCGAACACCAAAGACCTGCTGGAACTCTACAACCTTTGCCTATTCAAGAGTGGAAATGGGACAAAGTCGGTATGAACTTCATCACCGGCTTTCCAAAAACCCAGAAAGGAAACGATGCCATCTTTGTTGTCATAGATAGGCTTTCCAAAGTTGCTCACTTCCTTCCAGTTCGCGAGTCTATAACTGCTAGCCAGTTAGCGGACTTGTACGTCTCTAGAATTGTATCCCTTCACGGTGTTCCTTTGGAAATCAATTCTGATCGTGGTAGCCTTTTCACCTCTAGATTTTGGGGAAGCTTCCAACATGCTATGGGAACTCATCTCTCCTTTAGTACAGCTTTCCATCCTCAGTCTAGCGGTCAAGTCGAAAGGGTCAACAAAATTCTTGAAGACATGCTCAGAGCTTGTGTTATATCATTCGGAAAGAATTGGGAGAAGTCTCTTCCATTCGCCGAATTTGCTTATAACAATAGTTTTCAATCTAGTCTGAACATGGCTCCTTTTGAACTCCTATATGGACGACGATGTCGAACACCACTAAACTGGTCAGAAACCGATGAAAGACAATTCTTTGGACCGGACATGATCAAGGAAGCAGAAGAGCAAGTTCGCATTGTTCGTGATCAATTGAAAGCAGCCCAGTCTCGTCAGAAAAGCTACTATGATCGTCATCATAGGCAAGAGAGATACAATCTGGATGAGAAGGCTTACCTTCGGGTTACTCCTCTGAAGGGAACCCAACGTTTCGGTATCAAAGGCAAGTTGGCCCCACGTTACATCGGACCTTTCCGCATTCTCGCTAAACGTGGAGAAGTTGCCTACCAACTTGAACTACCCCCGCACCTTACCCGAGTACATGATGTATTCCATGTGTCACAACTCAGGCGTTGCTTCAAGGACCCCATCCGCAAAGTCGACCATGAAACGCTTGATCTCATGAATGACCTTTCTTATCGAGAATACCCTGTTCGTATTCTTGATTCAGCAGAGCGTGTCACTCGCCAAAAGAAGATCAAGTTTCTGAAAGTTCAGTGGTCACACCACTCTGAGAGAGAAGCCACGTGGGAAAGAGAAGACCGTCTCAGTGCCGAGTACCCCTCCTTCCTCCCGCAGACTTCTGAATCTCGGGACGAGATTCTTTTGAGTGGGAGCGAGTTGTCACAACCCCAAGCTAGGTATGTGCTAGGATTAGCAAGTTCCTTTGCATCATGTGAAAAATTCAAAAAGAAATTCAAAAATGGGGAAAAGAAAAGCCCTGAGAAATTAATTCAAATGGCCAGGTAAAAATCTTTTTCCAAAAATCATTTGAGTATTTGGAAAATTCCTATAAATGATGCTAATCATTTTAAAAATGGTTTGGGAGCAATCCCATGCTCATGGAATTTTCAAATTTTCAAACAATGCCTTGGAAAATGAAATAAACCCCTATTTGATTTAAAATTAAAATGTTTTGAATTTTAAAAAGTGCCAAACTTTATAAGTGGCTAGTCTAATATAATATGAGGCCATATAAAAAGTTTCAGCATTTTTAAAAATGGTTTGCTATTTATTTAGCAGTGCCAAAACACAATGCAGAAAAGAAACAGAAAAGAAATAAAACGGAAAAGAAACTTACCTGGGCAAAGGGGCCCAACTTGTCGCCCCGCAGCCCAGCCAACCCATCCCACCAGCCCCTTCTTGTCTTCTTCTCCAGGACGGCGCGCACGCAGGTGCGTGTCGAGCATGCCGCGGCCACCCCCGTCGCTCGGCCACCTCCTGCTTCCCCCTGTCCCTATCTCCTCGCCGTGGACGCCTCGTGCTCTCCCCTTCCACTTCCCCCTACCCTGGACCCTTTCCCCTCTCACCCCGGCGAGCTCCCCGCGAAGACCCGAGCGCCCCCGAGCCCGCCGACGTGCGCAGGCGTGGCCACCGTACTCCTCCTTCCTCGCCGCCTTGTCCAGTCGATCCGGCACCGTCGACTTCCTCCGTCCCCCTCGTCAATTGAAGTCCAGCGCCACCGTGGACGATGCCCGCGTCAAGGTTTCGTCGCCGGCCGCCTTGGAGAAGAACTTCGATTGCGCCAACATCGAGCTCCCGGCAACCCCTTCGTCCACTCCATTAGCATCACAGTGAGCAGAGATCCATTTCCCCCTAGCCGCGCCTCTTCCCGTGCCCTCCCGCCTAGTTCCGGCGAGGTCAGTGCCTCTGACTGCCGCCGCGGTTGAAGTAGCCGTCGCCACAGGCCATGTCTTTGGCCCCCGACAACTCCAATGGATGCGGAAGCTCACGAGCTACGCGCCCGTACCAATCAGACCCCCTCCCGTGCCAGAAACCCCAACTCCGGCGAGTCTCCGGCAGGTTTCCGGCGACCCCGCCATTAGGGCCCTTAACCACGTGCTTAACCCCCCCCCCCACCAGAGCCTGACCAGTGGGCCCAGGGCTTAATTAACCCCTGTTTAATTTAAACAGAGAGGGAATTAAGTCCCAGGTTACTGACCAGTGGGGCCCTTCTGTCAGTGGCCCCCTGACGTCAGCCTGGTGTCACAGTGATGCAATAAATCTTTTCCAGAGTTTAAAAGAAATAAAGAAAAGAGAGAAAATTCCAGAAAATAGATTAAACTTTGAAATTCAATAACTTTTTAATCCTAACTCCAAATTGGACAAATAATATGTCTAAAATTATCAGAAAAATACAAGGATTATGAATATGCAACTTGTTTCTATGTTTGACCATATTAAAATGGGTGAACAGTAGCAAACATGCATATGGATCCTTTTCAAATTCAAATTTGAAGTGAATTTGCAAATGACATTGCAACACACTTCTTTTGAATGAATTCATCCACACATCAGAGACATTACTTCAACTATACCACCTCACTTCATGATCAACATTTTCAAATGAACTTTCATGCATTCAAATGCAATTGAAATCCATCGATAAATCAAATGGAGTTTGGATTTGCATTTCAAATGCAATATACTCCTTTTAAATGGAATTCTCAACACATCAGTACCATGAACATCACCATTACAATCTTATTCATGTGATTGTGCATTGTACATTATGTTGATCCCATGATTGTCATGTTGCTGATAGACGTGCAACCGGAATCGGAGGCCACCCCCTTAGTTGAAGACCCCGTGACTGAACCCCGTCAGCAAGGCAAGCAAACCCCCATTGATCATGTCTATAAAATCCCACTTCCCTCTCATGTCTCGCTTATGCATTGTTTAGGATGATCACCATGATAACATTTCTATCGCATAGTTGAACCCATATCCTTTGCATGACCTATCATCTTGTCACAGTAGTAAGCAAACCACAATCCTAGCAGATGTAGGAGTTGGTTGATATCATGTGGCCCATGCAACTGTTACTTCTTATTGCATGCTTAGTGATACAGCGAGGTTGCTTTTGATGTGAGTCGGGATGATGGTAAACATGGTGTTGATGAAAGTGAAATATGTTGGTGAATCTACCCTAGTACAAGGTGAACGATGAGAGGCTGTGTAGGAGTACACAGTGGGTTGTCTCGTTGAACACCGCCCTAAGACCGAGTTCTTGTGTGGTGATCCAAGACGAAGAGTACTACCACATGTTGGGCACATGGACCCCCGCTCAACCAACTAACTCACCCCTTCTCAGTTCAATGAGTCGCATTAGTTCGGAGTTCTGGTAGGTCTGTGGCACGGTCTGCGAAGTGGAAGAACGGCTATTCAGACCGGCTTGGGACCCTGCACACATCTTCTGGGACCACATCGGTAAACCGGCCGGGTTCACGATGTGGATTCCAGCCCAGATAGGCGTCTCCATTGAATTTGAGTTGGCTGTGAGGTAAAAGTTGTGGGAATTATCCTCGCCGGCACCTCTAGAACAGTTCCGAGTACAAAGGCGGTAACTGATAGTTTCATGTGTGTAGCAGTACACCCCTGCAGGGTTAATAAACTATTCGAATAGCCGCGTCCGCGGTAAGGGACTACTTGGAAAGCTTAGCTCGATTATTAGACAACTTGAACTGGATACTTCTAAAACACACCAAGATAAGCGTGAGTGCTATGGGGTGCTTCTCGTGGGGAAGTCGAGGAAGTAACCATAGTGGTGTATTGGTTGCAGAGATGTAGTGGACTCGTGTACGCTTCTTACCTCAAAGTCTGGTACTCGTAGTTCAGGACTAGACAAGTCAAAGATGGCACTTCTGCAAGTGAAACCCCACCTCCCTTTACCTTGATACATATGCATGAGTAGTATAGCTCCTATGTAAGTCTTGCTGAGTACGATTTTGTACTCATGTTTGCTTAATCTATGTTTTAGATGAACCCACCGACCCCGATGGTGACTTCTATCCGAAGCTCGAAGAATGAAGACTCAGACCAAGACCAAGCTAGTGTAGTCCCAGTCAGACGACTGGTTCCCTCGTGGAGGGCTTGTTTTTAGATAAGGCTTCTCTAAGCCATTTGTTAAACTTGTCTGTACTCAGACCTACTTTGCTTCCGCTTGTCTGTTGTAATGTTGGATCACATGCTTGTGATCTCTGTGTGCACTCTGTAAGAGTTATTAATAAAGATGTATACTTTGTAGAGAATTGTAATGATACCTGCTGTTCATACAAGGCATGTGTGCTGCGTGTATGTTTATAACATGCATGTCTTTGTATGGGTTTTCGAGACCTTAGTTGTGATCTGGATGACGGTCTTTTATACACCAAGTGGCCCTTAGATGTGCGCAGCTTGGGGCATCGCGATGCGATTGCTCGAGACTCCGTCTCGTGCACACTTTGATGTATGATCGAGCCCGCCCTAGACCGCGACTAAGTGATCGGGCTGGAGTAACTCTATGTAAGGGTTATAATACAATCGATAGTATGGTTGAGGCGGCTTGTCTATGAGTATGGGAGTTCACCACCCATATCATTTAGACTTGTGTGCGGATGATGAGGACCCATTTCAGTTGATCATCCGGCCTGGATGGGATGCCCCTCACGTTCTGTGCTTGGCCTTGTTTGCTTAGACAAGTGGGTACAGTTCTCGGCTCTCCATATGATTGTGTTGTATCGAGGCTTGCATACGCTAACCCCGGGTCCCGACACCACGTGAGTTAGCTGAGCTTAAAATCCAACTTGAAGCTTTGTTGACAAAAGGCTTCATCCGCCCTAGCTCATCGCCATGGGGTTGCCCCGTTCTGTTCGTAACGAAGAAAGATGGAACAGAAAGGATGTGCGTAGACTATCGGCCGCTAAATCTAGCGACGATAAAGAACAAGTACCCACTGCCCAGGATCAATGATCTTTATGATCAACTTGCTGGATCCTCTGTCTTCTCCAAGATGGATTTGAGATTAGGTTATCATAAAATCAAAATCAGAAACGAGGACATTCCCAAAACGGCTTTCACTACTCGTTATGCTCTTTACGATTACACCGTCATGTCCTTTGGTTTAACCAATGCCCCCGCCACTTTCTCGCGCATGATGAATTCGATCTTCATGGAGTACCTAGATAAATTTGTTGTGGTTTATCTTGATGACATTCTCATCTACTCGAAGAACGAAGAAGAACATGCTGAACATCTCAGGCTGGTATTGATGAAACTTAGAGAGCATCGCCTGTATGCTAAATTCTCCAAGTGTGAATTTTGGCTACCAGAAGTGACCTACTTAGGCCACATGATTTCTGCAAAAGGCATTGCTGTGAATCCCGAGAGAGTTCGTGTCGTCCTTGACTGGACTCCACCTGAATCGGTTAAGCAAGTTAGGAGTTTTCTAGGCTTAGCAAGCTACTGCCGCCGCTTCGTCGAGAACTTTTCTAAAGTTGCAAAGCCTCTAACTAAACTCCTCAAGAAAGATAAGAAATTCCTATGGACTCCCAAGTGCGAGGAAAGCTTTCAAGAGCTAAAAAGAAGATTGACTTCTACACCCATACTTGCGCCTCCAGACACCAAAAAGGATTTCGAGATCTTTTGTGACGCCTCACGGCAAGGGTTAGGATGCATACTTATGCAAGATAGACATGTGGTAGCTTATGCTTCACGCCAGTTGCGTCCACATGAAGAGAACTATCCTACCCATGATATTGAACTCGCTGCCGTAGTTCATGCCCTGACAACTTGGCGACATTACCTCCTTTGTAATCGTTGTGAGATATTTTCCGACCACCAAAGCCTCAAATACATTTTCACCCAGCCAGATGTTAATCTCAGGCAAAGACGCTGGATTGAGTTCATAAAAGATTACGATGTAGGAATTTCTTACACCCCATGTCACAACCCAAGTTTAGGTAAGTGCTATGGTTGCTTGTGCCCTTTGCATCATGTGAAAAATTCAAAAAGAAATTCAAAAATGGGGAAAAGAAAAGCCCTGAGATATTAATTCAAATGGCCAGATAAAAATCTTTTTCCAAAAATCATTTGAATATTTGGAAAATTCCTATAAATGATGGTGATCATTCTAAAAGTGGTTTGGGTTCATTCCCATGCCCATGGAATATTCAAAAATTCAAAATGTGCCCTGGAAATTAAATTTGACCCCTATTTGATTTGAAATTCAAATGTTTTGAATTTCAAAAATGCTCAAATTCTACAAGTGACTTGCTACTGGTCACCTAGGATTTATAAAAATATTTGGGCATTTAATAAAATTGCCCTCCTATTTTATTTTGGGGCAGAACAAAAGAAACAGAAAAAAATAAAAAGAAAGAAAGAAAAGCCCCCCCACCCACTTACCTGGCCCAGCCTAGCCAGAAGCCGGCCCAGCCCACTAGGGTCAGGGTCTTCTTCCTCCCAGCGCTAGGCAGGCAGACAGCTCGGTGGCGAGCATGCAGCCACCTCTGGCCACCTCCTGCCTGCCCCTGTCCCTTTTTCGGCGCGAGGAGAAGCCCAAATCGCCTCCCTTTCTTTTCCCCCCACGCCTAGCTCTTCCCCTTCGTCTCTGGTGGTTCCTCCGAATTCCCGAGCGCCGTCCAGTTCACCGCCGTCTCGTCCACGCGGCCACCGGCCTCCTCCCTCCACTCCAAGCTGTCCCAGATGCTCGCCGCCTTCGTCTTCGTCGCCGGGGCAGATCAATCGATGCCTAGGACCTCTCAGGGCGACGTCCTCTTCGCTTTATTCCGCCACGGCTACCCGGCTCCGGCGAGAAATCGCGCAAGCTCCGGTCCTTCTCCGGCGACATCGACCCCTGCTCTGCGTTTCTTGTGAGCCGGCGACGCTCCCTATCTATCTCCCGTGCCTCCGGCAGCTCCCCGTGGTCGTCTTCTTCGCAGCAGTAGCCGCCCACCCGCCTCGTGCTCGCCGTCGTGCTCTCGGCGCCCTTTTGGTCGCCCTAATGCCACCACTGGGTGCACGCGAGCGAGAGGGCCTGAGTGGTGCTTTCCCCGTGCCAAACCGTGGCCGGGAGGCCAACTCCGGCGGCCCTCCGCCGTGTCCAGTAGCCGCAGCCGCCGGCCGGCTATTTAATTAGGGGGCTAATCCCCCTATCAATTGACCCTGGGTCACTGACAGGTGGGACCTTCCCCCCCCCCTAATCCAACTTAAGTTTTTTTTAAACGAGGGGTTAACCTCTGTGCCACTGACCAGTGGGTCCCGGTGGTCAGAGCCCCCCCCTGACGTCATGCCCACGCAGTAATTCGATTTATGAATTAAAAGATTTCTGAAAATGGCAGAAAAAGGAATAAACTTTGAAATTCAATAACTTTTTAATCCTAAATCCAAATTAAACATATAATATATGAAAAATTATCAGAAAAATGCAAGGATTAAGAATATGCAAAAAAATCATGTTTGACCATTTTATAATGGGTGAACAATAGCAAATGTGTATATGGCTTAATTTGAATTTGAATTTGGAGTTTGAATTTGCATTTCAAATGCAATATACTTCAATTAAGATGAATATGCTACAAACCAGTACCATTCACATCATGGACAAACTTATCATGTGCTTGTGCATTTACTTTCGAAGTTGTCCCCCCCCACCTGTTGATGATTGCCTCCGATGACAGACGTTCCGAGACGGTGATCACCCCCGAAGGAGAAGACCACCGTTAAGACCCGTGTATCGTCAGCAAGGCAAGCAAACCCCATTGATCATGTCTATAAAATCCTACTTCCCTCTCAGTCTCCCTTATGCATGTTTAGGAGATCATCGAGACACGTTCTTTCGCATAGTTGAACCCATTCTGATGCATGACCTATCATTTTGTCACCGTATTAAGCAAACCACAATCCTAGCAGATATAGGAGTTGAATGATGAGCATGTGGCCCCTGGAACTATTACTGCTTATTGCTGCTTAGTGATACAATGAGGATGTTATGATTGTGAGTCGGGATGGAATGAACACAGCGATGCTGATGATAACGTGTTGGTTAATCCACCCTAAACAAAGGTGAACGATGAGAGGCTGTGTAGGAGTACACAGTGGTTTGTCTCGTTGAACACTGCCCTAGGCCCCGAGTTCCTGTTTTGTGATCCAAGACAAATAGTATGACACATGTAGGGTTTTATGGGAGCCCCGTTTGGCCTCTTTACGTACCCAATCCGGTCCAGGAGTCACACTAGATTCGGGCTTTCCATTTGACCTAACTATAGATGTGTGGGTGGACCTGTGAGGCAGTGAAACCATCTGTCAAAGGTGGCGTCTCGGTCCCTTGCATTACCTGAGTCCTTTTCGTGGAACCGGCCGGACTCTCGAGCGGTGACAAACTTAGGTAGTCGACTCCTGGATTAGAGAAGGTGATGTGAGGGTAGTGCCTTGGTTTCATCCACGTCCGACACCCGCTTGAAGGGTGACAAGAACGAGGCGATAAGCGATGACACGTGTGTGAAGATATACACCCCTGCAGGGTTAATGAACTATTCGAATAGTCGTGTCTGCGGTTATGGACTACTTGGAGACCTTTACTTGATCATAGACAACTTGAATGGATACTTATAAAACTCGCAAGATAAGCGTGAGTGCTATGGTGTGCTTCTTCGTGGGGAAGTCGAGGAAGTATCCATAGTGGTGTATTGTTTGGAGACATGTAGTGGACTCGTGTATGCTTCTTACCTCAAGTCTGGTACTTGTAGTTCAGGACTAGCTGTAACAGCCCAGATTTCACAAAAATTAAAAATTTTGTTTTCGGTGTGAATTGTCTGATTGCCTGATTTGTTTGCGGTGTTTGCATCCCCGATTTATCGATCGGTGATTATTTTTCCCCTCTTATCTCGTATCGGACGGAGACCGACCCTTGCCACCCTGACACTCGACCTTTGCGACACCGGGTTTCACCCGATCACCGTCGCGAAAACCGCACGAGACCAGCCGCAGCCAACGGAACGAAAAACCCCGTTTAATAATTAAACGGGATATTTTTATAGCGCGCCGGAAAATGTTGTCGGAATGTCACCGCAGTGAGGTACGATCGAAGAGCTCGACGCGCTGAACGCGTGGTTCGAGATTTCATCGGAATCGGAGTCCGTATGCACCTTCGGCGGTCACGAACGCGATCACCGAACACGCGAGAGGGGTACCGAGGGCGTTTGCGTCAACAGACCAGCCAACCAGCCCTATATAAAGACCACCAGTCTCCCACATCCAATTAGGGTTTACCCCATGGCATATTTGCAGCCACCCCCCTGGAAAAATCCCAGATCTGCTCCACAGCCCCCTCTCCCCACGAAACCCTAGCCATCAAGCAATTCTGGCCGTTGATCTTCCAGATCAAGGGCTCAGATCTGAGCCACGTCGCCCCTGCTTCTCCCACCTCCAGCCAGCCCGATCCGGGCCCCGCAGGGCCTGGAGCCGCCGCCGCGGGCCGCCGAAGCCCATCCGCCCGAGCTCCACGCCCGTGGAGGCGCCGTCCACTGCCTCCGCCCGCGACTGCGGCGAGCCGCCGGCTGCCGGCGAGCAGCCGGGCCGCCTCCCTCTCCTCCTTCCCTGCCGTGCACTTCCTCCTCCCCTCCGTCTCGCCTCACCTCCTCTCCTCCCTCGCCTGCAGGAACCACGGCAGCCGCCCGCCATTGAAGCCCGACGGAGCTCCGCCCGAGCTCGCGCCGCCCCGGGGGCTCACCGGCGCCGCTCCCTCCGGCCGCCACGACGCCTGCACGCCGCGCCTGGTCTGCCCCTCCTCCGGCCTCCTCGCCCAACGCCGCTCGCCGCCGGTGGCCGGCCGGCAGGCCACCGCCGCCGCCGCAGCCCCGCTCGGGAGGAGCTCGGCCTCCCCGAGCCGACCGCCTCGCCCGCTCCAGCGGCCACGTGGGCCGGCCTGCCTGCGTGGCCCAGCAGCCAGCCAGGCCGCCAGATCCAGCCGAGTGGGCCTCGGCCCAGTGGGGTGAGGCCGGTTCTTTTTTTTTCTGTTGTATTTTCCATTTTCCAGATTTTACTAAGTCTGGAAAATATTGCTTGCTGATTCAATTTTGCACTGCTTATTCCCGTTAAACCGTAGCTCGGATCGCGTTACGCCCAAAAGACGAATTGCTTAGAATTGCGTGTACTTTAATCCGTCTTTTGTGAGTTAATTGTTTTGAGGTTGTTTAGATATAGTTTTTGCTGTTCAAAGTGGGCATCAGGCCGTTAAACTGCTACAATTCCTGTTATTGTGCTGCTGTTGTTATTTTGTTGCAACTTTGCATGATGATTGTAACAAATCCATGAGGCCTATTGCATTGATTCCTTTTGCGTTGCGTTAAGCAATGTTTCTACTTCAGTTTCATGCATTCACATGCCATAAATGCCTGCTGCATCATGTTTATATCTTGCTCCAAAGTAGCTATCCTGATGTTGTTGTGCTGCTATTGCTGAAACTGTTATTTTGTTGCAACTTCCGATGACGATTGCTTCGCAACCGTTTATCGGAATTGAGTGATTCCAATTGCATTTTGTTAAGCATCATGTCTACTTTCATCCCATTTTTGCTATGTCATGTTGCTGCACTTTTGCATATAGTTTTACCCATGTTTTTACAGCATGTGCCCGTAAATTGTTTTGCTTGTATCTTTTTAACCGTAACTCCGTTTGGGGTGTTCTTTATATGTAACTTGATTAGTTTTTCGTGTTCTTTGTGTTTATGCTGTTGTTTGCTGTTGTTAACCAACCTAAAATATGGTTTAGGGCAGAACAGTACCAAATCTTTTAATCATCGTGCGGCACTTAGTGTTATGCCATGTTTAGGTTGTGCCTCACTTAAATTGTCTAGCATAGATAGTTTACTTTGTGCTTCACCTCTTGCCATGCTTGTGTGCTATGCCATGCTTGCTTGAGTTTCCATGTTAATGACCGTTGTTTGCTCACCTGTAGCTAAACAACTTGAACCACCGTAAACGTGCGGTATTCGTCGGGTGTGACGAGTACTCCACTTAAATCGTTAGTAACCGCTCTCGACGGTAGGTGCGATGTCTCGTGTTACTTCTTGTTGATGCTTGCTCTTGTATTGCTCCGTAGTAATAGTGGTGCACCGTTGATTTATTTCCAGTGTTTATCGTCTTGTGTGCTCCCGCGGGTACCTCTCGGAGACGATGCGAGCTTGCGATCGACTACACCTTCGGAACCCGACTTATCAACAGGCAAGGACTTGCATTACTTATGATCCATTCTATTTCAACCGGCGGTTTGCATGCTAGAATAGGTTAGGCGATGACTGATCCTACCACATGTTTACAGCCTCTTTCAAACCGATACAGCCATGTCCCTTCCCAGCAAACCTTGTACTGCTATGTTACTTTTGCTCGTTGCTCAGCCCCTGCTTAGTATGCATGCCTAGGATGCTACGATGTTACCCTGTTACTCTTTGGGTTGGGATATCACATGATCTTTATTATGTTATTGTTGATGATATGATTATTATTATAATGTTGACTATATTCGACGAAGGGTGGAAGGTCTAGGCTATCCCGCCCCGACGCTTTGTTCCATTCGAGTCACCTAGGACCCGAGTTCCGGGTATTGGTTTTGAGACTGAGCGTGCCTAACCGCGTGTGGGATTTTATGGGGTCCCCTCTTCTTACCTACCTAGCTTCAAACATTTCTAGTGGTGGCCCAAGCTGATTTACCATTTGAATACCGTGTGTGTGTCTGTTGGGTCGCTCCTGGCAGATATTATTTAAAACAACTCGGACTAGTGAGGACATAGTTCCCTTGCTGGCCCATCATGACCGGCTGAGGACCCGGTTATCCCAATGTGCGATGAACCGGCAATCCAAACCTGGAGTCATACGGTAGAGACCAGATCGAGAGCGCGGCCGGCTCCTGAGCTGGATGTCGTCTCACCGGGGGCCACCCGGATTTGTTCGTTGTTAGCTAGAGGGACTTGTCGTTTCGGATCTCTTGGAACTAAATCATAAAATGGTTGCCTATAATGGGTAGCAACTGAGAGTGATGGACGTGCGTGCGGAGCCTCGTAATGGGCAGTTGGTACACCCCTGCAGGGTTAAATCTTTTCGAAAAGCCGTGTCCACGGTTATGGACGACTTGAGACCTACGTCCTGTTCATAGACAACAACAACTGAGATAATCTTTATTACAACTTGATCAACGTGTGCGTGTGCCTTAACTGCTTCTTCTTCGTCGGGATGCGAAGAGGAGGAAAAGGATAGGATAGGTGTTATGATTGCGTAAGTAGTTGATAGCAAGACTTGTTGGAGGCGATTCCTCATCGAATGCTTGGCTTCTTATCTTACTCTATAGATCGTTAGCCACTTCATAAATGCTAGTGCGGCAGCAACCTCACCACTTACCCCTTCCTTACCGTAAACTACTAGTTGTCCTAGAATGACGAGTGATGAAGTCCTTGCTGGGTCAGATGACCACTACAGTTGGATGCTGAGTACCTCTGTACTCATGATACTACCCCCAAACTCTTTTCAGGGTTCTGATCGACAACAGGTATGGTGATCGACGTTTCACGTGGAGGCTCGACGACGACTAGTTAGGCGGATCCGGGCGGACGGCCTGGACCCGTGTGGTTATGGGATCGTTGCTTTTCTCTTTGCCAGTAGGCACTTGCTTGTAGTCTGTACTCAGACATGTATCTTCCGCTGTTGTATTATATTTGAGGCAGTTGTATGTCGAATTGTATGAGATGTTGTATCCTTGTATCTGTAATGCTGTGATATCATGTTGAAATCCGGGATATATGACTTCGTCATATGTCGCGGTGGGTCCAATATGTGCTTCGTCCTCGGGTTCGGGCGGAAACGTCCGAATCTGAAACAGTACCGCATATCGGGCCTTACAACTTGGTATCAGAGCCTTACCGACCGTAGGATCCCCTCTCTGGCCGAAGTCGAGTCTAGACAAAAATTATTTTGTAGTTACTAAGTTAGTTATCGGAGAGTAGGAATCTTTTTACTCCTTACCCTTGCTCTGGTCAAGACAAGTGCCGTAAGTGTTTTACTCTCGCCTTATCCCCTTTCAAACTCTAGGATCTCGAGTGAGTCGAGCATCGGAATAGTTACAATGCCTTGCTTGCAGCGTATTGTCTCGATTCCAAGCTCAGGTGGGAATTCCTGTAGCACCTTTAGCTTCTCCGACTTCGGGAATCATCTGGGTCATTCATTGCCATCCATTCTTTTGCCCGGTGTTTTTACGACTTGCGTCGAAAATCACTATCCCTTGATTTGGTTATCGTTGTCGTTCCACCTCTTGACACCGACGATTTCGTTCTTCCGACGATGTTGTCTCTCTGCGGAAAGTTATCTCGACAAAAGTTCGACATCGACATGGAGCAGAGTCCCTTGTTGGTGGTGTTGAAGATCGTCGACTCTTTTCTCTTCCCCCCCCCCCGGATCGTCCTGGATCTCGGGACGAGATCCCTTGTTGGTGGTGTTGCCTGTAACAGCCCAGATTTCACAAAAATTAAAAATTTTGTTTTCGGTGTGAATTGTCTGATTGCCTGATTTGTTTGCGGTGTTTGCATGCCCGATTTATCGATCGGCGATTATTTTTCCCCTCTTATCTCGTATCGGACGGAGACCGACCCTTGCCACCCTGACACTCGACCTTTGCGACACCGGGTTTCACCCGATCACCGTCGCGAAAACCGCACGAGACCAGCCGCAGCCAACGGAACGAAAAACCCCGTTTAATAATTAAACGGGATATTTTTATAGCGCGCCGGAAAATGTTGTCGGAATGTCACCGCAGTGAGGTACGATCGAAGAGCTCGACGCGCTGAGCGCGTGGTTCGAGATTTCATCGGAATCGGAGTCCGTATGCACCTTCGGCGGTCACGAACGCGATCACCGGACACGCGAGAGGGGTACCGAGGGCGTTTGCGTCAACAGACCAGCCAACCAGCCCTATTTAAAGACCACCAGTCTCCCACATCCAATTAGGGTTTACCCCATGGCATATTTGCAGCCACCCCCCTGGAAAAATCCCAGATCTGCTCCACAGCCCCCTCTCCCCACGAAACCCTAGCCATCAAGCAATTCTGGCCGTTGATCTTCCAGATCAAGGGCTCAGATCTGAGCCACGTCGCCCCTGCTTCTCCCACCTCCAGCCAGCCCGATCCGGGCCCCGCAGGGCCTGGAGCCGCCGCCGCGGGCCGCCGAAGCCCATCCGCCCGAGCTCCACGCCCGTGGAGGCGCCATCCACTGCCTCCGCCCGCGACTGCGGCGAGCCACCGGCTGCCGGCGAGCAGCCGGGCCGCCTCCCTCTCCTCCTTCCCTGCCGCGCACTTCCTCCTCCCCTCCGTCTCGCCTCACCTCCTCTCCTCCCTCGCCTGCAGGAACCACGGCAGCCGCCCGCCATTGAAGCCCGACGGAGCTCCGCCCGAGCTCGCGCCGCCCCGGGGGCTCACCGGCGCCGCTCCCTCCGGCCGCCACGACGCCTGCACGCCGCGCCCGTTCTGCCCCTCCTCCGGCCTCCTCGCCCAACGCCGCTCGCCGCCGGTGGCCGGCCGGCAGGCCACCGCCGCCGCCGCAGCCCCGCTCGGGAGGAGCTCGGCCTCCCCGAGCCGACCGCCTCGCCCGCTCCAGCGGCCACGTGGGCCGGCCTGCCTGCGTGGCCCAGCAGCCAGCCAGGCCGCCAGATCCAGCCGAGTGGGCCTCGGCCCAGTGGGGTGAGGCCGGTTCTTTTTTTTTCTGTTGTATTTTCCATTTTCCAGATTTTACTAAGTCTGGAAAATATTGCTTGCTGATTCAATTTTGCACTGCTTATTCCCGTTAAACCGTAGCTCGGATCGCGTTACGCCCAAAAGACGAATTGCTTAGAATTGCGTGTACTTTAATCCGTCTTTTGTGAGTTAATTGTTTTGAGGTTGTTTAGATATAGTTTTTGCTGTTCAAAGTGGGCATCAGGCCGTTAAACTGCTACAATTCCTGTTATTGTGCTGCTGTTGTTATTTTGTTGCAACTTTGCATGATGATTGTAACAAATCCATGAGGCCTATTGCATTGATTCCTTTTGCGTTGCGTTAAGCAATGTTTCTACTTCAGTTTCATGCATTCACATGCCATAAATGCCTGCTGCATCATGTTTATATCTTGCTCCAAAGTAGCTATCCTGATGTTGTTGTGCTGCTATTGCTGAAACTGTTATTTTGTTGCAACTTCCGATGACGATTGCTTCGCAACCGTTTATCGGAATTGAGTGATTCCAATTGCATTTTGTTAAGCATCATGTCTACTTTCATCCCATTTTTGCTATGTCATGTTGCTGCACTTTTGCATATAGTTTTACCCATGTTTTTACAGCATGTGCCCGTAAATTGTTTTGCTTGTATCTTTTTAACCGTAACTCCGTTTGGGGTGTTCTTTATATGTAACTTGATTAGTTTTTCGTGTTCTTTGTGTTTATGCTGTTGTTTGCTGTTGTTAACCAACCTAAAATATGGTTTAGGGCAGAACAGTACCAAATCTTTTAATCATCGTGCGGCACTTAGTGTTATGCCATGTTTAGGTTGTGCCTCACTTAAATTGTCTAGCATAGATAGTTTACTTTGTGCTTCACCTCTTGCCATGCTTGTGTGCTATGCCATGCTTGCTTGAGTTGCCATGTTAATGACCGTTGTTTGCTCACCTGTAGCTAAACAACTTGAACCACCATAAACGTGCGGTATTCGTCGGGTGTGACGAGTACTCCACTTAAATCGTTAGTAACCGCTCTCGACGGTAGGTGCGATGTCTCGTGTTACTTCTTGTTGATGCTTGCTCTTGTATTGCTCCGTAGTAATAGTGGTGCACCGTTGATTGATTTCCAGTGTTTATCGTCTTGTGTGCTCCCGCGGGTACCTCTCGGAGACGATGCGAGCTTGCGATCGACTACACCTTCGGAACCCGACTTATCAACAGGCAAGGACTTGCATTACTTATGATCCATTCTATTTCAACCGGCGGTTTTCATGCTAGAATAGGTTAGGCGATGACTGATCCTACCACATGTTTACAGCCTCTTTCAAACCGATACAGCCATGTCCCTTCCCAGCAAACCTTGTACTGCTATGTTACTTTTGCTCGTTGCTCAGCCCCTGCTTAGTATGCATGCCTAGGATGCTACGATGTTACCCTGATACTCTTTGGGTTGGGATATCAGATGATCTTTATTATGTTATTGTTGATGATATGATTATTATTATAATGTTGACTATATTCGACGAAGGGTGGAAGGTCTAGGCTATCCCGCCCCGACGCTTTGTTCCATTCGAGTCACCTAGGACCCGAGTTCCGGGTATTGGTTTTGAGACTGAGCGTGCCTAACCGCGTGTGGGATTTTATGGGGTCCCCTCTTCTTACCTACCTAGCTTCAAACATTTCTAGTGGTGGCCCAAGCTGATTTACCATTTGAATACCGTGTGTGTGTCTGTTGGGTCGCTCCTGGCAGATATTATTTAAAACAACTCGGACCAGTGAGGACATAGTTCCCTTGCTGGCCCATCATGACCGGCTGAGGACCCGGTTATCCCAATGTGCGATGAACCGGCAATCCAAACCTGGAGTCATACGGTAGAGACCAGATCGAGAGCGCGGCCGGCTCCTGAGCTGGATGTCGTCTCACCGGGGGCCACCCGGATTTGTTCGTTGTTAGCTAGAGGGACTTGTCGTTTCGGATCTCTTGGAACTAAATCATAAAATGGTTGCCTATAATGGGTAGCAACTGAGAGTGATGGACGTGCGTGCGGAGCCTCGTAATGGGAAGTTGGTACACCCCTGCAGGGTTAAATCTTTTCGAAAAGCCGTGTCCACGGTTATGGACGACTTGAGACCTACGTCCTGTTCATAGACAACAACAACTGAGATAATCTTTATTACAACTTGATCAACGTGTGCGTGTGCCTTAACTGCTTCTTCTTCGTCGGGATGCGAAGAGGAGGACAAGGATAGGATAGGTGTTATGATTGCGTAAGTAGTTGATAGCAAGACTTGTTGGAGGCGATTCCTCATCGAATGCTTGGCTTCTTATCTTACTCTATAGATCGTTAGCCACTTCATAAATGCTAGTGCGGCAGCAACCTCACCACTTACCCCTTCCTTACCGTAAACTACTAGTTGTCCTAGAATGACGAGTGATGAAGTCCTTGCTGGGTCAGATGACCACTACAGTTGGATGCTGAGTACCTCTGAACTCATGATACTACCCCCAAACTCTTTTCAGGGTTCTGATCGACAACAGGTATGGTGATCGACGTTTCACGTGGAGGCTCGACGACGACTAGTTAGGCGGATCCGGGCGGACGGCCTGGACCCGTGTGGTTATGGGATCGTTGCTTTTCTCTTTGCCAGTAGGCACTTGCTTGTAGTCTGTACTCAGACATGTATCTTCCGCTGTTGTATTATATTTGAGGCAGTTGTATGTCGAATTGTAATCTGAGAAGAATCGACGCGATCAAACACGCCTTCTGGAGCTCATCGAGCGGAATACCTCACGTCATTGCAATGTGGTTGTGAGCATTCAGGACTTCATCCTCCTCAAGCCACCGGTATTCCGATGTTATTCTGAGCCCCTTGAAGCTGATGATTGGCTCCGTTCCATCGAGCGTAAGCTTGATACTGCACATGTTGCTCCCGATGATCGAGTTATATTCGCGGCATACTTCCTGGAAGGTGCTGCTGCTGAATGGTGGGAGAACTATGTTGCGATGCAGCCTGATGGTCACCTAGTGACTTAGCAGGAGTTCTGTGATGCCTTTCGAGGGTACCACCTTCTAGATTAGTTAATGGAGCGCAAGAAGGAAGAGTTCTGCAATTTGACTCAAGGAGAGATGTCCATTCATGAGTATGTGAGAGAGTTCAACCGTCTTCCTCGTTATACCCAAGATGAGATCACCACCGATGACAGAAAGTAGGCAAGGTTCCGTAAGGGACTTAGCCCCATCCTTCGTCATGATCTCAACCTCATCGAATTTGCCACCTTTGAGGATTTAGTCAACAGATCCTTCAGAGCTGAGCATGGCAATGAAGTGTTCGAAGAGTCCCGCAAGCATGCTCTTGATCTTGCTCCTTCTTCTAGTTCAGCCCCTCAGAAACGCAGAATATGGATTCCAACTGGCGCCATACCTCAAAACTTTCTTCAGAGGCCACCATCCAATATATGCCATCCACCTCAACACATTGTTCCTCCCAGGAATGAGTGTGTGCATTCAAGTAATCCTGCTCCCAGCAATTCAGGCAGGGTGTGTTTCACGTGTGGTCTGACAGGCCATTACTTCCGACAATGCCCTTCAGTGTTTGTGGCACCCCGTCGACCTAGTCATAAGCCTTCAAAGAAATCAACCACCAAAATCATCCCAGCAAAGCTTTCAGCCACAAGTAGTGGATATGTGAACCAAATCTCAGTTGAGGAAACCACTGCTGCTTCTGACGTCATCCTTGGTACACTCCCAGTCAATCATGTTCCCGCCTCCGTTCTTTTCGATCCAGGAGCTTCTCATTCATTCATGTCGGAGAGTTATGCACTTCGTCATGAATTCCCCTTTGAAGAAATGTTTTCTCCAATGATCATTTAAACTCCTGGTTCAAAGTGGCAAACTAATAGAGTAAGCCATGGCAATCAAATTGCAATTGAGGGTTTAGTATTCCTTGCTTCTCTTATAGCCCTCAAGGCTTCAGACATTGATGTCATCCTAGGCATGGATTGGTTATCAAGGCAGAATGTTGTCCTTGATTGTAAAGCCAAGTTAGTTAAACTCACCCATCCTTCAGGCCAGACCATTGACTACACATCACCCAGCTCTAGAATCCAGATGCATACTTTGAATGTGCTTCCCCTTCCAGACCTTGAAGATATTCCGGTGGTTTGTGACTTTCCGGATGTCTTTCCTGAAGAGCTGCTGGGAATGCCACCCGACAGGTGTGTAGAATTCATAGTGGATCTTATACTAGGCACAGCCCCAATTTCCAGACGCCCATATAGAATGTCCCCACATGAGTTAGCTAAGCTAAAAACCCAACTTGATGCTTCGTTGGCAAAAGGCTTCATCCGCCCTAGCTCATCGCCATGGGGTTGCCCCATTCTGTTCGTAACGAAGAAAGATGGAACAGAAAGGATGTGCGTAGACTATCGCCCGCTAAATCTAGCGACGATAAAGAACAAGTACCCACTGCCCAGGATCAATGATCTTTATGATCAACTTGCAGGATCCTCTGTCTTCTCCAAGATGGATTTGAGATTAGGCTATCATCAAATGAAAATCCGAAACGAGGACATTCCAAAAATGGCTTTCACTACTCGATATGGTCTTTACGAGTACACCGTCATGTCCTTCGGTTTAACCAATGCCCCCGCCACATTCTCGCGCTTAATGAATTCGATCTTCATGGAGTACCTAGATAAATTTGTTGTGGTTTATCTTGATGACATTCTCATCTACTCGAAGAACGAAGAAGAGCACGCAGAACATCTTAGGTTGGTATTGATGAAACTTAGAAAGCATCGCCTTTATGCCAAGTTCTCCAAGTGTGAATTTTGTCTACCAGAAGTGACCTACTTAGGCCACGTGATTTCTGCGAAAGGTGTTGCAGTCAATCCCGAGAGAGTTCAGGCCGTCCTTGACTGGACTCCACCTGAATCGGTTAAGCAAGTTAGTAGTTTTCTTGGCTTAGCAAGCTATTGCCGCCGCTTCGTTGAGAACTTCTCCAAAGTTGCAAAGCCTCTTACTGAACTCCTCAAGAAAGATAAGAAATTCCAATGGACCCCCAAGTGCGAGGAAAGCTTTCAAGAGCTAAAAATAAGATTGACTTCTGCACCCGTACTTGCACCTCCAGACACCAAAAGGGATTTCGAGATCTATTGTGATGCTTCACGGCAAGGGTTAGGATGCATACTTATGCAAGATAGACATGTGGTAGCTTATGCTTCACGCCAGTTGCGTCCACATGAAGAAAACTATCCTACCCATGATCTTGAACTTGCTGCCGTAGCTCATGCCCTGAAGACTTGGCGACATTACCTCCTTGGTAATCGTTGTGAGATCTATTCTGATCACCAAAGCCTGAAATACATATTCACCCAGCCAGATCTTAATCTCAGGCAAAGACGCTGGATTGAGTTGATAAAAGATTATGACTTAGGAATTTCTTACACCCCTGGCAAGGCCAATGTCATGGCTGATGCACTAAGTCGTAAGTCGTATTGTAACAACCTCATGTTACAAAAGTATCAACCACTTCTTCATGAGGAATTTCGAAAGCTCAACCTCGAGATTGTTCCTCATGGATTTCTTTCTACCTTGGTGGCGAAACCAACCCTTGAGGATCAAATCATAGCCGCCCAGAAACAAGATAGTAGTATTCAAGAGATCAAGCAGAACATTGTTAGCGGAGTTGCTAAATGTTTCTCTGCAAATGATCAAGGAACAATATTCTCCGAAAATCGTTTAGTAGTTCCTGAGAATGAAGACATAAGGCAGCTGATCCTTAAGGAAGCCCATGACACTCCCCTCTCCATTCATCCCGGTAGCACAAAAATGTACCGAGATCTGCGCCAGAGATTTTGGTGGACCCGGATGAAGAGAGACATTGCACAATTTGTTGCCGAATGTGATGTTTGTCTTCGCGTTAAGGTAGAACACCAAAGACCTGCTGGTACCCTTCAACCATTGTCTATTACCGAGTGGAAATGGGACAAGGTCGGTATGGACTTCATCACCGGCTTTCCAAAAACTCAGAAAGGAAATGATGCCATCTTCGTGGTCATTGACCGACTATCCAAAGTTGCTCACTTCCTTCCCGTTCGCGAGTCGATAACTGCTAGCCAGTTAGAGGACTTGTATATCTCTAGAATTGTGTCTCTTCACGGTGTTACTTTGGAAATCAATTCTGACCGTGGTAGCTGTCGGGACCCGGGGTTAGCGTATGCAAGTCCAGTTAAGACATAGTCATATGGAGAGCCGAGAACCGTACCCACTTGTCTAGGCAGACAAGGCCAAGCACAGAACGTTCTCGGAAAGCATCGTACGTGAGGGGCATCCCATCCAGGCCGGATGATCAACTGAGATGGGTCCTCATCGTCCGCACACAAGTCTAATGATATGGGTGGTGAACTCCCATATTCAAAGACAAGTCGCCTCAACCATACTATCGACTATCTCATAACTCTTACATAGACTTACTCCAGCCCGATCACTTAGTCGGGGTCTAGGGCGGGCTCGATCATACCACAAAGTGTGCACGAGACGGAGTCTCGAGCAATCGCATCGCGATGCCCCAAGCTGCGCACATCTAAGGGCCACTTGGTGTATGAAAGAGCGCCAGCTAGATCACAACTAAGGTCTCGAAAACCTATACAAAGACATGCATGTTATAAACATACATGCAGCACACATGCCTTGTATGAACAGCAGGTATCATTGCAATTCTCTACAAAGTATAAATTTTTATTGATAACTCTTACAGAGTGCACACAGAGATCACAAACATGTGATCCAACATTACAACAACAAGCGGAAGCAAAGTATGTCTGAGTACAGACAAGTTTAACAAATGGCTTAAGAAGCCTTATTTAAAAACATGCCCTCCACGAGGGAACCAGTCGTCTGACTGGGACTAGACTAGCTTGATCTTGAGTCGTCCAGCTCGATGAAGAAGCCACCTTCGGGGTCAGTGGGTTCATCTAAAACATAGATTAAGCAAACGTGAGTACAAAGTCGTACTCAGCAAGACTTACATAGGAGCTATACTACTCATGCACATGTATCAAGGTAAAGGGAGGTGGGGTTTCACTTGCAGAAGTACCAGCTTTGACTTGGCTAGTCCTGAACTACGAGTACCAGACTTTGAGGTAAGAAGCGTACACGAGTCCACTACTTTATCCAACCAATTACACCACTATGGTGCCTTTCTCGACTTCCCCACGAGAAAGCACGCCATAGCACTCACACTTATCTTGGTGTATTTTAGAAGTATCCAGTTCAAGTTGTCTAATAATCAAGCTAAGCTTTCCAAGCAGTCCATAACCGCGGACGCGGCTATCCGAATAGTTTTGTTAACCCTGCAGGGGTGTACCGCTACACACACATGATCATCATTTACCGCCTTTGATCTCGACACCATTCAAGGGGTGCCAGCGAGGATGCTCACCACAACTGTTACCTCATAGCCGATCTAGTCCGAGAAAGCCGCCTACTTGGGTTGGCTACCACTATCGTGAACCCGGCCGGTTTACCGAAGTGGACCCAAGTGATGTGTGCGTGGTGCATAAGCCGGTCTCGGGTGAGCCGGTCTCTCACTTAGCATCCAGGCCACAGACCTACCAGAACTCCGAACTATTGCGACAACTGGACATCGAAAGGGATGAGTTAGTAAGCTGAGAGGGGTCAGTGAGCCCAATGTGTGGTTGTACTCTTCATCTTGGATCACCACACAAGAACTCGGACTGAGGGCGGTGTTCAACGAGACAACCCACCGTGTACTCCTACACAGCCTCTCATCGTTCACCTTGTATTAGGGTAGATTCACCAACACTTTTCTACCATCATCATCATGATCACTACCATCCCGACTCACATAAAAGTATCATTATGGTATCACTCTAAGAATGCAATAAGCAGTAACATTTGCAGGGGCCACATGATATCAATCAACTCCTACATTTGCTAGGATTGTGGTTTGCTTACTACTGTGACAAAATGATAGGTCATGCAAAGGAATGGGTTCATCTATGCGCTAGAAACGCATCATGTTAATCATCCTAAACAATGCATAAGCGAGACATGAGAGGGAAGTGGGATTTTATCGACATGATCAATGGGGGTTTGCTTGCCTTGCTGACGAGATTCGGGTTCGGGGTCTTCAACGAAGGGGGCAGCCTCCTGCTCCGGTTCCACCTCTACTCGACAAACAACAAACAAGGTAGCAAAGTAAATACAATGCACAATCACATGATGGAAGGTTGAAACTTGATGTATATGCTTTGATGTGTGAGGCAATTCCATTTAAATGGAGTATATTGCAAATTGAATTGCAAATTCAAACTCCAATTTGAATTCAAACTTAGCCAAGTTACATGTGACATTGTTTGATCAATTTGAATCATTTTGAAATGTGTATGATATGCCTCTGATATGTGAGTGAAATGTAGCATGTTGCCATGGTTCAAGTTGCAAAAACTTTTGAATTGAATTTTATTTAATTCCATTTAAATCAAATAGCAAAGGCTACTGATCACATTTTAAATTCAACTCAAACAAAGTTGAAAGTTGGATATTTGGATAGGTTATTTTCTCCTGATCATTTTTCATATATTATTTGTCCAATTTGGAGTTAATATGAATATTCTATGAATTTCCAAAGTTTGGGCTATTTTCTGGATTTTCTGGAATTTCTTTAATTCTTTTTATTCTGGAAAAAGGTTTACTGCGTCATGCTTGCGCAAGGCTGACGTGGGGGGGTCCGACGTGTGGGGTCCAGTGGTCAGCCACAGTGGGGTTAATCCCTCTCTGTTTAAAAATAACAGAGGGGTGAAGGGCTGGGGGCCCCACCTGTAAGTGACCCAGGGGTGGATTAGTGCGGGGGGTTAAGGTTAACCCACCGACGGCTTGACGCCAGTGGCCTGGCTACGGCGGCGCCCTTGCCGGAATCAGCTAGAGGCCATGGGAGAGGAAGAGGAGACCACCAACGGGTGCAGCGTCGTCGTCCGCGTCGATTGGACCTGGCCAGAGCTTCAGGGGGTCATCGGAGCAACGCCGACGTCGAGGTTGGCGGCGACCGTGGCTAGGGCTGCGTCGGGATCGCGCTTCAGAGCGTCATTTTGACCGTGGCGTGTTGAAACCGAGATCTGAGAGCAACGGGAGGCTGCTGCGCGCGCTAGTTGAGCCGAAAGGGCACGACGGCGACCTCGACTTCAACTGTGGAGGCGGCAAGCTTCGGCGTTCATGGCGGCCGTGGATAGAGAACGAGAGGGAGGGCGCTAGGTTAGGGGAAATGGTGAGAAGCTCACCACGAACGCGACGGGATGGTTAGTGGGATCGGGGAAGCTCGGAGCTGGCCGGAATTTGAGGATGACTCGCGGCGCCCGGAGTTGGGGAAGATGAAGCTAGCGTCACGTCCAGGGGCTATTCTTCTCGATTGGCTGCACTCCTTGGCGTAGAGGACGACGGCGAAGTAGATGGACAATGTGGCGTGGCTTGTCGACGGTGTTTTCCACGCGTTCTTATCGTCGGTGCTCCGGCGGGGTCTCGGGCGGTGACGAAATCGAGCGGGAGAGGAAGGGGAAGAACTCTGGAAGGGGGGAATGGAGGAGGCGTGCTCCAGGGCGTCTCCAGGCGCGAGAAGGAGGCACGGGGAGGCCTGGAAGGTGCTCGGCGGCGACGTGTCGTCCACGGCTGGCTCGGTGGCATTCCACCGAGCAGCTTGGAGGCGCGGGGCGGGGAAGAAGACCCTGCTGCCCCTCTGGGCCGGGTGGGCTGGATGGGCCGGCTTCGCTTGGGCGTCTGGTAAGTTTTTCTGTTTCCTTTTCTGTTTTTCTTTTCTGCCTTTTTGTTTTGCTGTGCTAAATAAATAGCTAGGCTTTTTATTAAATGCTGAAATTTTTTATATGGCCTCATAATAATATAGACTAGCCACTTATAAATTTTCAACATTTTTAAAATTCAAATAATTTGAATCTTAACTCAAATAGGGATTTTTAATTAATTCCAAGGCACTGTTTGAATATTTGAAAAATCCATGAGCATGGGGTGGGTCCCACATCACTTGATATGTGATCACACTCATTTATAAGACTTTTCAAAAATCTAACATGAATTTTTGGAGAAGATTTTTATCTGGCCTTTTGAATTAATTCATCTGGGGGGGTTCCTTCTCCCATTTTGCTTTTGATTTTGATTTCAAAGATTTCTTTTGAAATTTTTGACATGATGCAAGTGACTTGCTAACCCTAGCACATTACCTAACAGAGGGTTCTGACAGTAGCCTTTTCACCTCTAGATTCTGGGAAAGTTTTCAGAATGCTATGGGAACTCATCTCTCCTTTAGTACAGCTTTTCATCCTCAGTCTAGCGGTCAAGTTGAAAGCGTTAATCAAATCTTGGAAGACATGCTCAGAGCTTGTGTTATCTCTTTCGGAAAGAATTGGGAGAAATCTCTTCCCTTCGCCGAATTTGCTTATAACAATAGCTATCTATCTAGTCTGAACATGGCTCCCTTCGAATTCCTCTACGGCCGACAATGTCGAACACCCCTAAAGTGGTCAGAAACCGGTGAAAGACAATTCTTTGGACCGGATATGATCATGGAAGCAGAAGATCAAGTTCGCATTGTTCGTGATCGATTGAAAGCCGCTCAATCTCGTCAAAAGAGCTACTATGATCGTCATCATAGAGAGGAGAGCTACAATCTTGACGAGAAGGCTTACCTTCGGGTTACTCCTCTGAAGGGAACCCAAAGATTCGGTATCAAAGGCAAGTCGGCCCCACGTTACATCGGACCTTTCCGCATTCTCGCTAAACGTGGAGAAGTTGCCTACCAACTTGAACTACCTCCGCACCTTTCCCGAGTACATGATGTATTCCATGTGTCACAACTCAGGCGTTGCTTCAAGGACCCCATCCGCGAAGTCGACCATGAAACGCTTGATCTCCAAGATGACCTTTCTTATCGAGAGTACCCTGTTCGTATTCTTGATTCCGCAGAGCGTGTCACTCGTCGTCAGAAGATCAAGTTCCTCAAAGTGCAGTGGTCACATCACTCCGAGAAAGAAGCAACCTGGGAAAGAGAAGACCGCCTCCGTGCCGAGTACCCCACCTTCCTCCCGACGACTTCTGAATCTCGGGACGAGATTCTTTTGAGTGGGGGCGAGTTGTCACAACCCAAGTTTAGGTAAGTGCTAGGGTTGCTTGTGCCCTTTGCATCATGTGAAAAATTAAAAACGAAATTCAAAAATGGGGAAAAGAAAAGCCCTGAGAAATTAATTCAAATGGCCAGATAAAAATCTTTTTCCAAAAATCATTTGAATATTTGGAAAATTCCTATAAATGATGGTGATCATTTTAAAAGTGGTTTGGGTTCATTCCCATGCCCATGGAATATTCAAAATATCAAAATGTGCCCTGGAAATTAAATTTGACCCCTATTTGATTTGAAATTAAAATGTTTTGAATTTCAAAAATGCTCAAATTCTACAAGTGACTTGCTACTGGTCACCTAGGATTTATAAAAATATTTGGGAATTTAATAAAATTGCCCTCCTATTTTATTTTGGGGCAGAACAAAAGAAACAGAAAAAATAAAAAGAAAGAAAGAAAAGCCCCCCCACCCACTTACCTGGCCCAGCCTGGCCAGAAGCCGGCCCAGCCCACCAGGGGCAGGGTCGTCTTCATCCCAGCGCTAGGCAGGCACACAGCTCGGTGGCGAGCATGCAGCCACCTCCGGCCACCTCCTGCCTGCCCCTGCCCCTTTTTCGGCGCGAGGAGAAGCCCAAGTCGCCTCCCTTTCTTTTCCCCCCACCGCCTAGCTCTTCCCCTTCGTCTCTGGTGGTTCCCCGCGACGTCCCGAGCGCCGTCTCGTTCACCGCCGTCTCGTCCACGCGGCCACCGGCCTGCTCCCTCCACTCCAAGCTGTCCCAGACGCTCGCCACCTTCGTCTTCGTCGCCGGGGCAGATCAATCGAGGCCTAGGACCTCTTCCGCCACGGCAACCCGGCTCCGGCGAGAAATCGCGCAAGCTCCGGTCCTTCTCCGGCGCCATCGACCCCTGCTCTGCGTTTCTGGTGAGCCGGCGACGCTCCCAGTCTATCTCCCGTGCCTCCGGCAGCTCCCCGTGGTCGTCTTCTTCGCAGCAGTAGCCGGTCGCCCGCCTCGTCCTTGCCGTCGTGCTCTGGGCGCCCTTATGGTCACCCTGATTCCACCACTGGGTGCACGCGAGCGAGAGGGCCCGAGTGGTGCTCTCCCCGTGCCAAACCGTGGCCGGGAGGCCAACTCCGGCGGCCCTCCGCCGTGTCCAGTAGCCGCCGCCGGTCGGCTGTTTAATTAGGGGGCTAATCCCCCTATCAGTTGACCCTGGGTCACTGACAGGTGGGCCCTGCCCCCCCCCTAATCCAACTTAAGTTTTTTTAAACGAGGGGTTAATCTCTGTGCCACTGACCAGTGGGTCCCGGTGGTCAGATCCCCCCTGACGTCATTGTGACGTCATGCCCACGCAGTAATTCGATTTATGAATTAAAAGATTTCTGAAAATGGCAGAAAAAGGAATAAACTTTGAAATTCATTAACTTTTTAATCCTAAATCCAAATTAAACATATAATATATGAAAAATTATCAGAAAAATGCAAGGATTAAGAATATGCAATTTTTTTTCATGTTTGTCCATTTTAAAATGGGTGAACAGTAGCAAATGTGTATATGGCTTAATTTGAATTTGTGGAGTTTGAATTTGCATTTCAAATGCAATATACTTCAATTGAGATGAATATGCTACAAACCAGTACCATTCACATCATGGACAAACTTATCATGTGCTTGTGCATTTACTTTCGAAATTGTCCCCCCCTTGTTGATGATTGCCTCCGATGACAGACGTTCCGAGACGGTGATCACCCCCGAAGGAGAACACCACCGTTAAGACCCGTGTATCGTCAGCAAGGGAAGCAAACCCCATTGATCATGTCTATAAATCATACTTCCCTCTCAGTCTCGCTTATGCATGTTTAGGAGATCATCGAGACACGTTCTTTCGCATAGTTGAATGTCGGGACCCGGGGTTAGCATATGTAATTCCAGTCATGATACAATCACATGGAGAACCGAGAACCGTACCCACTTGTCTAAGCAGACAAGGCCAAGCACAGAACGTTCTCGGTAAGCATCGAACGTGAGGGGCATCCCATTCAGGCCGGATGATCAACTGAGATGGGTCCTCGTCGCCCGCTCACAAGTCTAAATGCTTATGGGTGGTGAATCCCATACTCATAGACAAGTCGCCTCAACCATGTTATCGATTGGATCCTAACTCTTACATAGACTTACTCCAGCCCGATCACTTAGTCGGGGTCTAGGGCGGGCTCGATCATACAACTAAGTGTGCACGTGACAGAGTAATGAGAAATCGCATCGCGATGCCCCAAGCTGCGCACATCTAAGGGCCACTTGGTGTATAAAAGACCGCCAGCCAGATCACAACTAAGGTCTCGAAAACCCATACTAAGACATGCATGTTATAATCATACACGCAGCACACATGCCTAGTATGAACAACAGGTATCATCACATAACTCTACAAAGTACTCTTTATTGATATACACATATAGCATACAAAGATCACATGTCTGTGATCAACATTACATCATACAACGGAAGAAAATTAGGTCTGAGTACAGACAAGTTTAACAAATGGCTTAGAGAAGCCTTGTAAAACCAACATGCCCTTCCACGAGGGACCAGACTGCTGTCTGGGACTATACTACCAAGGTCAACGTCGAGCTTCACGAAGGTGACTCCATCGGGGTCCGGGTTCTCATCTAAAACATAGAATAAGAAAACGTGAGTACAAAGTCGTACTCAGCAAGACTTAAATCAGAACTAAACTAGTCATGCTCAAGTATCAAGGTAAAGGAGGTGGGGTTCAACATGCAGAAGTGCCAGCTTTGACTTGGCTAATCCTGTACTACGAGTACCAGACTTTGAGGTAAGAAGCGTACACGAGTCCACTACATCTCCAACCAATACACCACTATGGTTACTTCCTCGACTTCCCCACGAGGAGGCACACCATAGCACTCACGCTTATCTTGCGAGTTTTATAAGTATCCATTCAAGTTGTCTATGATCAAGTAGAGGTTTCCAAGTAGTCCATAACCGCGGACACGGCTATTCGAATAGTTCATTAACCCTGCAGGGGTGTACATCTTCACACGCGTGTCATCACTTATCGCCTCGTTCTTGTCATCCTTCAAGAGGATGTCGGACGTGGATGAAACCAAGGCACTACCCTCACATCACCTTCTCTAATCCAGGAGTCGACTCCCTGAGTTTTTCACCGCTCGAGAGTCCGACCGATTCCACGAAACGGACTCAGATAATGTAAGGGACCGAGACGCCACCTTTGACAGATGGTTTCACTGCCTCACAGGTCCACCCACATATCTATACATAAATCAAATGGAAAGCCCGAATCTAGTGTGACTCCTGGACTGGATCGGGTACGTAAAGAGGCCAAACGGGGGTCCCATAAAACCCTACATGTGGTCATACTCTTTGTCTTGGATCACAAAACAGGAACTCGGGCCTAGGGCAGTGATCAACTAGACAACCCACTGTGTACTCCTACACAGCCTCTCATCGTTCACCTTTGTTTAGGGTGGATTCACCAACACGTTTACATCAGCATCACTGTGTTCATTCCATCCCGAATCACAATCAAAACATCCTCATTGTACCACTAAGAAGCAATAAGCAGTAACAGTTGCAGGGGCCACATGCTCATCAATCAACTCCTAAATCTGCTAGGATTGTGGTTTGCTTAATACGGTGGCAAAATGATAGGTCATGCATCGGAATGGGTTCAACTATGCGAAGAACGTGTCTCGATGATCTCCTAAATATGCATAAGCGAGACTGAGAGGGAATTGGGATTTTATAGATATGATCAAAGGGGGTTTTGCTTGCCTTGCTGACGGTACACGGGTCTTAATGGTGGTCTTCTTCTTCGGGGTGATCACCGTCTCGGAGGCACTGTTACTGGCACAATCATCAACAAGAGGGGGACAACTTTTAAAATAAAAATGCACATACACATGATAAGGTTGTCCATGATGTGAATGGTACCGGTTTATAGCATATTAGATTTAGTTGAAGTATATTGCATTTGGAATGCAAATTCAAACTCCAAATTCAATTTCAAATTAAGTCATATGCATGTTTGCTACTGTTCCCCCATTTTAAAATAGTCAAACATAAAAAAAATTGCATATTCTTAATCCTTGTATTTTTCTGATAATTTTTCATATATTATATGTTTAATTTGGAGTTCATATGAATTAGTTATGAATTTCCAAAGTTTAACTCATTTTCTGGATTTTTCTCTGTTTTAATTAATTCTTTTAAATTCTGGAATTTGGTTTATTGCGTCATGCTGACCTCAGCATGACGTGGGGGCTTCCGACCTGTGGGGCCCCTCTGTCAGCCTCAGGGGGTTAATCCCCTCTGTTAGTTTAACTAACAGTGGGTTAGTTGTGGCATGGGGCCCACTTGTCATGGACTCGGGTGGGATTAAGCTGGGTCATTGGGTGCTAATGGCCTCGGCTGCCGGCGGCTCGACGCCGGCATCACTGGACGCGGCGGCGCCTCGCCGGAGTGGCGATTCCGGCCACTGGAGAGCTTGCCGAGGCCACCAGAGTGACGCCCGAGGTCACCCGCGTCACCCAGTGCCCACGGGGAGGCTCGGGGGTGGCCGGAGCCTCGCCGGCGTCAACGTGGCGCGGCGGCCGTGGTACTGCTGCGACGGGGGAGAGGCTCCTGGCCTCCATTTGACTCGCACGAAGCACCAGGAGAGAGCCCTTGCTCCCGCGCGTCCAGTGGGCCCATTGGGGGGTCACTGGCGTGCTCCAGAGCTCGGGAGCATCGACCATGGAGGCGGCCGAAACACTGCCTCGCCGGAATCCAGCCACGGGGTGCTAAAAGGCCAGCGGAGTGGGGGGAAAAGGAGAGCTCCTTACGCTGAACGCGACGGTGAGCTCGGGGTAGCCGGAGGAGGCGAGGTGGCCGTGGAATTCGTGGAGACGAGCTCGGCGGCCGGCGATGAATTCTTGAAGCGGACGTCTCCTCCAGTGGCGCTTGGCTCGAATTGACACGGCAGCTTGATGGAGACGTGGATGGGGAGTTCAACGGACACGGCGGTGCGGCGAGGGGAGCAAGGTGGCCACGCGCGCTACGGCGGCGTGCTCCGCTAGGGCTACTGGTGGCGCTGGATTCACGGGGAAGAGAGACAGGGAGGAAGCCAGAGGAGGGGGAAAGGGTGCGGGGCTTCTGGGCGAGTTGCGTGGCGCGAGGAGGAGGCCTAGGGGGTTCCAGGCGAGCCTCGGTGGCGTCCACGGTGCTCGGCTCGCCACCGAGCTGCTTGGAGGCGAGCGGAGGAAGACGACACGGCGAGCTGGGCTGGGCCGGCTACTGGGCCAGGTGGCCAGGGGGTGGGCTGGATTTCCTTTTGTTCTTTTTCTTTCTGTTTTTCCTTTTCTGTAAATATGTTTTGCCCTGAATAAAATAGCAAGGCATTTTATAAAATCATGAAAACTTTTATGTGGGCTTATAACATAAATAGTTAGCCACTCATAATTTTTGGTGACTTTTGAAATTCAAACAATTTGAATTTAAATTCAAATTGGAGTTAAATTTAATTTCCAAAGCACCTTTTGAATTTTTGAATATTCCATGGGCATGGGAAAATCCCCAAACCACTTTTGCAATGATCAGCATCATTTATAGGAATTTTCCAAATATTCAAATGATTTTTGGAAAAAGATTTTTACCTGGCCATTTATTTAAGTTCTCAGGGCTTTTCTTTTCCCCATTTTTGATTTTCTTTTTGAATTTTTCATGATGCAAAAGGGCACAAACCATCCTAGCACTTACCCTAGTTGGGGTTCTGACAACTCGCCCCCATTCAAAAGAATCTCGTCCCGAGATTCAGAAGTCGTCGGGAGGAAGGTGGGGTACTCGGCACGGAGGCGGTCTTCTCTTTCCCACGTTGCTTCTTTCTCGGAGTGATGTGACCAATGCACTTTGAGGAACTTGATCTTCTGACGATGAGTGACACGCTCTGTTGAATAAAGAATACGAACAGGGTACTCTCGATAAGAATGGTCATCTTGGAGATCAAGCGCTTCATGGTCGACTTCGCGGATGGGGTCCTTGAAGCAACGCCTTAGTTGTGACACATGGAATACATCATGTACTCGGGAAAGGTGAGGGGGTAGTTCAAGTTGGTAGGCAACTTCTCCACGTTTAGCTAGAATGCGGAAAGGTCCGATGTAACGTGGGGCCAATTTGCCTTTGATACCGAATCTTTGGGTTCCCTTCAGAGGGTAACCCGAAGGTAAGCCTTCTCATTAATATTGTAGCTCTCCTCTCTATGATGACAATCATAGTAGCTCTTTTGACGAGACTGAGCGGCTTTCAAACGATCACGAACAATGCGAACTTGCTCTTCTGCTTCCTTGATCATATCCGGTCCAAAGAGTTGTCTGTCACCGGTTTCTGACCAGTTAAGGGGTGTTCGACATCGTCGTCCATATAGGAGTTCAAAGGGAGCCATGTTCAGACTAGATTGATAGCTATTGTTATAAGAAAATTTGGCGAATGGAAGAGATTTCTCCCAATTCTTTCCGAAAGAGATAACACAAGCTCTGAGCATGTCTTCCAAGATTTGATTAACCCTTTCAACTTGACCGCTAGATTGAGGGTGGAAAGCTGTACTAAAGGATAGATGAGTTCCCATAGCATTTTGAAAACTTTCCCAAAATCTAGAGGTGAAAAGGCTACCACGATCAGAATTGATCACCAAAGGAACACCGTGAAGAGACACTATTCTAGAGACATACAAGTCCGCCAACTGACTAGCAGTTATAGACTCGCGAACTGGAAGGAAGTGAGCAACTTTTGAAAGTCGATCAATGACAACAAAGATGGCATCATTTCCTTTCTGGGTTTTTGGAAAGCCGGTGATGAAGTCCATACCGACCTTGTCCCATTTCCACTCGGGAATAGACAATGGTTGAAGAGTACCACCAGGTCTTTGGTGTTCTGCCTTAATGCGACGACAAACATCAAATTCGGCAACAAATTGTGCAATGTCTCTCTTCATCCGGGTCCACCAAAATCTCTGGCGTAGATCTCGGTACATTTTTGTGCTACCGGGATGAATTGAGAGGGGAGTGTCATGAGCTTCCTTAAGGATCGGCTGCTTTAGGTCTTCATTTTCAGGAACTATTAAACGATTTTCAAAGAATATCGTTCCTTGATCATTTGCAGAGAAACATTTAGCAACTCCGCTAGCAATGTTCTGCTTGATCTCTTGAATACTACTATCTTGTTTCTGGGCGGCTATGATTTGATCCTCAAGGGTTGGTTTCGCCACCAAGTTGAAAAGAGATCCACGAGGAACAATCTCGAGATTGAGCTTTCGAAATTCCTCATGAAGAAGTGGTTGATACTGTTGTAACATGAGGTTGTTACAATACGACTTACGACTTAGTGCATCAGCCATGACATTGGCCTTGCCTGGGGTGTAAGAAATTCCTAAGTCATAATCTTTTATCAACTCTATCCAGCGTCTTTGCCTGAGATTAAGATCTGGCTGGGTGAATATATATTTGAGGCTTTGGTGGTCGGAATAGATCTCACAACGATTACCAAGGAGGTAATGTCGGCAAGTCTTCAGGGCATGAACTACGGCAGCGAGTTCAAGATCATGGGTTGGATAATTCTCTTCATGTGGCCGCAACTGGCGTGAAGCATAAGCTACCACATGTCGATCTTGCATAAGTATGCATCCTAACCCTTGCCGTGAAGCATCACAGTAGATCTCGAAATCCCTTTTGGTGTCTGGAGGTGCAAGTACGGGTGCAGAAGTCAATCTTCTTTTCAGCTCTTGAAAACTTTCTCGCACTTGGGGGTCCATTGGAATTTCTTATCTTTCTTGAGGAGTTCAGTAAGAGGCTTTGCAACTTTAGAAAAGTTCTCAATGAAGCGTCGGCAATAGCTTGCTAAGCCAAGAAAACTCCTAACTTTCTTAACCGATTCAGGTGGAGTCCAGTCAAGGACGGCCTGAACTCTCTCGGGATTGACTGCAACACCTTTCGCAGAAATCACGTGGCCTAAGTAGGTCACTTCTGGTAGCCAAAATTCACACTTGGAGAACTTGGCATAAAGGCGGTGCTCTCTAAGTTTCATCAATACCATCCTAAGGTGTTCTGCGTGCTCTTCTTCGTTCTTCGAGTAGATGAGACTGTCATCAAGATAAACCACAACAAATTTATCTAGGTACTCCATGAAGATCGAATTCATTAAGCGCGAGAATGTGGCGGGGGCATTGGTTAAACCAAAGGACATGACGGTGTACTCATAAAGACCATAACGAGTAGTAAAAGCCGTTTTTGGAATGTCCTCGTTTCGGATTTTGATCTGATGATAACCTAATCTCAAATCCATCTTGGAGAAGACAGAGGATCCTGCAAGTTGATCATAAAGATCATTGATCCTGGGCAGTGGGTACTTGTTCTTTATCGTCGCTAGATTTAGCGGGCGATAGTCTACGCACATCCTTTCTATTCCATCTTTCTTCGTTACGAATAGAACGGGGCAACCCCATGGCGATGAGCTAGGGCGGATGAAGCCTTTTGCAAACGAAGCATCAAGTTGGGTTTTTAGCTCAGCTAACTCATGTGGGGCCATTCTATATGGGCGTCTTGAGATTGGGGTTGTGCCTGGTATAAGATCCACTATGAATTCTACACACCTGTCGGGTGGCATTCCCGGCAGCTCTTCAGGAAAGACATCCGGGAAGTCACGAACCACCGGAACATCTTCAAGGTTAGGAAGGGGAAGCACATTCAAAGTATGCATCTGGATTTTAGAACTGGGTGAGGTGTAGTCAATGATCTGTCCTGAAGGATGGGTGAGTTTGACTGATTTGGCTTTACAATCAAGGAAAGCATTCTGCCTTGATAACTAATCCATTCCTAGGATGACATCAATGTCCGAAGACTTGAGGGCTATGAGAGAAGCAAGGAATACTAAACCCTCAATTGCAATTTGATTACCATGGCTTACTCTATTAGTTTGCCAATTTGAACCAGGAGTTTGAATGATCATTGGAGAAAACATTTCTTCAAAGGGGAACTCATGACGAAGTGCATAACTCTCCGACATGAATGAATGAGAAGCTCCTGGATCGAAAAGAACGGAGGCGGGAACATGATTGACTGGAAGTGTGCCAAGAATGACGTCAGAAGCAGTAGTGGTGTCCTCAACTGAGATTTGGTTCACACAACCAGTACTAGTGGATGAAGGCTTTGCTGGAAAGGCTTTGGTGGTGGATTTCCTTGGAGGCTTTTGACTAGGTCGACGTGGTGTCACCAACACTGTAGGGCACTGTCGGAAGTAATGGCCTGTCAGACCACACGTGAAACATACCCTGCCTGAATTACTGGGAGCAGGATTACTTGATTGCACAACATCATTCCTGGGAGGAACAATGTGTTGAGGTGGATGGCATATATCCGGTGGTGGTCTCTGAATAAGGTTTTGAGGTATGACACGGTTTGGAATCCAAATTCTGCGTTTCTGAGGGGCTGAACTAGAAGAAGGGGCAAGCTCAAGAGCATGCTTGCGGAACTCTTCGAAAATTTCATTGCCACGCTCAGCTCTGAAGGATCTGTTGACTAAATCCTCAAAGGTGGCAAATTCGATGAGGTTGAGATCATGACGAAGAATGGGGCTAAGTCCCTTACGGAACCTTGCCTGCTTTCTGGCATCGGTGGTGATCTCATCTTGGGCATACCGGGCAAGACGGTTGAACTCTCTCACATACTCACGGATGGACATCTCTCCTTGAGTCAAATTGCAGAACTCTTCCTTCTTGCGCTCCATCAACTCATCCAGAAGGTGGTACCCTCGAAAGGCAACACAGAACTCCTGCCAAGTCACTAGGTGACAATCTGGCTGCATAGAAACATAGTTCTCCCACCATTCAGCAGCAGCACCTTCCAGAAAGTATGTCGCGAATATAACTCGGTCATCGGGAGCAACATGTGCAGTGTCAAGCTTACGCTCGATGGAACGGAGCCAATTATCAGCCTCAAGGGGCTCAGAAGAACATTGGAATACCGGTGGTTTGAGGAGGATGAAGTCCTGAATGCTCACAACCACATTGCAATGACGTGAGTTATTCTGCTCGATGAGCTCATGAAGACGTGTTTGATCGCGTTGATTCTTCTCAGCTTCCATCATGATTTCCGCCGCAGAAGGCGGTGGTAGAGGTTCATCATCATTTCGATTCCGAACACGGTCTCGATTCCGACGAACAGCACTACGAGTTCCACCTGACATCCTGTGTGATAAAAATCAACAATCAGAACAGGTTGTATGATGGATTCAAGGATAACAAGATATGATGAAGGCGGAAAAGATTATAATGCGAAGGCAATGATTCATAGAAACTTGGAACAAATCCGGCAGCATAACGGCTACACCGGGATGGAAAACAAGACAACCTCGAGGAGATTGGACAGAACTTCCTCAAGGAACTCAAAACTCGATGAGTCAGGACGACCACAACAATCCTACGGCTACAAGGAAGCACTCAGCGAGATGTTCTAGTAAGACATAGATGAGCCTAGTCCTATCATCCCGTAGAAAAGATAAGGGTGACCCAGAACTCAGATCGATGAGGATAAGGAGAAAAAGAAGCCTTACGTTGTTCCCTTTATACCCAAGTAACTATATAACTATAGAATGCTAGACTCGACTTCGACCAAGGGTTTGATAAGCCTACAGACAGTCCTGCTCTGATACCAAGTCTGTCGGGACCCGGGGTTAGCATATGTAATTCCAGTCATGATACAATCACATGGAGAGCAGAGAACCGTACCCACATGTCTAAGCAGACAAGGCCAAGCACAGAACGTTCTCGGTAAGCATCGAACGTGAGGGGCATCCCATTGAGGCCGGATGATCAACTGAGATGGGTCCTCGTCGCCCGCTCACAAGTCTAAATGCTTATGGGTGGTGAATCCCATACTCATAGACAAGTCGCCTCAACCATGTTATCGATTGGATCCTAACTCTTACATAGACTTACTCCAGCCCGATCACTTAGTCGGGGTCTAGGGCGGGCTCGATCATACAACTAAGTGTGCACGTGACAGAGTCACGAGAAATCGCATCGCGATGCCCCAAGCTGCGCACATCTAAGGGCCACTTGGTGTATAAAAGACCGCCAGCCAGATCACAACTAAGGTCTCGAAAACCCATACTAAGACATGCATGTTATAATCATACACGCAGCACACATGCCTAGTATGAACAGCAGGTATCATCACATAACTCTACAAAGTACTCTTTATTGATATACACATATAGCATACAAAGATCACATGTCTGTGATCAACATTACATCATACAACGGAAGCAAATTAGGTCTGAGTACAGACAAGTTTAACAAATGGCTTAGAGAAGCCTTGTAAAACCAACATGCCCTTCCACGAGGGACCAGACTGCTGTCTGGGACTATACTACCAAGGTCAACGTCGAGCTTCACGAAGATGACTCCATCGGGGTCCGGGTTCTCATCTAAAACATAGAATAGGCAAACGTGAGTACAAAGTCGTACTCAGCAAGACTTACATCAGAACTAAACTACTCATGCTCAAGTATCAAGGTAAAGGAGGTGGGGTTCAACATGCAGAAGTGCCAGCTTTGACTTGGCTAATCCTGTACTACGAGTACCAGACTTTGAGATAAGAAGCATACACGAGTCCACTACATCTCCAACCAATACACCACTATGGTTACTTCCTCGACTTCCCCACGAGGAGGCACACCATAGCACTCACGCTTATCTTGCGATTTTTATAAGTATCCATTCAAGTTGTCTATGATCAAGTAGAGGTTTCCAAGTAGTCCATAACCGCAGACACGGCTATTCGAATAGTTCATTAACCCTACAGGGGTGTACATCTTCACACGCGTGTCATCACTTATCGCCTCGTTCTTGTCATCCTTCAAGCGGATGTCGGACGTGGATGAAACCAAGGCACTGCCCTCACATCACCTTCTCTAATCCAGGAGTCGACTACCTGAGTTTGTCACCGCTCGAGAGTCCGGCCGATTCCACGAAACGGACTCAGATAATGTAAGGGACCGAGACGCCACCTTTGACAGATGGTTTCACTGCCTCACAGGTCCACCCACATATCTATACATAAATCAAATGGAAAGCCCGAATCTAGTGTGACTCCTGGACTGGATCGGGTACGTAAAGAGGCCAAACGGGGCTCCCATAAAACCCTACATGTGGTCATACTCTTTGTCTTGGATCACAAAACAGGAACTCGGGCCTAGGGCAGTGTTCAACAAGACAACCCACTGTGTACTCCTACACAGCCTCTCATCGTTCACCTTTGTTTAGGGTGGATTCACCAACACGTTTACATCAGCATCACTGTGTTCATTCCATCCCGACTCACAATCAAAACATCCTCATTGTACCACTAAGCAGCAATAAGCAGTAACAGTTGCAGGGGCCACATGCTCATCAATCAACTCCTAAATCTGCTAGGATTGTGGTTTGCTTAATACGGTGGCAAAATGATAGGTCATGCATCGGAATGGGTTCAACTATGCGAAGAACATGTCTCGATGATCTCCTAAATATGCATAAGCGAGACTGGGAGGGAATTGGGATTTTATAGATATGATCAAAGGGGGTTTTGCTTGCCTTGCTGACGGTACACGGGTCTTAACGGTGGTCTTCTTCTTCGGGGTGATCACCGTCTCGGAGGCACTGTTACCAGCACAATCATCAACAAGAGGGGGACAACTTTCAAAATAAAAATGCACATACACATGATAAGGTTGTCCATGATGTGAATGGTACCGGTTTGTAGCATATTCAATTTAATTGAAGTATATTGCATTTGAAATGCAAATTCAAACTCCAAATTCAATTTCAAATTAAGTCATATGCATGTTTGCTACTGTTCCCCCATTTTAAAATGGTCAAACATAAAAACAAATTGCATATTCTTAATCCTTGTATTTTTCTGATAATTTTTCATATATTATATGTTTAATTTGGAGTTCATATGAATTAGTTATGAATTTCCAAAGTTTAACTCATTTTCTGGATTTTTCTCTGTTTTAATTAATTCTTTTAAATTCTGGAATTTGGTTTATTGCGTCATGCTGACCTCAGCATGACGTGGGGGCTTCTGACCTGTGGGGCCCCTCTGTCAGCCTCAGGGGGTTAATTCCCTCTGTTAGTTTAACTAACAGTGGGTTAGTTGTGGCCTGGGGGCCACTTGTCATGGACTCGGGTGGGATTAAGCTGGGTCATTAGGTGCTAATGGCCTGGGCTGCCGGCGGCTCGACGCCGGCATCACTGGACGCGGCGGCGTCTCGCCGGAGTGGAGATTCCGGCCACTGGAGAGCTTGCCGAGGCCACCAGAGTGACGCCCGAGGTCACCCGCGTCACCGAGTGCCCACGGGGAGGCTCGGGGGTGGCCGGAGCCTCGCCGGCGTCAACGTGGCGCGGCGGCCGTGGTACTGCTGCGACGGGGGAGAGGCTCCTGGCCTCCATTTGACTCGCACGAAGCACCAGGAGAGAGCCCTTGCTCCCGCGCGTCCAGTGGGCCCATTGGGGGGTCACTGGCGTGCTCCAGAGCTCGGGAGCATCGACCATGGCGGCGGCCGAAAAACTGCCTCGCCGGAATCCATCCACGGGGTGCTAAAAGGCCAGCGGAGTGGGGGGAAAAGGAGAGCTCCTTACGCTGAATGCGACGGTGAGCTCGGGGTAGCCGGAGGAGGCGAGGTGGCCGTGGAATTCGTGGAGACGAGCTTGGCGGCCGGCGATGAATTCTTGAAGCGGGCGTCTCCTCCGGTGGCGCTTGGCTCGAATTGACACGGCAGCTTGATGGAGACGTGGACGGGGAGTTCAACGGACACGGCGGTGCGGCGAGGGGAGCAAGGTGGCCAAGCGCTCTACGGCGGCGTGCTCCGCTAGGGCTACTGGTGGCGCTGGATTCACGGGGAAGAGAGACAGGGAGGAAGCCAGAGGAGGGGGAAAGGGTGCGGGGCTTCTGGGCGAGTTGCGTGGCGCGAGGAGGAGGCCTGGGGGGTTCCAGGCGAGCCTCGGTGGCGTCCACGGTGCTCGGCTCGCCACCGTGCTGCTTGGAGGCGAGGGGAGGAAGACGACACGGCGAGCTGGGCTGGGTCGGCTACTCGGCCAGGTGGCCAGGAGGTGGGCTGGATTTCCTTTTGTTCTTTTTCTTTCTGTTTTTCCTTTTCTGTAAATATGTTTTGCCCTGAATAAAATAGCAAGACATTTTATAAAATCATGAAAACTTTTATGTGGGCTTATAACATAAATAGTTAGCCACTCATAATTTTTGGTGACTTTTGAAATTCAAACAATTTGAATTTAAATTCAAATTGGAGTTAAATTTTAATTTCCAAAGCACCTTTTGAATTTTTGAATATTCCATGGGCATGGGAAAATCCCCAAACCACTTTTGCAATGATCAGCATCATTTATAGGAATTTTCCAAATATTCAAATGATTTTTGGAAAAAGATTTTTACCTGGCCATTTATTTAAATTCTCAGGGCTTTTCTTTTCCCCATTTTTGATTTTCTTTTTGAATTTTTCATGATGCAAAAGGGCACAAACAATCCTATCACTTACCCTAGTTGGGGTTCTGACATTGAACCCATTCCGATGCATGACCTATCATTTTGTCACCGTATTAAGCAAACCACAATCCTAGCAGATATAGGAGTTGAATGATGAGCATGTGGCCCCTGCAACTGTTACTGCTTATTGCTGCTTAGTGATACAATGAGGATGTTATGATTGTGAGTCGGGATGGAATGAACACAGCGATGCTGATGATAACGTGTTGGTGAATCCACCCTAAACAAAGGTGAACGATGAGAGGCTGTGTAGGAGTACACAGTGGGTTGTCTCGTTGAACACTGCCCTAGGCCCCGAGTTCCTGTTTTGTGATCCAAGACAAAGAGTATGACCACATGTAGGGTTTTATGGGACCCCGTTTGGCCTCTTTACGTACCCAATCCTGTCCAGGAGTCACACTAGATTCGGGCTTTCCATTTGACCTAACTATAGATATGTGGGTGGACCTGTGAGGCAGTGAAACCATCTGTCAAAGGTGGTGTCTCGGACCCTTGCATTATCTAAGTCCGTTTCGTGGAACCGGCCGGACTCTCGAGCGGTGACAAACTCAGGTAGTCGACTCCTAGATTAGAGAAGGTGATGTGAGGGTAGTGCCTTGGTTTCATCCACGTCCGACGCCCGCTTGAAGGGTGACAAGAACGAGGCGATCAGCGATGACACGCGTGTGAAGATATACACCCCTGCAGGGTTAATGACCTATTCAAATAGCCGTGTCCGCGGTTATGGACTACTTGGAGACCTTTACTTGATCATAGACAACTTGAATGGATACTTATAAAACTCGCAAGATAAGCGTGAGTGCTATGGTGTGCTTCTTCGTGGGGAAGTCGAGGAAGCATCCATAGTGGTGTATTGTTTGGAGACATGTAGTGGACTCGTGTACGCTTCTTACCTCAAGTCTGGTACTCGTAGTTCAGGACTAGCCAAGTCAAAGCTGGCACTTCTGCATGTTGAACCCCACCTCCGTTACCTTAATACTTGAGCATGAGTAGTTTAGTTCTGATGTAAGTCTTGCTGAGTACGACTTTGTACTCACGTTTGCTTATTCTATGTTTTAGATGAGAACCCGGACCTCGATGGAGTCACCTTCGTGAAGCTCGACATTGACCTTGGTAGTATAGTTCCAGACATCAGTATGGTCCCTCGTGGAAGGGCATGTATGTTTACAAGGCTTCTCTAAGACATTTGTTAAACTTGTCTGTACTCAGACCTAATTTGCTTCCGTTGAATGATGTAATGTTGATCACAGACATGTGATCTTTGTATGCTCTATGTGTAAGTTAATAAAGATACACTTTGTAGAGTTATGTGATGATACCTGCTGTTCATACTAGACATGTGTGCTGCGTGTATGATTATAACATGCATGTCTTAGTATGGGTTTTCGAGACCTTAGTTGTGATCTGGCTGGCGGTCTTTTATACACCAAGTGGCCCTTAGATGTGCGCAGCTTGGGGCATCGCGATGCGATTGCTCGTGACTCTGTCACGTGCACACTTTGTTGTATGATCGAGCCCTCCCTAGACCCCGACTAAGTGATCGGGCTGGAGTAATTCTATGTAAGAGGTAGGATTAAATCGATAACATGGTTGAGGCGACTTGTCTATGAGTATGGGATTCACCACCCATAAGCATTTAGACTTGTGAGCGGACGTTGAGGACCCATCTCAGTTGATCATCCGGCCTGGATGGGATACCCCTCACGTTTGATGCTTTCCGAGAGTGTTCTGTGCTTGGCCTTGTTTGCTTAGACAAGTGGGTACGGCTCTCGGCTCTCCATGTGATTGCATCGTGACTGGAATTACATACGCTAACCCCGGGTCCCGACACCCCAGGCAAAGCCAATGGCATGGCTGATGCACTAAGTCGTAAGTCGTATTGTAACAACCTCATGTTACAACAGTATCAACCACTTCTTCATGAGGAATTTCGCAAGCTCAATCTTGAGATTGTTCCTCATGGCTATCTTTCTACCTTGGTGGCGAAACCAACTCTTGAGGATCAAATCATAGTTGCCCAAAGGCATGCACGAGGTGTTCGCCAGATCAAGGAGAACATTGCTAGCGGAGTTGCTAAATGTTTCTCCACAGATAGTAAAGGAACGGTATTCTTTGGAAATCGTTTGGTAGTACCTAAGAATAGGGAACTAAGGCAACACATCCTCAAAGAAGCCCATGATACACCCCTCTCGATTCATCCCGGTGGCACAAAAATGTACCGAGATCTACGCCAGAGATTTTGGTGGACTAGGATGAAGAGAGACATTGCTCGATTTGTTGCCGAATGTGATGTTTGTCGTCGCATTAAGGCAGAACATCGAAGACCTGCTAGCACACTTCAACCTTTGCCTATTCCAGAGTGGAAATGGGACAAAGTCGGTATGGACTTCATCACCGGCTTTCCAAAAACCCAGAAAGGAAATGATGCCATCTTCGTTGTGGTGGATAGACTTTCCAAAGTTGCACACTTCCTTCCCGTTCGCGAGTCTATAACTGCGAGCCAGTTAGCGGACTTGTATGTCTCCAGAATTGTGTCTCTTCATGGTGTTCCTTTGGAAATCAATTCTGATTGTGGTAGCCTTTTCACCTCTAGATTTTGGGGAAGCTTTCAGAATGCTATGGGAACTCATCTCTCCTTTAGTACAGCTTTCCATCCTCAGTCTAGTGGTCAAGTCGAAAGGGTTAACCAAATTCTTGAAGACATGCTCAGAGCTTGTGTTATCTCATTCGGAAAGAATTGGGAGAAGTCTCTTCCATTCGCCGAATTTGCTTATAACAATAGTTTTCAATCTATTCTGAACATGGCTCCTTTTGAACTCCTCTACGGACGACGATGTCGAACACCTTTAAATTGGTCAGAAACCGGTGAAAGACAATTCTTTGGACCGGATATGATCATGGAAGCAGAAGAGCAAGTTCGCATTGTTCGTGATCAATTGAAAACAGCCCAGTCTCGTCAGAAAAGCTACTACGATTGTCATCATAGGCAAGAAAGCTACAATCTGGACGAGAAGGCTTACATTCGGGTTACTCCTCTAAAGGGAACCCAACGATTCGGTATCAAAGGCAAGTCGGCCCCACATTACATCGGACCTTCCCGCATTCTCGCGAAACATGGAGAAGTTGCCTACCAACTTGAACTACCCCCGCACCTTTCCCTAGTACATGATGTATTCCATGTGTCACAACTCAGGCGTTGCTTCAAGGACCCCATCCGCGAAGTCGACCATGAAACGCTTGATCTCCGAGATTACCTTTCTTATCGAGAGTACCCCGTTCGTATTCTTGATTCTGCAGAGCGTGTCAGTAGTCGTCAGAAGATCAGGTTTCCGAAAGTGCAGTGGTCACATCACTCCGAGAAAGAAGCAACATGGGAAAGAGAAGACCGCCTCCGTGCCGAGTACCCCACCTTCCTCCCGACGACTTATGAATCTCGGGACGAGATTCTTTTGAGTGGGGGCGAGTTATCAGAACCCCAACTTGGGTAAGTGCTAGGGTTTGAGTGCCCATTTGCATCATGTGAAAATTTCATAAAGAAATTCAAAAATGGGGAAAAGAAAAGCCCTAGAGAATTTAATTCAAAAGGACAGATAAAAATTTCTTCCAAAAATTCCTCTGGTATTTTTGAAAAGTCTTATAAATATGCATGATCACATATAAAGTGAAGTGGGTCCCACTGCATGCACCAAGATTTGTCAAAAATTCCAAATAGGGCTTGGAAATTAAATAAATACCCTATTTGATTTGAAATTCAAGTTATTTGAATTTAAAAAATCTCCAAAACTTGGGAGTGGCTAGTTATATGTCACATAAGTCCAAATTAAAGTTTTGGGATTTTTATAAAATGTTTTGGTATTTGTTTTATCTAAACAGAACAAATTGCAGAAAAGAAACCAGAAACAATAAAGAAAAGGGCCCTACCTGCTTCTGGCCCAACTTAAACCCAGGCCGGCCCAATCCCACTCCACCCTCTTGTCGTCTTCTCCAGGACGGCGAGCACACAGGTGCGTGTCGAGCATGCCGCGGCCACCGCCGTCGCCGTGGCCAGCTGCCTGCCTCCCCGTTGTCATCTGCGTGTTCAGGAGCCCCCCCTGGTCATCCTCATCCCTTTCCCCCTCTCCCTGCTCGCTCTCCCCCTCTCCCTCTCGCAAATTCCGCGCCGCCAAAGCGCACGCTGGAGCACCACCGTGGAAAGCTCGTGGCCGGAGAGCTCCTCAGCCCCTTCCACCTTGTCCAGCAGCACCGGAACCATCGTCTTCGTCTTCAGGAAATGGATCGGGAGCATCCTCGAGCTGGAGCCATCCCAAGCGACCCCGCAACCTCGCCGGACCCGCAAGCTTCCCTCGCCAAATTCGCCGCCATCTCGCTCCCTCAGGCCTCCTCAACCCCACCGTTGCACTCGTGGTGAGCCCCTGATCATTTTCCCCCAAGTCCCGCTCTTTCCCTCGCCTCCTAGCCTTGGCCGCCATGAGAGCCGATGAGGTCCACCGCCATGGCCATCGTGGAGCTCGAACCAGTGCATTTCCGTCGTCCCCGCCTTGTCCTTGGCACTCCTGGAGCTCCCAGGAACGCAACCCACACACGCCCGCTTCATCCCGCGCACGTGTTCGCCATCCCCGTCGCAACAGTGCCACGGCCGCCGCGCCATGTCGACGCCGGCGAGGCTACGGCAGCCTATTTCCCCTCCCATGTGCACGGCTTGATGCGGACGAGCACGGGGATCAGTTTTATGCCCGCCCCGTGCCGAGTGGTGGATGGGAGCTCAACTCCGGCGAGCTTCCGCCGTCTATTGAGGCCACCAGCGACTAGCCGGAGGGATTAGGCCTAACCCACCCCCCAAAACTAAACCTAAACCAATGACAGGTGGGGCCCCAACCCCCTAACCCCTCTGTTTAAGTTAAATAAAACGGGGATTAACCCCAGAGAGGTTGACCAGTGGGTCCCTCTAGTCAAAGCCCCCCCCCACGACAGCATGACGCAAGCATGACACAGTAAATCAATTTAGGAATTAAAAGAATTTAAAAAAATCCAGAAAAAGATATAAACTTTGGAAAATCATAGAAAATTCATTTTAACTCCAAATTGGACAAATAATATATGAAAAATGGTCAGCAGAAAATAATCTATCCAAATATCCAACTTTCAGCTATGTTTGAGTTGATTTTAAAATGGGACCAGTAGCTTTTTATATTTGGTTTAAATGGAATTAATTCAAATTTAATTCAAATGCTTTTCCACTTTGAACCAATACAATGTAAACTTGGTCACTTGTCCATCAGAGACATATTACACACATGATCACATGGTTTTCAAAGAACAAACAATAGCAATTGCAATTTGGTTAAATTGAAATTCATATGTGGAGTTTGAATTTGCATTTCAAATGCAATACAATTCATTTAAATCAAATGTACCACAAACTAGCACCATTCACATCATGGACAACATTATCATGTGATTGTGCATTTAAATTCAATGTTGCCCCCCCCCCTCTTGTTGATGATTGTGCCGGTAACAGTGCCTCCGAGACGGTGATCACTCCCGAAGGAGAAGAAGTTCGGTAAACCCCGTGTATGGTCAGCAAGGCAAGCAAACCCCATTGATCATGTCTATAAAATCCTACTTCCCTCTCAGTATCTCTTATGCATGTTTAGGAGATCACCGAGACACGTTCTTTCGCATAGTTGAACCCATTCCGATGCATGACCTATCATTTTGTCACCGTATTAAGCAAACCACAATCGTAGCAGATATAGGAGTTGAATGATGAGCATGTGGCCCCTGCAACTGTTACTGCTTATTGTTGCTTAGTGATACAATGAGGTTACTTTGATTGTGAGTCGGGATGGAATGTTCACAGGTTATTGATGGTAACGTGTTGGTGAATCTACCCTAATACAAGGTGAACGATGAGAGGCTGTGTAGGAGTACACAGTGGGTTGTCTCGTTGAACACCGCCCTAAGTCCGAGTTCTTGTGTGGTGATCCAAGATGAAGAGTACAACCACACATTGGGCTCACTGACCCCTCTCAACCTACTAACTCATCCCTTTCGATGTCCAGATGTCGCAGTAGTTCGGAGTTCTGGTAGGTTTGTGGCCTGGCTGCTAAGTGAGAGAACGGCTCAGGCGAGAGCGGCTTATGCACCACACACACATCATCTGGGTCCACTTCGGTAAACAGGCCAGGTTCACAATAGTGGTAGCCAACCCAGGTAGGCGGCTTTCTTGGACTAGATCGGCTATGAGGTAACAGTTGTGGTGGCATCCTCGTTGTCGCCTCTTGAACGGTGACACACAAAAGGCGGTAAGTGATGACATGTGTGTGTAGCGGTACACCCCTGCAGGGTTAACAAAACTATTCGAATAGCCGCGTACGCGGTTAAGGACTACTTGGAAAGCTTAGCTTGATTATTAGACAACTTGAACTGGATACTTATTAAACTTACCAAGATAAGCGTGAGTGCTATGGAGTGCTTTCTCGTGGGGAAGTCGAGAAAGGCACCATAGTGGTGTAATTGGTTGGAGACATGTAGTGGACTCGTGTACGTTTCTTACCTCAAGTCTGGTACTCGTAGTTCAGGGCTAGCTAAGTCAAAGCTGGCACTTCTTCTTATGAACCCCACCTCCCTTTACCTTTATACATGTGCATGAGTAGCATAGCTCCTACGTAAGTCTTGCTGAGTACGACTTTGTACTCACGTTTGCTTATTCTATGTTTTAGATGAACCCACTGACCCCGAAGGTGGATTCTTCCTCGAGCTCGACGACTGAAGACCAAGCCAGTGTAGTCCCAGTCCGCAGACTGGTTCCCTCGTGGAAGGGCTTGTTTATAGATAAGGCTTCTCTAAGCCATTTGTTAAACTTGTCTGTACTCAGACCTACTTTGCTTCCGCATGTTTGGTGTAATGTTGGATCACGGACTTGTGATCTCTGTGTGCACTCTATAAGAGTTATCAATAAAGTTGTATACTTTGTAGAGAATTGCAATGATACCTGCTGTTCATACTAGACATGTGTGTTGCGTGTATGATTATATCATGCATGTCTTAGTATGGGTTTTCGAGACCTTAGTTGTGATCTGGCTGGCGGTCTTTTATACACCAAGTGGCCCTTAGATGTGTGCAGCTTGGGGCATCGCGATGCGATTGCTCGTGACTCGGTCACGTGCACACCTTGATGTATGATCGAGCCCGCCCTAGACCCCGACTAAGTGATCGGGCTGGAGTAAGTCTATGTAAGGGTTATAATACAATCGATAGTATGGTTGAGGCGACTTGTCTATGAGTATGGGAGTTCACCACCCATATCATTTAGACTTGTGTGCGGACGATGAGGACCCATTTTCAGTTGATCATCCGGCCTGGATGGGATGCCCCTCATGTTCGATGCTTTCCGAGAACGTTATGTGTTTGGCCTTGTCTGCTTACACAAGTGGGTACGGTTCTCGGCTCTCCATATGATTGTGTTGTAGCGAGTCTTGCATACGCTAACCACGGGACCCGACAGATCTATTAACATACTCATCAACCATCTATTTCGGAATACCCAAAGTGCACCGTTATAGCCAGCATATTTCAGTCAGGCGGTGGGATACAAATCAAAGTCTCCTCATAGATGAATATTATGTATGATCATTACGGTCTAAGGACTAAGTCATACCTTACAAAGTCATCGCAACGCTGAACTATGTGACTCGATCACATTGCAATACTTTAGGTGGGTGTATGTCCATCACATCATTCCCCTAATGACATGACCTCATTGTCAATGGACTTAAGTGTCGCCATGATCAGGAAATCTTGATCAATCAATTTCCCAATGAGATAGTTTACCCGAGTTAAACTAGAGACCTATGTTTTATACTACACCTGTATTAATATTTCCAAGTAATACAGTTATAGCACAGTATAAAACGTATTATGAACAAAACGGATATGTGACAAATATCTTTATTAATTTGTCTCTACGGCACATATCCAACAAAGCTCTCTAGTGGGGGTGCATCCAACTTGCTCGCTCATGAAGACCTAGAGCTCGTTTGAGGAGGCTCATCTTTGGAATATGCAAGCCAAGTTCTATAGTGTGAAGGGTCCCCACATAGCTATATGCATATATAATCATCTCTATGGAGTACAAGATATAAATGGAGTACGAGTGTGGATCTTTCAAAAAAGAAAGTAGTGTTGCCCCTTTCTCTCTTTTTATTTCTCTTTTTTCTATTTTTTGTATTTTTTGGTGGCCTCAATGGCTCTTTCTATTTAACTTGCATTTGTCCTCTTTGGGGTCTTTTAATTTTGTCCAATTTGGGATCTTATCCTCACTTAAGGGCAACACTCTATTTTACAAGAAGGTATAGAAGATCTTCACACTTTACAAGGTACTCAACATAAAGAAGATGTAGCTATCATGATGTATGCAAATGTATGCCTCTGCCAGTGTAGCAGGAACATGTATGGCATGAAGATCAAGTCATGAAGAGGTGGATGTTGCATGGCAATATATCTTGGAAAGGCTATGGAAATGCCTTGATAGGTAGGTATGGTGGCTGTTTTGAGGAAATATATAAGGAGGCTTATGATGACAGAGCGTATCATGCCAAGGGTTTGGATGCACCGGCGAGGTGGACGCCAACTCTCGGAGTGAGAAGAGGGCAATGCACGGTACCGAAGAGGCTAGCAAATATGAGGAGGTGTAAGTGTCAACTTTCAATACTTACATTAGTCCGAAGAACTCATGCACTTATTATCGGTAACTCTCAATCTAATAAGGAGGTTCACAAAGAGACAAGTACCCCGAGGAGGAGTGTATGGGGGTTTGGTTATCCTTGCGCATCCTCGACTCATGGTACGTGAGTGTACTCTAATATCCGATCCCTCCAAAGATTAGTGATCCATCTAGTAGCTAGAGTTCTCAACTAGTTTTGTAGGTTTTGAAAATAACATGGATTGCCCAAAATACGACACCTATCACTAATATGATAGAGCTCTTGACACCAAAAGTTCAAACATTACTCACAACAATACCTCAAAACTATTGCAAGTTACTACTACAATTGAATAGCAACCTCAATTACCTACTTCAAGACAAGACACAACTCAGTGCAACAACCAACTCTCTTAACAAGATAAACATGAAAACTAAAGAGAGTTCCAACAACAAACTAAACAAAAGCTAAAGCTATTGCCAAATACAAACACTAAAACTAAAACTAAACATGGCAGCAGCTACGAAAAGATAAAGAACACACAACAGAAGAAAGATAAGCATGAAAAATCCTATGATGTGTTATAGATTGAAGTGGAGCGTGTTTCTCTCCCACACAAAGTAAGCTGGGTTCTAACTTGTTATGAACCACAAGCAAAGCTAAAGAAAACTAGAATGGAAACCTAAGAGCGAGACACTCCAAGCATAGCACATAACGCATGAAGTGATAAAAATATAGTGAGGCGGAGGACGAACTGATCATTGTTGATGGAGAAGGGGATGCACGGGGGCATCCCCAAGCTTAGACGCTTGAGTCTCCTTGAATATTTATTTGGGATGCATGGGGGCATCCCCAAGCTTGAGCGTTTGAAACTCCCAAATCTTCTTTCATCATCTTCCCTCGCACACTTGAAAACTCCCTTCATACATAACTCATCATAAGATGATTAGAGAGGTTAGTACCCTTAATAAAATAATTTTGTCTACTGTAAATAAAGATATCTTGAATTTTTTGCCAAAAAGTTTTTGCAAAGAAAAAGCAAGCTTAAGGTTTGCAAAAGTAAGGAAAATAAAAATGTGGCAGAATATGTGAAAAACAGACCAGCAGGTAGTAAATAATTTTTTCGGCGTACTTCTGCATCTCAAATCAAAAAACTCAGAACAGACGCTCAAAATTAAATTATATGGATTACGCTGTCAAAAAAATTAAGATTAAAAAGATGATCTGGTGATTTTAGGCTAATTTTTCCGTCCAAGGACAAAATCTGTTTTCTGGACAGCATGTTACAACTTTTGAACTTTCTTGCAATCGGAGGCTAAACTTGGCACAAAGCTTGAAAATAAAGATGTAATGATGCTGCTACAGTAGTAACAAACATCAAGACCGCTAAAAACAGAAGTAAAAACATCTTGGGTTGCCTCCCAACAAGCGCTTTCTTGTACGCCTTTAAGCTAGGCATAAAGCAAAAAAGAAGAATCAAAGGTCCTTGAGATCGTCGGAGTCATAAAAACCTTCGAATTGATTTTCAATAAGTTCATTCTTATTTTTCCTAGGGAAAAGGTACTTACCTTTCACCTTACCATGTAAGCGTATGTGCCCGTTACCAATATCAATGAAGCCTTTCATTGCTCGGAGGAAATCCCTTCCAAGCACGATGTTACTTTGGTTTGCCTCCATGATGAAGAAATCCATCGTTGCAACCCTTTTAAGGAATGTAACTTGGACTTCTTTTACCTTTCCTTTAACCTCTGAAATCTCTCCGTTAGCATGTTCATGATAAGATGACAAATTATCCATATTTAGTTTCAAAGAATCATAAGGTATTTTTGGCATTGTAGAAACTATGGATCCAATATCACAAAAAGCAAGGAAGTCTTGGTTAGAGATGTTAATCCTAACAAAAGGCTCCCAATCATCATCTATCTCCAACATTTCTTTCTTGCTGAACTTAAGTTCCTCTCCTTTTCTCAAGTCTAGAGCATCCATCCTCTTTTCAATAGTGGCAAGTCTATCTATAACAGTATCAAATCTTCAATCATAAACAAAATAACTACATAGACCATGCAAAAAATATCAAGAGCTCTAGCTTCATCACACTCTAAAAAGTCTCCTTCACCCATAATATCAAGAGAGTGTTTACGCCACTTAAAAGACCATGGTAAAAAATTCTAAGCACAATTTTTGTAGGTATCCAAGGCATAATTCTTTTATGTGCCTCAGAATTTCTGTCCCATGCCTTCTTCATATTCTCTCCATCCCTTTGATGGAAATCTAGAACTTTCAATTCCCTCAAAGCACAAAGTCCTAACATGTTCATCTAACCAAGGAGGACTGCTAAAAGCAAGGTAAATAATTTTTTTGTGGTTTTCGATAAAGGACACTAAGATAAAAACTGAAAGGTAAACTAACAAGACAAAAAAAGAAAAGGTAAAAGATAGTGTGCAACTCCACTATCTTATCGATTGGAGTCCCCGTCAACGGCGCCAGAAATTTGCTTGATGTGCGAGAGATGGTAATGGCTTCTCGCCCTTCATTGGTTACCCCAAGTGGAAGGTGAGCTGTAGGATAGCAGCAAATTTCCCCTATTTGGAGGATAGGGTTTGTCTCCCGTAGGACTCCGAAAGCGGCAAAGTAGGTGAAAACGGCACTAGAAATTTAGCGGTTGTCGTGGACCTGCAAACAGACACATATAACTTTGCTCCCAACGAAGTTCAGCGAGGTTGTCAATCTCTTCGGTCTTGTTGTTCACAAAGGATCAAACACGAGGGATAATGATAATGGTGATAGCAACTGAAAGTAAAAGCAAAAAATAAATTGAGCGTGTAAACAGTGATGAGAATATGGACCGGGGTCCCATTATGTTCACTAGTGATGTCTCTCTCCCAAAAGACGATAAAAAGTCTATACGAGGTAAACAAATCACAACTTGGCAATTGACAGGATTAAAAATGCACCGCAATGCTAACTATGCTACAAAGAAAGGAAGAGGCTCAAAAGCATGGGCGGTACGCCAAAATAAGTAGACCGAAATCCAACTGCATCTACTACTAATCATCCACCTTGAGATATCTATCCAGAACATCTCGCTGGTATTAAGTTGCGAGCCCCACCCAAAGTGTAAACCCAAAGCAACAAACAACTGCATTAAAAGCACCTTGCGTAAAGTAAACAATCATTCCAACCACGGTTACAAGCACCGTTGTTTTTCCCCTTGTGGCAACAACACATCCCCTAGACTCATGTTTATGTCACACAAGCGTGTCATCAGGGGCCATGAACCCACAATCGAGCATAACGTTCCCTCTTGGGTTCACTACCTACTACTCGGCCAAAGCAAGAAACAGCAACGGAGAACATGCAAGAATTACTTAGGAACAAAAATATAAAAGATAAAAACCAAATATATTACTCTATCACAAACTGAACATAGTCTCATAATCGATCAGATCCCAGAAAACTCAGCATAGCAACAGTAGAAAGAATTACATATGTGCCTCCATCATGTAGGGCAACTCACGAGGTATAATCCATGAAGAACAAAGAGGAGAGGAGAACATCACATAGCTATTGATCACGGACCCATGGTCCAAGATAGACTACTCATGGATCATCCGGGAAGCGTCCATGGTGGAGGAGAGGCTCCCGAAGGTCAATCCGCCCTCCGGCAGGGTGCCGGGAAGAGGTCTGCTGGTGCTCCCGATCTCAGAAGCGCGGCGCGGCGGAACAGAGGCGAGATCGCGAAAAAGGGTTCTCTCCTCGAGGGTTTCTTGTCACGGAGAATATATAGGCGAAGGGGGGCAGCCAGGGGGGCCACCAGGGTTCCAGGCGCCCCCCTGGCGCGGCCATCCCCTGGGGCGCGCCACTAGGGCGCCTGGGCCCCTGGTGGTGGCCCTCTGGCCCCACCCAGGTGTTTCCGGAAGGTTCTTCTACGCTGGTTTTTTAACCGATTTTTCCCAAATTTTTGGAGCACTTTTAATATGGGGGAAACCTGAAATAGAAAAACAGCAGAAAACAGGAACTGGCACTTGGGTGCACTGAGTTAATAAGTTAGTCCAAATATGATCAAAAGTGTATGAAAGTGTGTCTAGATCATAGCAATATCACACAAAACATGCCTGGAGCAAGCAGAAATTATAGATACATTTGGGACGTATCAGATACTACCGCCACCACGGTACTACCAGGGCTCAGTACCGTGCCCACTACCGCAGAGTCTAGAGGATTTGCGGTAGTGAGTACGGTACAAGGCCGCGGTACTACCACGGAGCGGTAATATCATACCCGGGGCGGTACTACCGTCCTCACAGTACTACCAGGGCTCAGTACCGTGCCCACTGCCGCAGAGTCCAGTGGACTTACGGTAGTGAGTACGGTACTAGGCCACGGTACTACCGCACTGGGAGCGGTACTACCGCCCCACCATACTATCAGGGCTCAGTACCGTGCCCCATTACCGCGAGTCCAGTGGACTTACAGTAGTGAGTACGGTACTAGGTCGCGGTTTACTACCGTGGCGCGGCACTACCGCCCTGGCAGACCCAAGGAGCCAATGCCAACAACTCAAAAGCCTCCAAGACGCAATGGAAAATATGTGAGTACAGAGAGTGTTTATGTGTCATGATTCCACCCACCATTCCACAGCGGATCCCCTCTTAATAGTACGGTTTTCCTACGACTCAATTCACCAAAAAGAAATCGAAAGGAAAACTTCGTCTTCATGCTCCATCAACCGAGGGGAAAATAACCGTCTTGTGCCATGAATATAATTATCTGAAATGCTCATTGCACATGATTAGTCCGCAAATGTATTGTCATCAATCACTAAAACCAACCAAGGGGAAATATGCCCTATCACCCTCCTTGCTCCACCTTGGAGGGAGGGAGTGAGTGAGTGAGTGGAGGCATAGCAGCACTCGCGTCCATGGCGAATAGGAGGGGAGGAGTATGGGCGAAGAGGCAGAGTAGTGATCTCTCGGAAGAGGCGGGAGGGAGGGAAGCGGTGGAAGGCGGAGAAATTGAGGGGGAGTGGCGACGGTCCAGGAGCCGTGTCAACAGGACAAAGGATAGCACGAGAGCGACAAGATTCATCAGGAAGAGGAGAGTGCAGGTTGAGCGGCGTCATCCACGACCAGGATTGCGGCCTAACCCTGAAGGCGACCGGGAAGGGGAGAGACGATTGTGAAGTTTCTTTGTAGTTCAGAGAGATGTGATCAGGAGCGACGAGGTGGGGGTGGGGGCATGGGACGTGTGTTTGAGCGTCATGCGATTGTTTGCTTTTTCTTTTTTTCAAGCGTGGCTCGCAGGGATGGGTAGTTTTTCTTATTTTTAATCACAGGGAATGGTGAGAGGATAGGTTGAACCATCACGATTGTTGGAGTATAATGTCCGACCCTCTCTCACAGTTCGGACTTTTAGAGTAACTGGCTAGTGCATCAATTCAAGTATTAGAGCCAAGAGGTCTTGAGTTGAAGACCTTGTCAATGCAGTATAAAAAAATATCCTGCGGCCTACACCAAACCAACGCTAAGAACTAGAATTACCTAGGCGTGAGGGGAAGTGTTGAAATATAAATATATTGTCTAGTCTCTCTTCATCAGTTTAGTCTGATGGGTGAACTGGTTAGGTGCATAAACTTGCAACCAAGAGGTTCGGGATTCAAAACCAGTCAACACAATAATTAATTGCGGCCTGCCCCCGCTTTTGCTGCCCACGTCATAAACTCCAAAGGAGCATAGACGTGAGGAGGAGTGTTGCAGTATAATGTCCGGTCCGTTGGACTTTTGGAGTAACTGGCTAGTGCATCAATTTAATAACAATGATCGCATATTCCCTTTTAATAGTAGTGATAAAATAATTTCTCTGATTAAAAAATGTTTGTTGAACACGATCTCATGTGATTTCTCTTCATACCTGACAACACAATCTCCCTAATGCAAAGAAGGCGATAAAGAAAATATAAATGTAGTCAATCCTTGATACAATTTTTACATAGTCTGGTGATACGTCCCAAACGTATCTATAATTTCTGCTTGCTCCATGCATGTGTTTGGGTGATATTACTATGATTTTGATGCACTTTCATTCACTTTTGATCATATTTGGACTAACCTATTAACTCAATGCACCATGGTGCCAGTTCTTGCTTTCTGTTGTTTTTGTATTTCAGGTTTTCCCCTTATTAAAAGTGCCCAAAAAATTCTAGTAAAAATATATAAAAAATCAGCGTTCCAGAAGACTCCAGATGGCCGAAGGAGAGCCCCTTTCACCCAGGCGGCCACCCGGCGCAGCCTAGGTGGAGGCCGCGCCCACATGCCGCCTGGGCGACTGGGACCTCCCCTAGTGGCCCCCCTTGGCCCTTATTTTTACTCCCGTCGCGAAAACTCTGATTCCAGAATCCTTTTCTCCAGACGCAATTCCGATCTCCGCCTCCATCGCCAACAAGCTTCGGAGGACCAGAATTCCTGTGTCGGCACCCTGCCGGGACGGGGAAGTGCCCCCGGATTCGTCTCCATCGACGTTGCTTCCTCCCTCCATGATGTGGGAGTAGTTCCTCCTCGGGGCTGACGTTTCTACCAGTATCTATGTGGTCGATTCTCTCTCCCATGATGTGATCTTGATTGTGATCATAGGCTATGTTAATCTAGGGTGATCCCATGATCTTTTCCCTTCTTCTATGTATTGGATTTGATGTACTCACTTGTTTATATATAGTATAATCTCTGAGACCAAGGTGACAACGATATATTGGGCATAGATTAAAATAATATTTTCATGAGTGATTTCCTCTTTTGTGTGTGGATTGAAGATTGAGAGTCTTTTGGTGCTTGTCTTTGACTATCCTTGAGATATGTTGTGGTCATTGTGGTACTCTCTTTGGATGGCGGCGGTGACATTGCGAAATCCGTAAGTGTGAACTACGAACTCTAAGGTGTGCTTTTGTAGCCCTACACAATTCTCTTCCTCTCTTGACCACAAAGGAATGACCTCCGAGTATGTCTCTAATGCATGTTTTAGTGGAAATATCATGATATTAGACTATGTTAATGTTGTTGGGAGTTGCCACTAGTGAAAGTATGAAGCTTAGGCCTTGTTTCCACCGTTGCAATACCGTTTGTGCTCACGTTTACTACTTGCTACCTTGCTGTAATTTTTATTACAGATTTATATTATCTTGCTTTGCCACACCTATCACCTATATTTTACCATCTCTTCGCCGAACTAGTACACCTATACAACTCCTAGTTGTATTAGGTGCGTTGGGTACACAAGAGACTTCTTGTTTCTTAATTGCAGGGTTGCTTGAGAGAGACCATCTTCAACCTCTACTTCCCTGAGTTCGATAAACCTTAGGTCATCCACTTGAGGGAAATTGTTGCTGTCCTACAAACCTCTGCGCTTGGAAGCCCAACATAGTCTACAAGAATAGAAGCGTGCGTAGACATCAAGCTATTTCTAGCGCCGTTGCCGGGGAGGTGAGTGCTTGAAGGTATATCTTTAGATCTTGCAATTAAATCTTTTCGTTTCTTGTTTTTATTTTCACTAGTTAGGCTTATGGAAACTGCACTCTTAGTTCGCTGCTTCAGGGAGACCGTTTTACCACACCCGTGGTAGAGAAGTCTCCTCCACCTATTGAATGTATCCCATTCAAAATACCACTTGGGATAATTGAAATAGTTATGAATGATTCTTATGCAGGGGATGGAACAATCCATCCTAGTATTCATTTGTTGAAACTTACAGAACTTTGTGAGTTGTTTAAGATTTCAGGTTTGACAAGAGATGGAGTCATGAGGAAATTATTTGCCTTGTCACTGAAAGGAAAAGCATTGGAATGGTATAGACTACTAGATGATTCTCACCAGCTAGATTGGGAAGAGATTCAGTCTCTCTTTTACTCCAAGTTTTATCCTCTTCATGAAGTTCATGAGAATAGGAATTATGTTTATAATTTATATCCTCATGATGGAGAGAGCATATCTCGAGCTTGTGGGAGACTGAAAACTTTAATGATAAAATGTCCTAACCATGGGCTCCCCAAAGATATAATTATTACTAATTTTTATGCGAGGCTCTCTTGACAGGATAAAGACTTGCTCGACGCTTCCTCTATGGATTCTTTGACAAACGAAAAGATTGATGCTAAATGGGAACTCCTTGAAAGAATTCAACGCCATACTGAAGATTGGGAGTTCGACAAAGGTAAAGAGTCAGGTATAAATTATGAATATGATTGCATTAAGTCCTTTGTTGAAACTTCAACTTTTAATAAGTTTAGTGCTAAGTTTGGGCTTGATTCTGAACTTCTTGTTGGTTTCCTCAATTCTTTTGCTTCACATCTTAATATGCCTAAGGAGAATTGGATCAAGCATCATGAACATTTTAAAGATATTTGCAAAGAACATGAAATTGTTCATGATGATTTCAACATGCATGATCCAATTCCTGAAAAAGAAGTTTTATATAAGCATGTTAATTTTTGTGGAGTGGATAGACCTTGTGAAAGGCCTATGATTGAAGAAGAGAAGTATTGTAAGCAACATAAGCATGAAAGAACAATCACTTGGGTTAGAGATTTAAATAAAATTGCTAGAGAATTGTGTGACCTTTATCCTTTTTCTTGTGAACTTTGTGGTATAAAGGGCAATGCATGTACTTTCAAAACATAACTGTTAACCAATTGTGTGATAACATGATTACTTCTGATCTTTATGATGAACTTATGTTATTTTTTATGTATGAGGAGTTATTAGAAAAGACTTCTTGGCTAGATGTTCATGCTTTGGGAATAAATAACACTTTGCAGAAATGTCATCTCTATTGTGTTGTTAATTTTCATGAAAATGATTACATAAGAAATATTAGAAAGGAGGGAACTTTACCAAAGTTTAAAAAATGTCTCTTATGTTTCTACTAATAAAAAGGAGAGTTTCTCCCAAGTTTCCCCTATTGTTTCTAATGATGAACCAGAATATGTGGAGAAGCTTCCTCTCTAACCACTCCCTCCTAAGAAGAAGAAGAAAAAGAAGAGGAGGAGGAAGAAGAGCAAAAAGGAAGAAGAATGGGTATCAACCTGGCCTAAGCACATTCCTCGCATCAACTTTTATCCTAACAGTTGTAAGTTTAAAGAAGATGGTGAACTTTATTGCCTTCATTATTATCCTGATGTTAAGTCTGTAGGCACTATTGAAGATGATTTTGATTATGATATGCATGTTACTTTTTGTGATTGGAAAATGATGATAATGCTATTTATGATCTTGAAAATCTTTTTGGTACCAACTCTGAGAATGATGATATGGAAAGCTCTAAGCTTGGGGATGATGGGATTGCAAATCCTTTACACATTAGTGATGTGATAATTGATAATTATTTTGCTAGTAAGAAGACCTTTTTGCATGTGGATCATGATGATAATGCTTTATGTGATAGTTATAGGACAGTGATAACTGCCGAACGCCAGGACCGATGGGCTGGTACCGAACGCCCAAACACTAGTACTAGAAGCAGTTGCCTCTAGTGTCAGCTTTTTTTATTTTCTTTTTTCAAAAAGTTTTATCTTTCAAATAAAATTTCCAAATAAAATTTCGTTTTCACCATTAACTCCGTCGCGACGAGATCTTCGAAACTAGATCTCATATCGATATGTTTCGACAACTTTTTTTTCGGGTTAAAAATTGTCATGTATATTGCACTTAAATTGTCATGTTGTTTGCACTAAAATTACCATCATTTGCTTCAACTACGTTTTTTTGCACTTTTTCTTCAACGTTCTATGTAAATTTGTCGTCATTCATAAAATAAAACTTTATAAATTTACCTTGGGTAAACACATGTTGTTTTTGCCATGGAAAAAACACATCTTAAATTTTCATGGCGAAAGATATGTTAAATATGTCATGGACACAAAAAGAAAATATTTTGCCATTGGTAGATAGAAAAAACTTGGGATGCTGATAACTACCACATGTGTGACACGAGTACATGGCAATCCCTGATGTTTTTTATGCCAAGTTTAGTTATGTGATGGTGGCAACTTCAAGTTATAGACGCTAGTCCTGCGAATAAAAATTGCTATGTCCTATGAATAGAAATTGCCATGTCCTATGAATACGAATTTCCATGTCCTATGAATAAAAATGAATATATAGGAGGCACTTCCACCCACACATTTTTTAGATGCTAATATTAGGTATACGTAGATGGCAATTATTAGCCAAAGTTGCCATGTATTTAGAAAAGTTGCTATGTTTTAGCAGAAGTTGTCATCTCACATGTGCTAAAGTTGCCATCAAAGCGTGTGGGCTTGCCATTTTACACCCACACTTGTGGCATGTTTTAATTAGGTGAGGGTGGCAACTTCAAGTTGTAGACGCTAGTCCTGCGAATAAGAATTTCCATGTCCTATGAATAAGAATTGCCATGTCCTATGAATAAAATTGCCGTATATCGGAGGCACTTCCGCCAACACGTTTTTTAGATGCTAATGTTAGGTGTACATAGATGGCAATTATTAGCCAAAGTTGCCATGTATTTAGCGAAGTTGACATCTCACATGTGCTAAAGTTGCCACCAAAGCGTGTGGGCTTGCCATCTGTCCGCCCACACGTGTGACACGTTTTTATGGCAATGATGATAACTACCACATGTGTGACACGAAACATGGCAATCGCTGATATTTTTTATGGCAAGTTTAGTTATGTGAGGGTGGCAACTTGAAGTTGTAGACGCTAGTCTTACGAATAAGATTTGTCATGTCCTATGAATAGAAATTGCCATGTCCTATGAATAGAAATTGTCATGTCCTATGAATTAGAATTGCCATGTCCTATGAATAGAAATTTCCATGTCCTATATATTAGAATTGCCATGTCCTATGAATAGAAAATTGTCATGTCCTATGAATAGAAATTGCCAAGGGCACAAAAATAGTTGCTGCCAGAGCAGCACCACACCGTCGACAAACTCTCCCCACGATCCATGTCCCCTCTCCCACCGTCAAGCGTTGAGATGCGTCGAAGGATCTCCTCGACGCATTCGTAACCTAGGAGATCGCCGTGTCGCACACCCCGCCCCTCCCACCCGGGCCAGATATCTGATCGGGGTCCATTGAGCATCACCGAAGCTCTCCCCGGTCCTCCTATGAATAAGAATTGCCATGTCCTATGAATAGAAAATTTCCATGGGCACAAAAAATAGTTGCCGCCAGAGCAGCACCACACCGTCGACAAACTCTCCCCCGATCCATGTCCCCTCTCCCACTGTCATGCGTTGAGATGCGTCGGAAGATCTCCTCGACGCATTCGTAACCTAGGAGACCACCATGTCGCGCACCCCCTTCCCCCCGCACTAGATATCTGCTCGGGGTCCACTAAGCATCACCGCAGCTCTCCCCGGTCCTCGGCGATGAGTCAAAAGGCGTTAAAATACAATAGTGGCTTTAAATCTAGAAGAAAATAATAAATGAAAGACATCATGGCAACTATAGTGTAAACATGATGGCAATTTCAGTGTAAACAACATGGCAACTTTTGGTCCAAAAAAAAGTTCTTCAAACATATCAATATGGTATCTAGTTTTGAAGATCTCGTCAAGACGGATTTAATGGTGAAAACGCAATTTTAATCGGAATTTTTATTTAGGAGATAAAACTTTTTTAAATGGGAAAAACGCAAAAGCTGGCTTTGGATGGATGTATGCTTTAATATTCGTGCGGGTGCTATGTGGACGTTCGGGCCGCGGGAGGCCGGCCGAACATTCGGCAGTTACTATTTCCCTAGTTATATTGTTGAGTTTATTCATGATGCCACTGAAAATTATTATGAGAGGGGAACTCATGCTTATATATATCTCAATTTTATCAAGATTTCTCTCTCTATGTTGAAGTTTCAAAGTTGCACTTGTTTTACCTTCCTATATTAATATCTTTATGCATTAATGAATTATTCCTGTACAAGATCCCTCTGCATAGGAAGTGGGGTAGACTTAAATTTGGTTGGTATTTTCTTCTTGATGCTCTCTTTTATGCTTCAACTCTTATTCTTACGAGATCTTCATTAAAAATTTAAGCCTATCTTTATGTCTATAAAGAAAGAGCTCTTGGGAGGCACCCCATGTTATCTTTACTTTCAGTTTGTTCTTTCAGTTTTAGTGTGTCTTGGTGCTTGTTACTACTGTAGAAACATCATTGTATCTTTATTTTCAAGCTTTGTGCCAAGTTTAGCCTCTGATTGCAAGAAAGTTCAAAAGTTGTGACATGTTGTCCAGAAACAAATTTTGTCTTCTTGACGGAAAAAATCATTATAAATCACCAGATCATCTTTTTAATCTGAATTTTTTGACAGTATGCTTTATAAAATTGACTTTCAGGCATCTGTTTCGAGTTTTTTTTATTTGAGTTGCAGAAGTATTCCAAAAAAATTCTTTACTACCTGTTGTTATGTTTTTCACAGATTCTGCCACGTTTTATCTTTTCTCAGTTTTTCAACTCTTAGGCTTGCTTTTTCTTTGCAAATTCTTTTTGGCAATCAAGAAAACGGTAGCCCTTCCTGAAAATCTTTATTTCCAGTAGAGGTGAATTATTTTAATAGGGATACTAACCTCTCTAATCAGTTTATGATGAGTTATGTATGAAGAGAGTTTTCAAGTGTGCGAAGGAAGATGATGAAAGACGACCCGGGAGTGTCAAATGCTCAAGCTTGGGGATGCCCCCTTGCACCCCCAAGAAATATTCAAGGAGACTCAAGCATCTAAGCTTGGGGATGCCCCCATGCATCCCCTTCTCCATCGACAATTATCAGTTCGTCCTTCGTTCCACTATATTTTTATCACTTCATGCGTTAAGTGCTATGCTTGGAGCGTCTCGCTATTTACTTTTTAGTTTTCTTTAGCTTTGCTTGCTGTCAATAACAAGTTAGAACCCAACTTTCTTCGTGTGGGAGAGAAACACGCTCCACTTCAACGTAGAACACATCATCGGATTTTCGCTTATCTTTGTTGTGTGTGTTCTTTATCTTTTCGTAGTTGTTGTCATGTTTAGCTCTTGTGTTTTCATGTTTATTTCTTTTCAAGAGATTTTAGTTAGTTTGTTGCTGGAACTCTCTTGATTCTTCATGTTTATCTTGTTTAGAGAGTTGGCTTGTTGCACTGAGTTGTGTATCTTGACTTGAAGCAGGTAATTGAGGTTGCTATTCAATTGTAGTAGTAACTTGCAATAGTTTTGAGGTATATTCTTGAGTAATGTTTGAACTTTTGGTGTCAAGAGATTTAGCCTATTAGTGATAGGTGTCGTATTTTGGGCAATTCGTGTTTATTTTCGAAAACTACAAAAACTAGTTGAGAACTCTAGCTACTAGATGGATCACTAATCTCTGAAGGGATCGGATATTAGAGTACACTCACGTACCATGAGTCGAGGATGCGCAAGGATAACCAAACCCCCATACACTCCTCCTCGGGGTACTTGTCTCTTTGTGAACCTCCTGATTAGATTGAGAGTTACCGATAATAAGTGCATGAGTTCTTCGGACTAATGTAAGTATTTGATTGTTGACACTTCCACCACCCATATTTTTCTAACCTCTTCGGTACCGTGCATTGCCTTTTCTCACCTCGAGAGTTGAAGCATACTTCGCCGGTGCATCCATACCCTTGGCATGATACGCCCTGTCATCATAAACCTCCTTATATCTTTCCTCAAAACACTCACCATACCTACCTACAAGGCATTTCCATAGCCTTTCCGAGATACATTGCCATGCAACATCCACCTTCTCATGACTTGATCTTCATGTCATACACTATTTTGCTTGATCGATGAGCCGCATGCTAATTGGGTCTTGCCCTAATAATTGCTACATGATGCGCTAGTATCATTGCATATCCCGCTACACTGGCAGATGCATACATTTGCATACATCATGATAGCTTCATCTTCTTTATGTTGAGTACTTTTGTAAAGTGTGAAAGATCTTCTATACTTCTTGTAATATATAGAGTGTTGCCCCTAAAGTGAGGAAAAGATCCCAAAGAGGACAAACCAAAAGATCCCAAAGAGGACAAACTAAAAGATCCCAAAGAGGACAAATTAGAGATAAATAGAAAGAGCCATTGAGGCCACAAAAAAAGAGAAAAAGGAGAAAAAAGAAAATAAAAAGAGAGAAGGGGGCACACTACTATTCCTTTTGAGAGATCCACACTCATACTCCATCTTATATCTTGTACTCCATAGAGATTATCATACATGCATATAGCTATGTGGGGACCCTTACACTATAGAACTTGGCTTGTATATTTCAATGATGAGCCTCCTCAAATGAGCTCCAGGTATTCTTGAGCAAGCAAGTTGGATGCACCCCCACTAGTTCCTTTGGAGAGCTTTCCATAGCTCATATGTGCATACGTTGCATGGCAATCCCTACTCCTCACATCATATCTATCATTTGGCTTTCTCCCGCCTATGATTGTCCTCATTGATGTGAGCCTTTCACACCTTTTTGTCTTCCTTCTTCATCATTTCTCTATTTTCCATCCTAAGTGTCAACGTATCTTGCTCGCGCTCATCCATTGCATGAGTGCTCAAAGTCGAAAGAGAGAGGATCGGTTTGACTTGTGCCTAACTAGTGGTCTGGGGATGAGTCAAAATAAGATTCCGAAGGAGACCAAGTGTGAAACTTTAGTAGATTGAGTTCTCAATTAAACTATATATATATATTTATTTATTCTTTAATTTCATCTCCCATTGCTTGCACGCAAACACCATTTGGAGACATTCGAGTCACGGACAACGAGAGCTCTTCCACCTTTACGTTCTTATGTTGCTTGTTTCAATGCTAAATATAAACTCTTGCTTGTTATGACTTGAATTGAATTACATATCTTGCTTGCCTTACTTAAAAGTTCTTATATGGTTGGTAGCATGTCACCACCGAAATTATGCTTGTTATCATTTACCTACTCGAGGACAAGCAAGAATTAAGCTTGGGGATGTTGATACGTCCCAAACGTATCTATAATTTCTACTTGCTTTATGCATGTTTTGGGTGATATTACTATGCTTTCGATGCACTTTCATACACTTTTGATCATATTTGGACTAACCTATTAACTCAATGCACCACAGTGCCAGTTTCTGTTTTCTGCTATTTTTGTATTTCAGGTTTTCCCCTTATTAAAAGTGCCCAAAAAATTCGGGAAAAATATATAAAAAATTAGCGGTTTAGAAGACTCTAAACGGCCGAAGGAGAGACAGAGGGGGGCCACCTGTCACCCAGGCGGTCACCCGACGCGGCCTAGGTGGAGGTCGCCCCCACAGGCCGCCTGAGCGACTGGGACCTCCCCTGGTGGCCCCCTTGGCCCTTATTTTTACTCCCTCCACGAAAACCCTGATTCCGGAAGAAATTCCGATCTCCGCCGCCATCGCCAACAAGCTTCGGGGGACCAGAATTCCTGTGCCGACACCCTGCCGGGACGGGGAAGTGCTCCGAGATTCATCTCTATCGATGTTGCTTCCTCCCTCCATGATGTGGGAGTAGTTCCTCCTCGGGGTTGAGGTTTCTACTAGTAGCTATGTGGTCAATTCTCTCTCCCATGATGTGATCTTGATTGTGATCATAGACTATGTTAATCTAGGGTGATCCCATGATGTTTTCCCTTCTTCTATGTATTGGATTTGATGTACTCACTTGTCTATAACTAGTATAATCTCCGAGACCAAGGTGACAACGGTCTATTGGACATAGATAAAATATATATTTTCATGAGTGATTTCCTCTTTTGTGTGTGGATTGAAGATTGAGAGTCTCTTGGTGCTTGTCTTTGACTATCCTTGAGATATGTTGTGGTGATTGTGGTACTCTCTTTGGATGACCGCGGTGACATTGTGAAATCCGTAGGTGAAAACTACGAATTCTAAGGTGTGCTTTTGTAGCTCTACACAAGTCTCGTCCTCTCTTGACCACAAAGGAATGACCTCTGAGTACGTCTCCAATGTATGTTTTAGTGGAAATATCATGAGATTATACTATGTTAATGTTGTTGGGAGTTGCCACTAGTGAAAGTATGAAGCTTAGGCCTTGTTTTCACCGTTGCAATACCGTTTGTGCTCATGTTTACTACTTGCTACCTTGCTGTAATTTTTATTACAGATTTATATTATCTTGCTTTGCCACACCTATCACCTATATTTTACCATCTCTTCGCCGAACAAGTGCACCTATACAACTCCTAGTTGTATTAGGTGTGTTGGGGAAACAAGAGACTTCTTGTTACTTAATTGCAAGGTTGCTTGAGAGACCATCTTCAACCTCTACTTCCCTGAGTTTGATAAACCTTATGTTATCCACTTGAGAGAAATTGTTGTTGTCCTACAAAGCTCTGTGCTTGGAGGCCCAACATAGTCTACAAGAATAGAAGCGTGTGTAGACATCATCTGGCCAATCCATCGTTTCTTCATCCAAACAGCGAAAGTATTACAACTGAAAATAAATCAATCTTCACTAAGGTCATGCGTATCAATACATTAAACCTAATGTCAAATCATATATTTAAGAAAAATCTCATCATACAAGAAAAATAATTTCAGTGCGTGTATAAATATACACGTATTTTTTTTACGGATGATATAAATAGATAACTAAACCAAATATGCAAGAAAGTGCCTAGATAGTAGCCCATTTATGAACACATACCCTACTATAATAAAAGTATACAAAATCTCGTTTATCAGGGATTTGGTTCCATGCAACGAGTGCATCATTGTGGGATTTGGCTCCATGCAACGACTGCACCATTAATGCATGTGTGATTTGCTAATGTATAAACAATAAGTGGGGTGAACATTTTTCTAGGTTTCATTGCCGAACTTAGAGTAGCAGTTAACAAGCGGTAAAATCTTTTGGCCAAACTTGTACTCCCTGTTCGTGTTAGTCCAGTTGAGTTTAGAAGCATTTCCTACCAATATCTCCAGTTGTTCCATGAATCCATTGTAGAAAAAAAATTACATTATTGAAGAACGCATAAATAAACACAAATTTGCAACATGGCTTGTGACATGCATTAGAGATGGGGTCGTTGAAGTATGCGTAAGTAGCAATTCTTATTTTGTGTTTTAAAGTATCAATATGAGAGAGAAAAATAGCAACACGACGAATGCCTAACATCAATGATCCTTCGATTCGAGTGGTGCCCAGTCTAGCAGAATGTCGATGCCCATGCTGGCCACAGTCGAGACTATTTGAGAATGACGTCACAACAAGAATTGGGCTTTAGAGCGCATGAGGATGGTGCCAGATTGAAGCTACTTGGCCATGGATTTGAACAGTGAGAAGGCATTGCATGGAGGCAACGGAACAAAGACCAACACGAGGGCGACACGATTCATCATGTAGAGAAGAGTGCAAATTGGGTGGCATCGTCCATGACCAGAACTACGGTTTAACCCTAAGGTAAACATGAAGGGGAGCATCAGCGATGGATTTTCTTGATAGTTGGGAGAGAGATGTGTCCGGTAGCGATGATGAAAGGACGTGGATGTCGCCTAGGGGGTGAATAGGCGTTTAAAATAATTACGGTTTCGGCTTGAACAAATGCGGAATAAAACTTAACGTTTAATTTGCCAAGCAAGAAACCTAAATAAGCTAGGCTCAACTATGTGCACCAACAACTTATACTAAGAAAGATAAACAACTATGTGATAGCAAGATATATGACAAGAGCACTATGGCTATCACAAAGTAGGTGCACAAGAAAATAGGTTATCTAGAAGAACAACCTATGGGACAAGCAATGTACAATAATACGAGCAAGCACAAGATAAACAATGTAATAAGCTTGATCAAAGTAAAGGTAGAGATAACCGCAAGTGGAGCCGATGGAGACAAGGATTTGTTACCGAAGTTCCTTCTCTTGCGAGAAGTACGTCTCCGTTTGGAGAGGGTGAGGAGCACAATGCTCACACGAAGCCAACGAGGGCCACCCTATTTCTCCTCACGCTCTTACCAATGCAAGATGCCGTGATTCCAGTATTAGGACACTTGAGGGCGGTCACCGAACCCGTACAAATGGCAACCCTTGGGGGCGGTCACCGAACCCGTAAAAATGCTCGGGGCAATCTCCACAACCGAATTGGAGGCTCCCGTAGCGTATCGAAGCTTTCCACCACAATGATTGAGCTCCGTAACAACAAGCCTCTAGGTGCCAACGCACCCACGAGGAACAAGCTCTAGAGTGCCAATGCACTCAAGAGTAGCTATCTTCACAACTTCACTCACTACAAAGAATCCTCGGAGAGAACTCAAACCGATGCACCGAATGCAATGGCAAGAGCACACGAAGTGCTCAAGTCCCCAACTCTCAAATCCCACCAAAGCAACAAAAGCTATGGAGGAATATGAGAGGAAGAACAAGGAGAACACCAAGAACTCCAAGATCTAGATCCACAAGGTTCCCCTCACTTAGAGGAGAGATGGCTTGGTGGAGAATGTGGATCTAGACCTCCTCTCTCTTTTCCCTCAAAAAGGAGCAAGAATCATAGGAGGGGAAGAGAGTAAGCAAGCTCAAAGAGGTCAACAATGGGGGGAAGAACTTGCACGAAACCGGTGAGGACAAAGGAAGAAGAAGACCCCCTTTTATAGGTCCCCACGAATCCAACCGTTGGAAGCCCACCAACCACGGTACTACCGCACAGCGAGCGGTACTACCTCAACTGGAGTGGTACTACCGCCCTACGGTACTACTGGGTTCAATACCGTGCCCCACTACCGCCCTATCCAGTAGGAATACAGTAGTGGATGCAGTACTAACCACGGTAGTACCGCTGGAGCGGTACTACCGCTCTACCGGGCGGTACTACCGCTCGGGCGGTACTACCTCAACTCCGGGCGGTACTACCTCACACGAAAAAACAGCACGGCCAAAAAAAGCATAACTTTTCCATACGAACTCCGATTTTGATGATCTTGGGCTTGTTTTAAAGCTATGGAAAAGCTCTAGATCCTCACATAGAGAACCACCGAAGATCAACAAAAAGAAATGATGCAAATCATGGAAATGTTAGAATGCCAACAAGGTAGAAGGTGAAACCTTCACAAGATAAGAGCCGACAAAAACACCAACATCGAAAACACAAAAGTAGATGTATATGAAATCCGTTTTCGATGAAGAAGGGCTTGTAATGAATATGAACTCAAGCTCCAACACTCACAAAGAGAAAAACCAAACAAGAACCAATAAATATGATGCCAAGGATGCAAAGGTTTGAGCTCTCCACGAACGATGCAGACTAGCCTATAACCCGGTCTCCTAACTACCACCATGAGACCGGTAAACTAGAAACCTATAAAGGTCAAACCTTTGTCTTGCACATAATCCGCTTGAGCTTGATGATGATGATCATGTCCGCCTCAAGTTGGAACACCTTTCTTGGTTGCGCCGGCTTGATGAAGACTAGTAAATTGCTCCCCCATACTCCATTATGGGTGAGCCTCTTTTAGGCATATCTTCACAAAACCATTATCACCAAATGGTCGGCAAGCTCCAAGCATATGATATCTTCGTGATGCTCCTCTTGACCTTGCACACATCAACTTGACCAATCTTTGGATAGCTCCATGAAGAACACCTTGGTCAACACATAATCTTAATCTTATAGCCTTGAAGCCACCATATGATCTTCAAGCGTTGCCTATGGACAAACCTTAAAGTATAACTCAAGGAAACCATTAGTCCATAAAGATTGTCATCAATTACCAAAACCAAACATAAGGGCACATGCCCTTTCAGATGAGGTGAAGGATAGGGCGTGGAACGTGTGTTTATGTGTCATGTGATTCTTGTCTTTGTTGTTTTAGGCGTGATTTTTTTCTTAATCGTGAAGGATGAGAGGATACGTTGAACCATCACGATGATCGAGGATTTTCTTTTTAGAACGATTTTCCATTAATACTAGATCATGACGGCGCGCGTTGCAGTGCCCATCCATTTGTCCAATAAATTAGCGTACTCTAAAAAAATGGTATCATGAAAGTTAATTTTTAGCTTGGCAACTTGTATATTGAAAGAAGGAAGTTTAGCTCTTTTGTGGATAGGTCAAACTACAACATGGTGTACATGTTGACCTTAATAGAAATTACAAGGAAACAATTAACTGGTTTGGTGATGTAAGAAAACTTTATCCAGCTAAAGATTTTTGCATTGCTAAAGCACTACCAAGTTACACGATCTGAAGCATAGCTATCACAAGAAATACAAGAGAAGGCTTTTATTTTGTTTGAAGATTACACTTAGTAAGGAGATGTCGTAGGTCACTGCCAACTTCGGGGTTGAGGCATGCCATTGCAGATCCACCATGCTGCCCATGGTGGTTCAAGTAATTTGTAGTACATCTTGAAGTAGTGCCTAGTGTTTCAGCATGTAGTCCAATCGAGAGATCTTGGAGGTGTCTTTGTGTAACAGCCTAGTTTTCACAAAAATTAAAAAATTTGTTTCGGTGTGAATTGTTTGATTGTCCGTTTTGTTTGCGGTGTTTGCATCCCCGATTTATCGATCGGCGATTATTTTTCCCCCTCTTATCTCGTATCGGACAGAGACCGACCCTTGACACCCGACCTTTGCGACATCGGGTTTCACCCGATCGACATCGGGTTTCACCCGATCACCGTCGCGAAAACCGCACGAGACCAGCCGCAGCCAACGGAACGAAAAACCCCGTTTAATAATTAAACGGGATATTTTTATAGCGCGCCGGAAAGTGTTCTCGGAATGGTTCCAGCGTGAGGTGAACGCCTCCGGCTCGACGTGCTGATCGCGCAGTTCGAAGTTTTACCCGAAACGGAGGTATTGCGGACCCCCGGCGGTCAGAAACGTGAGCACCGCGCGCGAGAGAGAAAAACCAGGGATGTTTTTGCAAACTGCCACCACCTGGGCTATATAAAGACCACCACACTCCCACCCCTTTCTAGGGTTTCCCTAAGCCAAAATTCGCAGCCACCCCCCCCCCCCCGAAAAATTGCCAGATCTGGTCTCCCAGTCTGATCCGTCGGCTCTGGATCAGACGAACCGGATCGCGCCACGTAGCCCACCTGCTCTCTCTCTCTCCTCGCGCAGCCGCCTCCACGCCGCCGCCGGCAGCAGTGCGCCACTGGCCTCCTCTCCTCCGCACTCCTCCCTCTCTCCATTCTCCTCCCTCACCTTTTCCTCTCCCTCCCCTGCAGGCGCACCAGGAAACACCGCCGGCCGCGCCATGGGAAGCTGAGCTCGGCTCGAGCGTCCGCGCCTTTGCTCGGCCCAGACCGCGCCCCTCGTCGCCCCGTGGACTCGCCGGCGACCGGATCCGGCGCCCCTCGGCCTTCCCGTCAACCCCGCTGCGCCCCTCACCGGCGACGATGGCCGGCGCCGCCAACCCGCAGCCTCCCATCGTGGAGACGAGGAGGAGTCGGCCTCCAGCGCCCCCGAACGGCCACCGTGGGCCGGCCTGCTCCACGGCCCCAGGAAGCCCAAGCGGCCCAGGACAGGCCTCCCAGCCCAGCGCGCCTCCTCTGCTTCATGGGCCATCCCATGGGTGAGGCCCCCTTTTCCTTTTTTTTATTTGTTCTGCTGCTGTTTTTTTTGCTAAGTCCCAGGAATATTGCTGCTGATTTGTTTTTGCGATGCGATTTCTCGTTGATCTGTAGCTCCGATGAACGTGCCCCCAAAACGAATATTGCTCAGTTTTGCGTGCTCTAGTGTTCGTATGTAGAAAGTTTTTCCGTTTGAGGCCGTCTAGATAGTTTAATTCTGCGTTGAAGTGGGCATCAGGCCGTTAATTGATAGTATTTTCTGTTAAGTGCTGCTGTTAATATTTTGTTGCAACTTCGGTCGACGAGTGTGTCGCGACCGTTTATCGGAATTGAGTGATTCCAATTGCATATTGTTAAGCATCATGTCTACTTTCATTACATGTATTGCATTGTCATGATATGCTTGCTGGTCATATAGTTATTCTGCTCCAAAGTTGCTATGCTGCTGTTGTTGACAGCCACCTCTGATTTTCACGAAGTCTGTTACTTTGCGATGCCATGTTGCATGCTTAATATCTTTTGATCTATGATGCCTTTTTGCATGATTCCTTTTGCCATGCCTTACCTGTCATGTCTACTTTAGTTCCATATCATTTGTGAGCATGTTTGCATTGATTATCCTGTTTATGCAATGCTCTAAAGTGTGCTTCCTGATGTTGGCAGTTTGTGCCTGTAACTTGTTTTGCTTATATCTTTTGATCCGTAACTCCGTTTGGGGTATTCTTTATATGTAACTTGATTAGGTTTTTGTTTACTTTGTGTTTATTCTATTTTTTGATGTTGTTAACCAACCTAAAATATGGTTTCGGGCAGAACAGTACCAAATCCTTTAATTGTCGTGCGGCGCTTAGTGTTATGCCATGTTTAGGATTGTGCCTCGCTTAAATTGACTAGCATAGGTAGTTTACTTTGTGCTTCACCTCTTGGCATGTTTGTGTGCTATGTCATGCTTGCTTGAGTTGCCATGTTAATAACCGTTGGTTGATCACCTGTAGCTAAACAACTTGAACCTCCGTAAACGTGCGGTATTCGTCGTGTGTGATCGATACCCCACTTAAACTGTTAGTAACCGTTCTCGACATAGATCTGTATCGCGTTGTCGTGCTATGTGCTGCCTTCTTGATCGTGTTTGCCTCGTAGTAATAGATGCTTGCTCGTTGATTGCTTTCCAGTGTTTATCGTCTTGTGTGCTTCCGCGGGTACCTCTCGGAGACGTTGCGAGCGTGCGATCGACTACACCTTCGGAATCCGACTTATCAACTGGCAAGGACTATACATTACTTATGATCCATTCTATTTCAACCAGCGGTTTGCATGCTATTCTAGGTTAGGTTCGATGTTTGATCCGACCACATGTTTACAACCTCTTTCAAACCTATACAGCCATGTCCCTTCCCAGCAAACCTTGTACTGCTATGTTACTATTGCTCGTTGCTCAACCTCTGCTTAGTATGCATGCTTAGGATGCTACGATGTTACCCAGTTACTCCTTGGTTTGGGATATCACATTATTATATTGTTGTTGATGATATGATTATTATAATGTTGACTATATTCGACGAAGGATGGAAGGTCTAGGCTATCCCGCCCCGACGCTTTGTTCCATTCGAGTCACTTAGGATCCGAGTTCCGGGTATTGGTTTTAAGACTGAGCGTGCCTAACCGCGTGTGGGATTTTATGGGGTCCCCTTTTCTTACCTACCTAGCTCCAAGCATTTCTAGTGGTGGCCCAAGTTGATTTATCATTTGAAACCGTGTGTGTGCTGGTCAGCTGCCAGTAGTTTTTAAACCAATCCGGACCAGCGGAGACATGGTTTCCCTGTTGGTCCACCTTTGACCGGCGAGGGCCCGAGGCCTCACGTGAGGCGTCTCGGTAACCCAAACCCTGTTGAGACGGAAGAGTCCGATCCGAGAGCGTGGCCAGCTTTTGGATTGGTTGTCGACTCCCCGGGGGCCACCCGGATTTGTTCGTTGTTAGTTAGAAGGACCTGTCATTTCGGATCTTTTGGAACTAAATCATAAAATGGTTGCCTGTGATGGGTAGCAACTGAGAGAGATGGACGTGCGTGCGGAGCCTTGTAATGGGCAGTTGGTACACCCCTGCAGGGTTAAAACTTTTTGAGAAGCCGTGTCCACGGTTATGGACGACTTGAGACATACTCCTTGTTCATAGACAACAACAACTGAGATAATCTTAATATAACTTGATCAACGTGTGTGTGTGCCTTGACTGCTTCTTCTTCGTCGGGATGCGAAGAGGAGGACAAGGATAGGATAGGTGTTATGTTTGCGTAAGTAGTTGATACCAAGACTTGTTGGAGGCGATTCCTCATCGAATGCTTGGCTTCTTATCTTACTCTCTAGATCGTTAGCCACTTCATAAATGCTAGTGCGGCAGCAACCTCACCACTTACCCCTTCCTTACCGTAAACTACTAGTTGTCCTAGAATGACGAGTGATGAAGTCCTTGCTGGGTCAGATGACCACTACAGTTGGATGCTGAGTACTTCTGTACTCATGATACTACCCCAAACTCTTTTCAGGGTTCTTGATCGACAACAGGTACGGTGATCGACGTTTCAAGTGGAGACTCGACGACGACTAGTTAGGCGGATCCCGACGGAGGGCCTGGACCCGTGTGGTTATGGGATCGATGTTTTTCTCTTTGCCACTAGGCTTTTGCTTGTAGTCTGTACCCAGACATGTATCTTCCGTTGTTGTATTTTATTTGAGGCAGTCGTATGCCGATTGTATGAGATGTTGTATCCTTGTATCTGTAATGTTGTGATATCATGTTGGAAATCCGGGGCATATGACGGTGGGACCGATATGTGCTTCGTCCCCGGATCTGGATGAAAACATCTAGATCTGGAACAGTACCGCATATCGGGCCTTACACTTTGCCCTGCCACAAGCTCTTGTTCGGTTGTCTCTGCTCAATTTAGCTTAACAAAAAGACTGCCAGCATCGACTTTCAGAAAATCTTGCTAATGATTTGTATGAAATATATGAAAAACGACATCTATATAATTATGAACAAATTTCAGTGAAAACAAATCAGTTGCCGGCTTTGCCATACCTGACTGAAAGTACTATGTCATTCACATCAAATGATATATTAACTTCAAATCATTTCAATCATATTTGCATCCAGAGTTCACATGCTTTTTAAATAATTGTTCGCATGAGGTCCTTTTGCTGAATCTGCAATTTGATCTCCTCAACATGATCTGCACATCATGAATTTTATCAATAGAATTAGCAAGTTGCGAATTTGAAATCTTGCATGAATATAGTCTACAACATATATACTATGTGTCTGACTTTCTGGTGGCGTCAAGCTGAATATCTCTGCAAAAACATCAAAGTGATACTTTCAAGAAATTTTATATTTACATTTCATGCATCTTTATAACAATCAGTGTAGTAGTAACAATCAGTAAAGTCCAAAATTTCTAAGAATTTCTATCAGTAAATTTAGCAAGGAATGTAGCGAAAATGTAATCCCCATATATCCAATAGAATTATCTAATCAAGCCATGGATACTTTGGAACCACGTGTATCCCTAATTTTTTCTGAAATTTGTATACCTGACATTGTATCCCTAATCAGGCTGACAATGGAGCCCTTGCCCAAGACGCGCTAGCATCTAGCCTCCTTTTGTGCCAACTCTGCGATGTTTGGCTAGTACTGTAGCTCCTTGCGCTGCTTTGGCATGATCCACGCAGCCGCTCTTCCGTGGAAACCAAGGCCAAAGAGGAATCGGGGAGGAGGGGAATCATCCGCTAGCTGGCCGGCTTCAAGATGCGAGATACTCCGTATGAAGGAAGGAATATATGGAGACGCGTGGAGTACAGGAAGATCAAGGAGTGCCGGGGAAACTGACCTGCAATTATCCTCCATAGATGAATGGTGCGCATCAATTTCCATAATAAAGATATATGAACATTGAATTACTCCATCAATCACCGGCAAGTGGTGTCGAATCGAAAGATGACGATTAGCATCCCACACCAACTCGGTCAGACCCAAGCCCAAGCCCAAAAAGGAACACCAAGTCCGTCCAACCGAAACGCCGCCACAGCTCGTATTACGCCCTTGTCTGGACGCCTTTCCACCCCCACCCTCCTCCCTCCTCCCCGCGCCACCGCGATGGCCGCCGGCGGCAGCGGCGCTGGCGGAGACATCGGGGCTGATTCCGAGCGGCGCATGAAGAAGGCTATGGACAAGCTCTACCACTTCCCCAAGCCCAAGCCTAACCCCAGCCCCGGCTCCAAACCCTCCTCCTCGTCCACTCCCAGGTTAGCTCCAGCCTCCCAGCTTCTCCTCTCGCGTTACTCCCTTTGTGTGGCTGTGAAGTGAGTTTGATCTGATCTGATCTTCTGTGGCAGCTCGTGGAAGGTGGCGGATGCCGGGAGGAGGTTCGGAGTTGTGCGGGGGTCGCGGCTCCCGCCGCAGATGGCTGCCATGTCAGCAATGTCTCCACCTCCGCCGTGCCGGCCGTGGGACCGCCGGGATCTTGTGCGGCGACTCTCCTCATTCAAGGCCATGACATGGTTCGCAAAGCCCAAGGTACACCCAGTTTAACCCTTCCTGTTGATTGCGCTGCCTACGTTCTCTGCATTGGTTGGTGGATTTGGTGACTTAGGGTTGTAGCTTTCCACTGCTTTAGGAAATCTCTTACTCGCAATGAAGATGGTTTTGCTTGCTATCTACCATATTGATGGTTAATTAGTGCAAACTTCTAGAACAAAACGGATGTTTGCCGTGATTTCTCTTGATAGACTGGTTAGACATATGACTGGAGGATTGTATGTCCTGCGCTTGTATAAACCGTGTTTGTGGCCGGGCCTATGTATTATCGTCCAATTATGGATGTTTGTAAATTGGAAGGGACTACATTTTAGCTGAAGCATCTCATGCTTTTTCGTTGATGGCTGATAGCGAGTTACCTTTTTCAGGTTATTAGTCCTGTTAACTGTGCTAGGAGAGGGTGGACTAATGTTGAACCGGACATTATAACGTGCGAGGCATGTGGGGCACGTCTCCTCTTTTCCTCTCCTTCCTCGTGGACACCACAGCAAGGTGCGTGCATTATTGTGTTTACCCCTGAGCTTCATCTCAAGCTATGAGCAGATAAGGAAATTCTCTTATTTTTCTCTCGTAACAATTAAATGAAACATGCACATGCTCTAATGTGGACTTAATATTGAGCAATTTAGTGTTGTAAGATTCAAGAGATGCTGATTTATTTGATTAACATTGCTTGTGTTCCATTTCTATCTTTGGTCACACCATTTATGTTCATTTTCTTATATTGAGATTTTTCTTTCCTTGCAGTTGAAAAGGCTGCTTCTGTTTTCAGCTTGAAGCTGGACACTGGGCACAAACTACTATGTCCATGGATTGACAACATATGTGATGAATCACTTGCCTTATTTCCACCCACACCTCCTCCTGTTTTAGTTGAGAACTACTACGAGTGCTTCTCGTCTCTGTTGCGGCTTTCATCACTTCCAAGAATTTCACCCTCTTCTCTGGATATCATGAAGAAGTTGAGTCCACAGCTAGAACAGTTTCTATTGGAGCCGTTCTCTTCATCAGTTGTCCTTAAAGGGGGATTTATGCTTACTGAAGACTCAACTATTAGGGATCTAGATGGCACTTTTCAAGATGCTGGCATATATTATCAGGTCAGACTTTGATTTACACATCATTACTTATCTCTCTGTGGAGTTTATTGCCTTGCGATTTATCTTTGCCATGTCCATGTTCTTGTATTGATTACTTTCCAGCATTTTTTGTTAGTATTTTCTAAGTGATCAATTCAGATATTTAGGTGGCACATATGTAACTGAATAAATTCTGCGTAGCCCTTGATTTGTGCTCACTGTATATCATGTTCAACAGTTCATACCTAATCTCCAGTTGCACAATGCACTGAAAAAGATTGATGTCTTTCTCAGAAAAGAAAAAAAGATCTGTGTCCTCGGAATTCCTTTTGCTATTAGGAAAACTCGGATATACCTTTGTTGAGGAAAACCTATACCTAGAAGCTTTGTTTTATGACATTGAAAACCCTTTGCGTAGTCTTGTTAAAATCAACTACAAAAGACATTTAGTTTCCAACTGCATACCTGTTTAGTAACTTAATTTCTTCTTATAATCTGATTTGCTTGATCTCTGTTGGCAACATATCCTCGTATTTAGCTAGGTGTTTCAAATTACTTTGAGTGGTATCTTGGATAGTTGGATTGCTGGTAAATATTTTGTAGTTTCATTTTACATTTTCACTGAACATATTCTTCTGCGTCAAATTATTAAGTCTCTGCGGTTGAACTTAATGCATAACTGGCTACCAGGCACTCAAGATAATAAGCTTATGTGGTTGGGAACCGCGCCTACTTCACTATGCTGTTGATTGTGCAACCAAATCTCACTCAGATGCAAGCTCTACCTCCATGTTTGCCCAACCAGAGCAAATGAACAACACACTGGAAGATCGGGTCGTAATTTACTCACACAAGGAAGTTGATGGTTCTCCACCAATTCCAGATGCTAATAAGGGAGATCAACATTACGATCCATCATCTGTTGTTTTAGATTGTCAGTTTTGTGGAGCCTGTGTTGCCTTGTGGCGTTTTTCACTTATAGAACGACCTCTTCAACTTTTTAAGCTTGTGTCGGACTCGAGTACACAAGATGAGCAAAATAATGGGCATGCCAACCTAGTCACTGGAGTTGAATCTTCAAAGTCTGCAAATGTTGGTTTTAATTTTACCATTGCTGGTGGTCCTCCGCCGACTAGACAGAGTTTTCGACCAAGAGTTTCATTTCCTGTTGTCAGTCGACACTTGAAAGCTGACTTGAACTCCCGTGGGAAACCATTTTCATGCGGAAGTGATAGCGACATTGTTTCTGTTGCTCTGCATGCTTCAGGGCCCATGAAGCGCAAACGAAGCACGGATAAGCTTCATATCTTGGAAGGCACTAACACAATCTCCAATGATGTTGATACATCGGCCAAAGGGGCACATCACGATCATGAAGGTGATAATTCTGAAAAGCAGATTGCAAACTTGGGAGTAAGCACTGATCAAATTCAAGGGTGTTCACTTTTAGATACAACTAAGGATACTAATATGGAAGAAGTTTCCAATGGAGAACCAGAATCAAGTGTTGCCACAAGCAGAAGTATAACAAGCGCAATCACAAAATCGTCCAATGCGGAAAAAGGTGCACAACCATCAGGTAAGGAATTCATTTGGTTTCTTTTGCTTTAACAGTAACTTAGTTAACAATAGGTTGCTAAGTATTCTGAGCGGCTGGTACAATTTAAGGAATAGAAGAGAATAAGGAAGTACTTGAACAGAAAGTGTAAGGGTACGGAAACGAGGGGAAGTAAGTAGCAGTAACTTGTCGGAGTTGGGAACTTCTAACAACAATTAGCATGTTGATTGACTGCTTTGGTAGGAAAGCTGCTTAACAGAACAGTTAACACGTGCTGATGTACTAGAGTGCTTTGTTCTTGCCCCCTCTCGTGGAGGTGAAAAATAGTTATTAATTGCTACTTTATTAGGATATTGCTTGAGACTTCATACACATAATGTTTTCTATTGACTGCTCTCATAACAGGGAAAAAACAAGGCCTGTATGACCAAATGAATCAGTTTGATCCTATCAAGCAGCACCGGACATTCTGCCCTTGGACATCCCCTGATGACTGTGATGCCTTGCCTGGATGGAGGCTGACTCTTTCGGCGTTACTTGCTCAGGATAAACGAGTTGATGGAGATTCACAAGTGGAGACTAAGCTCAGCCTTCTCAACGAGGTAATGCTCTTTTGTTGAATTTTGTCTAGTTCCTTTTGAACCATGACCCTGACAGTGGTTTCTGTAATTTCAGGAGGATGATCCCCTTACATCTGTTAGAAGGCTTTTCATGACACCTCCTTCCAAGAAGCTGAGGATACATCAAGCAGAGAAGAGCTGAGAACTGTATGGATTTATTCTGAAATTCGGGTTGAGCAGTCATGTCAATGTCTGCAACCAGATTACCATATCGATAGAAAAAATTGTGGCTAAACTCTTTGGGCGCTGTACTAAGCGGTTGGGGATGGGAACAAGAATAGGGAATGGAAGAAGCTGTGTTTTGGAGAACTTCTCAGGACACCGGGAATTTCCTGTAATACAATTCATTGGTCATCTGTTGATGTTATGGTGATTAAAGAAATGTGGAGGGCATTGCGCATTCATCTTCCCTATCCTGTCCAGAATTTTGCAGCGTAGTAGTGGTGTCATTTACTATTGAGCACCTGTAAACTGAGAATTTTTTGAGCTAAATAACTGTTAGTTTGACGGCTTGCCCTACCTGCCTGGAATGGCAATGTAAGATCTGAATGTCCAAACGCCTGTACCAGCTTAATTAATCCTTAATATGATCTGCTGATGTCAGAAATTTGTGTCCCTCCTTGAACGCTGTTGATCACGCGACACCAATCTTTGTTCCTGTGAACCATAGCTTGAACCCAAGAAGCACCAAGTGTAGGACCATATGTTTGGCATTTTGACTCAATTGTACTACACCCTCGAATCCATATTAATTGACACACACTTAGTACAACTTTAAAAAAATATATACTATGTGTGTGTCGATTAATATGGATTGGAATGCGTAGTCCCTAACTAAAAGGAATGTTTGCAATGACAATTGGGGCTAGACCATCAACCTCCTTTCAAGAAGCGAAGTTTGTGCAGTACAAGCTGGCTGCCGGAGATTGTCGTACAGAGTTGCTTTGGCAAACTTGAAGGACTAGATCGTTAGTAAACTAATGCTTGTCCATGCCATCAGTCTGAAAAATAATTAATCTTGTGTGCAAAAGCCTATTCTGGAGGGAGCTTAGTAAAAAAAGAATATTCATGTGGAAGATATGCTGTGCGGACTAAGGGCATATACAACGGAAGCAGCACCAAAGTGATGCCCCAGCCCATCCAGCTAGATAGAAAAAAGTGAGGCACCCGTCTAATTTACTTTCGTCCAACGCATGTAGCTCCAGCAATCAGTAACATGGGCCCAGGATCGTCATCTTCTTCCTCTCATCCATACCATCTCTCACCTCCTTTCCTTCTCTTTTTCTTCTCTCTCACATGAAGCAGTGAGCTCTTCTGCAAGTTACTCTGACACACTGCAAGGCTACCACACTTGCTCCATGCTGGCATCTGAGCCTAGTTGGCAGCGGGGCAGCTGGTTTGAGGCATACCGTTGGCCATGTCCTAAGCGAGCATCTGCTATGGCGCAGAAGAATGATGCACTTCAGCCAACATTTTCCTGTTTCTTTATGCCGATGCACTTTAGCTAGCGTTTTATTAATCTGATAGCTTCACACTTTGGAAGAAGAGCATACGCTCCATGATACTTCCACTGATAAAAAAGGGGAAATTAAGTACAATGTCCTCCAAGGAGGAAAATTGAGAATAAAAAAATTAATAGGCCAATGAAGCTGGAGCATGAGAAACAAATCAACTTTAAAGCCTCGGCTAATGATGGACACAGCCCACTTCTCTTGCTGCAGTGCAAACTATTTTCATTTGTTATTGGTCTCTGCCGCCTAGCTGATGTGATGCGTCGCATTAAGACACATCCCAGCATACAATACTTGTTAAAACACAAAACAAATTTTGCAACAGGGAACTCAAGTAAACATAAACTAGTCAGTGTTTTCGTCCAATTCCCTCCATTCAAATTAATACCAGACGAGAAAAACCATGAATCGGAGCAACGGCTGAGCACAAGAAAAGGACAGACAACAATATGGCACATCCATTTACCATAAATACTATGTATCTGTTTCCATGTAAACAAGTTGACTTTCAACTTCAAAATTTATATGACAAAGATTACAAGTAACTTCACATCCAAACATTATTCAAATCCCATACGTTGATTTGGATGACAGAAACATTGAACAAAATTCACCAATGTTACATGTATCCTGATTAGCAGGCCATGTTACAACTGAGACAGGCCAATAAAGCATCTAACAAGACAAGCAAGCATCACTTTATAAGCACACAACACGGGGCTATTTCAGCCATAAGGATAATGAGGTGCCAAAAATATATTCAAGATCATCCTAATAATTTGTGAACTCACCGAATCATAACACTAATAATATGTGTTGCATTTATAAATCTTATAACACTGGATTGCACGTAAGCAACAGTACAGTTCGCTATACAATGTGCATCCTCTTGCATGTTTGAGGATGTGGTGTAACTAGCTTTTACCCTGATGTTTTTTGACACACAGAAGCAATGCTTTCCTTGACAACATCAAGCGTAGACAAGAAGGCCCATCAGAAGTTGCCTGCAGATAACACCACCTAATCAGCAAACTGCGTGGCATGGTTTGCAGTTCCAGTTGCAAGTTTATGATCATGGAAGCTACAGATACTCTATATTAGAAATTTAGAACACACCGGAGCAGTGTACCTTTAGCTCCCTATTATGGACAATGATCCTTACAACTATGCAAATCTCAGATCAAATAAATACTTCTTGGGTCTAGACACAAAATAAGGAGCCTTAATATTTTATCTGCGAAATGAATGCCATAACTGATCCTCCCATTTTCCTGTTGTTAGTACTATCCTGAAACAGTATTCTCACGAGCCTGATCATAGACTGGGAACTCCCAAACATCTAATCTCAAAATCTACCACAACAAGCTTTCAACCTTGCTTTCGTTTCCTCTCTGTTGGTATTCCAGTGGAGCTTGATAAAGCTACCCTGCACCGTCCTGATTCAGTTAAGAGTAAAAATTGGTTGCCAGAGTGTCAGTGAAATCCCTCCTATGGCTGAGGCCGTGCTTGGTGATCATTTTTATGACTTCTTCTTTGAGGTTGAGCAGGTGATGTTTAAAAGTCCTGAATCACAAATCTTAATGCTCTGATGATTCTGTTGAGAACACACTCATCGATTTGATGGCTCAGGAGCAGCAACTTATTGAGGAAAAAAACATGTGGGCCCTTTCCTGTGAAAAAAAGATTGACAAGTCTCCTGTTGTGGTAAGACGGTGAGATTCATTCCAGTGGGTTAAAGCCTTAAAGGTATCTAGCAATTATGTGGTGCAGTCCCCTGAGATCTCCATAGAAGCTGCTGATGAGGTCATCCCCACCCCCTTACATGTTTCTGAAGTGATGAGGAAAATAAAAAGAATCATATGTCAGAACTGTTTGGCTACTTCTAGATACTTCCACTCTAGTGTAGTATTTCTTTTCTTTTCTCTACCCCACCTACTGTTTTCTAAAGTCCTCTAGTTATGAGTAGCTGTGAGTAGAATGGTGAATCTTAAATAATGTTTTGTAGAGTGTTCCAGCTATAAGTAGATAAGAGTAGAAGTGAGATGTGAAGGCTTACCAAAGCCCTATAATTAGAGGTCCTCACCTCTAGTTCGTAAGCAGGACTATGTACCCTACTACCTATAATAGAACTTGGTGTTCTTATCTAAGATCTTGGACTAGATCTTGTGCTGTAGGAGTTTTTTATTGAACTCCTGCTGCCATATCAGCCCTATAGCCGCTTCTAGAGCGATATCTAGCACAACGTTAAAGTTGTTCCTTCAACACTTGTGTTGTACACATTGTAGCAGCAAGGCGGAGTTGCTCCTCCACAGCCTTGTGCTGCTTTCAGGTGGCATCAGAGCCCCGTTGATCCATACTAGTTGTTGTTGTTCTCTTTGAGCAACCTGCAGCAAGCAATGGAGCAACTGGAGAAGAGGATGGATGATGCGGAACAGATCAAAGAGTTGCGTAAAGATCTTAATTGTAGATTCGACAACTGGTTGAGATGATAAGAAAGGGTGTTCCCCCTGCTGCCAATGAAGAAAACTCATCTAAAGAAGATGTTCAACCACAAACAAGGGGAGGCAATCTTTGAGCAAGACTACCAAGACAACATGCAGTTCAGCGTACTTCAAGAAGGCCAATTTATGTTGAAACTTCTGGAGGTGAAGAATATGATGATGCCTTTAAAGAACCTGATCTCTATGCATATCAGAGAGTACCCAACCCTACATATGCACGGGATACGTACAAGGTGAAAGATGAGATCCCAACTTTTAATCAAAATGCTCAGTTGGTTTAATGATGAAAATTTCCTTCCTCTAGTCCAAAAATTTGGAACCAGCCTATGCGACCTTCTGATCCTATTGCTATCCTAAATATTAGACTTAAAAGGTTTACAAAATTCTTTAAAGGGTGGGGGTCCAATATCTTTGGACATGCTAAGAAAAGGAAGAAACTCAATCTGAATTGGAAGAAATAGATAGCCTCGATGAGCTTGGTTTGGCCAATGCTGATCCATACAGTAAAAGAGTCGCCCCTATTCTGAGCTTCTTGATATCTATGCTAACAAAGAACTTTATTTGATACAACAGACCAATGAGAGATGGTTTCTTACAAGCGATCACAATACTGCTTTTTATCATAGAATTGCAAATGATTGCAAGAGTAAGAATACGTCCTGAACGCCAAGCGTGCAAACCTCTTTACTGGTTTGGCTGCAAATCTTGTTCCTGCTGAATTTTGCACCTATTTTCTGAGTGGGCCTTTGGCCCAAAGCACTTTGTAAATTCTGAAATTCTCTTGGCCCATTCATGCATAGCAAGTGGTGGGAAGTTTAGTACCTGTTGGGAATGTGCCCTAGAGGCAAATAAAATATGTTTATTGGTATATTCCATTAGTTCATAATAAGTTTTATACTGTGCTATAACTGTATTAAGCGGAAACTTTAATACACGTGTGGTATGCAAACAACCAGGTCCCTAGTTAACTCTAGTATACTAGTCCATTGGGCAATTGATGATCAAGGTTTCCTGATCATGAGATGTGAACAGTCTATTGACAATGGGGTCATGTCATTGGGAGAATGACATGATGGACACACACACACACACACCGGAAGTGTTGCAATGTGATCCAGTCACATAGTTCAACATTGCGATAACTATAAACGTAGTGACCCGATCCTTAAGACCGTGATGATCATACATAATTGCTATCTACCAGGATGCTTTGAGTGCATTAACCGTTACACTGAAACATGGTAACCATAAAGGTGTATCTTGGGTATTCCGAAGTAGATATGTTGATGAGTATGCAAATAGATCAAAACGGGATTTGTCCATCTGAGTGACGGATAGGTACTCTGGGCCCAGTCAGTGATATTGCATCATAAAGTTTGCGCAAACGTGTGACTAGGTCACGGGGTTGCAATATCACAGGAACGAGTAAATATGTTTGTCGGCAACGAGGATAAACTAGGTATTGGATACCGACGATCAAACCTCGGACAAACAAAGTACCGTATGACAAAGGGATCAAGACTCAACGTTAACGGTTCAACGATGAAGTTAATTCGATGGAAGCGCAGGGGCCATCTAGGATTGTAACTAGGACTGATCGATGGTCATTGATCAAGAGAGTGTCTTGATCATGTCTGCTGTTTTCCGGACCGTAGGGTGTCACACTTAAGGTTATTCGATGCAATAAGGATTGATTCGGGATCACCGGAGAAATAAGAGAGAACTCCGAAATCGTTTCGGAGGGGAGACGGAAGAAGTTCGGAATTGTTCGGAAAGTTATTTGAATATGTTTTATTATTTAATTATATGAACTAAATATTAAAATATAATTTAAATAATTAATGGAATGTTATTTTTTTTGTTTTTGTTTTTTCTTTAAGAGAAAGAAGAAAAAAAGAGAAAAAAAGAAAAAAAGGGTGTGGGGGCGCCATGGGCTTGTGGTCCATATGTGGCCACTTGGCCACATGGGCACATGCGCCATGGCCATGGCCTTGGCCGGCCACCCCACGGCCACGCATGTGGCTAGAACATGTGGTGCTAATTTTTAGTACCACATTGCTAGTCTACATACCTGCGTGCCCCCTTTTCCCCTATATATAGATGTGGAGGGTGCCCCTTTTTCAACACAGAAAAATTCCAGAAAAATACAGATAAATTCTGTTGATCTCTCTCTCCCTCTTTCTCCCTCCTATGAGCGGACTCCCCTTGTATGGAGTCTGCACTAGGTTGGAGGCTTCTCTACTATACGCACGCCGTCATGCTGCTCGGGATCCGAATCCATCTTCTTTCCGCTGCACGCCTGGTTCGGAGCCCGGAGGGACGTCGGGTACACCGTATGTGTGTAATCCCGCGAGGCACTACCCTTGTGGTGCTACTTCATCGTCGTGGCCGTATCGCGGCGTCTTTACCGACAACATTCCGACGGGGACGCAATCCCGTCATCGGTCTCAAGGACCGGGTGACTACTGGAGTCATCGTGGAGCTGCGCGGCATCGGGGATTGCCGGTACGAATACACCAACCACATTCACGCGGGAACATTTCCGGCTTAACGGACTACATACCGGTATGTGACCTATTCCATCCGTTACTTGCATCGCCATAGCATAGGTCTTGGGATTGGGTATCGTAGGTTATGAAAAATTTGTGTTTTCTGCCTCGAACCCCAATAGTGGTATCAGAGCAAGGCTATGCGTAGATGTATTGTACAGATAGAACACATCTAGTATGTGACATCAATTCTCCAATTGTTACCCTCCCACGTGTACTCGTTTAGCATTGCGGCAATGTCTTGATGAAGCGGCCCCGACTGACCTTACGCGTTTACGCGAGACTGGTTCCACGCTTGACATATGGCTTGTACCATATAAGTGGCTGGGGGTGTCTGTCTCTCTAACATTAGTGATGCGAAGACGTTTGCAACGGAGGGCCCCGACAGGGGTGTAATAGAGACAATTGCGGGATTGGTGTTGTGGTTGTATGTTCGTAGGCATAGAAACGGTTCTATCTCGAAAGCCCTATCAGCCACGTAAAACTTGCAAAAGATAAAGTAGAGGCGTCTAAACTTTAATTTGCAGGGGCCATCATAGTTAGTATGATTTATACTGTTGCATCCTGTTTTGCTTGTATTAGATATACGACGGTAGCATTATAGGATGATCCCTCACTAATCCAACAAAGTGTCCTTCCTTAGTGAAGCACCATCTGGAAAGATCTCCATTATGGAGGCATCGTGTGTCACACGGGTGTCAAACATATTAGCGTTCAAATGAGATGGGTGGAGCAAGCCTAGCATGTCCAGAAACATGGCCTTGCATACGCGACATATAATCACTAAGGTTATTGTGACGAGCCTGGCATATGCAGTTATGGCCTCGGGACACAATGATCGAAAGATCGAGCATGAGTCACATGGATGATGTGATTGGCATGATGGCCTAACTTGAGAATATACTGATGGTCGTGTCACACGGGGGAGGTATAGTTCTCAAGGATCGTGTAATCACTTAGAATAAACTATGAGGGATGTTTGTCTGAGTGGGAGTTCCAGAATTGTTTTTAAAAACATGAACTCCTATTATGAACTTAATCTTCATGTCTTAGCAAATATCATTGTAGATAATGTCATACCCAATGTTTATAACTATGGCTCTTTTATGCGTGATGATGAACTTAAGGTAGACGGGTCTTACTTCATTGATTGGTACCAACACCATTAGAGACATACTCATTAATAATGACTTGCTAAACGTAATATGAGAACTGCTAGGAGATGCACCAGATAACTCCGTAATTAAGGAAGATGATGATGAGTATCGTACTCACCGTCACTTATGAATGACTGTCCAATACACCATACTTCACTCTATGAAATCTGAATTATGAATGCATGTTAACGACACCAACACGTATGACGTGCTAGGTGTACTTAAAAGCACTAAGTCGCAAATCAGAGTAATGAAGAATGAGTATATGGATGGAGTTTCTTTCAACCATGGTGGAAGGAACAACCTGCTGAGAAAGTCACATGGAAAATGTATAAGATACATGAACACCTTATGTATAACTTGGACTACTGAATGACCGGTTCTTTTGCGATAACTGGGGAGTTGCATCCGCTTCCTCCCAGCTACAAAGACCGTGTCTAGACTATGTCATGAAGGAGAATCGTTCAGCTGTCATGAGGTCATGGTTAAAGTTGTGAACTTTAAAGGTAGAACCAATGCAGGAATAGTCATCAACGGAGAAAGTATATTTGATATACGGGTTATAAATGTCTTTCCCCACAAAACACTAATTGTGGATGATTAAGTATTCGATACTTGAACTTACTGCTTAAAGAGTGGCTTGGAAGGGATGAGGTGACAATGTGTGCTGACGATAATCAAGATAGTTGATGGTCGACAACACTCTCCCTCTACATCTATCATTTGATTAATATATGAATAAATTTATGATCGTTTGAGTGTGGACTTTATTAGTGTGTCTTGCATCTCGCGAAGATAATTATTCATATTAGTGAGAAACAAGTCAGTTGTTCTTCTTTTATGAATGATATCTTTTATGGTCACATTATGATTATGAATGAGTTATTCTTATATTGATGATAGTAATTGATCATTTATAAGAAATATCGCAATGCCAAGAATTATCCACACCTAATAATGACACTACCGTTTAAGTCATGATTGGTTTGATGAAGTCTTGAGATACTTGATCCCTTGACACATGAAAACCATGCCTCTTTAGGTGAGATGACTGAAACTCCGCATTATGGTAAAACAGAGTGTGCACTGATTGTTGAATATCATACATAATGATGTATCATATTTCAGCATGTAGTGAATTTCATTATTTCGTGAACTTCATATGTGGACTTAGATGAATATGTGTATTCACTAATGAAACATGAGACTGAAATAGTTTCATGTGATCAAAGGGATTTTAGAATGAAGACGGGTATTGAATTAACAAGAAAAACCAGTCTCTACGATTTGATCAAAGTGAAAAATATTTTGAGTTAGCCTTGGGCATATGGACTTGTATGAAAGTTGTTCCACAAATCACAATGCTTAAGACACTTCAATATTGTTGATGTGCATGAACATTATAATCATACTCTATTGAATAGTGTATGGTATAAGTTATCTCCTACCGAGTTACGTTATTATAGTTTAGAGTTATTAATTTAATATGCAAACACTCACTTCAGAATAGGAAACCATCTGAGTTCGTGGAAACCAACACCATATGAGCCATGGTGAATCGTGGTTTCTAGGAAAATGATTTATGTGATAAATTATCTTTGTAGTGTATCCTTAGTCAATTATGGATACATATTCCACAACAAGAACCAAAGAGAAAACTTGTGTTGCTAAGTTTGGTGTTTGTCAAGAAGTGTTCTTGATAAATTTGTTAATGGAAGAAAGTGAAAGTTCAACCAAGGTAATTGACCTTGCCTCCATATGTCAGAGTAGCGCAATGGAATGTGTTCCGGAATCAAAGCTCTACAGTTAGAGCAGAAAATGATGATAATGATCATGGTGTTTCTCTTGAAACTTTTACTAAATAAAGCAGGATTCAAGAATACATGTTTTCCCCTTGTGCAAAGTAATATTCATGATTCACTTGTCATGTTGATGGAACAAGACATACCTACGGACTACGAAGAAGCGATGGTGGACCTGAGTACGAGAAATGACTATGAGTCATGAAATCCTATATTGAGTTACATTTAAGATTACTTGAATCTTATCGAGTAAAAAGGTTACTTGATATTCTCAATAACTTCAAGGTTATAGGTATTAAATGTGAACATCAAAGGAAGACATCAAGATCGATTTGTCATGAAGGATGTTTCTGACAAATTCAAAAAGGTTGACTACAATATGTAGCGATGCTTGAGTCAATGGGATATTCACTATGATTGATCCAAATTGTTAACAATACCGTGACTTCCTCAAATCTTGTATTTGAAGAAGTGTTGTAATTGGTACAACAAGATGGTTTTGTAAAACATATGGATGCTAGTGTCTCGTAACCGGAATTCTCAATTTGATGGATGATCAAAGTGATTTTGGACTTAGCCAAAATATTGAGAAACATGCATTTGCATGAAACTGAGTGGGAGCTGAATAGTTTCCTAAACTTAATATGTGGATGACATATTTTGAGTGGGAGCTATGGGAGTGTTATCCTAGTCTTATATGGGGCTGACATATTTGAGTGGGAGCGTGACAACATTCTCATATATAACATATTGTGAATGGTGTAGTTGGTATTAATGATTATTGATATCTTTCATGAATGAAGTTAAGCATTGAAAATCTATTAAGATAGATTAATACGTTTAATAACATTGAGTCGGAATACTTTCCTGGATAAGATTCTGAAGAAGTTCAGAATGGGACAAGTCAAGAAGGTAGTTCTTACTTGTATATCCAAGAGAAGTATCGAGTTAATCTCAGTACAAAAACAATGGTTAAATGATGGTTAAATGAAATAAATGGATGTGCTACATCCTTTATGCCCCTGTCATAGGTTCTTTCATATAAAACCAAAGTTTTGTACTCGACGTAATGTGACCCAAGTTCTTAGTAAGAAGAACATGTTGTGATATGATTTATGAGTAAATCATGGAACAAAGAGTTAAGTTTATCCTTTAGTGTCTGGAGAGAACTAAGGATACATCTCTAATTTGTAAAGGATAGTGAACTTGACCATAAAAGTTATGCTGGTTCAAGTTCTGACACTAACCTAGAAAATTGAGACATCATGCTAATAAATGCCTAAGTTGAAAGAAACATGGTTAGACATCAAAGTTGCATACAATGCACTAAGGATTAAATCTACAATGATATGGCTGCTTTAGAAGTGGCAAGAGTTATATTCCGGCTTAAGAAGTTTGACTTCTGACTGAGTGAGTTTTAGTGTGCATGACTAAGGGAAAGTCCGCGTGACCCAACGGATGTCATTGCGGAAACACAACAGACGAAGTCTCACTCTACCGCCAAATATATACCTCATCATTATAATGGATAATGAAAGTAATGTCAAACTAGGTGACATTAATGATTTGCAAAAGACATACGGATCTGAATGGTACCCAGACCGTTGATACAACCTTTTCCACAAGAAAGCATGATCTATAACCATATAGATGATATGGAGTTATGATCCACAGAAAAATGCAACTAGATTATTTGTACTCTAGTGCAAGTGGGAGACTGTTGGGAATGTGCCCTACATGCAAATAAAATATGTTTATTGGTATATTCCATTAGTTCATAATAAGTTTTATACTGTGCTATAACTGTATTAAGCGGAAACTTTAATACACGTGTGGTATGCAAACAACCAGGTCCCTAGTTAACTCTAGTATACTAGTCCATTGGGAAATTGATGATCAAGGTTTCCTGATCATGAGATGTGAACAGTCTATTGACAATGGGGTCATGTCATTGGGAGAATGACATGATGGACACACACCCACCGGAAGTGTTGCAGTGTGATCCAGTCACATAGTTCAACATTGCGATAACTATAAACGTAGTGACCCGATCCTTAAGACCGTGATGATCATACATAATTGCTATCTACCAGGATGCTTTGAGTGCATTAACCGTTACACTGAAACATGGTAACCATAAAGGTGTATCTTGGGTATTCCGAAGTAGATATGTTGATGAGTATGCAAATAGATCAAAACGGGATTTGTCCATCCGAGTGACGGATAGGTACTCTGGGCCCACTCGGTGATTTTGCATCATAAAGTTTACGCAAACGTGTGACTAGGTCACGGGGTTGCAATATCACAGGAACGAGTAAATATGTTTGTCGGGAATGAGGATGAACTAGGTATTGGATACCGACGATCAAACCTCGGGCAAACAAAGTACCATATGAAAAAGGGATCAGGACTCACGTTAACGGTTCAACGATGAAGTTAATTCGATGGAAGCGCAGGGGCCATTGTAACACCCTCGTTGTCAGTGAACAGTAATCATGGTTACTGTTCATCTCTACTGTTCCAAACTTTTGTCTGATAAACTGGTTCAGTTCAAATTCAAATTCTCCTTTAATATTGTTGCAAGCAAATATGAACCATGGACCTTGATCATCATTGGCCAACTAAAGTCCAGGCCATTTGAATTGAAATTCAAACAAACCCTAAGTGCCTTTTTGCTGAATATTAAAAATATTGTGCCAATAAATCTTTTCCAAAAATGTTGCAACCACTTTTATAAAATCCCAAATAATCGTTGGACCATGCCCATGTAATCATTGGTATTTATTGGGCTACTGAAAATTGTAAACAATTAATAACGTCCCTCTCCCTCCCCTGTGTCACCTCTAACCCGAGCCGCCACCATGGGCGCACCTCGCGAGCTTGCGTAGCCACAGTCCACTCCAGCCCTCCCCTCTGTGTCCATTCGACGCGCCACCCTCGACTTCGTCTGCAGGCGGAAGGATTTGGGCTAGAAGCCACCACGCGGAGCGGATCGAGGCCGTCTTCTTCCTCGGGCCGCCTCTGCGCCGAGCAAATTAAGGCTACAACCGTTCCCCCTCAAGCCCACTGCCCCTCCCTACGGGATCCCGGTGAGCTTCCGCGCCCCCCTGTCCTCTCCGTTCTCCCCCTGGTGCCCCTCGTCGTCTCCCCCGCGTCACCATGCTCTGGCCACCGCCGCGGAAGACGTAGCCGTCACCCTAGTCTATCCTAGCTCACGCCGATGACACCTGGACGCTCCTGGTGAGCTGCAGGTTAGGCCTGGCTAGCTCACGCTCGAGGAGATACACGGCAGCAGCGACCCCATCTACAACCGGACACAACCGCCGCCGCCGCTCGCCGTTGATGAAGCTCCGGTGCAACCCCGACGACCCCGCGACCACCAAACGACGCGCGGCCTCCCCCTCTGTCGATTGAGCCCGACCCTGTCCTTCCTCGTGGACGGAATCGTGCACACGCACGCCGCCGGTGAGTTCATCGTCGCCGGCGTGGACATGGGCCGTTGACAGGTGGCCCCCCCTCTGTCAGTGTTTTGGTTAGCTGCTAATGACCCTCAATGTGTCACTGACAGTGGGCCAGGGCACCACTAATTACCATGGGATTATAACAAATAAAATAACCCTTCAAGTCTATGACATGTGGGCCATAGGACATTTGTTTAAATTAATAAAACTGTTAGTTGTCTCTCACTGACAACTGGGTCCCACTTGTAAGGAATTAAGTTAAAATAAATAAAAATGCTAACAGTCACTGACATGTGGGTCCACTGGATTTTTAGAATTAATAAAACCATTTTTATTTAACTGTGAGGCTGACCAGTGGGACCCACTGGTCAGTTTGACCTGGTCAACTCTCTCTGTGGATAATGTTGGATTTAATATTAAAAGAAATTCAGAAATTCTTTTAAAAATGATTTAAACTGTGAATTTGAATATCTTTTAAACCGTAAGTTAGATTCAAAAACTTTATACATGAAAATTGATTAGAAAAATATAACGAATACGGATACAGTATCCGTATACCCACCACACCCTCTAACACAACGAACATCGACACCCCCCCTCCGGGCCGTCTGTCCGATGAATTGTCCGGTACTGATAAAGTATCCAGATGAATTTATTTCGAACACGAAAGTTGTTCGGAATAGTTCAACTAACACGGATACACCCCCCTTGTGTTTGTCGGATGTCCACGACACCTCCGGCATGAACCATTCCCCCTCCGGACATCCTGTCCGGTATTCACCCGGAGCCGGTAGTTCATCCCCGGATGAATTCCCGCTCCGAGCAACGTGCTTTCCACTGCGTTAGAACACCGTTAACATTTCATCTGTCATGTCATGCATATGTTTGCATTGCTTTCTTTGTATTTACTGTTTCTCCCCCCTTTATTCTCCGGTAGACCCCGCTGCTACCGCCGACTACACTGCTGCCGGGTACGACTACTTCGTCGACGACCCTGCCCCTACCGTCGAGCTTCCAGGCAAGCAGAGCCATTCTCTTCCCCAGATATCGCCTACCTTTCCGTACTTTCTTGCAATAGGCATTGTTACTGCTGCTGCTACGATTACAATCCTATTCAATTGCATAGCCTGATTTTGTCGCCCCTTGATGTACCTTTCTTATCCTATGCTGCCTGTTATAATTATGCATATATTCAGCAGTGAACCCTGCGCATTGTTAGCTAGGACTAGATAGCGGGCCGTGATCACTCAGGGGGGGTGAACACGGATACAATATATGCAACTGCACAGGTACGGTACAAAGCAGACACCGCCAAAGGCCCCTATCTGGGTTATGCCTAGTCACCTCAAGTGTGAGCTATCCAGGAGTAATCCTTGTACTCCACTCGAGGCTGACTTTGTCTTGCCGCCATAGGGTCCTGAGCACGGTTGTCCTTAAGGTAAGAAGTCGGGCGACCCAACGGTGCCCGCGAGAGGTATATTGTCGGGAACGACAGGGAGGGTACGACCGACGTTACTGGCGTGCTTGGCCCCTGCTCGTATCTCGCGAGAGTTACCAAACCACGAAAGTCGAGCTCTACCAAGAGCAAACGCGAGACAAGGTAAGGAGACAGTTCACCTTGTTGGTAACCGCAGTGACTTGGTGGGACGACAGGGCAGGCACCAATGTACTGGTGGACCTGACTGCTGTCGTTGACCGCAGGTCGGTTAAGTCGAGGCAACGATAACGGTTGTCACGAAGGTTAATTAAAATGCTAAATGATTCGGCGGATGTCTTGAGTAGCCTTTTTGGCTTGTACACACTACCTACACGTGGGACGAGGAGTGTGGGCTCCCCTGCATCGTAGTCTCGTTCGAGGGTGTTCAGACGTCAGAAGTACCGCGGGCTGATTGCCGGGAAGTGGTGTTGTCTTCTCTTGCTCGAGCGGTGTATTTGTATTTGCTTTGATTTTGCTTCACCGGCCAGTCATGCACCGTGCAGGAGTACGTTCGGGTTAGGGTCCAAAGCCCGGCGTACATAGGATATAGTCCGGCGGATGACCTCTCTGTTCATTGCCGAAGGATGGGCTACTTTGTGTCGGATAGCTTTGGTGGAGCGTTCCCTAACAAGGTTCCCGCCACCCTGGAGATCCGAGCGTCGTAGAGTCACGCCAGTGCACCACTGCAGGGAAGATTAATCTATTCGAATAGCCGTGTCCACGGTAACAGGACGCTTTATGCTGAACTTGGATCTTACCACTAGAAACTATTACTATTAAACTGTATGGTTCCGGGTCTTCTTCCTCGCAGGGAGTCGAGGAAGGGAACTCGGAGGCATTATTATTACTATTAATCATTACAACTTATATTATACAATGTTGCAGCAACTTCTGCTTCGTTGTTACTTTATGCTTTATATGAACTGTTGGCTGATTCTTACCTCATGCTGCAAGACATCGTCGGAAGATGCTAGTCTTCGATAGGCCTAGCTTCTTACCCTTGCTCTGGATTTCTGTCTTTCAGTCCACTATATACAGCCTCTTCTTTCCGTTGATACAATGCATAATGCTTAGTAGCGGACGTAAGACTCGCGGGTATGCTAGATACTCACCTTTGCTTTATTTCCCCCTTTATGTTTTGCTTGATCGGCCGCTGCAGTCGACGTTGGAGCCCAGGAGCAGGAGTACCCCGGAGGCGGATACTACTACGTCGAGACCCCCGCTGACCAGGACCAGGAGTAGTTTCGGAGACTCCCAGGCAGGAGGCCTTGCCTTTTCGATCTGTATCTCTGATGTTATTTGTGCTAGCCTTCTTAAGGCAAAACTTGACTAACTATGTCTGTACTCAGATATTATGGCTTGTATAACTTATGTATTCGGGTCCGCGTGACCCCCCTTTATTGTAACATGTTGGTTTATCCTTTTGTGTTTAGTGTTGTGCTGTGATATTCTCACTGTGGCACCCTAATCTCAGCCGTGTACCCTGCGTGTATGATTACTGTACACGGATTGATTTTGGGGGCGTCACAAGATGGTATCAGAGCCGACTGCCTGTAGGAAGCCACCCCACCACTACCTGGTCGAAGTTGAGTCTAGTCCTTGAAAAACTATTTTGCTAACTTAATATTTGGCTTACGGGCCCACATCGATGTCACTACGTGTGATATCTATGGTATTAGGATCCTTTTCTCCTTACCTATGCTCTGGGAATCTGCTCTCTTATCCTTGCTGGTAAGTTTTACAAACTCTGACATTAGGATCACGTTCTCTTGATTCCATCCGGCGTTTTGGTGCTTCCCCTTTGATTGAGTCGTGTTGCAGGAGTTCTACCCCAGGTCCTGGACCGCGGATCCCATTCTCATTCTGGGCAGGCCGCGCGTCCTCTGGCATTAACTCCTGTGGCCAACAGTTTTCTTGCGGCGTGATTGACATAGTGGAATCTATGTCGCGTCGTGTAATCCTTACCGTGGTCTGCGCGCCGCCTAGTGTGTCCTTTTTCCTTAATTTCTATGATGGTACGCTGCCCGATTTTCGATTGATTCTATGTGTGGATGTGTATGTCTTATATGACTACTCCTATATATCCGCGCCTCCTCTTTGTTGTCGCTTTATCTCTTACTCGTTTCCGGCATCTCGTTAAAATGTTCATCGCTGAAATACCCCTGTTAAATTCTAGCAGGATGGATGGTCGTGGTGCCAACGATCCACCTCCACCGCCGGACTACATGGCCGCGATGATGCAGCAGTTTCAGATGAACCAAGTGTTTATGCAAGGAGTCATAGATCAGCTCCAGAAACAGAACTAGCACCAGAACCAACCGCCTGTGGTTACTCTGCGGGATTTCATGCGTCTCAACCCCCCTCTCTTCCACCAGCCTGAACAGCCGCTGGATGCTGATGATTGGCTTCGTGACATCACTCGACAGCTCGAGTTCGCTAATGTGAGCGCTGCTGATTACGTCAACTTTGCGTCCTATTTCCTGCGTGGCCCCGCTGCTCAGTGGTGGGACACTTACAAGGGCTCGCTAGTTGAAGGGACTGTCGTCACCTGGAATGACTTCAAGGCTACCTTCCGTGCTCGTTATGTCCCCCAGGCGATTATGAACCGTATGAAGGCCGAGTTCCGCAACCTCGTTCAGGGCAAAAAAACTGTCGAGGCATATCAGAGGGAGTTCCTCCGCCTCTCCCGCTATGCTGCAAGTGACCTCCCCAATGATGCAAGTAGGCAAGAGAAGTTCCGTGATGGACTCAACCCAGATCTCCAGCTTGCACTTGCTTTGCACGTCTTCCCCGACTTCGCCACCATGGTGAATCAGACTATCACCCTTGAGACCGCTCAGCTTAAGTTTGGTGGTTCGCCGAAGCGCCCCCGTGATGCTGGCTCATCTTCGGGCACAGCACAGAAGCAACGCGTTTGGCTTCCACACAGTGTGTATCGTCCACCTTCCCCTGCACCAAGGCCGTCGTATGTTGCACCTCGTCTGCCTCCACCCCCGCCGAGGCAGCCGAAGACTGAGACTGCACCCCTCCGTCCTCAAGATGGCTTGTGCTTCAAGTTCCATCAGCCAGGTCACTTTTCCAGAGACTGCCCTCAGCGACAGAATCAACTGGTAGTTCACCCTGCTGGCCGTGGAAATGGCCGTGGCAACAACAGGAACCCCAACTATAACACTGGGTCTTCTTCTCACACTCGCGGACATGCTTACAACATTAATGTCGAAGAAGCTCAGGAGCAACCTGCTACCGTGATGGGTACCCTTCTTGTTAATTCAGTACCTGCTACTGTTTTATTTGATTCAGAAGCATCGCATTCATTCATGTCAGAAGCATTTGCATTGTCGCATAACTTCATGGTAGAAAAGATGGATCCACCGATGGTTGTCCGCACTCCGATAGGTCATTGCCACACCTCCAAGATAGTGCCCAAAACCATCGTCGAAATTGAAGGAATTGAGTTCCTTGCTTCTCCCATCCTCCTGAAGTCTTCCACCATAGACCTCATTCTGGGCATGGATTGGTTGAAAGTCCACGATGCCGCACTTTATTGTGGCACCAGTTCTGTCCAACTTTTTCACCCCTCCAGCGAGATTGTTAACCACACCACCCGGATTACCCGTGATGCTGAAACGCATATCTATATGATGAATGCTCTGAATGTCTCACCTCTTGACGGAATTGAGAACGTTCCAGTCATTTGTGATTTTCCCGACGTCTTCCCAGAAGAACTCCTGGGAATACCCCCGATCCGAGAGGTGGAATTTGTCATCGACCTGAAACCCGGCACCGTTCCTATTGCCAAGCGTCCCTATAAGATGCCATCTCACCACCTCCTTGAACTAAAGAAGGAGATCGACGAAGCACTTCACAAAGGATTCATTCGCCCAAGTTCCTCTTCTTGGGGAGCACCTTCGCTCTTTGTCAAGAAGAGCGATGGAACAAATCGTTTGGTCCAAGATTACCGACCCATCAACCAAGCCACCATCCAGAACAAATATCCGCTTCCCCGGATCAACGATCTGTATGATCAACTTGCTGGATCCACGGTATTTTCGAAACTCGACTTGAGGTTGGGTTACCATCAGATCCGAGTCCGTGAAGAGGACATTCCGAAGACCGCTTTCATTACTCGCTATGGTTCCTACGAGTACACTGTCATGTCCTTTGGCTTGACGAATGCCCCAGCCACTTTCTCCAGATTGATGAACTTTATATTCATGGAATATCTCGACAAGTTTGTCGTGGTTTATCTGGATGATATATTGATTTACTCCAAGACCGATGCAGAACATGCTGAACATCTTCGTCTTATACTGGAAAAGCTTCGAGAACACAAAATCTATGCTAAGTATTCTAAGTGTGAATTCTGGCTTCCCGAAGTAACCTACCTTGGTCATGTGATTTCCAAGGATGGCGTTGCCGTCAACCCCGAACGTATTCAGGCTATTCTTGACTGGACTCCGCCCAGGACTGTCAAGAAAGTCCGAAGTTTCCTCGGCCTTGCCAGATATTGCCGCCGTTTTGTTGAGAATTTCTCCAAGATTGCCAAGCCTCTGACTAATCTGCTTCACAAAGGCGTTAAGTTTGAGTGGACTGATAAATGTCAAGAAAGTTTTCAAGCTCTGAAGGACAAGCTCACTTCTCCCCTAGTGCTTGCTCCCCCTGATAGTCAGAAGGACTTCGTGATATATTGCGACGCGTCTCGTCAAGGATTAGGCTGTGTCCTAATGCAAGAGCGCAAAGTGATTGCTTATGGCTCTCGTCAGTTGCGTGCTCATGAAGAAAACTATCCAACTCATGATCTCGAATTGGCAGCGGTAATTTATGCATTGAAGCTGTGGTGACATTACCTCGTCGGAAATCGTTGCGAGATCTTCACCGACCACCAAAGCCTGAAGTACCTGTTTACGCAACCAGACCTGAATCTCCGCCAACAGAGATGGCTCGAGACAATAGCCGACTACAACATGGGAATTTCTTACACCCCTGGCAAAGCTAATGTGGTGGCCGATGCCTTAAGCCGCAAAGCCTACTGTTCTGAACTTGAAGTCCAGATAGAGCAGTTACTTCTGTATGAAGAGCTCCGTAAGTTGAACCTTGAAATTGTTCCGCAGGGACATGTGAATAACCTTGTTGTTGAGCCGGACCTCGACAGCACCATCAAGTGGATACAAACATGTGACTCTGATGTCGAGAAGATCAAGAAGTATATCGCTAGAGGAAAGCCATCATGCTTCACTGTTGCCGATGATGGTACGTTGTATTTCAAGAATCGTTTAGTGGTCCCTAGGAGTAAGCCCAATCTAAACTTGACCCCGCGCGTCATGAAAGAAGCTCATGATACTCCTTTGTCGATTCACCCTGGTAGTACCAAGATGTACCAAGACCTTCGTCAGCGGTACTGGTGGTCTAACATGAAGCAAGACATCGCTCGATATGTTGACGAGTGTGACGTTTGCCTTCGCGTCAAAGCAGACCATCAGAGACCTGCTGGAACTCTGCAACCACTCTCTATTCCTGAATGGAAATGGGACAAGATTGAAATGGACTTCGTCACCGGTTTTCCGCGATCACAGAAGGGTCATGATGCGATCTTTGTCGTCATCGACCGATTCTCCAAGGTTGCTCATTTTCTGCCTGTCAAGGAGACGATCTCTGCTAGTCAGTTGGCAGACTTGTATGTTTCCAGAATCGTGTCACGCCACGGTATTCCGTTGGAGATCAGTTCCGACCGAGGCAGCATTTTCACCTCGAAGTTCTGGGATAGTTTCCAAGAAGCTATGGGCACTCACCTAAATTTCAGCACCGCTTATCACCCCCAGTCGCAAGGACAAGTCGAATGAGTCAACCAAGTGCTTGAAGATATGCTCCGAGCTTGTGTCATCTCATTCGGTAATAAATGGGAGGAATCTCTTCCATTTGCTGAATTCTCGTACAACAATAGCTATCAGGCTAGTTTGAAGATGGCACCCTTTGAAGTTCTCTATGGACGTAAGTGTCGAACCCCTCTCAATTGGTCAGAGACTGGAGAAATAACTCTCATTGGTCCGGACATTATTCAGCATGCCGAAGATCAGGTTCGCGTTATCCGTGAACACTTGAAAGCTGCTTAGTCTCGCCAGAAAAGCAACTATGATCGCAAGCACAAGGAAATGGTCTATCAACCTGGCGAATATGCTTACCTTTGTGTCACCCCGATGCGAGGCACCCATCGTTTCGGAATCAAAGGCAAGTTAGCTCCTCGCTACATTGGCCCGTTCCGTATTCTTTCTCGAAGTGGACCAGTGGCATACCGATTGGAATTGCCGCCGAACCTCTCTCAAGTCCACGATGTCTTCCACGTGTCGCAACTCCGGCGCTGCTTCAAGGACCCTATTCGCGAAGTGGAACATGATATGATTGAGCTGCAGCAGGACTTGACCTATCAAGAACATCCGAACCGCATTCTCGATCAGTCTGAACGCAAAACCCGCAACAAGACAACGAGGTTTCTCAAAGTTCAGTGGTCGAATCATTCTGAAGATGAAGCCACTTGGGAACGCGAAGATCGTCTTCGTGAAGAATACCCCGATCTTTTCACCTCTGCCACTTCAATTCTCGAGACGAGAATTCTTGTAGTGGGGGAGATTTGTAACACCCTCGCTGTCAGTGAACAGTAATCATGGTTACTGTTCATCTCTACTGTTCAAAACTTTTGTCTGATCAACTGGTTCAGTTCAAATTCAAATTCTCCTTTAATATTGTTGCAAGCAAATATGAACCATGGACCTTGATCATCATTGGCCAACTAAAGTCCAGGCCATTTGAATTGAAATTCAAACAAACCCTAAGTGCCTTTTTGATGAATATTAAAAATATGGTGCCAATAAATCTTTTCCAAAAATGTTGGAACCACTTTTATAAAATCCCAAATAATCGTTGGACCATGCCCATGTAATCATTGGTATTTATTGGGCTACTGAAAATTGTAAACAATTAATAACAGTAGCAATTCTAGGCCAATTGCTCATTTAATAATAAAATAAATTAGCAAAGGAGTTTAGAAAAACCCCAAACTTTTTGTGGTACTCTAGGAATATGCTCTACTAATTATGGAACCAAAATGGCATTATATAAAAATGCCTAAGACATTTAAATAAATGCTAACAGAATTTTACAGAAAAAGAAAAGAACATAAAGGTCACTGGCTATTTGTCGCACGGGGCAAAGCCCACTAGACTGGCCCACCCGGACCTTTTTCCTTTTTCTTCCCCACCCCTCACCTGTCGTCTACACTGTGCCGACCGCGTGGCCGTGGCGCGGCTGCACCAGCTCGTCACCGGGTCGCTGCAGTGGCCTCCTCGGAGGAGATAAGGACGGGGCCGTGCCCCCATGGAGAGGGAGATATCCCCCCCCCCACACCCACGTCCCTCTCCCTCCCCTGTGTCACCTCTAACCCGAGCCGGCCGAGCCACCATGGTCGCACCTCTCGAGCTTGCGTAGCCACAGTCCACTCCAGCCCTCCCCTTTGTGTCCGTTCGACGCGCCACCCTCGACTTCGTCTGCAGGCGGAAGGATTTGGGCTAGGAGCCACCACGCGGAGCGGATCGAGGCCGTCTTCTTCCTCGGGCCGCCGCTGCGCCGAGAAAATTCCGGCTACAACTGTTCCCCGTCAAGCCCACTGCCCCTCCCTACGGGATCCCGGTGAGCTTCCGCGCCCCCTGGCCTCTCCGTTCTCCCCCTGGTGCCCCTCGTCGTCTCCTCCGCGTCACCATGCTCTGGCCACCGCCGCGGAAGACGTAGCCGTCACCCTAGTCTATCCTAGGTCACGCCGATGGCACCTGGACGCTCCTGGTGAGCTGCAGGTTAGGCCTGGCTAGCTCACGCTCGAGGAGATACACGGGAGCAGCGACCCCATCTACAACCGGACACAACCACCGCCGCCGCTCGCCGTTGATGAAGCTCCGGTGCAACCCCGGCGACCCCGCGACCACCAAACGACGCGCGGCCTCCCCCTCTGTCGATTGAGCCCAACCCTGTCCTTCCTCGTCGCCGGAATCGTGCACACGCACGCCGCCGGTGAGTTCATCGTCGCCGGCGTGGACCTGGGACGTTGACAGGTGGCCCCCCTCTGTCAGTGTTTTGGTTAGCTGCTAATGACCCTCAATGTGTCACTGACAGTGGGCCAGGGCACCACTAATTACCATGGGATTATAACAAATAAAATAACCCTTCAAGTCTATGACATGTGGGCCATAGGACATTTGTTTAAATTAATAAAACTGTTAGTTGTCTCTCACTGACAACTGGGTCCCACTTGTAAGGAATTAAGTTAAAATAAATAAAAATGCTAACAGTCACTGACATGTGGGTCCACTGGATTTTTAGAATTAATAAAACCATTTTTATTTAACTGTGAAGCTGACCAGTGGGACCCACTGGTTAGTTTGACCTGGTCAACTCTCTCTGTGGATAATGTTGGATTTAATATTAAAATAAATTCAGAAATTCTTTTAAAAATGATTTAAACTTTGAATTTGAATATCTTTTAAACCGTAAGTCAGATTCAAAAACTTTATACATGAAAATTGATTAGAAAAATATAACAAATACGGATACAGTATCCGTATACCCACCACACCCTCTAACACAACGAACATCGACACCCCCCCTCCGGGCCGTCTGTGCGATGATTTGTCCGGCACTGATAAAGTATCCGGATGAATTTATTTCGAACACGAAAGTTGTTCGGAATAGTTCAACTAACACGGATACACCCCCCTTGTGTTTGTCGGATGTCCACGACACCTCCGGCATGAACCATTCCCCGTCCGACATCCTCTCCGGTATTCACCCGGAGCCGGTAGTTCATCCCCGGATGAATTCCCGCTCCGAGCAACGTGCTTTCCACTGCGTTAGAACACCGTTAACATTTCATCTGTCATGTCATGCATATGTTTGCATTGCTTTCTTTGTATTTACTGTTTCTTCCCCCTTTATTCTCCGGTAGACCCCGCTGCTACCGCCGACTACACTGCTGCCGGGTACGACTACTTCGTCGACGACCCTGCCCCTACCGTCGAGCTTCCAGGCAAGCAGAGCCATTCTCTTCCCCAGATATCGCCTACCTTTCCGTACTTTCTTGCAATAGGCATTGTTACTGCTGCTGCTACGATTACAATCCTATTCAATTGCATAGCCTGATTTTGTCGCCCCTTGATGTACCTTTCTTATCCTATGCTGCCTGTTATAATTATGCATATATTCAGCAGTGAACCCTGCGCATTGTTAGCTAGGACTAGATAGCGGGCCGTGATCACTCAGGGGGGTGAACACGGATACAATATATACAACTGCATAGGTACGGTACAAAGCAGACATCGCCAAAGGCCCCTATCTGGGTTATGCCTAGTCACCTCAAGTGTGAGCTATCCAGGAGTAATCCTTGTACTCCACTCGAGGCTGACTTTGTCTTGCCGCCATAGGGTCCTGAGCACGGTTGTCCTTAAGGTAAGAAGTCGGGCGACCCAACGGTGCCCGCGAGAGGTATATTGTCGGGAACGACAGGGAGGGTACGACCGACGTTACTGGCGTGCTCGACCCCTGCTCGTATCTCGCGAGAGTTACCCAACCACGAAAGTCGAGCTCTACCAAGAGCAAACGCGAGACAAGGTAAGGAGACGGTTCACCTTGTTGGTAACCGCAGTGACTTGGTGGGACGACAGGGCAGGCACCGATATACTGGTGGACCTGACTGCTGTCGTTGACCGCGGGTCGGTTAAGTCGAGGCAACGATAATGGTTGTCACGCAGGTTAATGAAAATGCTAAACGGTTCGACGGATGTCTTGAGTAGCCTTTTTGGCTTGTACGCACTACCTACACGTGGGACAAGGAGTGTGGGCTCCCCTGCATCGTAGTATCGTTCGAGGGTGTTCAGACGTCAGCAGTACCGCGGGCTGATTGCCGGGAAGTGGTGTTGTCTTCTCTTGCTCGAGCGGTGTATTTGTATTTGCTTTGATTTTGCTTCACCGGCCAGTCACGCACCGTGCAGGAGTACGTTCGGGTTAGGGTCCAAAGCCCGGCGTACATAGGATATAGTCCGGCGGATGACCTCTCTGTTCATTGCCGAAGGATGGGCTACTTTGTGTCGGATAGCTTTGGTGGAGCGTTCCCTAACAAGGTTCCCGCCACCCTGGAGATCCGAGCGTCGTAGAGTCACGCCAGTGCACCCCTGCAGGGAAGATTAATCTATTCGAATAGCCGTGTCCACGGTAACAGGACGCTTTATGCTGAAGTTGGATCTTACCACTAGAAACTATTACTATTAAACTGTATGGTTCCGGGTCTTCTTCCTCGCAGGGAGTCGAGGAAGGGAACTCGGAGGCATTATTATTACTATTAGTCATTACAACTTATATTATACAATTTTGCAGCAACTTCTGCTTCGTTGTTACTTTATTCTTTATATGAACTGTTGGCTGATTCTTACCTCATGCTGCAAGACATCGTCGGAAGATGCTAGTCTTCGATAGGCCTAGCTTCTTACCCTTGCTCTGGATTTCTGTCTTTCAGTCCACTATATACAACCTCTTCTTTCCGTTGATACAATGCATAATGCTTAGTAGCGGACGTAAGACTCGCGGGTATGCTAGATACTCACCTTTGCTTTATTTCCCCCTTTATGTTTTGCTTGATCGGCCGCTGCAGTCGACGTTGGAGCCCAGGAGCAGGAGTACCCCGGAGGCGGATACTACTACGTCGAGACCCCCGCTGACCAGGACCAGGAGTAGTTTCGGAGACTCCCAGGCAGGAGGCCTTGCCTTTTCGATCTGTATCTCTGATGTTATTTGTGCTAGCCTTCTTAAGGCAAAACTTGACTAACTATGTCTGTACTCAGATATTATGGCTTGTATAACTTATGTATTCGGGTCCGCGTGACCCCCCTTTATTGTAACATGTTGGTTTATCCTTTTGTGTTTAGTGTTGTGCTGTGATATTCTCACTGTGGCACCCTAATCTCAGCTGTGTACCCTGCGTGTATGATTACTGTACACGGATTGATTTTGGGGGCGTCACAAGTTGGTATCAGAGCCGACTGCCTGTAGGAAGCCACCCCACCACTACCTGGTCGAAGTTGAGTCTAGTCCTTGAAAAACTATTTTGCTAACTTAATATTTGGCTTACGGGCCCACATCGATGTCACTACGTTTGATATCTATGGTATTAGGATCCTTTTCTCCTTACCTATGCTCTGGGAATCTGCTCTCTTATCCTTGCTGGTAAGTTTTACAAACTCTGACATTAGGATCATGTTCTTTTGATTCCATCTGGCGTTTTGGTGCTTCCCCTTTGATTGAGTCGTGTTGCAGGAGTTCTACCCCAGGTCCTGGACCGCGGATCCCATTCTCATTCTGGGCAGGCCGCGCGTCCTCTGGCATTAACTCCTGTGGCCAACAGTTTTCTTGCGGCGTGATTGACATAGTGGAATCTATGTCGCGTCGTGTAATCCTTACCGTGGTCTGCGCGCCGCCTAGTGTGTCCTTTTTCCTTAATTTCTACGACGTTACGCTGCCCGATTTTTGATTGATTCTATGTGTGGATGTGTATTTCTTATATGACTACTCCTATATATCCGCGCCTCCTCTTTGTTGTCGCTTTATCTCTTACTCGTTTCCGGCATCTCGTTAAAATGTTCATCGCTGAAATACGCCTGTTAAATTCTAGCAGGATGGCTGGTCGTGGTGGTCGTGGTGCCAATGATCCACCTCCGCCGCCGGACTACATGGCCGCGATGAGGCAGCAGTTTCAGATGAACCAAGTGTTTATGCAAGGAGTCATAGATCAGCTCCAGAACCAGAATCAGAGCCAGAACCAGCACCAGAACCAACCGCCTGTGGTTACTCTGCGGGATTTCATGCGTCTCAATCCCCCTCTCTTCCACCAGCCCGAACAGCCGCTGGATGCTGATGATTGGCTTCGTGACATCACTCGACAGCTGGAGTTCGCTAATGTGAGCGCTGCTGATTTCGTCAACTTTGCATCCTATTTCCTGCGTGGCCCCGCTGCTCAGTGGTGGGACACTTACAAGGGCTCGCTAGTTGAAGGGACTGTCGTCACCTGGAATGACTTCAAGGCTACCTTCCGTGCTCGTTATGTCCCCCAGGCGATTATGAATCGTATGAAGGCCGAGTTCCGCAACCTCGTTCAGGGCAACAAAACTGTCGAGGCATATCAGAGGGAGTTCCTCCGCCTCTCCCGCTATGCTGCAAGTGACCTCCCCAATGATGCAAGTAGGCAAGAGAAGTTCCGTGATGGACTCAACCCAGATCTCCAGCTTGCACTTGCTTTGCACGTCTTCCCCGACTTCGCCACCATGGTGAATCAGACTATCACCCTTGAGACCGCTCAGCTTAAGTTCGGTGGTTCGCCGAAGCGCCCCCGTGATGCTGGCTCATCTTCGGGCACAGAACAGAAGCAACGCGTTTGGAAATAAGGGAGAACTCCGAAATCATTTCGGAAGGGAGACGGAAGAAGTTTTGAATTGTTCGGAAAGTTATTTAAATATATTTTATTATTTAATTATATGAATTAAATATTAAAATATAATTTAAATAATTAATGGAATGTTATTATTTTTGTTTTTGTTTTTTTCTTTAAGAGAAAGAAGAAAAAAAAAGAGAATAAAAGAAAAAGAAAAAGAAGGGTGTGGGGGCGCCATGGGCTTGTGGCCCATATGTGGCCACTTGGCCACATGGGCACATGCGCCATGGTCATGGCCTTGGCCGGCCACCCCACGGCCATGTGACTAGCACATGTGGTGCTAATTTTTAGTACCACATTGCTAGTCTACGTACCTGCGTGCTGCCTTTTCCCCTATATATAGATGTGGAGGGTGCCCCATTTCAACACAGAAAAATTCCAGAAAAATAAAGATGAATTCTATTGATCTCTCTCTCCCTCTTTCTCCCTCCTATGAGCGGACTCCCCTTGTATGGAGTCTGCACTAGGTTGGAGGCTTCTCCACTATACGCACGCCGTCGTGCTGCTCGGGATCCGAATCCATCCTCTTTCCGCTGCTCGCCTGATTCGGAGCCCGGAGAGACGTCGGGTACACCGTATGTGTGTAATCCCGCGAGGCACTACATTTGTGGTGCTACTTCATCGTCGTGGCCGTATCGCGGCGTCTTCACCGACAACGTTCCGACGGGGACGCAATCCCGTCAGCAGTCTCAAGGACCGGGTGACTACTGGAGTAATCGTGGAGGTGCGCGTCATCGGGGATTGCCGGTACGACTACACCAACCACGTTCACGCGGGAACGTTTCCGGCTTAACGTACTACATACCGGTATGTGACCTATTCCATCCGTTACTTGCATCGCCATATGATACGTCCAAAACGTATCTATAATTTCTTCTTGCTCCATGCATGTTTTGTGTGATATTGCTATGATCTAGATACACTTTCATACTCTTTTGATCATATTTGGACTAACCTATTAACTCAGTGCACCACAGTGCCAGTTCCTGTTTTCTCCTATTTTTCTATTTCATTTTTCCCCCATATAAAAAGTGCTTCAAAAATTCGGGAAAAATCAGATAAAAAAATCAGCGCAGAAGAACCTTCCGGAAGAACCTGAGTGGGGCCAGAGGGCCACCACCAGGGGCCCAGGCGCCCTGGTGGCGCGCCCCAGGGGCTGGCCGCGCCAGGGGGGCGCCTGGACCCCTGGTGCCCCCTGGCTGCCCCCCTTCGCCTATATATTCTCCGTGACGAGAAACCCTCGAGGAGAAAACCCTTTTTCGCGATCTCGCCTCTGTTCCGCCGCCGCCGCGCTTCCGAGATCGGGAGCACCAGCAGATCTCTTCCCGGCACCCTGCCGGAGGGAGTGCCGACCTCCGGGAGTCTCCTCTCCACCATGGATGCTTCCCGAATGTATCGTGAGTAGTTTCCTTTGGACCATGGGTCCGTGATCAGTAGCTATGTGATGTTCTCCTCCCCTCTTTGTTCTTCATGGTTTAGACCTCGTGAGCTGCCCTATATGATCGAGGCACTTTTGTAATCTTTCTGCTGTTGCTATGCTGAGTTTGGTGGGATCTGATGGATTATGAGATTATGTTCAGATTGTGATTGAGTAATATATTTGGTTCTTATCTCTTATATTTTTGTTCTTAAGTAATTCTTGCATGTTCTCCGTTGTTGTTTATTGCTTTGGCCAAGTAGTAGGTAGTAACCCCAAGAGGGAATGTTATGCTCGATTGTGGGTTCATGCCCCCTGATGACACGCTTGAGTGACAGAAACATGAGTCTAGGGGATGTGTTGTTGCCGCAAGGGGAAAACAATGATGCTTGTAACCGCGGTTACAAGGGTTGTTTACTTTACGCAAAGTGATTTTTAATTCAGTTGTCTGTTGCTTTGGGTTTACACTTTGGGTGGGGCTCGCAACTTAATACCAGCGAGATGTTCTGGATAGATATCTCAAGGTGGATGATTAGTAGTAGATGCAGTTGGATTTCGGTCTACTTATTTTGGCGTTCTGCCCATGCTTTTGAGCCTCTTCCTTTCTTTTGTAGCATAGTTAGCATTGCGGTGCGTTCATAATCCTGACAATTGCCCTTCTATAATTTGTTCACCTCGCATAGCAGTTTTATCGTCTTTTGGGAGAGAGACATCACTAGTGAACATCACGTATCCCGGTCCATATCTTCATCGTTGTTTCCACACTCATTTACTTTTCTGCTTTTACTTTCAGTTGCTATCATTATCCCTTGTGTTTGATCCTTTGTGAACAACAAGACCGGAGAGATTGACAACCTCTCTGAACTTCGTTGGGAACAAAGTTATTTGTGTCTGTGTGCAGGTCCGCATCAGTTGCGCCGCTGACACCTACTTATCATCTCCGGAGTCCTACTAGAGACAAACCTTGGTATTTTTACTGAGGGAAATTTGCTGCTGTGCTACATCACACCTTCCACTTGGGGTTTACCAACGAAGGGCGAGAAATCACTATCATCACCTCGCGCATCAAGAAAGATTTCTGGTGGCGTTGCCGGGGACTCCGAGTGCTAAGATAGGGGAGTTTCACACTACCCTTTACCTTTGTTTTTTTAGTCTTGTTAGTTTACCTTTCACTTTTTATCTTTGTGTCTTATATAAAAAATCACAAAAAAAATCTGCCACACTTGCTGCTGCTATGGGTTCCACTGAAAACACCAAGTTGTGTGACTTCACTAGTCACAACAACCAAGACTTTATCTGCACCCCCATTGCACAACCTGCCACTTCAGCTACCTCTTATGAAATTAAACCTGCCTTGCTAAACCTTGTTATGAGAGATCAATTCTCTGGTGTTGGAGATGATGCTGCTTTACACTTGAACAATTTTGTTGAATTATGTGATATGCAAAAGTATAAAGAAGTAGAAGGTGATATTGTTAAGCTCAAGCTCTTTCCTTTCTCTTTAAGGGGAGAAGCTAAAAATCTGGTTTCAATCTTTGCCTAGGAATAGCATAGATTCTTGGGATAAGTGCAAAGATGCTTTTATAGGAAAGTACTACCCAGCTGCTAAAATTATCCAATTAAGGAGTAACATTATGAATTTTAAGCAATTGGATAATGAACACGTTGCCCAAGCTTGGGAATGAATGAAATCTCTTGTTAAGAAATGCCCTACACATGGTTTGACTACCTGGATGGTTATCCAGACTTTTTATGCAGGCTTTAACTTTACCTCGCGGAACCTGTTAGATTTGGCCGCGGGAGGAACCTTTATGTCAACTACACTTGGTGCCGCCACGAAGCTTCTCGATGAGATGATGACCAATTATTCCCAATGGCACACCGAACGCGCTCCAACAGGTAGGAAGGTAAACTCTGTCGAGGAAATCACCTCCCTCAATGAAAAAGTTGACTTAATTATGTCTCTACTTACCAACAACCCTCTATTGATCCTCGTGATGTCCCTTTAAATTCTTTGGTCGCCCAAGAACAAGTAGATGTGAACTTTATTGCTAGAAACAACTTCAACAACAATGCTTATAGGGGTAATTTTGCTAGCAATCCTAGACCGTTTCCATCCAACTATGGGAACAACAACACCTACCCTAGCAACAACTCCTATAATCCTGCTTATACGAAAAGAGACCTACCTAGCTATGAGAAATTGGTAGAAATAGAGAAAGCTACTAAGAACTATATGCACACCCAGTTTGAACAAAACAAAGCCTTCTCTAAGCAAATAGGTGAGCATACTGCCATTCTGCAAAACATTAGTGAACAGCTTGATAGCCTGAACAGTGAGATTTCTAATCTCCAGGCTAGACTTACCGCCACCGAAACCCATGTTTTGAATATGTCCCACACCCAATCTACTTTGATAAATCAAATGGCAGCCAAACCGGAAGTTATCCCTATGGAAGAGGATAGAATTAAGAGCCTTCCTACACACCACACAGTTTCCACTATCCAAATTGTTGAGGACACCCAAACTATTAGCACCCAATGCACTCCTAGTCCCGTTGGACCTATTAATAGTGATGCTAATACCTCAACCGAAGACGAAGAAACTCCTATGAACATAGAGGGTTTCAAACAAGTGAGCCTAGACGACACTACTACCACCTTTGATAGTAGTGATCTTGATTTTGATAGTTGCACCCTCTCAAAAGTTATTAGCTTGCTAAACAAAATGTCTAGAGACCCCCACACTAGCACACTTAATATTTCCTTCACGGAGCATATCACAAATGCTCTCATCAAATCTAGGGAGGAGAAGCTTAGAGTAGAAGCCTCCATACCTAGGAAGCTAGATGATGGTTGGGACCCTATGATGAAAATTAAATTAAATAACTTCTCTTGCTATGCTTTATGTGATGTTGGAGCTAGTACCTCCGTTATGCCCAAAAGAATATATGATATGTTTGAATTGAAGCCCTTTGAGCCTTGTTCTTTTGGTGTTCGTCTTGTTGATTGTTCCGTAAAGAAACCTTTGGGGAAGATCGACGATGTTCTTATCATTGTCAATGACAACTATGTTCCCGTTGATTTTATTGTTATGGATATAGAGTGTGAACCTTTGTGTCCAATTATTTTGCGACGTCCTTTTTTTCGCACTGCTGGTGCGGTTATTGACATGAAAGAGGGGACTATAAAATTCCAATTCCCTCTCAAGAAAGGGATGGAACACTTCCCTAGAAAGAAAATCAAGTTACCTTTTGAGTCCGTTACTCGGGCTAGTTATTCTCTTTCTCTTGATAAAACTTGATTCTTCTTTTGCATCATGCCTAGCTTAAAGGCATAAAAGAAAGCGCTTTTGGGAGGCAGCCCACAACGAATTAGGTTTATTTTTTGATTTTTTTGTGTCTTGATGTTTGTTACTACTGTAGAAACATCATTGTATCTTTATTTTTCATCTTTGTTCCAAGTATAGCCTCTTATAATAAGGGAAGAAAAAGTTGTGACATGCTGTCCAGAAAACAGATTCTGTCCCTTGACAGAAAAATTCGAATAAAATCACCAGATCATATTTTGATCTGAATTTTTTTGACAGCATGCTCTATACAATTGTAAAACTTTCGTATGTTCTGATTTTTTTGATTTGAGTTGCAGAAGTGCCCCGAAAAAATTCTCTACTACCTGCTGTTCTGTTTTTCACAGATTCTGCCACGTTTTGCCTCTCTTCACTTTTGCAAACCTTAAGCTTGCTTTTTCTTTGCAAAACCTTTTTGGCACTCTTGAGAAACTGTAGCTCTTCAAGAATATCTTTATGTCCAGTGGGGAAAAATTATTTTATTAAGGGTACTAACCTCTCTAATCAGCTTATGATGAGTTATGTATGAAGGGAGTTTTCAAGTGTGCGATGGAAGATGATGAAAGAAGATCCAGGAGTGTCAAGCGCTCAAGCTTGGGGATGCCCCCATGCATCCCCAATAAATATTCAAGGAGACTAAAGCGTCTAAGCTTGGGGATTCCCCCGTGCATCCCCTTCTCCATCAACAATCATCAGTTCGTCCTTCGTCTCACTATATTTTTATCACTTCATGCGTTATGTGCTATGCTTGGAGCGTCTCGCTCTTAGGTTTTATTTTTAGTTTTATTTAGTTTTGCTTGCTGGTCATAACAAGTTAGACCCCATCTTAATTTGTGTGGGAGAGAAACACGCTCCACTCCAATCTAGAACACATCATAGGATTTTTCCTACTTATCTTTTTGCTGTTGTGTGTTCTTTATCTTTTCGTAGCTACTGCCATGTTTAGTTTTAGTCTTAGTTTGTCTTTAGCAAGAGCCTTGGATTTTGTTTAGTTTGTTGCTAGAACTCTCTTTATTTTTCATGTTTATCTTGTTAAGAGAATTGGTTGTTGCACTGAGTTGTGTTTTGTCTTGGAAGTAGGTAATTGAGGTTGCTATTTAATTCTAGTAGTAACTTGCAATAGTTTTGAGGTATTGATGTGAGTAATGTCTGAACTTTTGGTGTCAAGAGCTTTAGCCTATTAGTGATAGGTGTCGTATTTTGGGAAATCCGTGTGTATTTTCAAAACCTACAAAAACTAGTTGAGAACTCTAACTACTAGATGGATCACTAATCTTTGGAGGGATCGAATATTAGAGTACACTCACGTACCATGAGTCGAGGATGCGCAAGGATAACCAAACCCCCATACACTCCTCCTCGGGGTACTTGTCTCTTTGTGAATCTCCTTATTAGATTGAGAGTTACCGATAATAAGTGCATGAGTTCTTCGGACTAATGTAAGTATTGAAAGTTGACACTTCCACCTTCCCATATTTTGCTAGCCTCTCCTTTGCCGTGCATTGCCTTCTTCTCACTCCGAGAGTTGGTGTCCACCTTCGCTGGTACATCCAAACCCTTGGCATGATACACTCTGTCATCATAAGCCTCCTTATATCTTTCCTCAAAACAGCCACCATACCTACCTATCAAGGCATTTCCATAGCCTTTCCGAGATATATTGCCATGCAACATCCACCTCTTCATGACTTGATCTTCATGTCATACATGTTCCTGCTACACTGGCAGCGACATACATTGCATACATCATGATAGCTACATCTTCTTTATGATTTTGAGTACCTTGTAAAGTGTGAAAGATCTCCTTTACTTCTTGTAAAATAGAGTGTTGCCCTTAAGTGAGGAAAAGATCCCAAAGTGGACACAATAAAAGATCCCAAAGAGGACAAATGAGAGTTAAATAGAAAGAGCCATTGAGGCCACAAAAAAATACAAAAAATAGAAAAAAGAGAAAAAGAAATAAAAAGAGAGAAAGGGGCAACACTACTATCCTTTTGAGAGATCCACACCAGTACTCCCTTTATATCCTTTTATTCCATAGAGATGATCATTATGCATATAGCTATGTCGGGACCTTCACACTATAGAACTTGGCTTGCATATTCCAAGGATGAGCCTCCTCAAACGAGCTCTAGGTCTTCATGAGCGAGCATGTTAGATGCACCCCCACTAGTTCCATTGGAAAGCTTCCTAGCTCATATGTGCATCCGTTGCATGGCAATCCCTACTCCTCACATCATATCTATCATTTGGCATCTCTTGCCTATGATTGTCCTCATTGATGTGAGCCTTTCTCATTCTTTTTTGTCTTCCTTCTCCTCCTCCGTACTTATCTCTTTGCCATCCTAAGTGTCAACTCTCGTGCTTACGCTCATCCATTGCATGAGTGCTCAAAATATTGAAAAAGGAGTGGATCAAATTGACTTGTACCTGGCTAGTGATCTGGGGACGAGTCAAGATAAGATTCCAGAAAAAGACCAAGTGTGAAACTTTAGTAGATTGAGTTCTCAACAAATAAATATTTTTCTCGTATTCCCTATCCCCCTTATTGCACACAAACACCATTTAGAGACATTCAAGTCACGGACAGCGAGAGCTCTTGCACCTAATGTTCTTTTGTTACTAGTTTCAATGCTAATATAGACTCTTGCATGTTATGACTTGAATTGAGTCTCTAACCTTGATTGCTTTACTTTTCAAAGTTCTTATATAGTTTCTTGCATGTCACCACAGAAATTATGCTGTTATCATTTACCTACTCGAGGACGAGCAGGAATTAAGCTTGGGGATGTTGATACATCCAAAACGTATCTATAATTTCTGCTTGCTCCATGCATGTTTTGTATGATATTGCTATGATCTAGATACACTTTCATACACTTTTGGTCATATTTGGACTAACCTATTAACTCAGTGCACCACAGTGCCAGTTCCTGTTTTCTGCTGTTTTTCTATTTCAGTTTTCCCCCATAAAAAAAGTGCTCCAAAAATTCGGGAAAAATCAGATAAAAAATCAGCGTAGAAGATTCCGGAAGAACCTGAGTGGGGCCAGAGGGCCACCACCAGGGGCCCAGGCGCCCTAGTGGCGCGCCCCAGGGGATGGCCGCGCCAGGGGGGCGCCTGGAACCCTGGTGGCCCCCCTGGCTGCCCCCCTTCGCCTATATATTCTCCGTGACAAGAAACCCTCGAGGAGAGAACCCTTTTTCGCGATCTCGCCTCTGTTCCGCCGCGCCGCGCTTCTGAGATCGGGAGCACCAGCAGACCTCTTCCCGGCACCCTACCAGAAGGAGTGCCTACCTCCGGGAGTCTCCTCTCCACCATGGATGCTTCCCGGATGTATCGTGAGTAGTTTCCTGTGGACCATGGGTCCGTGATCAGTAGCTATGTGATGTTCTCCTCCCCTCTTTATTCTTCATGGTTTAGACCTCGTGAGCTGCCCTACATGATCGAGGCACTTTTTTAATCTTTCTGCTGTTGCTATGTTGAGTTTGATGGGATCTGATGGATTACGAGATTATGTTCAGATTGTGATTGAGTAATATATTTGGTTCTTATCTCTTATATTTTTGTTCTTAAGTAATTCTTGCATGTTCTCCATTGCTGTTTATTGCTTTGGCCAAGTAGTAGGTAGTAACCCCAAGAGGGAACGTTATGCTCGATTGTGGGTTCATGCCCCCTGATGACACGCTTGAGTGACAGAAACATGAGTCTAGGGGATGTGGTGTTGCCACAAGGGGGAAAACAACGGTGCTTGTAACCGCGGTTACAAGGATTGTTTACTTTACGCAAAGTGCTTTTTAATGCAGTTGTCTGTTTCTTTGGGTTTACACTTTGGGTGGGGCTCGCAACTTAATACCAGCGAGATGTTCTGGATAGATATCTCAAGGTGGATGATTAGTAGTAGATGCAGTTGGATTTCGGTCTACTTATTTTGGCGTTCTACCCATGCTTTTGAGCCTCTTCCTTTCTTTTGTAGCATAGTTAGCATTGCGGTGCGTTCATAATCCTGTCAATTGTCCTTCTGTAATTTGTTCTCCTCGCATAGCAGTTTTATCGTCTTTTGGGAGAGAGACATCACTAGTGAACATGACGTATCCCGGTCCATATCTTCATCACTGTTTCCACGCTCATTTACTTTTATGCTTTTACTTTCAGTTGCTATCATTATCCCTTGTGTTTGATCCTTTGTGAACAACAAGACCGGAGAGATTGACAACCTCTCTGAACTTCGTTGGGAACAAAGTTATTTGTGTCTGTGTGCAGGTCCGCGTCAGTTGCGCCGCTGACACCTACTTACCATCTCCGGACTCCTACTGGAGACAAATCTTGGTATCTTTACTGAGGGAAATTTGCTGCTGTGCTACATCACACGTTCCACTTGGGTTTTACCAACGAAGGGCGAGAAATCACTATCATCACCTCGCGCATCACCATAGCATAGGTCTTGGGATTGGGTATCGTAGGTTATGAAAAATTTGTGTTTTCTTCCCCGAACCCCAACAGTACCACCTCGCTTGTGGAGGGAGAGCCACACTTGTTTATAAGGTGAGCTCCACTAGCACTTGTAAGAGCTTGAGAAGAGAAGTGCTAAACTGATGGCTTCGCTCCCTTCGTTGGTTACCCCAAGTGGAAGGTTTGAGATGTAGTGCAGCAACAGTTTTCCCTCGGTGAAGATACCAAGGTTTGTCTCCAGTAGGACTCCAGAGATGATAAGTAGGTGTCAGCGGCGCAACTGACGCGGACCTGCACAAAGACACAGATAACTTTGTTCCCAACGAAGTTCAGAGAGGTTGTCAATCTCTCCGGTCTTGTTGTTCAAAAAGGATAAAACGCAAGGGATAATGATAGCAAGTAAAAGCAGTAAAGTAAATATAGCTTGGAAACAGTAATGAGGATATGGACCGGGATACGTGATGTTCACTAGTGACGTCTCTCTCCCAAAAGACGATAAAACTGCTATGCGAGGTAAACAAATTACAGAAGGGCAATTGACAGGATTATGAACGCACCGCAATGCTAACTATGCTACAAAAGAAAGGAAGAGGCTCAAAAGCACGGGCAGTACGCCAAAATAAGTAGACCGAAATCCATCTGCATCTACTACTAATCATCCACCTTGAGATATCTATCCAGAACATCTCGCTGGTATTAAGTTGCGAGCCCCACCCAAAGTGTAAACCCAAAGCAACAGACAACTGCATTAAAAAGAACTTTGCGTAAAGTAAACAATACTTGTAACCGCGGTTACAAGCACCGTTGTTTTCCCCCTTGTGGCAACAGCACATCCCCTAGACTCATGTTTCTGTCACTCAAGCATGTCATCGGGGGGCATGAACCCACAATCTAGCACAACGTTCCCTCTTGGAGTCACTACCTAATACTTGGGCAAAGCAATAAACAACAACGGAGAACATGCAAGAATTACTTAGGAACAAAAATATAAGAGATAAAAACCAAATATATTACTCTATCACAATATGAACATAATCTCATAATCCATCAGATCCCTCCAAACTCAGCATAGCAACAGCAGAAATATTACAAAGGTGCCTCGATCATGTAGGGCAACTCACGAGGTCTAAACAATGAAGATCAAAGAGGGGAGGAGAACATCACATAGCTACTGATCACGGACCCATGGTCCAAGGAAAACTACTCACGAGACATCCTGGGAGCATCCATGGTGGATAGGAGACTCCCGGAGGTCAATCCTCCCTCCGGCAGGGTGCCGGGAAGAGGTCTTCTGGTGCTCCCGATCTCGGAAGCGCGGCGGCGGCGGAACAGAGGCGAGTTTGCGGAATAGGGTCCCTCCTGTGGAGTTTTCCCGTGACGGAGAATAAATAGGCGAAGGGGGCAGCCAGAGGTGGACCAGGGGCCCCAGGCGCCCCCTGGCACGGCCAGGGGTGGGGCCGCGCCGGGTGGCAGCCTGGGCCCCCCTGGCTTCCCTCTGGCCCCTCCCGGGCTCTTCTCGAAGCTTCCTGTACGCTGATTTTTCCTGTATTTTCCCCGGAATTTTTCTGGCACTTTTTATATGGGGGGAAAACTGAAATAGAAAAACAGCAGAAAACAGGAACTGACACTGGGGTGCACTGAGTTAATAGGTTAGTCCAAATATGATCAAAAGTGTATGAAAGTGTATTTAGATCATAGCAATATCACACAAAACATGCATGGAGCAAGGAGAAATTATAGATACGTTTTGGACGTATCATAAACGCGCGCTCCTCCTCCTCGCTCGCCTCGCCACGCCTCGCCACGTCACGTCATGACGCGCGCGCGCGTCGGGTTTCGGGAATGAGCTGAGCTGAGGACAAAGCTATGCGTACGCTTATATTTTTGCAGCTCAGGAAAAATTAATGAGGCATTAATTGTAATTAACGGACGCGTTAATTATGCTTAATTGGGGCGCCGCTTTCGTGGGCTCTACTCCCACGTCGTCCCGTCCCACTGCGTCTATATAAGCAGTGCAAACCCTACCCTGGCCGCACCGCCACATGGTTCCTCCTCCTCCCTCCAGATCATTGTGCCGCGGCTCAAGCCTTCTCCATCACTTCTTCCGGCGTGCATCGCGAGGAGGGACAGCAGGCCTTCGAAACCCCGTCTCTCGAGATCCTGTACGGGGGAGAGGTGATCAGGTTTTGGGGAGCGCACTCGCGCGACTGTTGACAGCGACGGCGACTACTTCTCCGACGAAGACTTCTTCCCAAACGTCGGCAACCTCTCCATCGACGACATGGGCGACACCAATGCCAACGGCTCCTCACCCACTGCACCGTACGTGATCCGTTCTTATGTGTTTGAGTTCATGTTGCATGTCTTGTTCCTAGTAATTGTTTTAGATATGATCTCTTTGACTACTTTTTTGGTAGATCGCATGGCTAGTTTGATTTGTTTCATTATTTCCATGGATTGTTTGTCTATTTCGTGGATTAAATCATACGCTAAATTTCTAATATTTTCAACAATCCAAAAACCTGATTATAGGCAATTTACCGCATCTGGCTTACTTGCGTCTATGAAGCCGCCTCCTTTCAAAGGAGTGCACTATAAGAGGTGGCGCATGAGAGCAGTGTACTGGCTTCAGTCCATGCAATGCTATGATGCCACCAAGGGCAAGCCCGAGGGCGATCTTACTCCTGCATAGCAGGAGGCCTATGAGAAGATTGATACTCTTTTTAGGGGTGCTCTCCTCGGTATTCTTGATGATTCCATTGTGGATTCATATATGTCATTTGATAACAACAAGGACATGTGGGATGCGCTTGAGGCCAAATTTGGTGCCTCAGATGCTCGCAGTGAGTTGTATGTCATGGAACAATATTATGACTACAAGATGACAGATGAGCGCTTTGTTGTTCAACAAGCGCATGAGATACATTCGCTCGCCAAAGAACTTGAGCACTTCAAGTGTGTGTTGCCGGACAAGTTTGTGGCCGGAGGCATTATTGCCAAACTTCCACATTCATGGAACAACTTTACTACTTCTTTAAAACACAAGAGGCAAGAGTTTTGCGTTGCGAATCTCATTGGGACTCTTGATGTTGAAGAGAAGGCGAGAGCAAAGGATACACGCGCTCGAGTTCCTCAGGGTGGTTCAAGTGCCCATATGGTACGTAAAAAGAACTACCAACCCAAAAAGTTCAACTTCAAGAATAGATCTGGTGGAAAAGGCAAGTTTGATAGAAAGAACAAGCAGTCACAACCTACTAACTTCAAGAAGAATCCTAATAAAAAGAAGGGAGTGTGCCATGTTTGCGGAAGTGCAAAGCATTGGGCCTTTTAGTTGCCCTGATCTCTATGAGGAGCGTGGACCTGAGAATGGCGACAAGACCGCCAATGTTGTCATTGACACTGAGATGAAAGATTCTGGGTACGTCCCTACAATCCTTTCATTATGTCAGTCTCCTGATTGGTTGATTGATACTGGTGCCAATGTTCATGTCTATGCCGATGCCTCTATGTTTTCTTCTTATCAGGTCACAGGGACTTCCCTCGTGCTGATGGGGAACGGGTCATATGCTACTGTTCGTGGGGTCGGTATGGTGGATCTGGAGTTTACTTCGGGGAAGATCGTGCGACTGAAGAACGTTCATCATGTGCCCTCCATCAATAAAAATCTCGTTAGCGGTCCACGCTTGTGTCAAGATGGTTTTAAGTTGGTTTTCGAGTCCAATAAAGTTGTAATTTCCAAGTATGGACAATTCATTGGGAAAGGCTATAAGTGCGGAGGCTTGTTCCGCCTATCTTTGTCAGATATTTGCACCAAAGTTGTTAATCATATTTGTTATGATAATGAGTCGACGCGGTTAGTAAAATGAGTTTAATTCTGAAATTTCCTACTGTCAAGGGTTCCAAGTGCCAAGTATGCGTTCAAGCTAAGCAACCTCGCAAGTCCCATAAGACTGCAGAGGCAAGAGACTTGGCACCACTGGAACTTATACATTCAGACCTCCGTGAGATGAATGGTATGATGACAAAAGGTGGGAAGAAATATTTCATGACGTTGATTGATGACTCTACTAGATATTGTTATGTGTATCTTCTGAAATGTAAAGATGAGGCTTTAACTTACTTCGAAAACTATAAAGCCGAAGCAGAGAACCAACTTCCTCGAAAGATTAAACGGCTTAGGTCCGATCGTGGTGGAGAATACTTTTCCAATGAATTTGATTTGTTTTGTGCGGAACATGGTATAATACATGAGAGGACGCCTCCCTATTCACCTCAGTCAAATGGGGTGGCCGAAAGAAAGAACCGAACTCTAATTGATTTGGTTAACGCCATGTTAGATACTTCAGGTCTCTCCAAGGCATGGTGGGCGGAGGCGCTAATGACTGCATGTCATGTCCTAAACTGAGTTCCCACAAAGGCAAAAACTGCGACCCCATTTGAGGAATGGGAAAGGAAACGGCTGAAACTCTCTGACTTACGTACTTGGGGTTGTTTGGAAAAGGTCAATATACCTATCCCCAAGAAGCGCAAGCTTGGACCAAAAACCGTAGATTGTGTTCTGTTGGGTTATGCTTTTCATATCATTGGCTATAGATTTTTGATAGTAAAATCTGAGGTATCCGACATGCGTGTTGGTACTATTATGGAGTCGAATGATGCGACTTTCTTTGAGGATATATTTCCTATGAAGGATATGCCTACCTCATCAAACCAGGATATTCCTACTTTATCTGGTCAGGATTTAACCGAAATTCCCGAGACCACGATTTCGATAGAACACGTTGAGAATCCTGAGGAGGATGACAATGAAATTCCTGTAAGTAGCAAGAGACAGAGGACTGCAAAGTCCTTTGTTGATGATTTCATTGTGTACCTCTTGGATGACACACCCAGTACTATTTCAGAAGCCTATGCATCTCTTGATGCTGAGTACTGGAAGAAGCTGTTCGTTGCGAGATGGATTCCATCTTGGCTAACGGAACCTGGAAAATTGTTGAACGTCCTTATGGGTGCAAACCTGTAGGATGTAAGTGGTGTTCAAGAAAAAGCTTAGGCCTGATGGTACTATTGAGAAGTACAAAGCAATGATTGTGGCCAAGGGATATACTCAAAAAGAAGGTGAATACTTCTTCGATACTTACTCACCATTGGCCAGATTGACCACTATACGGGTGATACTTTCATTGGCTGCCTCACACGGTCTTCCAATTCATCAAATGGACGTTAAGACGGCTTTCCTCAATGGAGAGTTGGACAAGGAAATTTATATGGAGCAGCCAGATGGTTTTGTAGTACCTGGTCAAGAGGGCAAGGTGTGTTAAGTTATTGAAGTCGTTGTATGGACTTATGCAAGCTCCTAAGTAGTGGCACAAAAAGTTTGAAAGGACTTTAACTGCTGAAGGCTTTGTTGTAAACTAGGCCGACAAGTGTGTGTACTATCGCCATGGTGGGGGCGAGGGATTCATTCTTTGTCTATATGTCGACGACATATTGATTTTTGGGACCAACCTTGATTTAATCAAGGAGGTCAAAAATTTCTTATCTCGTTGTTTTGAGATGAAGGATCTAGGGGTAGTTGATGTTATCTTGAACATCAAGCTACTGAGAGATGATGATGGTGGGATTACTCTGCTTCAGTCTCACTATGTGGAAAAGGTCTTAAGTCGTTTTGGGTATAGCGACTACAAGCCTTCTCCAACTCCATATGATCCTAGCGTGCTACTTTGTAAGAATAAACAGATTGCTAGAGATCAACTGAGATACTCTCAAATTATTGGCTCGCTTATGTACTTGGCGAGTGCCACGAGGCCTGACATCTCGTTTGCTGTTAGCAAACGAAGCCGATTTGTGTCAAATCCGGGAGATGATTATTGGCATGCGCTTGAGAGAGTTATGCGCTATTTGAAAGGCACTGCGAGCTATGGGATTCACTATACCGGATATCCTAGGGTACTAGAGGGTTATAGTGATTCCAACTGGATATCTGCTGCTGATGAGATGAAGGCTACAAGTGCTTATTTGTTTACACTTGGTGGTGGCGCTGTTTCCTGGAAGTCTTACAAGCAGACCATCTTAACGAGGTCAACTATGGAAGCGGAACTCACAACATTAGACACATCCACTGTTGAAGCAGAGTGGCTTCGTGAGCTCTTGATGGACTTACCTGTGGTTGAAAAACCAATACCCGCTATCCTGATAAACTGTGATAATCAAAATGTAATCGTCAAGATAAACAGTTCTAAGGATAATATGAAGTCATCAAGGCATGTGAAGAGGAGACTCAAGTCTGTCAGGAAATTGAAGAACTCAAGAGTTATTACATTGGATTATATCCAAACGTCTAAAAATCTGGCAGATCCCTTCACAAAGGGTCGATCATGTAATGTGATAGATAATGCATCGAGGAAGATGGGTTTGTGACCCACCATTTGAGTTGTCCACAGTGGTAACCTACTCTATGTGATCGGAGATCCTGTGAAGTAGAAGTAGGAGACAAGCTGTTGGTCGGCTGAGAGGAGAGTATCCTTATATTGGTTACCCCACTCCGTTATGATGCAATACTCTCCTAATATGCATGGCAGGTTGATATTTATCTTAATGAGTTTCAAGTGACTTATGTATATAAGTAAAGATGTCGTCCAGCAGAGCATCTTTTAAGGAAAACACCTATATGAGCTTGGCTGTTAAACGTCGCAGTCCGTGAGAGTTGGGTGCTCTCTAATAAACTCATGAAAGGACTTGGAGTATGACGTATAAGCTCGACCCACGGGTAAGCTTTGCGGCAGCCCAGTATCGATCAAGGATTTATGTGAAACTAGATTTACAGAAAGCTTGTAGTTCAAGGCATAGTCCATTATTCAAGTTGTGAACTAGTGTATCATGAATTCTACGTGGAAGTTCAACTTAACAGTCTCCACGAAACATCAGTATATAAACAATGATTTGGAACAAAATGATGAGATGAGCCAATGAGACTTTGTGGGGGTGCTGAATGTTACACCTATTTGCTGAGTGGGCCTTTGGCCCAAAGCACTTTGTAAATTCTGAAATTCTCTTGGCCCATTCATGCATAGCAAGTGGTGGGAAGTTTAGTACCACCTCGCTTGTGGAGGGAGAGCCACACCTGTTTATAAGGTGAGATCCACTAGAATTTGTAAGAGCTTAAGAAGAGAAGTGATACACGCGCGCTCCTCCTCCTCGCTCGCCTCGCCACGCCTCGCCTCGCCTTGCCTCGTCACGACGCGTGCGCGCGTTGGATTTCGGGAATGAGCTGAGCGGAGGACAAAGCTATGCGTACACTTATATTTTTGCAGCTCGGGAAACATTAATGAGGCATTAATTGTAAATAACGGACGCGTTAATTATGCTTAATATTTGCGCCGCTTTCGTGGGCTCTACTCCCACGTCGGCCCGTCAGCTGCATCTATATAAAAAGTGCAAACCCTGCCCTGGCCGCACCACCACATGGTTCCTCCTCCTCGCTCCAGATCATTGCGCCGCCGCTCAAGGCTTCTCCATCCCTTCTTCCGGTGTGCACCGCCAGGAGGGACAGCAGGCCTCCGAAACCCCACCTCTCGAGATCCTGTATGGGAGAGGGGCGATCAGGTTTTTGGGGAGCGCACTCGCGCGACTGCTGACAGCGACGACGACTACTTCTCTGACGAAGACTTCTTCCTAGACGTCAGCAGCCTCTCCATCGACGACATGGGCGACACCAATGCCACCGGCTCCACACCCGCTTCACCGTACGTGATCCGTTCTTATGTGTTTGAGATCATGTTGCATGTCCTGTTCCTAGTAATTGCTTTAGATATGATCTCTTTGTCTACTGTTTTGGTAGATCGCATGGCTAGTTTGATTTGTTTCATTATTGCCGTGGATTGTTTGTCTATTTTGTGGATTAAATTCTACGCTAAATTGCTAATATTTTCAACAGTTCCTGGGGGTGTTGCGATCCTGCAGTTCGTAGATGACATGGTTCTCTGTTTAGAACACGATCCTGATAAAACATTAAAGCTTAAGCTCCTTCTGTATATTTTTGAATTGATGTCTGGCCCCAAGATAAGCCTTCTTAAAAGTAAGGTTATGTGCATTGGTGGGGAAGAGGACACTGTGAGCTAATAGACAAAAAAATTTAACTGCCAAATTGGGCACTTTCCTATGAGGTATCTGGGGGTTCCTGTAGGATTCTCTATGCTTAAATTTTTTTATTGCGATTTTGTTGAATCCAAATTTATTAAATGTTCTGAATCCTGGATTGGGAATGCAGCGTCCTCTGGCGGTAGACTGATTCTCCTTGACTCCTCCCTGTTAAGTATTGTGTACTACTATATGTCTATGTTCCTGCTTCCTAAAACTTTCATCGAGAAGTTAGACAAGCACAAGAGACATTTTTTTCGGCAAGGAGGTGGTGATAAAAAAAGGTACTATCTGGTGAAGTAGTCTCATGTTTGTCGATCAAAACATTAGGGAGGCTTGGGGGTTAAGGACCCTCGTAAACAAAGTATTAGCCTATTGGAAAAATGGTGGTGGAAACTCGATACTCAGGCGGGCCTCTGGTAGGATATTGTTCATGCAAATATTTGAAAAAATCCTCTATTGCTACTGTTACAAGTTCAAAGACTCTCCTGTTTGGAAGGCTATTCCCAAGGTTAAGAGCTACTATATGATGGGTAGAAAAATTGCTTTTCATTATGGTAACCTTACTCGAATTTGGGCTGACCCCATTTTGGAAAATACTCCCCTGCTGGATAAATTTCCTCCGCTTTATATTATTTGTAATTACCCTAATGCTTCTGCTGCTGATTGGCCCCTTATTTCCTTAAAATCCTTCTTTCGGAGAAGATTAAACTCCCCTCTAAATAATAAGTGGGCTGATATGAAATCTACTCTGTATTTTAGATGGTCACACTGTTTCTAGAGAACGAGTTACTTGGGCCTTTGGCTTGAAAGGGATGTTCTCCACCTGATCTATTTATGAATTATTGCAAAAATCTATTTGTCAGATGGATCTAGAAAGAGAAACTTCCTATGAAACTCATTTTTTTTATTTGGCAACTCTTTAAGGATGTTATTCTTACTCGTGATGTTATGAGTAGAAGTGGGCTGGTAATCCGAGGTGTTCCTTCTGTTTATTAAGAGATACTTTTTTTACTTTCCCGTGTGGTCGTGTCGTTTGGCGCACCATTGGTTCAATGTTTGGTACAGATCTCTGGCCGAAAAATCTGTGGGGGTTCTTCTCTTGGTGTTATGGGGTTGTTTGGTTGGGCTTCTAGCCAGCTTTTCACCATCGGCAGCCAGTAGCCCAACCAAACAACTAAAATTTTACCTGAAGCTACGCAGCGGTAGCGGATTCCTTGCACGTAAGACCAGAAGATGGTCTCGAGCAGCTGCAGCGCGTCCAACAGATTTCAACAAATCCCACGCCCTCCCTACCCTTACCACTTCCTCTAAATTACCAAAAAACCACCCCTCCATACAAAGAAACAGAGCACACGTTTTCTCCCTTGACCCACGCTTTCCCCCACCAGCCGGCTCCTCATCCCACGCCATGGCATAGCGCTGGCGGTGCTAGGGTTCTGTCCATCTCCACTCCGGCCACCTTCCACGGCTAGCGCCAGTTCTGGCGAACGTCGGGCGACCTCCAGCCACCCCCTCGCCTATGGATATCCAGCCGCCACCTCTCCATCCTCACGTCCAGCCTCCCCACGACTTCCTCTTCCCCAATGGTGGCCGGTGAAAGCCTCCCCTCCAGCTGGAAGCACCTCGACAAGGAGCGCTCCCCTCGCCTCCAGCCGGTACCACCTTGACAAGGAACAACATCTCCCTCACGGCCTCCTCACAGCAAGGTAGCCCCTGTTCTTGAAATTTTTTGTTCATGTATGGATTTTAGATGGATAGTGGAATTATATATGTGATTATATGGGTAAAAAATACATACACATGATTGATTATGTGTGCAAAAAATTAATGTATATATGTGTACAGTCGGTGATGAATGATATGCATATGCATTTTTGGTGGTGTAAAGTAGGTCATATGCAGTGTGATCTTTAATTTGGTATGAAATAGATGATGGATGTGTGTGTAATCTGTATTTTGGTATGAAATAGATGGACAAAGCAAATTGGGATGCATATCATACTAAAATATTTTGTGAGATATGCAAAGAAGAGACTGAGAAGCACAATAGACAATATGGTTATTTGAGTCCGAAAGGTTATGATAATCTTGGAGAGAAATTTTCCCAACTAACTAAAAGTAAGCGCACAAGGGTGCAATTCAAAAACAAATGGGATAGTTTGAAGAGGAGATATGCTAAATTTATGGAGTTGAAGCATTCTGCAACTGGACTTGGTTGGAATGATAAGATGGGAACAATTGAAGCCGATGATAGTTGCTGGGAGATTCATCTTAAGGTGAGCATGTTCACAAATTATTTATGGTTAAGTTCTTCAATTGTTTATACCATTGTGTTAATTTGTATACTATTTTCAGAATTTTCCAGAGCATGGAAAGTGGCGGTACATCGGGCCTCCCAACTTGAACGAGATGGATGTTATGTTTGATAATGCCCATGTCACTAGAGAAATGGACTCCACTCCAGGAGAGATATCTATTAGCTTAGATGATGATGCCATTGCAGAGGTAAAAGAGAGTGAAGATTTGGGAACTCCTATCAAATCATTCAAGAAAAAAAGAAGTGAAGATTTGGAAGCTCCCGAGAAATCCGTCAAGACAAAAGGAGTGCAAGGTAAAACATTAGGAAAACACAAATATAAGTCTAATGTAGAAGATGAAGAGGACAAGAACCCATTTCTTTGTGCGTATAAGCAAACCTTGGTAACATAAATTCAAGAGTGAGTGGTGAAGGATCAGCTAACCATGTTCCCAAAGTTACTACTCCTACCATGGCAGAAGTACTTCATTTGATGGTGGAGTGTGGGGCCGAGGAAGGGACTCCGTTGTTCCACACCGCCACCAAGATTGTGATGAAGCCAGAGTATCGTGAGCTCTTTTTGTTGATTAAAACCAAGGAGGGAAGGTTTGATTGGCTTATGAGAGAGCACGAAGCAATGTGCAAGTAGCAAGTTGTATCATCATTTCAAACAAAATGTGTATCATCTTTTCGAACATTTGTTGCTATCGTGTAATGAATAATGTTGACTCTATGAGTTGCCATGTATTTGGCTACTGTGCATGTCGTTTTTTTGCATTATATATGTGGTGTTTGCTGCCATTTTTTTGGGCTGCTATACATGTCATTTCTTTCATTATATATGCATTGTTTGCTGTCATTTTTTGGGCTGCTATGCATGCCATTTTTTTGCATGATATATGCATTGTTTGCTGTCATTTATTGGTCTGCCATGCACTTACATGTGCGTTCCTCTATTCTGTAGATGGATTAAATTGTTGAGACAGTTGATGAGGAGGCTGAGAGGACCTTCCTTCTTGAGATGACACACATTTCATTTGAAGTTACTATGATGGGAGAAATAGGTAACAAGTATAGTCAGACTTACTTGAACAAAGCACCGTATCGTATTCCTCAACAATTTGGATATGAATGGGTAATGGAGAACCTTGATAATAGAAATATGTGCTACAAAATGTTTAGGATGTATCCAAATGTTTTTATGTCATTGCATGATCTTCTAGTTGATGATTATGGATTGCAATCAAGTAGATGTATGAAATTGTTGGAATCGTTAGCCATGTTCTTATGGATTGTTGGAGCTCCACAATCTTTCTCCCAATTTGAAAATCGTTTTGCAAGATCAACTGAAACAATTCATCGAAAGTTCAAAGAAGTGTTGGATTGTTTGTGCAAGTTAGCGTCCAACAACATAATACCCACAGATTGTTCTTTCTCAACTCCTCATGAAAGAATTCAAGATGGTTGATTTTGGCGACATGTCGAGGGTGCTATTGGAGCAATAGATGGATCCCACATACCAGTTTCAGTTCCAACTTCGGATGTCATAACCCACACAGGTCGGCATGGATTTACTTCTCAAAATGTGATGGCCATTTGCGACTTTGACATGAGGTTTACTTTCGTTGTTGTTGGATGGCCGGGCTCGGCACATGACACAAGGATTTTAAACCATACTCTCAGCAAGTATGCATATAATTTCCCCGTTCCTCCACATGGTACTACCAAAATATATTCATATTCAAGACAATTTAATTTCAATTTTTATTCTGGTGATGCTAACTTTGTTACAATTTTTAGGCAAATACTATCTTGTTGATTCAGGCTATCCAAACCGAAGTGGATACCTTGCTCCATACAAAGGCCAAACATATCATCTACCGGAGTTTCACAATAGGAAGAGACAACCAACGGGGAAGTATGAGGTATACAATCATGCTCACTCTTCACTTCGCAATGTGGTAGAACGTTCATTTGGTGTTCTCAAGGAAAAGTGGCGCATCTTGAAGAAGGTGCCAAAAATTCAAGCCTACAAGACAAAAGAAGATTATTATTGCTTGCATGTCGCTTATTCAGGACACCAAGTTACGCGATTAAGAGTTCGATAAATGTGATGCGGATGAGGACTACATGCCGCCTGTGGTGGGGCAGACCGTAGCACTACAAGGCGATAATGCCTCATCTTCACTTGACGCGGCAAACATGAACGATGTTCGTGAAAACATTGTTGAATCTTTGTTTGTCGCGAGAGGAGGGTAACTATCACATAGAAGAGCAAGTAACATCTTTTGGTATAGATATGTGACATCAAGATGTGTCTTTTGGTATAGATATGTGACTGGTAATGTATGAAAAATGTAAATCTTTTGGTATATATATGTGTGTGTATGTGTCAAGATAATATATTTGTACTTCCGTTGGTTCGTAATTATCATTTTTAATTACCTCCAACATCTCAAAAATAATGGACACATGTTTAAAACACATAATTATTATTATATCAGTACACAATCATCATCTCAACATCTCAGGGGTATCACAGACATTTTACACAAAAGCCACAGCTGAGACAACAAATTTACCAAACAACAACACTACTCACAGCAGCTTTCACAGCACAGCAGCTTTCCCACAACTCACATCCCGCAACAGCTTTTTCACAGATCACAACCTTCAGCAGCTTATTTACAGGTCACAGCCCAACCAAACACCCTTTATATCTTTCTCCAAGAGGGACCTAGATTATATATTGCTGGCTTGGCAGTAATCTGCTGGACGATCTGGAACTGTCACAACCGTTCGACCTTTGAACTCAAGCTTCCTGGGTCTCCCTTTCAGATTATTTACTCGCCTGTGATGTTCTTAACTTCTTGAGCTGGTCTGCTGAAAGGTGATGACAGGGGTGTGCTAGAGCGGAAGCATTGGTGCTGCGGGACAACACTTCCAGCATGACGAGGATTTGCGCAGCATCACATGACGCCTCTACTTCGCACCTCCTTCCTGCTGGACAAGATCTTGTACTCCCTCCATCCCAAAATAAGTGTCACAAATTTGTCTAGACTAGTAAGCTTGCACGTGCAACGCACGTGAAACCATAAAAAACATTAATCTGATTTAAATTATACGAAGTAAATATATTATACTCAAAGCAAAAAGGATGTTGCATGTTTTATAAAATAAGAGTACACATTATTCTTCGATTAAAAAAAGTTTATACCAATGTAGGGTGGAAGTTTCATGTTTGTACAGGGTGAACCATGTGCAGCATATGATCCAAGACCATCGATATTGTTATCTCTCTGTTGTTGCCGGGTCAGCCGCAACTTTCTTAATTGTTCTTTTTTTGAGTTGGATAGTTGGGCATACCACTGTTGGTTACCAAGTCGGTTGCACTCAGGAATAGCACTACTACAGGGACTAGAGGCAGTATGTATCCCTTCGAGGACATAACAAAAAATCAAGCCATATACCATACTCACAATGTGAGGCAATGCATATTTATTGTACCATTTGTATTTGTGTTGGTAATGTTGCTCAATGGTGTATGATGTACACTTGGCAATGAACTCGCAATGATTGGGACACTTGGAAACTACAATTAAGAGTAGCAAGTGATGCAGCCTTCTTTTGTGGACGTGCTAAACGTCACCTTTGAAGGTACTCGGCCTTTGTATCCGCAAACAGTCTGGCATACCATCCTTGCCCAGTTTTTTGCTTTTGCCCGATATGCTCTTGATTAATACCCGGGTTTGTAAACATATGCGAGAACAACGAAAACTAGAAGGTTTGCAAAATAAAATTTTGTCCTATGGCTTTTCCATTTCTAAGGTCACGTCCTACAGTCAACATGTGCTCTGATACCATCTTGTAACGACCCGATCCCGAATGGGACCAAGTCTCTGTGATCTGTGCCAGTCCCTGGATCAATTTGCTGGCACACACAGTACTCGATGAATAACAGAATAAATCACATGTATTTTATTACATCGGAGAGTTCAAAATAAAGAAAATTTATTACAATAGTATGGCTTAAGGCCATCAAAACTGCGGAAGCAAAAGTAGTAGTAGTGGTCCATCCGACTCCACGGCAAAACGTTGAGTATAGGACAATAACCTATTCGCACCTTAATCACCGTCAGAGTAATCTGCAACAATCGTACAGCCCAAATAGGGTCAGTACTTTGAATGTACGGCAAGTCATACCAAGGAGAAGAAAATGAATTCCTACAATACATGCATTTGGCTGGTGGATCTTCTACGTTTCAATTTGCATAAAGCTAAAATTTTCCTATAGAATGAATGTTTCTAAAAAAATAATCTCAATAAAGCACAAGACAACCCATGGTAATTATGCCCAAAATGATTAATTAAAGATGATGAGATTTCTCAAAATTACCATAGCTAGATGCTCAAATTGTCCAATACCGGGGACTCGGCTAATCGATTAGATTTATACGCTCTGCAGAGGTTTGTGCACTTTTCCCCACAAGACTCGACCACCTCCATTGGTATTCGCCACACTACACTTTGTATGGAAATAGGAAGGTCGAGACATGGTCTTTTAGAAGAGTTTCCCTTACTCTGGCGGTGCCCATCCCACCTACCAACACTACGTTCGTAGCACCACCTAGCAAGAGTCACTACTACTAATTAACCAAGCCAGAGCCCATAATGGCTTGTGGCTGCACACGTAAGCTTCTAGAAAATGACAATATGATAAAATCCCTTTAAGCCTGGGTGGCTTTCCGCAGTGATCCCTGGCCATCTCCAGGTCACTTAGGCATCTCCACTGGTTCCTCCAGGGTGCCTCCAACCATTCCACCCAGGTAGTTCATTGAGTTTAACTTGGTCCTGATTTACTACAAAGTCACTCATCTCATCGTGAATTCACTCCCCAATCCACGTCTACAATAGCATAGCACTACAATTTCCTACACGATGGTGACAAGTTAAACCTACCACAAATTGAACTACTAGGTTTGCGAGAAAGTAAACTTCAACTTATGCATTCTAAGAAAGGGGTACTACATGCAATAAAACATAGGTAAGGTGGAAAATGATCAAAGATAGACTTGCCTGGTTGCTGCTGGTCAAACTCTAAGGACTGGAAATATTCTGCTTCGCACTCGGGGCAATCTAACGCAAACAAACAAGTGCATCCAATCAAAACATAATACAAAATAAAACGAAAACAATGCTTCGACAAACTTGGAAAATAAAGAATAAATAAAGTTTTTTTTTTTGTAAAACAGAACAAAATTTGTATGAAACTTGTTGATGAAAGTCCTAAGTGATATAGATAATTTAGGGTTTTCGATTTGCAAAAAAAAAAAAGTCGGTCAAAACCGAGCTACGGATATAAAATTATAGTCAAACGAAGTTTGAATTTAAATACATTCAAACTCATATTTTTAAACTTCCAAAATTTCTAAAAAAAATACGCTCCACGCGATAGCGGGATGAAAAAATAATAAACGCGGGATTTGGTTTCGTCTAAAACTAATATACGAGTAAAATATTAAAAACTAATATACGAGTAAAATAATATAGCTAGAACAATACTAGGGCTAAAATTCTAATATAGTGAAAGCGCTAAAATAAATAAATAAATAAATAAGTAAAACGTTTTTTTTTCATCTTCTTCTACACATGAAGAAACGTACACGTACTGTACGTGGTCGCCGGCGTCTTCTTCGTGGGGCGGCGGCTCCGGTGGGGATTGGCGGCGAGGGAGGTGTCGGGGAGGGGCGGCTCGGCGTGGGGAAGCGCGGGGTGGTGGCGGCGGTCTCTGGCGTGGCTACGACGTGGCGGGGCGGCGGCGAACTCCGGCGAACTCCGGTGGACGCGCGAGCTCCGGGACGCTGTTGTGGTGCACGAGAAGAGGCAAAATTTTGTCCATAAGATGCGCAATGACGAGGGCAACCGATTTCCAGAGTTTGGGGTGTCAAGACGGCTTACCGGCGACGTGATCGACGCCGAGGCGGAGCTTGACCGGCGAACTTCGGCGAGCAAATACGCGAGCTACGGTGCGGCTTTGGGCAAGATTTTTGGGGGCTTTGGACGAGTGGGAGGAGGGGCACGCAGGTGTGGTTTATATAGGGGGAGGGGGTGTCCAGATTCGTGCTCCCGGCGACGAAAACCGGCAAGTGCGAAAATTCCAGCGAACTCTTTAATGGAGGATTAATGGGGGCTTTAATGGTGTCGGGGCGAAGAAGGAAGGTGCAGGGTATGCGGGGAAGGAAGGAAGGAACGGAGGTAACGCGACATGGCCGGGCGTGGCCGGCGCTGCAGCGCCGTTGCTGCAGCGCTGTGTGCGCTGCGCTGCGTGCTGTGTGTGCTGTGTGCGCACGCATGCACGTACGCATGCCGTACGTGAGAAAGGTGTGGCTGGCTTGGGCGGCTGGGCTGGCCTGTTGGCTGGCCTGGCGCCCAATTTTTTTTGTTTTTTTGTTTTTTTTTACGAAAAAGAAAATACCTCTAAAAAAATACGTAATAAATTTCTAAAATCTTGTAAATATATAAGAAAATATATTGTAAATTTCCTTGTTAAAATAAAATACTATAGAAAATATATTTCAAAAATAAGTTTAGTAAAACTCTAATAAAACCTCAACAAATATATATATATATATATATGTATATATTTTTTTATAAAGTCTAGGATAAAATTCCTAGCTCAATGCAAATTTATAAAAAAAAAATAATAAATTCATTTTGGAAAATTTAATAAATTCCCAAAAGGAATTTTAGGATTTATTAAATTCCCGAAATGCTTTATTAAAATAAAATAAATGCTCCAATATTTTCTTAACCCTTTTTATGATGAAGAAGTCATGTTATCTTCTCTCTTTATTTTTTTATTGGGTTAAAATAAATTGGAAAGAAAATCCAAAAGATCCAATATGCAAATGGAAAAAATGATATGCACAAATGATTCTATTAAAATCCAAATTTTTACAAAAATTGGGATGTTACAAACCTACCCCCGTTAAGATGAATCTCGCCCTCGAGATTCGGGTTGGCCAGCAAAAAAGTGTGGGTGATCCTGCTTGAGTTCTTCTTCTCGCTCCCAAGTGGCTTCTTCCTCAGTGTGGTGACTCCACTGAACCTTGCAGAACTTGATAACCTTGGTACGAGTGACTCTGTCCTTGGTGTCAAGAATTTTAACCGGCTTCTCTTCGTAGGTCAAGTCACTCCCCAGTTGAATTGCTTCCAAGGGTACCGTGTCTCTCAATGGGATATCCTCCATCTCTGCATGACACTTCTTCAGCTGGGATACGTGAAACACATCGTGAACTCCAGATAATGCTTCTGGCAATTCCAACTTGTATGCAACCTCTCCCTTGCGTTCCACTATTTTGTATGGCCCCACAAACCGTGGTGCTAGTGCGGCATCCGAGGCCACATCTCCTGGAGCATAACGGACAGCTTGTTGAACTCCTCCACATATTCTGCCACTGAACGACCTCCTTGGCGTAAGTTGCGGAATTCCCTCTTCTTGAGACTCATAGCTCCAGCTGAAACATGAGCCATGCGGAAGGCCTGCTGGAACTGATCCCAAGTCACATTAGCCATGGGGTATGTGGTGGTATAGTTATCCCACCATGCGGCTGCAGGTCCATCCAGCTGGTGCGAGGCGAACCTCACTTTCTCCCCATCAGTGCATCCAGCGGTTGCCAGCTTCCTTCCCATATTACGAAGCCAATCATCAGCAACAATCGGCTCTGGGCTGCTTGAGAACGATGGTGGGTTCAATCTCAGGAAACGGGTGAGACTATCCACCGGAGGCGGTGGTGGTGGAGGTGGTGGTGCGTTGTTGTTGGTGGTGTTCATGTTCTGCATCAGAAGCTGCATCAACTGGTTTTGGGTCTGAAGCAGCTGCTCTAGGCCGGGGATTCCACTCCCTGATCCACTTCCGGAAGGGTCCCTTCTTGGTGGCATCTGTTGGGTTAGAATAGATGAGATATAGAGGGAGAAAAGGGCCTAAGGGGAAAACACTACCCATATGCAAAAATGATGGCAAGGTTTCAATTCAATTCACTCAAATCAAGTTTCAAACAAGCAACCTAAGATAATCCATGTCACAAAGTCGACATGGTAACAAAAAAAATCGATAGATCGAAACTCTACTCGAGTAGCTAAGGATAATCATCTATGATGGTGGTCTGTAACTAATTCGAGTCGGTTGAAGACTCGCTCATCTCAACGTCCTGTGACCCCTCATGATCCTTATCCTGGCTGACGAAATCTCCATCAGAGTTGTCGTCTTGGATGTTTTCTCCATGGTCAAGCTTCTCTTCGGCTTCTTCTAGCAGGCGCTTCACTTCTTCATGCTTCTTCAGTAGCGTGTCGATTTCATCCTCGTACCCTTCACGAGTTTCCTTGAGTTCCTCCTCCAGCTCCTCTTGACGGATGGCCAGCTTCCTGGAGGTCTTCATGCCACGGTGCATCACCTTCTCCAAGCTGCGGATGTGCTCCTCCAGGTCTTGGATATAGGATGATATAGTTTCGTCCTCAACGGTGCGCACAATCTCTCCATGGTGATCCCGACGTCCACATGCCATGAAGGTGGTTCCCTTGAGATCCTCTTTGTATTCCTCGCGGATGCGTCCAAGGGAGGTGTGTGCTGCGATGCTCTGGCCCAAACTCCAAGTTGGTGCCTCCAAGAAGAAGTCAATAGGCTTGATGTTCTTCCCGAAGGTGCGTCCTGGAATTTGGACGTTGATCCTCCAACATCTATCTTCTGGCGCCGAGGTCTTGAGGGTTCCAGTAAAACTGGGCAGGCCGATGTTCAGGTACTTGGTGATCTTCGTCAGGCGTCGCCCAAAAGGCATGGTCTCATCGGGCTGGGTGAACCGGGTCATGGCAGTCGACATCTATATTTTTAAAAGAGAGAAGTTAGATTTGAATAGACAAGGATACGAGAACAACGAAAACTAGAAGGTTTGCAAAATAAAATTTTGTCCTATGGCTTTTCCATTTCTAAGGTCACGTCCTACAGTCAACATGTGCTCTGATACCATCTTGTAACGACCCGATCCCGAATGGGACCAAGTCTCTGTGATCTGTGCCAGTCCCTGGATCAATTTGCTGGCACACACAGTACTCGATGAATAACAGAATAAATCACATGTATTTTATTACATCGGAGAGTTCAAAATAAAGAAAATTTATTACAATAGTATGGCTTAAGGCCATCAAAACTGCGGAAGCAAAAGTAGTAGTAGTGGTCCATCCGACTCCACGGCAAAACGTTGAGTATAGGACAATAACCTATTCGCACCTTAATCACCGTCAGAGTAATCTGCAACAATCGTACAGCCCAAATAGGGTCAGTACTTTGAATGTACGGCAAGTCATACCAAGGAGAAGAAAATGAATTCCTAGAATACATGCATTTGGCTGGTGGAGCTTCTACGTTTCAATTTTCATAAAGCTAAATTTTTCTTATAGAATGAATGTTTCTAAAAAAATAATCTCAATAAAGCACAAGACAACCCATGGTAATTATGCCCAAAATGATTAATTAAAGATGATGAGATTTCTCAAAATTACCATAGCTAGATGCTCAAATTGTCCAATACCGGGGACTCGGCTAATCGATTAGATTTATACGCTCTGCAGAGGTTTGTGCACTTTTCCCCACAAGACTCGACCACCTCCATTGGTATTCGCCACACTACACTTTGTATGGAAATAGGAAGGTCGAGACATGGTCTTTTAGAAGAGTTTCCCTTACTCTGGCGGTGCCCATCCCACCTACCAACACTACGTTCGTAGCACCACCTAGCAAGAGTCACTACTACTAATTAACCAAGCCAGAGCCCATAATGGCTTGTGGCTGCACACGTAAGCTTCTAGAAAATGACAATATGATAAAATCCCTTTAAGCCTGGGTGGCTTTCCGCAGTGATCCCTGGCCATCTCCAGGTCACTTAGGCATCTCCACTGGTTCCTCCAGGGTGCCTCCAACCATTCCACCCAGGTAGTTCATTGAGTTTAACTTGGTCCTGATTTACTACAAAGTCACTCATCTCATCGTGAATTCACTCCCCAATCCACGTCTACAATAGCATAGCACTACAATTTCCTACACGATGGTGACAAGTTAAACCTACCACAAATTGAACTACTGGGTTTGCGAGAAAGTAAACTTCAACTTATGCATTCTAAGAAAGGGGTACTACATGCAATAAAACATAGGTAAGGTGGAAAATGATCAAAGATAGACTTTCCTGGTTGCTGCTGGTCAAACTCTAAGGACTGGAAATATTCTGCTTCGCACTCGGGGCAATCTAACGCAAACAAACAAGTGCATCCAATCAAAACATAATACAAAATAAAACGAAAACAATGCTTCGACAAACTTGGAAAAGAAAGAATAAATAAAGTTTTTTTTTGTGTAAAACAGAACAAAATTTGTATGAAACTTGTTGATGAAAGTCCTAAGTGATATAGATAATTTAGGGTTTTCGATTTGCAAAAAAAAAAAAAAGTCGGTCAAAACCGAGCTACGGATATAAAATTATAGTCAAACGAAGTTTGAATTTAAATACATTCAAACTCATATTTTTAAACTTCCAAAATTTCTAAAAAAAATACGCTCCACGCGATAGCGGGATGAAAAAATAATAAACGCGGGATTTGGTTTCGTCTAAAACTAATATACGAGTAAAATATTAAAAACTAATATACGAGTAAAATAATATAGCTAGAACAATACTAGGGCTAAAATTCTAATATAGTGAAAGCGCTAAAATAAATAAATAAATAAATAAGTAAAACATTTTTTTTTTCATCTTCTTCTACATATGAAGAAACGTACACGTACTGTACGTGGTCGCCGGCGTCTTCTTCGTGGGGCGGCGTCTCCGGTGGGGATTGGCGGCGAGGGAGGTGTCGGGGAGGGGCGGCTCGGCGTGGGGAAGCGCGGGGTGGTGGCGGCGGTCTCCGGCGTGGCTACGACGTGGCGGGGCAGCGGCGAACTCCGGCGAACTCCGGTGGACGCGCGAGCTCCGGGACGCTGTTGTGGTGCACGAGAAGAGGCAAAATTTTGTCCATAAGATGCGCAACGACGAGGGCAACCGATTTCCAGAGTTTGGGGTGTCAAGACGGCTTACCGGCGACGTGATCGACGCCGAGGCGGAGCTTGACCGGCGAACTTCGGCGAGCAAATACGCGAGCTACGGTGCGGCTTTGGGCAAGATTTTTGGGGGCTTTGGACGAGTGGGAGGAGGGGCACGCAGGGGTGGTTTATATAGGGGGAGGGGGTGTCCAGATTCGTGCTCCCGGCGACGAAAACCGGCAAGTGCGAAAATTCCGGCGAACTCTTTAATGGAGGATTAATGGGGGCTTTAATGGTGTCGGGGCGAAGAAGGAAGGTGCAGGGTATGCGGGGAAGGAAGGAAGGAAGGAACGGAGGTAACGCGACATGGCCGGGCGTGGCCGGCGCTGCAGCGCCGTTGCTGCAGCGCTGTGTGCGCTGCGCTGCGTGCTGTGTGTGCTGGGTGCGCACGCATGAACGTACGCATGCCGTACGTGAGAAAGGTGTGGCTGGCTTGGGCGGCTGGGCTGGCCTGTTGGCTGGCCTGGCGCCCAATTTTGTTTTTTTTTTGTTTTTTTTTTACGAAAAAGAAAATACCTCTAAAAAAATACGTAATAAATTTCTAAAATCTTGTAAATATATAAGAAAATATATTGTAAATTTCCTTGTTAAAATAAAATACTATAGAAAATATATTTCAAAAATAAGTTTAATAAAACTCTAATAAAACCTCAACAAATATATATATATATATGTATATATTTTTTTATAAAGTGTAGGATAAAATTCCTAGCTCAATGCAAATTTATAAAAAAAAAATTAATAAATTCATTTTGGAAAATTTAATAAATTCCCAAAAGGAATTTTAGGATTTATTAAATTCCCGAAATGCTTTATTAAAATAAAATAAATGCTCCAATATTTTCTTAACCCTTTTTATGATGAATTAGTCATGTTATCTTCTCTCTTTATTTTTTTATTGGGTTAAAATAAATTGGAAAGAAAATCCAAAAGATCCAATATGCAAATGGAAAAAATGATATGCACAAATGATTCTATTAACATCCAAATTTTTACAAAAATTGGGATGTTACAATGACACCATGCATACTATTTTTGTACGACGATGAAATCCAGCCATCCATGCATGAAACTAGATTGCAGCAGATCACTTGTGTAGGAATTGTACAAGGATCGAACACAAAAGTATCGTACGCAGAGAAATTTAGCAGAACAAAAGTCAGCGAAAAGAAAAATGATTTACAAATCAAAGGAGATGAATACTGGTTTTGAGAAAAGATGTGTGCAGAAACGGCCAGTAGGTCGTTGCTCAATAACCATGTGTACTTCCATATTGTGCAGACAAAGATAAACATAATTTGATCTGAAACTTATCAGCTAGGCATAAAAAATAGGTCCAACTACGTCCTGAGCTTCTTAAAGAGCAGTAGGCGGGCATAAGAATATGAAGAACCTGTCAACGCTAACCTGAAGAATCTGAAGAATCCGAAGAAGGCACATGATCGTCTATAGAGCTGGAGGTGACAGGCTTTGTGTGGGGAGGGGCGTTCGATGACGGCGATTTAGCGCACGTGTAGGAGGGGAAGCCGGCGTGATGGCGGCCCAAATCGTGGTCGTCTCGCTTCACGACGGTGACCGCGGACAAGGGGAAACCGACGTGGCAGGCGGGAAGGCCGGCGCAGGCTGATGGCCTGGACGGAGCCTCAGTTCCTTACGGTCTGACCTCATCCCGGTGCCTGCGGACGGCATGGAAACCGGCATGGAGGGCGGCAAGGTCGGGGAAGCGTGCATTGGGGGGGGGGCGTCCGTGGGGAAGGCGGACGCGGCCGGCGTGGCCGTGCCGGTAGGTGCCCGTCGCAGGAGAAAACTAGCCGGACGGGGCATCCGTTCATGGAGGATGGCGGCACGGAGGCAGGCAGAACCGGGTGGCGGAAGGGTGACCGCGGGGGTGCAAGGATGGACGGCTGCTGAGGGGAGGTGGATATGGCCGGCGGGGATGTGGCGGGAACAGGGCGGCAGCGGAGCGGCTGATGGTGTGGAAGTGGTAATGGCTTCTCGCCCTTCGTTGGTTACCCCAAGTGGAAGGTGAGATGTAGGATATTAGCAAATTTCTCCTATGTAGAGGATAGGGTTTGTCTCCCGTAGGACTCCGGCAATTATAAGTAGGTGTCAGCGGTTCACCTGACGCGGACCTCCACACGATAAAATTAACTTTTCTCCCAACGAAGTTCAGAGAGGTTGTCAATCTCTCCGGTCTTGGTTTTTACAAAGGGTCAAACACACAAGGGATAAAGATAATGATACTAGAAACTGAAAGTAAATGCGAGAAAGTAAATGAGCATGTAAACAATGATGAGAATATGGACCGGGGTCCCGTGATGTTCACTAGTGATGCCTTTCTCCCAAAAGACGATAAAACTTCTATGCGAGGTAAACAAATTACAGATGGACAATTGACAGGATTATAAACGCACCGCAATGCTAACTATGCTACAAAAGAAAGGAAGAGTCTCATAAGCATGGGCAGTATGCCAAAATAAGTAGACCGAAATCCAACTACATCTACTACTAATCATCCACCTTGAGATATCTATCCAGAACATCTCGCTAGTATTAAGTTGCGAGCCCCACCCAAAGTGTAAACCCAAAGGAACAGACAACTGCATTAAAATAACTTTGCGCAAAGTAAACAATCCTTGCAACCGCGGTTACAAGCACCGTTGTTTTCCCCCTTATGGTCACATCACATCCCCTAGACTCATGTTTCTGTCACTCAAGCGTGTCATCAGGGGGCATGTACCCACAATCGAGCATAACGTTGCCTCTTGGAGTTACTACCTACCACTTGGCCATAACAATAAACAACAACGGAGAACATGCAAGAATTACTTAGGAACAAAAATATAAGAGATCAAAACCAAATATATTACTCTGTCACGATCTGAACATAATCTCATAATCCATCAGATCCCATCAAACTCAGCATAGCAACAACAGAAGAATTACATAAGTGCCTCGATCATGTAGGGAAGCTCACGAGGTCTAAACCATGAAGAACAAAGAGGGGAGGAGAACATCACATAGCTACTAATCACGGACCCATGTTTCAAGGTAGACTACTCACGACACATCCGGGAAGCGTCCATGGTGGAGGAGAATCTCCCAGAGGTCGATCCTCCCTCCGGCAGGGTGCCGGGAAGGGTCCTGACGGTTCTCCCGATCTTGGAAGCGCGATGGCGGCGGAACAGAGGAGAATTTGCGAAATAGGGTTCTTTCTTCAGAAGTTTCCCGTGACGGAGAATAAATAGGCAAAGGGGGGCAGCCATGGGGGCACCGGGGGCCCAGGAGCCCCCCTGGCGCGGACAGGCCCCTGGCTGCGCCAGGTGGCCGCCTGGGTGCCTGGTGGTGGCCCCCTGGCCCTCCTTCGTGCTTCTGGAGTCTTCCGAGACGCTGATTTTCCCGAATTTTTGGAGCACTTTTTATATGGGGGAAAACTGAAATAAGAAACATCAGAAAACAGGAACTAGCATTGGGGTGCACTGAGTTAGTAGGTTAGTCCAAATATGATCAAAAGTGTATGAAATTGTATCTAGATCATAGCAATATCACAGAAAACATGCATGGAGCGAGCAGAAATTATCGATACGTTTGAGACGTATCAACACCCCCTAGCTTAATTCCTGCTCTTCCTCGAGTAGGTAAATGATAATAGGCATAATTTCTGTGGTGACATGCTAGAAACCATATAAGAACTTTGAAAAGTAAAGAAATCAATGTATGCAATTCAATTCAAGTCATAACATGCAAGAGTCTATATTAGCATTGAAACAAGCAACGAAAGAACATTAGGTGCAAGAGCTCTCGCTGTCCGTGACTCGAATCTCTCCAAATGGTGTTTGCGTGCAAGAAGGGGGATAGGGAATACGAGAAGAAAAAGTATTGTTGTGTTGAGAACTAAATCTACTAAAGTTTCACACTTGGTCTTCTTTGGAATCTTATCTTGACTCGTCCCCAGACCACTAGCCAAGTACAAGTCAATTTGATCCACTCCTTTTCGATATTTTGAGCACTCATGCAATGGATGAGCGTAAGCACGAGAGTTGACACTTAGGAAGGAAAAGAGAGAATATGGTGGAGGAGGAAGACAAAAAGGGTAAGAAAGGCTCACATCAATGAGGACAATCATAGGCGAGAATGCCAAATGATAGATATGATGTGAGGAGTAGGGATTGCAATGCAACGGATGCACATATGAGCTGAAAATCTCTCCAATGGACTAGTGGGGGTGCATCTAACTTGCTCGCTCATGAAGACCTAGAGCTCTTTTGAGGAGGCTCATCTTTGGAATATGCAAGCCAAGTTCTATAGTGTGAAGGTCCCCACATAGCTATATGCATGATCATCTCTATGGAGTACAAGGATAAGAGGGAGTACTAGTGTGGATCCTTCAAAAGGATAGTAGTGTTGCCCCTTTCTCTCTTTTTATTTTCTTTTTCTCTTTTATTTTTTTTATTTTTTTTGGTGGCCTCAATGGCTCTTTCTATTCTACTCTCATTTTTCCCCTTTGGGATCTTTTATTTTGTCCACTTTGGGATCTTTTCCTCACTTAAGGGCAACACTCTAATTTACAAGAGGGTATAGAAGATCTTTCACACGTTACAAGGTACTCAAATCATAAAGAAGATGTAGCTATCATGATGTATGCAATGTATGCCGCTGCCAGTGTAGCAGGAACATGTATGACATGAAGATCAAGTCATGAAGATGTGGAAGTTGCCTGGCAATATATCTCGGAAAGGCTATGTAAATGCCTTGATAGGTAGGCATGGTGGCTGTTTTGAGGAAAGATATAAGGGGTTTATGATGACAGAGCGTATCATGCCAAGGGTTTGGATGTACCGGCGAAGGTGGACACCAACTCTCAGAGTGAGAAGGAGGCAATGCACGGCACAGGAAAAGCTAGAAAATATGAGGAGGTGGAAGTGTGAACTTTCAATACTTACATTAGTCCGAAAAACTCATGCACTTATTATTGGTAACTCTCAATCTAATGAGGAGGTTCACAAAGAGACAAGTACCCCGAGGAGTAGTGTATGGGGGTTTGGTTATCCTTGTGCATCCTCGACTCATGGTACGTGAGTGCACTCTAATATTTGACCCATCAGAAGAGTAGTGATCCATCTAGTAGCTAGAGTTCTCAACTAGTTTTTGTAGGTTTTTGAAAATAAACACGGATTGCCAAAAATACGACACCTATCACTAATAGGCTAGAGCTCTTGACACCAAAATTTCAAACATTACTCACATCAATACCTCAAAACTATTGCAAGTTACTACTAAAATTAAATACCAACCTCAATTACCTACTTTCAAGACAAGACATAACTCAGTGCAACCACCAACTATCTTAACAAGATAAACATGGAAACTAAAGAGAGTTACAGCAATAAACTAAACAAAAGCCAAGGCTCTTGCTAAAGACAAACTAAGACTAAAACTAAACATGGCAGTAGCTACGAAAAGATACAGAACACATAACAGCAAAAAGATAGGCATGAAGAATCCTATGATGTGTTCTAGATTTTTAAAGTGGAGCGTGTTTCTCTCCCAAACAAAGTAAGACGGGGTCTAAATTGTTATGAACAGCAAGGAAAGCTAAAGAAAACTAAAAAATAAAACCTAAGAGCGAGACGCTCCAAGCATAGCACATAACGCATGAAGTGATAAAAATATAGTGAGACGAAGGACGAACTGATGATTGTTGATGGAGAAGGGGATGCACGGGGGCATCCCCAAGCTTAGATGCTTTAGTCTCCTTGAATATTTATTGGGGATGCATGGGGGCATCCCCAAGCTTGAGCGCTTGACACTCCCGAATCTTTTCTTTCATCATCTTCCATCGCACACTTGAAAACTCCCTTCATACATAACTCATCATAAGCTGATTAGAGAGGTTAGTACCCTTAATAAATAATTTTTACCTACTGGATATAAAGATATTCTTGAAGAGCTACTGCTTATCAAGATTCCCAAAAGGTTTTGGCAAAGAAAAATCAAGCTTAAGGTTTGCAAAAGTTAGGAGAGACACAACGTGTCAGAATCTGTGAAAAACAGAACAACAGGTAGTAAATAATTTTTTAGGAGTACTTCTTCAATTCAAATAAAAAAACTCAGAACATACGAAAGTTTCGTGATTGTATAGAGCACACTGTGTAAAAAATTCAGCTCAAAAAATATGAACTGGTGATTTAATCTGATTTTTTCCGTCACAAGGACAAAATCTGTTTTCTGGACAGCATGTCACAACTTTCGCTTCCCTTGTCATATGAGGCTATAACTTGGCACAAAGCTTGAAAATAAAGATACAATGATGTTGCTACAGTAGTAACAATCATCAAGACCACTAAAAACAGAAGTAAAAACATCTTGGGTTGCCTCCCAACAAGCGTGTCCTTTTACGCCTTTATGGTAGGCATAGAGATTATAAAAGATGCTCACATATTAATAAGAATTTGGAGAAAAATAGAGCATCAAGAAGCAAATATGAGACACATTTAAGCCTAAACCATTTAATATGCATAGGCATCTTATAATAAAATAAATCAAAGAAGAAAAAAGAAACTAGCATAGGAAGGTGGAACAAGAACATCCTCAAAACTTTCAACACAAAGTGAGGAGTTTTAGTAATATGGAAGTTTCTACAAACAAACTTCCCTCTCTCAAAATAATTTTCAGTAGTATCATAAACAACATCAAGAATATAACTATCACATAAATCATGTTGTTCATGAACTACAAGCACACGTGCATAGTTTTAAACACGGTCTTTAGGATTATAAGGTAAATGCAACCCATCACATTGAGCCTTGATAAGAGCACAATTCTCCGGAATATGAGTTTGAGATTTCAAAAGGATAATATGACAATCAAGTGTGGGTGAAATATAAAAAAATTCATGCTTAACATGAGGAACTATAGCAAGTTCATCTCTGTAAGCATCATCCATAGTGGCATCACGACCATAAGCATAGAAGGCATCAACTTCATCAAAAAGGGATATTTCAAAAGAATCCATGGGAACATAACACTCATATAAGGTAAGAGTTAAAGAGTTACTCTCATTATAATGTAGACGTGGATGGCTCCATTCTTCCTCCTCTTGTTCGTCACTCTCCTCCTCTTTTTCATCCAAGGAGCTTTCAGGTTCAGCAATTTCTTCTTCCATAGAGTCCTGCAAATCATTAATCTCTTCCTTTGGGGGAGATATTCTCTCAAGATGATCAGTAATATAATAATTTTCATCGTAATTTTCCAAACAATAGTTAAGTATAGCAAGAATCTCAGATTTGTAAGGGGCATCATCAATATTTTAAGAAGAGAAGTAATTTCATAGGCACCCTTATAAGCAACAAATTCTTCTATTTCCTGTGCATCATAAAAATCATAGTTTCTCTTAACATAAGAAGCTAAGGTTTCGTCATCATTGTACTCACATTGGAAATCAAGGTGTTTATGCCCCATAAAGCAACAAGATTCATCCTTGCAGAAAGATATATTATATATTGAGCACAAGTTTTTAGCATACTCATACAACCGGTGTATTTGTTTCCATTAGTGTATCCCCTTTTAAGACAAGCGGTGTTCCTTGTACCACTTTTGTTGATCCTCGGTGAATCATCCATGCCAATAAGATCTGGTTTCAAAGAAGTCAGACATTGATTGGCAAGTAAGGAACTAGACATACTATTTTTGGGTTTTTTGGTATAAGACACAAAGATAAAAACTGAAAGGTAAACTAACAAGACTAAAAAGTGAAGGTAAAAGGTAGTGGGAAACTCCCCTATCTTATCACTCGGAGTCCAAGGCAACGGCGCCAGAAATTTGATTGATGGCGTGGAAGTGGTAATGGATTCTCGCCCTTCGTTGGTTACCCCAAGTGGAAGGTGAGATGTAGGATAGCAGCAAATTTCCCCTATGTAGAGGATAGAGTTTGTCTCTCGTAGGACTCCGGCAATGATAAGTAGGTGTCAGCGGCGCACCTGACGCGGACCTGCATAGGATACAATTAACTTTGCTCCCAACGAAGTTCATAGAGGTTGTCAATCTCTCCGGTCTTGTTGTTTACAAAGAGTCAAACACCCAAGGTATAATGATAATGATAATAGCAACTGAAAGTAAACGCGAGAAAGTAAATGAGCTTGTAAACAATGATGATAATATGGACCGGGGTCACGTGATGTTTACTAGTGATGTCTCTCTGCCAAAAGACGATAAAACTGCTATGCGATGTAAACAAATTACAGATGGTCAATTGACAGGATTATAAACGCACCGCAATGCTAACTATGCTACAAAAGAAAGGAAGAGGCTCATAAGCATGGGCAGTACGCCAAAATAAGTAGACCGAAATCCAACTGCATCTACTACTAATCATCCACCTTGAGATATCTATCCAGAACATCTCGCTGGTATTAAGTTGCGAGCCCCACCCAAAGTGTAAACCCATAGCAACAAACAACTGCATTAAAATAACTTTGCGTAAAGTAAACAATCCTTGCAACCGCAGTTACAAGCACCGTTGTTTTCCCCCTTGTGGTCACAGCACACCCCCTAGACTCATGTTTCTGTCTCTCAAGCGTGTCATCAGGGGGCATGTACCCACAATCGAGCATAACGTTCCCTCTTGGAGTTACTACCTACCACTTGGACAAAGCAATAAACAACAACGAAGAACATGCAAGAATTACTTATGAACAAAAATATAAGAGATCAAAACCAAATATATTACTCTATCACGATCTGAACATAATCTCATAATCCATCTGATCCCATCAAATTTAGCATAGCAACAACAGAAGAATTACATGAGTGCCTCGATCATGTAGGGCAGCTCACGAGGTCTAAACCATGAAGAACAAAGAGGGGAGGAGAACATCACCTAGCTATTGATCACGGACTCATGGTCCAAGGTAGACTACTCACGGCACATCCGGGAAGCGTCCATGGTGGAGGAGAAGCTCCCGGAGGTAGATCCTCCCTCTGGCAGGGGGCTGGGAATGGTCCTGACGGTGCTCCCGATCTTGGAAGCGCGGCGGTGGCGGAACAGAGGAGAATTTGCAAAATAGGTTTCTATCTTCGGAATTTTTCCGTGATGGAGAATAAATAGGCGAAGGGGGCCGCCAGGGGGGCCACCAGGGGACTAGGCGCCTTGCCGCGCCAGGTGGCCGCCTGGGTGCCTGGTGGTGGCCCCCTGGCCCTCCTTCGGCTTCTGGAGTCTTCCGACATGCTGATTTTTTATCTGATTTTTCCTAGATTGTTGGAGCACTTTTTATATGGGGGAAAACTGAAATAAAAAAACAGCAGAAAACATGAACTGGCACTGGGGTGCACTGAGTTAGTAGGTTAGTCCAAATATGATCAAAAGTGTATGAAAGTGTATCTAGATCATAGCAATATACACAAAAGATGCAAGGAGCGAGAAGAAATTATCAATACTTTTGAGACGTATCAGCGGCGGGTACACGACGACGGGGAGTGGCGGGGATGGGGCGGCGGCGAGGTCAGGGGAAAATCTTGGGGCGGGGACGAGGCGGCGGGGTCACGACGGGGTCAATGTGTCTATTGAGTTCGCTCGAGTGGGAGGAAACCGAACCGCGAAGCGCACCGTTTTTTTGCGGTATAGAAGTGCTTTGGCGTGTTGTGCGTTACAACATGGAATGAATTTGGTTCGTTAGATGAATAGCATTGGACGTACGAGATCAATTGTTCCAGCCTCTCTGGTGCTTTTTATATTAGTAGTAGATATGGATGTATCTATATGTACAACTAAGTATACATACATCCATATTTAGACAAATCTACGACCATGGTTTATAAGGTAAAGCAACCTAAAGCGAGCACCACCCGCTCAAACGCTCAAGCAAGGCCTAAGCGACTAAAGAGGGCATATTTCTAAGCCGCTGCCAAGGCGCCTTATTTCTTCTTAAGCGGCGTGTAAGCTTCTGAAGCGGGACACTTTATAAACCTTCTATGACACTTATTTTAGGACGGAGAAAGTATTTGCGTTATTCAGTGATGGAAAAGGGTTTATGCCCGGTTCAAAAAAAAATCGACCAACAAGTACCAACGATCCCCAAATCATACTTACCAATCAGTAGCTCAGTAGTGGTGTATGTGGCTGTGGCCATGGCCATGGCCATGAGAAGAGGAAGAGCATCCTCCACTGGTCCCCTCACCGTCGTCCCTTGTCGGAATCCTCATCGTCGCTGCAGTCCTCATCGAAGGGCACCTCCTTGTGGAAGATGAAGAACTTTTTGGAGCTCCTGCGGCCGAGGGACTCATTGTCGACGATCCCCTCCCTCCATGAAACCTTCTTCTTCGCCCACCGCTTCAGCCGCAGAACCTGTCGTGGGAAAGTCACGGCAGATGTCCGAAGAGTCGAACTTGACATGGGACCTTTGCTGCGCGATGGATATGAGGAGAGAGTCAACATGGACAAGAGACACGGCGATTTACCAAGGTTTTAGCCCCTCTTTGTCTCGAGGTAAAAGACTACTCCTGCTTCTTATTATAATGGGTGTCGACTCTCCTGAATAGAAGAGTCGATGGATCGATTACAAGATAGCCGGATCGTAACCTTAGTCTTGAGGAGATCTAGTTCACACCGAAAAGTGTCTAGTCCTATTTCGGATTATGATTGTTCTGACCCTGGATCCCATGGGCCTCGGCTTATAAAGGCGCCGGATCCTGGGATTCCGCGAGTCCGACTCCGACACGAGGTGGAGTCTTATTCTACTTTACAAATATACTATATGCTATACAAGGTAAGTCGAATTCCTTCTACGGCTTCGATCTTCCCGCTTGGCACAGCCGGCTTCGAGGCCGGGTCTTCTTCTGTGGGCTTTCCATATGTGAGTCGGCCCACGGATCCTAATGTCGGGTTATGGGCTTGATCCCTCCCCCCGACATTAGCCCCCAGGATTGGTGTGATGCTTTAGTCTTTACAGCAATCTTCTTGTCTTCATCTTGGCTGCCGTATCTTCAATTGGATAGACCGACTCTCATATCCTCTTTTGAGATTTGTAAGGAGTCGGTATCCATCCTTTTTGCTTTTTCGTTTCATCTTCTGGTCAAAATTTCTTTTGACTTTTTAGTCAAAGATCCGCTTCATTACCTTTATGATCTCACTGCCCGAAATGCCACTGTTGAAGGCATTGATATCATGGTGGGAATCGAGGAGTCTTTCCATAAATGTCACCCACCATGGGTAGTATACCCACATATTCATGGCATTGATTGACCCTCTTTCGTGGCTATATAAACAGCCACCAGGTAGTTTTTCCTTCTGAGCGTTCATATCTTATTTTCCCTTTCTTTTTCTTCATTTTCAACTCTCCGCCATGGCCCCCAAGCTAAGCACTCGTGTTCCTTCGGCGACCGATGAACCTGGTTCCAGTGCCGGCCCTCGTGGTGGTCGAGGCCGTGGACGGGGCCGTGGTCGTGGTAGGAGCAGAGGAAGAGGTGCGCATTCTACTTCTCCTTCTGAATCTTCTCCATCTTCTCCTGAGAGGAGTGAGTTCTTGGTGAAGGTCCCCACAATCCGTCGTTGGGTCAAGCTTCCTGAATCTTTTTCTCAGCTCGTCATGGATTCTAAACCTCCAGGTCTATGGCTTCGTTCTGAGGGGTGCCCACATGGTCCCATCTGGGTAGCCACCAGTTTCTCTGGTCAAGACTACATGTTCTTGGAGAAAGGTTGGAAAACTTTCCTTCGATCGAGGAACATCCAGAAAGGTGATGAGACCCTATGGGCTAGGAATTTCGACCCGGATGGTGATCGAGCCGGCTGCTGTATGGAGAGCCCCAGTAGGAGTGATGAAGAATTTTATAATAATGAAGAAGAGGCCCGAGTCACTTCATATGATGATGAAGACGACTCCTAAAGACGACTCTGAAGCTATAGCTTTTCTCTTAGTGGTATTTTGCCGAGTCTGGCCTGTACTCTTCTATAATGTAAGGCTTCCTCTTTTGATGTAAGACTCGGTCATTTGATGAATGAAACTTTTAATTTCCTATCCAATTTTTAAGTTGATTTGATACCAGACCTATCTTGTATTTGTAGCCCCCTGAGTCGATTAAAAGTACTTGCCTCTTTGTGTCGACTCATAGGTTAGATTGACTTGTATCCACCACGACTTGGTGTGGTTACCTTGTGTGCCAGACCAAATCATTCAATTTTTTTTAAAATGATGCTCCCTAAGAGTCGGCACAGATATCATTGTATTGTGTCGAGTCTTGAGGGAGAAATTTTGAAGTTGTACTTATCAAGAGTCGTTGTATGCATCTTTGTGTTGTACCGAGTCTTTGTTTGAGAAGAAACTTTGAAGTGTAGTCCCCATGAGTCGGTATATGCATCATGGTGCTTGTGCCGAGTCACATAGGTCTACTTTTATCTGAAAGAAAAAATTATTAAGGTTAATTGAGCATGATGTTTATATGAAAAAAATGAAATGCAAAGGCTAGTAGAAGTCAACTTAGACCTCATCTTCTCGCGTTGAGAGAGATTATTGGTTCAGGAGACGAAACTTCTCTGTATAACCGGCTTATATGAATAATGTTCCTGGCTCTTAGGACTAAATTCGATAGGCGTTTTATGTAAGCCCCCATTGATTAGACCAACCGGATGCATGTTAAAAATATGAGTTTAAGCTATACATGCCAAACGGCGTGGGTGGCCAAATCATGTTAATGCCGGCTTCTCTGTCAAGAGCCGATGAGTATCATCGAGTCCTCGATTCACCTGACTAAGCAATAAACATGTGAAGTGTTACATATATATGCCGACTTATCTGTCAAGAGCCGAGGAGTATCATCGAGTCCCGGATTCACCTGACTAAGCAATATACATGCTCAGAGCCGGTAGAGGGTTGATCAAGCCCCCAGGTCTATGAGAAAAGGTGTAAAAATATGTAATTGATGCAATATGATGCGATATGTATGATACAATGTTTTTGAGAAGAATTATGTAACATGAAAAATGTATGCAATATGAAATTTAACTTCATGCATAAGTGTGGCGAAAGCCGGTGCGACGAAAGTCGACTTTAGGTGTGGCGAAAGCCTAGTGCGATGAAGATTGACTTTATGAATATGGTGATAGCCTGGTGCGATGAAGATTGACTTTATTTGTGGCGAGAGCCTATTTGCGACGAAAGTCGACTTTAAATATGGCGATAGCCTAGTGAGATGAAAATCGACTTGTTATTTTAACTGTGGCGAAAGCGCAATGCGATGTAAATCTACTTTGTTTATTATGCGGGGAGAGCCGATGCGACGAAAGTCGACTCATATATATGTATGGAGAAAGCCGGTGCGACGAATGTCGACTTATATATATGTACAATAGCATTCCTACTCTACTCAAGTGTAATATGGACGGAGTTGTGCAATGTTCCACGGCCTGGGAGTCTCCTCCATCGAGGTGCGTGACTTTTTCTTCTCGCATATATCAACCAGGTAGCAGGATCCATTGTACAGGTTCTTGCTGACCACAAACGGTCCTTCCCATGCAGAGGATAGCTTGTGCATTCCGTTTTTTTTGTATGAGGCGGAGCACCAAGTCACCTTCCTGGAAAGTTCGACTACTGATGCGACGGCTATGATATCCTCGTAGATCTTGTTGGTAGATAGCCGACTGAGCCTCTGCTAGTTCTCGTTTTTCATCGAGAACGTCCAAGGCGTCCTGCATAAGCCGTGACTCGTGATGATTCGTGACGAATTTCACTTGGGAGAACGGCTTCTGCTCCATAAACTAGGAAGAAAGGTGTGTAGCCTTTCGACCTATTAGGAGTCGTCCTGATGCTCCACAATACTGAGGGCAATTCTTCCTTCCAGCAACCCGGCGTCCTTTCTAAAGGAACAAAGAGTCGGGGTTTGATGCCTCGGAGCAACTCATGGTTGGCCCTCTCAGCTTGTCCATTGGTCTGTGGATGAGACACTGACGCAAGGTCGAGTCAGATGTGCTCGTATTGACAGAATCGTTGCATAACCCCCTCCGATAGGTTAGACCCATTATCAGTGATGATGATGTGGGGGTAGCCGAATCTGTATATTATCCTTGTCAAGAATTTTAGTGTCGTTGCTGCATCGCATTTGCTAACCGCCTCTGCCTCGACCCACTTGGTGAACTTGTCAACTGCCACTAGCAAGTGCTTATTCTTGTTGGCTTACCTTTTGAAAGGTCCCACCATATTAGGCCCCCACACCGCAAAGGGCCAGGTGATGGGGATCATACTGAGTTTTTGAGATGGCATGTGTGCTTGCTTTGCGTAGCGTTGGCATCCATCACACTGCTTGACTATATCCTCTGCATCCGCATGTGCTGTGAGCCAGTAGAATCCGTGTCTATAGGCATTAGCCGCCAACGAACGAGAGCCGGCATGATGCCCGCAGTCTCCAGAGTGTATCTCATTGAGGATTTCTCTGCCTTCTTCTGGCGACACACATCTCTGGAAAACGTGTGCAGGGCTCCGCCGATGTAGCTCACCGTTGATGAGCACAAAGGATTTTCTCCTCCTGACAATTGGTCTGGCCTCTACCTCATCATCAGGTAGGATTCCCCGGGTCTTGAAGTCCAAATATGGCACAACCCATGAGGGGGTAGCATGTATTGTGGCCACCAGAGCCGGTTCTGGATCCGGCTCTGCTATGTCTTGCTCCATTGGTATTTCCACGGACGGCTTTGTCAGGACGTCAAGGAACACATTCGGTGGAACTGGCTTCCATTGAGAGCCGATCTGGGATAAAGCGTCTGCAGCTTCATTTAACTTGTGGTCCATGTAATCCAGTTGGTACCCAACAAAGAAATCGGCTTGTCTTTCCACCTCTCCGATAAGCTGCCATGGTGGCGTCTATGGAGTTCCATTTGCCTGACACTTGTTCGGAAACAAGGTCGGAATCGCCATAGCATTGTATCCGACTTATGTTCATCTCACGAGCCAGCTGCAGCTTATGGAGTAGGTCCTCATATTCTTCTGCGTTGTTGGTGCAAGTGAACTATAGTTGCAAGACATAGAAAAATTTCTCTCCTTTGGGAGAAGTGAGGACTACGCCGACTCCCGACCCTTGGATCTGCCGACTCTCATCGAAGTGCATCGTCCAGTATTTGGTGATCGGCTTCTCTAGGGGCGCTTGGATTTCCGTCCAATTATTGATGAAGTCGACTAGCGCTTGAGACTTGATGGCGGTGCGTGGTTAGTACTTGATGTGATAATCCCCCAACTCTATTGCCCACTTTGCAATCCTTCCCGCAACTTCACGGTTTTGGATGATGTTTGCAAGTGGCACTGAGATGACTACAGTTATGGGGTGTTCCTGGAAGTAACGTTTAAGCTTCCGACTCGCCATGAACACACCAAGGACCAGTTTCTGCTAGTGAAGGTAGCGTTGGTTTGATGAAGTTAGGACCTCGCTAACATAGTAGACTGGACTTTGCAAAGGGTGATCTTTACCGGCTTCCATACGTTCAACCACAACTACAACACTGACTGCTCGGTTGTTGGATGAAATATAGAGCAACATCGGTTCTTTTGGCTTAGGAGCCGCCAAGATTGGAGCCTGGGACAACTGCTTTTTTAGTTCTTCCAGGGCTTGATCGGCTTTGTCATCCCAGACGATTTTCTCCGAATTTCGTAAGAGTCGGTACGGGGGGATTGCCTTTTCTCCAAGTCGATTGATAAACCGACTCAGGGCAGCTACGCATCTTGTGAGTCATTGGACTCCCTTCACGGAGGTCGGCTTCTGGAGGGCCATGATAGCATTGATCTTCTCCGGGTTTGCCTCAATGCCTCTCTCTGATACTATGTTCTCGAGGAGCTTCCCTGTAGGGACCCCAAAGGTGCACTTGGTCGGGTTTAACTTCATCTCGTACTTGCGCAGATTCTTGAAGGTCTCCTGGAGGTCACTAATGAGTGAGTCGGCGACCTGAGACTTGATGACTATGTCATCCACGTAAGCATGCACATTGCACCCAATTTTCTCCTTGAGGAAGTTCTGCACCATTCGCTGGTATACAGCCCCTGCATTCTTCAAGTCGAAAGGCATAGAAGTGTAGCAGCATATCCCAAAGGGGGTAATAAAAGCTGTTTTCCCCCGGTCTTCTAGAGCCATCTTGATCTGATGATAGCCAGAGTAGGCGTCGAGGAAACACATGAGCTCGCACCCTGCAATAGAGTCGATGATTTGATCAATGCGAAGTAATGCGAAGGGATCCTTTGTGCAGGCCTTGTTTAAGTCGGTGTAATCAATGCACATACGCCAAGTCCCGTGGTAACGACCCGATTGACATAGAATCGGAGTCTCTGTGCTCATGTTCTAGTCCCTGGATCGAACTCGCTAGCACACACAATGTAGATGAATATCAAAGTACAAGTGCATCATTATTACATCGTATGATCCAGAATTCAATAAAAATAAACAACTTACATAGCTCAAGGCTAACTTATTCAATATAACCATAGTGGAAGTAGTAGAAAACAGTAATGATTCCCATCAATATCCACAAGAGATATGCCGAGTGTTGTCACAACCCTAGTCTGGTATGTGATTTTTATTTATAGAATTAAGAAATCATGTTTAAATTTCCTTTTTAATAATTGAGGATTTGGAAAAGCCTCAAAATGAATTTAAATAAATGGCCACACAAAAATCTTTTTCCAAAAATCTTCTGAAGTTTTTGAAAAGTCCTATAAATGGGCATGATCACATCTCATGTTTTGTGGGTCCCACTTCATGCTCCAAGATTTTTAAAAAATTCAGAGAAGGGCTTGGAAATTAAATCATATTCATATTTTAATTTAAATTCAAATGTTTTGAATATCAAAAATCTTCAAAACTTGCGGGTGGATAGTACTTTGTCACCTATGTCCAAGATAAATAATTGAGGATTTTAGAAAATTCCTAGCTATTTATTTTAGTAAAGCAAAACAAATAACAGAAAGAAAAACAGAAAGAAAAAGAATGAAAGGCCAAAGGCCACTTACCTGGCCCACCTGGCCCAGCCCGCCAGGGCTACATGCGTCTTCAACCCCTGGCCAGGAAGGCAGGCAGCTCGCCGGCGAGCCCGGCATGGCCGCCGGGTAGCTTCCTGGCTGCGGCCCTCGACCTTATCGGCGCCGTAGAGGCCTTGGGCACGTCCCCAGCATTTTCCCCTTCTCCCGGCCATATCCCTCCCTTGTGCTTCGTTCTTTCCACCGCCCGAGAGCACACGCCGTCCGCCGTCGTGCACCGGCGTGCCCACTGGCCACCCCTCGCCAAGCCGACGTGTCAAGGAGATCCACGACGTTGAGAAGCCCCTCTACGCTGAAGGAATTGAGGCCGGGCGCCCTTTAGACGACGGAAGCTTCACCGCGGAGCTCCGGCCGCCGCGGCCTCCCTCCGACGAATTGCGCCACCGCCGGTCACTCTCCGGCCTCCTCGAGCTTGCCTTCGCGCTCAGGTGAGGCTCACTGATGTTTTTCCCCTCCCCGTTATCCTCCCCGAGGCCCTAGTCGCCGATCCCCGCGAGGCAGTGCTCTGGCCGCCGCGAGGCTCGTCCCTGGCGAGGCCTTCGTCCTCCTCCGTTCCTCCCATGTGCCCCAATGGGTGCACGCGCGCGAGGGTTTCCTCCTGGTGCCCTTGGCGTGCGAAGCTGTGGTCGGGAGCCCAACTCCGGCGTGGCGCCGCCGTGACCCATGGTCACTGGCGTTTAGCCGCCGACCAATTTGGCCATTAGGGCCTAATCCCCAGCCTAACCACCCCCAAGCCACTGACAAGTGGGGCCAACCCGCTAATTAATCCCATTATTAATTTAAATCGAGTTAATTAACCCCCTGAGCCTACAACAGCCGGGCCCCACAAGTCAGTTGGACAAGTCAATGCCGCTGACATCAGCATGATGCAGTGCTGACGCAATAAACCCCTTTTTCTGTTTAAAAATAATCCAGAAAAGGAAGAAAATATTCCAATCTTTGATTTTAAATAAATTTTAAGCCACAACTCCAAATTAAATAATTAATATAGGAAGTATTATCAGAAAAACGGAAGGAATCCAAATATGCAACTTTCAAGCATGACAAAATAGTTTACAAAGATCAAACAGTAGCAAATGCAACTTGGGCAAAATTGAATATTCATTTGGAGTTTGAATTTGAATTTCTTCTTCAAATCAACTTCAATTAACATGTTGTAACTTGAACATAGAGCACATCAGTACCATGCCATGATACATTATGCATCTTGTTTGAGCATTGCAATGTGATGTTTACATTGTTGTTGTCTCGCTGTTTTCCTCTTCTCGATAGATTCATCGCCGGACGTAGTTTCCGACTGCTCTGAAGAATGGAACCTCGTGATCGTCAACAAGGCAAGCAAACCCCATTGATCATGTCTATATAAACCCATTTCCCTCTTGTTCTATTATGCATGGTTAGGTGATTCACATGTTACCGTTCTACCGCTAGTTGAACCATCCTTTGCATGACCTATCATTGCTGCCACAGTATTAAGCAAACCTCAACCTAGAAGATCCAAGATTGTTTGTGTTCATCATGTGGCCCTTCATCCATGTTATGATATGCCATGCCATAGTTGTATGCAATGAAGATGATCCATCTGGGTGATGTATCGGGATGGTAGAGAACAATGCAATGTAATGGTAATGTGTTGGTGAAGTCACCCTAACAAAGGTGAACAATGAGAGGCTGTGTAGGAGTACATAGTGGGTTGTCTCATTTACACTGCCCTAGGCCCCGAGTTCTCGTGTTGTGATCCAAGACAAGCGTACTTCCACATGCAGGGCTATGGACCCCATTTGGCCTATTAACTGACCCCAACTATGGTCCAGGATTCGCATGGGTTATTGTTTCTTCGATTTAATTTCATATTGTAGCACGATTTTAGGCAAGCGCAGTTCCATCCGTGGAGGTGGGCTTCTCAGACCATCCATACATCGTCTGGGTTCTGAACGGAAACCCCGGCCGGATTCCCGATTGGGGTACATACTCAGATAGGTGACCCCCTGGACTAGACATGGAGCCGTGAGGTAAGTGCCTTGTTGTTTATCCTCGTCCGACATCCGCTTGAAGGATGACGAGTCACGGGCGGTAAGTGTTGACACGTGTGTGAAGCATACACCCCTGCAGCGTAATGATCTATTCGAATAGCCGTGTCCGCGGTTATGGAATACTTGGAGACCTTTACTTGATTATTAGACAACTTAATTGGATACTCTAAAATTTCCAAGATAAGTGTGAGTGCTATGGGTTGCTTCCTCGTGGGGAAATCGAGGAAGGATCCATGGTCGTGTATTGATGTGGTGACCAAGATTAGATGGACTTGAGTGCGTTTCTCATCTCAACTATATGTAGTCGTAGTACAGGATAGCCAAGTCAAAGCTTTCTGCATTACAACCCCACTTGCCATTACCTTGATACCTGAGCATAACTAGTATAGTTCTGATGTAAGTCTTCTTGAGTACGACTTTGTACTCACGTTTGCTTAATTTATGTTTTAGAGACGAGACCACTGAACCTGATGGTGGCCTCCCCTTCAAGCTCGACGCCGACGAAGTAATGTAGTCCCAGACAGCAGGCTGGTCCCTTTGGAGGGTCGTTGTGTTTTCTTAAAGGCGTCTTAAGCCATTTGTTAACCTTGTCTTTACTAAGAAATAATTTGCTTCCGTTGTTGTATGATGTAATGTTGGGTCATAGTTATGTGATCTCTGCTTGTAACACTACTATATCTTCTCTGTTTAGCAGATGCAATAAAACTATGAGTTTGTAGAGTTCATGTTGTGTTACCTGCTGTTTACACTAGACATGTATGCTTCGTGTATAATTATAATGTGCATGTCTTAGGGTGGGGTTCGATAGCTTAGTTGAGTTCTTGCAGGCGGTCTTTCATACACCAAGTGGCCCTTAGATGTGCACAGCTTGGGGCATCACGATGCAATTGCTCGTGAATCTGTCACGTGGCACACTTTTGGTATGTATGATCGAGCCCGCCTGAGACCCTGACTAAGTGATCGGGCTGGATTCTATTTATGTAAGTGTTATAATTCAATCAATAATGTGGTTGACGCAACTTGTCTATGAGTATGGGATTTCACCACCCATAATCATTTAGACTTGTGAGCGGACGATGAGGAACAATCTCAGTTGATCATCCGGCCTGGATGGGATGCCCCTCACGTTCGATGCTTTCCGAGAGTGTTCTGTGCTTGGCCTTGTCTGCTTAGACAAGTGGGTATGGCTCTCAGCTCTCCATATGATTGTGTTGTAACAGGAATTACATACGCAAAACCCGGGTCCCGACAAGTGTAGACTCGCAACCCTATCATACCATACTAATCTTCTGAGAAACCTGCAACACGAAGGTTACATCCCGAACACGGGTCAGTACATTTGAATGTACCGCAAGTAACACAAGTGATATAGCAAAGCCTACATCTAATTTTAGATCAAGAACATGAAACAAGCTTAGTTTGTTTTACATATAGCTGGTAATAATCTATTTCCACTTACTAGTCAAATCCTTCCTTATCCAAAAATTCATATCTGACCAATATGGATCACAACTAACTAAAACGCCTATGAGAGCCCTCAGGATCATAGGATTAGTAGTGGTAGCCATAAGAGCCCTCAGGATCATGGTTCCGTGAGTATTGTAGAGCCCTCAGGATACAATAACACCCCTACCACATACTCGTGAACATCGTAGAGCCCTCAGGATACAATGTCACTATATACAAATTCGTGAATATTGTAGAGCCCTTAGGATGCAATTTCACCCTATACAAACAACGTGAATATTGGAGAGCCCTCGGGATGCAACATCACCCTATACAAACAACGTGACTATTGGAGAGCCCTCGGGATGCAATATCACCCTATACAAACAATTCGTGAATATTGCAGAGCCCTCAGGATGCAATATCACTCTAACGTGAACACTTTAGAGCCCTCAGTATACAGTGCCACTACCTAAGGCACACTGTGAAAATTGAAGAGCCCTCAGGATGCAATGCCACATAAAATAATCATACGTGAATATTGCAGAGCCCTCAGGATGCAACACCACTCTAAAGTACCTCAATTGCAAGCTACTATTTAACTATTAATGTTGTCGCAACCCATTTGAATAACACAAAGTTCACCCCATGTGTATCATAACAACACTAAGCACACAATCACATAACACAAGAATACCAAACAATGAGAATGTTGGATATTATGATCAAATGAAACATATGGCTATCCTACCAGGTTTCAACATAAGGTAATAATATTTCACATTAATAGAAACATAGGATGTGCATAAACAAAAGTGAAACTTTCCTTGAAAGGTGTTGAAGTAGTCTAACACTTATTTCCGATCCTTTATGCACTCCAAACAATCTACACGATCAATATTATCACAATAAATAACATTCAACACATAAATAATACAACAGTAAAAGAATCAAATGAACAACAAGGAAAACTAGTAGACAGTAGCTAAACGTTATCTACAAGTCACTAGGATCCCAACGCAACTGGAATCAACGAAAACGGGTACACCGTTTGCAAGATACGGTCGCTGGAAGTTTGAATTTGAATCTGTACAAAATTCAAATTCGAAAATGCAAAAGTGTGCAAAGTGTGGTCTACTGTACTCTAATTTTTAGAACGGTCGCAACGCAAAAAGAATCACCTAAATCCGATACACGGTTTAAAATATATAGCCTAAACCTTTCTTGTGTGCAATCTTTGAAAAAGGGCCCCTTCGCGAATAAACTTCATGTTTCTATTGCAAACATGTCTTTTTCCCTCCAGGACAAACCAGCGACGTACCAATGACGTGGCGATGGCACGGAAACCAAAGCGGCGGCGGCACTGACTTCGAGGTTCGCCGGCAGCGCGGGAATCGAGGTTCGCAGGGCACAGAAACCGAGGTGGTGACAGCGCAGATTTCGAGGTTCGCCGGCGCAGAAACCGAGGTACATCGGCGCGCGGATCCCGAGGTTCGACGGCGGCGGCGTGGAAATCGAGACGCGGGCTGGGGCAATTTAGGGTTTTCTGAAAAGAGAAAAATAAATTTTCTGAAATCTATATATAGCCCGAATTTGTTTTTCTTTTCTTCACATCCGACTCGGCCCTGGATTCCGCGCGAGCGAAAATAGACAACTGGCCGGGTGGAAGGCCCACAACAAAAGCCTTTTTTTAATAATTATAATTGGTCAACAGACTTTGCAAAACATTTTTAAATAATAAAATACCAATTTTAAAAATGCCACAATAAATAAATAAAATAATTGTATTCGAAATACTTTTCCAGCTATTATGCAATTTTGATAAATCATTTTAATGCAATAAAATCTGTCTGAGCATTATAAAAATCCCCAAAATAATTATAGAGTTATTTATAATACTCATAACAAAATTCAAAAACTTTCAAACAATATTATAAATAGTTTTCAACTTTATTTAAAGGGGTTAAGTCATTTTATATCCTCTCCAATGAATTTCCTTGAGTTAAAAAATGTTTTGAATGTTCAGAAAAATCCATATGATCATTTAAAACATTTACCAACTTTTTTAATATGTTGAAGGAGGCATATTACCTTCTCTCATTTTCATTTGTTGGATTTGTTTTAAATAATAAATGCCAAAACACCAATAGTGAATATTAGGGAAAGTCATTTTATTCCCTCTCATTTTAATATTCAACAAACTCCAAAAGTTTTCAAATCGCAGCGAAATCAAACATATCAAGCAAAACAATCATTATTATTTAATTTATTAACATTCAAAAATTTGGAAGATTTTGGGATGTTACATACTACCACCCTTAAAAGGAATCTCGTCCTCGAGATCCGAAAAGGATAGAAAGAAAATGTTAGGGTTTGGGTCTTCCTTGAAAATCTATTGATCCTCCGATGGTCTAGGGTGCTACGACCCTTAAAATGAATGCGACACGGTCTTCATGAGCCTTGGTCCATTGATTACAACCTTCATGTAGATTTTACCACCTCCTCTAAGGTCTTGAATTCCTTAGCAAAAGAGGAGTCTTCCTTATACCGAACCTTATTGGTTGTCAGGTCAAGTGTCAACACTAACTAACTATCAATTCCATCATGGTGATCATCAAGAATACCTTTACAGAATACCTGCAGGAAAAGGTCTTGGTCTATACTCACCGTATAACTTACGATTATTAATGATAATCTTCTACAGGGGTCAAACAACGTACCATTCTATGGTTCAGGCTTAACATCATCGTCTCTCTATTATAGGTAGGTCACTCAAGATTTACTATCCCGCATAGCAAGAGCGAATAATAAGGGTAGTCTTCATGGGGGCCAATCCATTCCGCACCCAAATCATTACCTTGTATATGGTTTAGCGAATCTCGCAATCTAAAACTCGGTCATCCTCACAGGCATTGTAGAAAGTTCCTCTTGATCAGGAACTGGGTTTAGATAAATCCATTGGTTCTTCAAGCCAAAAAAAACATCTATCGTTTCTTCACAACACTCATGTTTGCGCAAACTACAAAAAAACATATACTGGTGAACTATCACTCCCTCCAGGGTTCTTCCATCAGCAAGGTTGTGCTTGCTTGTTGCAATTAGTAGCCATTGTAGTAGCTTCTTATGTGTAGGATGAGGATGAGGGGGAATAGAATGTAGAGAGAGATATACCCATACAAACATCACACTAGTTTTGGTAAATAAGTTTTGATGTGTATCTGTCGGTAAAACCAAGAAATGACAGCTCACAGAAACGACCTAATGGTAGAAACTTAAGTGTTTCAATTCTTCAGGTCTTCAATGACGGTAGCTTCAGTTTTTCATTGTCGAAGAAATCTTCGTATCATAGAGTCACTTTTCAACTTATTCTTCTTGTTGTTGCGTCTCCTTTAGTCTTGAAGCATACTAAATTGATGGGGTCTAAGGAAAACGTAAAATTATTCTACTCATGAAAGAACACAAAACACAACACACAACTACAACCAATAAACCACTCGAAAGACACACCACAAACAAACCTACAGTAATGTCATATGTACAAGACATATGATCTCATCATACTATGCGCAAATCGTTTATCTAACTTAGCATAACATTGGTGGAATGAAACTAAGCTTCATCCTTCTCAGCTAAGATGATCTTAAAGATCCTCTCATTATTGTTAGAACTTATTGAACCCCATACGATACTCCTTATAGTTCTGGTAGTGGTAAATTCAATTCATCCAAAGAGGTTCATGGCTTACTTCTCCAAAGTCATGCCTTCAGGGCTTAAGCAATTAGGATGGTCATTTACATTAAAACAAGATGAGGATTTTAGAAGATGAATAATAGATGAGAGATACTAGTGGAGAGAGTAAGAAATCAAAGAGTGATAAAATATTTTTGTTCTTATGGATTTTCTATCAATTTTCTAGGGTCACGACCTACAGTCAACACACTGCTCTGATACCATCTGTAACGACCCGATCGACATAGAATCGGAGTCTCTGTGCTCAAGTGCTAGTCCCTGGATCGACCTCGCTAGCACACACAGTGTATATGAATATCAAAGTACAAGTGCATCATTATTACATCGTATGATCCATAATTCAATACAAATAAACAACTTACATAGCTCAAGGATAGCTTATTCAATATAACAATAGCGGAAGTAGTAGCAAACAGCAATGAGTCCCATCAATATCCACAAGCGACATGCTGAGTGTAGACTCACAACCTTATCATACCATACTAATCTTCTGAGAAACCTACAGCACGAAGGTTACAACCCGAACATGGGTAAGTACATTTGAATGTACGGCAAGTAACACAAGTGATATAGCAAAACCTACATCTAATTTCAGATCAAGAACACGAAACAAGTTTAGTTTGTTTTACATATAGCTGGTAATAATCTATTTCCACTTACTAGTCAAAACCTTCCTCATCCAAAAATTCATATCCGACCAATATGGATCAAACTAACTAAAACGCCTATGAGAGCCCTCAGAATCATAGGATTAGTGTGGTAGCCATAAGAGCCCTCAGGATCATCGTTCCGTGAGTATTGTAGAGCCCTCAGGATACAATACCACCCCTACCACATACTCGTGAACATCGTAGAGCCCTCAGGATACAATGTCACTATATACAAATTCGTGAATATTGCAGAGCCCTCATGAGGCAATTTCACCCTATACAAACAACGTGAATATTGCAGAGCCCTCGGGATGCAACATCACCCTATACAAACAACGGGACTATTAGAGAGCCCTCGGGATGCAATATCACCCTATGCAAACAATTCGTGAATATTGCAGAGCCCTCAGGATGCAATATCACTCTAACGTGAACACTTTAGAGCCCTCAGTATATAGTGCCACTACCTAGGCACACTGTGAAAATAGAAGAGCCCTCAGGATGCAATGCCACATAAAATAATCATACGTGAATATTGCAGAGCCCTCAGGATGCAACACCACTCTAAAGTACCTCAATTGCAAGCTACTATTTAACTATTAATGTTGTCACAACCCATTTAAATAACACAAAGTTCACCCCATGTGTATCATAACAACACTAAGCACACAATCACATAACACAAGAATACCAAACAATGACAATGTTGGATATTATGATCAAATGAAACATATCGCTATCCTACCAGGTTTCAACATAAGGTAATAATATTTCACATTAATACAAAAATAGGATGTGCATAACCAAAAGTGAAACTTTCCTTGAAAGGTGTTGAAGTATTCTAACAATTATTTCTGATCCTTTATGTACTCCAAACAATCTACACGATCAATATTATCCCAATAAATAACATTCAACACATAAATAATACAACAGTAAAAGAATCAAATGAACAACAAGGAAAACTAGTAGACAGTAGCTAAACGTTATCTACAAGTCACTAGGATCTCAACGCAACTGGAATCAATGAAAATGGGTACACCGTTTGCAAGATACGGTCGCTGGAAGTTTGAATTTGAATCTGTACAAAAATAAAAATCGAAAATGCAACAGTGTGCAAAGTGTGGTCTACTGTACTCTAATTTTCAGAACGGTCGCAACGCAAAAAGAATCACCTAAATCCGATACACGGTTTAAAAGATATAGCCTAAACCTTTCTTGGGTGCAATCTGTGAAAAAGGGCCCCTTCGCGAATAAACTTAAAGTTTCTATTGCAAACATGTCCTTTTCCCTACAGGACAAACCAGCGACGTACCAATGACGTGGCGATGGCACGGAAACCAAAGCGGCGGCGGCGACACTGACTTCGAGGTTCCCCTGCAGCGCGGGAATCGAGGTTTTCCGGGCACAGAAACTGAGGCGGCGACAGCGCAGATTTCGAGGTTTGCCGGTGCAGAAACCGAGGTACATCGACGCGCGGATCCTGAGGTTCGACGGCGGCGATGTGGAAATCGAGACGCAGGCTGGGGCGATTTAGGGTTTTCTAAAAAGAGAAAAATAAAATTTCTGAAATCTATATATAGCCCGAATTTGTTTTTCTTTTCTTCAGATCCGACTCGGGCCTGGATTCCGCGCGAGCGAAAATAGACAACAGGCCGGGTGGAAGGCCCACAACAAAAGCCTTTTTTAATAATTTTAATTGGTCAACCAACTTTGCCAAATATTTTTAAATAATAAAATACCAATTTTAAAAATGCCACAACAAATAAATAAAATAATAAAATAAAATAATTGTATTCGAAATACTTTTCCAGCTATTATGCAATTTTGATAAATCATTTTAATGCAATAAAATCTGTCTGAGCATTATAAAAATCCCCAAAATAATTATAGAGTTATTTATAATACTCATAACAAATTTCAAAAACTATCAAACAATATTATAAATAGTTTTCAACTTTATTTAAAGGGGATAAGTCATTTTATATCCTCTCCAATGAATTTCCTTGAGTTAAAAAATGTTTTGAATGTTCAGAAAAATCCATATGATCATTTAAAACATTTACCAACTTTTTTAATATGTTGAAGGAGGCATATTACCTTCTCTCATTTTCATTTGTTGGATTTGTTTTAAATAATAAATGCCAAAACACCAATAGTGAATATTAGGGAAAGTCATTTTATTCCCTCTCATTTTAATATTCAACAAACTCCAAAAGTTTTCAAATCGCAGCGAAATCAAACATATCAAGCAAAACAATCATTATTATTTAATTTATTAACATTCAAAAATTTGGAAGATTTTGGGATGTTATATACTACAACCCTTAAAAGGAATCTCGTCCTCGAGATCCGAAAAGGATAGAAAGAAAATGTTAGGGTTTGGGTCTTCCTTGAAAATCTATTGATCCTCCGATGGTCTAGGGTTCTACGACCCTTAAAATGAATGCGACACGGTCTTCATGAGCCTTGGTCCATTGATTACAACCTTCATATAGATTTTACCTCCTCCTCTGAGGTCTTGAATTCCTTAGCAAAAGAGGAGTCTTCCGTATACCGAACCTTATTGGTTGTCAGGTCAAGTGTCAACACTAACTAACAATCAATTCCATCATGGTGATCATCGAGAATACCTTTACAGAATACCTGCAGGAAATGGTCTTGGTCTATACTCACCGTATAACTTACGATTATTAACGATAATCTTCTACAGGGGTCCAACAACGTACCATTCTATGGTTCAGGCTTAACATCATCGTCTCTCTATTATAGGTAGGTCACTCAAGATTTACTATCCCGCATAGCAAGAGCGAATAATAAGGGTAGTCTTCATGGGGGCCAATCCATTCCGCACCCAAATCATTACCTTGTATATGGTTTAGCGAATATCGCAATCTAAAACTCGGTCATCCTCACAGGCATTGTAGAAAGTTCTTCTTGATCATGAACTGGGTTCAGATAAATCCATTGGTTCTTCAAGCCAAAAAAAACATCTATCGTTTCTTCACAACACTCATGTTTGCGCAAACTACAAAAAAACGTATACTGGTGAACTATCACTCCCTCCAGGGTTCTTCCATCAGCAAGGTTGTGCTTTCTTGTTGCAATTAGCAGCCATTGTAGTAGCTTCTTAAGTGTAGGATGAGGATGAGGGGGAATAGAATGTAGAGAGAGATATACCCATACAAACATCACACTAGTTTTGGTAAATAAGTTTTGATGTGTATCTGTCGGTAAAACCAAGAAATGACAGCTCACAGAAACGACCTAATGGTAGAAACTTAAGTGTTTTTATTCTTCAGGTCTTCAATGACGGTAGCTTCAGTTTTTCATTGTCGAAGAAATCTTCGTATCATAGAGTCACTTTTCAACTTATTCTTCTTGTTGTTGCGTCTCCTTTAGTCTTGAAGCATACTAAATTGATGGGGTCTAAGGAAAACGTAAAATTATTCTACTCATGAAAGAACACAAAACACAACACACAACTACAACCAATAAACCACTCGAAAGACACACAACAAACAAACCTACAGTAATGTCATATGTACAAGACATATGATCTCATCATACTATGCGCAAATCGTTTATCTAACTTAGCATAACATTGGTGGAATGAAACTAAGCTTCATCCTTCTCAGCTAAGCTGATCTTATAGATCCTCTCATTATTGTTAGAACTTATTGAATCCCATACGATACTCCTTATAGTTCTGGTAGTGGTAAATTCAATTCATCCAAAGAGGTTCATGGCTTACTTCTCCAAAGTCATGCCTTCAGGTCTTAAGCAACTAGGATGGTCATTTACATTAAAACAAGATGAGGATTTTAGAAGATGAATAATAGATGAGAGATACTAGTGGAGAGAGTAAGAAATCAAAGAGTGATAAAATATTTTTGTTCTTATGGATTTTCTATCAATTTTCTAGGGTCACGATCTACTGTCAACACACTGCTCTGATACCATCTGTAACGACCCGATCGACATAGAATCGGAGTCTCTGTGCTCAAGTGCTAGTCCCTGGATCGACCTCGCTAGCACACACAGTGTATATGAATATCAAAATACAAGTGCATCATTATTACATCATATGATCCATAATTCAATACAAATAAACAACTTACATAGCTCAAGGATAGCTTATTCAATATAACAATAGCGGAAGTAGTAGCAAACAGCAATGAGTCCCATCAATATCCACAAGCGACATGCTGAGTGTAGACTCACAACCCTATCATACCATACTAATCTTCTGAGAAACCTACAGCACGAAGGTTACAACCCGAACATGGGTAAGTACATTTGAATGTACGGCAAGTAACACAAGTGATATAGCAAAACCTACATCTAATTTCAGATCAAGAACACGAAACAAGTTTAGTTTGTTTTACATATAGCTGGTAATAATCTATTTCCACTTACTAGTCAAAACCTTCCTCATCCAAAAATTCATATCCGACCAATATGGATCAAACTAACTAAAACGCCTATGAGAGCCCTCAGAATCATAGGATTAGTGTGGTAGCCATAAGAGCCCTCAGGATCATCGTTCCGTGAGTATTGTAGAGCCCTCAGGATACAATACCACCCCTACCACATACTCGTGAACATCGTAGAGCCCTCAGGATACAATGTCACTATATACAAATTCGTGAATATTGCAGAGCCCTCATGAGGCAATTTCACCCTATACAAACAACGTGAATATTGCAGAGCCCTCGGGATGCAACATCACCCTATACAAACAACGGGACTATTAGAGAGCCCTCGGGATGCAATATCACCCTATGCAAACAATTCGTGAATATTGCAGAGCCCTCAGGATGCAATATCACTCTAACGTGAACACTTTAGATCCCTCAGTATATAGTTCCACTACCTAGGCACACTGTGAAAATTGAAGAGCCCTCAGGATGCAATGCCACATAAAATAATCATACGTGAATATTGAAGAGCCCTCAGGATGCAACACCACTCTAAAGTACCTCAATTGAAAGCTACTATTTAACTATTAATGTTGTCACAACCCATTTGAATAACACAAAGTTCACCCCATGTGTATCATAACAACACTAAGCACACAATCACATAACACAAGAATACCAAACAATGACAATGTTGGATATTATGATCAAATGAAACATATGGCTATCCTACCAGGTTTCAACATAAGGTAATAATATTTCACATTAATAGAAACATAGGATGTGCATAACCAAAATTTAAACTTTCCTTGAAAGGTGTTGAAGTAGTCTAACACTTATTTCCGATCCTTTATGCACTCCAAACAATCTACACGATCAATATTATCACAATAAATAACATTCAACACATAAATAATACAACAGTAAAAGAATCAAATGAACAACAAGGAAAACTAGTAGACAGTAGCTAAATGTTATCTACAAGTCACTAGGATCCCAACGCAACTGGAATCAACGAAAATGGGTACACCGTTTGCAAGATACGGTCGCTGGAAGGTTGAATTTGAATCTATACAAAATTAAAATTCGAAAATGCAAAAGTGTGCAAAGTGTGGTCTACTGTACTCTAATTTTCAGAACGGTCGCAACGCAAGAATAATCACCTAAATCCGATACACGGTTTAAAAGATATAGCCTAAACCTTTCTTGGGTGCGATCTGTGAAAAAGGGCCCCTTCGCGAATAAACTTAAAGTTTCTATTGCAAACATGTCCTTTTCCCTACAGGACAAACCAGCGACGTACCAATGACGTGGAGATGGCACGGAAATCAAAGCGGCGGCGGCGGCACTGACTTCGAGGTTCGCCGGCAGCGCTGGAATCGAGGTTCGCCGGGCACAGAAACTGAGGCGGCGACAGCGCAGATTTCGAGGTTTGCCGGCGCAGAAACCGAGGTACATCGGCGCGCTGATCCCGAGGTTCGACGGCGGCGACGTGGAAATCGAGACGCGGGCTGGGGCGATTTAGGGTTTTCTAAAAATAGAAAAATAAAAGTTCTGAAATCTATATATAGCCCGAATTTGTTTTTCTTTTCTTCAGATCCGACTCGGGCCTGGTTTCCGCGCGAGCGAAAATAGACAACAGGCCGGGTGGCAGGCCCACAACAAAAGCCTTTTTTAAATAGTTTTAATTGGTCAACCGACTTTGCAAAATATTTTTAAATAATAAAATACCAATTTTAAAAATGCCACAACAAATAAATAAAATAATAAAATAAAATAATTGTATTCGAAATACTTTTCCAGCTATTATGCAATTTTGATAAATCATTTTAATGCAATAAAATCTGTCTGAACATTATAAAAATCCCCAAAATAATTATAGAATTATTTATAATACTCATAACAAATTTCAAAAACTTTCAAACAATATTATAAATAGTTTTCAACTTTATTTAAAGGGGATAAGTCATTTTATATCCTCTCCAATGAATTTCCTTGAGTTAAAAATGTTTTGAATGTTCAGAAAAATCCATATGATCATTTAAAACATTTACCAACTTTTTTAATATGTTGAAGGAGGCATATTACCTTCTCTCATTTTCATTTGTTGGATTTGTTTTAAATAATAAATGCCAAAACACCAATAGTGAATATTAGGGAAAGTCATTTTATTCCCTCTCATTTTAATATTCAACAAACTCCAAAAGTTTTAAAATCGCACCGAAATCAAACATATCAAGCAAAACAATCATTATTATTTAATTTATTAACATTCAAAAATTTGGAAGATTTTGGGATGTTATATACTACAACCCTTAAAAGGAATCTCGTCCTCGAGATCCGAAAAGGATAGAAAGAAAATGTTAGGGTTTGGGTCTTCCTTGAAAATCTATTGATCCTCCGATGGTCTAGGGTGCTATCACCCTTAAAATGACTGCGACACGGTCTTCATGAGCCTTGGTCCATTGATTACAACCTTCATATAGATTTTACCTCCTCCTCTGAGGTCTTGAATTCCTTAGCAAAAGAGGAGTCTTCCGTATACCGAACCTTATTGGTTGTCAGGTCAAGTGTCAACACTAACTAACAATCAATTCCATCATGGTGATCATCGAGAATACCTTTACAGAATACCTGCAGGAAATGGTCTTGGTCTATACTCACCGTATAACTTACGATTATTAACGATAATCTTCTACAGGGGTCCAACAACGTACCATTCTATGGTTCAGGCTTAACATCATCGTCTCTCTATTATAGGTAGGTCACTCAAGATTTACTATTTCGCATAGCAAGAGCGAATAATAAGGGTAGTCTTCATGGGGGCCAATCCATTCCGCACCCAAATCATTACCTTGTATATGGTTTAGCGAATATCGCAATCTAAAACTCGGTCATCCTCACAGGCATTGTAGAAAGTTCTTCTTGATCATGAACTGGGTTCAGATAAATCCATTGGTTCTTCAAGCCAAAAAAAACATCTATCGTTTCTTCACAACATTCATGTTTGCGCAAACTACAAAAAAACGTATACTGGTGAACTATCACTCCCTCCAGGGTTCTTCCATCAGCAAGGTTGTGCTTTCTTGTTGCAATTAGCAGCCATTGTAGTAGCTTCTTAAGTGTAGGATGAGGATGAGGGGGAATAGAATGTAGAGAGAGATATACCCATACAAACATCACACTAGTTTTGGTAAATAATTTTTGATGTGTATCTGTCGGTAAAACCAAGAAATGACAGCTCACAGAAACGACCTAATGGTAGAAACTTAAGTGTTTCAATTCTTCAGGTCTTCAATGACGGTAGCTTCAGTTTTTCATTGTCGAAGAAATCTTCGTATCATAGAGTCACTTTTCAACTTATTCTTCTTGTTGTTGCGTCTCCTTTAGTCTTGAAGCATACTAAATTGATGGGGTCTAAGGAAAACGTAAAATTATTCTACTCATGAAAGAACACAAAACACAACACACAACTACAACCAATAAACCACTCGAAAGACACACAACAAACAAACCTACAGTAATGTCATATGTACAAGACATATGATCTCATCATACTATGCGCAAATCGTTTATCTAACTTAGCATAACATTGGTGGAATGAAACTAAGCTTCATCCTTCTCAGCTAAGCTGATCTTATAGATCCTCTCATTATTGTTAGAACTTATTGAATCCCATACGATACTCCTTATAGTTCTGGTAGTGGTAAATTCAATTCATCCAAAGAGGTTCATGGCTTACTTCTCCAAAGTCATGCCTTCAGGTCTTAAGCAACTAGGATGGTCATTTACATTAAAACAAGATGAGGATTTTAGAAGATGAATAATAGATGAGAGATACTAGTGGAGAGAGTAAGAAATCAAAGAGTGATAAAATATTTTTGTTCTTATGGATTTTCTATCAATTTTCTAGGGTCACGACCTACAGTCAACACACTGCTCTGATACCATCTGTAACGACCCGATCGACATAGAATCGGAGTCTCTGTGCTCAAGTGCTAGTCCCTGGATCGACCTCGCTAGCACACACAGTGTATATGAATATCAAAGTACAAGTGCATCTTTATTACATCGTATGATCCATAATTCAATACAAATAAACAACTTACATAGCTCAAGGATAGCTTATTCAATATAACAATAGCGGAAGTAGTAGCAAACAGCAATGAGTCCCATCAATATCCACAAGCGACATGCTGAGTGTAGACTCACAACCCTATCATACCATACTAATCTTCTGAGAAACCTACAGCACGAAGGTTACAACCCGAACATGGGTAAGTACATTTGAATGTACGGCAAGTAACACAAGTGATATAGCAAAACCTACATCTAATTTCAGATCAAGAACACGAAACAAGTTTAGTTTGTTTTACATATAGCTGGTAATAATCTATTTCCACTTACTAGTCAAAACCTTCCTCATCCAAAAATTCATATCCGACCAATATGGATCAAACTAACTAAAAAGCCTATGAGAGCCCTCAGAATCATAGGATTAGTGTGGTAGCCATAAGAGCCCTCAGGATCATCGTTCCGTGAGTATTGTAGAGCCCTCAGGATACAATACCACCCCTACCACATACTCGTGAACATCGTAGAGCCCTCAGGATACAATGCCACTATATACAAATTCGTGAATATTGCAGAGCCCTCATGAGGCAATTTCACCCTATACAAACAACGTGAATATTGCAGAGCCCTCGGGATGCAACATCACCCTATACAAACAACGGGACTATTAGAGAGCCCTCGGGATGCAATATCACCCTATGCAAACAATTCGTGAATATTGCAGAGCCCTCAGGATGCAATATCACTCTAACGTGAACACTTTAGATCCCTCAGTATATAGTGCCACTACCTAGGCACACTGTGAAAATTGAAGAGCCCTCAGGATGCAATGCCACATAAAATAATCATACGTGAATATTGCAGAGCCCTCAGGATGCAACACCACTCTAAAGTACCTCAATTGCAAGCTACTATTTAACTATTAATGTTGTCACAACCCATTTGAATAACACAAAGTTCACCCCATGTGTATCATAACAACACTAAGCACACAATCACATAACACAAGAATACCAAACAATGACAATGTTGGATATTATGATCAAATGAAACATATGGCTATCCTACCAGGTTTCAACATAAGGTAATAATATTTCACATTAATAGAAACATAGGATGTGCATAACCAAAATTGAAACTTTCCTTGAAAGGTGTTGAAGTAGTCTAACACTTATTTCCGATCCTTTATGCACTCCAAACAATCTACACGATCAATATTATCACAATAAATAACATTCAACACATAAATAATACAACAGTAAAAGAATCAAATGAACAACAAGGAAAACTAGTAGACAGTAGCTAAATGTTATCTACAAGTCACTAGGATCCCAACGCAACTGGAATCAACGAAAATGGGTACACCGTTTGCAAGATACGGTCGCTGGAAGGTTGAATTTGAATCTATACAAAATTAAAATTCGAAAATGCAAAAGTGTGCAAAGTGTGGTCTACTGTACTCTAATTTTCAGAACGGTCGCAACGCAAGAAGAATCACCTAAATCCGATACACGGTTTAAAAGATATAGCCTAAACCTTTCTTGGGTGCGATCTGTGAAAAAGGGCCCCTTCGCGAATAAACTTAAAGTTTCTATTGCAAACATGTCCTTTTCCCTACAGGACAAACCAGCGACGTACCAATGACGTGGAGATGGCACGGAAACCAAAGCGGCGGCGGCGGCACTGACTTCGAGGTTCGCCGGTAGCGCGGGAATCGAGGTTCGCCGGGCACAGAAACTGAGGCGGCGACAGCGCAGATTTCGAGGTTTGCCGGCGCAGAAACCGAGGTACATCGGCGCGCTGATCCCGAGGTTCGACGGCGGCGACGTGGAAATCGAGACGCGGGCTGGGGCGATTTAGGGTTTTCTAAAAATAGAAAAATAAAAGTTCTGAAATCTATATATAGCCCGAATTTGTTTTTCTTTTCTTCAGATCCGACTCGGGCCAGGATTCCGCGCGAGCGAAAATAGACAACAGGCCGGTTGGAAGGCCCACAACAAAAGCCTTTTTTAAATAATTTTAATTGGTCAACCGACTTTGCAAAATATTTTTAAATAATAAAATACCAATTTTAAAAATGCCACAACAAATAAATAAAATAATAAAATAAAATAATTGTATTCGAAATACTTTTCCAGCTATTATGCAATTTTGATAAATCATTTTAATGCAATAAAATCTGTCTGAACATTATAAAAATCCCCAAAATAATTATAGAGTTATTTATAATACTCATAACAAATTTCAAAAACTTTCAAACAATATTATAAATAGTTTTCAACTTTATTTAAAGGGGATAAGTCATTTTATATCCTCTCCAATGAATTTCCTTGAGTTAAAAATGTTTTGAATGTTCAGAAAAATCCATATGATCATTTAAAACATTTACCAACTTTTTTAATATGTTGAAGGAGGCATATTACCTTCTCTCATTTTCATTTGTTGGATTTGTTTTAAATAATAAATGCCAAAACACCAATAGTGAATATTAGGGAAAATCATTTTATTCCCTCTCATTTTAATATTCAACAAACTCCAAAAGTTTTCAAATCGCAGCGAAATCAAACATATCAAGCAAAACAATCATTATTATTTAATTTATTAACATTCAAAAATTTGGAAGATTTTGGGATGTTACATACTACCACCCTTAAAAGGAATCTCGTCCTCGAGATCCGAAAAGGATAGAAAGAAAATGTTAGGGTTTGGGTCTTCCTTGAAAATCTATTGATCCTCCAATGGTCTAGGGTGCTACGACCCTTAAAATGAATGCGACACGGTCTTCATGAGCCTTGGTCCATTGATTACAACCTTCATATAGATTTTACCTCCTCCTCTGAGGTCTTGAATTCCTTAGCAAAAGAGGACTCTTCCTTATACCGAACCTTATTGGTTGTCAGGTCAAGTGTCAACACTAACTAACTATCAATTCCATCATGGTGATCATCAAGAATACCTTTACAGAATACCTGCAGGAAATGGTCTTGGTCTATACTCAACGTATAACTTACGATTATTAATGATAATCTTCTACATGGGTCAAACAACGTACCATTCTATGGTTCAGGCTTAACATCATCGTCTCTCTATTATAGGTAGGTCACTCAAGCTTTACTATCCCGCATAGCAAGAGCGAATAATAAGGGTAGTCTTCATGGGGGCCAATCCATTCCGCACCCAAATCATTACCTTGTATATGGTTTAGCGAATCTCGCAATCTAAAACTCGGTCATCCTCACAGGCATTGTAGAAAGTTCCTCTTGATCAGGAACTGGGTTTAGATAAATCCATTGGTTCTTCAAGCCAAAAAAAACATCTATCGTTTCTTCACAACACTCATGTTTGCGCAAACTACAAAAAAACATATACTGGTGAACTATCACTCCCTCCAGGGTTCTTCCATCAGCAAGGTTGTGCTTGCTTGTTGCAATTAGCAGCCATTGTAGTAGCTTCTTATGTGTAGGATGAGGATGAGGGGGAATAGAATGTAGAGAGAGATATACCCATACAAACATCACCCTAGTTTTGGTAAATAAGTTTTGATATGTATTTGTCGGTAAAACCAAGAAATGACAGCTCACAGAAACGACCTAATGGTAGAAACTTAAGTGTTTCAATTCTTCAGGTCTTCAATGACGGTAGCTTCAGTTTTTCATTGTCGAAGAAATCTTCGTATCATAGATTCACTTTTCAACTTATTCTTCTTGTTCTTGCGTCTCCTTTAGTCTTGAAGCATACTCAATTGATGGGGTCTAAGGCAAACGTAAAATTATTCTACTCATGAAAGAACACAAAACACAACACACAACTACAACCAATAAACCACTCGAAAGACACACCACAAACAAACCTACAGTAATGTCATATGTACAAGACATATGATCTCATCATACTATGCGCAAATCGTTTATCTAACTTAGCATAACATTGGTGGAATGAAACTAAGCTTAATCCTTCTCAGCTAAGCTGATCTTAAAGATCCTCTCATTATTGTTAGAACTTATTGAATCCCATACGATACTCCTTATAGTTCTGGTAGTGGTAAATTCAATTCATCCAAAGAGGTTCATGGCTTACTTCTCCAAAGTCATGCCTTCAGGTCTTAAGCAACTAGGATGGTCATTTACATTAAAACAAGATGAGGATTTTAGAAGATGAATAATAGATGAGAGATACTAGTGGAGAGAGTAAGAAATCAAAGAGTGATAAAATATTTTTGTTCTTATGGATTTTCTATCAATTTTCTAGGGTCACGACCTACAGTCAACACATTGCTCTGATACCATCTGTAACGACCCGATCGACATAGAATCGGAGTCTCTGTGCTCAAGTGCTAGTCCCTGGATCGAACTCGCTAGCACACACAGTGTATATGAATATCAAAGTACAAGTGCATCATTATTACATCGTATGATCCATAATTCAATACAAATAAACAACTTACATAGCTCAAGGATAGCTTATTCAATATAACAATAGCGGAAGTAGTAGCAAACAGCAATGAGTCCCATCAATATCCACAAGCGACATGCTGAGTGTAGACTCACAACCCTATCATACCATACTAATCTTCTGAGAAACCTACAGCACGAAGGTTACAACCCGAACATGGGTAAGTACATTTGAATGTACGGCAAGTAACACAAGTGATATAGCAAAACCTACATCTAATTTCAGATCAAGAACACGAAACAAGTTTAGTTTGTTTTACATATAGCTGGTAATAATCTATTTCCACTTACTAGTCAAAACCTTCCTCATCCAAAAATTCATATCCGACCAATATGGATCAAACTAACTAAAACGCCTATGAGAGCCCTCAGAATCATAGGATTAGTAGTGGTAGCCATAAGAGCCCTCAGGATCATCGTTCCGTGAGTATTGTAGAGCCCTCAGGATACAATACCACCCCTACCACATACTCGTGAACATCGTAGAGCCCTTAGGATACAATGTCACTATATACAAATTCGTGAATATTGCAGAGCCCTCATGAGGCAATTTCACCCTATACAAACAACGTGAATATTGCAGAGCCCTCGGGATGCAACATCACCCTATACAAACAACGGGACTATTAGAGAGCCCTCGGGATGCAATATCACCCTATGCAAACAATTCTTGAATATTGCAGAACCCTCAGGATGCAATATCACTCTAACGTGAACACTTTAGATACCTCAGTATATAGTGCCACTACCTAGGCACACTGTGAAAATTGAAGAGCCCTCAGGATGCAATGCCACATAAAATAATCATACGTGAATATTGCAGAGCCCTCAGGATGCAACACCACTCTAAAGTACCTCAATTGCAAGCTACTATTTAACTATTAATGTTGTCACAACCCATTTGAATAACACAAAGTTCACCCCATGTGTATCATAACAACACTAAGCACACAATCACATAACACAAGAATACCAAACAATGACAATGTTGGATATGATGATCAAATGAAACATATGGCTATCCTACCAGGTTTCAACATAAGGTAATAATATTTCACATTAATAGAAACATAGGATGTGCATAACCAAAATTGAAACTTTCCTTGAAAGGTGTTGAAGTAGTCTAACACTTATTTCCGATCCTTTATGCACTCCAAACAATCTACACGATCAATATTATCACAATAAATAACATTCAACACATAAATAATACAACAGTAAAAGAATCAAATGAACAACAAGGAAAACTAGTAGACAGTAGCTAAATGTTATCTACAAGTCACTAGGATCCCAACGCAACTGGAATCAACGAAAATGAGTACACCGTTTGCAAGATACGGTCGCTGGAAGGTTGAATTTGAATCTATACAAAATTAAAATTCGAAAATGCAAAAGTGTGCAAAGTGTGGTCTACTGTACTCTAATTTTCAGAACGGTCTCAACGCAAGAAGAATTACCTAAATCCGATACACGGTTTAAAAGATATAGCCTAAACCTTTCTTGGGTGCAATCTGTGAAAAAGGGCCCCTTCGCGAATAAACTTAAAGTTTCTATTGCAAACATGTCCTTTTCCCTACAGGACAAACCAGCGACGTACCAATGACGTGGAGATGGCACGGAAACCAAAGCGGCGGCGGCGGCACTGACTTCGAGGTTCACCGGCAGCGCGGGAATCGAGGTTCGCCGGGCACAGAAACTGAGGCGGCGACAGCGCAAATTTCGAGGTTTGCCGGCGCAGAAACCGAGGTACATCGGCGCGCTGATCCCGAGGTTCGACGGCGGCGACGTGGAAATCGAGACGCGGGCTGGGGCGATTTAGGGTTTTCTAAAAATAGAAAAATAAAAGTTCTGAAATCTATATATAGCCCGAATTTGTTTTTCTTTTCTTCAGATCCGACTCGGGCCTGGATTCCGCGCGAGCGAAAATAGACAACAGGCCGGGTGGAAGGCCCACAACAAAAGCCTTTTTTAAATAATTTTAATTGGTCAACCGACTTTGCAAAATATTTTTAAATAATAAAATACCAATTTTAAAAATGCCACAACAAATAAATAAAATAATAAAAAAAAATAATTGTATTCGAAATACTTTTCCAGCTATTATGCAATTTTGATAAATCATTTTAATGCAATAAAATCTGTCTGAACATTATAAAAATCCCCAAAATAATTATAGAGTTTTTTATAATACTCATACCAAATTTCAAAAACTTTCAAACAATATTATAAATAGTTTTCAACTTTATTTAAAGGGGATAAGTCATTTTATATCCTCTCCAATGAATTTCCTTGAGTTAAAAATGTTTTGAATGTTCAGAAAAATCCATATGATCATTTAAAACATTTACCAACTTTTTTAATATGTTGAAGGAGGCATATTACCTTCTCTCATTTTCATTTGTTGGATTTGTTTTAAATAATAAATGCCAAAACACCAATAGTGAATATTAGGGAAAATCATTTTATTCCCTCTCATTTTAATATTCAACAAACTCCAAAAGTTTTCAAATCGCAGCGAAATCAAACATATCAAGCAAAACAATCATTATTATTTAATTTATTAACATTCAAAAATTTGGAAGATTTTGGGATGTTACATACTACCACCCTTAAAAGGAATCTCGTCCTCGAGATCCGAACAGGATAGAAAGAAAATGTTAGGGTTTGGGTCTTCCTTGAAAATCTATTGATCCTCCGATGGTCTAGGGTGCTACCACCCTTAAAATGAATGCGACACGGTCTTCATGAGCCTTGGTCCATTGATTACAACCTTCATATAGATTTTACCTCCTCCTCTGAGGTCTTGAATTCCTTAGCAAAAGAGGAGTCTTCCGTATACCGAACCTTATTGGTTGTCAGGTCAAGTGTCAACACTAACTAACTATCAATTCCATCATGGTGATCATCAAGAATACCTTTACAGAATACCTGCAGGAAATGGTCTTGGTCTATACTCACCGTATAACTTACGATTATTAACGATAATCTTCTACAGGGGTCAAACAACGTACCATTCTATGGTTCAGGCTTAACATCATCGTCTCTCTATTATAGGTAGGTCACTCAAGATTTACTATCCCGCATAGCAAGAGCGAATAATAAGGGTAGTGTTCATGGGGGCCAATCCATTCCGCACCCAAATCATTACCTTGTATATGGTTTAGCGAATCTCACAATCTAAAACTCGGTCATACTCACACGCATTGTAGAAAGTTCCTCTTGATCATGAACTGGGTTCAGATAAATCCATTGGTTCTTCAAGCCAAAAAAAACATCTATCGTTTCTTCACAACACTCATGTTTGCGCAAACTACAAAAAAATGTATACTGGTGAACTATCACTCCCTCCAGGGTTCTTCCATCAGCAAGGTTGTGCTTGCTTGTTGCAATTAGCAGCCATTGTAGTAGCTTCTTCAGTGTAGGATGAGGATGAGAGGGAATAGAATGTAGAGAGAGATATACCCATACAGACATCACACTAGTTTTGGTAAATAAGTTTTGATGTGTATCTGTCGGTAAAACCAAGAAATGACAGCTCACAGCAACGACCTAATGGTAGAAACTTAAGTGTATCAATTCTTCAGGTCTTCAATGACGGTAGCTTCAGTTTTTCGTTGTCGAAGAAATCTTCGTATCATAGAGTCACTTTTCAACTTATTCTTGTTGTTGTTGCGTCTCCTTTAGTCTTGAAGCATACTAAATTGATGGGGTCTAAGGCAAACGTAAAATTATTCTACTCATGAAAGAACACAAAACACAACACACAACTACAACCAATAAACCACTCGAAAGACACACCACAAACAAACCTACAGTAATGTCATATGTACAAGACATATGATCTCATCATAATATGCGCAAATCGTTTATCTAACTGAGCATAACATTGGTGGAATGAATCTAAGCTTCATCCTTCTCCGCTAAGCTGATCTTAAAGATCCTCTCATTATTGTTAGAACTTATTGAACCCCATACGATACTCCTTATAGTTCTGGTAGTGGTAAATTCAATTCATCCAAAGAGGTTCATGGCTTACTTCTCCAAAGTCATGCCTTCAGGGCTTAAGCAACTAGGATGGTCATTTACATTAAAACAAGCTGAGGATTTTAGAAGATGAATAATAGATGAGAGATACTAGTGGAGAGAGTAAGAAATCAAAGAGTGATAAAATAATTTTATTCTTATGGAGTTTCTATCCATTTTCTAGGGTCACGACCTACAGTCAACACACTGCTCTGATACCTTCTGTAACGACCCGATCGACATAGAATCGGAGTCTCTGTGCTCAAGTGCTAGTCCCTGGATCGAACTCGCTAGCACACACAGTGTATATGAATATCAAAGTACAAGTGCATCATTATTACATCGTATGATCCATAATTCAATACAAATAAACAACTTACATAGCTCAAGGATAGCTTATTCAATATAACCATAGCGGAAGTAGTAGCAAACAGTAATGAGTCCCATCAATATCCACAAGCGACATGCTGAGTGTAGACTCACAACCCTATCATACCATACTAATATTCTGAGAAACCTACAACACGAAGGTTACAACCCGGACATGGGTCAGTACATTTGAATGTACGGCAAGTAACACAAGTGATATAGCAAAACCTACATCTAATTTCAGATCAAGAACACGAAACAAGTTTAGTTTGTTTTACATATAGCTGGTAATAATCTATTTCCACTTACTAGTCAAGACCTTCCTCATCCAAAAAGTCATATCTGACCAATATGGATCAAACTAACTAAAACGCCTATGAGAGCCCTCAGAATCATAGGATTAGTAGTGGTAGCCATAAGAGCCCTCAGGATCATGGTTCCGTGAGTATTGTAGAGCCCTCAGGATACAATACCACCCCTACCACATACTCGTGAACATCGTAGAGCCCTCAGGATCCAATGTCACTATATACAAATTTGTGAATATTGCAGAGCCCGCAGGAGGCAATTTCACCCTATACAAACAACGTGAATATTGGAGAGCCCTCGGGATGCAACATCACCCTATACAAACAACGGGACTATTAGAGAGCCCTCGGGATGCAATATCACCCTATGCAAACAATTCGTGAATATTGTAGAGCCCTCAGGATGCAATATCACTCTAACGTGAACACTTTAGAGACCTCAGTATATAGTGCCACTACCTAGGCACACTTTGAAAATTGAAGAGCCCTAAGGATGCAATGCCACATAAAATAATCATACGTGAATATTGTAGAGCCCTCAGGATGCAACACCACTCTAAAGTACCCCAATTGCAAGCTACTATTTAACTATTAATGTTGTCACAACCCATTTGAATAACACAAAGTTCACCCCATGTGTATCATAACAACACTAAGCACACAATCACATAACACAAGAATACCAAACAATGACAATGTTGGATATTATGATCAAATGAAACATATGGCTATCCTACCAGGTTTCAACATAAGGTAATAATATTTCACATTAATAGAAACATAGGATGTGCATAACCAAAAGTGAAACTTTCCTTGAAAGGTGTTGAAGTAGTCTAACACTTATTTCCGATCCTTTATGCACTCCAAACAATCTACACGATCAATATTATCACAATAAATAACATTCAACACATAAATAATACAACAGTAAAAGAATCAAATGAACAACAAGGAAAACTAGTAGACAGTAGCTAAACGTTATCTACAAGTCACTAGGATCCCAACGCAACTGGAATCAACGAAAATGGGTACACCGTTTGCAAGATACGGTCACTGGAAGTTTGAATTTGAATCTGTACAAAATTAAAATTCGAAAATGCAAAAGTGTGCAAAGTGTGGTCTACTGTACTCTAATTTTCAGAACGGTCGCAACGCAAAAGGAATCACCTAAATCCGATACACGGTTTAAAAGATATAGCCTAAACCTTTCTTGGGTGCAATGTGTGAAAAAGGGCCCCTTCGCGAATAAACTTAAAGTTTCTATTGCAAACATGTCCTTTTCCGTACAGGACAAACCAGCGACGTACCAATGACGTGGCGATGGCACGGAAACCAAAGCGGCGGCGGCGACACTAACTTCGAGGTTTGCCGGCAGGGCGGGAATCAAGGTTCGCCGGGCACAGAAACCGAGGCGGCGACAACGCAGATTTCGAGGTTCGCCGGCGCAGAAACCGAGGTACATCGGCGCGCGGATCCCGAGGTTCGGCGGCGGCGACGTGGAAATCGAGACGCGGGCTGGGGCGATTTAGGGTTTTCGAAAAAGAGAAAAATAAAATTTCTGAAATCCATATATAGCCCGAATTTGTTTTTCTTTTCTTCAGATCCGACTCGGGCCTGGATTCCGCGCGAGCGAAAATAGACAACTGGCCGGGTGGAAGGCCCACAACAAAAGGCTTTTTTAATAATTTTAATTGGTCAACCGACTTTGCAAAATATTTTTAAATAATAAAATATCAATTTTAAAAATGCCACAACAAATAAATAAAATAATTGTATTCCAAATACTTTTCCCAGCTATTATGCAATTTTGATAAATCATTTTAATGCAATAAAGTTTGTCTAAGCATTATAAAAATCCCCAAAATAATTATAGAGTTATTTATAATACTCATAACAAATTTCAAAAACTTTCAAACAATATTATAAATAGTTTTCAACTTTATTTAAAGGGGATAAGTCATTTTATATCCTCTCCAATGAATTTCCTTGAGTTAAAAAATGTTTTGAATGTTCAGAAAAATCCATATGATCATTTAAAACATTTACCAACTTTTTTAATATGTTGAAGGAGGCATATTACCTTCTCTCATTTTCATTTGTTGGATTTGTTTTAAATAATAAATGCCAAAACACCAATAGTGAATATTAGGGAAAGTCATTTTATTCCCTCTCATTTTAATATTGAACAAACTCTAAAGTTTTCAAATCGCAGCGAAATCAAACATATGAAGCAAAACAATCATTATTATTTAATTTATTAACATTCAAAAATTTGGAAGATTTTGGGATGTTACATACTACCACCCTTAAAAGGAATCTCGTCCTTGAGATCCGAAAAGGATAGAAAGAAAATGTTAGGGTTTGGGTCTTCCTTGAAAATCTATTGATCCTCCGATGGTCTAGGGTGCTATCACCCTTAAAATGAATGCGACACGGTCTTCATGAGCCTTGGTCCATTGATTACAACCTTCATATAGATTTTACCTCCTCCTCTGAGGTCTTGAATTCCTTAGCAAAAGAGGAGTCTTCCGTATACCGAACCTTATTGGTTGTCAGGTCAAGTGTCAACACTAACTAACTATCAATTCCATCATGGTGATCATCAATAATACCTTTACAGAATACCTGCAGGAAATGTTATTGGTCTATACTCACCGTATAACTTACGATTATTAACGATAATCTTCTACAGGGGTCAAACAACGTACCATTCTATGGTTCAGGCTTAACATCATCGTCTCTCTATTATAGGTAGGTCACTCAAGATTTACTATCCCGCATAGAAAGAGCGAATAATAAGGGTAGTCTTCATGGGGGCCAATCCATTCCGCACCCAAATCATTACCTTGTATATGGTTTAGCGAATCTCGCAATCTAAAACTCGGTCATCCTCACAGGCATTGTAGAAAGTTCCTCTTGATCATGAACTGGGTTCAGATAAATCATTAGTTCTTCAAGCCAAAAAAACATCTATCGTTTCTTCACAACACTCATGTTTGCGCAAACTACAAAAAAATGTATACTGGTGAACTATCACTCCCTCCAGGGTTCTTCCATCAGCAAGGTTGTGCTTGCTTGTTGCAATTAGCAGCCATTGTAGTAGCTTCTTCAGTGTAGGATGAGGATGAGGGGGAATAGAATGTAGAGAGAGATATACCCATACAGACATCACACTAGTTTTGGTAAATAAGTTTTGATGTGTATCTGTCGGTAAAACCAAGAAATGACAGCTCACAGAAACGACCTAATGGTAGAAACTTAAGTGTTTCAATTCTTCAGGTCTTCAATGACGGTAGCTTCAGTTTTTCATTGTCGAAGAAATCTTCGTATCATAGAGTCACTTTTCAACTTATTCTTGTTGTTGTTACGTCTCCTTTAGTCTTGAAGTATACTAAATTGATGGGGTCTAAGCCAAACGTAAAATTATTCTACTCATGAAAGAACACAAAACACAACACACAACTACAAACAATAAACCACTCGAAAGACACAACACAAACAAACCTACAGTAATGTCATATGTACAAGACATATGATCTCATCATACTATGCGCAAATCGTTTATCTAACTTAGCATAACATTGGTGGAATGAAACTAAGCTTCATCCTTCTCAGCTAAGCTGATCTTAAATATCCTCTCATTATTGTTAGAACTTATTGAACCCCATACGATACTCCATATAGTTCTGGTAGTGGTAAATTCAATTCATCCAAAGAGGTTCATGGCTTACTTCTCCAAAGTCATGCCTTCAGGGCTTAAGCAACTAGGATGGTCATTTACATTAAAAAAAGAGGAGGATTTTAGAAGATGAATAATAGATGAGATGTACTAGTGGAGAGAGTAAGAAATCAAAGAGTGATCAAATAATTTTGTTCTTATGGATTTTCTATCCATTTTCTAGGGTCACGACCTACAGTCAACACACTGCTCTGATACCATCTGTAACGACCCGATCGACATAGAATCGGAGTCTCTGTGCTCAAGTGCTAGTCCCTGGATCGAACTCGCTAGCACACACAGTGTATATGAATATCAAAGTACAAGTGCATCATTATTACATCGTATGATCCATAATTCAATACGAATAAACAACTTACATAGCTCAAGGATAGCTTATTCAATATAACCATAGCGGAAGTAGTAGAAAACAGTAATGAGTCCCATCAATATCCACAAGCGACATCCTGAGTGTAGACTCACAACCCTATCATACCATACTAATATTCTGAGAAACCTACAGCACGAATGTTACAACCCGAACATGGGTCAGTACATTTGAATGTACGGCAAGTAACACAAGTGATATAGCAAAACCTACATCTAATTTCAGATCAAGAACACGAAACAAGTTTAGTTTGTTTTACATATAGCTGGTAATAATCTATTTCCACTTACTAGTCAAAACCTTCCTCATCCAAAATTTCATATCTGACCAATATGGATCAAACTAACTAAAACGCCTATGAGAGCCCTCAGAATCATAGGATTAGTAGTGGTAGCCATAAGAGCCCTCAGGATCATGGTTCCGTGAGTTTTGTAGAGCCCTTAGGATACAATACCACCCCTACCACATACTCGTGAACATCGTAGAGCCCTCAGGATACAATGTCACTATATACAAATTCGTGAATATTGCAGAGTCCCCCAGGATGCAAGTTCACCCTATACAAACAACGTGAATATTGGAGAGCCCTCGGGATGCAACATCACCCTATACAAACAACGGGACTATTAGAGAGCCCTCGGGATGCAATATCACCCTATGCAAACAATTCGTGAATATTGTAGAGCCCTCAGGATGAAATATCACTCTAACGTGAACACTTTAGAGCCCTCAGTATATAGTGCCACTACCTAGGCACACTGTGAAAATTGAAGAGCCCTCAGGATGCAATGCCACATAAAATAATCATACGTGAATATTGCAGAGCCCTCAGGATGGAACACCACTCTAAAGTACCTCAATTGCAAGCTACTATTTAACTATTAATGTTGTCACAACCCATTTGAATAACACAAAGTTCACCCCATGTGTGTCATAACAACACTAAGCACACAATCACATAACACAGGAATACCAAACAATAACAATGTTGGATATTATGATCAAATGAAACATATGGCTATCCTACCAGGTTTCAACATAAGGTAATAATATTTCACATTAATAGAAACATAGGATGTGCATAACCAAAAGTGAAACTTTCCTTGAAAGGTGTTGAAGTAGTCTAACACTTATTTCCGATCCTTTATGCACTCCAAACAATCTACACGATCAATATTATCACAATACATAACATTCAACACATAAATAATACAACGGTAAAAGAATCAAATAAACAACAAGGAAAACTAGTAGACAGTAGCTACACGTTATCTACAAGTCACTAGGATCCCAACGCAACTGGAATCAACGAAAACGGGTACACCGTTTGCAAGACACGGTCGCTGGAAGTTTGAAATTCAAATTCGAAAATGCAAAAGTGTACAAAGTGTGGTCTACTGTACTCTAATGTTTAGAACGGTCGCAACGCAAAAAGAATCACCTAAATCCGATACACGGTTTAAAAGATATAGCCTAAACCTTTCTTGGGTGCAATCTGTGAAAAAGGGCCCCTTCGCGAATAAACTTAAAGTTTCTATTGCAAACATGTCCTTTTTCCTACAGGACAAACCAGCGACGTACAAATGACGTGGCGATGGCACGAAAACCAAAGCGGCGGCGGTGGCACGGACTTCGAGGTTCGCCGGCAGCGCGGGAATCGAGGTTCGCCGGGCATAGAAACTGAGGCGGCGACAGCGCAGATTTCGAGGTTCGCCGACGCAGAAACCGAGGTACATCGTCGCGCGGATCCCGAGGTTCGACGGCAGCGGCGACATGGACTTCGAGGTTCGCCGGCAGAGCAGGAATCGTGGTTCGCCGGCACGGAAACAGAGGCGGCAGCGCGGATTTCGAGGTTTGCCTTGGCTAGGAAAACAAGTTTCGCCGGCGCGAAAAGTGAGGTATATTGGCGCGGGTATCCCGAGGTCCGTCGGCGCGTCGTGAAAATCGAGACGCGGGCTAGGGCGATTCAGGGTTTTCTAAAAAAATAAAAATAAATTTTCTAAAATCTATATATAGCCTGAATTTGTTTTTTTAGATCCTACTCGGGCCTGGATTCCGGCGCGAGCGAAAATAGAAAACTAGGCCGGGTGAAAGGCTCAAAACGAAAGCCATTTTTTTAATAATTTTAATTGGTCAACCGACTTTACAAAACATTTTTAAATAATAAAATACCAATTTTTAAATTTTCATAACTATAAAATAAAATTATTGTGCTAGAAATACTTTTCTAGCTATTATTCAATTTTGATAAATAATTTTAATGCAATAAAATCTGTCTGAGCATTATAAAATCCCCAAAATAATTCTAGAGTTATTTATAATACTCATAACAAATTTAAAAAACTTTCAAAAAAATTTCTAAATAGTTTTCAACTTTATTTAATGGGGATAAGTCATTTTATATCCTCTCCAATGAATTGCCTTGAGTTGAAAAATATTTTGAATGTTCAGAAAAATCCATATGATTATTTAAAACATTTACCAACTTTTTTTAATATGTTGAAGGAGTCATATTACCTTCTCTCATTTTCATTTGTTGGATTTGTTTTAAATAATAAATGCCAAAACACAAATGGTGAATATTAGGGAAAGTCATTTTATTCCCTCTCATTTTAATATTCAATAAACTCCAAAAGTTTTCAAATCCTAGCGAAATCAAACATATCAAGAAAAACAATCATTATTATTTAATTTATTAAAAGTCCAAAATTTGTAAGATTTTGGAATGTTACACTCGTTCTTTTTCAAAACGAGGACCGGGTTTGCAAGCCACTCCGGATAGAAGACTTCCATGATGAACCCGGCGGCTAGGAGCCGAGCTATTTCTTCCCCAATGGCATTCCTCCTTTCGTCGTTGAAACGACGAAGGAATTGCTTGATCGGCTTCAATTTTGAGTCGATATTTAGGTGGTGCTCAGCGAGTTCCCTCGGGACGCCTGGCATGTTAGAAGGTTTCTATGCAAAAATGTCCCGATTCTTATGGAGGAAGTCGATGAGCGCACTTTCCTATGTCGGCCATGAACACCATGACGCAATATGGAGGCTCAAAGTGAGGATAATACAGGTTATATTCTGGCGCACCGGTGCCGACTCTGTCGTGCCCCACAGATCGGATGGACCCCTCATCTTAGAAGCTCCCTTCACTTGGGTATGAGTCGGTCTTGGTCAGTTCTTCGGAGGCGTCGTACATCGGGGACTCGACAGAGCGCTCTGACTCTGGAGTCTCGCTAATGTGCTTTTGGAGCCGGCGTGTCGCCGACTTGAGGTTTCGATGGGAACTTCGGGATCTAGCTCTGGCTCAGATCCTTCTGTCCTGCCGATGAAGATGTGGATAGACCCAATCGGGACCCGATATCTTGATTGGACGGAATCAGCTTCAGGGCCCCAGGTTGAGTCGTTGATGCAGAGCTTTCCGCGCCGACTTCTAGTGATCCGTCCAGCGACGAATCCCTCCATGCCTTGCAGAGCTCCCTCCAAAATCTCAACACCAGCGAGCGCATGCCCCACGGTGGGCGCCAACTGTCGTGGGAAAGTCACGGCAGATGTACGAAGAGTCGAACTTGACATGGGACCTTTGCTGCGAGATGGATACGAGGAGAGAGTCGACATGGAAAAGAGACTCGGCGATTTACCCAGTTTTCAGCCCCTCTTTGTCTCGAGTTAAAAGCCTACACCTGCTATTATTATGGGTGCTGACTCTTCTGAATAGAAGATTCGATGGATCGATTACAAGAGAGATGGATCGTAACCTTAGTCTCGAGGAGATCAAGGTCATGTCGGAAAGTGTCTAGTCCTATTGCGGATTATGATTGTTCTGACCCTTGATCCCATGGGCCTCGCCTTATAAAGGCGCCGGATCCTGGGATTCCGCGAGATCGACTCCGACACGAGGTGGAGTCCTATTCTACTTTACAAATATACTATATGTTATAAAAGGTAAGTCGAATTCCTTCTACGATTTCAATCTTCACGCTTGGCGCAGCCTGCTTCGGGGCTGGGTCTTCTTCTGTGGGCTTTCCATATGTGAGTCGGCCCACATATCCTAATGCCGGGTTATGGGATTGATCCCTCCCCGAATAGAACCACCGTCTCGGGTAGCGGCAGCGGAGCAGACGCAGGGGCAGATGAGGAAGGGGAGGGGTCGATCGTCATGGTCACAGATCCAGATGACGACGACATAGGCGGCCCGCGGGTAGCCATAGCGATCTGCGATTTTCCTCGTTTCTTTTTCAAAAATCTTTAATTAAGAACAAGATATATGCACGTTAGCATCTACGGAACATCTACATGAGCTAGTTGCTGTCACAAGAACACATACATATGTATAGATCATAGCAAAAACTGAAAAAAAATGTATAGAAGATAGCAATTGCTGATCACCTTGTTCGGACAAAGGCAGAAGGAGGTCGGGCAGGCCGGTGAAAGAGGAAGAACAACGGTCAGGGAGGCCGGAGATAGAGGAAGAACAACGGTCGGGGAGGCCGTCGACGGAGCAGTTGTGGGGCTCGAAGGAAGGGGAGGGGGACGCCCGTGGCGGCGGTCGGTGAGCTCGTGGTGGATGGAGCAACGGGGGGTGAGGGGGGGGGGGGGCGATGCGGGTGGACCAGAGGAATAAATCATGGAGGGGGACGCCCGTAGCAGAGGCCGGTGAGCCGGATCCGGCTAGGGATTTAGTGCAGGGGGAGGTCGGGGGAAAGAGGGAAGGGGGATCGACCGATCTGATTTGGACGAGTGTGGCGGGCTCTTCCTGCCGCACCGGTTTGATCACTTGTTGTGGGTGGCAAGCCAACGGGCAATCTCCTTGTAATATGGATCAACTTCCACTTTTTTTTGAAGAGATGAAAAAGCTTGGTTCCTCAACTCGAGCTTAAAATACACTACGGTGGGCTGCTGATTTGTTTATGCAAACTCAAGAAGTTATCACTGAAATCACTAATTAATGAGTACTCGTAGCAATGAATGCATTCACTTTTTCCATGCTCGATATATAGCGCTCCGCGCGCGCTAAGTGGTGTGATCTGGTTGTTATTTTTTTCTTTTTTAGCATGCCACATGACTCTCGTGCGGATACATTCGTGGCTCCCACAGAGGCACGGTCATGCCTCCTTTTTAGAAGTACCATCCGTGCCTTTTTTTAGAGGCAAGCGACGTGCCTCCCATGGAAGCTAATTCGTTCTTCCTGTGGAGGCACGGTCATGCCTCTTTTTTATAAGCACAACTCGTGCCTTTTTTAGAAGCACGATCTTGCATCTTTTTATAGGCACGCGACGTGCATTTTCTCTTAAAAATGATATTTTTTTCACCGAAATTATAGAAAAAGAATGCACAAAACGGTGTTCGCTGAGGTTATGTGTACGTATTTTGGTGAAGAAAATTTCCCTCAGTGAAGATACCAAGGTTTATGTCTCCCATAGGATTCCTGAGACGACAAGAAGGTGGTAACAATGCCATAAATTATTATGATGCATAAGTTGACTTGGACCTGCACACAAGACACAACGATCTGTGCTTCTAATGAGTCACAGAGGTTGTCAATCCCTCCGGCCTTGTTGTTTACAAAGGATTAAATGCAAGAGATAATAAAAAGGTGCAACTGGAAAGAAAGAAAACATTAAGTTGCAGCGGTGCAAATATATGATGAGGATATGGGACGGGGCGTCATGGTGCTCACTAGTTATGTCTCTCTCCCAAAAGATGATAAATATTATGTTGTGTCAACAAATTATAGCTGGGAAATTGATAGGATTATGAACGCACTGCAATGCTAATTATGCTAGCAGAGAGTGCAAGGTTCAATTGTATGGGCATTACACCAAGATAAGTAGACCGTTTATTCATCAAAATTTACTTACTAATCATCCACCTTGAGTATATAATCTAGAATATCTCGCTGGTACTAAGTTGAGAGCCACAACTATGTGTTGCAAACCCAATGCAACGGATAACTGCTTTAACACTCTATACGTAATGTAAGAAAATCTTGTGACACGCAGTCACAAGCGTCGTTGTTTTACCCTTAATGGCATCAAGACATTCCCTAGTCCCATATTTTTTTCACTCAAGTTGGACATCAGGAGGCATGAACCCACTATTTGGCATAACACTCCCTCTTGGAGTCACAATCTAGTACTTGGCCAAACCAATAAATTACAATAGAGACCATAGAAGAACACTCAAGAGCACAATATAAAAGAGATCAAAATATATCACTTCCACAATATTAACATAATCTCATAATTCATAGGATCCCAACAAACACATCATAACAACACAAGAACTATAACATATATGCCTTGATTATGATAGGCAGCTCATAAGGACTAGACATTGAAGAAGAAGATTCCAGAGATTACATCAACTAGATTGATGCCATGAACCCGAGGTCCAAGTAGGAACTACTAATGACGCATTTCGGAGGCAATCATGGTGATGTAAGGGCCTCCGGAGATCAACCCCCCTCCGACAGGGTACTGGGACAGGAAGTTCCGTTGATCCTGATCTCGGGATCGCGATGGCGGTGAAAGAGTGGCAAAACGTGAAAAAGGAGTCCTCCCTCGGGGTTTTCCAATCAAGGGGAATAAATAGAGCCAAAGTAGGGCACCATGGGTGGGTCCACCTGACCAGGTAGCCAGGGGCACGACCAAGACTTGGCCCCGCCAGGTGGTCGCCTGGTGATGCGTCAAAAACGCATCACTATTTTGCTTCATAATTTACCTCTATTCATTGATATATGTCATATTATGATGATGATATGATAGTGTTTTGGCTTGTTTTGCACAGTTTACAACTTTCCGGTGCCGAAACAGCAGACGCAGGAATCGATGGGGGAAAGTGCACATAGAGTGGGCGTATCAGCACATCTCCAAATGACCTGAAATTTACAGGGGAGCGTTTTCTGAAAGAATAGCGAAGGCCCACAAAAGTGGAGCCGGAGGAGGGCCACCAGGATCCCAGGCGGCCTGGTGGCGCGGCCACCCCCTAGGGCACGCCAGGTGGCCGCTTGGGAGTGGGGTCCCACCCCCGGGGCTCTTAGATGGCACATATATCATCTGTGACCTAAAAACCCTAGAAGATAAGTTGGATCGGGAGTTCTGCCGCCGCTCTGTGGCGGAAAACCTACAGAGAAGAAAACAACTTTCTGGCGGGAAGATTCCGCCAGGGAGAACTCCTCCCGGAGGTGGAAATCGTCCTCATCGTCATCACCATCGTCACGGGCATCATCGAGATCATCATCACCATCATCTCATCACCAGCACCATCTCCATCTAACCCATCTCATCTCATCATTGCAATCCGAGTTGTACCTTGCACTATTCATCCCCTCTACTTTACCGGTGTTGATTACTCTTTTGTGGTGAATACTATTAATTTTTGATGGAGAATTATTGTTATGACCATATTGTTCATCATATATTCATCATCTATGATCATGATCCCTTTTATGTCTTGTGAGTAGTTCCTTTAGTTCTTAAGGACATGGGATAAGTCTCGTTGTTACTAGTCATATGATGTTGAAGTAATATGTGTTGATTGATATTTAAGTTGTGGTGTTATTCTTCTAGTCTAGTGGTGTTATGTGAACGTCGACTACATAAAAGTTCTCCTTTGTAAGGACCTAGGGGAATACATTGTGTATAAAGAATGTTTATGGTGGGTTGCCGAAGTGACAGAAACCTGAACCCCAGTTCGCATACTTTTGCACGAGGGAGTGGTGGATCCTAAAGTTTATTGCTATGGTTAGGCTTTGCCTTAATTTCTCTCTTGTATTTGCGGATGCTTGCAAGGGGTTTAACCATAAGAGTGTACTTGACTTATTCTAGACGGTGCACTAGCATAGGTCCACCCACACAACACTTATCAACACAAAACATAGTACTAGACGTAATATGGCGAAAGCACTTGACTACCTCTCCCGTGTGTCCTCAGGAACGCTTTAGTCTTTATAAGTTTAATCCTTCGGCTTATCCTTTGTTCAAAGGGATTGGGCCACTTGCTGCACCTTAGCACCATTTACTTTCCTTGCTTTTATTTCGTTTTTGTTTATATCAGAAAACCCATAAAAAGTTACCTTTCAGTGCTTGTAGTTATTCCTTTCTCAAGATCACTTGTCAGTACCTTCTGCTCCTCGTTGGGTTCAACACTCTTATCGAAAAGGCTACGATAGATCCCCTACACTTGTGGGTCATCAAGACCATTTCCTGGCGCCGTTGCCGGGGAGTGTAGCGCTATTGGTAAGTGAAATTGGTAAGGAAACCTTTACACTGCTCGTGCTGTTTTTATTTTGCTATTACTACTTTTTGTCCGTATGGATAATTCCTCTCTTAGTTCTTTGCTTGTGGGGAACCGTCCCACCGCTGCCGTTGTGGAGAAGGCTCCTCCACCTACTGAAATTGTTCCTTTTAAACTACCAACTGTATTGTTGATTATGTCTTGGCTAATCGATATGCAGGAGACAGACATCCAGGCGATCACTTGTTAGATCTTTCACAAGTATGTTCCTTATTTAAGCTTGCAGGTGTATTGATGGATTTTGGTATGAGAAAACTATTCTCTCTATCATTGAAAGATAAGGCTTTGGATTGGTATAGGATTCTCGATAACTCTCATTTTCTAAATTGGCAAGATCTTATGCCTCTCATTTATGAAAAGTTTTATCCTCTTCATGAAATACATCGAGACAGAAACTATATTTATAAATTTAGGTCTTGTGACGGAGAAAGCATCGCCCAAGCTAGGGGGATATTGAAATCTCTAATGTTCAAATGTCCCAATCATGAGCTCCCCAAGGAAATTATTCTTAAAAAATTTTATGCAAGACTTTCTCGCAAGATAGAGATATGCTTGATGCCACCTCTAGTGGGGTATTTCCAAACAAAAGCGTTGAAGATAGACGGGATCTAATTGAAAGGATCCAGAAGAACACTGAAGATTGAGAAATTGATAAAGGTATTGAGCCCGTCATAAATGATAAACATGATCACATTGCGAGTTATGTGAAAACTAATTACTTCAATACCTTTTGTGCAAAGGATAAGCCGAAGGATCAAACTTATAAAAGCTAAAACGTTCTTGAGGACACACAGGAGAAATAGTCATGTGCTTTTGCCATATTCCGTCTAGTACTATGTTTTGTGTTGATAAGTGTTGTGTGGGTGAACCTATGCTAGTGCACTTTCTAGGCTAAGATAAGTACACTCTTATGATTAAACCTCTTGCAAGCATCCGCAAATACAAGAGAGAAATTAAGGCAAAGCCTAACCATAGCAATAAACTTGAGGATCCAACATTTCCTCGTGCAAAAGTGTGCGAACTGGGGTTCCTGTTTCGGTAATTCCGGCAACCCACCATAAGCATACTTTATACACAATGCATTCACCTAGGTCCTTAAAAAGGTGAAGTGTTATATAGTCGACGTTCACACAACATCACTAGAAGAATAACACCACAACTTAAATATCAAACTATACATATTACTTCAACATCATATGACTACTAACAACTAGACTTCTCCAATGTCTCAAGAACTAAAGGAAGTACTCACAAGACATAAAAGAGATCATGATCAAAGGTGATAAATATATGATAAATAATCTGGTCAAAAAATTAATTCTCCAACTAAACTCAATAGCATTCACCACAAAAGAGTAATCAACACCGATAGAGTACAGGGATGAATAGTGCAAGTTAAAACTTGGATTGCAATAGTGAGATTCGATGGGATGAAGATGGAGATGGTGCTGGTGATGTGGATGATGTTTATGATGATCTCGATGAAGCCCGTGAAAATGGTGATGACGATGAGGGCGATCTCCCCCTCCGGGAGGAGTTCTCCCCGACAGAATTTGCCTGTCGGAAAGGTCTTTTCTTCTCTGTGGGTTTCCGCCACGAAGCAGCGGTGGAACTCTGGAAACTCTTCTTGTTCTGTGGTTTTTAGGTCACGGCGATAATATAGGCCAAAGGGGGGCTCCTGGAGTGGGGCCTGATGGCGTGGAAGTGGTAATGGCTTCTCACCCTTCGTTGGTTACCCCAAGTGGAAGGTGAGATGTAGGATAGCAACAAATTTCCCCTATGTAGAGGATAGGGTTTGTCTCCCGTAGGACTCCGACAATGATAAGTAGGTTGTGAAGCGAGCAACGAGCCGTTTGAGATATTGCTCCCTTAACTTGGACCTGCACACAATACAATTAACTTTGCTCCCAACGAAGTTCAGAGAGGTTGTAAATCTCTCCCCTCTTGTTGTTTACAAAGGATCAAACACACAAGGGATAATGATAATGATAGCAACTGAAAGTAAATGCGGGAAAATAAACGACTTGAAAAAAGTGATGAGAATATGGACCGGGGTCCCGTGATGTTCACTAGTGATGTCTCTCTCCCAAAAGATGATAAAACTGCTATGCGAGGTAAAAAATTTACAGATGGGCAATTGACAGGATTATAAACGCACCGCAATACTAACTATGCTACAAAAGAAAGGAAGAGGCTCATCAGCATGGGTAGTACGCTAAAATAAGTAGACCGAAATCCATCTGCATCTACTAGTAATCATCCACCTTGAGATATCTATCCAGAACATCTCGCTGGTATTAAGTTGCGAGACCCACCCAAAGTGTAAACCCAAAGCAACAGACAACTGCATTAAAAAGAGCTTTGCGTAAAGTAAACAATCCTTGCAACCGCAGTTACAAGCACCATTGTTTTCCCCCTTGTGGTCACAACACATCCCCTAGACTCATGTTTTTGTCACTCAAGCGTGTCATCAGGGGGCATGTACCCACAATCGAGCATAACGTTCCCACTTGGAGTCACTACCTAGCACTTGGCCAAAGCAATAAACAACAACGAAGAACATGCAAGAATTACTTAGGAACGAAAATATAAGAGATCAAAACCAAATATATTACTCTATCACGATCTGAACATAATCTCATAATCCATCAGATCCCATCAAACTCAACATAGCAACAGCAGAAGAATTACATAAGTGCCTCGATCATGTAGGGCAACTCATCAGGTCAAAACCATGAAGAACAAAGAGGGGAGGAGAACATCACATAGCTACTGATCACGGACCCATGGTCCAAGGTAGACAACTCACGACATATCCAGGAAGCGTCCATGGTCGAGGGGAAGCTCCCGGAGGTCGATCCCTGTGGGCACCCCTCACTATATGTCTGAAGTGGCGGAGAATAAATAGGCGAAGGGGGGCAGCCAGGAGGGCCACCAGGGGCCCAGGCGCCCCCTGGCGCGGCCAGGCCCCTGTCCCCGCCAGGTGGCCGCCTAGGTGGCTGGTGGTGGCCCCCTGGCCCTCCTTTGGGCTTCTGGAGGCTTCCGACACGCTGATTTTTTTATCTGATTTTTCCCGGATTTCTGGAGCACTTTTTATATGGGGGAAAACTAAAATAGAAAAACAGCAGAATATAGGAACTGGCACTGGGGTGCACTGAGTTAGTAGGTTAGTCCAAATATGATAAAAAATATATGAAAGTGTATCTAGATCATAGAAATATCACACAAAACATGCATGGAGCGAGCAGAAATTATCGATACGTTTGAGACGTATCAACATCCCCAAGCTTAATTCCTACTCGTCCTCGAGTAGGTAAATGATAACATGCATAATTTGTGTGGTGACAAGCTAGAAACCGTATAAGAACTTTGAAAAGTAAAGAAATCTAGGTATGTAATTCAATTCAAGTCATAACATGCAAGAGTCTATATTAGCATTGAAACAAGTAACGAAAGAACATTAGGTGCAAGAGCTCTCGCTGTCCGTGACTCGAATGTCTCCAGATGGTGTTTGCGTGCAATAAGGGGGATAGGGAATACGAGGAAAAAGTATTTTTGTGTTGATAACTCAATCTACTAAAGTTTCACACTTGGTCTTCTTTGTAATCTTATCTTGACTCATCCCGAGACCACTAGCCAGGTACAAGTCAGTTTGATCCACTCCTTTTCAATATTTTGAGCACTCATGCAATGGATGAGCGTGAGCACGAAAGTTGACACTTAGGATGGCAAAGAGAGAAATATGGTGGAGGAGGAAGACAAAAAGGATGATAAAGGCTCACATCAATGAGGACAATCATAGGCGAGAAGGACAAATGATAGATATGATGTGAGGAGTAGGGATTGGCATGCAATGGATGCACATATGAGCTGAAAAGCTCTCCAATGGAACTAGTGGGGGTGCATCTAACTTGCTCGCTCATGAAGACCTAGAGCTCTTTTGAGGAGGCTCATCCTTGGAATATGCAAGCCAAGTTCTATAGTGTGAAGGTCCCCACATAGCTATATGCATGAATGATCATCTCTATGGAGTACAAGGATAAGAGGGAGTACTAGTGTGGATCTTTCAAAAGGATAGTAGTGTTTCCCCTTTCTCTCTTTTTTTCTTTTATTTTTCTCTTTTTTCTAATTTTTGTATTTTTTTTGGTGGCCTCAATGGCTCTTTCTATTTAACTCTCATTTGTCCTATTTGGGATCTTTTATTTTGTCCACTTTAGGATCTTTTCGTCACTTAAGGGCAACACTCTAATTTACAAGAGGGTATAGAAGATCTTTCACACTTTACAAGGTACTCAAATCATAAAGAAGATGTAGCTATCATGATGTATGCAATGTATGCCGCTACCAGTGTAGCAGGAACATGTATGACATGAAGATCAAGTCATGAAGAGGTGGAAGTTGCATGGAAATATATCTTGGAAAGGCTATGGAAATTCCTTGATAGGTAGGTATGGTGGCTGTTTTGAGGAAAGATATAAGGAGGTTTTTGATCACAGAGCGTATCATGCCAAGGGTTTGGATGTACCGGCGAAGGTGGACGCCAACTCTCGGAGTGAGAAGGAGGCAATCCACGACACAGGGGATGCTAGCAAATATGAGGAGGTGGAAGTGTCAACGTTCAATACTCACATTAGTCCGAAGAAATCATGCACTTATTATCGGTAACTCTCAATCTAATGAGGAGGTTCACAAAGAGACAAGTACCTCGAGGAGGAGTGTATGGGGGTTTGGTTATCCTTGCGCATCCTCGACTCATGGTACGTGAGTGTACTCTAATATCCGACCCCTCAGAAGAGTAGTGATCCATCTAGTAGCTAGAGTTCTCAACTTGTTTTGTAGGTTTTTGAAAATAAACATAGATTGCCGAAAATACGACACCTATCACTAATAGGCTAGAGCTCTTGACACAAAAACTTCAAAATTTACTCACATCAATACCTCAAAACTATTGCAAGTTACTACTAAAATTAAATAGAAACCTCAATTACATAATTTCCAGACAAGACATAACTCAGTGCAACAACCAACTCTCTTAACAAGATAAACATGAAAACTAAAGAGAGTTCCAGCAATAAACTAAACAAAAGCCAAGGCTCTTTCTAAAAACAAACTAAGACTAGAACTAAACATGGAAGTAGCTATGAAAAGATAAAGAACACACAACAGCAAAAAGGTAGGCATCAAGAATCCTATGATGTGTGCTAGATTTTGAAAGTGGAGCGTGTTTCTCTCCCACACAAATTAATACGGGATCTAACTTGTTATGAACAGCAAGAAAATCTAAAGAAAACTAAAAATAAAACCTAAGAGCGAGACGCTCCGAGCATAGCACATAACGCATGAAGTGATAAAAATATAGTGAGACGAAGGACGAACTGATGATTTTTGATGGAGAAGGGGATGCACGGGGGCATCCACAAGCTTAGACGCTTGAGTATACTTGAATATTTGTTGGGGATGCATGGTGGCATCCCCAAGCTTGAGCGCTTGACCCTCCCGAATCTTCTTTCATCATCTTCCATCGCACACTTGAAAACTTCCTTCATACATAACTCATCATAAGCTGATTAGAGAGGTTAGTAACCTTACTAAATAATTTTTCCCCACTGGATATAAAGATATTCTTGAAGAGCTACTGTTTCTCAAGATTACCAAAAGGTTTTTGCAAATAAAAAGCAAGCTTAAGGTTTGCAAAAGTTAGGAGAGAAAAAACGTGGCAGAATCTGTGAAGAACAGAACATAAGGTAGTAAAGATTTTTTTAGGGATACTTCTGCAACTCAAATCAAAAAACTCAGAACATACGAAAGTTCCATGATTGTATAGAGCACGATGTTTAAACAATTTAGCTCAAAAATATGAAATGGTGATCTTATCTAATTTTTCCCGTCACGAAGATAGAATCTTTTTTCTGGAAAGCATGTCACAACTTTCACTTCCCTTGTCATATGAGGCTATAACTTGGCACAAAGCTTGAAAATAAAGATACAATGATGTTGCTACAGTAGTAAAAATCATCAAGACCACTAAAAACAGAAGTAAAAACATCTTGGGTTGCCTCCCAACAAGCGCTTTCTTTTACGCCTTTAAGCTAGGCATAAGGCAAAAGATCAAGTTGTATCAATCGAACCATCATCAAGATCATAAAAAATCTCTTCAATTGTACAACTAGTCTTAAGAGGTCTTTCAAATAAATTCCTAATGAAGATACTTCTAGGGATAAAACCGAAAGGAGGAAAATCAATGGGAGTTTCATTTGAAAATTTATCAAAGAGAGGTATTTCTTCCAATGTTTTCACGGTTTCAACTTCCTTGGCCATGGGTGGATTATTTTTAGTTAGGGGAACCTTAGGGACATAATTTAACTTAGGTTCCTTTCTGGCCAGAGTTGTTACCTTTTTTGGTTTGATTGAGGAGAAAGTAGTTCCTAGAGTATTAATGATTTCCTCAATCTTATAAATCCTAGAAGTCCTCTCTCAGATCTGAGAAGCATAGTGCCAAAACCCTGCGTTTTGCTACGATCATTGATTACAAAATATGTAAGGGTTATGTTTTTCGTGTTGATCCTGCCTTGAGACATGACTTGGTCGAAGTTGGCTATGATCTGCTTCCTGAGGAATGCCCCCCTCCCTCACCTAATCATCCCGCATTATCACCGGATTGTTCATCATCGGCGGTTTCGTGGACGGCGGCGATTCCTAGCATTCAATTTGGTACTGTTCTGTTGATTTCGGGCGAGGCTGGTTTGGTAGTTGCAAATCATCTAGATGTGCCGGATTCTTTGGAGAATAATATTATGGATTTGAATGCTACTTCCATCCCAAATGGTGAACGGACACGTTCTATCACGGAGGCTAGTGGCACGGCAAATACTTCCGGTTCTGATCTTGGTCACGTCGTCTCAAATCAGATTCATGATGCTTCACGGCAGGAGGCGCAGGAGACGTCGGTTCCCAATGCGATACCTGGGTCATCTACTGCCACGGTACCGGATGCCTTTGAGGCCATGGTCGATGACATGGTGGCCCACATCATGACGTGTTCGAGGTGTAAAGTCCAGGGCCACCTGTCATCTAGATGCCCGCAGAGCCTGGTTTGCATTACATGTAACAGACCTGGACATCACCGACGTGACTGCGAGAAGATAGCAATCAACGAGAGGCTGGTTTGGGAGAAGAAATCCTACAATATTAAGGCAACTGCGACGGCTAGTCTCGATACTCGTGCCTCCTTGCCTAGCTCTGCCGCTTCGTGCTCCCAGCAAAAAACCCCACCCCAAGTTTCTCCGCCGCCAGATCGAGCCCAAACTTCTGCATCTGCTGCCTCATCGCCCTCTACCAAGCAAAGGATGGCGGTGTATGAGCTTGACCCTCACCATTTTCTGCCGGCAGGTCATCAGATCATCGATAGTGGCCCAGCACGCCTGCCTCGCACCTACGTCACGCCGGCGGTGAGGCCGGTGCGTAGCCATGAAATCTTCATGGTTGCAGAAGTGACTCCGGTTCCTGATCCTGTTGAGATGGGAGTTTTCAGGGAAGAGGTGGTGGAGTTTCTCCATGATCGTGGCGTGCAGGTGCGTTCCACTCAGCCATGGTTCACTGGAGTTGGGCTGTTTGAGGTGCGGAGTGCTGCTGTGCGATACTCTTTGACACAGCAACCGCCGTTTCTTTTGGGTCAAAACCACTTCGTGCGCTTCTTCAATCATGATGAAGGGGAGGGTTTCCGGGCTGTTGCGGATCATCGCTCGGGCTGGCTAATGTTTATTGGAGTATCGCTGGATTTCCTCAATGCCAACAATCTCAGGGAAGCTGTCAACACTTTTGGTAAATTTCACTACTGGGATGATCAAGATCCGTACTTGCTACGATCTATGGTATTTGCTTCTTTCCCTGATGTTCCTTTGGTCCCAAGAGATGTTGTATTCAATGATTATGCTGCTTATGGGGGAGCCCAAGTTAACTGGACCGCTGCTTGCTATGTCTTGGGAGCGAACTGGGCTAACCAGCTACCTCAAGAGGAAGATCCTATGCCTTTTGATGGAAATCCGCACCCAATGCCAGTACAGCTTGTGCATAATGATGTGGATTTTGTACTCCCCCCTTACCCAATGCTGGGCTGGAACAATGTCCCTCCTCCTTCTGTAGAGCATCCTCAACCGTAGCATGAACCTGAGCAACCACAAGACCCAAAATGGGGGCATGCAGTGTGGGAGGCTGAATGCAATGCTCCAGCACAAGCACATCAACCTGACGAACAACACTCCATGGTTCTTGACCAACTTGATGATTCGAGTTCTGTGGAACAAGTTGTGCATATTCCTGTGGTACAAGTGGAGGATGAAGATGTGGCTCCTGAAGTTCCTGCAGCAGAGAATGCTCAGGTTTGGGAAATTGTACCATTTGTGCCGCCCCCTGTTCCACAAAACAATGTGATCATTGGCATGCTTCGTATTCCTGCTGGGCCACCTCTTCCACCTGACATGATTTGGCGCCGCACCTTCCATTCTTTGTATGAGGAAATTTGCTCCAGAGATGTCCCTAGACCTCTGTTCCTGCAGCCTATGGCCCCAATCATTTGTTCTAAAAGGTCGTGGAGTTTGGCTTTTGATGAACAGCTTCTGGCCCCAACATTGATCTTTCTGGAGGAGGAGGAGGAGCATGCTCCTCAGGCTAATGTGGAGATCAACATGGATGTTGTGGTACTCCCTAATCCCATAATTTCAAAGCATCCACTGTTGATACTAGCTCCAAAAGGAAAGGCAGGAAAGCTGCAACTCCTATTGTGGACACTCAAGTCAGGAGATGTACTCGCAGTGCAATCAGGCGGGATGGTTTCAAATCAGAGGTGTTGGTGGAGCTCTCCACCCCACCAAGAAAGAAAAGGCCCAGGACCAAGCCACTTCCTCAAGTGCAGCAGCCCATCTTTGAAGAAGAGGCCCAGCAGGCCTCTATGGACATCCCACCAACTCCACTGCATGTGATCCAGCACATAAGAGCTGACCTGGAGATAGAGCCTGCTCTGCTGACCAAGGAGAAGCTTACAGCTGATCCTTCCTCCAAGACTTCTTCTACACCTTCTGATGATGTTTAAATTAACCTTTGTGTTCTGGGTTTGGCAAACCCCTAAATTGGCCAGTTGTCCCTTTGCACTTCTTAGATACTTGGTTTACTGCGGTAATGTTATTTTGTTGGTGCTAACTGTAATACTTACAGTTTATGAACTGCTACCTATATCTGGCTTTAATGGGAAGTAATTCTACAAGAGATTGGAATGTGATGTGCTGGAATGTAAAGGGTTTAAATTCTTCTGCCAGACATAGAGCAGTCAGTGAGAAAATTGATGAAAGCCACTGCTCTGTGATATGCTTTCAAGAAACCAAGTGTTCAACAATTGATTGCAGCTTTGTTAAATCCTTCTGCCCCAGGAGATTTGATCACTTTGCTTTTGTTCCATCAATTGGGGCTTCTGGGGTATCCTTACTATTTGGAACTCTGCTGTGTTCCATGGTAATTTGGCGGAGAGTCAACAATTTGGTTTAATCATTAAGTTCACTTCTAGACTTAATGCTGAAACTTGGTCTTTGGTTAATGTGTATGGACCATGTGATCAAGCTGGCATGGATGCTTTTGTTCACTGTCTTTACAATCTTTCTATCCCCTTTGATGATAATTGGCTTTTACTTGGGGATTTTAATTTTATCAGGTCTTTGGATAACATGAATTTGCCAGGGGGAGATATTAATGATATGTTCATTTTCAATGAAGTAATTGGTCATCTTGGGTTGCTGGAACTGCCAATTAAGGGTAGAAGATATACTTGGTCTAACATGCAAGGTAGTCCTTTATTGGAGCAATTAGACTGGTTTTTTACTTCTTCCAACTGGATATCTTGCTATCCTTTGTCTCAAGTCCACCCCCTTGCTAAGACTGCTTCTGATCATCTGCCATGTGTGGTTTCCATTTCCACTAATATTCCCAAAGCCAATATTTTTAGATTTGAGAATTATTGGGTAGAGCAGGAGGGGTTTATGGACTGTGTATCTGAAAGCTGGCAGATTCCTTCTCACAAAAAGCACATCACTTCTCAGATTGTCCACAAACTTAAGAGGTTAAGAGGGGATTTAAAGGCTTGGCAAAAACATAAGTCCAGGATAAAAATTTTACTACTGAAGAGTAACAGGGTGGTTTTTTTTCTTGATTGTTTGGAGGAACTCAGACCTTTAACTGGGCCTGAATTCATCTTCAGGAAAATTGTAAAGTTGCATATTGAGAAGCTTTTGCACTGGCAACATCTCTATTGGAAAAAGAGATGCACTAAGAGGTACATCAAGGTGGGGGAGGAAAACTCAAAGTTTTTTCAGGCCATGGCTTCTGAAAGGCTTAGAAGAAACTCCATCTCTACCTTGCAGCTGGATGATGGCACACCTTGTTCTGACCTTAACATTCTAGCTGCTGCCTTTTGGACTTCCTTTAAAAACAGGATGGGCATTTCCCATGGGATTCAAATGGGTTTTTATCTGGACAGGCTGATCCCAGTTATACCTAACCTCCAGGCTCTCACAGCCCCCTTTGAGAAGCAGGAGCTGGATGATGTGGTGAAAATGATGCCCATTGATAAGGCACCTGGTCCTGATGGCTTTAATGGACAGTTTCTGAAAAAATGTTGGCCTATTGTGGGACCTGATTTTCTATGTCTAGCTCAAGAGTTTCATGCTGGCAAGGCTAAATTGGAAGGGCTCAATGGCTCTTACATCACTTTGGTGCCCAAGAAATTGTGTCCTGAATCCATTAATGACTTTAGACCAATCTCCTTGACAAGTGTGGGTATTAAATTACTCACCAAGATGGCTGCTAACAGGTTTCAAAAGGAGATTAAGAGGTGCATTCACAAAAATCAATATGGGTTCATTAAGGATAGGTCCATTCAGGATTGTATTTCCTGGACACTTGAATACTTGCATCAATGTCACCAATCCAAGAGACCCATGCTGATTCTGAAGATTGATTTTGAGAAAGCATTTGATTCAATTGAGCATGAGGCTATTCTTCAGATACTCAAGCATAAAGGTTTTGATAAAAAATGGATATCTTGGGTTTCTGATCTGCTTGACTCTGGATCATCTGTTGTGCTCTTAAATGGTGTTCCAGGAAAGCAGTTCCAGTGCAGAAGGGGGGTTAGACATGGGGATCCCCTTTCACCTCTATTGTTTGTTCTGGCTGCTGACCTGTTGCAATCAGTGGTAAATGATCTGCTTAGACAAGGGTTGTTGCAGCTACCTTTGGATAGTCATGATTTAGACTTTCCTATAGTCCAATATGCTGATGATACTTTGATGATCATGCAAGCAGAGGTAGATCAGGTGAGAGTACTCAAGGATGCTCTACAAGTGTTCTCTCAATCTACTGGATTGACAATCAACTATCAAAGTCATCTATGTATCCCATCAATGTAGATGATGTCACACTCTCTTCTTTAGCTGCTGCTTTTGGTTCTCAGACTGGTTCTCTACCTTTTACCTATCTGGGTTTACCTGTGGGAACTAGTAGGCCAAAAATGGTAGATTTCCTACCTCTGGTGGACTGTATAGAGAGAAGACTCATTGCCAGCTCTTGCTTTCTGAACCAAGGAGGAAAACTGCAACTGCTTAATTCTGTAATATCCTCCATGCCAATATACTTTCTTTGCTCTCTTCATATACCTGCTGGGATCACCAAGAAATTGGAGAGAATACAGAGACAATGCTTATGGAGAAAGTATGGAAAGGATTCAGGAAATTCCATGGCAGCTTGGGACTTGGTTTGTAAACCTAAAAACAAAGGTGGACTTGGAATCATGAACATCCCCTTGCAGAATGAGGCTCTTCTGATCAAGCACTTACATAAGTTCTATAACCAGCATGATATTCCATGGGTGAAGCTCATTTGGGACACATATTATTATCAGAGGGTGCCTCATGCAACTGATCTTTGTGGTTCCTTCTGGTGGAGGGACATCTGCAAACTCATGGATAAATTCCTTGCAGTGTCCAAATGCTCTCTGGCTGATGGAGCAACTGCTCTGTTCTGGACTGATAATTGGCTGGACAACTCTTCAGAGGTCCTAGCAACAAAATTTGCTAGACTGTTCTCTTTTTCTCATGACAAACTGATATCTTTTAAAGAAGTTTGTGACACCACTGAGTTGACCACCCTATTTCAGCTCCCACTCTCTGAACAGGCCTTCTCTGAGCTGCACTCTTTGCAGTCTTTGATAGCTCAGTATCATGACAGAGACCTTGCACAGGATGCTTGGACCTGGAGGTTTGACAGCAAGGGGTGTTTACAGCCAAAAAGTTTTACACTGATGTACATGAACCTCTACACTCTAACCCCCTGTTAATGTGGATCTGGAAATCTTGTTGTACACTAAAGATAAAAGTTTTTGCTTGGCTGGTTATAATGGATAGAATAAATACAAAGGATATGCTGTTGAGAAGACATTGGCACATTGAAGATGGTCCTGAATGTGTGCTATGCCCCACTCAGCAAATAGAGTCTAGAGATCATCTATTCTTCCAATGTAACTTCAGTGTAAGGATTTGGAACTACTTACAGATTGACTGGAATGGTGGATCTAATATGGTGGACATTGCTCAAGCTGCCAGGAGAGGTTTTCACCAACCTTTCTTTTCAGAAGTGGTGTTTGTAGCCTAGTGGAACATTTGGACTATCAGGAATGCCAAGGTTTTTCATCATGAGAGGCCCAGCTTTGCAAGGTGGAAGGCAGGTTTTGTCCATGCCCTGACTCTGCTTGGATACAGAATCAAGCACAAGTTCAAGGATGATTTTTTTAGATGGATAGATTTTTTACCTCCCTAACTTTTGTTAGTTGCTGTTGTTGTTGGCTCTGTTCTTTCTGTAAATTTGTAAATATTCTTTCCTGCTGGCAATAAAGTGTTGTGGGGCTTTTTGCCTCACAGTTTTACATTCAAAAAAAAAATCCTAGAAGGATCCATATCATGGAATTTGATGGTCTCCAAAGTTTTAATAATTTTATGCATGGAGCTATCAAGCCTATTCAAATTCCCTTGAATCTTGCGATCCAACTTATTTATCCTAGTTATACTTGGTATTTCTAACTCTATCATTTCAAGTTTCTTCATAATGTGAGCTAGAGTTATGTCTTCTTGTATGCTAGCAATAGGGAAGTTTCCAACAAGGTTTTCAATAACATTAAGAGACTCCCAAATTGGGGCTTCTAGGAAATTCCCACTGATAGCAGTATATAATATGAACCTATTCCAAGGAGTAATCCCAACATAAAAATTTATAAGCAGGATAGTAGTGGGTTGCTTCTTGGTGGCTCTTTTTTGAGAATCATTAATTCTATACCAAACATCTTTTAAACTTTCACCACCTTTTTGTTTAAAGGTGAGAACCTCTGTCTCAACAAAGGCAAAAGGACCAGACATAATGACAGCTACTAGCAAGCTAATAATATTATTTTTTGTGATTTTTGATATAAGACACAAAGATAAAAACATAAAGGTACACTAACAAGACTAAAAAGTAAAGATAAAGGATAGTGGGCAACTCCCCTATCTTATCACTCGGAGTCCCCGGCAACGGCGCCAGAAATTTGCTTGATGGCGTGGAAGTGGTAATGGCTTCTCGCACTTCGTTGGTTACCCCAAGTGGAAGGTGAGATGTAGGATAGCAACAAATTTCCCCTATGTAGAGGATAGGGTTTGTCTCCTGTAGTACTCCGGCAATGATAAGTAGGTGGTGAAGCGAGCAACCCGCCGTTTGAGATATTGCTCTCTTAACCTAGACCCGCACACAATACAATTAACTTTGCTCCCAACAAAGTTCAGAGAGGTTGTCAATCTCTCCGGTCTTGTTGTTTATAAATGATCAAAAAGTCAAGGGATAATGATAATGATAGCAACTGAAAGTAAATGCGGGAAAATAAATGATCTTGAACACAGTGATGAGAATATGGACCGGGGTCCCGTGATGTTCGCTAGTGATGTCTCTCTCCCAAAAGACGATAAAACTGCTATGCGAGGTAAACAAATTACAGATGGGCAATTGACAGGATTATAAACACACTGCAATGCTAACTATGCTACAAAAGAAAGGAAGAGCCTCATAAGCATGGGTAGTATGCAAAAATAAGTAGACCGAAATCCATCTGCATCTACTACTAATCATCCACCTTGAGATATCTATCCAGAACATCTCGTTGGTATTAAGTTGCGAGCCCCACCCAAGGTGTAAACCCAGAGCAACAGACAACTGCATTAAAAAGAACTTTGCGTAAAGTAAACAATCCTTGCAACGGCGGTTACAAGCGCCGTTGTTTTCCCCCTTGTGTCCACAACACATCCCCTAGACTCATGTTTCTGTCACTCAAGCGTGTCATCAGGGGGCATGTACCCACAATCGAGCATAACGTTCCCTCTTGGAGTCACTACCTACCACTTTGCCAAAGCAATAAACAACAACGGAGAACATGCAATAATTACTTAGGAACGAAAATATAAGAGATCAAAACAAAATATATTACTCTATCACGATCTGAACATAATCTCATAATCCATCAGATCCCATCAAACTCAACATAGCAACAGCAGAAGAATTACATAAGTGCCTCGATCATGTAGGGCAACTCATCAGGTCAAAACCATGAAGAACAAAGAGGGGAGGAGAACATCACATAGCTACTGATCACGGACCCATGGTCCAAGGTAGACAACTCACGACATATCCAGGAAGCGTCCATGGTCGAGGGGAAGCTCCCGGAGGTCGATCCCTGTGGGCACCCCTCACTATATGTCTGAAGTGGCCAGTTGTGCGTACCTTCAGGCTCCGATGATCAGTGTCTCATGACGCACAACTCGACAATGGATATCACAGTCAAAAGTTCATATAGTACCAAATACAAAGTCATACATCAACATAGTCTTACACGGCCTCATCGGGCTCAAATGGCAGCGGAATAAGCAAAAGCGGGATAGATAGCAGCAACACAATCCACAGGAAAAGCTCAGACCGTAGCACATCCTAGTACTCGTCAGTCGCGGCATCATCAAATACCTGCTGCTACAAGCCTGGACGATTGAATAACAAGGGACAAAGTCGTGAGTACATACAAAGTACTCGCAAACCACCTAAATAAATGAACAAGATTTTGTACAAAAAAATAATGGGATGGCTATATGGTGGAGTTTATCATGGGGAAATCCTAACTACTCATTATTAATTAATTTGGCAACATTTTAATCTTGACAAATTTTAATCCCACAAATATATTTGGTTTAATCATGTCCAATCCTTTTCATAATACCAACATCATCATCGTGAACCATAATCTCAGTACTAGAATTTCTCATCTATTCCCCACAAAGTGTGGCCTCACTAGCTGTCCATGACCGTGGACTCGGACTACTCGAATAGTTTTCACTCTGCAGAGGTTGTACACTTTACCCACAACATTCGATACATCCGCCGTGAGTCCCCACGGTTCGTCATACCTCAGTATGCGGTTTCCAGATAATCGACCGTAGTCTTTCCCTTGTCTATCCTAGTACAGGTGAATCTACCCCTTGCGTACTACATGGACTGTCCGCGTGTCAGGTCATGCTCCTCTTGGACCCAAGCCTGCACCATAGTCTAAGAGCACCAAGGTTCCCTCTGACGCCAAGCCTAGCGAATTTCACCACTCAACTTCGAGGGCTATCAGATTCGTGGAATCAAACATCCATGAGTAGTTATAAGACCCCCGTACTAAGATAAACAAGCTTCCAACTAGCCCTGTCCCATACCAGAGTATTGTGGTTGTACTGTAAGACTAGATTTCGGCGGCACTTATAGAGAGTCCCTCCAGACTTTGAATATGCCCAACGATGTTTCCAACAACCACAATCTTGGCCATCACATCTTCCTAGATGTATGCCAATTCATTAGGGTGTAGCAAGATTAATCAAGTTATTATGTTGTCATTAGTTCTTTAGCAAGGCTAGGGATCAAGATCATCGGTGTCTAATTTCTTTCTCCCAAATAGGTAGGCTTACAAGGTATGTGGTGTTTCACCTAATAAACTAATACAATCCCATCCCCAAAATGATATAACAGTAGCATGATATATAATATGGTACAAAGAAGGTAAAAATGTAGGACAGGGGTTTGAGTTTTTTAAGATGGCTTGCCTTCCTCGACGGTGTCTCCTGGTACGGCTTCTTCGGCTTGGAAGGAGTCTTCACCTGCAACGTCAAGCGTCTCGTCTACACGTTGAGAAAAATAGCACACAATTAGCCTCACATCATTCAACGTAAACATTCAACCAACAAAACAATCATTTAGCACTCAATCAAAACAACACATGAGTCATACCAACACGTAATCAGATTAGCACATGTGGGCAGAATTTTTGATGGTGGTTGAACAAGTTTAGGGCTAAGGAAACAATTAAGAAACACATTACCTAGGAGTTTACACAAGTTTTTATTCTTATTTTTTATTGCCTTAGGTCATGTTTTTATTTAATAAATTTATTTAAATAACAATACAATAATTAGCTACTGTCCAGAGACAAGCATAAAAATATTTAAACATATTTAATCTGTTAACAGAGAATAAACTAAAATTACCCTAAACATGAAATATTAGCAATAATAATAATGCGACCTTTAATTTTATTTATGTAACCAATAATTCCACCTATGCAGAAAAATAAAGCATAATCACATGATCACAACAAAATTTATTTCACATTTTTCTGTTGTGTGGTTCTTTTTCTAATATTATTTTAGTTCTGTGCGAAACTCATATAGACAAGTTGCTCAGCCACGGCCCAAGTTAATATTTTGCTCAGTGTGTAAATTTTGCTACAGTGGGTTGGGCCAGTGTAATCAATCTGTTTACACACTATTTGTATATAAATAACTTGCCAATTAATGCACAACAATTATCTAATAAACATTATAAAGAGCTACTGTTTAGAACTAATATTATAGGAATTTAAATCAAACTTATTTCATTATTAACAATTTAAATAAATATATATAAGACATTAATGTGTACAACTATAGATAGAGTATTATATATACTTTTATTATTATCATAATTATTATTATTAAACTTTACCTTAATTAGATATTAAACAAAGATAATATTAATAACTTTTTTTACTAAATCATTAACATAAGCTAAAAATGTATATTAACTAAGCAAAAATTAAAGCAAACAACAATAATAATTAAAAGAAATGACCAAAATAATATTTCTAAAGAAAAATAAATCTAACAATGCGGAAAAATAAAGAGTAATTCCAGGAGCACAAAACAATTTACGTCATATTTTTATGAGTCCTACCGATTTTTAAACAACTAATTTGTCATTTGTGATTTAATAAAATTGACAGGAAAGTAGACGAGCCGGCCTAGTTCTATTTCTCGCCCTGGGGCGTTACTTCACTGCGGGCCGGGCCTGTGTACAGGGCGCTGTTTACGTTTTTTTAATAAAATGAAGGGGTACGGGGCGCCCTGGGCCGTCGGATCTCGAGAGATCGGGCGGCTCTGGGCCGTCTTCCTCCTCCAGACGTGAGCACGCATGGCAGGGCCCTAATGGCGACGTGGGGGGAAGTGGGGAGCTCACTGGAGGGCCTCCCGGCGGCGTATGGCGATGAAGACCGGCGGCGGACGTGCGGGGTGACGGGGCAAACCCATTTTTGTGGAGAGGGGCGGTCGAGGACGTCGAGTGGAGGCGCGGCTCGGAGTAGATGCTCGGGGCAGTGACGACTTATCCCGGCTCCTTGCCGGAGGCGCTCCGGCGTGGGGTGGTGGAGGCACGCCGGCCTCCTCCCCCTCCTTCCTCTTGTCCTCCCTTCCTTCTCCTCCTATCCTTCTCCACTCCTCCTTTCTTCTCGTCTCCTCCTCCTTCTGTTCTGCTCGTGGTGGGGGTGTGGTGGCTACTGGAGAGGGGTGGCGAGGTGAGTGAGGGTGAGGGGCGTCCGGGCTCGCTATATATAGGCGAGGGGAGGAGCGGGCTCGGCAGGAAAAAACAATGATGGCGAGAGGGGCTAGCGCGGTTGTGCAACGGGCAGGAGTGCCACCGGAGCAATCCACGAGCTATCTCCTGGCTAGGTAGCGAGGGCGGCGGGCGAGCTCGTGAGAGGAGCTCCGGTGGGTAGGTTCGACGTGGCTCTCACTGTCCACCTCTCGCGCAGCGGTTGGGGGTACGTTGGGGGCTCGCAGGCCACGCCATCAATCCTGGGGTTCTCCTTCGGTTGGGCAAAAGAGAGCACGAGGCTGACAGGTGGGTTGAGGGAGAGAGAGGTTACGGGAGAGAGGGATTCGTGGGAGAGGGAGAGATCGTGAGGGAGAGAGAGAGATTAGGGGGGGGGTGGTTAGGCTAGTTCTCTTTTTTTGTTAATTTTTTTGATTACTTGATTAAAAAGGAAATCTAGGTTAACACACAAAAAAAAACACCCAAGGAATTTTTTTGTTGGAGAAATTATAAATATACATTTTTTTATGAGTTATGAAGGTCAAGCATTCCTCTCATTATGATTTTATGTAGTTAGGTACTTTTATTGATAATTGTTTTAGTTATTTCTAATCAACAAAAGTTTAATGCCTAAAGATTTGTGGTGGTTAAGATTATTAGTATTATTATTATACAGGAAATGTATTAGGTTTTAGCATTAAGGGTTTTTAGGATTTATCAAGTTGCCATCATATGATCATCTCAAGATGAGTTGCATGCACCACAAAATGATCATCACCACAAGTTTATCATCAAGAAACAACATAGCTAACCCTAAGCACACAGGTTCAAGCATTGAAACAACAACCTAACATTTCATGCAAGGTTTTTGTTGGCTCCAAATTTTGGCTACCTAAATTAACAGGAGAGTAAAAGTTGGGATGTGACAGACCTTCCCCCCTTAAAAATAATCTCGTCCCCGAGATTCACAAGCTAATGAACAGATGCAGGAACTCGCGCTTGAGGTAGTCCTCCCGTTCTCAGGTGCCTTCCTCCTCTGTGTGGTTTGTCCACTGTACCTTGTGGAACTTGATTTCGCGCTTACGGGTGACTCGGGTGGATTCTTCCAGGATACGAAGGGGTGTCTGGCGGTATGTGAGATCCTGGTTGATATCCACCGTGCGGTTATCGATGTTTTTGAAAACATCAGGCTTGTCCAGCAACTCCAGACATTTTCGGAGCTGCGAGACATGGAAGACGTTGTGCACATCGGATAGCTCTTTGGGAAGCCTCAACTGATAAGCAACCTGGCCTCGTCTGGCTGTCACCTCAAATGGTCCAATGTAACGAGGTGCTAGCTTTCCCTTCACATGGAATCGCGGCATTCCCTTCAGTGGGGTGACTCGGAGATACACAAAATCTCCAACTGCAATAGTCACCTCTCGACGCTCGGGGTCGGCATAGCTCTTCTGACGAGACTGAGCGGTCTTTAGACGCTCACGAATCAACTGGATTTGTTCCTCAGCTTCCTTCAAAACATCCGGTCCGAAAATCTTCCCTTCCCCGGTCTGAGACCAGTTTAGGGGCGTGCGGCACTTCCGTCCATACAGGGCTTCAAATGGGGCCATCTGCAAACTCGACTGGTAACTGTTGTTGTAGGAGAATTCTTCATAAGGCAAGCAGTCCTCCCACTTGGAACCATAGGCTAGAGCACATGCGCGGAGCATATCATCTAGTATCTGGTTTACTCGCTCGGTCTGGCCTCCAGTCTGCGGGTGATAGGCTGTGCTGAATGTAAGCTTCGTTCCTAGTGCCTCCTGAACTTGCTTCCAGAACCTCGAGGTAAACTGGGTACCTCGGTCTGAAAAAATTTCCTTCAGAATTCCGTGCAGGCATACGATCCTCGACATGTACAAATCCGCCAGCTGATCTCCTCGATAGGTGGTTCGCACTTGAAAAAGTGCGCTACGTTGGAGAGTCGGTCGACGATGACCCAGATAGAGTCATGACCCTTGCTCGACCTTGGTAGTCCTGTGACGAAGTCCATGCCTATCTGTTCCCACTTCCATTTAGGAACTCGGAGCGGTTGCCGCAATCCTGCAGGTCTCTGGTGCTCTGGTTTCACTCTCTGGAAGATGTCGCATTTTGCAACATATAGGGCAATCTCATGCTTCATACCGTGCCACCAAAACATGTCCTTCAGGTCTTGATACATCTTAGTCCCTCCGGGGTGGATGGAGTAAGGTGTATCGTCAGCTTCCTTCAGGATAGTGAGCTTCAACTCCTTCACATCAGGCACACACAATCGGCCATCAAACCAAAGAACTCCTTCATCATCTATCGTGAACTTCGGGGCCTTGCCGACGGGCATCTTCTTCTTGATTCCCTCTATACTGTCGTGTCCCTTCTGTGCCTCCTTGATCTGATCAAATAGAGTCGGAGTTAGCTGGAGGTGAGCCAGAAAACCGGGTGTAACAAGTTCCAAACAGCTTCTAAAACTCATCGTGCAGAGCTGGCTGCGTCTCTCTGATCATTGCATTAAGTGTGCATGGCTTGCGGCTGAGGGCATCTGCTACCACGTTGGCCTTACCAGGATGGTAGTGGATTTCGAGATCATAGTCTTTGATCAGCTCGATCCATCTCCTCTGCCCCATGTTCAACTCCTTCTGTGAGAAAATGTACTTCAAGCTCTTATGGTCTATGTAGATGTCGCAACGGTGACCCATCAGGTAATGCCTCCATCTCTTGAGAGCAAGCACTACTGCGGCTAGCTCCAAGTCATGGGTGGGGTAGTTCAACTCGTGCGGCTTCAACTGTCGTGACAAGTACTCAATCACCTTGCCCACTTGCATAAGAATACAACCCAAACCGACCTTTGATGCGTCGCAGTACACATCAAAGCTCTTGGTCAGGTCCGGCATCGTCAACACTGGGGCAGATACCAATCTCCTCTTCAACTCCTGGAAACTGGCTTCATACTTCTCTAACCACACAAACTTCTGGTCCTTCTTCAACAGTTGGGTCATCGGACGGGCAATGCTGGAGAAGCGTTCCACGAATTTGCGGTAATATCCCGCTAATCCGAGGAATCCTCTGACTTCGGTATGAGTGGTCGGAGCTGTCCAGTCCATGATGGACTGAATCTTGGCGGGGTCGACGGATATTCCTCCTTCCGACAATACATGTCCCAAAAATCTGACTTCCTTGAGCCAAAACTCGCACTTGCTGAACTTGGCGTACGGCTGGTGGCTGGTGCTCTCGCAAAGTCTCGAGGACTAAGCGTAGATGCTCGGCATGCCCTTCCTCTATCTTAGAATATATCAGAATATCATCAATGAACACCACTAAAAACTTGTCAAGGTACTTCATGAAGATCTTGTTCATGAGGTTCATGAAATAGGCCGGGGCATTGGTAAGTCCGAAGGACATCACAGTGTACTCAAACAAACCATAACCGGTCGTGAAGGCTGTCTTGGGGATGTCCGACTCACGGACCTTCAGCTTGTGGTATCCGGTCCTCAGATCAATCTTAGAGAAGACTCGGGCTCCGTTCAACTGGTCGAACAGATCCTCGATTTTGGGGAGCGGATACTTGTTCTTGATGGTCACTTCATTCAAATTACGGTAATCCACACACATGCATATGGTGTTGTCTCTCTTGTCCACAAAGAGAACTGGCGAACCCCAGGGTGAAGCACTGGGTCGAATCAGTCCCTTCTGGAGCATGTCATTTAGCTGCTTCTTCAACTCAACCAGCTCTTCGGCATTCATCCGATAGGGTCTCTGTGCAATTGGGGCTTTGCCAGGCACTAACTCGATGATAAACTCGATATCCCGACCAGGCGGCATACCGGGTAACTCCTCCGGAAAGACATCCGGGAATTCACATACAACATTCACTTCCTCAAGGGTTGGCACCGAGACACTCTGATGACAGCAGGCTCGGGTCTTGTCGGGCTTATCTGTGTACTCTACCTGAACTCCCTTTGGGCTGGTGAGGTTGACTGTCCTCAAGGTACAATCTAACCGACCTCTGTGGTTGGACAACCAATTCATGCCAAGTATCACATCTATCCCTTCTGTTCCGAGCACAATCAAGTCTGCTGGAAAGATTTCTCCGCCAATACTTATTGGAACTCCTGAGCAAGCTACACTGGCCCTAAGTTTGGAACCAGGTATTTGGACTGTCATGGGCTTCTTCATTCGGCTAGGTATCAGCTTACTTCTAGTCACAAATGGCTCCGTAATAAAAGAGTGGGATGCACCAGAATCAAACAGAATTGTGGCAAGTACCGAATTTACTAGGAACGTACCCAAGATGATGTCTGCTGCCTCCTGGGCTTCCTCGGCTTGCACATGATGCAGACATTCGTTCGTGGTGTTAGACGCACCGCGCTGGGCAGTGTTGCGTCCGGGGTTCCCTCTGGCTGGTGCTGGTGCATTGGGGCGCGGAGCAGTGTTCTTCTTGTTGGGACACTCTGTCGAGTAGTGGCCCTTCTGTCCACATCCGGAGCAGATCACTCCAGGGTTGCGGGGAACTCCGCCTGCTGGAAGCGGAACTCCAACAGGGCGGGCAGGAGCATTGGGGCGTGGCGCTGGGTAAGGGCTCCTCTGAGGCTGGGGTGCTGGCCTTGGCGGCTGTGTCGGACGCAGTCGGGGGTTGCTGGATCCACCCTGCTGCATCGTGCGGCGCTTGCGTTTCTCAGCGGCCATCTTGAGCTTGCCCTCCATCATAATAGCAGCATCAGCGATAGACTCAAGGTTAGGGAACAACATGGCCACCAGGACAACCTGCAACTCATCGTGCAGTCCATCCAAGAAACGGTCCTTCCGCTTCTCCTCGGTGTCCACCTCCTCCGGGGCATACCTCGACAGCTGAGTGAAGCAGTCAAGATATCCAACAACAGTCATGCCCCCTTGTTTGAGGTGGCGGAACTCGTCCTTCATCGTCCTGATCAGTGCAGTCGGGATGTGCGCCTTCTTGAATTTCTCGGAGACCTCAGCCCAGGTGAGTACTTGCCCTTCAGGAAGACGGGCACGCACTCCTTCCCACCAGCTCCTAGCGGTGCCGGCGAGGTAGTGGGTGGCATACAGGACCTTCTCGTTGTTGCCAACAACGGCGACAACAAGGTTTTTCTCCATGGTGCGGAGCCAATCCTCAGGATCCAGAGGCTCCTTCCTCTGCGAGAACACGGGCGGGTTGGTGTTCTGGAATTCTCGGAGCCGAGACCTGGGCTCCTCATTCCCACCAGCTCCTCCGCCTCCTTGGTTGGCATTGGTGGAAGCCTGGACTAGCTGCTGGAGTGCAGCCATGTTTGCCTGGCGCTCGTCACGAGTAGCCTGGCGCTCCTCCATAAGCAGTCGCAAAAGCTGCGCCATTCTCGGGTCGGGTGGTGGCGGTGGCACATCACCGGATCCACTTGGGTTAGCGAGGGGGTACCTCGGCATCCTGAAGTTGTGGCGCAATACAAGAGGGAATTTAGTCTACAAAGGGGGGTAAGTCTCTAACAATCTAGTTATCACACACAAGCAAGACATCTAAAATGGGCAATAAACATGCAACTAGAAAATCATCACATGGTAGCATACGATAGCATAAGTCTCATACATAACCAAGTCTTATGGATAACCAACCACACATCATCAAACCGATCCATGACTAATCCCAAAAGTGGCAACTACTCAATGGGACACCTCCTACGCGTCACTCTCCTCCTCATCGTCGATGAAAGAACGATCCTCGGAGTTCGAAACGTCCTCCTCCTCGTCGTGGTCCTCGTCAACACTAAGGTAGGCATCATCCTCCTTCTGGATGTCCTCGCCATCATCCAAATCAGCAATATCGTCCTCCAAATCCTTGCACTTGCGCTTCAGGCTCCTGGTCCTCTTCCTGAGCATATCATTACTCCCCTCCAGACAGGCGACCTGGCCCTGCAGCTCCACTATAATCCAGTCCCGGGACTCTAGGTCGATGGGGTCGATGTGGGCGTGACCCCCTGTCTGGAGGTTGTAGTCGTGCTTAAACCGGGCTTCATCCAGCTGAGCCTCAGTCAAAGCCAAGTGCTTCTCCATAGCGATCAGGTGATCCCTCATGATCGGGTGAGGAATGCCGGGAGTGGGGTCTCCCTCGCCATCGCGCATCCCGTAGTGACGGAACCGCGTGGATCTCAGCTCATACTGGTGGAGCCTCACAATGCGAGCAATCGCCTCCTGACAAGCTCAACGCAGACCCTCCTCCCAAGTACGGGCGTACAACACAAAGCCGATGGTGTCCGACCGTGGAGTAACCTCCGATCCTCGGAGCGCACACCGCACAACCAGGAGAGCCTTCATATCCTTCCTCCCGGAGATCTCGTAGGCCCAGAACTCCCCAACGGGGCGGTGAACAAGCTGAAGCTGCTCGATCAGATCCAGAACAAAGAGCGTATCCTCAGCCTGAGTCAGCTGCAGGTGGTGCACAGGAACTCCAGCCATCTACATTTTTTATAAGTTTAAGTTAGATGACAAGTGTGCAATATTTTAAACATAACAAAAAAATTATAAATGGTTTACTATAGAAGGGATAAGAGAGGTAAGCATTTTATACTATGCAGATTACCATCTCTTTATTTTAGAAAATAGTTTTTGATTTTTCCCCATCCTATCTACCGTCCATTCTAACTAGGCTGCTACGGTACGAACAGGGGCTCTGATACCAAGTCTGTGGGCACCCCGGACTATATGTCCGAAGCGGCCAGCTGTACATACAGTCATGCTCCCATGATCAGTGTTGCATGACGCACAACTCGACAATGGATATCACAGTCACAAGTTCATACAGTACCAAATACAAAGTCATACATGAACATAGTCTTACACGGCCTCATCGGGCTCAAATGGCAGCGGAATAAGCAAAAGAGGGATAGATAGCAGCAACACAATCCACAGGCAAAGCTCAGAGCGTAGCACATCCTAGTACTCGTCAGTCGTGGCATCGTCAAATACCTCCTCCTCCAAGCCTGGCCGATTGAATAACCATGGACAAAGTCGTGAGTACATACAAAGTACTCGCAAACCTACTAAAGAAATGAACAAGGTTTTGTACAAGAAAATAATGGGATGGCTATATGGTGGAGTTTATCATGGGGAAATCCTAACTACTCATTATTAATTAATTTGGCAACATTTTAATCTTGACAAATTTTAATCTCACAAATATATTTGATTTAATCATGTCGAACCCTTTTCATAATACCAACATCATCATCGTGAACCATAATCTCAGTACTAGAATTTCTCATCTATTCCCCACAAAGTGTGGCCTCACTAGCTGTCCATGACCGTGGACTCCGGCTACTCGAATAGTTTTCACTCTGTAGAGGTTGTACACTTTACCCACAACATTCAATACATCCTCCGTGAGTCCGCATGGTTCGTCATACCTCAGTATGCGGTTTCCGGATAATCGACCGTAGTCTTTCCCTTGTCTATCCTAGTACAGGTGAATCTACCCCTTGCGTATTACGTGGACTGTCCTCGTGTCAGGTCATGCTCCTCTTGGACCCAAGCCTGCACCGTAGTCGAAGAGCACCAAGGTTCCCTCTGACGCCAAGCCTAGCGAATTTCACCACTCGAATTCGAGGGCTATCAGATTCGTGGAATCAAACATCCATGTGTAGTTATAAGACCCCCGTACTAAGATAAACAAGCTTCCAACTAGCCCTGTCCCATACCAGAGTATTGAGGTTGTACTGTAAGACTAGGTTTCGGCGACACTTATAGAGAGTCCCTCCAGACTTTGAATATGTCCAACGATGTTTCCAACAACCACAATATTGGCCATCACATCTTCTTAGATGTATGCCAATTCATTAGGGTGGAGCAAGATTAATCAAGTTATTATGTTTTCATTAGTTCTTTAGCAAGGCTAGGGATCAAGATCATCGGTGTCTAATTTCTTTCTCCCAAATAGGTAGGCTTACAAGGTATGTGGTGTTTCACCTAATAAACTAATACAATCCCATCCCCAAAATGATATAACAGTAGCATGATATATAATATGGTACAAAAAGGTAAAAATGTAGGACAGGGGTTTGAGTTTTTTAAGATGGCTTGCCTTCCTCGACGGTGTCTCCTGGTACGGCTTCTTCGGCTTGGAAGGAGTCTTCACCTGCAACGTCAAGCGTCTCGTCTACACGTTGCGAAAAATAGCACACAATTACCCTCACATCATTCAAAGCAAACAATATATTAACTAAGCAAACAATATATTAACTAAATCATTAACAGAAGCTAAAATAATATATTAACTAAGCAACAAGTAAAGCAAACAACAATAATAATTAAAAGAAATGACCAAAATAGTATTTCTAAAGAAAAATAAATCTAACAATGCAGAAAAATAAAGACAAATTCCAGGAGCACAAAACAATTTACGACATATTTTTCTGAGTCATACTGATTTTTAAACAACTAATTTATCATTTGTGATTTAATAAATTGACAGGAAAGTAGACGGGTCGGCCTAGTTCTATTCCTTGCCCTGGGTCGCTACTTCATTGCGGCCCGGGCCTGTGTACAGGGCGTTGTTTACGTTTTTTTTAATAAAAACGAAGGGGTACGGGGCGCCCTGGGCCGTCGGATCTGGAGAGATCGGACGGCTGTGGGCCGTCTTCGTCCTCCAGACGTGAGCACGCAGGGCAGGGCCCTAACGGCGACGTGGGGGGAAGTGGGGAGCTCACTTGAGGGCTTCCCGACGGCGTATGGCGATGGAGACTGGCGGCGGGCGTGCGGGGTGACGGGGCAAACCCGTTTTTGTGGAGAGGGCGGTCGAGGACGTCGAGTGGAGGCGCGACTCGGAGTAGATGCTCGGGGCAGTGGCGACTTCTCCCGGCTCCTCGCTGGCGGCTCCTTGCCGGAGGCGCTCCGGCGTGGGGTGGAGGAGGCGCGCCGGCCTCCTCCCCCTCCCCTCCCCCTCCTTCCTCTTGTCCTCCCTTGCTTCTCCTCCTATCCTTCTCCACTCCTCCTTTCTTCTCGTCTCCTCATCCTTCTGTTCTTCTCGTGGTGGGGATGTGGTGGCTACTGGAGAGGGGTGGCGAGGTGAGTGAGGGTGAGGGGCGTACGGGCTAGCTATATATAGGCGAGGGGAGGAGCGGGCTCGGAAGGAAAAAGAACGATGGCGAGAGGGGCTAGCGCGGCTGTGCAACAGGAGGGAGTGCCACGGGAGCAATCCGCGAGCTATCTCTTGGCTGGGCAGCGAGGGCGGCGGGTGAGCTCGTGAGAGGAGCTCCGGTGGGTAGGTTCCGACGTGGCTCTCTCTGTCCACCTCTCGAGCAGCGGTTGGGGGTACGTTGGGGGCTCGCAGGCCACGCCATCGATCCTGGGGTTCTCCTTCGGTTGGGCAAACGAGAGCACGAGGTTGACAGGTGGGTTGAGGGAGAGAGAGGTTACGGGAGAGAGGGAACTGTGGTAGAGGGAGAGAGACAGAGATTAGGGGGGGGGTTAGGCTAGTTCTCTTTTTTTTGTTAATTTTTTTGATTACTTGATAAAAAAGGAAATCTGGGTTAACACATAAAAAAACACCCAGGGAATTTTTTTGTTGAAGAAATTATAAATATACATTTTAAATGAGTTATGAAGGTCATGCAATCGTCTCATTATGATTTTATGTAGTTCGGTACTTTTATTGATAATTGTTTTAGTTATTTCTAATCAAAAAAAGTTTAATGCCTAAGGATTTTTGGTGGTTAAGATTATTAGTATTATTACTATATAGGAAATTTATTAGGTTTTAGCATTAAGGGTTTTTAGGATTTATCAAGTTGCCATCATATGATCATCTTAAGATGAGTTGCATGCACCACAAAATGATCATCACCACAAGTTCATCATCAAGAAACAACATAGCTAACCCTAAGCACACAGGTTCAAGCATTGAAACAACAACCTAACATTTCATGCAGGGTTTTTGTTGGCTCCAAATTTTGGCTACCTAAATTAACAGGAGAGTAAAAGTTGGGATGTGACAATCCCTCCTTCGGCAGGGTGCCGGGAAGGGTCCTGACGGTGCTCCCTATCTTGGAAACGCTGCGGCGGCGGAACAAAGGAGAATTTGCGAAATTGGGTTCTGTCTCCGGAAGTTTCCTGTGACGGGGAATAAATAGGCGAAGGGGGGCAGCCAGGGGGGCCACAAAGGGCCCAGGCGCCCCCTTGGCACAGCCAAGCCCCTGTTCGCGCCAGGTGGCCGCCTGGGTGCCTGGTGGTGGCCCCCTTGCCCTCCTTCGGGCTTCTGGAGGCTTCCGACACGCTGATTTTTTTATCTGATTTTTCTCGGATTTTTTGGAGAAGTTTTTATATGGGCGAAAACTGAAATAGAAAAACAGCAGAAAACTGGAACTGGCACTGGGGTGCACTGAGTTAGTAGGTTAGTCCAAATATGATAAAAATGTATGAAAGTGTATCTAGATCATAGAAATATCACACAAAACATGCATGGAGCGAGAAGAAATTATCGATACGTTTGAGGCGTATCAGGGCCCACCTCCTAGGCGGCCACATGGCGCGGCCTGAGGGGGACGCGCCACCATGGCGCTTGGGAGCCAGGTGGCCCCCCTCCGGGTGTCCTTCGGCTGGTCTTCGTCAATTCTTCAGAAAGTTATGCCCCTTAAATTTCAGGTCATTAGGAGATGTATTGATACGGCCACCTGATGTGCACTTTTCCCCGCTGATTCCCGCGTCTGCTATTTTGGCACCGGAAAGTTTTAAACTGTGTAAAAGAAGCCAAAACACTATAAGAACATCATCATAACATGAAATATATCAATGACTAGAGTTGAATTATCATGCAAAATAGTGATGCATTTTGGACGTATCAAGTCCCCCAAGTTTAGACCTCGCTTGTCCCCAAGCGTATACTGAGCTCGGTAAACCTGTCCACAAGTTTAGAGAGTGAAGTGTCGATAATAAAAATATGGACAAGAAGAATTGTCGTCGTTTGGTAACGGCAGATGCCATGGGGATGGCTAAAGAGGGGGACAAACCGAGGTGAGTGTCGATGGTGCCGAAATCGAGAGAGGGGACAAACACAGTGAGACACCGCGATGTACCTAGGTTCGGGGCTCTCCATAGAGATAACACCCCTAGTCCTGCCGAGCTAGATATAAGCAATAACTCTGGCTACAATGAATGTTCCATGAGATGTATGAGCGGAAGGAGAAGAGGGCTCTAGGAACTACTTTCTCCTTGATCTGTATCTGGTGGGTGAAAGTGTAGTAAATGCTCCATCATCCCTCATGCAGGAGGGGTACCCGGGGCTCTTATAGGCTGAGCCAGGGGTACAAAGGTAAATGTACAGTAGGGGAGGACCCAGCTGTAAGCCTCAGGCCACGAGTTGGGACCCTCATGACGTGTGCTCTCCGGATGATCCGGAGTAGACTTGCAGATCTCCATGCTGCCGGTTTGTAGGTCTTGCATACTGAATAGTGCCCCTGCGTACTGAATTGTGATCCAGAGTACTGAATAGTGGTCCTGCGTACTGAACAATGGTCCGGAGTACTGAATAGTGGAGCTGGGGGCTTGGTCTTGTCGGTCTGTCCGCGTGATCGGCGCTGGAGGGGACAACACGCTCCTCACAGGCCGGATCTTCTAGGATTAAGCATTGATGAGCATGTACCAGGTGTCCGACCTGGGATGAAGTCAACTCTTGGTGTTAGCTCGGATAGAGCTATGTCCTCTTCGACTGAATGAACCTAGATGAGGCTGATTTCTCTAGCTCGACCCTCTAGAGATCTTGCTTGGTCTTATTCTAGATCGGTGATCCTTTGACCGTTGATATTCAGGTCGGACTTTCTCCGCATGACGATCTTCAGGCTGACCCAACTTAGCTTGGCCTCACTTAGATCGGCGATCATTAGATCAGTGATCTTTGTTTTGACATGATGTTTCTTCTGGGTGACCCTACCCGGGGGTCATTCCCACGACAGTAGCCCCTGAAGCTGCGGAGGTCCCGCCGAACTAAATGAAAGCGGGGCCTGCATAGGTTCCTCCCATACTTCTGTTGAGTCTTGTTGTACCTGTTTTTCTTTCCTGACCGATTGATCTCAATTCTGATTGCTTGCAATTTGCCGATTTCTCTAGTTTAGTTCGGACGCTTCTCCACCGACTGATTGCAACTCGTACTCGACGGATTGCTCTTGTGACTTTTGCCGATTGCTTCTTCCACTCAGCCGATCTGACCAACGGTTGCTTTGACTAGAATATCGACTGAAACTTGACGCTTCGAATTCGCCGCGGAATACAGGGCGACGTGCCATGATGGACTTGACCTAACTGCCACCTCGGTCCACGCGCACACATCTCGTCCCATCCGCCGGATCTTCTGTTCTCCGATTTTGCGCTTCTCGGGTGATATACGAGGCCACACCGGCCACAGAGTTGCCACGCCAGATCCCACCACCACCCCTTGGCCTAATAAATAGCCCGGGGGTGGGGATGTGGCTCGCCTCCACCCACTTCATCCTCTTCCTCGCGCTTGCTCTTCCTTTGCTCCCGCTGCCGCCGCAACGTGCACCTCGGGGACACTGCTGTCGCAGGGGATTGGATCTACCCCAACAACCTCCTCTCTCTTCTCCTCGCTGCTCACCGCCGCCACCGCCAACTCTCACCGTCACCATTGGTGGACGCGGGTGTCTGTACCCGCCGCCGCTGCCGCCGCCGTCTTGATCTTCCTCATCCTCCACCACGGAGTCCGACACGTCAATGGGGGACGACGCCGCCGCCTCCGGTAAGCGTGGCGCCTGGAAAGGCTCCAATGTCCGGGAGATGGACATTCTCCTCCTCCGCCGCGCGTGCAAGATTCTGACGCACATTAATATCCGCGTCCTCGAGCCTGAGCTGGTACCGACTCCTAATGCCGCCGAACGTGTTGTCTTCCTCGCCCACTTTGAGCGCGGGTTCGGACTTCCCATAAGAAAATTCTTCCGTGACTTTCTCGATTTCTTCCGCTGGCAACCGCACCACCTCAACGCTAATGCCGTGATGCTGCTGTCGGCCTTCGTCACCTTGTGGGGGCTACCTCGGCGTGCGGCCGAGCATAGGATTGTGGAAACGACTCTTCCATATGCGCTCCTTCCGAGTGGGCACTGGAGTGTTCGCCCCGATCCAGATGGTGGGCCTGACAAGGAGGTGAAAGTGACGGCCGAATGCGGAGCTGCCGTGATTTACGTCAACCAATCTGGTTCGTACCCCATCCTCAACTGCTACAGTCTATCAAAGACTGGCAAATGTGCTTCTTCTTTGTCTCGATGCCGGAGGACAAGGATGACTGCTTGAACTTGCCAGAATTCTCTCTGCCGCCGCCGACCAAACACAACTGGTCTGAGAATCCCGGGCAAGGTGACATAGAACTGGATGACCAAGTGGCTCGGATCGCCGAGCTGATGACTGAAGTACTGCGCCCTGCCTACCTGGTGGCGGCCTGGCTCTGCGGCCGAGTGCTTCCCTTGCAGCGCCGATGCCACAGGATCTGTGACATGAGAAATCGGCGGGATCCAACTCGGAACTCCACCTTCAAAATGAACGAAGAAGAACTTGTCCGGCGAATGCATCTGTAGACTAACGCCGATCTCGTTGATCCCTTCAAGTTTGTGTTGAGGGCCTACAATCGGCAGCGTCCTCTAATAACCCACAAGTGTAGGGTATCGCAACAGTCTTCGCGGGTAGTTATGACCCAATTTATTGATTCGATACAAGGGGAGCCAAAGAATACTTATAAGCTTTAGCAGTTGAGTTGTCAATTCAACCACACCTGAAAAAGCACTAGACAAGATATTTAGTAGCAACGGTTTGTTGACGGGTGTAGACTTAAGACTTCCTCAATCACCAACACCACAAAGTACTAACAAAATAGTAGTAGCAGTAACGAGAGCAATAGTAACACTGAAGGAAATGCAGATGAAAGATGGACCGGGGTTCAAGGTTTCACTAGTGGTATCTCTCCAAGAAAAAAGAACAATTGTTGGGTGAACAAATTACAGTTGGTCAACTGACAAAATTACACAAACTCTAGCCAAAGAACAAATTAGAGCAATCCTAGTCTAAGAACCAAACGTAGGCATGTGTTCCGTATGTAGTTGTACGTGCTTGTAATACGAACTTGCACAACATCTTTTGTCCTACAATCCCGGTACGAACGAGGCCAAAAGGTACTTATGGAGATTAAGGTCCTCCTGTCAAAGAGCACCTGAACAAAGGATTAACACTCTATGAACACATGTGATCCTCAAATTATATCCCATCCCCATTGGTGTCCCAAGCTGTCACCATTGGGATCGCCGGTTCCGGACTATAATAGGTGCATACAACCGTAGATAAGATCTAGAACAACAATTATAATCATGCAAACATAACGTCATCAGATCTGAAATCATGCTACTCATGCACTAGTAGCAAGCATTAAGAACAACAAATTGCAGTAACAATAATTCATAAACCTCTTAGGACTGAACAAGGTAACAATTCATCGGATCCCAACAAACACAACACCAATTACATCATATGGATCTCAATCATGTAGGTCAGCTCATAAGAATTTGTATTGAAGATCTAGGGGAGAAGATACCACATAGCTATTACCAAGAACCCGTAGTCCAAGGAGGAACCACTCATGATCCATCATGGGGTGAAGAAGAGTTGATGAAGAAGGCCCCGGGGGCTAAGGCCCTCTCCGGCAGGGTGACGGAGCAGGATCCTGATGACCCCCGAAGCTAGGTTTCGATGGTGGCGGAGATCGGGAGCGCTTCTGGAAAAAGGAGTTCGATATCTCGGGTTTTTTCGCCACGGGTAAATTTATAGGCCAAGGGGGAGTCCGAGGCGGTGCCTAGGTCACCCAGGCGGTCACTTGGCGAGGCCGCGCTGGGAGGGCGCCTGGGGGCCTGCGGCCACCTCCTGACTCCATCCTCCGGCTGGAGGCCTCTTCCGATGTAAATATTTTTTGGTAATTGTATGGGAATTTTCTGAGCAACTTCATTTTTGGACTTTTTCTGCACTGCAAAGACAAAACATAGAGGAACTGGAATTGGGATCTATATTAGTAGGTTAGTCCAATAAATGATTCAAAAGAATGGCAAAAAGATGTAGCAATGACATAAAAAAAGCATGGAACAAGCAAAAATTATGGATACGTTTGAGACGTATCAGCATCCCCAAGCTTAATTCCTGCTCGTCCTCGAGTAGGTAAATGATAACAAGATAATATTTGATGTGACATGCTACTTAGGAGTAAATGCAATCAATCTAATGTAATGGATATACATAAGTCGATGACAAATTTATATAAAGCAATTGTCTATCGTTGATATTAAGCAAGAAATGAAGAACATATAAACAATTGAGCTCTTGTTGTCCATGAATCGAATGTCTCAGTCGGAGTCCCCATGCCAAGAGTGGGGGAGGTTTAGAGAATAAATACTGAATAGTTGTTGAGAACTCAATCTAATAAATTTTTGCACATGGTCCCTTTGGAATCTTTTTATGACTCGTTCCCAGAGCACTAGTCAGGTACAAGTCAAATTGATCCCCTCCCTTTCGACCTTGAGCACTCATGCAATGCATGAGCGCGAACAAGATACGTTGGCACTTAGGATGGACAAATAGAATAATGATGGGGATAGGAAGTCAAAAAGTGAGAAAGGATCACACCAATGAGGACAATCATAGGCGGGAGAAAGCCAAATGATAGATATGGTGTGAGGAGTAGGGATTGCCATGCAACATGTAGATGCACAAAGAGCTATAAGTGTATGAAAGCCCTCCAATGGAACTAGTGGGGGTGCCTCCAACTTGCTTGCTCATGAAGACCTAGAGCTCATTTGAGGAGGCTCATCCTTGGAATATGCAAGCCAAGTTCTATAGTGTATAGATCCCCACATAGTTATCGATGAATGGTATGAAAAATCTCTATGAAGTACGGGTGCTACTTTGAAGCACAAGTGTGGAATAAAGGATAGTAGTGTTGTCCCCTCTTTTTTTTTCCTTTTCACCTTTTTTGTATTTTTTTATTTTGGGTGGCCTCCATGGCTCTTTATTCTCTTTTTTATTTATTTCGTCCACTTTGGGATCTTTTATTCCTTTCCTCACTGTAGGGGCAACACTCTATAAGAATATCAACAAACTTTTATTTACTTACAACTCTGGATAAAAAATTAACGACTATATATGAATGCCTCTGCCAGTGTAGCAGTAGGCAATATGAGAATGAAGGATAAGTCATATGAACATGAAGAAAGATGGATGTTGCATGGCAATATATCTAGGAAAGGCTATGGAAATGCCTTGATAGGTAGGTATGGTGGTTGTTTTGAGGAAGATATAAGGAGGTTTATGTATGACAGAGCGTATCATGCCAAGGGTTTGTATGCACCAACGAAGTTTGCACCAACTCCCACGAGAAGGGCAATGCACGGTACCGAAGATGCTAGCAAAATATGGGAAGGTGTAAGTGCCAACAATCGAATACTCACATTAGTCTGAAGAACTCATGCACTTATTATCAGTAACTCTCTATCTAGTCAGGAGATTCACAAAGAGACAAGTACCACAAGGAGGAGTGTATGGGGGTTTAGTTATCCTTGCGCATCCTCGACCCATGGTACGTGGGGGTACTCTATATATTCCAACCCCGCAAAGATTAGTGATCCTTTTAGTAACTAGAGTTCTCAACTAAATTTTTTTAGTTTTGGAAAATAAGGCACGGTTAGCCAAGATGCGACACCTATCACTAATGGGCGCAAGCTCAATTGCATAACATTCATCATTACTCAATCAATACCTCAATACTATTGCAAGATATCCTAAGCTAGACCTAGTGATCTAGATTACCTATACACCACATATAAAACATACCATGAGACATATAAACCATTGCAACAAAAACAACTCTCTAAACAGATATAAGTGAAGCATGAGAGTTCTAAACTTTCTACAAAAGAAATTAAATGCTCTCAAACAACATCTAAGTGAAGCACAAGAGCTAACAAGCTGGCCGTAGATAAATTTAACACTCAACAGATATACGTGAAGCTCTAGAGTGTTCTACGATAAAGTGGAGCGTGTATCTCTCCCAATCAAGCATGCAAGGGTCCGACATTGTAATGAACAGCAAACAGAACAAAATAAGACAAAAAGCAAATATACAGACGCTCCAAGAACAACACATATCATGTGAAGCAATAAAAATATAGTGTGGAGAAGGACAAACTGATGATTGTTGATGAAGAAGGGGATGCACGGGGGCATCCCCAATCTCAGACTCTTGAGTATCCTTGAATATTTTGTGGGGGTTCCGGGGGCATCCCCAAGCTTAAGATTTTGGCACTCCTAAATCTTCTTTCACCATCTCCCTTTGCACACTTTAAAAATTCCTTCACATAAAACTTCTCATAAACTTATTAGAGCGGTTAGTGCACTTAATAGACAGGGACAATTACATTTCTACCCCTAGTTATGTCCAACACGTGTGATTTGCCCCTAGTTTCAAAAACACACATGTTCTGTCCAAGTCACTTTGCGAATATTATACTTTTCCCCTTTGACCGTTTGACCGTAACTTTGAAAAGTTCAGAGCAGATTCATACTAGCTCGGAAAAATGCAAATTAGATATCAAAATGTTCAGAAAAACATCACCTATATGTGCTCAAACTCAGATGGGGAATTTCCAACACTTTTTTCATGATTGCAAATGAGACGCACATATAGGTGATGTTTTTCTTAACATTTTCATATCTTATTTGCAATTTTTCGAGTTAATGAATCTTCTCTGAAGTTTTCAAAGTTATGGTAAAATGTTCAAAGGGAAAAAGTATAATATTCGCCAAGTGGCTTGGACAGAACAAGTGTGTTTTTGAAACCAGGGGCAAATCAGAGGAGTGGGACATAACTAGGGGTAGAAATGTAATTGTCCCTAATAGATAATCTGCCAAAACAGGACAGAATATAAAGATTTATTTTTCAGGTGCACATCTACTACTCAAATAAGAAAACTCAAAACATATGAAGGTTTCTGTCGGGACCCGGGGTTAGCGTATGCAAGCCTCGCTACAACACAATCATATGGAGAGCCGAGAACCGTACCCACTTGTCTAAGCAGACAAGGCCAAGCACAGAACGTTCTCAGAAAGAATCGAACGTGAGGGGCATCCCATCCAGGCCGAATGATCAACTGAAATGGGTCCTCATCGTTCGCACACAAGTCTAAATGATATGGGTGGTGAACTCCCATACTCATAGACAAGTCGCCTCAACCATACTACCGATTGTATTATAACCCTTACATAGACTTACTCTAGCCCGATCACTTAGTCGGGGTCTAGGGCGGGCTCGATCATACCACAAAGTGTGCACGAGACAGAGTCTCGAACAATCGCATCGCGATGCCCCAAGCTACGCACATCTAAGGGCCACTTGGTGTATGAAATACCGCCAGCCAGATCACAACTAAGGTCTCGAAAACCCATACTAAGACATGCATGTTATAAACATACACGCAACACACATGTCTAGTATGAACAGCAGGTATCATTGCAATTCTCTACAAAGTATACCTCTTTATTAATAACTCTTACAGAGTGCACATAGAGATCACAAGCATGTGATCCAACATTACAACAGACAAGCGGAAGCAAAGTATGTCTGAGTACAGACAAGTTTAACAAATGGCTTAGAGAAGCCTTATCTAAAAACAATCCCTCCACGAGGGAACCAGTCGTCTGACTGGGACTACACTAGCTTGGTCTTGGTCTGAGTCTTCATTCTTCGAGCTTCAGGTAGAAGCCACCATCGGGGTCGGTGGTTTCATCTAAAACATAGATTAAGCAAACGTGAGTACAAAATCGTACTCAGCAAGACTTACATAGGAGCTACACTACTCATGCATATGTATCAAGGTAAAGGGAGGTGGGGTTCAATTGCAGAAGTGCCAGCTTTGACTTGGCTAGTCCTGAACTACGAGTACCAGACTTGAGGTAAGAAGCGTACACGAGTCCACTACATTCTCCAACCAATTACACCACTATGGTGCCTTCCTCGACTTCCCCACGAGAAAGCACGCCATAGCACTCACACTTATCTTGGTGTGTTTTAGAAGTATCCAGTTCAAGTTGTCTAATAATCAAGCTAAGCTTTCCAAGCAGTCCATAACCGCAGACGCGGCTATTCGAATAGTTTTGTTAACCCTGAAGGGGTGTACCGCTACACACACGTGTCATCAGTTACCGCCTTTTGCGTGTCACCGTTCAAGAGATGACAACGAGGATGCCACCACAACTGTTACCTCATAGCCGATCTAGTCCGAGAAAGCCGCCTACTTGGGTTGGCTACCACTATCGTGAACCCGGCCGGTTTACCGAAGTGGACCCAAGTGATGTGTGCGTGGTGCATAAGCCAGTCTCGGATGAGCCGTTCTCTCACTTAGCATCCAGGCCACAGACCTACCAGAACTCCGAACTATTGCGACATCTGGACATCGAAAGGGATGAGTTAGTAAGCTGAGAGGGGTCAGTGAGCCCAATGTGTGGTTGTACTCTTCATCTTGGATCACCACACAAGAACTTGTACTTAGGGCGGTGTTCAACGAGACAACCCACCGTGTACTCCTACACAGCCTCTCATCGTTCACCTTGTATTAGGGTAGATTCACCAACACTTTTCTACCATCATCATCATGATCACTACCATCCCGACTCACATAACAGTATCAACATGGTATCACTCTAAGCATGCAATAAGCAGTAACAATTGCAGGGGCCACATGATATCAATCAACTCCTACATTTGCTAGGATTGTGGTTTTGCCTACTACTGTGACAAATGATAGGTCATGCAAAGGAATGGGTTCAACTATGCGGTAGAAACTTAGCATGGTAATCATCCTATACAATGCATAAGAGAGACATGAGAGGGAATTGGGATTTTATCGACATCATCAATGGGGGTTTGCTTTCCTTGATGACGAGGTTCGGTAACGGTGTCTTCAAAGAAGGGGGTGGCCTCCGATTCCGGTTGCACGTCTCTCAGCAACATGACAATCATAGAATCAACATAATGTAAAATGCACAATCACATGAATAAGATTGTAATGGTGATGTTCATGGTACTGATGTGTTGAGCATTCCATTTAAAAGGAGTATATTGCATTTGAAATATAATTCAAACTCCATTTGATTTATCGATGAAATTCAAATGCATTTGAATGCATGAAAGTTCATCTGAAAATGTTGATCATGAAGTGAGGTGGTATAGTTGAAGTAATGTCTCTGATGTGTGGATGAATCCATTGGAATTAAGGGTGTTGCAAAATCATTTGCAAAATCACTCCAAATTTGAATTTGAAAAGGATCCATATGCATGTTTGCTACTGTTCACCCATTTTAAAATGGTCAAACATAGAAACAAGTTGCATATTCATAATCCTTGTATTTTTCTGATAATTTTAGACATATTATTTGTCCAATTTGGACTTAGGATTAAAAAGTTATTGAATTTCAAAGTTTAATCTATTTTCTGGAATTTTTATCTCTTTTCTTTATTTCTTTTAATCTCTGGAAAAGATTTATTGCATCATGCTGATGCAGTGCTGATGTCACCAGGGGGGCTGACAACAGGGGCCCACCTGTCTGTCTCTATGGGGGTTAATCCCTGTTAGAATAAATTAACAAGGTCATTAGGGGGGGCCAGGGCCCACCAGTCAGTGAACCAAGGGTCGACTAACAGGGGGATTAGCCCCCTAATCTAATCGGGCCGCCGGCGGTTAGCCGCCGGTGGCACCAGTGCGGCGGCGCTCGTACGGGACGGCGATTTCGGCGGCCAATCATAGCGCCAAGGCTACCAAACTGTAGCCCGTGGTGAGCCGCGTCGAAGGGGCTACTCGTGCGTCGTCGGGGAGGTTGCAGACGACGACAACTTCGACCTTGGCGGCGACCGGAGCTACGGCTTGTAGCTGCGTTCGCAAAACAGCCACGGGACGAGGCATACGTGTGTGCGTTGAGTCTCTAGGGGATCCAGGAGCGTCATTGACATGCTGGGGGAGACGGAGGCGCACGGGAGCGAGCGCTAGGTCGACCACGGCGGCGACGGAGCTCGGCTCCCATGGAGGCCGCAGCTAGAGGAAGGGGAGAAACACAGGAGCGGAGGGAAAATGATCGGGGCCTCACCAGGAATACGTTGGCATGGTCGCCATGGTCGGGGAGGAGCCGGAGACGGCGAATTTGACGGGGAGGCAACGACGACCGTGGTGGATTCCGGTGTTGCTGGCGTCAGTTACTGGGGTCGAGAGCTTCAATTAGGCGCTTGGCTAGACGGAGTCGAGGTCGGGCTTCAAGCTGGACATCACGGCGAGGGCGGAGGGGCTCGGTCGACACGGTTGCGCGGTGGGGTGGCCGACGGCGAGCTTCGGGCCGCACGGGAACGGCGAGGGGAGAGAGGGGGAGATGATCCAGAGGAGGGGGAAATGAAAGCGGGCTTCGAGGCGGCCTCCCAGGAGAGGAGACGAGGTCCAGGGGGGGCTGGAAGCCTCTCGGCGTCGAGGTGGCGCCGTGGCCACGCTCTGCCTCCACCGAGCAGCTTGGAGCTGCGGGGAGGTAGACGACAAGGCCTCTGGGGGTGGGCTGGGCCGGCTAGGGGAGTTGGGCCTTCGCCTGTGGGTGCAAGGTAAGCCTACCCTTCTCTGTTTTTTCCTTTTTCTTTTTATTTCTTCTGTAAATAGGTTGACCTAGCTAATAAAATAGCTAGGCATTTTTAAAAATGCTGAAACTTTTTATATGGCCTCATATTATAATAGAGTAGCCACTTATAAAGTTTGGCACTTTTTAAAATTCAAAACATTTGAATTTTAAATCAAATAGGGGTTTATTTAATTTTCCAAGGCAGTGTTTGAAAATTAGAAAATTCCATGACCATGGGATTGATCCCAAACCATTTTTAAAATGATCAGCATCATTTATAGGAATTTTCCAAATACTCAAATGATTTTTGGAAAACGATTTTTATCTGGCCATTTGATTTAATTTCTCAGGGCTTTTCTCTTCCCCATTTTTGAATTTCTTTTTGAATTTTTCACATGATGCAAAGGCCTATGCTTAACCTAGCACATACCTAACTTGGGGTTGTGACAGTTTCACAATTGTATAGAGCATGATGTGTAAAAAATTTAGATCAAAAAGATGAACTGGTGATTTATCATGAATTTTTCCGTCAGGTCGACAGAATCTGTTTTCTGGACATCATGTCACAACTTATGCTTCCCTTATCATAAGAGGCTCTAAAACATGGCACACAACTTGAAAATAAAGATACAATGGTGTTGCTATAGTAGTAACAACATCCAAGACACAACAAAATCAAAAGAAACCTAATCCGTTCTGGGCTGCCTCCCAGAAGCGCTTCTTTAAAGCCATTAGCTAGGCATGGGTGTAACGATGCTCACAAAAGAATAAAAAGTTGAAGCACAAATGAGAGGATCAAAGGAGAAAAGATAAACCACATTTAAGTCTAACATTCTTCCTTTGCATCAGCATCTTGTAAGAAAATAAATCAATGAAGCACAAAGTATCGAGCAAAGGAAGGTAAAACAAGAGCACATTCAAGCTTTTCAGTATGGAGAGAGGTGTTTTCCTAACATGAAAATTTCTATAACCATATTTACCTCTCTCATAATAATTTTCAGTAGTATCATGAATAAACTCAATTATATAACCATCATCCAAAGCATGCTTGTCATGATCTACTAACATGTAATCATATAAACTTTGTAAGAAAAACTCCTCATCATTAAGAACATCCATAGTAGGAAAAAATAGAGGGTTATCATAAGACTTATAAAAATATCAAGGGTTATCATAAATAATATTAGAAAAATCATCCTTGCAAGTTTCATTCATAGGGGCATCATGGCCTCAAGCATCAATTTCATCAAAAAGGGATATTCCAAAAGATTTAATAGGATCATAGCAATAGATATAGCATTCATCCTCCTTTGGTAAGCATGGAGGGAAATCATATTAAGAGTTAAAGAGTTACTCTCATTAGTTGGTAGAGATGGGTAGCTACTCCATTCTTCCTCCTTTTGTTCGTCACTCTCCTCCTCTTTTTCATCCAATGAACTTTCAGTTTCAGAAATTTCTTCTTCTGTAGAGTCCTGCAAAGTATTAGTCTCTTTCTCTTGTGGAGAGAACCTTTTGAGATAGTTAGTAATATAAGAATTATCATTAAAATTCTCAAAGCAATATTTAAGTATATCAAGACTCTTAGATTCGTAAGGAGCATCTTCAATATTTTTAATAAAGGAAGCAATTTCATAGGCACCCTTAAATACAACAACTCTTCTATTTGTGCTACATTAAAGAAATCATAATGTCCCCTAGGACAAGATACCAAGGTTTCATTATCATTACACCAACATTGGAAAGGAAGGTGTTTAAAGGGCAAGCAGCAACAAGATTCATCACAACAATAAGATTTATCATAATTAGAGCATAAGTTTCTAGCATTTTATTGACTTGAGATATAATTTCCATATAAATATCCCTTTTTCAGACATGCGGTATTCGTTATAATATTTTTGTTGATCCTCCGTGAATCCACCTTGCAGGGGATCGCAACAGTCTTCGCGGGTAGCTATAACCCAATTTATTGATTCGACACATGGGGAGCAAAAGAATACTTATAAGACTTAGCAGTTGAGTTGTCAATTCAACCACACCTGAAAAAGCACTAGCCAAGATATTTAGTAGCAACGGTTTGTTGACGGGTGTAGCCTTAAGACTTCCTCAATCACCAACACCACAAAGTAGTAACAAAATAGTAGCAGCAGTAACGAGAGCAATAGTAACAATGAAGGCAATGAAGATGAAAGATGGACCGGGGTTCAAGGATTAACTAGTGGTAACTCTCCAAGCAAAAAGAACAAGTGTTGGATGAACAAATTGCAGTTGGGCAATTGAAAAAATTGCAGAAACTCTAGCCAAAGAACAAACTAGAGCAATCCTAGTCTAAGAACCAAACGTAGGCATGTGTTCCGTATGTATTTGTACGTGCTTGCAATAAGAACTTGCACAACATATTTTGTCCTACCATCCCGCTATGAACGCGGCCAAAATGTACTTATGGAGATTAAGGCGCTCCTGTCAAGGAGAACCCGAACAAAGCATTAACACACTATGAAAACATGTGATCCTCACATTATAGCCCATCCGCTTTGGTGTCCCAAGCTGTCACCATTCGGATCGCCAGTTCCGGACTATAATAGGTGCATACAACCGTAGATAAGATCTAGAACAACAATTATAATCATGCAACCATAACGTGATCAAATCTGAAATCATGCTACTCGTGCACTAGTAGCAAGCATTAAGAACAACAAATTGCAGCAACAATAATTCATAAACCTCTTAGGACTGAACAAGGTAACAATTCATCGGATCCCAACAAACACAAAACCAAATACATCATATGTATCTCAATCATGTAGGGAAGCTCATGAGAACTTTGTATTGAAGATCTAGGGGGAGAAGATACCACATAACTAGTGCCAAAAACCCATAGTCCACGGAGGAACTACTCACGATCCATCATGGAGTGAAGAAGAGTTGATGAAGAAGGCCCCGGGGGCCAAGGACCTCTCCGGCAGGGTGCCGGAGCAGGATCCTGATGAACCCCAAAGCTAAGTTTCGATGGCGGCAGAGGTCTGGAGCGCTTCTGCAAAAAGGAGTTCGATATCTCGGGTTTTTGCGTCAAGGGTAACTTTATAGAGCAAGGGGGAGTCCTAGGCGGTGCCGAGGTCACCCAGGAGGCCACCTGGCGCGCCCACCTGGCCACACCGCGAGGGCTCCTGGGGGACTGGGGCCACCTCCTGACTCCATCCTCCGGCTGGAAAACTCTTCTGATGTAAATATTTGTTGGTAATTTTTTGGGAATTTTCTGAGCAACTTCATTTTTGGACTTTTTTTTCAATGCAAAGAGAAAACAGATAAGAACTGGCACTGGGCTCTATATTAGTAGGTTAGTCCAATAAATGATTCAAAAGCATGGAAAAAAGATGTAGCAATGACATAAAAAGGGCATGGAACAAGCAAAAATTATGGACATGTTTGAGACGTATCATCCGTCTCTCGCGGTATGATTCTGCTTCCGATCTAATGCTCTTATTTCTTGGTTCTCTTGGTTGATTCTGATCGACTGCTTTCGCAACAATTCATCGGCTCAAGGGCTATGTGAAAAAGCCCGGATTTCACAAAAATTAAAATTTTTGTTTTCGGTGCGAATTGGTTGATTGCCTGCTTTGTTTGCGGTGTTTGCATCCCCGATTTGTTGATCGGCGATTATTTTCCTCTTCCTATCCCGTACCGGACGGAGACCGACCCTTGCCACCCTGACACTCGACCTTTGCGACATTGGGTTTCACCAGATCATCGTCGCGAAAACCCCGCACAAGACCAGCCGTAGCCAACGGAACGAAAAACCTCATTTAATAAGTAAACGAGATATTTCTATAGCGCGTCGGAAAGTGTTCTCGGAACGGTTCCAGCGCGAGGTGAACGCCACCGGCTCGACGCGCTGATCGCGCAGTTCGAATTTTTACCCGAATCGGAGGTACTGCGGACCCCCGGCGATCAGAAACGTAAAGAAGGGACGCGCGAAAGAGAAACCGGGGATTTTTTTGAAAACTGCCAGCCACTTGGGCTATAAGTAGACCACCCCACCACTTAGGGTTTCCCCTAAGCACCTAGGCAACTCTCAGATCCAGATTTGCCCCAAAAATAGTAAATTTTTGCACCAAACCCTAAATCAAGATCTGTGATCAAGCCCAATGGGTTCTGGACCGTCAGATCGGCCGATCTGACGGTCAGAGAGCCTGCCACGTCACCCTCTCTCCAACCTCTCTTCTCTCTCTCCTCACGCGCGCGCCGCCGGACCGAGGACACCGCCGGCAGGCCGGAGCACCGCCAGCCTCCCTCTCCTATCCGTTCCTCCCGCGGCCTTCCCTATCCTCCTTCCCTTGCACCTCCCTCACCTCCTCCTCCTCCTCCCACAGGTCGCCGTCGTCGCGACGGGACGCCGGCGCCGCCATGGATCCGACCCGATCTCGGCCGCCACCCGAGCCGCCATGGGAGGCTGCGAGAGCTCGCGACGCCGGCCGCCTCCGCGCCCCAGCCACCTGCCCTCCACCGCGCCCTTCCCAGCCGACCGAGGCCTCAGCCGCGCAAGGTCCGGCGAGACCAGACGCCAAGCCTTGCCGCTGGTGTCACAAGCCGCCAGCCGCCGGCCCACGCACCACCATCGGCCTGGGCTGAGGCCCATGGTGAGGCAACCCTCTGCTTTTTTATGTTTGAGTTGGGTTTGGCCCAGTTAAATTGTTGATCTGCTGCGCCCCTCTGTTATTTTTTCTAAGTCTGGAGAATATTGCTGCTTATTAATTTTTGCGAGTAGATTTGCGAGTAAACCGTAGATCGGATGATGTTGCGCCAAAAAGGAAAACTGTTCAGAATTGTGTGTACTTCATTTCATATTTTGTGAGCATTTTTTTTGAGGTCATCTTGATTGTGCAATTGTTGGTCAAACAGGCCACCCATCGTTAATTGCAAACTGCTATTAACTATTGCTGAAAACTGTTGCTTGATTGAAACTTCGGGTGACGGTTGCGTCGCAACCGTTCATCGGAATTGAGTTATTCTTGTTGCATCCTGTTAAGCAGCATGTCTACTTCAGTTATATGCTTTCACTTGTCATATTGGTCTGCTTCATGTTGATTGTATCTTCACCCAAAGTAGCTACCCTACTGTTAGTGTGCTGCTGTTAACGTCAGTTGCAAACTTTGCTGCCTTGTATCTTTTTAACCGTGCATCCTATTGAGCATTGCAATGTGTCATTTTGATCTATGCAATGTCTACTTCCATTATAGGTGTTGCATTGTCATGTTTACATTCCTGGTCATATCTACATTCAGCTCCAAAGTTGCTATCCCGCTGTTTTAGCAGACACCTCTGTTTTTCACTGTCTGTAGCTTTCCGATGCCATGTTGCACGCTTAATATCTTTTGATTTGTGATGCATATGACCTTGATTATTGTTTGTACCTGATCACCGTCATGTCTACTTCATGCCCACATATTGCTATATCGTGTTGTTGCACTTTTGCATATAGATTTACCCCTGTTTATATAGCATGAAAATAACAGTTTCTGCCCTATTTTCCTGATTTTCACAAAGTCGTTGACCAGTAATGTTTTATAGCTTCTTGTGTTGCTTACAACTAGTGAACCATGATGACTATATGCATGATACTTTTTGCCATGCCTTTCCTGCCATGTCTACTTTAGTTTCATATCATTTTTGTGCATGTTGGAAACCTTATGCTTGTTTTTTTGTTGCTCTAAAGTGTGCTACCTGATGTTGGTAGATTGTGTGCATAACTTGTATTGCATGTATCTTTTTAACCGTAACTCCGTTTGGAGTGTTCTTTACATGTAACTAGACTAGAATTTCATGTACTTTGTGTTTATGCTATTGTTTGATGTTGTTAACAAACCTGAAATATGATTTAGGGCAGAACAGTCCCAAATTCTTTAATCATCGTGGGGCACTTAGTGTAATGCCATGTTTAGGTCGTGCCTCACTTAAATTGACTAGTCTAGATAGTTTACCTTGTGCTTCACCTCTTGTCATGTTTGTGTGCTATGCCATGATTGAGTGAGATGCCATGTTAACAACCTTTGCTCATGTAGTGTAGCTAAACAACTTGAACCATTCTAAATGTGCGGTATCGTCGTGTGTGGCGAGTACTTCACTTAACCTGTTAGTAACCGCTCTCGACGGTAGGTGCGATGTCTTGTGTTTCCTTCTTGTTGATGATTTCTTGGGATTGCTTCGTAGTAATAGATGCTTGCTAGTCGATTGCCTTTTCCAGTGTTTCCTCTTGTGTTCTTCCGCGAGTACCTCTCGGAGACGTTGCGAGCTTACGATCGACTACACCTTTAGAACCCGACTTATCAACAGCCAAGGACTATACATTACTTATGATCCTTTCTATTATAACCAGCGATTTGCATGCTAGTATAGGTTAGGTTCGATGTTTGATCCTACCACATGTTTACAGCCTCTCTTAAACCGATACAACCATGTCCCCTCCTAGCAAACCATGTATCGCTATGTTACTATTGCTCGTTGCTCAGCCCTTGCTTAGGATGCTTCGATGTTACCCTATTACTCCTTGGATTGGGCTATCACATTATTTTATTGTTGTTTATGATATGATTATTATAATGTTGACTATACTCGACGAAGGATGGAAGGTCTAGGCTATCCCGCCCCGACGCTTTGTTCCATTCGAGTCACCTAGGATCCGAGTTCCGGGTATTGGTTCTAAGAATGAGCGTGCCTAACCGCGTGTGGGATTTTATGGGGTCCCCTCTTCTTATCTACCTAGCTCCAAACATTTTTAGTGGTGGCCCAAGGTGATTTACCATTTGAAACCGTGTGTGTGCTGGTCGGCCGCCAGTAGTTTTCAAACCAACCCGGACCAGTGAGGACATGGTTACTTACTGGCCCACCTTGTCCAGCTGAGGACCCGGTCTCATGTGAGATTAACCGGCTATCTAAACCTGTGACAGGCGGTAGAGACCGATTTGAGAGCGCGACCGGCTTTTGAGTTGGATGTCGACTCATCGGGGGCCACCCGGATTTGTTCGTTGTTAGTTAGAGGGACCTGCCGTTTCGGATCTCTCGGAACTAAATCATAAAATGGTTGCCTATGATGGGTAGCAACTGAGAGAGATGGGTGTGTGTGCGGAGCCTTGTAATGGGAAGTTGGTACACCCCTGCAGGGTTAAATCTTTTCGAGAAGCCGTGTCCACGGTTATGGACGACTTGGAACCTACGTCTTGTTCATAGATAACATTAACTGAATCATAACTATAACTTGATCAACGTGTGTGTGCCTTGACTTCTTCTTCTTTGTCGGGATGCGAAGAGGAGGACAAGGATAGGATAGGAGTTATGTTTGCGTAAGTAGCTGATAGCAAGACTTGTTGGAGGCGATTCCTCATCGAATGATCGGCTTCTTATCTTACTCTCTAGATCGTTAGCCACTTCATAAATGCTAGTGCGGCAACAGCCTCACCACCTACCCCATCCTTACCGTGAACTACTAGTTATCCTAGAATGACAAGTGATGAAGTCCTTGCTGGGTCAGTTGACCACTACAGTTGGATGTTGAGTACTTCTGTACTCATGATACTACCCCCAAATATTTTCAGGGTTCCTGATCGACAACATGTGTGGTGATCGACGTTTCACGTGGACACTCGGCGACGACTAGTTAGGAGCATCCCGGCGGAGGGCCTGGACCGTGTGGTTATGGGGATCGATGATTTTCTCTTTGACACCAGGCAATTGATTGTAGTCTATACTCAGACATACATCTTCCTCTGATGTAATGTATTAAGGCAGTTGTATGCCGATTGTATGATATGTTGTATCCTTGTAGCTGTAATGTTGTGATATCTTGTTGGAAATCCGGGGATTATGAAATTGTCATATGTCGCGGTGGGACAAATATGTGCTGCGTCCCGAATATGGATGGAAACATCTAAATCTGGAACAGTACCGCATATCGGGCCTTACACTATGCAAGATGGGAAAGATCTCTCTGGCTACCATCCCAACCGCGAGGCCGAGGACGCCGAGGATCTGGAACATGTACCGGACTCGGAGCCTGAGACTGAGGCCCGCACCGCTAGCTTGGGACTTGGTTTCAACCGGCCGGGTACGTGCGATTCCTACATCAAATGCTTCACGGAAGATTGGAGTAGTAGCGATGCTGACGATGCTCCTGGTGACCATGGCGCAGAGTCCCGCCCGACTATGCAAACGGTGGCCGAGGAAAACGCCCTCAAGAAGATGCCGCCCTGGCACCTCCAAGGTTCCCAAGAAAAAGGGATTTCAAGATCCGAGGGGCCAGGCTCCGCCTCCAACTGCTCCTAGGCCATCTGGCCTAGTGGTGACCCCGACGCCTTTGAACATTGCTCCTCCGCGCTTCTCCATGGTAAACTTTGCTGCCAACCTGCCCTGAGCTACCGGATATTTCTTTCTGTTCCTTCTTGCTTCATTTGGTTTGTCCGATTGCCCTGTTAACTTGTGCTCTTTGGAATGCAGGGATGTCTGCACCGTTATTCCTGTGGTGCCCGGAGCTCCTTCGACTGCACACCCCTTCACCTCCGCTACCTCCTCCAAGCTTGTGGATTCACGCAAAGGGATGCTGCCGCCGAGACCTCCAAAGGCGAGCGCGCTAAGAAACAGAAAGCTGCCGTTGCTGCGAAGCAAGGGTAGCAGACTGCTCCCCTCCGAGCTCTGCAGCCTCTACAGGTCCGACTGCTGGCTCGCAATCGACTGCTCCTGCTACGGCCGCCGCTGCTAGTACTCCGATTATGATCGATCAGTCCGGGATCGTGGGCTCCAACGTGCCGATCGTGGACCTGATTGATGCAGGTGCTGATTCGCCCGGGACTTCTGCAGTCCGGGCCACTATCGCTGAAGATGTACCTCCTGCAGCCTGATCGGAGAGCGATGCTGCTACCCCCACCGACTCGACTGTTGCTCCTCCTGAAGGCCCCCAGATCACGTACCCGCTTGCCTCCCACACCTCTACTTAAGTTAACATTGATGTCCCCCAGTCATCTCGCGTTGTTGTGCCCAAAGCACCTGCCACGATCCGCAAACTCTCGCGGGCTGGTCAGTTTCCGCTCGCGTACATTGGGAAAGATGATGCTGCGCCAGCTCCTCTTGCCTCCGACTCCGAGACTCTTCCTCCTGCTGGTCCCAGGATCAAGTTCCTGCCCATATTCAATGCCGATTGGGTGGCATTGCCAACCGAATCCAAGACTTTGCTACAGGAGATCTGAACCAGGTCCTCTCCATGGAATACTCCACTGTGGTAGGTTTGTACTCTTGTGGGGGCGCGCCAGCGCACCCACTAGGTGTAGTCAAAGAGATTCGGGTCAATTTCTTGCAATCGGCTCAGATCTAAACTCTGCATTCTCTGCCCTTTATGCCTGACCGCGGCATTTTTTAGACTCTCTGCGAGAGGCGTCGACATGTCTTTGACGAGCTCCTGGCCGCTTATTCAACGAGCCAGAAAACCCTTGCTGCTCTGAAGAAGAAGTCTGACGCCCAAGCTGCTAAGATTCAAGAGCTGATTGGTAAACTTTTGCTTGTTACTTGGTTACTTGTGACTGCTATTGCTTTCTGAAATTGCCGTGTTTTTATCCTTAGCTGCTGCTTCTCATGCCTCCGAGCTGGAGGCGGCCCAGAAGAAGATAGCCGAGCTGGAGAATCAGCTCGGCGAGAAGAACGCTGAGCTCGGAAACACTGAAAAGGAGCGTGACCGATTGACTACTGTTGAAGCCGAGCTGCAAGCCAAGACCCAGGAAATGACAAGTGATCTCGCCACTCTGAAACTTGCCCACGCCAGTGACATGAAGAGGTTGCTGCATGCTCGGATTGAAATAGAGGGCCAAATGCAGAAAGAGTGAGACATTGAAGTGAAGCACGCCGAGGACTTAACCACGCGCCACCAGGCAGAACTTTGACCTGCACACGGCCAAGTCAACCTGGCGCTCGCTTGCTAGCATCGAGTTGAAATCGCCCTTGTTAGTACCTTTTGGTTTGCTTATTACTTATTCTCCGATCTGATTTTCTTGTGCTCTGATCTGATTATCTTTCTGATTGCTTGTTGTTAGATGCTTGGCCCAACTCCATATCTGCTTCCACTTAAGTTGTAGCAGAGCTCAGGAGGGCCCAAGGTGCAGTAGTTGCTGATGCTGCTGCAGGCTGGGGCCCAGAAGATTTCCTTGCAGCCCTGGATGCCCTCCTGCCTCTTGTCAAGGGTGCTCTCTGTACCTTCAAGACTGGGGTCCATAAGCTTAATGAAATTCTCTAGAATACACGAGCGACACCGATTGCCGGTGAGACAACTACTTAAGTAGTCCGGAACCTCAAGGCCGCGCCTCGGCAAGTCAGAATAATGCTCGATTCTGCCGTCCGATCTGGCATACAGGCTGCGCTCTCCATTGTGATGAGCTGGTACCCTGACATGGATCGGAACGTAATGCATGCTCTACGAGCTGGGTCAGAAGCCAGTGTTGGTGCAGTTTGGCCACGGATTTGCAAAATTGCTGAGGACCTTGTGAACGCCATCGATCACTTGGAGCGCACTCCCTATCTTGATGATGATGGTTCTTCAATTCCGGAGATATCGCTGAGTGAGCTTCTCTACACCACCAGTGAAGAGGGAACTCAAGCTCGGTCTGCTCGTCGGCGGATCACTGCATCCACCTCCTCACTCTATGCTCGGACCGGTAGAGTGGTTGAAGGTTCGTCCGATGAACAATCGGAGAGCGCAACTCAAGAGCCACCGATCACCCAACCCAAAGCCACTGCTACTTCAGATCCAGGAGGCGCCACGAGCCCAACTACTTCAGCTACCCCTGAACCAGAGGGAACTGCACCTTCTACCAGCGCACGACCGCTCCAGATGTGCCGACTGCCTGAGTCTGGCGTGCTCTTTTTACCTTCTTTTACTTTCAAACAGTTCGGTCAAACTCAAGTGCGCCAGCTGAGGGCCACTTTCATGTAATAATCAACATTCGGCCAGTCGGTCAGGTTTACATGTGAACATGGTTCTTGCTAGTTATCTATGCTCTCTTGCCTTTGCGTTTTCAAACCGATTGCCTTTTTCTTTGCATTTTTCTTCCTTAGTCGATATTCCTGCCAATCATACAGCCTACCTGCGGTCTGTGGTTGGATCAGAGAATATACCTCGAAGGAAATTTGACAAGTAATTCTAGGTTTTCAGCTCTTGTGTAAAGGTAATGTTTTGCGGATGGGCCGATTGCAACCTGCCGATTATTGGCCAGCCGATTTGGTCACAATCGGTTGTGTTTGCTGTCGGCTAGTCCCGGAATAAATATACTGTAGAATAATTTTTTTCCGATTGATGGTTCTGCTTGGCCATGTTCACCCGACATTACAGCCGACCTGCGGTCTGAATTCGGTTCAAACTGACACACACAAACCCATCACTCATCTTGTTCTTTTCTCAAGTATACCCATTTCGGGGCAACCGACCAGTCCCCGGGTCCGCTTTTGCTGACCTTGGGACTGGGAATGAATGCACAAATTTCAACTTTTAACTCCCGCCGAGTGCAGTCTCATGGAGGCATCGTGATTCTCATTGATAACATTACAAAGGAAAATACAACGATACCGCTCAACTGTAAAACGGGCATAATTGCTCGGTGTTCCAGAGATGCTCCGTTTCTTGTCCTGAAGTGTCCACATATCAAGTCGGCTTTCTACAATCAAAGAGGTAATATGCATTGTTCTTGAGCGCCCGGCTGACGATGAATGGACATTACCAAGGAGAGGATAAGTTGTGTTGGCCCGCCGACTTCTGGATTCGGAGGAGCACCAAGTCACCCTCACGAAAAGCTAGGGGACGGTTCTTCTTGTTGTTGCAGTGGCGCAACTTCTGCTGGTATATTGCTGACCTGGACAAGGCCAGGAGACATGCTTCTTCTCTTAGATCGATGGCGTCCTCTCAAGCTTCCTTCTCTTCTGACTCCGTGTGCATGGCATAACGAGGTGAGTCGAACTTAATATCAGAGGGAATGATTGCCTCCACACCATATACGAGGAAGAAGGGAGTGAATCCAATTGAGCGGTTCGGTGTGGTGCGCAAACTCTAGAGCACGGCTCGCACCTCGTCAATCCATGCTCCGGGTGCTCTCTCCAGTGGCTCAACCAATCTCGGCTTGATCCCAGATAAAATGAGGCCATTTGCTCGCTCTACTTGACCATTTGATTGCAGGTGAGCTACGGATGCTACGTCCAGCCGAATGCCCTGCTCGGACGTGTACCAAGCTAATGCCCCTTTTGCAAAGTTTTTTCCATTGTCAGGGATGATGCTGTGTGGCCGTCCATATCTGGTTCGATATCTTCTATGAACTTGACCGCAGTCGGCCCATCTAGCTTCTTGATCGGACTTGCCTCGATCCACTTGGTGAACTTGTCAACAGCCACAACCAGATGTGTCATGCCACCTCTGGCTGTTTTGAATGGTCCGACCATACAGTCCCCAAACTGCGAATGGCCACGTGATCGGAATGATCTCGAGTGCCGAGGCTGGTAGGTGGCTCTTGGCTTTGAATCTTTGGCAGCCATTGCAATGTTTCACTAGCTCTTCTGTCGCTGCTTTTGCAGTCGGCCAGTAGAAACCATGGAGGAAATCCTTGGCAACTATTGCTGTGGCTGATGTGTAATGACCACACTCTCCTTGGTGGATATCCCGCAGCAGTTCTAGCCCCTTGTCCTCTTCAACGCAACACTGGAGAACTCCAGTCGCACTGCGATGCATTAGCTCATTGTTAATGATGGTGTATGCTCCAGATCTGTGCTGGATTTTCCGAGCTTCCACTTCATCTGCTGGTAAAACGCCATCGACAAAGAAGTCGCGAAAAGGCTCTGCCCATGAAGGTGCAGTGACTATCACCATTACAACAACTGTCTCTGGTACTGGTTGTTCGGCTTCTACTACCGGTATCTCGGAAGAGGTGGAGCCGATTACATCCTGCATGACCACATCAGTCCCCGAGCTGACGACACCTGCCCCTCGTGCGCAACCGGCAGCCCCTGGTGTAGCCGAATGCTCCGCCACCTTTTGCTTCTTGGCTGATTTTTGTGCTTCAAGTTCTGCCATCTTCAGGTCGGCTGGAATAAAGATGGACTCTGATTCTGGGGAAGGCTTGATAGATGGCTTCTGAATGTTTCCCAAAGAAATGCCTGCCGGAATTTCCTTTCTGATGGATCCCAGTTTTGATAGTGCATCTGCTGCTTCAATATCAGCTCGAGGAACGTGATGGAACTCACACCCGTCAAAGAAACCAGAAAGTTGTTGCACAAGGAATCTATAGCTTGCCATGTTTGCATCATTTGTGTCCCAAGTGCCATTGCATTGCTGCACCACCAGATCGGAGTCTCCGTAACATAAAATCAGCTGAATGCCGATCTCTTTGGACAATCACATACCATGGACCAGTGCTTCGTACTCGGCCATGTTTTTCGATGCAGCGAAATGGATCTGCAACACGTATCTGATCTGATCTCCCTTTGGGGAGGTGAGAACAATGCCAAACCCCTAGTCCGGTCCTCATCTTAGAACCATCAAAATGCATTTTCCAGAATTGTGAATCCGGACAGGGGGGCTCATATTGGGTTTCTGCCCAATCAACGAGGAAATCTTCCAAGGCTTGGTATTTTATTGAAGTGCGTGGCTCATGCTTGATACCATGGTTTGCAATCTCAATGGCCCATTTTTCTACCCTGCCAGATGCATCCCGATTGCCTATGATTTCTGCCAGCGGCGCCGAGCTGACAACTATGATCGAATGTTCTTGGAAATAGGGCTTTAGTCTCTTTGGTGCCATGTATACACCATAGCACATCTTCTGGTAGTGGGGGTAGTTTTGCTTGGAGGTCGAGAGCACTTCACTGACATAGTATACTGGCCTCTGGACCGGTTGTGCTCTGTCCTTTTCAGGACGTTTGACCACCATGACAATACTGATCACCGAGTAGTAGCTGCGATGTATAACATCATTGGATCTTTATCAATTGGAGCTGCTAACACTGGAGCAGTGGATAACATATGCTTGAGCTCGTTGAATGCTTCGTCTGCTTTCGGAGTCCATGTGAACTTGTTCGTCTTCTTCATCAGTTGGTACAGGGGAATTGCTTTCTCTCCGAGCCGACTGAGGAATCGGCTGAGTGATGCCAGGCATCCAATGAACTTCTGGACATCCTTGAGGTTTCTCGGCTTGTTCATCCGCTCGATTGTTGTAATCTTCTCAGGGTTGCACTTGATTCCTCTCTCAGATACCAAGAATCCGAGAAATTTTCCGGCTGGCACGCCGAACACTCACTTCTCTGGATTGAGCTTGATCTTGTAAGTGTGCAAATTTGCGAATGTTTCTCGGAGATCTTCCGGCAAGGTTGACCCTTGGACTGACTTGACCACAAGGTCATCTACATACACATGAATGTTTCGGCCGAGATGAGGTCGGACACATCGCTGCATAGTACGCTGATAAGTCGCGCCGCCATTTTTCAGGCCAAAAAGCATGGTGATACAGCAGTAAGCCCCGAAAGGAGTGATAAATGCAGTTTTTATTTGATCTTCTACAACAAGTTTGATCTGGTGATAGCCAGCTGTGGCATACAGAAACTATAAGAGCTGCCAGCCAACCGTAGAATCAATTACTTGATCGATACGGGGCAAAGCAAAAGGATCCTTGGGGCAGGGCCTTATTCAGGCAAGTGTAATCTATACACATGCGCCAAGTTCCATTCTTCCTCATAACCAAAACTGGGTTTGCTAACAAGTCTGGATAGAACACTTCCATGATGAATCCTGTTGTGAGAACCTTGTCTATCTCCTCACCGATTGATCTTCTCTTGTCTTCTAAAAAGCGCCATAGTGGCTGTTTGATCGGCTTGGATCCAGGTCGGATGTGAATCCTTTTCTCGGCGAGTTCCCTCGGTACTCCATGCATGTCTTGTGGAGACCATGCAAAGATTTCCCGATTCTCACGGAGTCCCTCGACGAGCTCTCCTTCCTATTTGCTAGTTAATCCGCCGCCACGATCACTCACTTGCTCGGGTCGGAGGGGTCCGGAGCAATTCTCTTGCTGTCCTTGGCTGCTTCAAACGTAGTCTCAACGTCCGTCTCTTGGTCTTCGCACTCGGCAGTGGTGCCTTCATCTAAGCTTGGGACATTTCTACGACCTTATCAAGCTGACGCCTTTCTGCATCAATGACCAGGAAATCGGCTAGCTTGGAACCGGTGGATGAACACTCTAGGGACGTCTTGTATTCGCCGCACACAGTGATGGGACCATTCAGCCCTGGAAGCTTCATCTTCAAGTATGGCTGGAACACATTCAGCATGCACTTGGTGATTGCGGGGACTCCGAGTAGATCGGCCACCTCGAACCAGATCGGCTCGTGACAAAAATTCTCCTCCGAACCGAACACCACATCCAGCCGAATGCGGCCCAAAGGATTGCATGAAAGGCCGGGCAAAATACCATGAAAGATGGTTCGACTGGGCTGCAGCTCGCTCTCACTGATGCCGAGCTTGATCATCGTATCTCGGTATAGAATGTTTATGGAGCTTCCTCCATCAATGAGAGTTCTTGTGAATATGCACCAATACTTGGGCGCTGCCACAACTGCATCTACCACAAGCGCATATCTGCCTGGGTTCGGCATCAAGCCTGGGTGGTCCTCCCTGCTCCATGTGATGACGTTGTCCGACCGGTCCATGAATTGGGGGATTGCTGGCATGGTGGCATTGACTGCCTGCTCTCTGGCTCTCCGACTGCCCTTGTCGTCTGTCTCACTCGTGAAAATCATATAGGATGCATCTTGACGCGGTAAATGCTGACGTGCATTGGGTGGTGGTGGAACTGGGGGTGGGTGTGGGGGTGGTGGGAGGTTTCCTGTTCCTCCTTCTGACAGACGCTTTACCCAGATGCATTGCCGAGTGGGATGGGATGCGGGCTTGCCGACTCCACTATGCATCTTGCATGGCTGGCTCATCATGTCCCCGAAGGTGTATGGGGGCCGGATCAGGCCTTGTGGTCTTTCCGCAGATTTCTGCCTCCGACTGCCTCCCACAGCCCCTGGTTCATCTGGTTGATGGACTACTGCCACCTGCCGATTGCCGTACTGATCATCCAACTGCTCATCTTTTCTCTTGTTGAAACCAGTGTTGTTGTTGTTGTTGAAGTTGGGGGTGTTGTTGAAGTTGGGGGTGTTGTTGTTGATGCGCTGCATCTCGAGCCTCTCGTGTTGATTGGGACCGGTGCCTCCTGCCTCTGCCGATTGCTGTTGTTGTCCGGAGGACTATCCCTGGATGAGGCCATTGGCACTCAACTAGATTGGGCGCATTGCAGAATCGGATGTGGCAAACAAATTGGCTATCTTCATCAGATTGGCCAAAGATGTAATCTCCTTGTGCAGGAGCTTGTGCTTCAGCATTGAACCATCCAAGAAGACGTTAATGAACTACTGGATGGCTTGGATTTCATGAACTCCCTCGCAAGTGTTTCTGAGCTTGATCCACCGCTGAAGGTAATCGCGAAGGGGCTCGTCCTTTCCTTGTACACACAACGCCAGGTGCCATAGCAGACCTTGGCACTCATACATACCGGTGAAGTTGCGAACAAACGCATCATCAAAATCCGCCCAACAGTTAATGCTGTTTGTGGGCAAGCTATTCAACCAGGACCGAGTTGAATCTTCGAGCATGAGTGGTGCATAGCGAACTGCCACACGCCGACTCCCTCCTGCAATGCCGACTGCAGTCATATAATTGACCAGCCAATCCTCTGGCTTGACTGATCCATTGTACTCCGGGGTGTCCCTAGGAAATGTGAAACCTTTTCCGAACTTCTCTTGCCGAATGCGCGGCCCGAAACAGGTCGGACCCGCCGGTACGTCATCCTCTGGCTGCTGATCTTGCTGCAGCTTCTCAATGCAGTGGCTTGCATCATTGCCCGCGATTGCTCGGGGACCCAAACTCTGACTCATTGCCGTCCGTGTTTTTTCCTCTGGTTGCTCTTGATGCCGACGGTTGACTGCTAGTTCGTCCTTTCGACTGCCTCCTGTAGCCCCTTGATTCCTCCGACTGCGGTGTTGACTCCCGTGCGGCGAAGATGCCTGCCTGTTGTAACAGCCCATATGTAATAAGCTATCAAACACCATGTGATTGTATTTCCTCTGTTGGACTTGTAACTTGGCATGGTGGAGGTGTATGTCATTTCATGTGGTGATGTTAATTTGCATTGGGATTGGAGTCATGTTGGGTTGGTTTCCTTTGCATCCAAAGTGGTTCAAGAAGGGCATTGATGGAATTTTCCTTGTTGCATGCTCACTCCTCTTGAACCCAATTTTTGCCTAGCTAGTTCTTTTGCCTTTGCAAGGGTTTTAAAATTCTCAAGGTATTTTTGACTTCATAAAAAACAGAAGCTCTAGTTCAAAGTGAATTTGAAATTCAAAATGAGCTCACACTTTTGTTGTTTCCAAAAATACCCAAACCATTTTTAGAAATTGAGGAATAATGCAAGGATAATTCTACATATTTTTATGTGAATTTTCCACTTGTATTTAATCCAGAATAACCCTATTCCTTTATCTGTTTTTGTAAATAGAAAAGGGGATCCAGCGGGCTGTTTTCCTCTTCTGCTCCAAGTCTTGCTGGAGGCCCAGCCCAGGAGCCGTCCGCTCCGCAGCCCGACTGGAGGCCTTTCCAGCGAAGCGGTACGCGGGGTCGTCCTTGGCCGCTGGATCCAGATCGGGCGGCCCTGGGTCGTCGTCTTTCCACCGTGTCCAGGGTCCCCTCCCCCTCTCTCTCACAGCCGGCGGGAGGCGTCGACGTCGATGCGGCCGACATGGCCAGGGAGCCTCCCCCTTTATAAGGAGAGCACCAGAGGGCCCCTCGCGAACCCTAGGTCCCGTTCCTCCCTCCAGTTTTCGCCGCCGCCGCCTCGTTCATTGTCATGGAGCTCCCCTATTCCGCCTGACCCGGTGAGCTCCGACGAGCAATTCATTGTCTCCACATGTCGTCGTTGGCCGCGTTCCCGTCTGAGGCATCTCCAGCACCTCACCTCCTTGTTCCCGCCGTGCAGGTTAACCAGAGAGCCTCGATTCGAGCCCGCGGCGACGCCGTCAAGTTTCGGGCCTTGTCTTCCACGTCGCCGGCGAGATCGACGACGTCCTCTGCAGTAGCATCTCGAGGTCGTCCACAAGCCACCCAAGGTGACTGAGCCGCCCTCTTCCTCTCCTAGGTTCAGCGCGTAGTTTCTCTCCGCATCAGTAGGCCGTCTGCCGCATAGCTCGTCGCCGGTGAGGAATTCGTGATCACCGTGCCCGTGGTGCGTCTCGAACGACCTCCCGCGTGCTCTAGGGGTGTCCAGGGCGCGTCTTTGGCGCCAAAGGAGCCCCCTTCCCGTGTAACTGTGTTGGAGTTCGCCGTGTCTGAACCTTGCGTGTGTCTGACAGTAAGATCCTCCATGGATTCAGGTGAACGTAGCATCCCCTCCGGTGAGATCCAGGTCTGGGCCAGGGCAGCCACATGATCGTGGTACTTCCCTCTCGCGATTGCAAGCAATCCCATGGCTGGAGGCGTTGTGTGCTCGTCGCACGGTTCGCCTGAAGGTGAGGATGCGCGGGGGTGGTCTGAAACTGTAGCCGTTCTGCCGCCGTGCTATTCCGGTGAGGTTAGAGAGCAGAGGAGGTGGAGCTAGGAGCCGTGGCGCACGTCATCGTGTAGAGCTAGGTGCCCTCTCGGGTTCGTTTCATGGCGGGGTGGCCGGAGCTTGCCTGTACACGATGCGCGGTTCGCCGCAGTAGAGCGTCGTCGTCGCGGTTCAGAGTCTTGAGGTGTTCGAAGTTCAGAGTACTGGAGCCTGAACCTTACCTAGCCTGCGTAGCATTTAGGTTCAGAAAACGCTTCGTGGCGCAGCGGTAGCGAGCCGTGGAAAAGAGCAGCGCGTCGCGGGTTCGAGTCCCAGCCGACGCCCCCAATTTTTGGTTTTTCGCTGTGGCGGACACCTGGGGCCCGCATGTCAGCGTCCCAGGCTGCCAGGCCGCGTGGGCTGAGCCCAGCGCGGGCCAGGGAGGCGGCGTGGGCCGGATTCGCCCGAAACCAGCCCATGGAGGCTGGGTTCTTTTCTTTTTCTTTTTTTCTTTTGAATTCTTTTCTGTTCAAATTCAAATTTGAATTGCCTCCAAATTCAAATCTGGTTTGAACATCTGTTGCAATTAGGGGCATGCCTTATATGAATTTGGGGTAGCTTGAGCTACTGATCAACATGGTGAGGTCCACTTTTGCATTTGACCCCTTCTAAAAATTGAAGTGTGGCCATTTTGCAAATAAGCCCTTTTTCCTTTCTTTGTTTTTTTTCAAGTGGTTCAAAATTTAAATTGCCCATGCCATATATGGAATTTGGGTAATTTTGCACAAGAAATTGCATGGTGATGATGATTTGGTCATTTGAGCCCATTTCAAAAATTCATGTGGTGCAATTTTGCACCCAGCCCCCTGAACTTCAGTTGAATTTGCAACTGCCCTTGCAAATTCAAGTGGAGACATATCATATATGTTTTTGGGGTGCTTTTCTGCAAGGATTCCAATGGTGAGGTTCTCATGATGTTTTGAGCAATCATGCAATCAAGGCGTGGTCACCTGATCCAAGAACATCAGTTCTTTTCTGCTTGCAACATTTCAACTTCAGTGCATTTGAAATGTTGATCATCTGATCTTTTCAATCTTGCTTCATGTCACCTTCTTCTTCAATTCAGCCCCTAACATATTGTGATATGTAAGGTGGATGGGTTCCAACCTTTGCTGCACCTTCCTGTGTGTCAAGTTCACCGACACTACTCCGTCTCCGGAATCGTTTTTTACTTTCGTGTTATTTAAATTCTTGCATTTGTTTTGTTGATCATGTTATGCTTTCATGCTACTTACACTCGAGTTAAGGCTTAGACCAAAGCCCTTACAATGTAAATAAAATGCATGTGAAAGTGATGACTTGTCGTCATCACCTTCATTTAAATTTGACTAGACAGGGTCATACCATGTAAATAAAACTTGAATGTGCCATCCTTGTCTGATGTTGCATCAGTTGCTTACTTGTGTGTTTTCCTTGCCGGTATCTTTACGTTAGCACCCGAAACTGACGAGGAGACCTACGTGGAGCTGTCCGACACCGAGCTCGAGGGTACCGTGGGTGCTGGTTCGACTACCTTACGAGGCAAGGGGGGAGATCTGTGTCATTACTTTATAACTTTCTTCTCATGCCTAGCTGTAGATCTAGAACGTTGTCGCTTGATCCTATCTACCTTATATGCCATGTTTAAACCATACAGCCATGATCCCCACATCCCAGCAAACCATTGTACTACTAGGTTACCGCTGCACAGCCATTGCTTAGTATGGATAGAAAACTTGCTGCTTACCCTTTATATTTTGGTTGGGATATCATGCTATAAAAGAAGTTGGTTGATATTTATTTTTAAAATGATGTTAATTTATATTCGACAAAAGGTGGAAGGCTGGACTATTCCCGTCTGGTGCTTTGTTCCATTTGAGTCACCTAGGACCCGAGTTCCGGGTATTGTGTTTCTTGACCAGCGTGCCTAATCGTGTGTGGGGTTTTATGGGGCCCCCTTGTCTTACCTACCTAGCTTCGTACAATTCTAGTGGTGGCCCGAGCTGATTTATATTTGCAACTGTGTGTGTGTTGGTAGGTACCCCAGCTGTTTTCGAAACAACCCGGGCCAGTGGAGACATAGTTTCTCCTGAATATTCAGGTGTGACTTACCGACCTTAGCCAGACGGTAGAGACCGATTCGAGAGCGTGGCCAGCTTTTGAGTTGGGTGTAGACTCACCGGGGGCCACCCGGAGTTGTGCGTTGTTAGTTAGAGGGACTCTGACGTTCCGTAGTTTCAGGCGCTTACCTAGCCAAGTGGAAACCGGGCGTACATGCGACGTCTATAATGGACAGTTGGTACACCCCTGCAGGGTAAATCTTTTTGAAAGGCCGTGTCCGCGGTTATGGACGACTTGAGACCTACTCCTTGTTCATAGAATAACATCAATGATAATCATGCTATAAAAACTTGACAAACCGTGTGCGTGCCTTGGTTGTCTTTCTTCGTCCAGGGGGACCGAGAGAGAAACGAGGTTGTGTTATGTTTGCGTAAGTAGGTGAATAGCCGACTTATGACACGTTGTCAACGTAACTTCTTGGATCTCATCTCTATTCTGCTAGAACGTGTAGCCACCATATGTGCTAGTACGGCTGCAACCTGTCTATGTCTTTATCTTTCCTGTAGCGTTAGTTATTCCGTAATGATATGTTCTCACCCCCCGTTTACATTTCTGTGTTTACCGCTTTGCCTGATCGGCCGCTGCAGTGGACTACTACCTCGACCCCAGCACCGGACGTTAGTTCGTGGAGGTGCCCCCGGAGGATGACGACGAGTACGAGTACCTCGACCAGTAGGATCTTATGGTTGGGTTCAGACGTTCCCGTGGGTGGATATTTATGTGTAGCCCTCTCTAGGGCAATTTGGATCTTGACCGTACTCGGTCCCTATTATGCTTCCGCTTGATGTATTGAGGAGTTGTACTCATGATGTTGTACTATTAGACAGTGGCGTTGTATGCCCTTCTCTATATATATATCTATAAGTATTTCTGTCTTGTAGAGTTGTGCTTTTTATACCTGTTGTCGAGAATCCGGCAGCGACACGAGTGCGAGTGTCGTGTGCCGGTGGCGTTTGATGCGCTTCTAACTCTGACCGGACGCGAAAGCGACTAGTTAGAGTTAGTACCGCCTCAGGGGCCTTACACCTGTGCTGCCGAGGTGGCGCATTCGGCTGGTTTACACCCGCCGTTGGCCGAACTGATTTTGATGCCATGGGCCCTTGTTGCTCGGTGGCCACCTTCTACTACTGGCTTGCTGCCGCTAGAGGATCACGCATTCGGCGCATCCTCTCTCGCAACTCCTCTCCTTCCAGATGCTCCATCTCGTGGGCGATCTTCTCGGCAACTCTCATGTTCTTGACAGGAGAGCTGTATGAAAGTTGTGGGATGATGGTGGACGCTACCGGCTGCTGGGCTTTTTCCAGCTCTCTGCCGACCTCTCGCCTAGTGATTCACAGCTCCTCTAACACTGGTGATGGGATGACGCGTGGCACGATGTCGTGCGCTGCGTTGTACTCTCAAACTCTGGCTTCCAGATGACGTTTTTCAACGTCCATCCTCTCTGATTGCTTGGCCAAGGCTTGGCGGCCTTTCTCCAGCTCGACGTGAGCTACGGCTGGATCTGCGTTCAGGTCCACGGCAGTGCGGAGCACATCCTATGGATTACTCGGGCCTGCTGCAGCAGTGTCTCCTTCTCTCGCAGCTCGGGCTGCAGTGCCGGTGGAGCTGTGGCGACTCGATGCTCCTTCCATCATGACCTCCGCACGGATGTACGAAGTCGTGCTCTCTGAATCCACAACTCCCGCCCCAAACGGAAGCAGGTCTGTGAGCTCGGAAAACACCCATACCTCCCTGGGATATACCTCTGGAAGAGCCATGATGAAAATGCGGTAGCTACCAAATGGAACAATGACGCCACGCAGCAGGGGCATTCCTGTCCCAAACCGCGAGGTGTTGTCGATGACATAGTCCCATGCTCCGTACCTGATAACCAGGCCGGACGCGAAGCGTTCGCTCGATGCAGATAAGGGTCCCGTCCGGATCAGCACTCCAATCGACGCCTCGTCCTGCCCCACGGTGGGCGCCAACTGTCGTTGTTTGGTAACAACTGATGCCATGGGGATGGCTAAAGAGGGGGACAAACCGAGGTGAGTCTCTATGGTGCTAGAATCGAAAGTACGGACAAATACGGTGAGACACCGCGATGTACCTAGGTTCGGGGCTCTCCGTAGTGATAACACCCCTATTCCTGCCTGTCACAACCCCAACTTGGGTAAGTGCTAGGGTTTGAGTGCCCTTTGCATCATGTGAAAATTTCAAAAGAAATTAAAAAATGGGGAAAAGAAAAGCCCTGAGAAATTAAATCAAATGGCCAGATAAACATCTTTTTCCAAAAATCATTTTGTCAGAACCCAAATTTAACTGTGTGCTTTTCCAAGCTTGCATTTTTGCTTCATAAAAAAAATTGCAAAAGAAAAGGAAATGGGGAAAAGAAAAGCCCTAAATGAATTAAATAAAAAGGCCAGAAATAAATCTTTTTCCAAAAATCTTTTGGATGTTTTGAAAAATCCTAAAAATGAGTATGATCATTTTAAAAGTGATTTGGGATTAATCCCATGCTCATAGATTTTTCAACAATTCAAATAGTGGCTTGGAAATTAAATCATTTGTCTATTTGAATTGAAATTCAAATAATTTGAATTTCAAAAATTCCCAAAACTTGGGTTTGACTTCTATATAGTCACCTAGGTTTTATAAAAATGTTTGGGGATTTTTATAAATGCCCTAACTATTTATTTTAATTGGGCAAACAGACAACAGAAAAGAAAAATAAAAAGAACAGAGGAAAGACTTACCCCTCGCCCACGAGCGAAGGCCCACTTACCTGGCCGGCCCAGCCCACCTGGGGACCTCCCCTGTCGTCTTCTTCCCCTGGCCCCGATGCTGCTCGCTGGAGCGCATGCGGTGGCCATGGCCGCCACGCCACCTCCCTGCCTGGTCTTCCCCCCCTCTCTCCTTCACGCTGGACGACGCCCTGGAGACCCCAGGCCCTTCTCCCCCCTCTCCCAGTTCTTCCTCTCCCTCTCTCGCCGTTTTCCGCGCAAGCCCGAGAGCTCACCGGAGCGGCCACCGTGCGCCCGCGTGGCCACCGTGCTCCATTCTTCGCGCCGCTCTGTCCATCTTCTTCCCCAACGCCGTCCTCGTCGAGCCACGCTCTCAATTCGAACCGAAGGCCTCTGGAAACGACGCAAGCTCCGAGAACCCGCCGCCGGCCGCCATTGTTTCCGGCGAGGAATTCGTCGCCCACAGCTCCTCCCCGGCCGCCCTGAGCTCGCCTTCGAGTTCAGGTGAGCACGAGCTTCTTTTCCCCCCATCCGTGCTCTCCCCGCGCCCTCTCCGTCGAATCCTCCATGGCCAGTGGCTCCGGCCGCCGCCTCCCGACGTCGAAGCCGTGGCCTGAAGCCTCCCCGTGACACCCCGTTAGCACCGCTCGAAGCGGACGAGCACGGGCTACGCCCCAGTGCCCCTTGCCCCCTCCCCCGTGCCCTCCAGCCAACTCTGGCGAAGTCTCTGGCCAGTCGCCGGCCAGCCCGCGCCTAACCACGTCCCCTCTCTCTCTGACCAGTGGGCCCAAGGCCATTAGCCTAATTAACCTGCTAACCCACCCCCTCCTCTCACTGACATGTGGGGCCAAGCCTCTAATTAGATTAGATTAAGTTAATTAACCCCCTGGCTTAACCCACTGACACTGACTGGTGGGCCCCTTTTGACAGTTTGACCAGTCAAACCCCTGACGCCAGCATGATGCAGTGTTGACGCAGTAAATCTAAATAATTTAATTTAATTCAGTAAATTCCAGAAAATGGCTGAAACTTTGAAAAATCATAGAAAATTCATTTTAACTCCAAATTCAACATATAATATATGAAAAATTATCAGGAGAAAATCCTCTATCCAAATATCCAACTTTCAACTATGTTGGAGTTGATCTTAAAAAGGGATCAGTAGCTTTTGCTATTTGATTTAATTGGAATTAATTCAAAATTAATTCAATTCCTATTCCAACTTCAAACTCTGAAATGCACCACACATCACTTGTACTTCAGAAGCATTTTTCCACATATGATACTTTGTTTCAAATGAACAAATAATAGCAAATGCAAGTTGACCAAATTTGAATAACATTTGGAGTTTGAATTTGAATTTCCTTTTCAAATCAACTTCAATTAAAATGTGGAAATTCAAACATAGGTCACATCAGCACACCGCCATGCTTTGTTTTGCATATTGAATGTGCATTGTATTATTTTGATTGTGCTTTACTTCCAGTGCTTCGGTGATTGCATCTTCTCGGTAGAGTTGATCTCGGAGACGAGTTCAACCTCACGTCAGAAGAGTGTTACATCGTGATCGTCAGCAAAGCAAGCAGCCCCCTCTTTGATCATGTCTATAAAATCCCAGTTCCCTCTCATTCTCGCAAATGCATGTTTAGGATGTCACCATGATACGTTCTACCGCTAGTTGAACCAATTCCTTTGCATGACCTATCATTTTGCCACAGTAGTAAGCAAACCACAATCCTAGCAGATGTAGGAGTTGGTCAATATCATGTGGCCCCTGCAATTGTTACAGCTTATTGCATGCTTAGAGTTGTTACCTGAGGCTATTTTGATGAGAGTCGGGATGGTAGTAATCATGTCAATGATGGTGGTAACGTGTTGGTGAATCTACCCTAAACAAAGGTGAACAATGAGAGGATGTGTAGGAGTACACAGTGGGTTGTCTCGTTGAACACTGCCTTAGGCCCGAGTTCTTGTGTTGTTATCCAAGACCAAGAGTACGACCACACATTGGGCTCACTGACCCCTCTCGGCCTAGTACCTCACCCCGGACCTGTCCAGGAGTCGCAAGAAGTTCGCCCTTTAACGATCTCAAGAAGGTGGAACCAAGGTAAGTGGTTGGCGTAGGTTGTGGGCACGTTGAATCAAGTGATCATGATCGAGTTGAGCTTGATGGCGGTCACACAACGTTTCAGTCCGCATCGGAACAATCAGCCGGATTCCGACTGTGGTCCCAACTCAAATAGGCGACTCCCTAGGACTAGAGATGGTGCCGTGAGTGAAGTGTCGTGGAAGCATCCTCGCCGGTACTCACTTGAAGGGTCCGTACCCAGGCGGTAACTGATGAGGCGTGTGTGTAGCAGTACACCCCTGCAGGGTTAATGAACTATTCGAATAGCCGTGTCCGCGGTTATGGACTACTTGGAGACCTTTACTTGATCATAGATAACTTGAACCGGATACTTCTAAAACACACCAAGATAAGTGTGAGTGCTATGGCGTGCTTCCTCGTGGGGAAGTCGAGGAAGGCACCATAGTGGAGTATTGGTTGGAGACTGTTACTTGGACTCGTGTACGCTCTTACCTCTCTCTGGTACTCGTAGTTCAGGATTAGCCAAGTCAAAGCTGGCACTTCTGCAAGTGAAACCCCACCTCCCTTTGCCTTGATACATGTGCATGAGTAGTATAGTTCCTATGTAAGTCTTGCTGAGTACGACTTTGTACTCACATTTTCTTATTCTATGTTTTAGAGACGAGACCACTGACCCTGATGGTGGCCTCTACTTCGAGCGCGACGTGGACCAATGTCGTATAGTTCCAGGCAGCAGCCTGTGCCCTTTGGAGGGTCGTTGTACTTTTCTCTTAGGCTTCTTAAGCCATTTGTTAAACTTGTCTTTACTAAGACATAATTTGCTTCCGTTGATGTTTGATGTAATGTTGGATCACATTCATGTGATCTCTGCTTGTAATACAATTACTATGTCTGCTCTGTTTAGCAGAAGTTATAAAGACTATGAGTTTGTAGAGTTCATGTTGTGATTACCTGCTGTTTACACTGGACATCTATGCTGCGTGTATGATTATAACATGCATGTCTTAGTGTGGGGTTCGATAGCTTAGTTGTGTTCTTGCCGGCGGTCTTTTATACAGCAAGTGGCCCTTAGATGTGCGCAGCTTGGGGCATCGCGATGCGATTGCTTGTGACTCTGTCACGTGGCACACTTTGTTGTATGATCGAGCCCGCCCGAGATCCCGACTAAGTGATCGAGCTGGAGTAAGTCTATGTAAGGGTTATGATTCAATCGATAACATGGTTGAGGCGAATTGTCTGTGAATATGGAATTCACCACCCATATCATTAGACTTGTGTGCGGACGATGAGGACCCATCTCAGTTGATCATCCGGCCTGAATGGGATGCCCCTCACGTTCGATGCTTACCGAGAACGTTTTGTGCTTGGCCTTGTCTGCATAGACAAGTGGGTACGGTTCTCGGCTCTCCATGTGATTGTATTATGACCGGAATTACATACGCTAACCCCGGGTCCCGACACATTTGAACATTTGGAAAATTCCTATTAATGATGGTGATCATTTCAAAGTGGTTTGGGTTCATTCCCATGCCTATGGAATTTTCTGAAATTCAAAAGGTGCTCTGGAAATTAAATTTGATCCCTATTTGATTTGAAATTCAAATTGTTTGAATTTCAAAAATGCCCAAAAGTTATAAGTGGCTTGCTACTGGCCACCTAAGACTTATAAAAATATTTGGGCATTTAATAAAAATGCTCTGCTAATTTATTTGGCAGAGAAAGAAAAACAGAAAGAAAATAGAAAACCTAATCTAGCCCACCCTACCAGGCCCCCCGGCCCAACTAGAAGAACAAGGCCCAGGCCCACCACAGAGCCTTGTCGTCTTGCCCGACGACGGCAAGCAGCTCTGTGGCGTGCATGCGACGCCAGAGAGGTGCCACGAGGCCACCTAGGCCTCCCTGCCCTCATACGCACGCCACGGAGACGCCTGGAAGGCCCCATGTCCATCTCCCCCTCTGTCCGCTCGCTCTCCCCCTCTCCCTCTCTCTTTCCGCGCAGCCCGAGCCCCAGCCGGAGCACGCTGATGAGAACCGACGCGGCCACCGGCCGATGTAGCCTGCACCTCCGTGTCCTTTCGCAGCGCAGACGACGACTCCTCCGAAACCCGACGTCAAATTGAGTCAAGCGCCACCGGAGACGACGCCAGCCTCGAGACATCGCCACCGGCCGCCGAGAAGAACCCGGTCGAATACGCCACCGTCGAGCATCCCCCGGCCCCTCCGTCTTTGCCATTCACTTCACGGTGAGGAGCTCGTTCTTCTGCCACTACTCCCTCCTACTCCCTTGCTCTAGAACTTGATTCCGGCGAGGTCCGAGCTCGGGACACCGCCTCCATTGATGCCATCGTCACCACAGGCCACGCCTTGAAACCCCGTTGGCACCAGCAGACGCGCAAGTTCACACCGCGCATGCTCGTGCTCTCCATTCCCCCTCCCGCGCACAAAACCGCAACTCCGGCGAGTGCTCCGGCGAGCCAGAGACGCCGGCGCCATTAGAGCCCTAACCCTAAGCTTAATCCCGAGCCTAATCCTCCCCTGGGCCACTGACCAGTGGGCCCAGGCTCCTAAACTAATTACATTTAGTTTAAATTGAAGATTAAACTAACCCCCCTCACTGACAAGCTGGACCCACACGTCAGCCCCCCCCCACGTTAGACTGACGTCATGCTGACGCAGTAAACCAGTTAAATCAATTAAATTAATTCCAGAAAATCCAGAAAATAGCCAAATCTTTGGAAATTCATAATTAATCCATTTAACTCCAAATTGGGCAAATAATATGTTTAAAATTATCAAAAAAATACAAGGTTTGTGAATATGGACTTTTTTTTAATGTTTGACCATTTTAAAATGGGTGAACAGTGGCATATGTGCATATGGATCCTTTTCAAATTCAAATTTGGAATGATTTTTCAAATGACATTGCAACACACTTCTTTTAAATGGTTTCATCCACAAATCAGAGACTTTACCCCACCTTTACAACATCACTTCATGCTCAACCTTTTCAAATGTTTATTCATGGAATCAAATGCATTTGAAATTCATCGATAAATCAAATGGAGTTTGAATTTGCAATTCAATTGCAATATACTCCTTTTAATTGGAATAACTCACACATCAGTGACACATACATCAAGTTTCAACCTTCAACTCATGTGTTTGAGCATTGTCTTATTATTGTTTCGATGTTTGTGTTGTTTGTCGAATAGAGGCGGAGCCGGAACCGGAGGCCACCCCTTCGTTGAAGACACTGTGTTTGAACCTCGTCAGCAAGGCAAGCAAACCCCATTGATCATGTCTATAAAAACCCATTTCCCTCTCAGTCTCGCTTATGCATGTTTAGGAGATCACCATGATACGTTCTTCCGCATAGTTGAACCCATTCCTTTGCATGACCTATCATTTCTGCCACAGTATTAATCTAACCTCAACCTAACAGATCTAGGAATTGCTTGTGATCATCATGTGGCCATTCATCCTTGTTATGCTTATGCTATGCTTAGAGTTGTGGAAGCATTGTGCCATCTTGGGTGATGAATTGATGTTGGTGGCAGCCATGTTCATGTTACTTGTGATGAAAAAGGGTGTGGTGAATTTGACCTAAACAAGGTGAACGATGAGAGGCTGTGTAGGAGTACACAGTGGGTTGTCTCGTTGAACACTACCCTAGGCCCCGAGTTCTTGTGTTGTGATCCAAGACAAAGATTACTACCACATGTAGGGTTTTATGGGGACCCCGTTTAGCCTATTAACTCACCCCCGATCAAGTCCAGGAGTCACACTAGTTCGGGATTTCCATTCGGCATATGCATAGAAAAAGAATGAATGAGAGGTTGTATCATTTAGGTATGTGGGTGGACCTGTGAGGCAGTGAAACCATCTTCCAGGGTGGCGTCTCGGTCGCCTACATTGTCCGGGTCTGTATCGTGAATCGGCCGGACTCTCGAGCGGTAACCAACTCAGATAGTCGACTCCTGGATTAGAGAAGGTAAGGTGAGGTAAGTGCCTTGGTGATTATCCTCACCCGACATCCGCTTGAAGGATGGCGATTCCTGGGCGGTAAGTGATGACACGCGTGTGAAGAAGTACACCCCTGCAGGGTTAATAAACTATTCGAATAGCCGTGTCCGCGGTTATGGACTACTTGGAGACCTTTACTTGATCATAGACAACTTGAATGGAGACTCTAAAACTCACAAGATAAGCATGAGTGCTATGGCGTGCTTCCTCGTGGGGAAGTCGAGGAAGTATCCATAGTGGTGTATTGGTTGGAGACTTGGTAGTAGACTCGTGTACGCTTCTTACCTTAAGTCTGGTACTCGTAGTATAGGACTAGCCAAGTCAAAGCTGGCACTTCTGCATGATGAAACCCCACCTCCCTTTACCTTGATACTTGAGCATGAGTAGTATAGTTCTGATGTAAGTCTTGCTGAGTACGACTTTGTACTCACGTTTGCTTATTCTATGTTTTAGATGAGAACCCAGCCCCCCAGTGGAGTCACCTTCCTGAAGCTCGACGTTGACTAAGGTAGTATAGTCCCAGACAGCAGTCTGGTCCCTCGTGGAAGGGCATCTTGTTGAACAAGGCTTCTCTAAGCCATTTGTTAAACTTGTCTGTTCTCAGACCTAACTTTTTTCCGTTGTATGATGTAATGATGATCACAGACATGTGATCTTTGTATGCTTTATGTGTAATTGAATAAAGATACACTTTGTAGAGTTATGTGATGATACCTTCTATTCATGGTAGGTATGTGTGTTGTGTGTATGTTTATAACATGCATGTCTTAGTATGGGTTTTCGAGACTTTAGTTGTGATCTAGCTGGCGGTCTTTTATACACCAAGTGGCCCTTAGATGTGCGCATCTTGGGGCATCGCGATTCGATTGCTCGTGACTCTGTCACGTGCACACTTTGTTGTATGATCGAGCCCGCCCTAGACCCCGACTGTAACACCCTGGTTGTCACGCTACAGTAATCACCTACAGTAATCATGATTACTGTTGCTAATCACTGTTGATAATCTTTGTTGCTCAAACAGGCCTTAATCAAAATTTTGGTTTTTGTTAATCTTCAGAACATGATGGGGGTATTGAATCCAATGTACCCATCATGCCCTGATCAAACTTTACAGTTGATCATGTCTTGTATCATAATGGTTGATATCAATAAACCATGTGCCAAGTGTGCCTTGATCATCATCATCCAAATCAAAGTCCAACCCCCTTCTTGATCTGGATCATAAAAATAAAGTGGCAAATAAACTTTGCCCAAAAATTATGAAACCACTTATATAAATTCACTAATATTCAGTGGACCATGTTACACCAACTTGGGTATTTATTGTGAGCTATAGATTAATTCAAACCATTAAAACAGTAGCTTGATTTGCCTTTGAGGAATATTAAAAAAAGGTGGCAATCAAACCTTGTCCAAAAATTGTGCTTCTACTTTTATTAAATCACTAATATTCAGTGGAGCATGTCACACCAATTGGGGATTTTATTAATCTCTAGATTAATTCAAATAAATTTAATCAGTAGCTAAAACCCCGAATTAATCATTTAATATTTAATGCAAATATTAAACGACTTTTAAAATTGCCCAAAACTATTGTGGTACTGGCCTTTGGTGGATACTCAATTATGGGACACTTGCCACATTTTAATAAAATGCCTAGGTGTATAAAATAAATACAAAAAGAAATAACAGAAAAAGAAACAGGAAACAAAATAAATAAATAAATAAAACCTACCTATCGCCCATGGGCAGAAGCCCACCTCCCCCTGGACAGGCCCAGCCCACACCCTCTCCACTCGTCTCCTTCCCCTGTTCATCCACGCCGTGGACGCCATCCACGCCATGTCGAGCCGCCGTGTCAGCCATCGACGGCTTGCAGTCGGTGTTTAAGCCCCGAGTCCCCGGCCCTCCCCAGCGCAACCCTAGCCGTTTTCCATTCCCCCTCGAGCCGCCACTCTCCTCTCTCTTCGCCCTCCCCGCTCGGACTCCTGCGCATCTGTGGCCGCGCCACCGTCGTCTTCGCAGCCACCGGCCGCCGCGGGCCAAGCAGTGTTGTCCAATACGTTTTCCATCGCCGTCCTTGTCTTTGTGTCGAAGCTCTCAAGCCCGGGTGCCCTGGTGACGACGCCTGCCTCACGAGAGCTCCGGCCGCCGTGGGATTCCAGCGAGCGATTCGTCGCCGGTGACGCTCCCCTGGCCTCCCAGACATCGACCCTGCGCTCACTGTGAGCCCCCCGTCGGTTCCCCACCTTCCCCTCTTCGATCCGTCGCCGTAGTCGTCTGTATGAACCGGAGGTCGCCATGGCCAGAGCTCTCTGCTCCGTTGCGTGCGGCTCTCGTACAGCTTTTTTTGTCTGTACTGCTTGCTGCTGCAGTCGCGTGCGCGCTCCAGCCTGCGTGGCCACGTCCCGCTCGCTCTGCTCCTGCTGTGGCTGCGCTGGCCAAGGCCGTGGACATGGCTGATTGTGTGTGTGCTCCGTACGTGCTGTGTAGGTTGTGTGTGCACGGAGTGTGTTGTGTGTGTATGGTGTGTGTGCAGCCGTGGCCGCCGGCTGGCTCCTGGCCGCCCTGGCACCACCCCGTGCCAAGCTGCGCGGCTGCTCCTGCTCAGCTGGGCTGCTGCTGCCCGCTGCTGCTGAAGCTGTTAGCAGCTGCCGCTGACTGAATCTAATAATTGCTGCTACTGAAGTTTCAGCAACTGCAGCTACAGGCGATGCATGTTGCTGCTGTTGTACCACTTTTACTAGCCACAAAATAGCAACAAAGCCAAACCTAATAAATCTAAAAATGGTATGGTTAGAAAGTAGATGTATCAAGCTTCGTTTTTGCTCATTGGACCAAATCCATTTGATGCACCGATTAATTCGTAGAAAATTGACAAAAGAGCAAAAGTCTAAAATGTGCTAGTAGAGTAATGCCCGAGGCCATATGTGCAAATAAAAATTTCGTAGATAACTTCCTAAGTTTCTGGAATTTGCAAATAGGTTCTCTACCATTAATTAGAGTTTAGATTAAATAAATCTGCTAAATAAATAGCCTATGACATGTGGGACCCACCCTCTAATAATCCCTGTTTTAGTTGAATTAAAATAAACTCTCCATGACATGTGGGCCCCCCTTGTCAGATTACTATTCTGGATAATCTTGTGGATAATGTTGCTTTAATATTAAAAGAAATTCTAGAAAATAAATAAAATGATTTAAACTATGATATTGAATATCTTTAAAACCGTCGCTCAGATCAAAAAACTTTATACATGAAAATTGATCAGAAAAATACAATGAATACGATTACTATATCCATAGGTCTACCACCCCTCTCTAACATACCGAACATCGACATTCCCCCTTCGGGCCATCTGTCGATATTTCTCTGGTGCCGGTAAAACTCTCCGGATGAATTTATTCTGAACACGAAAGTTGTCCGGAATAGTTCAACTAACCCGGATACACCCCCCTTATCTTTGTCGGATGTCCACGACACCTCCGACATGAAATCTCCCCCCTCCGGACACCTTGTCCGATAATCACCTGGAGCCGGTAGTTCATCCCCGGATGAATTCGCGCTCCAAGCAATACACCTCGCACTGCGTTAGAACACCGTTAACATTGCGTTTTCCATGTCTTGTATTTGTATTTCTATTATTGATGTCTATTTATTGTTTCTCCCCCTTTTATTCTCCGATAGACCTCGTTGCTACCGCCGACTACACTGCTGACGGGTACGACTACTTCGTCGACGACCCTGCCCCTACCGTCGAGCTTCCAGGCAAGCAGAGCCATTCTCTTCCCCCGATATCGCCTACCTTTCCGTACTTTCTTGCACTAGGCATTGTTACTGCTGCTGCTACGTTACAATCCTATTCAATTGCATAGCCTGATTTTGTCGTCCCTTGATGTACCTTCCTTATCCTATGCTGCCTGCTATATCTATATATTATATTCAGCAGTGAGCCCTGCGCAATTGTTAGCTAGGATTAGATAGCGGGCCGTGGTCACTCAGGGGAGTGACGCGGATACAAAACATATACAACTGCAACAGGTACGGATCAATGCAGACGCCCTAGGGAACCTACAACGGCGAGACTCTGCCGAGTCACTTCAAGTTTGACTTACGAGTGGAATGGACTCGTATTTCACTCTCGTCGGCTCAGTAGCGTAGCATCACCGGGATGATACGAGGTTTACCTCTTTAGTTCATTCCGCTTATGTCTCTGTCAAACCTCTTTAAGTGTGCCATCGAGGGTGATACCTCCTGGTTTCACTTAATGGTAGGCACTCAAACCAACTGTTGTCCTTAAAGGTAAGAGTCGGGCGACCCAACGGTGCCCGCGAGCGGTATATTTTCGGGAACGACAGGGAGGGTACGACCGACGTTACTGGCGTGCTTGGCCCCTGCTCGTATCTCGCGAGAGTTACCAAACCACGAAAAAGTCGAGCTCTACCAAGAGCACACGCGAGACAAGGTAAGGAGACGGTTCACCTTTTTGGTAACCGCAGTGACTTGGTGGGACGACAGGGCAGGCACCGATGTACTGGTGGTCCTGACTGCTGTTGTTGACTGCGGGTCGGTTAAGTCGAGGCAACGATAACGGTTGTCACGCAGGTTAATTAAAATGCTAAATGGTTCGGCGGATGTCTTGAGTAGCCTTTTGGGTTGTACGCACTACCTACACGTGGGACGAGGAGTGTGGGCTCCCCTGCATCGTAGTCTCGTTCGAGGGTCTTCAGACGTCAGCAGTACCGCGGGCTGATTGCCGGGAAGTGGTCTTGTCTTCTCTTGCTCGAGCGGTGTATTTGTATTTGCTTTGATTTTGCTTCACCGGCCAGTCACGCACCGTGCAGGAGTACGTTCGGGTTAGGGTCCAAAGCCCGGCGTACATAGGATATAGTCCGGCGGATGACCTCTCTGTTGATTGCCGAAGGATGGGCTACTTTGTGTCGGATAGCTTTGGTGGAGTGTTCCCTATCAAGGTTCCCGCCACCCTGGAGATCCGAGCGTCGTAGAGTCATGCCAGTGCACCCCTGCAGGGAAGATTAATCTATTCGAATAGCCGTGTCCACGGTAACAGGACGCTTTATGCTGAAGCTGGATCTTACCACTAGAAACTACTACTATTAAACTGTATGGTTTCGGGTCTTCTTCCTCGCAGGGTGTCGAGGAAGGGAACTCGGAGGCATTATCATTATTAATTCTTACAACTTACTATTATACAATGCTGCAGCAACTTCTGCTGCATTGTTATTACATTCATGTTATTGAAGTGTTGGTTGTTTCTCTTCTAAGGCTGCAAGACACGTTAGAAGATGCAAGTCTTCGATAGGCCTAGCTTCTTACCCTTATTCTGATTTCTATCTTGCAGTCCACTATATACAGCCTCCCTTTCCATTTGATACAATGCATAATGCTTAGTAGCGGACGTAAGACTCGCGGGTATGCTAGATACTCACCTTTGCTTTATTTCCCCCGTTATGTTTTGCCTGATCGGCCGATGCAGTCGACGTTGGAGCCCTGGAGCAGGAGATCCCCGATGCCGACCACCGCAACATGAAGATCCCCGATGCCTTCTACGACGTCGAGTTCCCCTTTGACCAGGAGTAGTTTGGAGGTTCCCAGGCAGGAGGCCTCACCTTTTCGATCTGTTGTTATTTGTGTTAGCCTTCTTAAGGCAACCTTGTATCATTGTGTATGTACTCAGATACTATTTCTTCCACTGACTTTGTGCTCTCGAGCTGTTGTATTCGAGCCCTCGTGGCCCCTGGCTTGTATTAAACAGCTTGTATTATTTTCATTTGTAGAGTTGTGTTGTGATATCCCACCGTGAGTCCCTAATCTCGATCGTGTACCTTGCGTGTATGATTACTGTACACGGTCTGATTTTGGGGGCGTCACAAGTTGGTATCAGAGCCGACTGCCTGTAGGAAGCCCCTAACCACTCCTCGGTCAAAGTTGAGTCTAGACTTTGCAAAACTACTTTTCTAACTTAATGTTTGGCTTACGGGCCCACATTGTTATCACCCCGTGTGATATCTTTGGTATTAGGATCTTTTTCTCTGTACCTTTACTCTGGGATTCTATTCTCTTATCCTTTCGGGAAATTTTACTAACTCTGACATTAGGATCTCGTGGTCGCATCTACCCGGACCGCCCTTCACCCAAGATGATCGCTTGCTTCGCCTGAATATTTCGAAGACTACTCTTCGTTAAATTCTCGAGAACCTACGTGTTCATCGCCTTTGCAATCCCATGCCACCGATAAGTCCGTGTGGATAATTGCATCCACCTCCCGATTCTGAAATCACAATTTCCTTGGACTTAAGCATCAAGTTATTCCGGTGCTTCTGTCACCCGATGCCTTGGAATTCTTTCCCCTTCTGGTTGAGTGCCCATACTCACCTCGGATCCTTTGCGAACCATCCGACCTTTTTGTGGATTACTATCCGACTATTCTTACATGGCTTATTCCATGTGTCAATTGGATTCATCATGTGAAATACCCTCCCTGCCCCTCGATGATTTGTGCTATCGTCGACAACCTCCCTTGTCTCCGTGCCAATACAACTTGATCATATATATCATGCTCTGCTTTCCCTTGGGAAGATTATACACGTGATACTTGTGTATCATCACTTTTTCCCGTCCATTGGTCTGTTGATCAGACAATGACATTTACCTTTCCGTTGGTCTGTCTGATCAGACAACCATGTTTTACCATCCATTGGTCTGTTTAATCTTTCGTGTGATATAAATTATCTAAGCAGTGATAATCCCTGGTTATGTAAACACTTCGGTGTACTCCTTTGATCGTACCCCCCTGTTACTATTGTTGATGACTTTTCGGTGACCACCGATGGACGAGAACTTTGCCAATTGGTCCGCCTCGTCTTAACAAGCAGAAAATATGTTCTTTTCACCCCGCCCTTGGTACCAACGTCGTTGCCGAGAGAACTGACGAAATGTTCTCTGACAAACCTTGCATCGCGATCGCATGGAATGACGCCACCCTTCTTACTCCATGTGGGCCCATAACCCATAGTTCCACAGGATCGAAACCTGACTCATGTCGTCTACCTTGTGATTTTCAGTTCGATATCAGACTCAGTGCTTATGTCTGATGCTCTGGACCCTTTTTTTTTCATCATCCTCCGTTATCGTCGTCGAATGCTTGCATATCCCCTTGAAAACTTCTCATGCCTTATTTTGTTTCTCTCAATGTATCCCACTGAGTTTAACTTGTGAGATACTTTGTACCCCATTCCCTCGGACAACCTCGGTTGATCAACTTGGTACCAATCCGACCCCCAACTCGTCGAGATGCGCCCATGCGGAGAAATGAAGACTTCAGCGGGAAGGATTAACATCATCGAGAAGGGAAACAACCACAAGAAGACTCGTTAGAATACGAAACCGAAACCTTACCCATTGCCCTACTTTTAATTCTCGGGACGAGAATTCTTTGTAGTGGTGGAGATTTGTAACACCCCGGGAGTCACGCTACAGTAATCAGGATTACTGTTGCTAATCACTGTTGATAATCTTTGTTGCTCAAACTGGCCTTTATCAAAATTTTGGTTTTTGTTAATCTTCAGATCATGATGGGGGTATTGAATCCAATGTACCCATCATGCCCTGATCAAACTTTACAGTTGATCATGTCTTGTATCATAATGGTTGATATCAATAAACCATGTGCCAAGTGTGCCTTGATCATCATCATCCAAATCAAAGTCCAACCCCCTTCTTGATCTGGATCATAAAAATAAAGTGGAAAATAAACTTTGCCCAAAAATTATGAAACCACTTATATAAAAATTCACTAATATTCAGTGGACCATGTTACACCAACTTGGGTATTTCTTGTGAGCTATAGATTAATTCAAACCATTAAAACAGTAGCTTGATTTGCCTTTGAGGAATATTAAAAAAAGGTGGCAATCAAACCTTGTCCAAAAATTGTGCTTCTACTTTTATTAAATCACTAATATTCAGTGGAGCATGTCACACCAATTTGGGGATTTTATTAATCTCTAGATTAATTCAAATAAACCTAAACAGTAGCTAAAACCCCGAATTAATCATTTAATATTTAATGCAAATATTAAACGACTTTTAAAATTGCCCAAAACTATTGTGGTACTGGCCTTTGGTGGATACTCAATTATGGGACACTTGCCACATTTTAATAAAATGCCTAGGTGTATAAAATAAATACAAAAAGAAATAACAGAAAAAGAAAAAGGAAACAAAATAAATAAAACCTACCTATCGCCCATGGGCAGAAGCCCACCTCCCCCTGGACAGGCCCATCCCACACCCTCTCCACTCTTCTCCTTCCCCTGTTCATCCACGCCGTGGACGCCATGCACTCCATGTCGAGCCGCCGTGTCAGCCATCGACGGCTTGCAGTCGGTGTTTAAGCCCCGAGGCCCCGGCCCTCCCCAGCGCAACCCTAGCCATTTTCCATTCCCCCTCGAGCCGCCACTCTCCTCTCTGCTTCGCCCTCCCCGCTCGGACTCCTGCGCATCTGTGGCCGCGCCACCGTCGTCTTCGCAGGCACCGGCCGCCGCGGGCCAAGCAGTGTTGTCCAATACATTTTCCATCGCCGTCCTTGTCTTTGTGTCGAAGCTCTCAAGCCTGGGTGCCTTGGTGACGACGCCTGTCTCACGGGAGCTTCGGCCGCCGTGGGATTCCGGCGAGCGATTCGTCGCCGGTGACGCTCCCCTGGCCTCCCAGACATCGACCCTGCGCTCACTGTGAGCCCCCCTCGGTTCCCCTCCTTCCCCTCTTCGATCCGTCGCCGTAGTCGTCTGTATGAACCGGAGTTCGCCATGGCCAGAGCTCTCTGCTCCGGTGCGCGCTCGTACTGCTGCGGCTCTCGTAGATATTTTTTTGTCTGTACTGCTTGCTGCTGCGGTCGCGTGCGCGCTCGAGCCTGCGTGGCCACGTCCCGCTCGCTCTGCTCCTTCTGTGGCTGCGCTGGCCATGGTCGTGGACATGGCTGATTGTGTGTGTGCTCCGTACGTGCTGTGTAGTGTGTGTGTGCACGGAGTGTGTTGTGTGTGTATGGTCTGTGTGCAGCCGTGGCCGACGGCTGGCTCCTGGCCACCCTGGCGCCACCCCGTGCCAAGATGCGCGGCTGCTGCTCAGCTGGGCTACTGCTGCCCGCTGCTACTGAAGCTGTTAGCTGCTGCCGCTGACTGAATCTAAAAATTGCTACTACTGAAGTTTCAGCAACTGCAGCTACAGCCGATGCATGTTGCTGCTGTTGTACCACTTTTACTAGCCACAAAATAGCAACAAAGCCAAACCTAATAAATCTAAAAATGGTATGGTTAGAAAGTAGATGTATCAAGCTTCGTTTTTGCTCATTGGACCAAATCCATTTGATGCACCGATTAACTCGTAGAAAATTGACAAAAGAGCAAAAGTCTAAAATGTGCTAGTAGAGTAATGCCCGAGGCCATATGTGCAAATAAAAATTTCGTAGATAACTTCCTAAGTTTCTGGAATTTGCAAATAGGTCCTCTACCATTAATTAGAGTTTAGATTAAATAAATCTGCTAAATAAATAGCCTATGACATGTGGGACCCACCCTCTAATAATCCCTGTTTTAGTTGAATTAAAATAAACTCTCCATGACATGTGGGCCCCCCTTGTCAGATTACTATTCTGGATAATCTTGTGGATAATGTTGCTTTAATATTAAAAGAAATTCTAGAAAATAAATAAAATGATTTAAACTATGATATTGAATATCTTTAAAACCGTCGCTCGGATCAAAAAACTTTATCCATGAAAATTGATCAGAAAAATACGATGAATACGAATACGCTATCCATAGGTCTACCACCCCCCTCTAACATACCGAACATCGACATTCCCCCTTCGGGCCGTCTGTCGATATTTCTCCGGAGCCGGTAAAAGTCTCCGGATGAATTTATTCTGAACACGAAAGTTGTCCGGAATAGTTCAACTAACCTGGATACACCCCCCTTATCTTTCTCGGATGTCCACGACACATCCGACATGATATCTCCCCCCTCCGGACACCTTGTCGAATAATCACCCGGAGCCGGTAGTTCATCCCCAGATGAATTCCCGCTCCGAGCAATACACCTCGCCCTGCGTTAGAACACCGTTAACATTGCGTTTGCCATGTCTTGTATTTGTATTGCTATTATTGATGTGTATTTATTTTTTCTCCCTCTTTTATTCTCCGATAGACCTCGTTGCTACCGCAGAATACACTGCTGCCGGGTACGACTACTTCGTCGACGACCCTGCCCCGACCGTCGAGCTTCCAGGTAAGCAGAGCCATTCTCTTCCCCCCGATATCGCCTACCTTTGCGTACTTTCTTGCACTAGGCATTGTTACTGCTGCTGCTATGTTACAATCCTATTCAATTGCATAGCCTGATTTTGTCGCCCCTTGATGTACCTTCCTTATCCTCTGCTGCCTGCTATATCTATATATTATATTCAGCAGTGAGCCCTGCGCAATTGTTAGCTAGGATTAGATAGCGGGCCGCGGTCACTCAGGGGAGTGACGCGGATACAAAACATATACAACTGCAACAGGTACGGATCAATGCAGACGCCCTAGGGAACCTTACAACGGCGAGACTCTGCCGAGTCACTTCAAGTTTGACTTACGAGTGGAATGGACTCGTATTACACTCTTGTCGGCTCAGTAGCGTAGCATCACCGGGATGATACGAGGTTTACCTCTTTAGTTCATTCCGCTGATGTCTCTGTCAAACCTCTTTAAGTGTGCCATCGAGGGTGATACCTCCTGGTTTCACTTAATGGTAGGCACTCAAACCAACTGGTGTCCTTAAAGGTAAGAGTCGGGCGACCCAACGGTGCCCGCGAGCGGTATATTGTCGGGAACGACACGGAGGGTACGACCGACGTTACTGGCGTGCTTGGCCCCTGCTCGTATCTCGCGAGAGTTACCAAACCACGAAAAAGTCGAGCTCTACCAAGAGCACATGCGAGACAAGGTAAGGAGACGGTTCACCTATTTGGTAACCGCAGTGACTTGGTGGGACGACAGGGCAGGCACCGATGTACTGGTGGTCCTGACTGCTGTTGTTGACCGCGGGTCGGTTAAGTCGAGGCAACGATAACGGTTGTCACGCAGGTTAATTAAAATGCTAAATGGTTCGGCGGATGTCTTGAGTAGCCTTTTGGCTTGTACGCAGTACCTACACGTGGGACGAGGAGTGTGGGCTCCCCTGCATCGTAGTCTCGTTCGAGGGTCTTCAGACGTCAGCAGTACCGCGGGCTGATTTCCGAGACGTGGTGTTGTCTTCTCTTGCTCGAGAGGTGTATTTGTATTTTCTTTGATTTTGCTTCACCGGCCAGTCACGCACCGTGCAGGAGTACGTTCGGGTTAGGGTCCAAAGCCCGGCGTACAAAGGATATAGTCCGGCGGATGACCTCTTTGTTGATTGCCAAAGGATGGGCTACTTTGTGTCGGATAGCTTTGGTGGAGTGTTCCCTAACAAGGTTCCGGCCACCCTGGAGAACCGAGCGTCGTAGAGTCACGCCAGTGCACCCCTGCAGGGAAGATTAATCTATTCGAATAGCCGTGTCCACGGTAACAGGACGCTTTATGCTGAAGCTGGATCTTACCACTAGAAACTACTACTATTAAACTGTATGGTTTCGGGTCTTCTTCCTCGCAGGGAGTCGAGGAAGGGAACTCGGAGGAATTATCATTATTAATTATTACAACTTACTATTATACAATGCTGCAGCAACTTCTGCTGCATTGTTATTACATTCATGTTACTGAACTGTTGGTTGTTTCTCTTCTCATGCTGCAAGACACGTCAGAAGATGCTAGTCTTCGATAGGCCTAGCTTCTTACCCTTATTCTGATTTCTATCTTGCAGTCCACTATATACAGCCTCCCTTTCCATTTGATACAATGCATAATGCTTAGTAGTGGACGTAAGACTCGCGGGTATGCTAGATACTCACCTTTGCTTTAATTCCCCCGTTATGTTTTGCCTGATCGACCGATGCAGTCGACGTTGGAGCCCTGGAGAAGGAGATCCCCGATGCCGACCACCGCAACAAGAAGATCCCTGATGCCTTCTACGACGCCGCGTTCCCCTTTGACCAGGAGTAGTTTGGAGGTTCCCAGGCAGGAGGCCTCGCCTTTTCGATCTGTTGTTATTTGTGCTAGCCTTCTTAAGGCAACCTTGTATCATTGTGTCTGTACTCAGATACTATTGCTTCCACTGACTTTGTGCTCTCGAGCTGTTGTATTCGAGCCCTCGTGGCCCCTGGCTTGTATTAAACAGCTTGTATTATTTTCATTTGTAGAGTTGTGTTGTGATATCACACCGTGAGTCCCTAATCTCGATCGTGTACCTTGCGTGTATGATTACTGTACATGGTCTGATTTTGGGGGCGTCACAACATTGTACTCACGTTTGCTTATTCTATGTTTGAGATGAGAACCCAGCCCCCCGATGGAGTCACCTTCCTGAAGCTTGACGTTGACTAAGGTAGTATAGTCCCAGACAGCAGTCTGGTCCCTCGTGGAAGGGCATGTTGTTGAGAAATTTGTTAAACTTGTCTGTTCTCAGACCTAACTTGTTTCCGTTGTATGATGTAATGATGATCACAGACATGTGATATTTGTAAGCTCTATGTGTAAGTCAATAAAGATACACTTTGTAGAGTTATGTGATGATACCTTCTGTTCATGCTAGGCATGTGTGCTGTGTGTATGTTTATAACATGCATGTCTTAGTATGGGTTTTCGAGACCTTAGTTGTGATCTGGCTGGCGGTCTTTTATACACCAAGTGGCCCTTAGATGTGCGCAGCTTGGGGCATCGCGATTCGATTGCTCGTGACTCTGTCACGTGCACACTTTGTTGTATGACCTAGCCCGACCTAGACCCCGACTAAGTGATCGGTCTGGAGTCTGTTTATGTAAGTATTAGGATTCAATCGATAATATGGTTGAGGCGACTTGTCTATGAGTATGGGATTTCACCACCCATAATCATTCAGACTTGTGAGCGGGCGCTGAGGACACATCTCAGTTGATCTTCCGGCCTGGATGGGATGCCCCTCACGTACGATGCTTTCCGAGAGTGTTCTGTGCTTGGCCTTGTCTGCTTAGACAAGTGGGGACGACTCTCGGCTCTCCATATGATTGAGTTGTGACTAGAATTACATACGCATATTGAGGGTCCCGACAGACTTGGTATCAGAGCAGGACTGTCTGTAGGATTATCAAGACTTGGTCGAAGTCGAGTCTAGCATTCTATAGTTATATAGTTACTCTGGGTATAAGGGAACAACGTAAGGCTTCCTTTTCTCCTTACCCTCATCGATCTGAGTTCTGAGTCACCCTCATCTTTTCTACGGGAAGATAGGACTAGGATCATCTATGTCTTTACTAGAACATCTTGTTGTTTGCTTCCTTGTAGCCATAGGAAAGTTGTGTTCGGTTTTCTAGAGTTGTTGTGCTTCCTATTTTGAGACATCCTATGTAAGTGTTGTTGTTATGTTGTGAGAATTTCCATTTTTCTTTTAATTACAGCCGTTATGCTGTCCGAGTCATCCCAGGTTTCTTCATAATCTGATGCATTTGAAAAATCCTTCCCACCATTTTGGTTGTTCTTTTAGAAGAACTTCTAGGTGGCATCCCCGACAGTTCCATAGTGTTTGTTGTAGGTTTTATTCTAGAAACCTATATTGATGCATTTGCAGTTCTTCCTCCCACTTTAGATGTCTTCTAGCCAGAGTGACCACACTAAGCTTCGTGTTGGGGTACTTTGCTACTTTGTAGTATCTGTGGTAGCCCCTAGTAAGCCGTGGTCATCCTCTAGAAAACCACCCCGTAATCCAACTCCTTATATTTAGTCACCCGACAGATGTGTAGAATTCATAGTGGATCTTATTCCAGGCACAGCCCCAAATTTCCAGACGCCCATATCGAATGGCCCCACATGAGTTAGCTAAGCTTAAAATCCAACTCGAAGCTTTGTTGGCAAAAGGCTTCATCCGCCTAGCTCATCGCCATGGGGTTTCCCCGTTCTGTTCGTAATGAAGAAAGATGGAACAAAAAGGATGTGCGTAGACTATCGCTCGCTAAATCTCGCGACGATAAAGAACAAGTACCCACTGCCCAGGATCAATGATCTTTATGATCAACTTGCTGGATCCTCTATCTTCTCCAAGATGGATTTGAGATTAGGCTATCATCAAATCAAAATCAGAAACGAGGACATTCCCAAGACGGCTTTCGCTACCCGTTATGGTTTTACGAGTTTACCGTCATGTCCTTCGGTCTAACCAATGCCCCCGCCACATTCTCGCGCTTGATGAATTCGATCTTCATGGAGTACCTAGATAAATTTGTTGTGGTTTATCTTGATGACATTCTCATCTACTCGAAGAATGAAGAAGAACATGCCGAGCATCTTAGGTTGGTATTGATGAAACTTCGAGAGCATCGCCTTTATGCCAAGTTCTCTAAGTGCGAATTTTGGTTACCAGAAGTGACCTATTTAGGCCACGTGATTTCTGCGAAAGTCATTGCTGTCAATCCCGAGAGAGTTCAGGCCGTCCTTGACTGGACTCCACCTGAATCGGTTAAGCAAGTTAGGAGTTTTCTTGGCTTAGCAAGCTATTGTCGCCGCTTCATCGAGAACTTTTCTAAAGTTGCAAATCCTCTTACTGAACTCCTCAAGAAAGATAAGAAATTCCAATGGACCCCAAGTGCGAGGAAAGCTTTCAAGCGTTAAAAAGAAGATTGAATTTTGCACCCGTACCTGCGCCTCCAGACACCAAAAAGGATTTCGAGATATATTGTGACACTTCACGGCAAGGGTTAGGATGCATACTTATGCAAGATCGACATGTGGTAGCATACGCTTCCAGCCAGTTGCCTCCACATGAAGAGAACTATCCTACCCATGATCTTGAACTCGCTGCCGTAGTTCATGCCCTGAAGATTTGGCGACCTTACCTTCTTGGTAATCGTTGTGAGATCTATTCCGACCACCAAAGCCTCAAATACATATTCACCCAGCCAGATCTTAATATCAGGCAAAGACGCTGGATAGAGTTGATAAAATATTATGACATGGGAATTTCTTTCACCCCAGGCAAAGCCAATGTCATGGCTGATGCACTAAGTCATAAGTCGTATTGTAACAATCTCATGTTACAACAGTATTAACCACTTCTTCATGAGGAATTTCGCAAGCTCAATCTTGAGATAGTTCCTCATGGATTTCTTTCTACCCTGGTGGCGAAACCAACCCTTGAGGATCAAATCATAGCCTCCCAGAAACAAGATAGTGGTATTCGAGAGATCAAGGAGAACATTGCCAGCGGAGATGCTAAATGTTTCTCTACAAATGATCAAGGAACGATATTCTTTAAAAATTGTTTAGTAGTCCCTAAGAATCAAGACCTAAGGCAGCTGATCCTCAAGGAAGCTCATGCCACAGCCCTCTCCACTCATCCCGGTAGCACAAAAATGTACCGAGATCTACGCCAGAGATTTTTGTGGACTAGGATGAAGAGAGACATTGCTTGATATGTTGCCGAATGTGATGTTTGTCGTCGAAATAAGGTCGAACATTAAAGACCTGCTGGCACTCTTCAACCTTTGCCTATTCCTGAGTGGAAATGGGACAAAGTCAGTATGGATTTCATCACTGGCTTTCCAAAACCCAGAAAGGAAATGATGCCATCTTCGTTATCGTTGATAGACTTTCCAAAGTTCCTCACTTCCTTCCTGTTCGCGAGTTTATAACTGCTAGTCAGTTGGCGGACTTGTATGTCTCTAGAATTGTGTCTCTTCATGGTGTTCCTTTGGAAATCAATTCCGATCGTGGTAGCCTTTTCACCTCTAGATTCTGGGAAAGTTTTCAAAATGCTATGGGAACTCACCTCTCCTTTAGTACAGCTTTCCACCCTCAATCTAGCGGTCAAGTTGAAAGGGTTAATCAAATCTTGGAAGACATGCTCAGAGCTTGTGTTATTTCTTTCGGACAAAATTGGGAGAAATCTCTTCCATTTGCCGAATTTTCTTATAACAATAGTTTTCAATCTAGTCTGAACATGGCTCCTTTTGAATTCCTCTATGATCGACGATGTCGAACACCCCTTAAATGGTCAGAAACCGGTGAAAGACAACTCTTTGGACCGGATATGATCAAGGAAGCAGAAGAAAAAGTTCTCATTGTTCGTAATCAATTGAAAGTCGCCCAATCTCTTCAGAAAAGCTACTATGTTCGTCATCATAGGCAAGAAAGCTACAAGCTGGATGAGAAGGATTACCTTCGGGTTACTCCTCTGAAGGGAACCCAACGCTTCGGTATCAAAGGCAAGTTGGCTCCACGTTACATCGGACCTTTCCGCATTCTCGCTAAACGTGGAGAAGTTCCCTACCAACTTGAACTACCCCCGTACCTTTCCCGAGTACATGATGTAATCCATGTGTCACAACTCAGGCGTTGCTTCAACGACCCCATCCGCGAAGTCGACCATGAAACACTTGATCTCCAAGATGACCTTTCTTATCAAGAGTACCCTGTTCATATTCTTGATTCCGCAGAACGTGTCACTCGTCGTCAGAAGATCAAGTTCCTCAAAGTGCAATGGTCACATCACTCCTAGAAAGAAGCAACGCGGGAAAGAGAACACCGTCTCCGTGCCGAGTACCCAACATTGCTCCTGACGACTTCTGAATCTCGGGAAAAGATTCTTTTGAGTGGGGGCGAGTTGTCACAACCCCATCTTGGGTAAGTGCTAGGGTTTGAGTGCCCTTTGCATCATGTGAAAATTTCAAAAGAAATTCAAAAATGGGGAAAAGAAAAGCCTTGAGAAATTAAATCAAATGGCCAGATAAAAATCTTTTTCAAAAAATCATTTGAACATTTGGAAAATTCCTATAAATGATGGAGTGTTTTGGGTTCATTCCCATGCCTATGGAATTTTCTAAAATTCAAAAGTTGCTCTGGAAATTAAATTTGATCCCTATTTGATTTGAAATTCAAATTGTTTGAATTTCAAAAATGCTCAAAAGTTATAAGTGGCTTGCTACCGGCCACCTAAGACTTATAAAAATATTTGGGCATTTAATAAAAATGCTTGGCTAATTTATTTGGCAGAGAAACAAAAAAAGAAAGAAAATAGAAAAACTAATCTAGCCCACCCTACCAGGCCCCCCGGTCGAACTAGAAGAACCAGGCCCACCAAAGAACCTTGTCGTCTTGCCCGACAACGGCAAGCAGCTCTATGGCGTGCATGTGACGCCGGCAAGGTGCCACGAGGCCACCTAGGCCTCCCCTGCCATCATACGCACGCCACGGAGACGCCTGGAAGGCCCCAGGTCCATGACCCCCTTTCAACTCCTGGCGATTAGAGAAGGTAAGGTTAGGTAAGTGCCTTGGTGATTATCCTCGTCCGACATCCGCTTGAAGGATGACGATTCCTGCGCGGTAACTGATGACACGCGTGTGAAGAAGTACACCCCTGCAGAGTTAATAAACTATTCGAATAGCCGTGTCCGCGGTTATGGACTACATGGATACCTTTACTTGATCATAGACAACTTGAGTGGATACTCTAAAACTCGCAAGATAAGCATGAGTGCTATGGCGTGCTTCCTCGTGGGGAAGTCGAGGAAGTATCCATAGTGGTGTATTGGTTGGAGACTTGGTAGTGGACTCGTGTACGCTTCTTACCTCAAGTCTGGTACTCATAGTACAGGACTAGCCAAGTCAAAGCTGGCACTTCTGCATGATGAAACCCCACCTCTCTTTACCTTGATACTTGAGCATGAGTAGTATAGTTCTGATGTAAGTCTTGCTGAGTACGACTTTGTACTCACGTTTGCTTATTCTATGTTTTAGATGAGAACCCAGCCCCCCGATGGAGTCACCTTCCTGAAGCTCGACGTTGACTAAGCTAGTATAGTCCCAGACAGCAGTCTGGTCCCTCGTGGATGGGCATGTTGTTGAACAAGGCTTATCTAAGCCCTTTGTTAAACTTGTCTGTACTCAGACCTAATTAGCTTCCGTTGTATGATGTAATGATGATCACAGACATGTGATCTTTGTATGCTCTATGTGTAAGTCAATAAAGATACACTTTGTAGAGTTATGTGATGATACCTGCTGTTCATACTAGGCATGTGTGTTGCGTGTATGTTTATAACATGCATGTCTTAGTATGGGTTTTTGAGACCTTAGTTGTGATCTGGCTGGCGGTCTTTTATACACCAAGTGGCCCTTAGATGTGCGCATCTTGGGGCATCGCGATGCGATTGCTCGTAACTCTGTCACGTGCACACTTTGTTGTATGATCGACCCCGCCCTAGACCCCGACTAAGTGATCAGGCTAGAGTCTGTTTATGTAAGTGTTAGGATTCAATCGATAATATGGTTGAGGCGACTTGTCTATGAGTATGGGATTTCACCACCCATAATCATTTAGACTTGTGAGAGGGCGATGAAGACCCAGTTCAGTTGATCATCCGATCTGGATGGGATGCCTCTCATGTACGATGCTTTCCGAGAGTGTTCTGTGCTTGGCCTTGTCATCTTAGACAAGTGGGTACGACTCTCGGCTCTCCATATGATTGAGTTGTGACTGGAATTACATACGCATATTTCGGGTGCTGACACTGCCGAGCTAAACATAAGTAATAACTCTGGCTACAATGAATGCTCCGTGAGCTGTATGAGAGGAGAAGAAGAGGGCTCTAGGCACTACTCTCTCCTTGCTCTGTCTCTCATGGGTGAAAGTGTAGTAAATGCTCCATCGTCCCTCACACAGGAGGGGTACCCGGGGCTATTATAGGTCAAGTCGGGGTACAAAGGTAGATGTACAATAGGGGAGGACCCAGTTGTAAGCCTCAGGCCACGAGCTGGGACCCTTATGACTTGTGCTCTTCGGCTGATCCGGAGTAGAATTGCAGCTCTCCATGCTGCCGGTTTGTAGGTCTTGCGTAGTGAATAGTGCCCCTGCGTACTGAATAGTGATCCTGCGTACTGAACAGTGATCCAGCGTACTGAACAGTGGTCCGGAGTACTGAACAGTGGAGCTGGGGGCTTGGTCTTGTCGGCCTGTCCGCGCGACGGCGTTGGAGGGGATAGCACGCCCGTGACAGGCCGGAACTTCTGGGATTGTGCATTGATGAGCTTGTACCAGGTGTACGACCTGGGATGAAGTCAACTCTTGGTGTTAGCTCGGATAGAGCTGTGTCCTCTTCGGGAGAATGAACCTAGGTGAGGCCGATTGCACTCTCCTGGAGCAATCGTCCTCCGACCTAATCAGCTCGGCCCTGTAGAGATCTTGGTTGGTCTTCTTCTAAATTGGCGATCCTTGGACCGGTGATCTTCAGGTCGGCCTTTCTCCGCATGACGATCTTCAGGCCGGCTCAACTTAGCTCGGCCTCACTTAGATCGGCGATCATTAGAACTGTGATCTTTGTTTTGACATGATGTTTATCCTGGGTGACCCTACCCAGGGGTCATTCCCACGACAAGCATCATAATTTCTCCTACTAAACTCAAGCATCCTCAACATCAACTTCAACTCATATGGCCCATATGAAAATAAAAAGTAGGACCGAGAAAACTCATCAAATCATGGCAAACATGTCCTTTGGTCAAAGAACAACTAATAACTTTTAACTTTTTCTCTTTCCTTTTTATTTTGATGAGATCATTTGAAGCTTTTGAAAGAAGATGTTATTAGTCAAGAAGTGAAAATGCTAACACAAAGGAAGATGTTTGATGTAGCAAGGCTCAACAAACAAATTCTTTTTCTTGATGATAATGTCAACAAAGATTTAATATGGTAATTCTCAATGAAACAATATAAATTCATGCATCTTTGTCAACATAAGGTGTCTGCTCTTTGTGGGATTAGAAAGAACTGGTTTACTGACTCAACATAAAAGTAAAGTCTTAGCCCTTCGCAGAGGGAAGTAGGGAAAACTGATGTGCTAGAGCTTTTAGATGTTTTGAAATCAATAAGATCATAAAATAGGCTTTTGGGATGTGCATAATTCGTCAATGAATGCTAGTAGATAACCCAATTAATTTTCATGTTGGGCAAGTTTTGAGGAACGGCTCCCAAGGTGGGGACGATAACATCCCCTTAATCTCCTTTGTTTATCACTGCTAAAGTTTTTTGATTTCTCATGAACAAAGCGTCAATGATTTATCACTCTCCTTTGCTATTATCTTTTACGAGCTAGGCACACGCATGCGAGTTCCTCCTCGTATTAGGGGTTTGCAGATTAGACATGCAATCCCAAGATAAAACTTGTCCAACATAAGAAGATCATGAATTACCTACTACTTCCTCATGAGCTAAAACAGAGGCACAAAACAGGGAATATACTATTTTGAAGTTTAAAGATAGCACATGAATAGTATACTTTAGGAGTGGCGGTGAAATACCACGAATGGGATAGGTACGGTGGACTCTTTGGAAGGTTGGGTTTTCAAGGTATGGGTGCACAAGCAGTATTCCTGCTTAGTGCAAGGTTTGGCTAGCAAAGGTTTTTAAAAGCATACAAATGATGTTGACTTGGATGAAAAACAGTATAAAGTCTACATTAAGAATTGGCATGAAACATCATGTGTACTTCCTTGTCAGCATAACACTTCAAGCATAAGAACGTAAAGGTTTTGGTTATGTCGCTACTAGAAAAACTCATGCTTGTTATCATGACCAAAGTTATGTTTGCAAAGATTAAATAATGTTTTCAAAGCCATACCTGATATATAAGATCAATACTCTCATAAGAATCATCATATAAGGTCGGTTGGGTGAAGAGAATACCAAGTGCAGCGAAGAAACCAATAGACTTCTCATTAATATTCCATCATAGACAACTGCACAATCACGGATACAAGACTCTCAACATAGTTGTGATAGACCTTAATGCATACACCTATTCTACATGATAACTTCCCTAGACATGATACGACATTAAACTTTAACTTTACCATAAATGACAAAGATAAAGATAAAGATACCAGGCACTCCCCAAGCTTGGAACAAGCTAGGGGGATGCCATTACCCCTGAATATTTCACTCTCGATCTCTGTTCTTGTATATCGGGTAAGTCTTAGAAAAACGCTTCCATTGGGAGGGTCTTCAATCCACACATGATTCTTCAGTCTCCGGGATCTTGCAGTCGGCAGCTAGGCCCATGCACAAATTTTTTAGTTCGTACTCATAGTTCTAGTTTTGGAGGTCATAGATGTGTCCTTGGAGCACGAACACTTTGATCTCTAGTGCGGATATGCTTGCCCTCACTTCCTTCATCTCCTCCTCATTTTGCTTCTTCAACTTGGTGATGATGTCGAAGTTGGCCTCGACACCACGCTCGATCATCAACTTGTACTTGAAGACTTCTTGCTCCACTTCTTCCAGCCTAGCCTTGGTGCTCCCCTCCTTGACCGGTCCCTTCAGATCTTCTTGGTGAAGGGAACCATCCTCCACACAAAGTGTTTGAGGATGCCTCTTCACCTCTGCGATGTAGGGGTTGATGACGTTGATGAGGAACTTGTCCATGGGGGAACTTGGGGAAGCCATGGCACCTAGGTTTTGCTGATAGTTTCCTGGAAGCAACAGATTGAGAAGAGAACACACGAAATCGCAAGATACAGAGCCGGGCCGATCCGGGAAAATATATAGCAAAAATTTCTGCAACAAAAGGAAGGTAACAAGCCAAAGTGGGGTCGGAGACGGACTCCAGGTGGCCCAGGCGGCCTCCTGGCACGGCCAGGAAACAGGCCGCGCTAGAAGGGCGCCTGGAGCCCCTGGAGCTCGTCTCCGGCTCCACTTCGGCTCCAAATTTTCCTAATTTTTAAAAAATACGTAATACGGTACTCTTATGGATGTTTATGAAGTTTTCTCACCGTATTACATACCTATTCTTATTCTACTCCTGCGGGCGTCTGAATCCGGGCTGCAACATGTTCTTCGTGATTGATTGTGCGTATTGTATCTACATCAACATTGACAGGTATCCTTCCAGGTAATGCTTCAATATTTTCCCATTCACAACTTGAGGTTTGATGCCTTCAGAATTGTTAATCTGGATTGCACCGGAGCGATAGACTTCTTCAATGTGAAAAGGGCCTTCCCATCTGGAAAGTAATTTACCTAAAGAAAACCTGAAACGAGATCTAAACAACAAAACTTTATCACCAACATTACATTCACATGTCAAAATTCTCCTATCATGCCACTTCTCTACCTTTTCCTTAAACATTCATGCGCTCTCCTAATCTTCACTTCTCCACTCATCTAGAGAAGTGAAGTTCCTGAGACGCTTTTCACCAGCAAGTTTTGGGTCAGCATTAAGCTCTCTAACAGTCCAGAAAGCTTTGTCCTCTAATTCTAAAGGTAAATGGAAAGCCTTGCCATTTACCATCTTATAAGGAGACATGCCCATGGGGTTTTTGTAAGCAGTTCTATATTCCCACAATACATCTCCTAACTTCTTGGACCAGTCCTTTCTAGAACTGTTCACTGTCTTTTGTAAGATCAACTTGATGTCCCTATTTGTGAGCTCAACTTTCCCACTAGATTGAGGGTGGTAAGGTGAAGCAATCCTATGGTTAACATCATACTTTTCTAAAGCTTTTCTAAATCACCATGTTTAAAATGTGATTCTCCGTCGGTCATGAGGTACCTTGGTACACCAAAACTCGGAAAGATCACATCTTTAAGCATTTTCAAAGATGTCTTATGATCAGCACTCTCAGTGATTGCCTCGACCCACTTGGTTACATAATAAACCACTACTAATATGTGAGTGTACTATGGAGCATTAGGACGACTCCTAACAGGTCGACAGGATATACGCCCTTCTTCCTGGTCTATGGAGCGGAAGTTGTTCTCCCAAGTGACATATGTCAAGACTCGCCAAGAGTCACCACATATGTACAAGCCAACAATGAGAAAGCAAGGCATGACTCATTAGATGTTCTTGATGAAAAACGAGAACTGACAGCACCTCAGTCGGCTATCTACCAACAAGATCTGCGACGCTACCATTGCCGCCGCATCAGAATTCGGACTTTCCAGGAAGGTGATTTAGTGCTCCGACTTATACAGAAAAAAGATGGAATGCACAAGTTATCCTCTCCATGGGAAGGACCGTTTGTGGTCAGCAAGAACCTGTACAATGGAGCCTATTACCTAGTTGATATACGCGAGAAGGCAGACTCACTCTCATCTATGGAGGAGACTCCCAGACCGTGGAACATCGCACAACTCCGTCCATATTATACTTGAGTAGAACAGGAACATTATTGTACATTTATATAAGTCGACTTATGTCACACTGGCTTTCGCCATATAATATATATGTCGACCTCCATCGCACCGGCTCTCGCCATACTAAAACTGTCATATTTACTTTTTTGTTTCATGTTTTTTTAACTTGCATCATGCATTTCATATTCTGCATTTTATTTGTCAGAGACCTGGGGGCTTGATCAACCCTCTATTGGTACTGAGCCTGTATATGACTTATTAAGAGGAATTGGGGGGCTCGATAATACTCATCGACTCTTATCTGAGAACTCGGCATATATATGTAAAATTGCGCACGTATATGACTTATTCAGAGAAATCGGGGGGATCGATGACATCCATCGTGTCGGGACCCGGGGTTAGCGTATGCAAGACTCGCTACAACACAATCATATGGAGAGCCGAGAACCGTACCCACTTGTCTAAGCAGACAAGGCCAAGCACATAACCTTCTCGGAAAGCATCGAACGTGAGGGGCATCCCATCCAGGCCCGATGATCAACTGAAATGGGTCCTCATCGTCCACACACAAGTCTAAATGATATGGGTGGTGAACTCCCATACTCACAGAGAAGTCGCCTCAACCATACTATCGATTGTATTATAACCCTTACATAGGCTTACTCCAGCCCGATCACTTAGTCGGGGTCTAGGGCGGGCTCGATCATACATCAAAGTGTGCACGTGACAGAGTCACGAGCAATCGCATCGCGTAGCCCCAAGTTGCGCACATCTAAGGGCCACTTGGTGTATAAAAGACCGCCAGCCAGATCACAACTAAGGTCTCGAAAACCCATACTAAGACATGCATGTTATATTCATACACGCAGCACACATGCCTTGTATGAACAGTAGGTATCATTGCAATTCTCTACAAAGTATACAACTTTATTGATAACTCTTACAGAGTGCACACAGAGATCACGAGACCGTGATCCAACATTACAAAAAGCATGCGGAAGAAAATCATATCTGCGTACCGACAAACTTAACAAATGGCTTAAGAAGCCTTATTTAAACACAAAGCCCTCCACGTGGGAACCAGTCTGCTGACTGGGACTACACTAGCTTGGTCTTCAATCGTCGAGCTCGAGGAAGAATCCACCTTCGGGGTTAGTGGGTTCATCTAAAACATAGAATAAGCAAACGTGAGTACAAAGACGTACTCAGCAAGACTTACGTAGGAGCTATACTACTCATGCACATGTATCAAGGTAAAGGGAGGTGGGGTTCATAAGAAGAAGTGCCAGCTTTGACTTAGCTAGTCCTGAACTACGAGTACCAGACTGGAGGAAAGAAGCGTACACGAGTCCACTACATATCTCCAACAAATTACACCACTATGGTGCCTTCCTCGACTTCCCCACAAGAAATCATGCCATAGCACTCATGCTTATCTTGGCAAGTTTTATAAGTATCCAGTTCAAGTTGTCTAATAATCAAGCTAAGCTTTCCAAGCAGTCCCTTACCGCGGACACGGCTATTCGAATAGTTTTGTTAACCCTGTAGGGGTGTACCGCTACACACACATGACCATCAGTTACCGCCTTTGTACTCGACACCGTTCAAGAGGTGTGGGCGAGGATGCTCACCACAATTGTTACCTCATAGCCGATCTAGTCCAAGAATGCCGCCTACCTGGGTTGGCTACCACTATCGTGAACCCGGCCGGTTTACCGAAGTGGACCCAGATGATGTGTGCGTGGTGCATAAGCCGGTCTTGGCTGAGCCGTTCTCTCACTTAGCTGCCAGGCCACAAATCTACCAGAACTCCGAACTACTGCGACATCTGGACATCGAAAGGAATGAGTTATTAGGTTGAGAGGGGTCAGTGAGCCCAATGTGTGGTTGTACTCTTCATCTTGGATCACCACACAAGAACTCGGACTTAGGGCGTTGTTCAACGAGACAACCCACCGTGTACTCCTACACAGCCTCTCATCGTTCACCTTGCATTAGGGTAGATTTACCAACACATTTCCACCATCATCATCATGATTTCTACCATCCCGACTCACATAACAGTATCAACATTGTATCACTCTAAGCATGCAATAAGCAGTAACAATTGCAGGGGCCACATGATATCAATAAACTTCTACATTTGCTAGGATTGTGGTTTTCTTACTACTGTGACAAATGATAGGTCATGCAAAGGAATGGGTTCATCTATGCGGTAGAGACGTAGCATGGTAATCATCCTAAACAATGCATAAGCGAGACTGAGAGGGAAGTGGGATTTTATCGACATGATCAATGGGGGTTTGCTTGCCTTGCTGACGAGGTTCAGTATCGGAGTCTTCAACGAAGGGGGAAGCCTCCTGTTCCGGTTCAACTTATACTCGACAAACAACAACCAAGGAAGCAATATAAATACAATGCACAATCACATGGTTGAAGGTTGAAACTTGATGTATATGCTTCTGATATGTGAGGGTTTCCATTTAAATGAAGTGTATTGCAAAGGTTTTGCAAATTGAAACTTCAATTTGAATTTAAAAGGAATTCATATGCATTGTTCTCACTGTTTGTCAGAACCCCAACTAGGGTAAGTGCTAGGGTTTGAGTGCCTCTTTGCATCATGCAAAATTTCAAAAGAAAATTCAAAAATGGGGAAAAGAAAAAGCCCTGAGAAATTAAATCAAATGGCCAGATAAAAAGTTGCTCCAAAAATTACTATGATATTTTTGAAAAGTCCTAGAAATAATTGAGATCACATTTAAAGTGGAGTGGGTCGCACTCAAGGCTCACTGATTTTTCAAATATATTATAAGTGCCTTGGAATTAAAATAAAAACCCTATTTGATTTGAAATTCAATTTGTTTGAATTTCAAAAATGCTCAAAACCTAGGGGTGACTAGCTACTGGTCACCTAGGGTTTATAAAAGTATCTGGGCATTTTTATAAAATGCTTTGGTATTTTTACCAGAGCAAAACAAAAGGCAGAAAAAAAATAGAAGAAAAACAAGAAAAAGGGCAAAGGAGCCCACCCAACCGGCCCCCCCCGGCCCAACTTACCTTTCTCCAGCCCAGCCCACCTGCCCCGGTGTCGTCTTCCTCCCCTCCCCCCGAAGCAGCTCGGTGGAGGGCAGGGGAGCGTCGACGGCCACCTCGATGGCCAGGGGCCTTCTAGGCCTCCGCGAAGCCCCTCCTCGCGCCACGCACCTACCAGAGGCCCGCTTGACCTCTCCCTCTCTCGTAGCTCACCCAAACCCTCTCTTCCGCCATGCCCGCAACACAGCAGAGGGCTCGCGTCGCCGCCGACAGTGAACAACCGCGGCCAACGGCAACTAGAAGTCCCCGCACCTTGTCCTAGATCCTCTTAATCGTCCTCCACGTCGTCGAGCAAGAGATCCGGCGCCAATTTGAACTCCAGATGACGCATTTGTCTTCGACGGCTCGCCGAAGCCGACGGCCGTTTCCGTCGATTGCCTCCTCCACGAGCTGCCCCCGGCCTCCTCGACTGCTCAGTTGAGCTTCTGGTGAGCTCCTCTCCAAAACGCCCTATCTGGCGCTCCCTTTGTTTCCCTCTGGTCGCCGTTCCCCTGAGCCACCTCCGGCCGCCGCTGCTGTCGTTGAAGACGAGCTCCAGCGCGCCCCGTGAAGCCCCGATGGATCGGATGGATGCACACGGGCACGGGCTACGCTCCAGTACCAGCTATGCCCCACCCCGTGCCCTAAAGCTACTTCCAGTGAGAAGTCCGGCGAGCTGCAGAGGACGCCGGCGAGCACCGCCATTAGGCGCCCCCTAATCACCTCCTAATCCCCCCCCACAGTGGCTGACTAGTGGGGCCAACCCCCCTAACCCCTGTTTATTTTAAATCCAAAAAGAATTTATCAGTGAGCCACTGACAGGCATGGCCCACATGTCAGCCCTGCTGATGTCATGCTGAGGTCATGCTGATGCAATAAACTTTTTCCAGAATATTTAGAAATGAATTTAAGAATTACAGAAAATCCTAAAAAATAGCCAAACTTCAATAATTCATAGAAAATTCATATGAACTCCAAATTGGACAAATAATATATGAAAAATGATCAGCATAAAATTCTCTATCCAAATTTGCAACTTTCAACCTTGTTTGAGTTGATTTTTAAATGGGACCAGTAGCTTTTGCTATTTGGCTTAATTGGAATTATTTCAAATTTAATTCAAATGCAATTCAAATTTTAACCATTACAATGCAAACATGATCACTTTAACTTCAGAAGCATATCACACATATGTTCACATGGTTTCAAATGATCAAACATTTTCAAATAAAATTTGGTTAAATTGAAATTCATATGTGGAGTCTGAATTTGCATTTCAAATGCAATACACTTCAGTTAAATCAAATGTACCACAAACCAGCACCATTCACCTCATGGACAACAATATCATGTGCTTGTGCATTTTACTTCCGAAGTTGTTCCCCCTTGTTCATGATTGTTTCCGGTACCAGCTTTTCCGAGACGGTGATCACCCCCGAAGAAGAAGACCACCGTTAAGACCCGTGTATCGTCAGCAGGGCAAGCAAACACCATTGATCATGTCTATAAAATCCCAATTCCCTCTCAGTCTCGCTTATGCATGTTTAGGAGATCATCTTGTATCGATTCTACCGCATAGTTGAACCCATATCCGATGCATCACCTATCATCTTGTCACAGTAGTAAGCAAACCACAATCCTAGCTGACATAGGAGTTGTTTGATATCATGTGGCCCCTGCAACTGTTACAGTTTATTGCATGCTTACTGTTACAGTGAGGTTGCTTTTGATGTGAGTCGGGATGATAGTGAACCTGGTGTTGATGAAAGTGAAACTGTGTCGGTCAATCCACACTAATACAAGGTGAACGATGAGAGGTTGTGTAGGAGTACACAGTGGGTTGTCTCGTTGAACACCTCCTTAAGCATCGAGTTCTTGTATGGTAATCCAAGACAAAGAGTACAACCACACATTGGGCTCACTGACCCCTCTCGGCCTAGTACCTTGATCCGTGTTGACGTCCAGGAGTCACATTAGTTCGGGCTTTCCATTTGGCATCTGCATAGAAAAAGAATGAAGGAATGGTTGCATCATATAGATATGTGGGTGCACCTGTGAGGCTGGAAAACCATCTCCCAGAGGTGGCGTCTCGGTCACCTGCATTGTTTGAGTCCGTTTCGTTGATCCGGCCGGGCTCTCGAGCGGAGGCAAACTCAGATAGTCGACTCCTGGAATAGACCGGTTGTGAGCGAAGTGTCGTGGTGAACATCCTCGCTGTCACCTCTTGAACTGTGGTGAGACCTGGCGGTAACCGATGGTCATGTGTGTGTAGCTTACACCCTTGCAAGGTTAACAAAACTATTCGAATAGCCGCGTCCGCGGTTAAGGACTACTTGGAACCTGTACCTGATTATTAGACAACTTGAACTGGATACTTCTAAAATACACCAAGATAAGTGTGAGTGCTATGGTGTGCTTCCTCGTGGGGAAGTCGAGGAAGTAACCATAGTGTTGTATTGGTTGGAGATGTAGTGGACTCGTGTACGCTTCTTATCTCAAGTCTGGTACACGTAGTTCAGGACTAGCCAAGTCAAAGCTGGCACTTCTGCATGTGAAACCCCACCTCCCTTTACCTTGATACTTGAGCATGAGTAGTATAGATCTGATGTAAGTCTTGCTGAGTACGACTTTGTACTCACGTTTGCTTATTCTATGTTTTAGATGAGAACCCGGACCCCGATGGAGTCATCGACCTGAAGCTCGACGTTGACTAAGTTAGCATAGTCCCAGACAGCAGTCTGGTCCCTCGTGGAAGGGCATGTTTGTTTACAAGGCTTCTCTAAGCCATTTGTTAAACTTGTCTGTACTCAGACCTAATTTGCTTCCGTTGTATGATGTAATGTGATCACAGACATGTGATCTTTGTATGCTCTATGTGTATATCAATAAAGAGTACTTTGTAGAGTTATGTGATGATACCTGTTGTTCATACTAGGCATGTGTGCTGCGTGTATGTTTATAACATGCATGTCTTAGTATGGGTTTTCGAGACCTTAGTTGTGATCTGGCTGGCTGTCTTTTATACACCAAGTGGCCCTTAGATGTGCGCAGCTTAGAGCATCGCGATGCGATTGCTCGTGACTCTGTCACGTGCACACTTTGTTGTATGATCGAGCCCGCCCTAGACCCCGACTAAGTGATCGGGCTGGAGTAAGTCTATGTAAGAGTTAGGATCCAATCGATAACATGGTTGAGGCGACTTGTCTATGAGTATGGGATTCACCACCCATAAGCATTTAGACTTGTGAGCGGACAATGAGGACCCATCTCAGATGATCATCCGGCCTGAATGGGATGCCCCTCACGTTCGATGCTTACCGAGAACGTTCTGTGCTTGGCCTTGTCCGCTTAGACAAGTGGGTACGGTTCTCGGCTCTCCATGTGATTGTATCATGACTGGAATTACATATGCTAACCGCGGGTCCCGACAGACTTGGTATCAGAGCAGGACTGTCTGTAGGACTATCAAACCCTTGGTCGAAGTCGAGTCTAGCATTCTATAGTTATATAGTTACTCTGGGTATAAGGGAACAACGTAAGGCTTCTTTTTCTGCTTACCCTCATCGATCTGAGTTCTGGGTCACCTTATCTTTTCTACGGGATGATAGGACTAGGCTCATCTATGTCTTACTAGAACATCTCGTTGAGTGCTTCCTTGTAGCCGTAGGACAGTTGTGGTCGTCCAGACTCATCGTTCTGTTGAGTTCCTTGAAGAAGTTCTGTCCAATTTCTTCGAGCTTGTTTCATTTTCCATCCCAGTGTAGCCGTTATGCTGCCCGATTTATCCCGTGATTCTATGAATCTTTGCCTTTGCATTACAATCTTTTCCTCCTAGTTATGTCCTTCTTGTCTTTGATTCCATCGTACAACCTGTTCTGATTGTTGATTTTTATCACACAGGATGTCAGGTTGAACTCGTAGTGCTGTTCGTCGGAATCAAGACCGTGTTCGGAATCGAAATGATGATGAACCTCTACCATCGCCTTCTGCGGCGGAAATCATGAGGGAAGCTGAGAAGAATCAACGTGATCAAACACGCCTTCTGCAGCTCATCGAGCAGAATACCGCTCGTCAGCGTAATGTGGTCGTGAGCATTCAGGACTTCATCCTCCTCAAGCCACCGGTATTTCGATGTTCTTCTGAGCCCCTTGAAGCTGATGATTGGCTCCGTTCCATCGAGCGTAAGCTTGATACTTCACATGTTGCTCCCGATGATCGAGTTATATTCGCGACATACTTTCTGGAAGGTGCTGCCGCTGAATGGTGGGAGAACTATGTTGCTATGCAGCCAGATGGTCACCTAGTGACTTGGTAGGAGTTCTGTGTTGCCTTTCGAGGGTACCACCTTCTGGATGAGTTGATGGAGCGCAAGAAAGAAGAGTTCTGCAACCTGACTCAAGGAGAGATGTCCATGCATGATTATGTGAGAGAGTTCAACCGTCTTGCTCGTTATGCCCAAGATGAGATCACCACCGATGCCAGAAAGCAGGCAAGGTTCCGCAAGGGACTTAGCCCCATCCTTCGTCATGATGTCAACCTCATCGAATTTGCCACCTTTGAGGATTTAGTCAACAGATCCTTCAGAGCTGAGCATGGCAATGAAATTTTCGAGGAGTCCCGCAAGCATGCTCTTGAGCATGCCCTTTCTTCCAGTTCAGCCCCTCAGAAACGCAAAATTTGGATTCCAACCAGACCCATACCTCAAAACTTTCTGTAGAGACCACCATCCAATATATGCCATCCACCCCAACACATTATTCCACCCCGGAATGGTGGTGTGCAGCCAAGTAATCCCACTCCTAGGAATTCAGACAGGGTATGCTTTAAGTGTGGTCTTCCAGGCCATTACTATCGTCAATGCCCTCAGGTCTTGATGGCACCACGTCATTCTCGACCCAAGCCTCCAAAGAAATCATCCACCAAAGCCATCCCAGCAAAGCTTTCAGCCACAAGTAGTGGTTGTGTGAACCAAATCTCAGTTGAGGACACCACTGATGCTTCTGACGTCATTCTTGGCACACTCCCAATCAATCATGTCCCCGCCTCCGTTCTTTTCGATCCAGGAGCTTCTCATTCATTCATGTCCGAGAGTTATGCACTTCGGCATGGATTTTCTTTTGAAGAAATGTTTTCTCCAATGATCATTCAAACTCCTGGTTCAAAGTGGCAAACTAATAGAGTAATCCATGGCAATCAAATTTCAATTGAGGGTTTAGTATTCCTTGCTTCACTTATAGCCCTCAAGTCTTCGGACATTGATATCATCGTAGGAATGGATTGGTTATCAAGGCAGAATGCTTTCCTTGATTGTAAAGCCAAATCAGTTAAACTCACCCATCCTTCAGGCCAGACAATTGACTACACCTCACCCAGCTCTAGAATCCAGATGCATAGTTTGAATGTGCTTCCCCTTCCAGACCTTGAAGATGTTCCGGTGGTTCGTGACTTCGCGGATGTCTTTCCTGAAGAGCTGCCGGGAATGCCACCCGACAGGTGTGTAGAATTCATAGTGGATCTTATACCAGGGACAGCCCCAATCTCGAGACGTCCATAAAGAATGGCCCCACATGAGTTAGCTGAGCTAAAAACCCAACTTGATGCTTCGTTGGCAAAAGCCTTCATCCGCCCTAGCTCATCGCCATGGGTTTGCCCCGTTCTATTCGTAATGAAGAAAGATGGGACAGAAAGGATGTGCGTAGACTATCGCCCGCTAAATTTAGCGAAGATAAAGAACAAGTAACCATTGCCCAGGATCAATGATCTTTATGGTCAACTTGCAGGATCCTCTGTCTTCTCCAAGATGGATTTGAGATTAGGCTATCATCAAATCAAAATCCGAAACGAGGACATTCCAAAAACGGCTTTCACTACTCGGTATGGTCTTTACGAGTACACCGTCATGTCCTTCGGTTTAACCAATGCCCCCGCCAAATTCTCGCGCTTAATGAATTCGATCTTCATGGAGTACTTAGATAAATTTGTTGTGGTTTATCTTGATGACATTCTCATCTACTCGAAGAACGAAGAAGAGCACGCATAACATCTTAGGTTGGTATTGACGAAACTTAGAGAGCACCGCCTTTATGCCAAGTTCTCCAAGTGTGAATTTTGGCTACCAGAAGTGACCTACTTAGGCCACGTGATTTCTGCGAAAGATGTTGCAGTCAATCCCGAGAGAGTTCAGGCCGTCCTTGACTGGACTGCACCTGAATCGGTTAAGCAAGTTAGGAGTTTTCTTGGCCTAGCTAGCTATTGCCGTCGCTTCGTCGAGAACTTTTCTAAAGTTGCAAAGCCTCTTACTGAACTCCTCAAGAAAGATAAGACATTCCAATGGACCCCCAAGTGCGAGGAAAGCTTTCAAGAGCTAAAAAGAAGATTGACTTCTACACCCGTACTTGCACCTCCAGACACCAAAAGGGATTTCAAAATCTATTGTGATGCTTCATGGCAAGGGTTAGGATGCATACTTATGCAAGATAGACATGTGGTGGCATACGCTTCACGCCAGTTGCGGCCACATGAAGAGAACTCGGTGCCGTAGTTCATGCCCTGAAGACTTGGCGACATTACCTCCTTGGTAATCGTTTTGAGATTTATTCTGATCACCAAAGCCTCAAATATATTTTCACCCAGCCAGATCTTAATCTCAGGCAAAGACGCTGGATTGAGTTGATAAAAGATTATGACTTAGGAATTTCTTACACCCCAGGCAAGGCCAACTTCATGGCTGATGCACTAAGTCGTAAGTCGTATTGTAACAACCTCATGTTACAACAGTATCAACCACTTCATCATGAGGAATTTCGAAAGCTCAATCTCGAGATTGTTCCTCGTGGATATCTTTTCAACTTGGTGGCGAAACCAACCCTTGAGGATCAAATTATAGTTGCCCAAAGACGTGCACGAGGTGTACGCTGGATCAAGGAGAACATAGCTAGCGGAGTTGCTAAATGTTTATCCAGAGATAGTAAAGGAACGGTATTCTTTGAAAATCGTTTGGTAGTACCTAAGAATAAGGATCTACGACAACTCATCCTCAAAGAAGCCCATGACACACCCCTCACAATTCATCCCGGTAGCACAAAAATGTACCGAGATCTACGCCAGAGATTTTGGTGGACCAGGATGAAGAGAGACATTGCTCGATTTGTTGCTGAATGTGATGTTTGTCGTCGCATTAAGGCAGAACACCAAAGACCTGCTGGTACACTTCAACCTTTGCCTATTCCCGAGTGGAAATGGGATAAAGTCGGTATGGACTTCATCACCGGCTTTCCAAAAACCCAGAAAGGAAATGATGCCATCTTCGTGGTCATTGACCGACTTTCCAAAGTTGCTCACTTCCTTCCCGTTCGCGAGTCTATAACTGCTAGTCAGTTGGCAGACTTGTACGTCTCTAGAATTGTGTCTCTTCACGGTGTTCCTTTGGTAATCAATTCTGATCGTGGTAGCCTTTTCACCTCTAGATTCTGGGGAAGCTTTCAGAATGCTATGGGAACTCATCTATCCTTTAGTACAGCTTTCCATCCTCAGTCTAGCGGTCAAGTCGAAAGGGTTAATCAAATCTTGGAAGACATGCTCAGAGCTTGTGTTATCTCTTTCGGAAAGAATTGGGAGAAATCTCTTCCCTTCGCCGAATTTGCTTATAACAATAGCTATCAATCTAGTCTGAACATGGCTCCTTTTGAACTCCTCTATGGACGACGATGTTGAACACCCCTTAACTGGTCAGAAACCGGTGAAAGACAACTCTTTGTACCGGATATGATCAAGGAAGCAGAAGAGCAAGTTCGCATTGTTCATGATCGATTGAAAGCCGCCCAGTCTCGTCAGAAAAGCTACTATGACCGTCATCATAGAAAGAAGAGCTACAATCTGGATGAGAAGGCTTACCTTCGGGTTACTCCTCTGAAGGGAACCCAAAGATTCGGTATCAAAGGCAAGTTGGCCCCACGTTATATCGGACCTTTCCGCATTCTAGCTAAACATGGAGAAGTTGCCTACCAACTTGAACTACCCCCTCACCTTTCCCGAGTACATGATGTATTCCATGTGTCACAACTCAGGCGTTGCTTCAAGGACCCCATCCGCGAAGTCGACCATGAAATGCTTGATCTCCAAGATGACCTTTCTTATCGAGAGTACCCTGTTCGTATTCTTGATTCCGCAGAGCATGTCACCCGTCGTCAGACGATCAAGTTCCTCAAAGTGCAATGGTCGCATCACTCCGAGAAAGAAGCAACCTGGGAAAGAGAAGACCGCCTCTGTGCCGAGTACCCCACCTTCCTCCCGAAGACTTCTGAATCTCGGGACAAGATTCTTTTGAGTGGGGGCGAGTTGTCAGAACCCCAACTAGGGTAAGTGCTAGGGTTTGAGTGCCCCTTTGCATCATGCAAAATTTCAAAAGAAAAATCAAAAATGGTGAAAATAAAAAGCCCTGAGAAATTAAATCAAATGGCCAGATAAAAAGTTGCTCCAAAAATCACTATGATATTTTTAAAAAGTCCTAGAAATAAGTGAGATCACATTTAAAGTGGAGTGGGTCCCACTCAAGGCTCACTGATTTTTCAAATATATTATGAGTGCCTTGGAATTAAAATAAACACCCTATTTGATTTGAAATTCAATTTGTTTGAATTTCAAAAATGCTCAAAACCTAGGGGTGACTAGCTACTGGTCACCTAGGGTTTATAAAAGTATTTGGGCATTTTTATAAAATGCTTTGGTATTTTTACCAGAGCAAAACAAAAGGCAGAAAAACAAAACAGAAGAAAAAGAAGAAAAAGGGCAAAGGAGCCCACCCAACCGGGCCCCCCGGCCCAACTTACCTTTCTCCAGCCCATCCCACCTGCCCCGGTGTCGTCTTCCTGCCCTCCCCCCGAAGCAGCTCGGTGGAGGGCAGGGGAGCGTCGACGGCCACCTCGATTGCCAGGGTCCTTCTAGGCCTCCGCGAAGCCCCTCCTCGCGCCACGCACCTACCAGAGGCCCGCTTGACCTCTCCCTCTCTCGTAGCTCACCCAAACCCTCTCTTCAGCCGTGCCCGCAACACAGCAGAGGGCTCGCGTCGCCGCCGACAGTGAACAACCGCGGCCAACGGCAATTAGAAGCCCCCGCACCTTGTCCTAGATCCTCTTAATCGTCCTCCACGTCGTCGAGCAAGAGATCCGGCGCCAATTTGAACTCCAGATGACGCATTTGTCTTCGACGGCTCGCCGAAGCCGACGGCCGTTTCCGTCGATTGCCTCCTCCATGAGCTGCCCCCGGCCTCCTCGACTGCTCAGTTGAGCTTCTGGTGAGCTCCTCTCCAAAACGCCCCATCTGGCGCTCCCTTTGTTTCCCTCTGGCCGCCGTTCCCCTGAGCCACCTCCGGCCGCCGCTGCTGTCGTTGAAGTCGAGCTCCAGCGCGCCCCGTGAAGCCCCGATGGATCGGATGGATGCACACGGGCACGGGCTACGCTCCAGTACTAGCTATGCCCCACCCCGTGCCCTAAAGCTACTTCCGGAGAGAAGTCCGGCGAGCTGCAGAGGACGCCGGCGAGCACCGCCATTAGGCCCCCCCTAATCACCTCCTAATCCCCCCCCACAGTGGCTGACTAGTGGGGCCAACCCCCCTAACCCCTGTTTATTTTAAATCCAAACAGAATTTAACAATGAGCCACTGACAGGCATGGCCCACATGTCAGCCCTGCTGATGTCATGCTGAGGTCATGCTGATGCAATAAACTTTTTCCAGAAAATTTAGAAATGAATTTAAGAATTACAGAAAATCTAGAAAAATAGCCAAACTTCAATAATTCATAGAAAATTCATATGAACTCCAAATTGGACAAATAATATATGAAAAATGATCAACATAAAATTCTATATCCAAATTTGGAACTTTCAACCATGTTTGAGTTGATTTTAAAATGGGACCAGTAGCTTTTGCTATTTGGCTTAATTTGAATTATTTCAAATTTAATTCAAATGCAATTCAAATTTTAACCATTACAATGCAAACATGATCACTTGAACATCAGAAGCATATCACACATATGTTCACATGGTTTCAAATGATCAAACATTTTCAAATACAATTTGATTAAATTGAAATTCATATGTGGAGTTTGAATTTGCATTTCAAATGCAATACACTTCAGTTAAATCAAATGTACCACAAACCAGCACCATTCACCTAATGGACAACAATATCATGTGCTTGTGCATTTTAATTCCGAAGTTGTTCCCCCTTGTTGATGATTGTTTCCGGTACCAGCTTTTCCGAGGCGGTGATCACCCCCGAAGAAGAAGACCACCGTTAAGACCCGTGTATCGTCAGCAAGGCAAGCAAACCCCATTGATCATGTCTATAAAATCCCAATTCCCTCTCAGTCTCGCTTATGCATGTTTAGGAGATCATCTTGTATCGATTCTACCGCATAGTTGAACCCATATCCGATGCATCACCTATCATCTTGTCACAGTAGTAAGAAAACCACAATCCTAGCTGACATAGGAGATGTTTGATATCATGTGGCCCCTGCTACTGTTATAGCTTATTGCATGCTTAGTGTTACAGTGAGGTTGCTTTTGATGTGAGTCGGGATGATAGTGAACATGGTGTTGATGAAAGAGAAACTGTGTCGGTGAATCCACACTAATACAAGGTGAACGATGAGAGGCTGTGTAGGAGTACACAGTGGGTTGTCTCGTTGAACACCGCCTTAAGCATCGAGTTCTTGTATGGTAATCCAAGACAAAGAGTACAACCACACATTGGGCTCACTGACCCCTCTCGTCCTAGTACCTTGATCCGTGTTGACGTCCAGGAGTCACATTAGTTCGGGCTTTCCATTTAGCATCTGCATAGAAAAAGAATGAAGGAATGGTTGCATCATATAGATATGTGGGAGCACCTGTGAGGCAGGAAAACCATCTGCCAGAGGTGGCGTCTCGGTCACCTGCATTGTTTGAGTCCTTTCGTTGATCCGGCCGGGCTCTCGAGCGGAGGCAAACTCAGATAGTCGACTCCTGGAATAGACCGGTTGTGAGCGAAGTGTCGTGGTGAACATCCTCGCTGTCACCTCTTGAATGGTGGCGAGACCTGGCGGTAACCGATGGTCATGTGTGTGTAGCTTACACCCTTGCAAGGTTAATAAAACTATTCGAATAGCCGCGTCCGCGGTTAAGGACTACTTGGAACCTGTACCTGATTATTAGACAACTTGAACTGGATACTTCTAAAATACACCAAGATAAGTGTGAGTGCTATGGTGTGCTTCCTCGTGGGGAAGTCGAGGAAGTAACCATAGTGGTGTATTGGTTGGAGATGTAGTGGACTCGTGTACGCTTCTTATCTCAAGTCTGGTACTCGTAGTTCAGGACTAGCCAAGTCAAAGCTGGCACTTCCGCATGTGAAACCCCACCTCCCTTTACCTTGATACTTGAGCATGAGTAGTATAGATCTGATGTAAGTCTTGCTGAGTACGACTTTGTACTCATGTTTGATTATTCTATGTTTTAGATGAGAACCCGGACCCCGATGGAGTCACCGACCTGAAGCTCGACGTTGACTAAGTTAGCATAGTCCCAGACAGCAGTCTGGTCCCTCGTGGAAGGGCATGTTTGTTTACAAGGCTTCTCTAAGCCATTTGTTAAACTTGTCTATACTCAGACCTAATTTGCTTCCGTTGTATGATGTAATGTGATCACAGACATGTGATCTTTGTATGCTCTATGTGTATATCAATAAAGAGTACTTTGTAGAGTTATGTGATGATACATGTTGTTCATACTAGGCATGTGTGCTGCGTGTATGTTTATAACATGCATGTCTTAGTATGGGTTTTCGAGACCTTAGTTGTGATCTGGCTGGCGGTCTTTTATACACCAAGTGGCCCTTAGATGTGCGCAGCTTAGGGCATCGCGATGCGATTGCTCGTGACTCTGTCACGTGCACACTTTGTTGTATGATCGAGCCCGCCCTAGACCCCGACTAAGTGATCGGGCTGGAGTAAGTCTATGTAAGAGTTAGGATCCAATCGATAACATGGTTGAGGCGACTTGTCTATGAGTATGGGATTCACCACCCATAAGCATTTAGACTTGTGAGCGGACGATGAGGACCCATCTCAGATGATCATCCGGCCTGAATAGGATGCCCCTCACGTTTGATGCTTACCGAGAACGTTCTGTGCTTGGCCTTGTCTGCTTAGACAAGTGGGTACGGTTCTCGGCTCTCCATGTGATTGTATCATGACTGGAATTACATATGTTAACCCCAGGTCCCGACACTGTTCCCCCATTTAAAAATGGTCAAACATGAAAACAAAGTGCATATTCAGAATCCTTGCATTTTTATGATAATTTTACATATATTATAATGTTTAATTTGGAGTTAAAATGAATTAGTTATGAATTTACAAAGTTTAATTCACTTTCCTGATTTTCTGGAATTGATTTAAATAGAAATCATTTACTGCATCAGCATGAGGTCTTGCTGACATCAGGGGGTCACTGACCACTGGGACCCACATGTCAGTGTCTCACTTGGTTAATTAAATTGATTTAGTTTGAATTAAACTAACAGGGGGGATTAACAGGGGCTGGGCCCACTTGGCAGTGGCTATGGCAAGTGGGGCCAGGGGGATTAAGCTCTGGGTTAGAGCTCTAATGGAGGGGGGTCGTCGCCGGCTTCACTATTGTCGCTGGAGACTCGCTGGAGTTGCGAAAATGAGCACGGTTTGTGGATTGCTTGGTACTGGCTTGTAGCTGGGTTTTTTTCGCGTCGAACGGTGGCATCAGGGGGTCAAGGGGTTCACCGGAGTGTCGCCGGCGTCGAGGTTGGCGGAGACAGAAGCATGGCGAGGTCGGTTTCGGGGTTCTAGTGCACGGATTGAGCCAAAACTTGGTGTGTTCGAAAGCTGGAGGTGCCAGGAGCCAAACGCATGCACTGGGGCCTCGCCAAGGGCACGAGAGCGAGCGCTAGCTCAACCGGGGCGGCGAGCTTGCTCGGCTCTCATGGAGGATCGCAACAGAGAGCGAACGGGGAGAGGGTAGTAGGGGGATCGACGCAGGACCTCACCCTGGTTGCAACGGAAGAGACGGCGTGGTCGGAGATGCTTCAACGGCGAGGCAGTCGAAGAAATCTTGCGGCGGCCGTCGTTAGAGACGAAGAGAGGGGCGGCTGCTACAGGGCTTTCGGGGTCGATTCCTTCTGCACAGGGACGAAGAAGACGTCAGGGAGCACGGTGGAAACCTTGGTTGGCCTTGAGGAGCTCACTGTCCGCGCGGGTGCGGAGCCATGGCGACGTCGGCGCTCGGTGGTCGACCGGGTTCGCGAGAGAGAGAGAGAGAGGGAGAGGCTCTGGAGGGCGGAATGGAAGCACGTCGTCTCCATGCGTGGCGTGGCGCGGCTAGAAGGCGCGGGAGGGGCAGGTGGAGGCCTGGGAGGCATCGACGTGCACCAGTTGGCTCGGTGGTATTTCACCGAGCAGCTTGGAGGCGCGGGGTGGGGAAGAAGACCCCCTTGCCCCTTTGGGCTGGGTGGGCCGGCTGGGCTGGCTTCGCCTAGGCAACAGGTAAGGGTTTTTCTATTTTTCTGTTTAATCTTTCCTTTCTTTATTTATTTTCTGTAATTTGTTTTGCCCATTAAATAAAATATCTAGGCATTTTTATAAGTGCTCAAAATTTATATTTGGACTTACATGACCACTAGCTAGTCATTCCCAACTTTTGAACATTTTTGAAAATTCAACTTATTTGAAATCAAATTCAAATAGGGGTATTTGAATAATTCCAAGGTCCTGTTTGAATATTTGAAAAATCCATGAGCATGGGAATTCTACCACATCACTTTTCATGTGATTACACTCATTTATGGGACTTTTCAAAAGTCAAACATGAATTTTTGTAGAAGTTTTATTTCTGGCCATTTGAATTAAATTCATCTCGGGGGTGTTCTCTCTCCCAATTGGAATTTGAATTTGATTTCTTTGATGAATGCAAGTGAGCCTTTGATCCTAGCACATACCTAACAGAGGGTTCTGACAACTCGCCCCCACTCAACAGAATCTCGTCCCGAGATTCAGAAGTCTACGGGAGGAAGGTGGGGTACTCGGCACTGAGACGGTCTTCTCTTTCCCACGTGGCTTCTCTCTCAGAGTGGTGTGACCATTGCACTTTCAGAAACTTAATCTTCTGACGACGAGTGACACGCTCTGCTGAATCAAGAATACGAACGGGGTATTCTTGATAAGTAAGTTCATCTTGGAGATCCAGCGTTTCATGGTCGACTTCGCGGATGGGGTCCTTGAAGCAACGCCTGAGTTGTGACACATGGAATACATCATGTACTCGGGAAATGTGCGGGGGGTAGTTCAAGTTGGTAGGAAACTTCTCCACGTTTAGCAAGAATGCAGAAAGGTCCGATGTAACATGGGGCCAACTTGCCTTTGATACCGAAACGTTGGGTTCCCTTCAGAGGAGTAACCCGAAGGTAAGCCTTCTCATCGAGATTGTAGCTCTCTTTCCTATGATGACGATCGTAGTAGCTTTTTTGATGAGATTGAGCGGCTTTCAATTGATCACGAACAATGCGAACTTGCTCTTCTTCTTCCATGATCATATCCGGTCCATAGAATTGTCTTTCACCGGTTTCTGACCAGTTAAGGGGTGTTCGACATCGTCGTCCATATAGGACTTCAAAAGGAGCCATGTTCAGACTAGATTAGAAAGTATTGTTATAAGAAAATTCGGCGAATGGAAGAGACTTCTCCCAATTCTTTCCAAATGAGATAACACTAGCTCTGAGAATGTCCTCGATAATTTGGTTAACCCTTTCGACTTGACCGCTAGACTGAGGATGGAAAGCTGTACTAAAGGAGAGATGAGTTCCCATGGCATTCTGAAAGCTTCCCCAAAATCTAGAGGTGAAAAGGCTACCACGATCAGAATTGATTTCCAAAGGAACACCATGAAGAGACACAATTCTAGAGACATACAAGTCCGCTAACTGGCTAACAGTTATAGACTCGCGAACTGGAAGGAAGTGTGCAACTTTGGACAGTCTATCCACCACAACGAAGTTGGCATCGTTTACTTTCTGGGTTTTTCGAAAGCCAGTGATGAAATCCATACTGACTTTGTCCCATTTCCACTAGGGAATAGGCAAAGGTTGAAGTGTACCAGCAGGTCTTTGATGTTCTGCCTTAATGCGACGACAAACATCACATTCGGAAAAAAATCGAGCAATGTCTCTCTTCATCCTAGTCCACCAAAATCTCTGGCGTAGATCTCGGTACATTTTTGTGCTACCGGGATGAATTGAGAGGGGTGTATCATGGGCTTCTTTGAGGATGAGTTTCCTTAGTTCCCAATTATTAGGTACTACCAAACGATTTACAAAGAATACCGTTCCTTTACTATCTGTGGAGAAACATTTAGCAACTCCGCTAGCAATGTTCTCCTTGATCCGGCGAACACCTCGTGCACGCCTTTGGGCAACTATGATTTGATCCTCAAGAGTTGGTTTCTCCACCAAGGTAGAAAGATAGCCATGAGGAACAATCTCAAGATTGAGCTTGCGAAATTCCTCATGAAGAAGTGGTTGACACTGTCGTAACATGAGGTTGTTACAATACGACTTAGGACTTAGTGCATCAGCCATGACATTGGCTCTGCCTGGGGTGTAAGAAATTCCTACGTCGTAATATTTTATCAACTCAATCCAGCGTCTTTGCCTGAGATTAAGATCTGGCTGGGTGAATATATATTTGAGGCTTTGGTGGTCGGAATAGATCTCACAACGATTACCAAGGAGGTAATGTCGCCAAGTTGTCAAGGATAAACTACGACAGCGAGTTCAAGATCATGGGTAGGAAAGTCCTCTTCATGTGGACACAACTGGCGTGAAGCATCAGCTACCACATGTCTATCTTGCATAAGTATGCATCCTAACCCTTGCCGTGAGGCGTCGCAAAATATCTCGAAATCCTTTTTTGTCTCTGGACAAGTACGGGTGCAGAAGTCAATCTTCTTTTTACCTCTTGAAAGCTTTCCTCGCACTTGCGAGTCCATAGGAATTTCTTATCTTTCTTGAGGAGTTCAGTTAGAGGCTTCGCAACTTTGGAGAAGTTCGCAACGAAGCGGCGACAATAGCTGGCTAGGCCAAGAAAACTCCTAACTTGCTTAACCGATTCAGGTGGAGTCCAGTCAAGGACGGCCTGAACTCTCTCGGGATTCACAGCAATGCGTTTTGCAGAAATCACGTGGCCTAAGTAGGTCACTTCTGGTAGCCAAAATTCACACTTGGAGAATTTAGCATACAGGCGATGCTCTCGGAGTTTCATCAATACCATCCTGAGATGTTCGGCATGTTCCTCTTCGTTCTTCGAGTAGATGAGAATGTCATCAAGATAAACTACAACAAATTTATCTAGGTACTCCATGAAGATCGAATTCATCATGGGCGAGAAAGTGGCGGGGCATTGTTTAGACCAAAGGACATGACGGTGTACTCGTAAAGACCATAACGAGTAGTGAAAGCCGTTTTTGGAATGTCCTCGTTTCGGATTTTGATTTGATGATAACCTAATCTCAAATCAATCTTGGAGAAGACGGAGGATCCATCAAGTTGATCATAAAGATCATTGATCCTGGGCAGTGGGTATTTGTTTTTTATCGTCGCTAGATTTAGCGGGCGATAGTCTATGCACATCCTTTCTGTTCCAACTTTCTTTGTTACGAACAGAACGGGGCAACCCCATGGCGATGAGCTAGTGCGGATGAAGCCTTCTGCCAACAAAGCTTCAAGTTGGATTTTAAACTCAGCTGACTCACGTGGGGCCATTTTGTATGGGCGTCTGGAAATTGGTGCGGTTTCGGGCATAAGATCCACTATGAACTCTACACATCTGTCGAGTTGCATGCCCAGCAGCTCTTCAGGAAAGACATCCGGGAAGTCATGAACCACCGGAATATCTTCAAGGTCGGGAAGGGGAAGCACATTCAAAGAATGCATCTGGGTTCTTGTTCTTGGTGAGGAATAATCTATTGTCTGGCCTGAAGGATGTGTAAGTCTATCTGACTTGGCTTTACAATCAAGAAAATCATTTTGTCTTGATAACCAATCCATACAAAGGATGACATCAATGTCTGAAGACTTGAGGGCTATGAGTGAAGCAAGGAATACTAAACCCTCAATTGCAATTTGATTACCATGGCTTACTCTATTAGTTTGCCATCTTGACCCTGGAGTTTGAATTATCATTGGGGTGCACATTTCAACAAAGGATAACTCATGACGAAGTGCATAACTTTCCGACATGAATGAATGAGATGCTCATGGGTCGAAAAGAACGGAAGTAGGAACATAATTGACTGGGAGCGTACCAAGAATGACATCAGAAGTGTCGTCAGTCTCTTCAGCTGATATCTGGTTCACACGTCCACGACTTGCGGGAAGGGCGCGTTTGGTATTGTAGACCTTCGGGGATGGCTTGCCACGACCATTGTTGTTACCTCCGGCACGGGGTGGAGCATTCTGATTCTAGAGCTGGTTCTGGGGACACTCGCGGGAGTAGTGGCCTTCCTGACCACACTTGTAGCAGGCTCCAAAGACATTGCGGGGAGCTGGGTTGTTCGGTGGAGCGGGGTGGAACGGAGCTGGAGGACGAGGCGCCACATAGGATGGCCTCGGTGGGTTGTTCTGGCGAAACATGTTGTTGGGGATCCAGATCTTGCACTTCTGAGATCCTGAACTGGATGAACCATCATCTCTAGGGTGCTTGCTGAAGTCATTGGGCTGTTCATGTCCTGCGCCTTGATGGCCTTGTTGACAAGGACCTGGAAGGTGGAATAGTCATGCAGGTTGAGCTCACGAAGGAGTCCTGAATTGAGTCCACGAAGGAACCTCTCTTGCTTCTTGGCGTCGGTGGAGACCTCTTCAGTAGCATAACGAGCCAGTCGGTTGATCTCACGACTAAACTCGTCAACGGTCCTTCTGCCTTGGGTGAGGTTGCAGAACTCCTCACACTTGCGGTCCATAAGACCCTTTGGAATGTGGTACTCACGGAATGAAGTGCAGAACTCATCCCAAGTTTTGGGCGGTCCAACAGGATGCATGTTCAGGAAATTCTCCCACCAAGAGCTAGCTACACCCTCGAGGTGGTAGGTGGCATAGCTGACCCTGTTACCATCTGCAACATGGCCTGCCTGGAGCTTCCTCTCGATGTTGCGAAGCCAGTGATCGGCGTCAAGGGGCTCGGTGGAGTAGCTGAAAACCGGCGGATGAAGCCGGATGAAGTCATTCAAAGACACCAACTCATTGCGTTGCTGAGTGGTGTTGCGGGCAATGACCTCCAGCAACTGGTGAGAGTCTCAGAGGTTCCTCTCAACCTCCATCAGAAGCTGAGCCATCGTTGGTGGGGGTGGAAGGTTGCCTTCCTCAGGATCATTCCCACGACCATGGGCACGACTAAGCAGGCCACGGGTTCCTTGAGACATCCTGAAAGTGAAAACCAAAGTCAAACAGAGTTGATTGGAAGAGTCTAAACAAGGTATTGAAGGTACTGGAAGAATCACAAGAAAAGGAAGTAATCATCTTGACAACATGGTGATAAAAGCATACAAGCCATATATTCACAAGCTGTCATACAAACCATACATCATTTTAGTACAAGCGCCAAGCTAATACAAACGTGATGAAGATGATACATCCTTCAGAGGCACTCTGACTTCCTATACATTATTTATCTAAGCCTCTGGAACTTAGAACATGTTGCGTACAATATACCAAGATACTACTACATCCTCACTGAAGTAAGACCACAGGCGGTCTCACTCATCTCCATCTCCATAGTAATCCTTGTGAAAGTTACCCGCGTAGTCCGGTAGCTGAAGGTGACCATCGGGAAACAAGGAGGGCTGTGGACCCTGATATCCATTTGGGCAAGGATGGGGCCTAGGTCCAGCGTAGGGTGGAAGCAGAGGACCACGGGGTGGAAAAATGCCTCCAATCTCGGGCCAAGCAACTCGAGAAGGCATCTGTGTCCTGACTGGGTAGATAGCATCATACTCCACTGATCCAACACTCACAAAAGGAGCGAGGAGTGTAAGTGCTCGATACAGATGGACACGGGTGGCGTGAAGCTCAAAACGAAGGGCACGGGCATCACGATCTCTATCACAAGCGTGCCGAGCAGTGATCTGAAGCAAAGGATCCTCCAAAGAGTGATCTGTGTACAATCCGGTGTAATACCCCTCTTCTCCTAGAAGTGCAGCAGGGACATAGCGGAAAGATGTGCCTCCAAACAAAGCGTGCTCCTCCCTCAGCAGTCATACATGAGTATGCAACATCCTGCACAGCCATGTTCTCAGTCATGCCAATGCCATGTCCAAAGTGGATAGGCTGAGTGACTCCATTGTGGTGCGGGTAGATCCTGACAATGCAGTGGAACTGGGTCTGGTTGAAGTCAAGGAACTGCTCCTCAACTGTGTACTCAGGGTACCATCGGTATCCAGTGAAGGACATCATCTCGATCAGCATAGCTGGATGGCCACGCACACCAAGGCACCTGGTCAAACGAACATTCTACCGAGGGGGAAGATCTGCCATCTGAAACAGAAAGAAGCAGTTTGCAAATGCATCAGATTATGAAGAAACTTGGAATGACTCGAACAGCATAACGGCTGTAATTGTAAGAAATGTCTTTTCTTGCAATATAGAAACAACACTTACATACGATGTAAGAATTCAGGAACCACAACAACTCTAGTAAACTGAACACAACTTTCCTACGGCTACAAGGAAGCAAACAACGAGATGTTCTAGCAAGACATAGATGAGCCTAGTCCTATCTTCCCGTACAACAAGATGAGGGTGACTCAGAACTCAGAACGATGAGGGTAAGGAGAAAAAGAAGCCTTACGTTGTTCTCTTATATACCCAGAGTAACTATATAACTATAGCAAGCAAGACTCGACTTTTTCCAAGGCTGATAATACTAAAGTCAGTCCTGATCTGATACCAAGTCTGTCGGGACCCGGGGTTAGCGTATGCAAGACTCACTACAACACTTGTCTAAGCAGACAAGGCCACGAACAGAACGTTCTCGGAAAGCATCGAACGTGAGGGGCATCCCATCCAGGCCGGATGATCAACTGAAATGGGTCCTCATCGTCCGCACGCAAGTCTAAATGATATGGGTGGTGAACTCCCATACTCATAGACAAGTCGCCTCAACCATACTATCGATTGTATTATAACCCTTACATAGGCTTACTCCAGCCCGATCACTTATTCGGGGTCTAGGGCTGGCTCGATCATACATCAAAGTGTGCACGTGACAGAGTCACGAGCAATCGCATCGCGATGCCCCAAGCTGCGCACATCTAAGGGCCACTTGGTGTATAAAAGACCGCCAGCCAGATCACAACTAAGGTCTCGAAATCCCATACTAATGCATGCATGTTATAATCATACATGCATGACATATGCCTTGTATGAACAGCAGGTATCATTGCAATTCTCTACAAAGTATACAACTTTATTGATAACTCTTACAGAGTGCACACAGAGATCACGAGACCGTGATCCAACATTACAACAAGCATGCGGAAGAAAATTATGTCTGGGTACAGACAAACTTAACAAATGGCTTAAGAAGCCTTATTTAAACATAAATCCCTCCACGAGGGAACCAGTCTGCTGACTGGGACTACACTAGCTTGGTCTTCAATCGTCGAGCTCGAGGAAGAATCCACCTTCGGGGTCAGTGGGTTCATCTAAAACATAGAATAAGCAAACGTGAGTACAAAGACACACTCAGCAAGACTTACGTAGGAGCTATACTACTCATGCACATGTATCAATGTACAGGGAGGTGGGGTTCATAAGCAGATGAGCCAGCTTTGACTTAGCTAGTCCTGAACTACGAGTACCAGACTTGAGGTAAGAAGCGTACACGATTCCACTACATATCTCCAACCAATTACACCACTATGCTGCCTTCCTCGACTTCCCCACGAGAAAGCACGCCATAGCACTCACGATTATCTTGGCAAGTTTTATAAGTATCCAGTTCAAGTTGTCTAATAATCAAGCTAAGCTTTCCAAGCAGTCCCTTACTGCGGACGCGGCTATTCAAATAGTTTTGTTAACCCTGCAGGGGAGTACCGCTACACACACATGACCATCAGTTACCTCCTTTGTACTCGACACCGTTCAATAGGTGTCGGCGAGGATTCTCACCACAACTGTTACCTCATAGCCGATCTAGTCCAAGAAAGTCGCCTATCTGGGTTGGCTACCACTATCGTGAACCCGGCCAGTTTACCGAAGTGGAACCAGATGATGTGTGTGTGGTGAATAAGCCGGTCTCGGCTGAGCCGTTCTCTCACTTAGCAGCCAGGCCACAAACCTACCAGAACTCTGAACTACTGCGACATCTGGACATCGAAAGGCATGAGTTAGTAGGTTGAGAGGGGTCAGTGAGCCCAATGTGTGGTTGTACTCTTCATCTTGGATCACCAGACAAGAACTCGGACTTAGGGCGGTGTTCAACAAGACAACCCACAGTGTACTCCTACACAACCTCTCATCGTTCACCTTGTATTAGGGTAGATTCACCAACACATTCCACCATCATCATCATGATTGCTACCATCCCGACTCACATAACAGTATCAACATTGTATCACTCTAAGAATGCAATAAGCAGTAACAATTGCAGGGGCCACATGATATCAATCAACTCCTACATTTGCTAGGATTGTGGTTTGCTTACTACTGTGACAAATGATAGGTCATGCAAAGGAATGGGTTCATCTATGCGGTAGAAACGTAGCATGGTAATCATCCTAAACAATGCATAAGCGAGACTGAGAGGGAAGTGGGATTTTATCGACATGATCAATGGGGGTTTGCTTGCCTTGCTGACGAGGTTCAGTATCGGGGTCTTCAACGAAGGGGGAAGCCTCCTGTTCCGGTTCCACTTCTACTCGACAAACAAAAAACAAGGAAGCAATATAAATACAATGCACAATCACATGGTTGAAGGTTGAAACTTGATGTATAGGCTTCTGATGTGTGAGGATTTCCATTTAAATGAAGTGTATTGCAAAGGTTTTGCAAATTCAAACTTCAATTTGAATTTAAAAGGAATTCATATGCATTGTTCTCACTGTTCCTCCATTTTAAAATGGTCAAACATGAAAACAAAGTGCATATTCACAATCCTTGCATTTTTCTGTTAATTTTACATGTATTATATGTTTAATTTGGAGTTAAAAATGAATTAGTTATGAATTTCCAAAGTTTAATTCATTTTTTGGATTTTATGGAATTGATTTAAATAGAAATCATTTACTACAACAGCATGAGGTCATGCTGACATCAGGGGGTCACTGACCACTGGGACCCACATGTCAGTGTCTCACTGGATTAATTAAATTGATTTAGTTTGAATTAAACCAACAGGGGGGATTAACAGGGGCTGGGCCCACTTGGCAGTGGCTATGGCAAGTGGGGCCAGGGGGATTAAGCTCTGGGTTAGAGCTCTAATGGAGGGGGGTGGTCGCCGGCGTCACTGTTGTCGCCGGAGTCTCGCCGGAGTTGTGAAAACGAGCACGGTTTGGGGATTGCTTGGTACTGGCGTTTAGCTGGGTTTCTTCTGCGTCGAACGGTGGTATCAGGGGGTCACGGGGTTCACCGGAGTGTCGTCGGCGTCGAATTTGGCGGAGACAGAAGCCCGGCGAGGTCGGTTTCGGGGTTCTAGTGCACGGCATGAGCCAAAACTTGGTGCGTTCGAAAGCTGGAGGTGCCGGGCGCCAAACGCACGCACTAGGGCCTCGCCCAGGGCACGAGAGGGAGCGCTAGCTCAACCGGGGCGGCGAGCTTGCTCTGCTCTCATGGCAGATCACAACAGAGAGTGAACAGGGAGGGGGTAGTAGGGGGGATCGACGCAGGACCTCACCCTGGTTGCAACGGAAGAGACGGCGTGGTCGAAGATTCTTCAACGGCGAGGCAGTCGAAGAAATCGTGCGGCGGCCGTCGTCGGAGCCGAAGAGAGGGGCGGCGGCTACAGGGCTTCCGGGGTCGATTCCTTCTGCACAGGGACGAAGACGACGTCAGGGAGCACGGTGGACACCTTGGTTCGACTTGAGGAGCTCACTGTTCGCGCGGGTGCGGAGCCATGGCGACGGCGGCGCTCGGTGGTCGACGGGGTTCGCGAGAGAGAGAGAGAGGGAGAGGCTCTGGAGGGGGGGGGGGAATGGCAGCACGACGTCTCCAGGCGTGGCGTGGCGCGGCTAGAAGGCGCGGGAGGGGCAGGTGGAGGCCTGGGAGGCGTCGACGTGCACCGGCTGGCTCGGTGGCATTCCACCGAGCAGCTTGGAGGCGCGGGGTGGGGAAGAAGACCCCCTTGCCCCTTTGGGCTGGCTGGGCCGGCTGGGCTAGGCTGGCTTCGCCTAGGCGACAGGTAAGGGTTTTTCTATTTTTCTTTTTAATCTTTCCTTTCTTTATTTCTTTTTTGTAATTTGTTTTTCCCATTAAATAAAATAGCTAGGCATTTTTATAAATGCTCAAAATTTATATTTGGACTTACATGACCAGTAGCTAGTCATTCCCAACTTTTGAACATTTTTGAAAATTCAACTTATTTGAATTCAAATTGAAATAGGGGTATTTGATTAATTCCAAGGTCATGTTTGAATATTTGAGAAATCCATGAGCAGGGGAATTCTACCACATCACTTTTCATGTGATCACACTCATTTATGGGACTTTTCAAAAGTCAAACATGAATTTTTGGAGAAGTTTTATTTCTGGCCATTTGAATTAAATTCATCTGGGGGGTGTTCTCTGTCCCAATTGGAATTTGAATTTGATTTCTTTGATGAATGCAAGTGAGCCTTTGATCCTAGCTCATACCTAACAGAGGGTTCTGACACATCGACTCTTATCTGAGAACTCGGCATATACATGAATTGGCCAAACTATGACTTAAATCTTGACCTGTATAGCTCAAGCTCATATACCCAACGTGTACCCGACTTAGTCTAAACTTTGGGGGCTTACAGAAACGCCCATCGAGTTTGATCTTAAGTACCAGGAACGCTAGTCATATGATGCCGGATTACAGAGAGGTTTTGACTCACGGATAACGCAATAATCTTTCTCTACGCGAGAAGATGAGGCATGTTAAATCTGGGGCCGACTTCTATATGAGCCTTTTTACTTTACTTTTTTCATACATCAGCATCATAGCATACTTTCTTTTTTATCATTTCATATGTCATAAAACCATACATAAATTTTCATACAATATGAGCATAAACCTATGTGACTCGGTATGACACAAAGATGCCCATACAGACTCATGGGGACTATAGCTCGAATTTCTCCGTGAATCGGCATGACACAGAGAAGCTCATACCGACTCATGGGGACTATACTTCAAAAACTTTTTCTAAGACTCGACACGATGCAAAGATGTTCGTACCAACTCTTAGGGGAGTATCACTTCAAAAATTATGATTTGGTTTGGCACACAAGGTGGACATACTAACCATGAGGGCTACAAGTCGATTTTTTCTTATGAGTGGACAAAAAACAAGTCTGTTCAAATCGACTCAGTGGGCTACATATATCATCAAGGAAGTCAGCTCTCATACATAAATATTGTCTTATAAAAAGTCAGGTACAAAACCGACTTACAGATTCGATTGGAAATTAAGATTCTCAGTCATCACAAGCTGAGTCTTACATCAAAAGAAAACATGACATAAGTCGACAATACTTATGTTCAACTACTTGATAAAACTACAGCTTCAACTGTCGTCCTCAGATTCGGCTTCATCATCAGATGATGAAACTTGGGCTTACTCTGCATTGTTTTAGAAATCTTCATCACTACTGCTGGAGCTCTCCATGCAGCAGCCGACTCGGTCACCATCCGAGTGAAAAGTCCTGGCCCACAGGGTCTCATCACCATCATACCTACAGATGATGGCATCTCCTTTTGAGATGTTTCTGGAATGAAGGAAGGTTTTCCCAGGCTGCTCCAGAAACATGGAATCATCACCAGCGAAGCTAGTGGACACCCAAATGGGTCCATGAGGACACCCCTCAGAGCGGAGCCACAACCCTGGAGGCTTGGAATCCATCATGATCAGAGCTAAAGATTCAGGAAGATTAACCCAACGACGAATCATAGGAACTCTCACCAGAAACTCGTTTCTCTCAGGAGAAGGAGGTGAAGCTTTAAGATCCGTGTACTGGCGAACAGCACGCCCACCTCTTCCCCTACCCCTACCGTGGCCTCTTCCACGACCCTGTTCACGGCCTCGACCACCGCGAGTGCCGGTGCTAGATCCAGGATCATCGACAGCAGCAGGGGCACGGACGGTAAGCTTTGGAGCCATGGAAAAAGTTGCTGAGGGGAGAAAGGAAGAAGAAGAAGTGTGTGTTCAAAGGACTACACCACCGGGTGGTTATTTATATAATTATAGGAGGATGATCAATCAATGCCATAAACGCAAGGGTAGATTACCCATGTCAGGCGACATTTATGAAAGACTCCTCGATTCTCACCAGGGTGTAAATGCCTTAAATAGAGGCATTCTTCGGGTAGAGAGATAATAAATGCCGTAATGACACTTTGACTAAAAGTCAAAACTAAAAAAATTCAAAGGTTGGAAGATGAAACGAAGCTGAAAAGAGTCAGTTTCGACTCCTAATGAATACTAGGCATAAAATTAGCTCTGACTCGTTGAAGAGTCGGCAACAATGATGGAGTCGAGAAGATTGCTCAGAAGACTAAAGCATCACACCAACCCTGGGGGTTAATGTCAGGGGGATGGGCCAAGACCATAACCCAGCATTTAATCTTGCCGGTCGACTATATAAGGAAAGCCCACAAGAGAAGACTCGGCTGCAAGCCGGATGTGCCAAGCGTGGAGATTTAAGCCGTAGAAGAAATTCGACTTACCTTGTATAGCACGTATCATATTTGTAAAGTAGAATAGGACTCCACTTCTTGTAGGATTCGGACTTGTGGAATCCCGGGACCCAGCGTCTTTATAAGTCGAGGTCCACAGGATCCAGAGAAAACTCAACTCAAGTCAGGAATAGACAACTCGCGCATAACCTAGACCTCCCCGAGACAAGGTTGCGATCCAACACCATTGTAATCGGTAAGTCGACTCCTCTAATCGAAGAGTCGACACCAACAATAACAAGAAGCAAGAGTAGGTATTTACCTCAAGACAAAGAGGGGCCGAAACCTAGGTAAACCGTCGAGTCTCTTGTCCATGTCGAATCTCTCCTCGTATCCACCTCGCAGCAAAGGAACCATGTCAAGTTGGACTCTTCGAACATCTGCCGTGACTTTCCCACGTGCAAGATTGCAAAAAAGTTTTTTCAAATAAAAATCAAGCTTAAGGTTTGCAAAATGATGAAAACGCAAAACGTGCAATAATCTGCGAAAAACAGACCAGCAGGTAGTAAATAATTTTTTCGAGGTACTTCTGCAACTCAAATCAAAAAATTCAGAACAAACACACGAAAGCCAATTGTATGGAGCATACTGTCAAAAAATCCGAATAAAAAATATGAAATGGTCATTTAGGGCCAATTTTTCGGTCAAGTGGACAAAATCTTGAAAATAAAGATACAATGATGTTGCTACAGTAGTAACAAGCATCAAGACCGCTAAAACTGAAAGTAAGAACAACTTGGGTTGCCTCCCAACAAGCGCTTTCTTTTATGCCTTTGAGCTAGGCATTATACAAGAAAATCAAGTTTTCTCAATATCAAAAGAATAGCTTGCCCGTGTAACGGACTCATAAGGTAACGTGATCTTCTTTCGAGGGAAGTGTTACATTCCATTTTTTATGGGGAATTGAAATCTTATGGTCCACTCTTTCATGTCAATGATAGCACCAAGGGTGCGAAGAAAAGTACGTCCGAGATAATTGGTCACGAGGGATCACACTCAATGTCCATAAAAAGAAAATCAACGGGAACATAATTATCATTGACAATAATAAGCACATCATCAATCCTCCCTAAAAGTTTCTTTACAGAAGAATCAATGAGGAAAACAACAAAAGAACAAGTATCAAAAGGTTTCAAATTGAGCAAATCATACATTCTTTTGGGCATAACGGAGGTACTAGCTCCAACATCACATAAAGCATAGCAAGATAAGTTATTCAATTTAAGTTTGACTATGGGATCCCAACCATATTCTAGCTTACTAGGGATGTAAGTCGCAATCTTGAGCTTCTCCTCCCTAGCTTTGATAAGAGCATTGGTGATATGCTCGGTGAAGGCAATGTTAAGTGCGCTAGTGTGGGGGTCTTTAGCCATTTTTTCAAAAAGGTGATAACATCAGAAAGACTACAATTATCAAAATCAAGATCACTACATTAATTAAAGTGGTGGTGATATCATCTAAACTCATTCTCTTGGTATTATCTCAATTGATAGGAACTTCTTGTCCTAAAGTTGAGGTATTAGCATCAAGATCACTACCATTAATTAAATGTCCAATGGGAGTAGGTATGTGTTGGGTGCTAAAAGTTTTGAGATCCTCAACATGTATGGTGGTAATGGTAGTGTGTATAGGAAGGCTCTTAATACTATCCTCCTCTTTTATAGACAAAACCACTTCAGGTTTAGCTGCCATTTGATTTATGAAATTAGATGTCAGGACCTGGGGTATGCATATGTAATTATAGTCACAACTCAACCATTTGGAGAGCCGAGATCCATACCCACTTGTCTAAGAAGACAAGGCCAAGTACTCGGAAAGCTCGAACGTGAGGGTCATCCCATCCAGACTTGGATGATCAACTGATATGGGTCCTCATCATCCGCTCACAAGTATAAATGCTTATGGGTGGTGAAATCCCATACTCATAGACAAGTCGCCTCAACCATGTTATGAATTGAATCATAACATTTACATAGACAACTCCGGGCCGATTCAGTTAGTCGGGGTCTCGGGCGGGCTCGATTGTACAACTAAGTGTGTCACGTAACGTAGTTATGTGCAATCGCATCGCGCTGCTCCAAGATTCGCACAACTCAGAGCCACCTGGTTGTAAGAAAGACCGCCGGCGAGAGCACAACTAAGCTATCGAACCTGTAAGAGCAAAGTTTTGCCCCCATGTGTTTTGGATATTGTTGGACAAGACAGTAGAGGAACTAACAATGTTTTCTAGTGTTAACAGGTTATTAGGTTCCTGAAGGACAAGCTAGGTGATGAAGCTTCAAGGAATTTTTTCAAGCGTTCGAAGGACAACTCTAAGAGCGAATTTTTATCACGGAGGATGACCCATAAAAATGATGGTTTCCTGAAGCTCAAATCATCGAAGGATATGAAGAAGACGGCGCAAGACTTAGATGTTTTTGTGTAGTTCTTTTCTATTCTTTGAGTCATAGAAAAAACGTACTATCAAGAGGGGTTTAGTTTGTGGACATTGAAGCTATTGTGAAAATGCTCAGATCAAATCTAAACCAAGTGAGAAGCCTGAGAGAAGAAATCTCATGTGCACTGAGTTAAGTTTCAGTAGCGAAGATTTCCTTCTTTGGCTTCCGAAGAAGAACTAAGTCCGTGAGTCAGCTTTACTTGTTCCACAAGTAAAGTTTTGCATTGATGACTAATGCGACCGTTGTGGACACGCGTCAAGCTGTCGTTTCGGGTCAAATCAGTCATTTCGCACCTCGGGATCGCCACCTATAAATAAGCCGCCCCCGCCTCCATTTATGGGTGGCTGCTCTGAGATTATTCCTGAGAGAGACTGAAGAGAGCATCCCAAGAACTCCACCGAAGAAAAACCCAAAAGCCAAACCACCGAATCCTAAATACCATTGATCTGAGCAGACTCACGATGACTTAGGTGAAAGCTTTCTAGCCTTGTTATTTTGGAGAACTGCAATTCTCCTAGACGGTTAGAGTGTCGTCTTCAGAGAGCGAAGAGTAATTCTCCCCTCGAAGTTCAAGTTTGTCAAAGTTTTCAGAGATTTCTTTAATAATCTACCCTGAGTCAAAACTGGCCAAGCTCAAGGAGATTGGTGCAGTGGAGCAACGGACGGAGAGAGTTTTGCTCCAGGTGTTCATTCACCAGCCCCTCCAACCAGACGTAGCGCTTTGTAGAGCGTGAACTGGATGAACAAACATCACCGAGTCAAGAGTTCGTTTTACTTCAAGCACTTAAATTCCACATTGCATTTTCTTCCCAGTTATGCTTCAACATGATTTGATTCGCTGCATTTAGATTCGCTCCTAGTTTTTCTTCTCTATTCCTTGCTTCCGTGTTCTTTCTGTGCTAAGTTTATGCTTCACTTCAAAGCTTCACTCAAAAATTTGAAGTGATCATTCACCCCCTCCCCCTCTGATCACATACTTGGACTTTCAATTGGTATCAGAGATAGGAACTCCCTACACTCTGTGTGTTTTGGATTAACCTCCTGGCGTGTTTCCAAGTATGCCTTTTGCAGCTATTCGCTCCGGCGAACCCATTCCCGTTTTCAATGGGAAGGATTACCCATACTGGAAGGACAAGATGATGAGGAATATCATTGCTATCAATTTTGTTGCCTGAGAAGTTGTCAAGAATGGAGTTCAGCTCAAGGACAAGGATGCTCCCACAACTGATGAAATCAAGGGTCTAGCACTCGATTCTGAAGTCTGGGTATTCATCACGAATCATTTGACTCCAGAGAAATATGATGAAGTGAAAAATATCCCATCTGCCAAAGGTGTCTGGGACTATCTTGAAAAGATTGGAGAAGGTGTTTCCCCTCAGAAATATGCCAGAATTGACACTCTCCGAATAAAATTCTATCGCTTCAAGAGACTCGAGGGAGAGAAGGTCAACTATATATACAACAGACTCAATACTCTTGCAAATGAGTTGATTTCCCTCGGTGCTGAAGACATCACCAGTCACATGGTGGTGAGAACTTTGCTTCGCTCGTTGGATGACCCTTTCGATCACATTGTGCTGATGATCAAGGAAAGGACTGATTTCAGAAAACTTGTTGCTGCTGATATTCTTCAGAGACTCAATACCTTTGAGATGGAAGGAGAAGAGAAGCGAGATATAAATGGTTATCGAAGAAGATAACATGCACTAAAAGCAAGGGCTTCACACCACTCTTCGCCTCAAGTTTTTTCTGCTTCCGGTGTTGAGTCAGATGATCCTGCAAGCATAGGGAAGGATTTGGCATTGATCATGAGATGCTTCAACCGCTTCCAAAGAAAAGGTTTTTCATAACCGAAGAAGAATTACTCGTCAAGGCACTCAAGAAATTCTTCTCACCGTTCATCCTCACGAAGCTCTCCATCGAAGGACAACTGCTGCTACAAGTGCAAGAAACCAGGCCATTACATTGCTGACTGCCCATTATGGGAAGCTGAAAACAAATCAAAGCATTCACTCAGAGATTCCTCAAGCAAGTCTCACATATCTTCCAAAAGCTATGAGTCAAAGAGACATGATTCCATCTCAAGAAGAGACATGAAGAAAGATTCTGATGATGAAAAGAAGAAGAAGTATCACAAGACACGTGAGAGTTCTTCTTTGAAGACACACTCGTCTCGGAGAAGAAATTCTCACCGTGCCAAGGCCTGTATGGGTAAAGAAATGAACTCTGAAGAAGAAGCCTCTGGGTCCGAAGCAGAATCAGACTCAAGGTCAGCATCTGGATCTGAATCTGATGGTTTTGCTAGTCTAGCATTTGCTTCGGCCGGTGCTTCGAGCTCTTTCTTCACCAACAACAGCTGTAAAGATGAAACTCCTGCATACTGCTTCATGGCCAAGGAAAAGGTATCTTCATCCAAAGTTACCTATGATAATTCTGATTGCTCGTCATACGAAAGTGACTCTAAGATAAGCTATGCTAAACTTGCTAAAAATTGCTTCAATTCAACAAGATGAACTTGATTCGCTACGCAAAACTATTAAGATATCAGAGGCCCTGTTGATCGATGAGATAGAGAAAGGTCAAACTTTAACTAATGAGCATGCTGCTCTGAAGGAGAAGTTTGAAGAACTATGCTCTCGGCATGATCATCTTTAAGTAGACTATGAGAAGCTCACCTATGAATTTCTTCAGAGGAAAATGGCTCACGAAAAACTGAAAAAGGCTCATGAAGAGTTGGAAAATTTCAATCTCTCTCTCATGGCTCAACAAGGTTCTGAATCAAATCACAATTGTAGTTCACCATGCTTAACTTGTTTGGAACGAAGAAAAATTGATTCTAAAGACAAATCACCTATTTTTATTGATGATACCAATGCCTCAGATGAGGAATACTGTTACCGAGGAACTCCTCAGGTTGAAATATTTTTTGAGACAGGACTATTCAAAAGTGTACAGGGACACCAATACCTTTGTGATATAATGAAGAAGGCTCTCCTTCACAGGAATCCTAGGAATGAAGCTGTTGGCTTTGAAAGGAAGCTAAACCCCGATGGCACTTACTGGGAACCTAAGCAGTATCAAAAAACTGTAGATATTGCTAACCTTTCAGGTTTCAACTTCAAAATTGATAAGGCTCTTGTTGAAGAATCTCTTGATTCTGACTACAATCTTATCAAGAACCAGGAAGGAAAGGTTTCGGCCGAATACATTGGTGCCCCTCCAAAGAATGGTTTCTATAAGAGAAAAATTTGGGTGCGCAAGTCACTCGTTGAGAAATTTCCTTCTAACCATTCTATGCAGGGAAAGTCTTCGGTACCACCGAAACACTTCTATTCTCTCGAGGAGAGAAATGATTCACTGGTGCCCGAATCAAATGTTCCTCAAAAGGAATACTTTCTCACTGGTCGTTACTCTTATCGACACCGCGATAATAATGATAAGATTGCATATGCTCATTCATATCCTAGCCCTTCAAAGAGGAATTTCATTTTTGGTGTACTTGATGGTCCCCTTAGGCAATATAACCCTTTGCGCTTTAATATTCCTTCGACAAGTGCTTCCACATCTTCTCAGTCTCCTACTAGTTTGTCGGTGTTTAAGAAGAACTAATTCTTCTGCAGGGCTATTTCTCCTGTGGATCCGAATGGGTCATGGACAGTGGTCGCACTAATCATATGACCGGATACAAGGAGTTGTTCACCGAATAAAAAATTATCTCAATCTTCTCAGAAGTACATTACCTTCGGTGACAACAACAAGGGTAAAGTTTTAGGTTTGGGTAAGGTTGCCATACCGAAATATAAGCATATTGAAGAAGTTATGCTTGTTCAATCTCTTGGTTATAACTTCATGTATATCTCAAAACTTTGCGATATGGGTATGCTTGTTCTATTTTCTGCTTCTCGCTATGCTGTATTTTCACAGGATGACTACACATTTGTCTTCGAGGGCTACCGAAAAGGAGATTTATACATCGTTGATTTTTCTTCAAACTCTAGTGAAGAAGAACCATGTTATTGGCCTTAGCAAAGTAAAATTCGATAATGATCGTCTCTGCAGTGCCTGTGAAGCTGGGAAGATTACCAAGAAACATCATTCAGCGAAGACTATCATGACTACTACTCGTCCCCTAGAATTGCTTCACATGGATCTTTTTGGTCCAAAAAATTATGCGAGTCTGGGAGGCAACAAATATGGCCTAGTTATTGTTGATGATTTCTCTCTCTATACTTGGGTTTTCTTTCTGGATTACAAGAGAAAAGTTGTTGAAATCTTCAAGTCATTCGGTAACAGAGCTCATACCGAATATGAATTGTCTCTAAAGCATATCCGAAGTGATAATGGAACTGAATTGAAAAATTACTCATATTGAAGATTTTCTTGATCATTATGGTTTTACTCATGAGTTCTCAGCTTCTTATACACCTCAACTAAATGGTGTAGTTGAAAGGAAGAATAGAACTCTTATTGAAATGGCCAGAACAATGCTTGCTGAATACAAGACTCCTATCAGGTTCTGGGCCGAAGCAATTAAGAGTGCCTGTCATATCATCAATAAGGTTTACCTTCACAACTTTATGAAGAAAACTTCACATGAGCTTATCACTAGTAACAAGCCCAATGTCTCATATCTTAGGGTATTTGGTGCTCCTTTATTAATAGAGACATGAATCATAGCTCCAAATTCGACCATAAGGCTCATGAAGGTTTTCTGCTAGGTTATGGCTCAAATTCTCACACTTACAGAGTGTATAACTCTCACTTTGGGAATGTTATGGAAACTGTAAATGTGAGGTTTGATGAAACTAATGAACCTCCTCTTGATGAAGTGATCAGGTCCATGGCTATTGGAGAGATTCGCCCTGTCAAAGAAAATACTCATCAAGTTATCAGGGATGACGACGGTCCAATGTTGCCACACATAGCCCGGGGAGCTGGAGATCAACATCCTGAAGCTAATGATGGACAGGACGGAGAAGAACCCAGGAACTAAGAGAATGCAGATCCTGAAGGAAATGCAGATCCCGAAGGAAATGCTGATCCTGAAGGAAATGCCAATCCCGAAGGAAATGCTGATTCCGAAGAAGAACCAGAGCCACAAGCTAATGAAAATGCACTGTCTCGAGTGCGAAGAACAGTTGATGTTGATTCAATCCTTGATGAAATTCAACAACCAGGTTGTCGTGGGATTACCAAAGCAGATGTCGAAGTCATCGAACTTGTAGTGAGGCCTTTGCTGCGAGGTGGTATCAAGGAGAGAGTCGACATAGACACGGTACTCGGCGATTTACCCAGTTTTCGTCCCCTCTTTGTTCTCGAGGTAAAGACCTACTCCTGTTTCTTATTATTGAACGGTTTCGGCCTTGTCGAAAGGACTAGCCGGTTTGCAGATTACAAGGGGTTGCCGTCTCGTAACTTGTGTCTTGGGAGATCTAGGTTTTGAGCAGTGCGTTGGTGGTTTGTGTGTTGAGTTGAGAGTTGATCCTGATGCCCCGAACCCTCGGCTTATAAAGGTGCCGGGTCAAAGAGTCCATGGATCCGATTCCTACTTGAGGTGGAATCCTATCCTATGTCTACTTTACAAATATTCTATGCGCTATACAACGTAAGTCAAATTCCTTCTTGGGCTTCAGGCTTGTCTCCTTGGCGCGTCTCCTTCTAGACCGGGTCGTCTTCGTGGGTTTTCATGTATAAGCCGGCCCAAAGGGTTTTGATCTAATGCCGGGTTATGGGCTTGATCCATCCCCCCCACATTAGCCCCCAGGATTGGTATGATATTTTAGACTACATGGCAATCTTCAGTTGCTTGATTGATCTTCATACTACCGGATCGTATAGTCGAACCAACTAGTGTCTCTATGTCTTCTAAGTTCTGACACCGGCTTATGCTTCGAGGAGATGATGCCGGCTTATGCTGATGCCGACTCGTGTATCAATTTTTGATTTTTCCCCTAAGTCTTTTAATTTCACTTTTGAGTCAAAAAGTTTGTCTGTCGCTGTATTGATTGTCGTTCTGCCTGAAGCGTCGCTGATGTGCGAGTTAATGATAGTGATTTCTCGCCCTTCGTTGGTGAGCCCCAAGTGGAAGGCGTGATGTAGCACAGCAGCAAATTTCCCTCAGTAAAGATACCAAGGTTTATCTCCAGTAGGACTCCGGAGATGATAAGTAGGTGTCAGCGGCGCTACTGACGCAGACCTGCACACAGACACAAATAACTTTGTTCCCAATGAAGTTCAGAGAGGTTGTCAATTTCTCCGGTCTTGTTGTTCACAAAGGAGCAAACACAAAGGATAATGATAGCAATTCAAAGTAAAAGCAGAAAAGTAAATGAGCGTGTAAACAGTGATGATGATATGGACCGGGATACGTGATGTTCACTAGTGATGTCTCTCTCCCATAAGACGATTAAACTGCTATGCGAGGTGAACAAATTACAGAAGGGCAATTGACAGGATTATGAACGCACCGCAATGCTAACTATGCTACAAAAGAAAGGAAGAGGCTCAAAAGCACGGGAAGTACGCCAAAATAAGTAGACCGAAATCCAACTGCATCTACTACTAATCATCCACCTTGAGATATCTATCCAGAACATCTCGCTGGTATAAAGTTGCGAGCCCCACCCTAAGTGTAAACCCAAAGCAACAGACAACTGCATTAAAAAGCAGTTTGCGTAAAGTAAACAATCCTTGCAACCGCGGTTACAAGCACCGTTGTTTTCCCCCTTGTGGCAACATCACATCCCCTAGACTCATGTTTCTGTCACTCAAACGTGTCATCGGGGGGCATGAACCCACAATCGAGCATAACGTTCCCTCTTGGAGTCACTACCTACTACTTGGCCAAAGCAATAAACAGCAACGGAGAACATGCAAGAATTACTTAGGAAAAAAATATAAGAGATAAGAACCAAATATATTACTCAATCACAATCTGAACATAATCTCATAATCCATCAGATCCCATCAAACTCGGCATAGCAATAGCAGAAAGATTACAAAAGTGCCTCGATCATGTAGGGCAGCTCACGAGGTCTAAACCATGAAGAACAAAGAGGGGAGGAGAACATCACATAGCTACTGATCACGGACCCATGGTCCAAGGAAAACTACTCACGAGACATCCGGGGAGCATCCATGGTGGAGAGGAGACTCCCGGAGGTCAACCCTCCCTCCAGCAGGGTGCCGGGAAGAGGTCTTCTGGTGCTCCCGATCTCGAAAGCGCGGCGGCGGCATAACAGAGGAGAGATCACGAAAAAGGGTTCTCCTTTTGGAAGTTTCCCGTGACGGAGAATATATAGGCGAAGGGGGGCAGCCAGGGGGCCACCAGGGGTCCAGGCGTCCCCCTGGCGCGGCCAAGCCCTAGGGCGCGCCACCAGGGCGCCTGGGCCCCTGGTGGTGGACCTCTGGCCCCACCCAGGTTCTTCCGGAAGGTTCCTTCACGCTGATTTTTTATCTGAATTTTCCCGAATTTTTGGAGCACTTTTTATATGGGGGAAAACTGAAATAAAAAACAACAGGAAACAGGAACTGGCCTTGTGGTGCACTGAGTTAATAGGTTAGTCCAAATATGATCAAAAGTGTATGAAAGTGTATCTAGATCATAGCAATATCACACAAAACATGCATGGAGCAAGCATAAATTATAGATACGTTTTGGACGTATCAACATCCCCAAGCTTAACTCCTGCTCGTCCTCGAGTAGGTAAATAATAACAGCATAATTTCTGTGGTGACATGCTAACAACCATATAAGAACTTTCAAAATTCAAGCAATCAATATTAGAAATTCAATTCTAGTCATAACATGCAAGAGTCTATATTAGCATTGAAACAAGTAACAAAAGAACATTAGGTGCAAGAGCTCTCGCTGTCCGTGACTCAAATGTCTCCAAATGGTGTTTGCGTGCAAGAAGGGGGATAGGGAATACGAGAAAAACAATTTATTTGTTGAGAACTCAATCTACTAAAGTTTCACATTTGGTCTTTTTCTGGAATCTTATCTTGACTCGTCCCCAGATCACTAGCCAGGTACAAGTCAATTTGATCCACTCCTTTTTCAATATTTTGAGCACTCATGCAATGGATGAGCGTAAGCACGAGAGTTGACAATTGGGATGGCAAAGAGAGGATTATGGAGGAGGAAGAAAAAAAACGAGGAGAAAGGCTCACATCAATGATAGATATGATATTGCCATGCAACGGATGCACATACGAGCTAGGAAGCTCTCTAATGGAACTAGTGGGGGTGCATCTAACTTTCTCGCACATGAAGACCTAGAGCTCGTTTGAGGAGGCTCATCCTTGGAATATGCAAGCCAAGTTCTATAGTGTGAAGGTCCCCACATAGCTATATGCATAATGATCATCTCTATGGAGTACAAGGATATAAAGGGAGTACTAGTGTGTCGGGACCCGAGGTTAGCGTATGCAAGTACAGCTAAGACATAGTCATATGGAGATCCGAGAACCGTACCCACTTGTCTAAGAAGACAAGGCCAAGCACAGAACGTTCTCGGAAAGCATCGTACGTAAGGGGCTTCCCATCCAGGCCGGATGATCAACTGAGATGGGTCCGCATCGTCAGCACACAAAATGATATGGGTGGTGAACTCCCATATTCAAAGAAAAGTCGCCTCAACCATACTAACGACTATCTCATAACTCTTACATAGGCTTACTCCAGCCGATCACTTAGTCGGGGTCTAGGGCGGGCTCGATCATACCACAAAGTGTGCATGAGACAGAGTCTCGAACAATCGCATCGCGATGCCCCAAGCTGCGCACATCTAAGGGCCACTTGGTGTATGAAAGACCGCCAGCCAGATCACAACTAAGGTCTCGAAAACCCATACAAAGACATGCATGTTATAAACATACACGCAGCACACATGCCTTGTATGAACAGCAGGTATCATTGCAATTCTCTACAAAGTATACATTTTTATTGATAACTCTTATAGAGTGCAAACATAGATCACAAACATGTGATCCAACATTACAACACAAGCGGAAGCAAATTATGTCTGAGTAAAGACAAGTTTAACAAATGGCTTAAGAAGCCTTATTTAAACACAAGCCCTCCACGAGGGAACCAGTCGTCTGACTGGGACTAGACTAGCTTGATCTTCAGTCGTCCAGCTCGATGAAGAAGCCACCTTCGGGGTCAGTGGGTTCATCTAAAACATAGATTAAGCAAACGTGAGTACAAAGTCGTACTCAGCAAGACTTACATAGGAGCTATACTACTCATGCAGATGTATCAAGGTAAAGGGAGGTGGGGTTTCACTTGCAGAAATGCCAGTTTTGACTTGGCTAATCCTGAACTACGAGTACCAGACTTGAGGTAAGAAGCGTACACGAGTCCACTAGTTTCTCCAACCAATTACACCACTATGGTGCCTTCCTTGACTTCCCCATGAGAAAGCACGCCATAGCACTCACACTTATCTTGGTGTGTTTTAGAAGTATCTAGTTCAAGTTATCTAATAATCAAGCTAAGCTTTCCAAGCAGTCCATAACCGCGGACGCGGCTATTCGAATAGTTTTGTTAACCCTGCAGGGGTGTACCGCTACACACACATGATCATCATTTACCGCCTTTGATCTCGACACCATTCAAGGGGTGCCAGCGAGGATGCTCACCACAACTGTTACCTCATAGCCGATCTAGTCCGAGAAAGCCGCCTACTTGGGTTGGTTACCACTATCGTGAACTAGGCCGGTTTACCAAAGTGGACCCAAGTGATGTGTGCGTCGTGCATAAGCCGGTTTCGGATGAGTCGTTCTCTCACTTAGCATCCAGGCCACAAGCCTACCAGAACTCTGAACTATTGCGACATCTGGACATCGAAAGGGATGAGTTAGTAAGTTGAGATGGGTCAGTGAGCCCAATGTGTGGTTGTACTCTTCATCTTGGATCACCACACAAGAACTCGGACTTAGGGAGGTGTTCAACGAGACAACCCACCGTGTACTCCTACACAGCCTCTTATCGTTCACCTTGTATTAGGGTCGATTCACCAACACTTTTCTACCAACATCAACATGATCACTACCATCCCGACTCACATCACAGTAATATCATGGTATCATACTAAGCATGCAATAAGCGATAATCATTTGCAGGGGCCACATGATATCAACCAACTCCTACATTTGCTAGGATTGTGGTTTGCTTACTACTGTGATAAAATGATAGGTCATGCAAAGGAATGGGTTCATCTATGCGGTAGAAACGAATCATGGTGATCATCCTAAACAATGCATAAGCGAGACATGAGAAGGAAGTGGGATTTTATCGACATGATCAATGGGGGTTTGCTTGCCTTGCTGACGAGGTTCGGGTTCTGGGTCTTCAACGAAGGGGGCAGCCTCGTGCTCCGGTTCCACCTCTACTCGACAAACAACAAGCAAATTAGCAAAGTAAATACAATGCACAATCACATGATGGAAGGTTGAAACTTCATGTATATGCTTTGATGTGTGAAGCAATTCCATTTAAATAGAGTATATTGCAAATTGAATTGCAAATTCAAACTCCAATTTGAATTCAAACTTGACCAAGTTACATGTGACATTGTTTGATCATTTTGAACCTTTTGGAAATGTGTATGATATGCCTCAGAAGTGTGGTTGAAATATAGCATAATTCCATGGTCCAAGTTGCAAAATCATTTGAATTGAATTTGAATTAATTTCAAATAAACCAAATGACATATGCTACTGGTCCCATTTTAAAATCAACTCAAACATAGTTGGAAATTTCATTTTTGGATAGCTTATTTTCTCCTGATCATTTTTCATATATTATTTGTCCAATTTGGAGTTAATATGAATTTTCTATGAATTTCCAAAGTTTGGGGTATTTTCTGGAATTTCTTGAATTCTTTAATTCAATTTATTTCTGGAAATTCATTTAATCGACTTATTGCGCCAGGCTGACGTTAGGGGGGGGGGGCTGACATGTGGTCCCACCTGTCAGTGGCTGGGATAACTAACCCGACTGGTTAATCTAATCCAGTGGCTTAATTAAGCCACTGGGCCCACATGTCAGTGACCCAGGATGGGGTAAGGAGGTGGATTAGCGAGGGGGTTAGACTAACCCAGCGGCGGCTAAACGCCAGCGACCAGAACCGCGGCGGCGCTGCACGGGGAGGTTGATTCCGGGCACCATTCGAAGCGCTGCGACCTCCAGCTTGAAGCACTTGCCGTTGCGCGTCTAAAGAGACCAATTCCAAGTGCTGGGGTGCCATGTACGCTCGCCGGCGTCGAGTTCTGCGGCGACGGAGCTACGGCTGTGATCGGAAATTCGCTACAAGGCGCGAATGGAAGCGGGGCGAGGTTGGTTTGAAGCAGTGGAGCACGGGGAACGCGAAGGACAACACGGCGAGCTCGACTGCGTAACGGTTGGTCGTCGCCATGGATCCCGGTGGCGAGGAGTTTCGGCTCTCATGGCGGCCATGGCTAGAGGAAGAAATCGAGGGGGTAAAGTTAGGGGTTTTGATTGTGAGCTCACCAGGAACTCAACGGAGGTGGTGGCGAGGGCTGGGGTGGCTCGACGGCGATGTAATCGACGTCGATCTATTTTGGCTCCGGCGGCGGCTCGAGCTCGAAATCGCTGGCTAGGAGGGCTCCGGGCTCGCCTTCTTCTGCAGATTGATGAAGAGCTTGAAGGGGAACACGGGGGACAGCTTGGTGAAGGTCCTCGTCGTCGTTGGCTGCGCGTGCTCGGCGTCGCGCTCCGGCGATCCTCTCGGGCGTCGATGAATCGGGCGAGGGAGACGGGGAGGGAGCTCGTGTAGGGGGGGAATGGAGCGGGGAAGGCTCTGGGCCTCTCCAGGCGCGATTACGTGGAAGGGAGGAAGCAGGAGGTGGCCAGGCACGTCGGCGACCTCGGCATGGCCGGCACGCAGCTGCCTGGCTGCCTGAGGAAGAAGACAAGACGGCTCGGAGTGGGCTGGGCCGGCTGGGCTTCGTTTGGGGCGACAGGTAACTCCTCTGCTTCCTTTTCTTATTTCCTTTTTCTGTTTTCTTCTGACATTTGTTTTGCTGTGCTAAAATAAATAGTTAGGCATTTTATTAAATGCTGAAATTTTTTATATGGCTTCATAATAATATAGACTAGCCACTTATAAAGTTTCAACATTTTTAAAATTCAAATAATTTGAATCTTAACTCAAATAGGGTTATTTGATTAATTCCAAGGCACTGTTTGAATATTTGAAAAATCTATGAGCATGGGGTGGGTCCCACATCACTTGATATGTGATCACACATTTATAAAACTTTTCAAAAATCTAACATGAAGTTTTGGAGAAGATTTTTATCTGGCCTTTTGAATTAATTCATCTGGGGGGTTCCTTCTCCCATTTTGCTTTTGATTTTGATTTCAAAGATTTCTTTTGAACTTTTGACATGATGCAAGAATACTGGCTAACCCTAGCACATTACCTAACAGAGGGTTCTGACAACTCGCCCCCACTCAACAGAATCTCGTTCCGAGATTCAGAAGTGTGCGGGAGGAAGGTGGGGTACTCGGCGTTGAGACGATCTTCTCTTTCCCACGTAGCTTCTCTTTCCGAGTGGTGTGACCATTGCACTTTCAGAAACCTAATCTTCTGACGACGAGTGACACGCTCTGCGGAATCAAGAATACGAACGGGGTATTCTCGATAAGAAAGGTCATCTTGGAGATCAAGCGTTTCATGGACGACTTCGCGGATGGGGTCCTTGAAGCAACGCCTGAGTTGGGACACATGGAATACATCATGTACTCGGGAAAGGTGCGGGGGTAGTTCAAGTTGGTAGGAAACTTCTCCACGTTTGGCAAGAATGCGGAAAGGTCCGATGTAACGTGGGGCCAACTTGCCTTTGATACCAAAACGTTGGGTTCCCTTCAGAGGAGTAACCCGAAGGTAAGCCTTCTCATCCAGCTTGTAGCTTTCTTGCCTATGATGACGATCATAGTAGCTTTTCTGACGAGACTGGGCTGCTTTCAATTGATCACGAACAATGCGAACTTGCTCTTCTGCTTCCTTGATCATATCCGGTCCAAAGAATTGTCTTTCACCGGTTTCTGACCAGTTCAGTGGTGTTCGACATCGTCGTCCATAAAGGAGTTCAAAAGGAGCCATGTTCAGACTAGATTGAAAACTATTGTTATAAGAAAATTCGGCAAATGGAAGAGACTTCTCCCAATTCTTTCCGAATGAGATAACACAAGCTCTGAGCATGTCTTCAAGAATTTGGTTAACCCTTTCGACTTGACCGCTAGACTGAGGATAGAAAGCTGTACTAAAGGAGAGATGAGTTCCCATAGCCTTCTGAAAGCTTCCCCAAAATCTAGAGGTGAAAAGGCTACCGCGATCAGAATTGATTTCCAAAGGAACACCATGAAGGGATACAATCCTAGAGATGTACAAGTCCGCTAACTGGCTAGCAGTTATAGACTCGCGAACCGGAAGGAAGTGAGCAACTTTGGAAAGCCTATCTATGACAGCGAAGATGGCATTGTTTCCTTTCTGGGTTTTTGGAAAGCCGGTGATGAAGTCCATACCGACTTTGTCCCATTTCCACTCGGGAATAGACGAAGGTTGAAGTGTACCAGCAGGTCTTTGATGTTCTGCCTTAATGCGACGACAAACATCACATTCGGCAACAAATTGAGCAATGTCTCTCTTCATCCTAGTCCACCAAAATCTCTGGCGTAGATCTCGGTACATTTTTGTGCTACCGGGATGAATCGAGAGGGGTGTGTCATGGGCTTCTTTGAGGATGAGTTGCCTTAGTTCCCAATTCTTAGGTACTACCAAACGATTTTCAAAGAATACCGTTCCCTTGCTATCTGTGGAGAAACACTTAGCAACTCCGCTAGCAATGTTCTCCTTGATCCGACGAACAACTCGTGCACGCCTTTGGGCAACTATGATTTGATCCTCAAGAGTTGGTTTCGCCACCAAGGTAGAAAGATAGCCATGAGGAACAATCTCAAGATTGAGCTTGCGAAATTCCTCATGAAGAAGTGGTTGATACAGTTGTAACATGAGGTTGTTACAATACGACTTACGACTTAGTGCATCATCCATGACATTGGCTTTGCCTGGGGTGTAAGAAATTCCTACGTCGTAATCTTTTGTCAACTCAATCCAGCGTCTTTGCCTGAGATTAAGATCTGGCGGGGTGAAAATATATTTGAGGCTTTGGTGGTCGGAATAGATCTCACAATAATTACCAAGGAGGTAATGTCGCCAAGTTGTTAGGGCATGAACTACGGCAGCGAGTTCAAGGTCATGGATAGGATAGTTCTCTTCATGTGGCCGCAACTGGCGTGAAGCATAAGCTACCACATGTCGATCTTGAAGAAGTATGCATCCTAACCCTTGCCGTGATGCGTCACAATAGATCTCGAAATCCTTTTTGGTGTCTGGAGGTGCAAGTACAGGTGCAGAAGTCAATCTTCTTTTTAGCTCTTGAAAGCTTTCCTCGCACTTGGAAGTCCATAAGAATTTCTTATCTTTCTTGAGGAGTTCAGTTAGAGGCTTTGGAACTTTAGAAAAGTTCTCGACGAAGCGTCGGCAATAGCTGGCTAGGCCAAGAAAACTCCTAACTTGCTTAACCGATTCAGGTGGAGTCCAGTCAAGGACGGCCTGAACTCTCTTGGGATTCACAGCAATGCCTTTTGCAGAAATCACGTGGCCTAAGTAGGTCACTTCTGGTAGCCAAAATTCACACTTGGAGAATTTAGCATACAGGCGATGCTCTCTAAGTTTCATCAATACCAACCTAAGATGTTCTGCGTGCTCTTCTTCGTTCTTCGAGTAGATGAGAATGTCATCAAGATAAACTACAACAAATTTATCTAGGTACTCCATGAAGATCGAATTCATCAAGCGCGAGAATGTGGCGGGGGCATTGGTTAAACCAAAGGACATGACGGTGTACTCGTAAAGACCATAACGAGTAGTAAAAGCCGTTTTGGGAATGTCCTCGTTTCGAATTTTGATTTGATGATAACCTAATCTCAAATCCATCTTGGAGAAGACAGAGGATCCTGCAAGTTGATCATAAAGATCATTGATCCTGGGCAGTGGGTATTTGTTCTTTATCATCGCTAAATTTAGCGGGCGATAGTCTACGCACATCCTTTCTGTTCCATCTTTCTTCTTTATGAACAGAACGGGGCAACCCCATGGCGATGAGCTAGGGCGGATGAAGCCTTTTGCCAACGAAGCATCAAGTTGGGTTTTTAGCTCAGCTAACTCATGTGTGGCCATTTTATATGGGCGTCTAGAAATTGGTGCGGTTCCTGGAACAAGATCCACTATAAACTCTACGCATCTGTCGGGTGGCATGCCCGGCAACTCTTCAGGAAAGACATCCGGGAAGTCACGAACTGTAACACCCTCAGATGCCTGTAACAGTAATCATCATCACTGTTGGTCCCCACTGTTGGATTATCACTGTTTGATCTCCCTGTTACCTGATAAAACTTTGTGAGGCTCATGATCACACACCCCATGCACCATTTACTTGAGCCCTTGGGATCAAATCCCCAAGCCAAATGCATATTGCTCATCATGAAACCAAACCCTAGTTGAAACTACCTCAAATGGAAATTAAAACAAAGGTGCTCAAATAAAGTTGTTCCAAAAATCATGGAACTATTTTTGTAAATTGCCTAAAATCATTACAATCATGTGGGACCAACTTTGATAATTTTTGGAGTTGCAGAAAATTCCAAACAAATCAAACAGTAGGTTAAAACCCCTACTTTGAGCATTTAATATTTAAAATAAATACCTAATGAATTTATTTTGCTGCATAACTTTTTGTGGCACCTCAGAAATATATAAAACTAATTTACGAACACCAATTATATTTTTCAAAAATGCTAGGGTTAACAAATCAATTGCAGAAAAGAATTTGATTAAACAGAAAACCAGAAAATGGGAAAACACTTAAACCTCGCCTGGGGCGAAGCCACCGCAGCCCAGCCCAGCCCACTCCCCTTGTCTTCTTCCTCCAACCACCCCCCCCCCCCACCTGCTCCCGTCCGGCGCCCGTCGTGGACGCGTCGTCGCCAGCCCGGCCCCGCCCTCCAACTGCCCCCTAACGCCGCCGACGCGATAAGAACGGACCCCTCTTCCTCCTGGACACCCCCGCAACCCCATTCCTCTCCCCCTCCTCTCGCCACCGTCGGGGAAAAATCCCCCGAGCCCGCCGTCGCCATGACCGCGCACCACCGCGGCCGCTGACCTCGAGCCACCTCACCACCTTGTCCAGCGTGCTCCTCATCGACGTCCTCGTCTCCGGGCGCAAGGAATCAAACCGTGGAGCCCGACAGCGACGACTACGCCCCCGTTCCCCTCCGGCGCCGCCGCGACATCACCGTCGAATTCCCGCGTCGTCGAGCCTCCCCCGAGCCTACTGCCCTCCTCTACGCGCTCATGGTGAGCTTCCCGTTCATCGCCAACTTCCCGTAGTTGCTCGCGTAGCCCGTAGCCTTCTCCCCTAACCCGCTTGCTCCGGCCGCCGTGGCACGTCGTCGGAGTCGTCGTTTTGGTTCGTCCCAGTCCACGCCAAGTGCACCAGTAGGTTCCCCGTGTTGCGTGTGCTCGATTTGGACCAGTAGCTAGCTCGAGTTTGACCCGTATATGCACTCGCCATTGGAGCCCGACGACCTTCGCCGCCATTGATGAAGATGCGCTCACCTCCGTGCGTCCCAGCTCGCGAGACCACTCCAGATCGACGCGGATTCGAGCTCTCCGTCGACTGCCACCAGCGGCGCCTCAAACGGCGCTCGGAATCGTGGGCTGGCTCGACCTCGCCGGCGACGGGCTCCGGTGAGCCCTCCGGTGAGGCTGACCAGCGGGTCCCTCGTGTCAGCCAGTTGATTAGGGGTTAATCTCACCCCTAATGAGTCACTGACAGTGGACCCCCCCCCCTCGGCTAATTACTTAGTTAGCTTAATAAGAAAATAAACCAGAGAAATAACACCACCCACAGTCACTGACATGTGGGTCCCCTAGCCATTTAGTTTAATTAAACATGTTTAATCAGCTCTGGAGTCTATGACACCTTGACCCCACCTGTCATTTTGTTTATAATAAAGGTTTATTAAAAATCCAGAGACTTACAGGTGGGTCCAGAAGCATTTTCTAATTTAACTAAATGATTTATAAATAACAGAGGCTGACATGTGGGTCCCACATGTCAGTACTGTTCTGGATAATGTTGTGGATAATGTTTTGGATAATGTTTAAATAAATAATAAAAGAAAATCCAGAAAATCATTTAAAATGATTTAAAACTTTGAAATTCAATAACTTTTAAACCGTAACTCGGATTCCAAAACTTTATACATGAAAGTTGATAAGAAAAATACAACGAATACGAATACGCTATCCGTATGTCTACCACACCCCTCTAACACTACGAACATCGAACATTCCCCCTCCGGACCGACGGTCCGATAAATTGTCCGGTACTGTTAGCGTGCCCGGATGAATTTATTCCGAACACGAAAGTTGTCCGGAATGGTTCAAATAGCACGGATACACCCCCCTTAAGTTGTTCCGGTAACCACGACACCTCCGGCTTGATCCTTTCCCCCTCCGGACACCCTGTCCGGTAATCACTCGGAGCCGGCAGTTCATCCTCAGATGAATTTCCGTTCTGAGCAACGTGCATTGCACTGCGTTAGAACACCGTTAACATTTCATCTATCATGTCATGCATTTGTATTGCTATTATTGTTGTGTATTTATTGTTTCTCCCCCCTTTTAATCTTCGGTAGACCCCGCTGCTGCTGTCAACTACACCGCTGCTGAGTACGACTACGTCGTCGACGACCCTACTACTACCGTCGAGCTTGCAGGCAAGCAGAGCCATTCTCTTCCCCAGATATCGCCTATCTTTCCGTACTATTCTTGCACTAGGCATTGTTACTGCTGCTGCTACGATTACAATCCTATTCCACTGCATAGCCTGATTTTTGTCGCCCCTTGATGTGCCTTCCTTTATCCTATGCTGCCTATTATTATTATTATGCATTATTCAGCAGTGGACCCTGCGCATTGTTAGCTAGGATTAGATAGAGGGCCATGATCCCTCAGGGAAGTGAACGCGGATATAAATATTATAACTGCACAGGTACGGTACAATGCAGACTCCGTCTAAGGCCCCTACCTGGGTTATGCCTAGTCACCTCAAGTGTGAGCTATCAAGGAGTAATCCTTGTACTCCACTCGAGGCTGACTTTGTCTTACTGCCATAGGGTCCTGGAAACGGTTGTCCTTCAGGTAAGAAGTCGGGCGACCCAACGGTGCCTGCGAGAGGTATTGCGACGGGACGACAGGGAGGGCACGACCAGTGTACCGGTGTGCTTGGCCCCTGATCGTTGGCCGCGAGAGTTACCAACCCACGAAAGTCGAGCTCCTCCCGGAGCACCCGCGAGACAAGGTAAGGAGACGGTTCACCTTGTTGGTAACCGCAGTGACTTGGTGGGACGACAGGGCAGGCACCGATGTACTGGTGGTCCTGGCCGCTGTCGTTGTCCGCGGGTCGGTTAAGTCGAGGCAACGATAACGGTTGTCACGCAGGTTAATTAAAATGCTAAATGGTTCAGTGAATGTCTTGAGTTGGCTATATGCCATGTACGCACTACCTACCCGTGGGAACTACGAGTTATGGGCTCCTCCGCTTCTTAGTGTCGTCCGAGGACTCTTCAGACGTCAGCAGTACCGCGGGCTGATTGCCGGGAAGTGGTGTTGTCTTATTTTCCGCGGCGTGTGATTTGTATTTGCTTTGATTTAACTTCACCGGCCAGTCACGCACCGTGCAGGAGTACGTCGGGGTTAGGGTCCAAAGCCCCGCGTACATAGGATATAGTCCGGCGGATGACCTCTCTGTTGAGTTTGAAAGATGGGCTATGAAGTGTCGGATAGCCTCGGTGGAGCGTTCCCTAACAAGGTTCCCGCCACCCTGGAGATCCGTGCGTGTAGCGTAACACAAGTGCACCCCTGCAGGGAAGATTGATCTATCGATAGCCGTGTCCACGGTAACAGGACGCTTTATGCTGAAGCTGGATCCTACCACTAGAAACTATTATTAAACTGTATGGTTCCGGGTTCTCTTCCTCGCGGGGATATCGAGGAGGTGAACTCGGAGGCATTGTTAATTATTACAACTTATTATTATTCAATGTTGCAGCAACTTCTGCTTCATTGTTACTTTACTGCTTTATATAAACTGTTGGCTAATTCTTACCTCATGCTGCAAGACATCGTCGGAAGATGCTAGTCTTCGATAGGCCTAGCTTCTTACCCTTGCTCTAAAATTCTGTCTTCAGTCCACTATATACAGCCTCTTCATCTGTTGATATAATGCATAATGCTTAGTAGCGGACGTAAGACTCGCGGGTATACTAGATACTCACCTGCTTTATTTCCTTTACTGTTTTGCCTGATCGGCCGCTGCAGCCGACGTTGGAGCCCAGGAGCAGGAGTACCCCGGAGGCGCCTACTACGACGTCGAGTTCCCCGTTGACCAGGAGTAGTACTGCGGATCCCAGGCAGGAGGCCTCGCCTTTTCGTTCTGTATCTCTGATGTGATTTGTGCTAGCCTTCTTAAGGCAAAACTTGACTAACTATGTCGGTACTCAGATATTATGGCTTGTATAACTTATATGTTCGGGTCCGCGTGACCCCCTCTATTGTAATATATTTGTTTATCCTTTTGTGTTTAGTGTTGTGCTGTGATATTATCACCGTGGCACCTTAATCTCAGTCGTGTACCCTGTGTGTATGATTACTGTGCACGGTCTGATTTTGGGGGCGTCACACGAACCACCGGAATATCTTCAAGTTCGGGAAGGGGAAGTACATTCAAAGAATGCACTTGGGTTCTTGTTCTGGGTGAGGTGTAGTTGACGGTTTTGCCTGAAGGGTGGGTGAGTTTCACGGATTTGCCTTTGCAATCCAGGTAGGCATTCTGTCTTGATAGCCAATCCATGCCAAGGATGACATCAATGTCTGAAGACTTGAGTGCTATGAGTGAAGCAAGGAATACTAAACCCTCAATTGCAATCTGATTACCATGGCTTACTCTATTAGTTTGCCATCTTGACCCTAGAGTTTTAATAATCATTGGGGTGGACAATTCAACAAAGGACAACTCATGACGAAGTGCATAACTTTCCGACATGAATGAATGAGATGCTCCTGGGTCGAAAAGAACGGAAGTAGGAACATAATTGACTGGGAGCGTACCAAGAATGACGTCAGTGGTGTCGTCAGTCTCTTCGGCGGCGATCTGGTTCACACGTCCACGAGTGGCGTGAGGAGCGGGTTTGGCAGTGTAGACCTTCTAGGGGGGCTTGCCACGACCATTGTTGTTGCCTCCGGCACGGGGTGGAGCATTCTGATTCTGGATCTGGTTCTGGGGACACTCGCGAGAATAGTGGCCTGCCTGACCACACTTGTAACAGGCTCCGTAAATAGTGCATGGAGCTGGGTTGTTTGGTGGAGCTGGGTGGAACTGGGTTGGTGGACAAGGCGCCACATAGGATGGCCTCGGTGGGTTGTTCTGGCGGAACATACTGTTTGGGATCCAGATCTTGCGCTTCTGGCAGCCTGAACTGGATGAACTGTCGTCTCTAGGGTGTTTGCGAAAGTCGTTGGGGGTGTTCATGTCCTCGGCCTTGATGGCCTTGTTGACAAGGACCTGGAAAGTGGAAAAGTCATGAAGGTTGAGCTCACGGCGAAGTCCAGAGTTGAGGCCACGACGGAACCTCTCTTGCTTCTTTGCGTCAGTGGAGACTTCTTCGGTAGCATAACGAACAAGTCGGTTGAACTCACGACTAAACTCGTCAACAGTCCTTCTGCCTTGAGTGAGGTTGCAGAACTCCTCACGCTTGCGGTCCATAAGACCCTTGGGAATGTGGTGATCGCGGAAGGACGTGCAGAATTCCTCCCAAGATGCAGGCGGTCCAATGGGACGCATGTTCAGAAAGTTCTCCCACCAAGAGCTAGCTGCACCTTCAAGGTGATAAGTGGCATAGCTGACCTTGTCGCCATCTGCAACATGGCCTGCTTGGAGCTTCCTCTCGATGCTGCGAAGCCAGTCATCGGCGTCAAGGGGCTCGGTGGAATAACTGAAAACCGGGGGATGAAGTCGGATGAAGTCGTTCAGGGACACCAACTCATTGCGCTGCTGAGTGGTGTTGCGAGCAATGACTTCCACCAGATGGTGAGAGTCTCGGCGGTTCCTCTCAACCTCCATCAGAACCTGAGCCATCGTGGGTGGGGGTGGAAGGTTGCCTTCCTCCTGGTCATTCCCACGACCTTGGTTACGACCAACCTGGCCACGGGTTCCTTGAGACATCCTGAAGGTAAAAACCAAAGTCAAACAGAGTTGATTTGAAGAGTCTAATCAAGGTATTGAAGTACTGGAAGGATTACAGAGAAAAGGAAGTAATCATCTTGACAACATGGTGATAAAAGCATACAAGCCATATATTCACAAGCTGTCATACAAACCATACATCGTTTTAGTACAAGCACCAAGCTAATACAAACGTGATGAAGATGATACATCCTTCAGAGGCACTCTGACTTCCTATACATTATTTATCTAAGCCTCTGTAACTTAGACACCTTGCGTACTATATACTAAGATACTACTACATCATCACTAAGTAAGACCACAGGCGGTCTCACTCATCTCCATCTCCATAGTAGTCCTCATAAAATTTACCCGCGTGTCCCGGTAGCTAGAGGTGACCATCGGAAAACACGGAGGCCTGTGGACCCTGATATCCATTTGGGCAAGCATGGGGCCTAGGTCCATCGTAGGGTGGAAGCAAAGGACCACGGGGTGGAAAAATGCCTCCAATCTCGGGCCAAGCAACTCGAGAAGGCATCTGAGTCCTCACTGGATAGATAGCATCATGCTCAACTGATCCAACGCTCACAAAGGGTGCCAAGAGTGTCAGTGCTCGATACAGACGAACACGGGTGGCGTGAAGCTCGAAACGGAGAGCGCGTGCATCACGATCTCGATCACTAGCAAACCTAGCAGTCACCTGAAGTGCTGGATCCTCTGCAGAGTGATATGAGTAGAGTCCGGTGTAATATCCCTCTTCTCCTGGAAGTGCAGCAGGGATACAGCGGAAAGAGGTCTCTCTCAGCATAGTGTGCTCCTCTCTCCGCAGGATAATACATGAGTATGCAGCATCCTGCACAACCATGTTCTCGGTAATGCCAATGCCATGTCCAAAGTGGATAGGCTGAGTGACTCCAACGTGGTGCGGATAGATCCGGACAATGTAGTGGAACTGCGTCTGGTTGAAGTCGTGAAACTTCTCCTCGACGGTGTACTCAGGATACCATCGATATCCCACATAGGACATCATCTCGATCAACGTGGCGGGATGGCCACGCACACCGAGGCACCTGGTCAAACGAACAATCTACCGAGGGGGAAGATCTGCCATTTGAAACAGAAAGGAGTTTGCAAATGCATCAGATTATGAGATAAACCTGGAATGACTCGGACAACATAACGGCTGTAATTGCAAGAAAAGACAATTTCTTACAACATGGAAACAACACTTACATACGATGTAATAAATCAGGAAGCATAACCACTCTAATAAACCGGTCACAACTTTCCTACGGCTACAGGAAGCAAACAACGAGATGTTCTAATCAGACAGAGGAGAGCCTAGTCCTATCTTCCCGTAGAATAAGATGAGGGTGACTCAGAACTCAGAACGAAGGGGGTAAGGAGAAAAAAGAAGCCTTACGTTGTTCCCTTATATACCCAGAGTAACTATATAACTATAGCAAGCTAGACTCAACTTCGGCCAAGGCTACTAGTCCTACAGTCAGTCCTGCTCTGATACCAAGTCTGTCGGGACCCGGGGTTAGCGTATGCAAGTACAGCTAAGACATAGTCATATGGAGAGCCGAGAACCATACCCACTTGTCTAAGCAGACAAGGCCAAGAACAGAACGTTCTCGGAAAGCATCGTACGTGAGGGGCATCCCATCCAGGCCGGATGATCAACTGAGATGGTTCCTCATCGTTCGCACACAAGTCTAATGATATGGGTGGTGAAATCCCATATTCAAAGACAAGTCGCCTCAACCATACTAACGACTATCTCATAACTCTTACATAGACTTACTCCAGCCCGATCACTTAGTCGGGGTCTAGGGCGGGCTCGATCATACCACAAAGTGTGCACGAGACAGAGTCTCGAACAATCGCATCGCGATGCCCCAAGCTGCCCACATCTAAGGGCCACTTGGTGTATGAAAGACCGCCAGCCAGATCACAACTAAGGTCTCAAAAACCCATACAAACACATGCATGTTATAAACATACACGCAGCACACATGCCTTGTATGAACAGCAGGTATCATTGCAATTCTCTAGAAAGTATACATTTTTATTCATAACTCTTATAGAGTGCAAAATAGAGATCACAAACATGTGATCCAACATTACAACACAAGTGGAAGCAAATTATGTCTGAGTACAGACAAGTTTAACAAATGGCTTAAGAAGCCTTATTTAAACACAAGCCCTCCACGAGGGAACCAGTCGTTTGACTGGGACTAGACTAGCTTGATCTTCAGTCGTCCAGCTCGATGAAGAAGCCACCTTCGGGGTCAGTGGATTCATCTAAAATATAGATTAAGCAAACGTGAGTACAAAGTCGTACTCAGGAAGACTTACATAGGAGCTATACTACTCATGCAGATGTATCAAGGTAAAGGGAGGTGGGGTTTCACTTGCAGAAATGCCAGCTTTGACTTGATTAATCCTGAACTAAGAGTACCAGACTTGAGGTAAGAAGCGTACACGAGTCCACTACTTTCTCCAACAAATTACACCACTATGGTGCCTTCCTCGACTTCCCCACGAGAAAGCACGCCATAGCACTCACACTTATCTTGGTGTGTTTTAGAAGTATCCAGTTCAAGTTATCTAATAATCAAGCTAAGCTTTCCAAGCAGTCCATAACCGCGGACGCGGCTATTCGAATAGTTTTGTTAACCCTGCAGGGGTGTACCGCTACACACACATGATCATCATTTACCGCCTTTGATCTCGACACCATTCAAGGGGTGCCAGCGAGGATGCTCACCACAACTATTACCTCATAGCCGATCTAGTCCGAGAAAGACGCCTACTTGGGTTGGTTACCACTATCGTGAACCCGGCCGGTTTACCGAAGTGGATCCAAGTGATGTGTGCGTGGTGCATAAGCTGGTCTCGGATGAGCCGTTCTCTCACTTAGCATCCAGGCCACAAGCCTACCAGAACTCCGAACTATTGCGACATCTGGACATCGAAAGGGACTAGTTAGTAATTTGAGAGGGGTCAGTGAGCCCAATGTGTGGTTGTACTCTTCATCTTGGATCGCCACATAAGAACTCGGACATAGGGCGGTGTTCAACGAGACAACCCACCGTGTACTCCTACACAGCCTCTCATCGTTCACCTTGTATTAGGGTCGATTCACCAACACTTTTCTACCAACATCAATATGATCACTACCATCTCGACTCACATCACAGTAACATCATGGTATCATACTAAGCATGCAATAAGCGATAATCATTTGCAGGGGCCACATGATATCAACCAACTCCTACATTTGCTAGGATTGTGGTTTGCTTACTACTGTGACAAAATGATAGGTCATGCAAAGGAATGGGTTCATCTATGCGGTAGAAACGAATCATGGTGATCATCCTAAACAATGCATAAGCGAGACATGACAGGGAAGTGGGATTTTATCGACATGATCAATGGGGGTTTGCTTGCCTTGATGACGAGGTTCGGGTTCTGGGTCTTCAGCGAAGGGGGCAGCCTCCTGCTCCGGTTCCACCTCTACTCGACAAACAACAAGCAAAGTAGCAAAGTAAATACAATGCACAATCACATGATGGAAGGTTGAAACTTGATGTATATGCTTTGATGTGTGAAGCAATTCCATTTAAATGGAGTATATTGCAAATTGAATTGCAAATTCAAACTCCAATTTGAATTCAAACTTGACCAAGTTACATGTGACATTGTTTGATCATTTTGAACCTTTTGGAAATGTGTATGATATGCCTCAGAAGTGTGGTTGAAATATAGCATAATTCCATGGTCCAAGTTGCAAAATCATTTGAATTGAATTTGAATTAATTTCAAATAAACCAAATGACATATGCTACTGGTCCCATTTTAAAATCAACTCAAACATAGTTGAAAGTTTCATTTTTGGATAACTTATTTTCTCCTGATCATTTTTCATATATTATTTGTCCAATTTGGAGTTAATATGAATTTTCTATGAATTTCCAAAGTTTGGGGTATTTTCTGGAATTTCTGGAATTCTTTGATTCAATTTGATTTCTGGAAATTCATTTAATCGACTTATTGCGCTAGGCTGACGTCAGGGGGGGGGGGGGGGGCTGACATATGGGTCCCACCTGTCAGTGGCTGGGTTAACTAACCCGGCTGGTTAATCTAATCCAGTGGCTTAATTAAGCCACTGGGCCCACTGGTAAGTGACCCAGGGTGGGGTTAGGAGGTGGATTAGCGAGGGGGTTAGACTAACCCACCGGCGGCTAAACGCTGGCGACCAGAACCGCGGCGGCGCTGCATGGGGAGGTTGATTCCGGGCACCATTTGAAGCACTGCGACCTCCAGCTTGAAGCACTTGCCGTTGCGCGTCGAAAGAGACCAATTCCAAGTGCTGGGGTGCCCTGTACGCTCGCCGGCGTCGAGTTCTGCGGTGACGGAGCTACGGCTGTGATCGGGAATTCGCTACAAGGCGCGAATGGAAGCGGGGCTAGGTTGGTTTGAAGCAGTGGAGCACGGGGATCGCGAAGGACAACACGGCGAGCTCGACGGCGTAACGATTGTTCGTCGCCATGGATCCCGGCGGCGAGGAGTTTCGGCTCTCATGGCGGCCATGGCTAGAGGAAGCAATCGAGGGGGTAAAGTTAGGGGTTTTTATCGTGAGCTCACCAGGAACTCAACGGAGGTGGTGGCGAGGGCTGGGGTGGCTCGACGGCGATGTAATCGACGTCGATCTCTTTCGGCTCCGGCGGCGGCTCGAGCTCGAATTTGCTGGCTAGGAGGGCTCCGGGCTCGCCTTCTTCTGCAGATCGATGAAGAGCTTGAAGGGGAACACGGGGGACAACTCGGTGAAGGTCCTCGTCGTCGTTGGCTGCGCGTTCTCGGCGTCGCGCTCCGGCGATCCTCTCGGGCGTCGACGAATCGGGCGAGGGAGACGGGGAGGGAGCTCGTGGAGGGGGGGAATGGAGCGGGGAAGGCTCTGGGCGTCTCCAGGCGCGATTACGTGGAAGGGAGGAAGCAGGAGGTGGCCAGGCACGTCGGCGGCCTCGGCATGGCCGGCACGCAGCTGCCTGGCTGCCTGAGGAAGAAGACAAGACGGCTCGGAGTGGGCTGGGCCGGCTGGGCTTCGCCTGGGGCGACAGGTAACTCCTCTGCTTCCTTTTCTTATTTCCTTTTTCTGTTTTCTTCTGACATTTGTTTTGCTGTGCTAAAATAAATAGCTAGGCATTTTATTAAATTCTGAAAAAATTTATATGGCTTCATAATAATATAGACTAGCCACTTATAAAGTTACAACATTTTTAAAATTCAAATAATTTGAATCTTACCTCAAATAGGGTTATTTGATTAATTCCAAGGCACTGTTTGAATATTTGAAAAATCTATGAGCATGGGGTGGGTCCCACATCACTTGATAAGTGATCACACTCATTTATAAGACTTTTCAAAAATCTAACATGAATTTTTGGAGAAGATTTTTATCTGGCCTTTTGAATTAATTCATCTGGGGGGTTCCTTCTCCCATTTTGCTTTTGATTTTGATTTCAAAGATTTATTTTGAACTTTTGACATGATGCAAGAGTACTGGCTAACCCTAGCACATTACCTAACAGAGGGTTCTGACATAGTGTGGATCTCTCAAAAGAATAGTAGTGTTGCCCATTTCTCTCTTTTTATTTCTCTTTTTTTTCTATTTTTTTGTATTTTTTGCTGGCCTCAATGGCTCTTTCTATTTAACTCTCATTTGTCCTACTTGGGATCTTTTATTGTGTCCACTTTGGGATCTTTTCCTCACTTAATGGCAACACTCTATTTTACAAGAAGGTAAAGGAGATCTTTCACACTTTACAAGGTACTCAATATCATAAAGAAGATGTAACTAACATGATGTATGCAATGTATGCCTCTGCCAGTGTAGCAGGAACATGTAGGACATGCAGATCAAGTCATGAAGAGGTGGATGTTGCATGGCAATATATCTCGGAAAGGCTATGGAAATGCCTTGTTAGGTAGGTATGGTGGCTGTTTTGAGGAAAGATATAAGGAGGAGTATGATGACAGAGCGTATCATGCCAAGGGTTTGGATGTACCGGCGAAGGTGGACACCAACTCTCGGAGTGAGAAGAAGGCAATGCACGGCACGAGAGAGGCTAGCAAAATATGGGAAGGTGGAAGTGTCAACTTTCAATACTTACATTAGTCCGAAGAACTCATGCACTTATTATCGGTAACTCTCAATCTAATAAGGAGGTTCACAAAGAGACAAGTACCCCGAGGAGCAGTGTATGGGGGTTTGGTTATCCTTGCACATCCTCGACTCATGGTACGTGAGTGTACTCTGATATTCGATCCCTCCAAAGATTAGTGATCCATCTAGTAGCTAGAGTTCTCAACTGGTTTTGTAGGTTTTGAAAATAAACACGGATTTCCCAAAATACGACACCTATCACTAATAGGCTAGAGCTCTTGACACCAAAAGTTCAAACATTACGCACAACAATACCTCAAAACTATTGCAAGTTACTACTAGAATTAAATAGCAACCTCAATTACCTACTTTCAAGACAAGACACAACTCAGTGCAACAACCAACTCTCTTTAACAAGATAAACATGAATACTAAAAAGAGTTCCAGCAACAGAATAAACAAAAGCCAAGGCTCTTGCTAAAGACAAACTAAGACTAAAACTAAACATGGCAGTAGCTACTAAAAGATAAAGAACACACAACAGCAAAAAGATAGGCAGGAAAAATCCTATGATGTGTTCTAGATTTTGAAAGTGGAGCGTGTTTCTCTCCCACACAAAGTAAGAAGGGATCTAACTTGTTATGAACAACAAGCAAAGCTAAAGAAAACTAAAAATAAAACCTAAGAGCTAGACGCTCCAAGCATAGCACATATCGCATGAAGTGATAAAAATATAGTGAGACGAAGGACGAACTGATGATTGTTGATGGAGAAGGGGATGCACGGGGGCATCCCCAAGCATAAACGCTTGAGTCTCCTTGAATATTTATTGGGGAAGCATGGGGGCATCCCCAAGCTTGAGCGCTTGACACTCCTGGATCTTCTTTCATCATCGTTCATCGCACACTTGAAAACTCCCTTCATACACAACTCATCATAAGCTGATTAGAGAGGTTAGTACCCTTAATAAAATAATTTTTCCCCACTGGATATAAATATATTCTTGAAGATCTACTGTTTCTCAAGAGTGCCAAAAGGTTTTTGCAAAGAAAAAGCAAGCTGAAGGTTGGCAAAAGTGAAGAGAGGCAAAACGTGGCAGAATCTGTGAAAAACAGACCAGCATGTAGTAAAGAATTTTTTTTGGGGCACTTCTGCAACTCAAATCAAAAAACTCAGAACATACGAAAGTTTCGCAATTGTATAGAGCACGCTGTAAAAACAATTCAGATCAAAAAGATGATCTGGTGATTTGATTCGAATTTTTCTGTCAAGGGACAGAATCTGTTTACTAGACAGCATGTCACAACTTTTGCTTCCCTTATCATAAGAGGCTATAACTTGGCACAAAGCTGAAAAATAAAGATACAATGATGTTGATACAGTAGTAACAAACATTAAGACACAACAAAAGAAAAAATAAAAACCTAAATTCGTTGCGGGCTGCCTCCCGAAAGCGCTTTATTTTATGCCTTTAAGCTAGGCATGATGCAAAAGAAGAATCAAGTTTTATCAAGAGAAAGAGAATAACTAGCCCGAGTAACGGACTCAAAAGGTAACTTGATTTTATTTCTAGGGAAGTGTTCCATCCCCTTTTTGAATGGGAATTGGAATTTTATATTCCCCTCTTTCATGTCAATAACCGCACCAACGGTGCGAAGAAAAGGACGTCTCAAAATAATTGGACACAAAGGTTCACACTCTATATCCATAAAAATAAAATCAACGGGAACATAGTTGTCATTGAAACTGATAAGAACATCGTCGATCTTCCCCAAAGGTTTCTTTACGGAAGAATCAACAAGACGAACACCAAAAGAACAAGGCTCAAAGGGCTTCAATTCAAACATATCAAATATTCTTTTGGGCATAACGGAGGTACTAGCTCCAACATCACATAAAGCATAGCAAGAGAAGTTATTTAATTTAATTTTGATCATAGGGTCCCAACCATCCTCTAGCTTCCTAGGTATGGAGGCTTCTACTCCAATCTTCTCCTCCCTAGCTTTGATGAGATCATTTGTGATATGCTCCGTGAAGGCAAGATTAAGTCTGCTAGTGTGGGGGTCTCTAGACATTTTGTGTAGCAAGCAAATAACTTCTGAGAGGGTGCAACTATCAAAATAAATATCACTACTATCAAAGGTGGTAGTAGTGTCGTCTAGGCTCACTTGTTTGAAACCCTCTATGTTCATAGGAGTTTCTTCATCTTTGGTTGAGGTATTAGCATCACCATTAATAGGTCCAACGGGACTAGGAGTGGATTGGGTGCTAATAGTTTGGGTGTCCTCAACAATTTTGATAGTGGCAACTGTGTGGTGTGTAGGAAGGCTCTTAATTCTATCCTCTTCCATAGGGATAACTTCCGGTTTGGCTGCCATTTGATTTATCAAAGTAGATTGGGTGTGGGACATATTCAAAACATGGGTTTCAGTGGCGGTAAGTCTAGCTTGGAGATTAGGAATATCACTGTTCAGGCTATCAAGCTGTTCACTAATGTTTTGCAGAATGGCAGTATGCTCACCTATTTGCTTAGAGAAGGATTTGTTTTGTTCAAATTGGGTGTGCATATACTTCTTAGTTGCTTTCTCTATTTCTACCAATTTCTCATAGCTAGGTAGGACTCTTTTCGTATAAGCAGGATTATAGGAGTTCTTGCTAGGGTTTGTGTTGTTGTTCACATAGTTGGATGGAAACGGTCTAGGATTGCTAGCAAAATTACCCCTATAAGCATTGTTGTTGAAGTTGTTTCTAGCAATAAAGTTCACATCTACTTGTTCTTGGGCAACCAAAGAATTTAGAGGGACATCATGAGGATCAATAGAGGGTTGCTTGGTAAGTAGAGACATAATTAAGTCAACTTTTTCATTGAGGGAGGTAATTTCCTCGACAGAGTTTACCTTCCTACCTGTTGGAGCGCGTTCGATGTGCCATTGGGAATAATTGGTCATCATCTCATCGAGAAGCTTCGTGGCAGCACCAAGTGTAGTTGACATAAAGGTTCCTCCCGCGGCCGAATCTAACAGGTTCCGCGAGGTAAAGTTCAAGCCTGCATAAAAAGTCTGGATAACCATCCAGGTAGTCAAACCATGTGTAGGGCATTTATTAACAAGAGATTTCATTCGTTCCCAAGCTTGGGCAACGTGTTCATTATCCAATTGCTTAAAATTCATAATGTTACTCCTTAATTGGATAATTTTAGCAGGTGGGTAATACTTCCCTATAAAAGAATCTTTGCACTTATCCCAAGAATCTATGCTATTCCTAGGCAAAGATTGAAACCAGATTTTAGCTTCTCCCCTTAAAGAGAAAGGAAAGAGCTTGAGCTTAACAATATCACATTCTACTTCTTTATACTTTTGCATATCACATAATTCAAGAAAATTGTTCAAGTGTAAAGAAGCATCATCTCCAGCACCAGAGAATTGATCTCTCATAACAAGTTTTAGCAAGGCAGGTTTAATTTCATAAGAGGTAGCTAAAGTGGCAGGTGTGGCAATGGGGGTGCAGATAAAGTCTTGGTTGTTGTGACTAGTGAAGTCACACAACTTGGTGTTTTCAGTGGAACCCATAGCAGCAGCAAGTGTGGCAGATTTTTTTTGTGATTTTTGATATAAGACACAAAGATAAAAACTGAAAGGTAAACTAACAAGACTAATAAAACAAAGGTAAAGGGTAGTGTGCAACTCCCCTATCTTAGCACTCGGATTCCCCGGCAACGGCGCCAGAAATTTTGCTTGATGTGCGAGGTAATGATAGTGATTTCTCGCCCTTCGTTGGTGAGCCCCAAGTGGAAGGCGTGATGTAGCACAGCAGCAAATTTCCCGCAGCAAAGATACCAAGGTTTGTCTCCAGTAGGAATCCGGAGATGATAAGTAGGTGTCAGCGGCGCTACTGACGCGGACCTGCACACAGACACACATAACTTTGTTCCCAACGAAGTTCAGAGAGGTTGTCAATCTCTCCGGTCTTGTTGTTCACAAAGGACCAAACACAAAGGATAATGATAGCAATTGAAAGTAAAAGCAGAAAAGTAAATGAGCGTGTAAACAGTGATGATGATATGGACCGGGATACGTGATGATCACTAGTGATGTCTCTCTCCCAAAAGACGATAAAACTGCTATGCGAGGTGAACAAATTACAGGATTATGAACGCACCGCAATGCTAACTATGCTACAAAAGAAAGGAAGATGGTCAAAAGCACGGGAAGTATGCCAAAATAAGTAGACCGAAATCCAACTGCATCTACTACTAATCATCCACCTTGAGATATCTATCCAGAACATCTCGCTGGTATTAAGTTGTGAGCCCCACCCAAAGTGTAAACCCAAAGCAACAGAAAACTGCATTAAAAAGCACTTTGCGTAAAGTAAACAATCCTTGCAACCGCGGTTACAAGCACCGTTGTTTCCCCCTTGTGGCAACAACACATCCCCTAGACTCATGTTTCTGTCACTCAAGCGTGTCATCGGGGGGCATGAACCCACAATCGAGCATAACGTTCCCTCTTGGAGTCACTACTAACTACTTGGCCAAAGCAATAAACAGCAACGGAGAACATGCAAGAATTACTTAGGAACAAAAATATAAGAGATAAGAACCAAATATATTACTCAATCACAATCTGAACATAATCTCATAATCCATCAGATCCCATCAACCGCAGCATAGCAATAGCAGAAAGATTACAAAAGTGCCTCGATCATGTAGGGCAGCTCACGAGGTCTAAACCATGAAGAACAAACAGGGGAGGAGAACATCACATAGCTACTGATCACGGACCCATGGTCCAAGGAAAACTACTCAAGAGACATCCGGGGAGCATCAATGGTGGAGAGGAGACTCCCGGAGGTCAACCCTCCCTCCGGCAGGGTTCCGGGAAGAGGTCTTCTGGTGCTCCCGATCTCGGAAGCGCGGCGGCGGCGGAACAGAAGAGAGATCGCGAAAAAGGGTTCTCCTTTTGGAAGTTTCCCGTGATGGAGAATATATAGGCGAAGGGGGGCAGCCAGGGGTGCCACCAGGGGTCCAGGCGCCCCCTGGCGCGGCCAAGCCCTAGGGCGCGCCACCAGGGCGCCTGGGCCCCTGGTGGTGGCCCTCTGGCCCCACCCAGGTTCTTCCTGAAGGTTCCTTCACGCTGATTTTTTATCTGAATTTTCCCAAATTTTTGGATCACTTTTTATAGGGGAAAACTGAAATAGAAAAAACAGCAGAAAACAGGAACTAGCACTGTGGTGCACTGAGTTAATAGGTTAGTCCAAATATGATCAAAAGTGTATGAAAGTGTATCTAGATCATAGCAATATCACACAAAACATGCATGGAGAAAGCAGAAATTATAGATACGTTTTGGACGTATCAGCCTCCACTAAATGCACGTTCAAAATCGAGGAGTCGCCATGAATATCGCCTACCACGGGTAATCTACCCGTGCTTTTATGGCATTTATTGACCACTTCCTTCCTATATGTATAAAATAGCCATTCGTTGAGCATGATTTTTTCACACCTTCTTTCTTCCTCTTTCTCTTCATCTTCCTCCGCACACCTTTCTGCCATGGCTCCTCTGCAGGAGGTCGAGGAGGTCGGCACCCCTAGCTCGGGTCTTGGCTCTCGCGGTGGTCGAGGCAGGGGCCGAGGCCGTGGACGCGGCCGTGGTCGAGGTAGGGAAGGGGTGGGCGAACCGCCCCCTCTTCTCCAAGTTTTGACTCTTCCCCTCCATTTTCTCCTGAGAAAGTGGAGTTCTTGCTAGAGGTACTCTCAACGCTTCGCCGTTGGGTAAGGCTTCCGGATTCCGTTGCCCATGTTATGGCGGCTTCCCCGCCCTCATGGATATGGCTCCAATCTGAAGGGTGTCCTCATGGGCCTATCCGGGTGGCTGTTGACTTCTCGGCCAAAGGCGCCTTGTACTTGAGGAAGGAATGGAAGACTTTCCTCCATTCCAAGAACATCCCGGAGGGAAGGACTATCTTTTTCTCATATGATCTAGATGATACTTTGACGGCAAGGTTCTTCGATTCTTATGGAGATCGAATTGGTTGCTGCTTTGAGAGTACCAGGAGCAGTGATGAAGAAGTTCGCTTCGAGGAACAAGGAGATAATGAAGAAGTCAGCTCTGAGGATGACTGAAGCCTTTGTAGTTTTTAAGGGTAGAGCTGCTTCTTGATGTTGGACCGACAGGCAGCAGAACCTATTGTTAAGCTTGTGGAAGTAGCGTGTACCGACTTTGCCGAAATAACAGGCTTATGTATCTTCTTTTCTAGTACTAGTAGTTTTGTCTTTGTAATACTCTAGTTAGTCGGCATAGCATGTTGCCGGATCTTGTCTTTAGCTTTTCTTCTGATGTAAGAGGTTTTTAACCCGAGATGAATATTTTTCTCCTAATGAATCTTCTAAGTCAAAATTTGTTTCTTTTGACTTGTGTATGAGACTCATTTATTGGATAAGAGGTGTAGCCCCCTAAGTCGGTTGAAATAGAATGTTGTACCAACTCATAAAATAAATTGAGAATGTTGCTCCCAAAAACTCGGTGGTAATATATGCCATGTTTGAAGAGAAAACTGGAGGTATAGTCCCCATGAGTCGTTATGATTTCTTGTGATGTCATGCCGAGTTATAAGAGGAAAATTTAACATCAATATGTGCCCATGCTAAAAAAAATCGACTTATAGTCCCCATGAGTCGGTATGTATATGTTTGTATCTTACCGGGTCATAGGACAAGATTTTCGAGCTTCTAGCCCCTATGAGTTGATATGTGTATGTTGGAACTTTTGCTGAATCATATAAAAACTTGTTTCGAATTATAGTCCCCGTGAGTCGATACGCGTGTTTTGACGCATGACCGAGTCACATAGAGATATTTTTTGAGTTGTAGTCCCCATGAGTCGGCATGTGTGTATTGACACATTACCAAGTCACATAAAGACTTTCGAATTGTGGTCCCTATGAGTCGGCATATGTGTATTGACAAACAGCCGCATCACATAGGGAAGTTTTTTTCGAGATGTACTCCCCATGAGTCGGCATGCGTGTCTTGAAGTATTGTCGAGTCACATGAGTTCCAACTCTATTTTGCAAGGATTTTGTGTATGTGAAAAGAGAAAACATGCTTATGATGTATGAAAAAGGTAATTAATGAATTGCTCGAAGAAGCTGGCCCTGGATTTATCTGGTCCTCATCTTCCCTTGTTTGAGAAGAGTTTTGGGTTATCCTTGGGTCGAGACTTCTCTGTATGCCGTCTCACATTGATCAGCGTTTCTCCGTTTGCGTCAAAAATTTCCCTTCGGGAATTTTCTAGCTGGATTTCACGCATCTAGATTGTATGACCATCGAACATACAAGCAGTTTAGGAGGCGTGGAGTGCCACATGTATAAGTCGAGTTTTCTTGGGTGAAGACTCGATGAGTATAGTCGAGCCCCCAAGATTTCTCTGAATTCGAACTTTGTACATGCAATTTCACATATGTGCCGAGATTTCTGAGTTTGAGGTTGATGAGTCGTCATCAAGCTCCGTTGAACTTTCTCTGAATGAAACACATAAGTCCTCAGATTACCATAAATGTATGCAATGCTTAAGATGATGTTGCAAGAAATAGTTGTTATAATTAAAGCTAGTTTTTTGTGTGGCGTTGTAGCTGGTTGCGACGAAAAGTCAACTTTTAATGGAGAGAGCCTGGTGCGATGAAGATCGACTTGTATGTGGCCGGAGCCGTTTGCGACGAAAATCGACTTGTATGTGGTCGGAGCCGTTGCGATGAAAATCGACTTGTATGTGGCCGGAGCCGTTTGCGATGAAGATCGACATGTATGTGGCCGGAGCCGTTGCGATGAATATCGACTTAGGGAAAGCTTTATAAAGCAGGGAAGTCGGTAGGATTATGATTTTCGTTTATATATTTCATTGGGCGAAAGCCGGTGCGACATGAGTCGTCTTACAATCTTTAAAAAATGGTATCATTTTCCTACCTAAGTACAATACGGACGAAGTTGTGCAATGTTCCATGGCCTGAGGGTCTCTTCCATACATGTGCGTGTCTTCTCCATCTCTCGCATATCAACTAGGTAGTAGGATCCATTGTAGAGGTTCTTGCTGACCACAAACGGTCCTTCCCATGAAGAGGATAACTTGTGCATTCCGTCCTTCTTTTATATGAGTCGGAGCACCAAGTCACCTTCCTGAAAAGTTTGGGTCTTGATCCTACGGCTATGATAGCGTCGTAGGTCTTGTTGGTAGATAGCCGACTTAGCCGCCGCTAGCTCTCGTTCTTCGTCGAGAATATCTAAGGCGTCTTGTCGGGACCCGTGGTTAGCGTATGCAGGACTCGTTATTAAGAAGTGACAGTTATAGAGGCCACATGATATCAATCAACTCCTACATTTGCTAGGATTGTGGTTTGCTTACTACTGTGAAAAATAATAAGTCATGCAAAGGAATGGGTTCATCTATGTGGTAGAAACGTAGCATGGTAATCATCCTAAACAATGCATAAGCGAGACTGAGAGGGAAGTGGGATTTTATCGACATGATCAATGGGGGTTTGCTTGCCTTGCTAACGAGGTTCAGTATCGGGGTCTTCAACGAAGGGGGTGATCTCGAGTTCCGGCTCCACCTCTATTCGATAGAAAACAATGCAAACAGAGTGATCAATATAAAGAAAATGCACAATCACAGAGTGTTATAAGAAGGTGCAAGGGGTGCTGATGTGTTGCCAATTCCATTTAAATGGAGTGTATTGCATTTGAGTTGCAAATTCAAACTCCATATATGAATTTAAAAGCGTTCATATGCATGTTTTCTTCTGTTCCCCCATTTTTAAATGGTCAAACATGAAAACAAAGTGTATATTCAGAATCCTTGCATTTTTCGTATAATTTTACATATATTTTATGTTTAATTTGGAGTTCAAATGAATTAGTTATGAATTTCCAAAGTTTAATTCATTTCCTGGAATTTCTGGAATATTTTTAAATAGAAAAAGAATACTGCGTCAGCATGACCTCATGCTGGCGTAAGGGGGCCTCTGACCAGTGGGTCCCACATGTAAGTGACTCTGTTGTATAATTTAACTGATTAATTAAGATTTAAACTAAACAGAGATTAATTAGGGGGGGGGGGCTGGCCCACATGTCTGTCTCTCTGCAGGTGGGCCAGGTGATTAAGCACGGGGGTTAGAGCTCTAATGGAGGGGGGTCGTCGCCGGCGTCACCTTTGTCGCCGAAGACTCGCCGGGATTTCAATTTAGGGCACAGGAGGTGGCTTGGAGAGCACGGGCGTGCTCCTGGAGGTCGTCCGCGTCCAATGGTGCAGGGCAGGGCCACTGGGAGGCACAGGAGCGTCGCCGGCGTCGACGTTGGCGGAGACAGAACCACGGCGAGGTCGGGTTCGGGGTTTTAGTGCACGGCTTGTGTCACAACCCTAGTTTTGGTATGTGCTTTTATTACTAGAAATAATTGCATCATGTTTAAATTATTTGTTTAAGAATTGGGGATTTGGAAAAGCCTCAAAAAGAATTTTAAATAAAAAAGGCCAGATAAAAAGTTTTTCCAAAATTCCTCCAAACAATTTTGAAAAGTCCTATAAATGAGTATGATCATTTTAAAAATGATTTGGAGTCAAACCCATGCTCATGGATTTTTCAAATATTCAAACACAGGCTTGGAAATTAAATTTAAATGCTATTTGAATTGGATTCAAATAATTTGAATTCCAAAAATCTTCAAATCTTGGGAGTGGCTAGTACTATGTCACATATGTCCAAGATAAATATTTGAGGATTTTACAAAAGGAATTGATATTTAATTCAATTCAAAACAAATAATACATAAAACAAATCAAAGAGAAAAGTATAAAAAGGCCGAAGCCACCCACCTCTCTTACCTCCGGCCCAGCTGGCCCAAGCGCAGCAGAAGGCGGCCCAGCCTGCCAGGGGCAGGGGCGTCTTCAACCTCTGCCTTCTGGCAGAGGCGTGGAGCGCATGCCCGCCGCGGCATGCCACGTCCTGCTCGCTCGAGGGCCCCCCCCCCCCCGTCCTCATCTCTTCGCCGTGGACGCCCCGTGTTCATCCCCTTCTTTCCCCCTCCTCTGGACCCCTTTCCCATCTCCCTCCAGCGAAAAACCGTGAGAGCCCGAGCGCCCCGTAGCTCGCCGCCGTGCGCCACCGCGGCCACTGGCCTCTACTCACCGCGCCAGCTTGTCCAGTGCGTCCGCCATCGTCGTCTTCGTCACCGTTGCCGCTCAATTGAGCCGAGGAGGCCCCGAGAACGCCTCTCCCTTCATCGACTCGCCGCCGGCCGCCGTACCTTCCTCCGAGAAATACACCGCCACCGAAGCTCCTCCGCCTCTCCCGTCTGCGCCAACGCGCTCGTGGTGAGCTCCTCTCCCCTCCCCTCCCCCCCCGTTCTTCTCCAGGAACCCCAATTGTCGCGTTCGTCTGGAGCCCGAGCTCCGGCCGCCGCGGGGCTGTTAGCCGGTGTGCTCCCGGCCCGCCCTTGTCCTTCCCTTCCCCTCCAGACGATGCACGCGTGCGAGAGGGCCTGTTTGGCGCCTCTCTCGTGCCAAGAGGTGGCCAGACGACCCCTCTCCAGTGGGCACCACCGCTTCCAGTGCCGCCGGCGGCTAAACGCCGGTCGACTGGGTCATTAGGGACTAACCTCCTCCTAATCCCTCTCTCTCTCACTGACTGGTGGGACCCAGCGCCCTATAATCCCCTGTGTACTTAAATTAAAACGGGGTTATCCCCAGAGACAATGACAGATGGGCCCCTCATGTCAGGTTGACTGGTCAGCGCCCCCATGACTTCATGCTGATGTCATGCTTGTGCAATAAATCCTTTTTCTATTTAACAGAATTCCAGAAATTAGGTAAATCTTTGAAATTCAATAACTTTTAAACCATAACTCCAAATCAAACAAATAATATATGAAAAATGATCAGGAGAAAATAACCTATCCAAATATCCGACTTTCTACTTTGTTTAAGTTGAATTTAAAATGTGATCAGTAGCATTTGCTATTTGATTTAAATGGATTTAAATCAAATTCAATTCAAATATTTTTGCAACTTGAACCATGGAAACATGCTACTTTTCAACCACACATCAGAGACATTACTTCAACTATACCACATCACTTCATGATCAACAATTTCAAATGAACTTTCATGCATTCAAATGCATTTGAAATTCATCGATAAATCAAATGGAGTTTGAATTTGCATTTCAAATGCAATATACTCCTTTTAAATGGAATGCTCAACACATAAAAACCATGAACATCACCATTAGAATCTTATTCATGTGCTTGTGCATTGTATATTATGTTGATCCTATGATTGTCATGTTGCTGATAGAAGTGGAGCCGGAATCCGAGATCACCCCCTTCGTTGAAGACCCCGTGACTGAACCTCGTCAGCAAGGCAAGCAAACCCCCATTGATCATGTCGATAAAATCCAACTTCCCTCTCATGTCTCGCTTATGCATTGTTTAGGACGATCACCATGATAACGTTTCTATCGCATAGTTGAACCCATATCCTTTGCATGACCTATCATCTTGTCACAGTAGTAAGCAAACCACAATCCTAGCAGATGTATGAGTTGGTTGATATCATGTGGCCCCTGCAACTGTTACTTCTTATTGCATGCTTAGTGATACAACGAGGTTGCTTTTGATGTGAGTCGGGATGATGATGAACATGGTGTTGATGAAAGTGAAATGTGTTCGTGAATCTACCCTAATACAAGGTGAACGATGAGAGGCTGTGTAGGAGTACACAGTGGGTTGTCTCGTTGAACACCGCCTTAAGTCCGAGTTCTTGTGTAGTGATCCAAGAAGAAGAGTACAACCACACATTGGGCTCACTGACCCCTCTCATCCTAGTACCTCACCCCGTTCGAACCCCAAGAGTCGCAGTAGTTCGGAGTTCTGGTAGGGCTGTGGCACGGTCTACGAAGTGGATGAACGGCTTTTCAAGACCGGCTTGGAACCCTGCACACACCATTTGAGGCTGTACTGGAACCTCGGCCGGACTTCCATACGGACCCCCCTCAGATAGGCGACTCTCTAGACTAGAACGGAGCTGTGGGCGAAGTGTTGTGGTGAACATCCTCGCCGACACCCCTTGAATGGTGTCGAGGCCAAAGGAGGTAATTGATGGTCATGTGTGTGTAGTAGTACACCCCTGCAGGGTTAACAAAACTATTCGAATAGCCGCGTCCGCGGTTAAGGACTGCTTGGAAAGCTTAGCTTGATTATTAGACAACTTGAATTGGATACTTCTAAAACACACCAAGATAAGCGTGAGTGCTATGGGGTGCTTCTCGTGGGGAAGTCGAGGAAGTAACCATAGTGGTGTAATTGGTTGAAGAGATGTAGTGGACTCGTGTACGCTTCTTACCTCAAGTCTGGTACTCGTAGTTCAGGACTAGCCAAGTCAAAGCTGGCACTTCTGCAAGTGAAACCCCACCTCCTTTTACCTTGATACATATGCATGAGTAGTATAGCTCCTATGTAAGTCTTGCTGAGTACGATTTTTTACTCACGTTTGCTTAATCTATGTTTTAGATGAACCCACCGACCCCGATGGTGACTTCTACCTGAAGCTCGAAGAATGAAGACTCAAACCAAGACCAAGCTAGTGTAGTCCCAGTCAGACGACTGGTTCCCTCGTGGAGGGCTTGTTTTTAGATAAGGCCTCTCTAAGCCATTTGTTAAACTTGTCTGTACTCAGACCTACTTTGCTTCCACTTGTCTGTTGTAATGTTGGATCACATGCTTGTGATCTCTGTGTGCACTCTGTAAGAGTTATCAATAAAGTATATACTTTGTAGAGAATTGCAATGATACCTGTTGTTCATACAAGGCATGTGTGCTGCGTGTATGTTTATAACATGCATGTCTTAGTATGGGTTTTCGAGACCTTAGTTGTGATCTGGCTGGCGGTCTTTTATACACCAAGTGGCCCTTAGATGTGCGCAGCTTGGGGCATCGCGATGTGATTGTTCGAGACTCTGTCTCGTGCAGACTTTGATGTATGATCGAGCCCGCCCTAGACCCCGACTAAGTGATCGGGCTGGAGTAAGTCTATGTAAGGGTTATAATACAATCGATAGTATGGTTGAGGCGACTTGTCTATGAGTATGGGAATTCACCACCCATATCATTTAGACTTGTGTGCGGATGATGAGGACCCATTTCAGTTGATCATCTGGCCTGGATGGGATGCCCCTCACGTTCGATGCTTTCCGAGAACGTTCTGTGCTTGGCCTTGTCTGCTTAGACAAGTGGGTACGGTTCTCGGCTCTCCATATGATTGTGTTGTAGCGAGGCTTGCATACGCTAACCCCGGGTCCCGATAGACTTGGTATCAGAGCAGGACTGACTGTATGATTATCAACCTTGGCCGAAGTCGAGTCTAGCCTTCTATAGTTATATAGTTACTCTGGGTATATAAGGGAACAATGTAAGGCTTCTTTTTCTCCTTATCCTCATCGTTCTGAGTTCTGAGTCACCCTCATCTTATTCTATGGGAAGATAGGACTAGGCTCACCTCTGTCTTACTAGAACATCTCGTTGATTGCCTCCTTATAGCCGTAGGATGGTTGTGGTTGTCCAGAGTCTCCGTGTTTTGAGTTCCTTGAAAAAGTTCTGTCCAATTCTTCGAGGTTGTTTCATTTTCCATCCCATTGTAGCCGTTATGCTGCCGGATTTGTTCCGTGTTTCTTTGAGTCATTGCCTTCGCATTATTATCCTTTCCACCTAAATCATATCCTTTTATCCTTGCCTCCATCGTACAACCTGTTCTGATTGTTGATTTTTATCACACAGGATGTCAGGTGAAACTCGTAGTGCTGTTCTTCGGAATCGAGACCGTGATCGGAATCGAAATGATGATGAACCTCCAACCCCGCCTTCTGCGGAGGAAATCATGATGGAACCTGAGCGGAATAGACGTGATCAGACACGCCTTCTGGACCTCATCGAGAAGAATACCGCCCACCATCGTAATGTGGTGGTCAGCATTCAGGACTTCATCCTCCTCAAGCCACCGGTATTCCGATGTTCTTCTAAGCCCCTTGAAGCTGATGATTGGCTCCGTTCCATTAAGCGTAAGCTTGATACTGCACATGTTGCTCCCGATGACTGAGTTATTTTCGCGGTATACTTCTTGGAAGGTGCTGCTCTTCAGTGGTGGGAGAACTATGTTGCAATGCAGCCAGATGGTCACGTAGTGACTTGGCAGGAGTTCTGTGTTGCCTTTCGAGGGTACCACATTATGGATGAGTTGATGGAGCGCAAGAAGGAAGAGTTCTGCAATCTAAATCAAGGAGAGATGTCCATTCATGAGTATGTGAGAGAGTTCAACCGTCTTGCTCGTTATGCCCAAGATGAGATCACCACCGATGCCAGAAAGCAGGCAAGGTTCCGTAAGGGACTTAGCCCCATCCTTCGTCATGATCTCAACCTCCTTGAGTTTGCCACCTTTGAGGATTTAGTCAACAGATCCTTCAGAGCTGAGCATTACAATGAAGTTTTCGAGAAGTCTCGCAAGCATGCTCTTGAGCTTGCCCCTTCTTCCAGTTCACGCCCTCAGAAGCGCATGATCTGGATTCCTAACAGTTTGTTTCCCCAAAACAACCCACCGAGGCCATCCCTTGTGCCGCCTCGTCCACCAGCTCCACCAAAACACCTAGCTTCCCGCACTATCTTTGGAGCCTGCTTTAGATGTGGCCAGCCTGGTCACTATTCTCGTGAGTGCCCCGTCAGTCAGAATGCTCCACCCCATGCCAAAGGAAACCCCACTGTTCGTGCCAAACCACCCCCGAAGGTTTCCACCGCTAAGCCATCCACCTCAGAAAATCTTGGACGTGTGAACCAAATCTCAGTTGAGGAAACTGATAGTACTTCTGACGTCATTCTTGGTACGCTCCCAGTCAATTTTGTTCCCACTTCTGTTATTTTCGACCCAGGAGCATCTCACTCATTCATGACGGAGAGTTATGCACTTCGGCATGATGTATCCTTTGATGAAATGTTCACCCCTATGATCATTCAAACTCCTGGTTCCAAGTGGCAAACTAATAGAGTAAGCCATGGTAATCAAATTTCAATTGAGGGTTTAGTATTCCTTGCTTCACACATAGCCCTCAAGTCTTCCAACATTGATTTCATCCTTGGTATGGATTGGTTATCAAGACAACATGCTTTTCTTGATTGTAAAGCCAAGTCAGTTAGACTTACACATCCTTCAGGCCAGACAATAGTTTACTCCTCACCAAGAACAAGAACCCAGGTGCATTCTTTGAATGTGCTTCCCCTCCCCGACCTCGAAGATGTTCCGGTGGTTCGTGACTTCCCGGATGTCTTTCCTGAAGAGCTGCCGGGAATGCCACCCGACAGCTGTGTAGAGTTCATTGTAGATTTTGCCCCAGGAACCGCACCAATTTCCAGACGCCCATACATAATGGCCCCATGTGAGTTAGCTGAGCTTAAAACCCAACTGGAAGCTTTGTTGGAAAAAGGCTTCATCCGCCCTAGCTCATCGCCATGGGGTTGTCCCGTTCTGTTTGTAACGAAGAAAGATGGAACAGAAAGGATGTGCGTAGACAATCGCCCGCTAAATCTAGCGACGATAAAGAACAAGTACCCATTGCCCAGGATCAATGATCGTTATGATCAACTGGCAGGATCCTCTGTCTTCTCCAAGATGGATTTGAGATTAGGTTATCATCAAATCAAAATCCGAAACGAGGACATTCCAAAAACGGCTTTTACTACTCGTTATGGTCTTTACGAGTACACCGTCATGTCCTTTGCTTTAACCAATGCCCCCGCCACTTTCTCACGCATGATGAATCCGATCTTCATGGAGTACTTAGATAAATTTGTTGCGTTTTATCTCGATGACATTCTCATCTACTCGAAGAACGATGAAGAACATGCCGAACACCTAAGGCTGGTATTGATGAAACTTAGAGAGCATCGCCTGTATGCTAAATTCTCCAAGTGTGAATTTTGGCTACCAGAAGTGACCTACTTGGGCCACGTGATTTCTGCAAAAGGCATTGCTGTGAATCCCGAGAGAGTTCAGGCCGTCCTTGACTGGACTGCACCTTAATCGGTTAAGCAAGTTAGGAGTTTTCTTGGCCTAGCCAGCTATTTCCGTCGATTCGTCGAGAACTTTTCTAAAGTTGCAAAGCCTCTAACTGAACTCCTCAAGAAAGATAAGAAATTCCTATGGACTTCCAAGTGCGAGGAAAGCTTTCAAGAGCTAAAAAGAAGATTGACTTCTGCACCCGTACTTGCACCTCCAGACACCAAAAAGAATTTCGAGATCTATTGTGACGCATCACGGCAAGGGTTAGGATGCATACTTCTGCAAGATCGACATGTGGTAGCTTATGCTTCACGCCAATTGCGGCCACATGAAGAGAACTATCCTACCCACGATCTTGAACTCGCTGCCGTAGTTCATGCCCTAACAACTTGGCGACATTACCTCCTTGGTAATCGTTGTGAGATCTATTCCGACCACCAAAGCATCAAATACATATTCACCCAGCCAGATCTTAATCTCAGGCAAAGACGCTGGATTGATTTGATAAAAGATTACGACGTAGGAATTTCTTACACCCCAGGCAAAGCCAATGTCATGGCTGATGCACTAAGTCGTAAGTCGTATTATAACAACCTCATGTTACAACAATATCAACCACTTCTTCATGAGGAATTTCGAAAGCTCAACCTCGAGATTGTTCCTCGTGGATCTCTTTTCAACTTGGTGGCGAAACCAACCCTTGAGGATCAAATCATAGTGGCCCAAAGGCGTGCACGAGGTGTTCGTCGGATCAAGGAGAACATTGCTAGCGGAGTTGCTAAATGTTTCTCCACAGATAGTAAAGGAACGGTATTCTTTGGAAATCGGTTGGTAGTACCTAAGAATAGGGAACTAAGGCAACTCATCCTAAAAGAAACCCATGACACACCCCTCTCGATTCATCCCGGTAGCACAAAAATGTACCGAAATCTACGCCAGAGATTTTGGTGGACTAGGATGAAGAGAGACATTGCTCAATTTGTTGCCGAATGTGATGTTTGTCGTCGCATTAAGGCAGAACATCGAAGACCTGCTGGCACACTTCAACCTTTGCCTATTCCAGAGTGGAAATGGGAGAAAGTCGGTATGGACTTCATCACCGGCTTTCCAAAAACCCAGAAAGGAAACGATGCCATCTTCGTTGTCATAGATAGGCTTTCCAAAGTTGCTCACTTCCTTCCAGTTCGCGAGTCTATAAATGCCAGCCAGTTAGCGGACTTGTATGTCTCTAGAATTGTATCCCTTCACGGTGTTCCTTTGGAAATCAATTCTGATCGCGGTAGCCTTTTCACCTCTAGATTTTGGGGAAGCTTTCAGAAGGCTATGGGAACTCATCTCTCCTTTAGTACGGCTTTCCATCCTCAGTCTAGCAGTCAAGTCGAAAGGGTTAACCAAATTCTTGAAGACATGCTCAGAGCTTGTGTTATCTCATTCGGAAAGAATTGGGAGAAGTCTCTTCCATTCGCCGAATTTTCTTATAACAATAGTTTTCAATCTAGTCTGAACATGGCTCCTTTTGAGCTCCTATATGGACGACAATGTCGAACACCACTAAACTGGTCAGAAACCGGTGAAAGAAAATTCTTTGGACCGGACATGATCAAGGAACCAGAAGAGCAAGTTCGCATTGTTCGTCATCAATTGAAAGAAGCCCAGTCTCGTCAGAAAAGCTACTATGATCGTCATCATAGGCAAGAAAGCTACAATCTGGATGAGAAGGCTTACCTTTGGGTTACTCCTCTGAAGGGAACCCAAAGATTCGGTATCAAAGGCAAGTTGGCCCCACGTTACATCGGACCTTTCCGCATTCTTGCTAAACGTGGAGAAGTTGCCTACCAACTTGAACTACCTCCTCACCGTTTCCCGAGTACATGATATATTCCATGTGTCACAACTCAGGCGCTGCGTCAAGGACCCCATCCGCGAAGTCGACCATGAAACGCTTGATCTCCAAGATTACCTTTCTTATCGAGAATACCCCATTCGTATTCTTGATTCCGCAGAGCGTGTCACTCGCCGAAAGAAGATCAAGTTTCTGAAGGTTCAGTGCTCACACCACAACGAGAAAGAAGCCACGTGGGAAAGAGAAGACCGTCTCAGTGCCGAGTACACCTCCTTCCTCCCGCAGACTTCTGAATCTCGGGACGAGATTATTTTGAGTGGGGGCGAGTTGTCACAACCCTAGTTTTGGTATGTGCTTTTATTACTAGAAATAATTGCATCATGTTTAAATTCTTTGTCTAAGAATTGGGGATTTGGAAAAGCCTCAAAAAGAATTTTAAAAAAAAGGCGAGATAAAAAGTTTTTCCAAAATTCCTCCAAACAATTTTGAAAAGTCCTATAAATGAGTATGATCTTTTTAAAAATGATTTGGAGTCAAACCCATGCTCATGGATTTTTCAAATATTCAAACAGAGGCTTGGAAATTAAATTTAAATGCTATTTGAATTGGATTCAATTAATTTGAATTCCAAAAATCTTCAAATCTTGGGAGTGGCTAGTACTATGTCACATATGTCCAAGATAAATATTTGAGGATTTTATAAAATGAATTGATATTTAATTCAGTTCAAAACAAATAATAGAGAAAACAAAAAAAAAGAGAAAAGAATAAAAAGGCCGAAGCCACCCACCTCTCTTACCTCCGGCCCACCTGGCCCAAGCGCAGCAGAAGGCGTCCCAGCCTGCCAGGGGGAGGGGTGACTTCAACCTCTGCCTTCTGGCAGAGGCGTGGAGCGCATGCCCGCCGCGGCATGCCACGTCCTGCTCGCTGGAGGCCCCCCTCCCCCCCGTCCTCATCTCTTCGCCGTGGACGCCCCGTGCTCATCCCCTTCTTTCCCCCTCCTCTGGACCCCTTTCCCCTCTCCCTCCAGCGAAAAACCGTGAGAGGCCGAGTGCCCCGTAGCTCGCCGCCGTGCGCCACCGCGGCCACTGGCCTCCACTCGCCACGCCAGCTTTTCCAGTGCGTCCGCCATCGTCGTCTTCGTCACCGTGGCCGCTCAATTGAGCCGAGGAGGCCCCGAGAACGCCGCTCCCTTCATCGACTCGCCGCCGGCCGCCGTACCTTCCTCCGAGAAATACACCGCCACCGAAGCTCCTCCGCCTCTCCCGTCTGCGCCAACGCGCTCGTGGTGAGCTCCTCTCCCCTCCCCTCTTCCTCGTTCTTCTCCAGGAACCCCGATTGTCGCGTTCTTCTGGAGCCCGAGCTCCGGCCGCCGTGGGGCTGTTAGCCGGCGTGCTCCCGGCCCGCCCTTGTCCTTCCCTTCCCCTCCAGACGATGCACGCGTGCGAGAGGGCCTGTTTGGCGCCTCTCCCATGCCAAGAGGTGGCCGGACGGCCCCTCTCCAGTGGGCGTCGCAGCGTCCAGTGCCGCCGGCGGCTAAACGCCGGTCGGCTAGGACATTAGGGACTAACCCCCCTCCTAATCCCTCTCTCTCACTGACTGGTGGGACCCAGCGCCCTATAATCCCCTGTTAACTTAAATTAAAACGGGTTTAACCCCAGAGACAATGACAGATGGGCCCCTCATGTCAGGTTGACTGGTCAGCGACCCCATGACGTCATGCTGATGTCATGCTTGCGCAATAAATCCTTTTTCTATTTAACAGAATTCCAGAAATTAGTTAAATCTTTGAAATTCAATAAATTTTAAACCATAACTCCAAATCAAACAAATAATATATGAAAAATGATCAGGAGAAAATAACCTATCCAAATATCCAACTTTCAACTTTGTTTGAGTTGAATTTAAAATGTGATCAGTAGCATTTGCTATTTGATTTAAATGGATTTAAATCAAATTCAATTCAAATATTTTTGCAACTTGAACCATGGAAACATGCTACTTTTTAACCACACATCAGAGACATTACTTCAAATATACCACATTACTTCATGATGAACAATTTCAAATGAACTTTCATGCATTCAAATGCATTTGAAATTCAGCGATAAATCAAATGGAGTTTGAATTTGCATTTCAAATGCAATATACTCCTTTTAAATGGAATGCTCAACACATCAGAACCATGAATATCACCATTACAATCTTATTCATGTGCTTGTGCATTGTACATTATGTTGATCCTATGATTGTCATGTTGCTGATAGAAGTCGAGCCGGAATCCGAGATCACCCCCTTCGTTGAAGACCCCGTGACTGAACCTCGTCAGCAAGGCAAGCAAACCCCCATTGATCATGTCGATAAAATCCCACTTCCCTCTCATGTCTCGCTTATGCATTGTTTAGGACGATCACCATGATAATGTTTCTATCACATAGTTGAACCCATATCCTTTGCATGACCTATCATCTTGTCACAGTAGTAGGCAAACCACAATCCTAGCAGATGTAGGAGTTGGTTGATATCATGTGGCCCCTGCAACTGTTACTTCTTATTGCATGCTTAGTGATACAACGAGGTTGCTTTTGATGTGATTTGGGATGATGATGAACATGGTGTTGATGAAAGTGAAATGTGTTGGTGAATCTACCCTAATACAAGGTGAACGATGAGAGGCTGTGTAGGAGTACACAGTGGGTTGTCTCGTTGAACACCGCCTTAAGTCCGAGTTCTTGTGTAGTGATCCAAGAAGAAGAGTACAACCACACATTGGGCTCACTGACCCCTCTCATCCTAGTACCTTACCCCGTTCGAACCCCAAGAGTCGCAGTAGTTCGGAGTTCTGGTAGGGCTGTGGCACGGTCTGCGAAGTGGATGAACGGCTTTTCAAGACCGGCTTGGGACCCTGCACACATCGTTTGAGGTTGTACTGGAACCTCGTCCGGACTTCCATACGGATCCCCCTCAGATAGGCGACTCTCTAGACTAGAACGAAGCTGTGGGCGAAGTGTTGTGGTGAACATCCTCGCCGACACCCCTTGAATGGTGTCGAGGCCAAATGCGGTAACTGATGGTCATGTGTGTGTAGTAGTACACCACTGCAGGGTTAACAAAAATATTCAAATAGCCGCGTCCGCGGTTAAGGACGTCTTGGAAAGCTTAGCTTGATTATTAGACAACTTGAATTGGATACTTCTAAAACAAACCAAGATAAGCGTGAGTGCTATGGGGTGCTTCTCGTGGGGAAGTCGAGGAAGTAACCATAGTGGTGTAATTGGTTGAAGAGATGTAGTGGACTTGTGTACGCTTCTTACCTCAAGTCTGGTACTCGTAGTTCAGGACTAGCCAAGTCAAAGCTGGCATTTCTGCAAGTGAAACCCCACCTCCTTTTACCTTGATACATATGCATGAGTAGTATAGCTCCTATGTAAGTCTTGCTGAGTACGATTTTGTACTCACGTTTTCTTAATCTATGTTTTAGATGAACCCACCGACCCCGATGGTGACTTCTACCTGAAGCTCGAAGAATGAAGACTCAGACCAAGACCAAGCTAGTGTAGTCCCAGTCAGACGACTGGTTCCCTCGTGGAGGGCTTGTTTTTAGATAAGGCTTCTCTAATCCATTTGTTAAACTTGTCTGTACTCAGACCTACTTTGCTTCCGCTTGTCTGTTGTAATGTTGGATCACATGCTTGTGATCTCTGTGTGCACTCTGTAAGAGTTATCAATAAAGTATATACTTTGTAGAGAATTGCAATGATACCTGCTGTTCATACAAGGCATGTGTGCTGCGTGTATGTTTATAACATGCATGTCTTAGTATGGGTTTTCGAGACCTTAGTTGTGACCCGGCTGGCGGTCTTTTATACACCAAGTGGCCCTTAGATGTGCGCAGCTTGGGGCATCGCGATGCGATTGTTCGAGACTCTGTCTCGTGCACACTTTGATGTATGATCGAGCCCGCCCTAGACACCGACTAAGTGATCGGGCTGGAGTAAGTCTATGTAAGGGTTATAATACAATCGATAGTATGGTTGAGGCGACTTGTCTATGAGTATGGGAATTCACCACCCATATCATTTAGACTTGTGTGCGGACAATGAGGAAACATTTCAGTTGATCATCCGGCCTGGATGGGATGCCCCTCACGTTCGATGCTTTCCGAGAACGTTCTGTGCTTGGCCTTGTCTGCTTAGACAAGTGGGTACGGTTCTCGGCTCTCCATATGATTGTGTTGTAGCGAGGCTTGCATACGCTAACCCCGGGTCCCGACAGCTTGAGCCAAATCTGGGCGCGTTCGAAAGCTGGGGAGACCAGGGGCCAAACGCACGCACTAGGGCATCAACAGGGGCACTGGGGCGAGCTCCAGCTCGATCATGGCGGCGAGCTTGCTCGGGACCCATGGCAGATCGCAGCAGAGAGCGAACAGAGAGGGGGTAGCAAGCGTAATCGAAGCGCAAGCTCACCTTGGTTACAACGGACGTGACGGCGGAGTCGGGGATGATCTAACGGCGACACAACCGACGAACTCCGGCGGCGGCCGTCGACGACGATGAAAGGGGCGGCGGCTACAGGGCTCTCGGGCTCGATTCCTTCTGCACATGGACGTAGTCGATGTCGAGGAGCTCGGCGGACATCTTTGTTTGGCTTGAGGAGCTCACTGGCCGCGCGGGTGCAGAGACATTGCGACGGCGGCGGTCGGTGTCGTCGGGGTTCGCGAGAGAGAGGGCGAGAGCACGTGCAGAGGGTGGGAATGGAGGCGTGGCTCTCAGGAGCATCTCCAGGTGCGCGTAGAAGGGCCGGGAAGGGGCAGGTGGCGACTGGGGAGAGCGTGGCGTGCTCGGCTGGCTCGTGGCAATCCACCGAGCAACTTGGAGGCGCGGGGAAGGTTAAGAAGACCCCCTTGCCCCTTTGAGCTGGCTGGGCCGGCTGGGCTGGCTTCGCCTAGACGACAGGTAAGGGTTTTTCCCTTTGTCGTTTTCCTTTTTCTATTTATTTTCCGTATTTGTGTTCTACCTGTTAAATAAAATAGCTAGGTATTTTACAAATGCTCAAAAATTTTATTTGGACTTACATGACCAGTAGCTAGCCATTTCCAACTTTTGAACATTTTTTAAATTCCATGAGCATGGGAATTCTAATAGGGGTTTTGAATTAATTCCAAGGTCCTGTTTGAATTTTTCAAAAATCCATGAGCATGGGAATTCTACCACATCACTTTTCATGTGATCACACTCACTTATGGGACTTTTAAAAAGTCAAACATGAATTTTTGGAGAAGTTTTATTTCTGGCCATTTGATTTAATTCATCTCGGGGTTTCCTTCTCCCATTTGAGTTTGAATTTCAATTCCATTTGATTTCTTTTGATGAATGCAATGTAGCTCTTGATCCTAGCACATACCTAACTTGGGGTTGTGACACGTCTTGTCTTGCTTTCTCATTGTCAGCTTCTACATATGCTGTCACCCTAGGTGAGTCGTGACGTATGTCACTTGGGAGAACGGCTTCTTCTCCGTAAACCAGGAAGAAAGGCGTGTAGCCGGTTGACCTGTTAGGATTCGTTCGTATGCTCCATAGTACTGAGGGTAGTTCCGCCTCCCAACTGCCTGTTGTTCTTTCTAATGGAACACAGAGTCCGGGCTTGATGCCTCGAAGTAACTCTTGGTTAGCTCTCTCGGCTTGTCCATTGGACTGAGGGTGAGCGACTGATGCAAGATCAAGTTGGATATGCTCCCTCCGGAAGAATCGCTGCATAACCCCTTCTGATAAGTTAGTTCCATTATTAGTGATGATGCTATGGGGGTCGCCGAATCTGTATATTATCTTTTTCAAGAATTTCAGCATCGTCTCAGCATCACATTTTCTAACCGGTAAATTTATCAACTGCCACAAGGAGGTGGGTGTTCTTGTTGGGGGATCTTTTGAAGGGTCCCACCATATCAAGTCCCCATACTGCAAAGGGCCAAGTGATAGGAATCATCCTGAGTTCTTGAGACGGCACGTGAGCTTGCTTTACATAGCGCTAACATCCATCACACTTCTTGACGATTTCCTCTGCATCCTCATGTGCCGTAAGCCAGTAGAAACCGTGTCTGTAGGCTTTGGCGACAATTGAACGAGAGCCGGCATGGTGTCCACAATCACCAGAGTGTATTTCTTTGAGGATGGCTCTCCGTTCTTCTGGTGAAACGCATCGATGAAATACATCCGTGAAACTCCGCCTATGTAACTCGCCATTCATGATGGTGAAGGATTTGCTTCTTCTGACGATTTACCGAGCCATGAGTTCATCAGCCGGCAGTACTCCCCGGGTTTTATACTCCATATATGGTACTGCCCAATCTGGGATGGCGTGTATTGCTGCAACCAAAGTCGGTTCTGTATCTGGTTCTGCTATATCTTGCTCTGTTGGTGTTTGTACAGACGTTTTTTTCAAGATATCAAGGAACACGGTTGGAGGAACTAGCTTGCGCTAAGAGCCGAGTTTGGATAAGGCGTTGGCTGCTTCATTTTGCCTGTGGTCCAGGTGCTCGACTTGATAGTCAACAAGAAAGCCGGCCTGTTTATCTAGCTCTCGGCAATAAGCCGCCATCATGGGATCCTTGGAGTCCCAAGTACCAGATACCTGTTGCGAGACGACATCCGATTCGCCGTAACATTGGATCCGGTTGATGCCCATCTCGCGAGCTAGCCGTAACCCATGGAGCAGGCCTTCATTTTCCGCTGCATTGTTGGTGTAGATGAATTGTAACTGCAAAACATAGCAGAATTTTTCTCCTTTGGGGAAAGTGAGAACCACGCCGGCTGCTAACCCTTGCAACTGTCGACTTCCATCAAAGTGCATCGTCCAATATTTAGTCACCGTCTTGTCTTGGGGTGCTTGGATTTTTGTCCAGTCATTGATGAAGTTGGCAAGTGCTTGGGACTTAATGGCAGTGCGCGTGTCGGGACCCGGAATATGCGTATGTAATTCCAGTCACGATGCAATCACAAGGAGAGCCGCGAACCGTACCCACTTGTCTAAGCAGACAAGGCCAAGCACAGAACGTTCTCGGTAAGCATCGAACGTGAGGGGCATTCCATCCAGGCCGGATGATCAACTGAGATGGGTCCTCATCGTCCGCTCACAAGTCTAAATGCTTATGGGTGGTGAATCCCATACTCATAGACAAGTCGCCTCAACCATGTTATCGATTGAATCCTAACTCTTACATAGACCTACTCCAGCCCGATCACTTAGTCGGGGTCTAGGGCGGGCTCGATCATACAACAAAGTGTGCAAGTGACAGAGTCACGAGCAATCGCATCGCGATGCCCCAAGCTGCGCACATCTAAGGGCCACTTGGTGTATAAAAGACTGCCAGCCAGATCACAACTAAGGTCTCGAAAACCCATACTAAGACATGCCTAGTATGAACAGCAGGTATCATCACATAACTCTACAAAGTACTTCTTTATTTACTTACACATAGAGTATACAAAGATCACATGTATGTGATCAACATTACATCGTACAACGGAAGAAAATTAGGTCTGAGTACAGACAAGTTTAACAAATGGCTTAGAGAAGCCTTGTAAACATACATGCCCTTCCACGAGGGACCAGATTGCTTTCTGGAACTATACTACCAAGGTCAACATCGAACTTCAGGTCGGTGACTCCATCGGGGTCCGGTTTCTCATCTAAAACATAGAATAAGCCAACGTGAGTACAAAATCATACTCAGTAAGACTTACATCAGAACGAAACTACTCATTCTCAAGTATCAAGGTAAAGGAGGTGGGGTTTCATCATGCAGAAGTGCTAGCTTTGACTTGGCTAGTCCTGTGCTATGAGTACCAGACTTGAGGTAAGAAGCGTACACGAGTCCACTATCCATGTCTCCAACCAATACACCACTATGGTTACTTCCTCAACTCCCCCACGAGGAAGCACACCATAGCACTCACGCTTATCTTGAAAGTTTTAGAAGTATCCATTCAAGTTGTCTAATAATCAGGTACAGGTTCCAAGTAGTACTTAACTGCGGACGCGGCTATTCGAATAGTTTTGTTAACCTTTCAAGGGTGTAAGCTACACACACAGGACCATCGGTTACCGCCAGGTCTCGCCACCGTTCAAGAGGTGACAGCGAGGATGTTCACCACGACACTTCGCTCACAACCCGTCTATTCCAGGAGTCGACTATTTGAGTTTGCCTCCGCTCGAGAGCCCGGCCAGATCAACGAAACAGACTCAAACAATGTAAGTGACCAAGATGCCACCTCTGGCAGATGGTTTTCCTTCCTCACAGGTGCACCCACATATCTATATGATGCAACCATTCCTTCATTCTTTTTCTATGCAGATGCCAAATGGAAAGCCCGAACTAATGTGACTCCTGGACGTCGACACGGATCAAGGTACTAGGCCGAGAGGGGTCAGTGAGCCCAATGTGTGGTTGTACTCTTTGTCTTGGATTACCGTACAAAAACTCGGTCCTTAAGGTGGTGTTCAACGAGACAAAACACTGTGTACTCCTACACAGCCTCTCATCGTTCACCTTTTATTAGGGTGGATTCACCAACACAGTTTCACTTTCATCAACACCATGTTCACTACCATCCCGACTCACATCAAAAGCAACCTCATTGTACCACTAAGCATGCAATAAGCATTAACAGTTGCAGGGGCCACATGATATCAATCAACTCCTATGTCAGCTAGGATTGTGGTTTGCTTACTACTGTGACAAGATGATAGGTCATGCATCGGATATGGGTTCAACTATGCGGTAGAATCGATACAAGGTGATCTCCTAAACATGCACAAGCGAGACTGAGAGGGAATTGGGATTTTATAGACATGATCAATGGGGTTTGCTTGCCTTGCTGACGAGGTTCACACACGGTGTCTTCGACGAAGGGGGTGGCCTCCGGTTCTAGTTGCACGTCTATCGAGCAAACAATCAAACGAGGGATAAATATAACTGCGATGCTCAAGCACATGATAAGTTGTGAAAACTTGATGTACATGGTACTGATGTGTTGACAATTTCATTTAATTGAAGTGTATTGCAAAAGAATTGCAAATTCAAACTCCAAATTTAAATTCAAATTATGCCATATGCATGTTTGCTACTGTTCACCCATTTTAAAATGGTCAAACACAAAAAACAAATTGCATATTCTTAATCCTTGCATTTTTTGATAATTTTTCATATATTATATGTTGAATTTGGAGTTAATTTGAATTTTCTATGATTTATTGAAGTTTTGGCTATTTTCTGGATTTTTCTGATTTCTTTGGATTTATTTTTAATCTGGAAAATCCTTTTATTGAGTCATGCTGACCTCAGCATGATGTGGGGGGCTTCTGGCCAGTGGGGCCCTCCTGTCAGCCTCAGTGAGGGTTAACCCCTCTGTTTAAAAACAAACAGGGGGTTATTAGGGAAAGGGCCCCACCTGTAAGTGAGTGATTAGGGGGGGGGATTAATCCCCTAATCTCTCTGAAGTGTGGGACTTGCCGGAATCCAGCCGGCGTCGACCTCTGTAGCCGGCTCAACTGGAGAGAGGCCCTCCGGCATCGGCTTGGCACGGGAGAGGCGTCAAACTGCCTCCCGTGCTCATGCGCATCACCGGAATGCCAAGGGCAGGCACGGGGGCGCCGGGAGCACGTCGTTTGAGCAACGGGGCGCGGCAGCCATAGCGCTGTCCCGGTGGAAAACGTGGCCGGGGCTCGAGGAGGAGCGTGCGAAGGGACAACGGAACGAGGAGCTTACCCCGAAGAGGTTGAAGAGGGCGGAGAGGCCAGAGATGCAGTGGCGCGGCCGGAATTCGTCACCGGAGTCAATGGCGACCGCGGCAAGCCGGTGGAGATGGCGACGTCCTCGGGTCCTCGGGGCTCAATTCCGCGCTTGGGGAGACGTAGTCGAGCACGGGCCGTCGCCTGGACACGACGGCTCGAGCTAACTCAGCCGGTGGCCCGGCAGGTTCTCGGGAGGCGCAAGAACGGCGAGGATGTCGGGACCCGGGGTTAGCGTATGCAAGCCTCGCTACAACACAATCATATGGAGAGCCGAGAACTGTACCCACTTGTCTAAACAGACAAGGCCAAGCACAGAACGTTCTCGGAAAGCATCGAACGTGAGGGGCGTCCCATCCAGACCGGATGATCAACTGAAATGGGTCCTCATCGTCCGCACACAAGTCTAAATGATATGGGTTGTCAACTCCCATACTCATAGACAAGTCGCCTCAACCATACTATCGATTGTATTATAACCCTTACATAGACTTACTCCAGCCCGATCACTTAGTCGGGGTCTAGGGCGGGCTCGATCATACATCAAAGTGTGCACGAGACAGAGTCTCGAACAATCGCATCGCGATGCCCCAAGCTGCGCACATCTAAGGGCCACTTGGTGTATAAAAGACCGCCAGCCAGATCACAACTAAGGTCTCGAAAAACCCATACAAAGACATGCATGTTATAAACATACACGCAGCACACATGCCTTGTATGAACAGCAGGTATCATTGCAATTCTCTAAAAAGTATACATCTTTATTAATAACTCTTACAGAGTGCACACAGAGATCACAATCATGTGATCCAATATTACAACAAACAAGCGGAAGCAAGTAGGTCTGAGTACAGACAAGTTTAACAAATGGCTTAGAGAAGCCTTATCTAAAAACAAGCCCTCCACGAGGGAACCAGTCGTCTGACTGGGACTACACTAGCTTGGTCTTGGTCTGAGTCTTCATTCTTCAAGCTTCGGGTAAAAGTCACCATCGGGGTCGGTGGTTCATCTAAAACATAGATTAAGCAAACGTGAGTACAAAATCGTACTCAGCAAGACTTACATAGGAGCTATACTACTCATGCACATGTATCAAGGTAAAGGGAGGTGGGGTTTCACTTGCAGAAGTGCCAGCTTTGACTTGGCTAGTCCTGAACTACGAGTACCAGACTTGAGGTAAGAAACGTACACGAGTCCACTACATCTCTTCAACCAATTACACCACTATGGTTACTTCCTCTACTTCCCCACGAGAAGCACGCCATAGCACTCACGCTTATCTTGCGAGTTTTAGAAGTATCCAGTTCAAGTTTTCTAATAATCGAGCAAAGCTTTCCAAGCAGTCCTTAACCGCGGATAGTTTTGTTAACCCTGCAGGGGTGTACCGCTACACACACGTGCCATCAGTTACCGCCTTTTGCGTGTCACCGTTCAAGAGATGACAGCGAGGATGCCACCACAACACTTCGCCCACAGCTCCGTTATAGTCCAGAGAGTCGCCTATCTGAGGGGGATCCGTATGGAAGTCCGGCCGAGGTTCCAGTACAGCCTCAAACGATGTGTGCAGGGTCCCAAGCCGGTCTTGAAAAGCCGTTCATCCACTTCGCAGACCGTGCCACAACCCTACCAGAACTCCGAACTACTTCGACTCTTGGGGTTCGAACGGGGTGAGGTACTAGGATGAGAGGGGTCAGTGAGCCCAATGTGTGGTTGTACTCTTCTTCTTGGATCACCACACAAGAACTCGGACTTAAGGCAGTGTTCAACGAGACAACCCACTGTGTACTCCTACACAGCCTCTCATCGTTCACCTTGTATTAGGGTAGATTCACCAACACGTTTCACTTTCATCAACACCATGTTTATCATCATCCCGACTCACATCATAAGCAACCTCATTGTACCACTAAGCATGCAATAAGCAGTAACAGTTGCAGGGGCCACATGATATCAACCAACTCCTACATCTGCTAGGATTGTGGTTTGCTTACTACTGTGACAAGATGATAGGTCATGCAAAGGATATGGGTTCAACTATGCGGTAGAAACGTCATCATGGTGATCATCCTAAACAATGCATAAGCGAGACATGAGAGGGAAGTGGGATTTTATCGACATGATCAATGGGGGTTTGCTTGCCTTGCTGACGAGGTTTCGATAACGGTGTCTTCAACGAAGGGGGTGGCCTCGAGCTCCGGATCCACTTCTATCAGCAACATGACAATCATAGGATCAACATAATGTACAATGCACAATCAAATGAATAAGATTGTAATGGTGATGTTCAAGGTACTGATGTGTTGAGCATTCCATTTAAAAGGAGTATATTGCAAATTGAATTGCAAATTCAAACTCCAGTTGATTTATCGATGAATTTCAAATGCAGTTGAATGCATGAAAGTTCATTTGAATTTTTTGATCATGAATGATGTGGTATAGTTGAAGTAATGTTTCTGATGTGTGGATGAAACCATTGGAATTAAGGGTGTTGCAAAATCATTCGCAAAATCATCCCAAATTTGAATTTGAAAAGGATCCATATTCATGTTTGCTACTGTTCACCCATTTTAAAATGGTCAAACATGAAATTTTTTTGCATATTCTTAATCCTTGTATTTTTCTGATAATTTGAGACATATTATTTGCTATATTTGGAGTTAGGATGAATTAATTATGAATTTCCAAAGTTTATAGCATTTTCTGGAATTTCTCTGATTATTTTTAATTCTTTTTGATTTATTGCGTCAGCAGGGGGGGCTGACCAGTCAAACTGACTAGGGGGCCCCACCTGTCATCCACAGTGGGGGTTAATCCCCTGCTTAAAATTAACCCGAGGGGTTAATTTGTGGCTGGCCCCACTTGTCAGCCACTGGGTTAGGTTTAAGAGGGTCATTAGGGGGGGGGGGATAATGGTGGGCTCACCGGGGAGCCGCCGGAATCCTGCCGGAGATTCGACGTCGTCTTCCGCATCCAGTGGAGTGGTCGGGGGTTCACGGGGAGCTTCAGGTCCACGGCTACGACGTCGTCTGCGGTGGCCGGAGACGGAGCACTACGGCGATGGCGAAGGAGGCCACGGGGAGGGTTCTGGAGGGCACTGCCGGGCTCAGCGCGAAGCCGTGCATTGCGTGCTGCCAACGGGGGTTCAAACAGGGGCTCTGGGGCGCGACTACGTCGACGAGCGATGGCAGCTGGGCTCGGACCTCGCCGGAACTGCGCGAGAGGGCTCGGGAGGAGGTGGGGATAGGTCAAACGGACGAGCAGCTCACCGTGAGTGGGATGGAGGAGACGGCGGAGCTGCGGAGTGCTTGACTGTGGTGAATTTGAGCTCGAGCTCGTCGGCGGCCGGCGGCGAACTGGAGAAGGGTGTGGCGTCTCTGGGGCCTCCGGGTTCGATTACTCGCGCGTGAAGACGAAGGCGTCGTCGAGGAGTCTCCTGGACATCGTGGTGCAGCTCGAGGAGGATGACGGCCACGCAGGCTTGACGGTGGTGCTCCGGCGTGCGCTCGGTTCTTCGCGGGGATTCGCCGGAGAGAGAGAGAGGAGGGGTCAGAGCGAGGCGAGGGATGCGGGGGGGGGGGGGGTTGTGGAGCGGCGTGGCGCTCTGGGGTGCAAGGGAAGAGGCCTACAAGGGCCAGGCTTCGTCGTGGCGTCGTCGCCGCGCTCTGCCTCTCCAGCGAGGTGCTTGGAGGGGCGGGGAGGAAGAAGACAACGGAGAAGGCTGCTGGGCCGTTTGCTGGGCCTCGCCCTGGGCGAGAGGTAAGCTTCCTGCTCCTTTTTCTTATTTCCTTTTTCTGTTTTCTTCTGACATTTATTCTGTTTAGATAAATAACATAGCTAAACATTTTATAAATGCTGAAAACTTTTATATGGCCTCATAATAATATGGACTAGCCACTTATAAACTTTCAACATTTTTAAAATTCAAATAATTTGAATTTTAAATCAAATAGGGGTATTTCTTTTATTCCAAGGCACTGTTTGAATATTTGAAAAATCTATGAGCATGGGGTGGGTCCCACATCACTTGATATGTGATCACACTCATTTATAAGACTTTTCAAAAATCTAACATGAATTTTTGGAGAAGATTTTTATCTGGCCTTTTGATATAAATTCTCAGGGCTTTTCTTTTCCCAAATTTTGATTTTCTTTTTGAATTTTTGCAAGATGCAAAGTAGCACTTGGTCCTAGCACATACCTAACTTGGGGTTGTGACAGAGGAGGAGAGGGGGAGGAGGTCCAGAGAGAGGGGGTATGGACGCGGTGGTGTGTGAGCAACTCCGTGGCGTGTTCGGTTGCGAGGAGGAGGCCTAGAAGGCCCCTGGACATCGAGCTGGTCGTCGACGCCCCCCTGCCCTCCAGCGAGCTTCTTGGCAGCGCGGGGAAGAAGACAACAAGGTTGTCGTGGGCTGGGCCGGGGGAAGTCTAGTTGGGCCCGAGGCCGTAGGGGGTTGGGCTGGGTTTTGTTTTTCATTTTCTTCTTTGCTTTCTTCTGTTTTTCTTTTTCTGTCTTTTTTTTTGCTCTGGTAAAAATACCAAAACATTTTATAAAAATGCCCCACTAATTTTATAAATACTAGGTGACCAGTAGCTAGCCACATATAGAAATTGGACATTTTTGAAATTCAATATATTTTGAATTTCAATTCAAATAAGGGTCAAATTTAATTTCCATAGCACACTTTGAATTTTAGAATATTCCATGGGCATGGGAATGAACCCAAACCACTTTTAAAATGATCACCATCATTTATAGGAATTTTCCAAATGTTCAAATGATTTTTGGAAAAACATTTTTATCTAGCCATTTGAATTAATTCTCAGGGCTTTTCTTTTCCCCATTTTTTAATTTTCTTTTGAATTTTTGCATGATACAAAGGGGCACTAAAACCCTAGCACTTACACTAGTTGGGGTTCTGACAACTCGCCCCCACTCAAAAGAATCTCGTCCCGAGATTCAGGAGTCGTCGGGAGGAAGGTGGGGTACTCGGCACGGAGGCGGTCTTCTCTTTCCCAGGTTGCTTCTTTCTCGGAGTGATGTGACCCTTGCACTTTTAGAAACCTGATCTGCTGACGACGAGTGACACGCTCTTCTGAATCAAGAATACGAACGGGGTACTCTCGATAAGAAAGGTCATCTTGGAGATCAAGCGTTTCATGGTCGACTTCGCGGATGGGGTCCTTGAAGCAACGCCTGAGTTGTGACACATGGAATACATCATGTACTCGGGAAAGGTGAGGAGGTAGTTCAAGTTGGTAGGCAACTTCTCCATGTTTAGCAAGAATGCGGAAAGGTCCGATGTAACGTGGGGCCAACTTGCCTTTGATACCGAATCTTTGGGTTCCCTTCAGAGGAGTAACCCGAAGGTAAGCCTTCTCATCCAGATTGTAGCTTTCTTGCCTATGATGACGATCATAGTAGCTTTTCTGACGAGACTGAGCGGCTTTCAATCGATCACGAACAATGCGAACTTGCTCTTCTGCTTCCTTGATCATATCCGGTCCAAAGAATTGTCTTTCACCGGTTTCTGACCAGTTCAAGGGTGTTCGACATCGTCGTCCATAGAGGAGTTCAAAAGGAGCCATGTTCAGACTAGATTGGAAACTATTGTTATAAGCAAATTCGGCAAATGGAAGAGATTTCTCCCAATTCTTTCCGAATGAGATAACACAAGCTCTGAGCATGTCTTCCAAGATTTGATTAACCCTTTCGACTTGACCGCTAGACTGAGGATGGAAAGTTGTACTAAAGGATAGATGAGTTCCCATAGCATTCTGAAAGCTTCCCCAAAATCTAGAGGTGAAAAGGCTACCTCGATCAGAATTGATTACCAAAGGAACACCGTGAAGAGACACTATTCTAGAGACGTACAAGTCCGCCAACTGACTAGAAGTTATAGACTCGCGAACGGGAAGGAAGTGAGCAACTTTGGAAAGCCTATCTATGAAAACGAAGATGGCATCATTTCCTTTCTGGATTTTTGGAAAGCCGGTGATGAAGTCCATACCGACTTTGTCCCATTTCCACTCGGGAATAGGCAATGGTTGAAGCGTACCAGCAGGTCTTTGGTGTTCGGCCTTAATGCAACGACAAACAGCACATTCAGCAACAAATCGAGCAATGTCTCTCTTCATCCTGGTCCACCAAAATCTCTGGCGTAGATCTCGGTACATTTTTGTGCTACTGGGATGAATCGAGAGGGGTGTGTCATGGGCTTCTTTGAGGATGAGTTTCCTTAGATCCCTATTCTTAGGTACTACCAAACGATTTTCAAAGAATACCGTTCCTTTACTATCTGTGGAGAAACATTTAGCAACTCCGCTAGCAATGTTCTCCTTGATCCGGCGTACACCTCGTGCATGTCTTTGGGCAACTATGATTTGATCCTCAAGTGTTGGTTTCGCCACCAAGTTGAAAAGAGATCCACGAGGAACAATCTCGAGGTTGAGCTTTCGAAATTCCTCATGAAGAAGTGGTTGATACTGTTGTAACATGAGGTTGTTACAATACGACTTACGACTTAGTGCATCAGCCATGACATTGGCTTTGCCTGGGGTGTAAGAAATTCCTAAGTCATAATCTTTTATCAACTCTATCCAGCGTCTTTGCCTGAGATTAAGATCTGGCTGGGTGAATATGTATTTGAGGCTTTGGTAATCAGAATAGATCTCACAACGATTACCAAGGAGGTAATGTCGCCAAGTCTTCAGGGCATGAACTGTGGCAGCGAGTCCAAGATCATGGGTAGGATAGTTCTCTTCATGTGGCCGCAACTGGCGTGAAGCATAAGCTACCACATGTCTATCTTGCATAAGTATGCATCCTAACCCTTGCCGTGAAGCATCACAATAGATCTCGAAATCCCTTTTGGTGTCTGGAGGTGCAAGTACTGGTGCAGAAGTCAATCTTCTTTTTAGCTCTTGAAAGCTTTCCTCGCAATTGGGGGTCCATTGGAATTTCTTGTCTTTCTTGAGGAGTTCAGAAAGAGGCTTTGCAACTTTAGAAAAGTTCTCAACGAAGCGGCGGCAATAGCTTGCTAAGCCAAGAAAACTCCTAACTTGCTTAACCAATTCAGGTGGAGTCCAGTCAAGGACGGCCTGAACTATCTCGGGATTGACTGCAACACCTTTCGCAGAAATCACGTGGCCTAAGTAGGTCACTTCTGGTAGCCAAAATTCACACTTGGAGAATTTAGCATACATGCGATGCTCTCTAAGCTTCATCAATACCAACCTAAGATGTTTTGCATGCTCTTCTTCGTTCTTCGAGTAGATGAGAATGTCATCAAGATAAACTACAACAAATTTATCTAGGTACTCCATGAAGATCGAATTCATTAAGCGCGAGAATGTGGCGGGGGCATTGGTTAACCCGAAGGACAAGACGTTGTACTCGTAAAGACCATAACGAGTAGTGAAAGCCGTCTTGGGGATGTCATCGTTTCGGATTTTGATTTGATGATAACCTAATCTCAAATCAATCTTGTAAAAGACAGAGGATCCTGCAAGTTGATCATAAAGATCATTGATCCTAGGCAGTGGGTACTTGTTCTTTATCGTCTCTAGATTGAGCGGGCGATAGTCTACGCACATCCTTTATGTTCCATCTTTCTTCGTTACGAACAGAACGGGGCAACCCCATGGCGATGAGCTAGGGCGGATGAAGCCTTTTGCCATCTAAGCATCAAGTTGGGTTTTTAGCTTAGCTAACTCATGTGGGGCCATTCTATATGGGCGTCTGGAAATTGGGGCTGTTCTTGGAAAAAGATCCACTATGAATTCTACACACCTGTCGGGTGGCATTCCCGGCAGCTCTTCAGGAAAGTCATCCGGGAAGTCACGAACCACCGGAACATCTTCAAGGTCAGGAAGGGGAAGCACATTCAAAGTATGCATCTGGTTTCTAGAGCAGGGTGATGTGTAGTCAATGGTCTGGTCTGAAGGATGGGTGAGTTTAACCGACTTGGCTTTACAATCAAGGAAAGCATTCTGCCTCGATAACCAATCCATTCCTAGGATGACATCAATGTCTGAAGACTTGAGGGCTATAAGAGAAGCAAGGAATACTAAACCCTCAATTGCAATTTGATTGCCATGGCTTACTCTACTAGTTTGCCATTTGGAACCAGGAGTTTGAATGACCATTGGAGAAAACATTTCTTCAACATTGAATTCATGACGAAGTGCATAACTCTCCGACATGAATGAATGAGAAGCTCCTGGATCGAAAAGAACGGAGGCGGGAACATGATTGACTGGGAGTGTACCAAGAATGACGTCAGAAGCATCAGTGGTTTCCTCAACGGAGATTTGGTTCACATATCCACTACTTGGGACTGGAATCTTTGCTGGGAAGGTCTTGGTGGTTGGTTTCTTTGGAGGCTTGGGTCGAGAATGACGTGGTGCCATCAAGACCTGAGGGCATTGACGATAGTAATGGCCTGGAAGACCACACTTAAAGCATACCCTGTCTGAATTGCTGGGAGTGGGATTGCTTGGCTGCACACCATCATTCCGGGGTGGAATAATGTGTTGGGGTGGATGGCATATATTGGAGGGTGGTCTCTGCAGAAAGTTTTGAGGTATGGCTCTGGTTGGAATCGAAATTCGGCGTTTATGAGGGGCTGAACTTGAAGAAGGAGCAAGCTCAAGAGCATGCTTGCGAGACTCTTCGAACACTTCATTGCCATGCTCAGCTCTGAAGGATCTGTTGACTAAATCCTCAAAGGTGGAAAATTCAAGGAGGTTGAGATCATGACGAAGGATGGGGCTAAGTCCCTTACGGAACCTTGCCTGCTTTCTGGCATCGGTGGTGATCTCATCTTGGGCATACCGAGCAAGACGGTTGAACTCTCTGACGTACTCATGAATGGACATCTCTCCATGAGTCAGATTGCAGAACTCTTCCTTCTTGCGCTCCATCAACTCATCTAGAATGTGGTACCCTCGAAAGGCAACACAGAACTCCCGCCAAGTCACTAGGTGACCATCTGGCTGCATTGCAACATAGTTCTCCCACCACTGAAGAGCAGCACCTTCCAGGAAGTATACCGCGAAAATAACTCGGTCATCGGGAGCAACATGTTCTGTGTCAAGCTTATGCTCGATGGAACGGAGCCAATCATCAGCTTCAAGGGGCTCAGAAGAACATCGGAATACCGGTGGCTTGAGGAGGATGAAGTCCTGAATGCTCACAACCACATTGCAATGACGAGTGGTATTCTGCTCGATGAGCTCCAGAAGGCGTGTTTGATCACGTCGATTCTTCTCAGCTTCCATCATGATTTCCGCCGCAGAAGGCGGTGGTGGAGGTGCATCATCATTTCGATTCCGAACACGGTCTCGATTGCGACGAACAGCACTACGAGTTCCACCTGACATCCTGTGTGATAAAAATCAACAATCAGAACAGGTTGAATGATGGATTCAAGGATAACAAGACATGATGAAGGCGGAAAAGATTATAATGCGAAGGCAATGATCCACAGAAACTTGGAACAAATCCGGCAGCATAACGGCTACACCGGGATGGAAAATGAAACAACCTTGAGGAGATTGGACAGAACTTCCTCAAGTAACTCAAAAACTCGAAGACTCTGGACAACCACAACTTTCCTACGGCTACAAGGAGGCAAACAACGAGATGTTCTAGTAAGACATAGATGAGCCTAGTCCTATCATCTCGTAGAAAAGATAAGGGTGACCCAGAACTCAGATCGATGAGGGTAAGGAGAAAAACAAGCCTTACGTTGTTCCTTTATACCCAGAGTAACTATATAACTATAGAGTGCTAGACTCGACTTCGACCAAAGGTTTAAATATTCCTACAGACAGTCCTGCTCTAATACTAAGTCTTTCGGGACCCGGAATATGCGTCTGTAATTCCAGTCACGATGCAATCACATGGAGAGCCGAGAACCGTACCCACTTGTCTAAGCAGACAAGGCCAAGCACAAAACGTTCTCGGTAAGCATCGAACGTGAGGGGCATTCCATCCAGGCCGGATGATCAACTGAGATGGGTCCTCATCTTCCGCTGACAAGTCTAAATGCTTATGGGTGGTGGATCCCATACTCATAGACAAGGCGCCTCAACCAATGTATCGATTGAATCCTCACTCTTACATAGACTTACTCCAGCCCGATCACTTAGTCGGGGTCTAGGGCGGGCTCCATCATACAACAAAGTGTGCACGTGACAGAGTCACGAGCAATCGCATCGCGATGCCCTAAGCTGCGCACATCTAAGGGCCACTTGGTGTATAAAAGACCGCCATCCAGATCACAACTAAGGTCACGAAAACCCATACTAAGACATGCATGTTATAAACATACACGCAGCACACATGCCTATTATGAACAGCAGGTATCATCACATAACTCTACAAAGTACTTCTTTATTTACTTACACATAGAGTATACAAAGTTCACATGTATGTGATCAACATTACATCATACAACGGAAGCAAATTAGGTCTGAGTACAGACAAGTTTAACAAATGGCTTAGAGAAGCCTTGTAAACATACATGCCCTTCCACGAGGGACCAGACTGTTGTCTGGAACTATACTACCAAGGTCAACGTCGAACTTCAGGTCGTTGACTCCATCGGGGTCCGGTTTCTCATCTAAAACATAGAATAAGCAAACATGAGTACAAAATTGTACTCAGCAAGACTTACATCAGAACTACACTACTCATGCTCAAGTATCAAGGTAAAGGAGGTGGGGTTTCATCATGCACAAGTGCCAGCTTTGACTTGGCTAATCCTGTGATACGAGTACCATACTTGAGGTAAGAAGCGTACACGAGTCCACTATCCAAGTCTCCAACCAATACACCACTATGGTTACTTCCTCGACTCCCCGACGAGGAAGCACACCATAGCACTCACGCTTATCTTGCGAGTTTTAGAAGTATCCATTCAAGTTGTCTAATAATCAGGTACAGGTTCCAAGTAGTCCTTAACCGCGGACGCGGCTATTCGAATAGTTTTGTTAACCTTGCAAGGGTGTAAGCTACGCAGACATGACCATCGGTTACCGCCAGGTCTCGCCACCGTTCAAGAGGTGACAGCGAGGATGTTCACCACGACACTTCGCTCACAACCCGTCTATTCCAGGAGTCGACTATCTGAGTTTGGCTCCGCTCGAGAGCCCGGCCGGATCAACGAAACGGACTCAAACAATGTAAGTGACCGAGACGCCACCTCTGGCAGATGGTTTTCCTTCCTCACAGGTGCACCCACATATCTATATGTTGCAACCATTCCTTCATTCTTTTTCTATGCAGATGCCAAATGGAAAGCCCGAACTAATGTGACTCCTGGACGTCGACACGGATCAAGGTACTAGGCCGAGAGGGGTCAGTGAGCCCAATGTGTGGTTGTACTCTTTGTCAGTGAGCCCAATAACTCGGTCCTTAAGGCGGTGTTCAACGAGACAACCCACTGTGTACTCCTACACAGCCTCTCATCGTTCACCTTGTATTAGGGTGGATTCACCAACACAGTTTCACTTTCATCAACACCATGTTCACTACCATCCCGACTCACATCAAAAGCAACCTCATTGTACCACTAAGCATGCAATAAGCATTAACAGTTGCAGGGTCCACATGATATCAATCAACTCCTATGTCAGCTAGGATTGTGGTTTGCTTACTACTGTGACAAGATGATAGGTCATGCATCGGATATGGGTTCAACTATGCGGTAGAATCGATACAAGCTGATCTCCTGAACATGCATAAGCGAGACTGAGAGGGAATTGGGATTTTATAGACATGATCAATGGGGTTTGCTTGCCTTGCTGACGAGGTTCACACACGGTGTCTTCGACGAAGGGGGTGGCCTCCGGTTCCAGTTGCATGTCTATCGAGCAAACAATCAAACAAGGGATAAATATAACTGCGATGCTCAAGCACATGATAAGTTGTGAAAACTTTATGTACATGGTACTGATGTGTTGACAATTCCATTTAATTGAAGTGTATTGCAAAAGAATTGCAAATTCAAACTCCAAATTTAAATTCAAATTATGCCATATGCATGTTTCCTACTGTTCACCCATTTTAAAATAGTCAAACATAAAAACAAATTTCATATTCTTAATCCTTGCATTTTTCTGATAATTTTTCATATATTATATGTTTAATTTGGAGTTAATTTGAATTTTCTATGATTTATTGAAGTTTTGGCTATTTTTTGGATTTTTCTGATTTCTTTGGATTTATTTTTAATCTGGAAAATACTTTTATTGCGTCATGCTGACCTCAGCATGACGTGGGGGGGCTTCTGGCCAGTGGGGCCCTCCCGTCAGCCTCAGTGGGGGTTAACCCCTCTGTTTAAAAATAAACAGGGGGTTATTAGGGACAGGGCCCCACCTGTCAGTGAGTGATTAGGGGGGATTAAGCCCCTAATCTCTCTGACGTGTGGGACTCGCCGGAATCCAGCCGGCGGCGACCTCTGTAGGTGGCGGCGCTCACTGGAGAGAGGCCCTCCGAGCTCGGCTTGGCATGGGAGAGGCGTCAAACTGCTTCCCGTGCTCGTGCGCATCACCGGAATGCCAAGGAAAGGCACGGGGGCGCCGGGAGCACGCCGTTTGAGCAACGGGGCGCGGTGGCCGTGGCGCTGTCCCGGTGGAAAACGTGGCCGGGGCTCGAGGAGGAGCGTGCGAAGGGACAACAGCACCAGGAGCTTACCCCGAAGAGGTTGAAGAGGGCGGAGAGGCCAGAGATGCAGTGGCGCGGCCGGAATTCGTCGCCGGAGTCAATGGCGACCGCGGAAAGCCGGTGGAGATGGCGATGTCCTCGGTCCTCGGGGCTCGATTCCGCGCTTGGGGAGACGTAGTTGAGCACGAGCCGTCGCCTGGACACGGCGGCTCGAGCTAACTCAGTCGGTGGCCGCGCGGGTGCGGCGGCGTGCTCCGGCGGGTTCTCGGGAGGCGCAAGAACGGCGAGGAGGAGAGGGGAAGGAGGTCCAGAGAGAGGGGGAATGGACGCGGTGGTGTGTGAGCAGCTCCGTGGCGTGTTCGGTTGCGAGGAGGAGGCCTAGAAGGCCCCTGTCCATCGAGGTGGCCGTCGACGCCGCCCTGCCCTCCAGCGAGCTGCTTGGCAGCGCGGGGAAGAAGACGACAAGGTTGTCGTGGGCTGGGCCGGGGAAGTCTAGTTCGGCCCGAGGCCGTAGGGGGTTGGGCTGGGTTTTGTTTTTCTTTTTCTTCTTTGCTTTCTTCTGTTTTTCTTTTTCTGCCTTTTGTTTTTCTCTGGTAAAAATACCAAAATATTTTATAAAAATGCCCAACTAGTTTTATAAATACTAGGTGACCAGTAGCTAGCCACATATAGAAATTGGACAATTTTGAAATTCAATTTATTTTAAATTTCAATTCATATAAGGGTCAAATTTAATTTCCATAGCACATTCGAATTTTAGAATATTCCATGGGCATGGGAATGAACCCAAACCACTTTTAAAATGATCACCATCATTTATAGGAATTTTCCAAATGTTCAAATGATTTTTGGAAAAAGATTTTTATCTGGCCATTTGAATTAATTCTCAGGGCTTTTCTTTTCCCCATTTTTGAATTTTCTTTTGAATTTTTGCATGATGCAAAGGGGCACTAAAACCCTAGCACTTACCCTAGTTGGGGTTCTGACAGCGCGGCTCGTATTTGATATGGTAAGCCCCCAACTCTATAGCCCACTTTGCAATCCTTCCCGTGGCCTCCCGGTTTTGGATGATATCTGCAAGTGGTGCCGAGCTGACCACGGTTATGGGGTGCTCCTGGAAGTAATGCTTGAGCTTGCGGCTTTCCATGAATACACCAAGAACCAGCTTCTTCCAATGAGGGTAGCGCTGCTTTGATAAAGTTAGCACCTCACTAACGTAATAAACCGGCCTTTGTAGGGGATATTCCTTGCTGGCTTCCATTCGCTCGACCACAACTACGGCACTGACAGCACGGTTGTTAGGTGAGATGTAGAGTAGCATAGGTTCCTTCGGCTTGGGAGCCGCCAGGATTGGGGCCTGGGTTAGTTGTTTCTTGAGTGATTCCAGAGCCTCATCAGCTTCATTGTCCCAAACGAAGTTGTCCGCCTTTTGCAAGAGACGGTACAGGGGAATGGCCGTTTCGCCGAGTCGACTGATGAACCGGCTCAGGGCGGCTACGCATCCTGTGATCCGTTGAACTCCTTTGATTGATGACGGTTCTCTAGAGTCATGATAGCTTTGATTTTTTCCGGGTTTGCCTCAATACCTCTGTCTGATACTATGTATCCCAGGAGTTTGATGGCAGGGACCCGAAAGGTGCACTTGGCCGGGTTCAACTTAATCTGGTACTTGCGCAGGTTCTTGAACGTTTCCTGCAAGTCGCTGATGAGTGAGCCGGCTAACAGTTACTTGATCACAATGTCGTCCACATAGGCATGCACGTTGCGTCCAATCTACTCCTTGAGGAAGTTTTGTACCGTTCGTTGATAGGTGGCTCCTGCATTCTTTAAGCCGAAAGGCATAGAGGTATAGCAGTAAATGCCAAAGGGTGTGATGAAAGCAGTCGTCTCTTGGTCCTCAAGGGCCATCTTGATTTGATGGTAGCCGGACTATGCGTCAAGGAAGCACAAAAGCTCACATCCTACAGTTGAGACTATGATCTGATCGATGCGAGGTAGCGCATAGGGATCCTTTGGGAAGGCCTTGTTTAGGTCGGTGTAGTCGATGAACATACGCCAAGTCCCGTTCTTTTTTCAGGACGATGAATGGGTTTGTGAGCCACTCTGGATAGAATACTTCCATGATAAACCCGGCAGCTAGGAGCCGAGCTATCTCTTCCCCAATGGCGTTCCTCCTTTGATCATTGAATAGGCGAAGGAATTGTTTGACCGGATTTAGTCTTGGGTCTGTATTTAGGTGGTGCTCAGCGAGTTCCCTCGGGACACCCGGCATGTCAGAAGGTTTCCATGCAAAGGTATCTCGATTCTCACAAAGGAACTCGATGAGAGCGCTTTCCTATTTGTCAGACAACTCAGCCCCGATAATGAACTGTTGGATAGCATCACCAGGGAAAGAATCAACTTTCTTTGTGTCTTCAGCCGGTTGGAACTTGGGGTTGTTATCAGGAGTTGGTTTCTTCAAGATTGTGGTGTCTGCCGGGTCTACTTTTTCTTTATATGCCGTTAGATCTACTTTGGCACATGTTGAGTCGGCAATCTTGATGTGCTGCTGGTCGCACTCTGTTGCCCTAGACAGGCTTTCGTCCACAGTGATTGGGCCATGAGGACCCGCATTTTGAGCTTTAAGTAGACATAACACGGTCGTACCATGAACCTAGCATAAGCCGGCTGGCCCAAAATGGCATCGTATGGGCTTTCAAGATCGACTACCTCATAGGGTGTGAAATCAGAGCGAAAGTTTTCCACGCTTCCAAAGGTTGTCTCTAGGTAGATCTTGCCTATCGGTCTTGCTGACTTGCCTGGGACAATTCCATGGAAGACGGTGTGGGACTGTTGCAGATGCTTCTGAGTTAACCCCATCCGGAGGAAGGTTTTGTAGTACATGATATTGATGCCGCTGCCTCCGTCCATGAGCACTTTATCAAGTGTGTATCCTCCGACTTCTGGAGAGACTACCAGAGCTAGTGCCCCCGGGTTATCCACCGCAAGGGGATGATCGTCTCTTGTGCAGGTGATTGGCTGTTCTGACCAGTTAAGCCACCTGGGGAAAGCCGGATATGTAGCCACGGCCATAACAGCCCTCTACTATAGCTTTTTGTCTCTTCGACAACCACCAGTGGTGAAAACGTGAAAGGTGGAGCGATTCTTGAGTTGCTTGGGATTTGCTTAAAACCCAGCTGGTCCTGATTGCCCTTGATGTCCTCCTCCTCCGGGTCCTTGCTGATGATGTGTTGTGTCGGCTCCCTGATGACCTGAATTTGGGTTATGGCTGCCTTGGCCGGCTCCGCCAGCAGACCCGGGAAGTCCTTGGTTTTCTCGTCATGCAAATTCCTTCATGAAGTTGCACTTTTCCCAAATGTGATTAGCTGGGCGTCTAGGTTTGCTATGTGTTGGCAGGGCCCCTGCATAGCTGCTTCAAAAATGTTTGGGAGAAAGCCTCCTCCTTCCATCTTGCGGTAGTTGCTTCCCCCTTTCTTCTGTCGCTGGTAGCCGGTGCTGGTGTTATCTACTAGGTCAGAAGCATTTTGGTCATGGCAACGTTTATTCAGCTGGTTCTGGGATCCTTTTCCGCCGTTCTTTCTATTTTGGCCGACATTATCCTCTTCAGAGTCAGCATCTTTAGTTTTATCAGACTCGGCGTATTTGATCATTGCGTTCATGAGTTCACCCATGTCTTTGACAGTTCTCTTGAGTCGGCCGAGTTTGTGCACTAAGGGCTCAAACTTACAATTCCTTTCCAGGATGATTATTGTGGTTCGGGTTGTGATAGTATCTGAGGAGTGCATTATATCTGATGCTCGTCATGCCCAAATGAGGTTGATTCTCCATCTTTCTGAACACAGTGCTCCAACTCTACAGTCGTAGTAGCCCTTTTGCAGGTGCCTTGGAAATTTTGGATGAATTTCTCTTTAAGATCCGTCCACGAGGTGACAGAATTCTCAGGAAGATTATTGAACCAGATGCGAGACGGCCCCTCCAACATCATTGTGAAGTAGCGAGCGCAAACCCCATCTGGTGCTCTCAAAAGATCCATGACAAGCCCATAACTCTCCATCCATACTGTCGGGTCCATGTCAGCCGTGTAGTTTGCCAGCTTACGTGGTTCCTTGAAGTCGACAGGTACATGTGCGTTTCTGAGAGCCGGTACCAGGCATCGTTACTGTCGACCTTCCGACACTTTCGACGTTTTCGGATGGTGAAGGCTGATAAGCTGAATGGCCTGTAGCTCCCACCGTTCTATGGGGCACCTCATATTGTCGATGGCTCCCGCACGCTGCAGGACCTCGTGATTCAGCTTGCCAACTCACACTATGGTAAGGTGTCTCGTGTAGGTGTGAGTGTCCTCGTGAGTAGTTGGCTTACTGAGTCATTTCCGTCTTTAGCAGCTCTGCCGCTTGCCAAGCAACTTGATCCACTGGGGTATCTCCATAGATTTGTGCAGCGGCGAGGAGCCGGGTGGCTTCCATCACATTTGCTGTAGGGTTGTTGTAGTGATTATGAGGCGTGTGGAACCGATCAGACCGAGAGGGAGGATTCGGCTGATTAGGTATGTTGAACGCAGGAGGGGTTGATTGCTGCGGGCTTTGGAACAGGTTGAGCCTTGGCATATCAGTTGGAATCCGTCTCACATGTCTATCGACGCGTGCGAGACTTAGCTTCTGAGCTTCTATTAGTTCCGACTCTTGCCGTAGGCGTGCGACTTCCTGAGCAAGCCCGCTTTCCCTTTCTGCTAACCCGGCAGACTCGGCGTTGATTTCTTTGCGTATGTTGATCACCTGATGCCTAAGTTGATCAACCATGGTTTTCCACTCCTCCTGGTTTTCCGATGTTACCGGTATGTAACAGCCCAGTTTTTGCAAAAATCAAAAATTTTGTTTTCGGTGTGAATTGTTTGATTGTCTGACTTGTTTGCAGTGTTTGCTTCACCGAAATAATAATCGGTGAATATTTCTCCCCTATTCTCGTACGGGACGGACAACCGACCCTTGCCACCTTGACACTCGACCTTGCGACACCGGGTTTCACCCGATCACCGTCGCGAAAACCGCACGAGACCAGCCGCAGCCAACGGAACGAAAAACCCCATTTAATAATTAAACGGGTTATTTTTATAGTGCACCGGAAAGTGTTTTCGGAACGGTTCCAGCGCAAGGTGAACGCCTCCGGCTCGACGCACTGATCGCGCAGTTCGAAGTTTTACCCGAATCGGAGGTACTACGGACCCCCGGCGGTGAGAAACGTGAGCACCATGCGCGCGAGCTAAAAACCGATGATATTTTTGCAAACTGCCAGCCAGCGGGGCTATATAAATACCACCACCCCACTTAGGGTTTCCCTAGGCATCCACCAGCCCCAGATCTGGCCCCAAATACCCCAATTTTCGCAACAAACCCTAGCTCCCAGATCTGGAATCAGCCCAATGAGTTCTGGGCCGTCAGATCGTCAGATCCGACGGCCTCGGAAGCCGCCACGTCACCCAGCTCCACCAACCACCTCCCAATCTCTCCTCTCTCCTCTCACCCGGCCGCTCCCCGCGGGCAGCACGAGGCCAGGTGGGCCACCCAACCGCCATGGCCCAACAGCGGGCGGCCCAGCCCAGGCCGCCTCCTCTGCGATTTGGGCCGAGCCCAACTGGGTGAGGCCCGTTCATTTTTTGAGAATTATTGTGCTGATTCGATTCCGCGTTGACGATAGCAAGCGATCCGTAGCCCGGATGACTTTGCGCACAAAAGACGAATTGTTTAGAAGTGCGTGCTCTAGCTTTCATCTTTTGTGAGCATTTGCATTTGAGCTCATCTTGATTGTGTAATTGTGTGCTGAACAGGGCATCAGGCCGTTAAACTGCTACTTTTTCCTGTTATGAGTTGTTGTTATTATTTTGTTGCAACTTTGCATGATGATTGTAACAAATCCATGAGGCCTATTGAATTGATTCTTTTTGCGTTGCGTTAAGAAATGTTTCTACTTCATTTTCATGCATTCACATGCCATATTTTCTTGATGCATCATGTTTATATCTTGCTCCAAAGTAGCTATCCTGATGTTATTGTGCTGCTATTACTGAAACTGTTATTTTGTTGCAACTTCGGTCGACGAGTGTGTCGTGACCATTTATCGGAATTGAGTGATTCCAATTGCATTTTGTTAAGCATCATGTCTAGTTTCATCCCATGTATTGATATGTCATGTTTCTGCACTTTTGCATATAGATTTACCCCTGTTGATACAGCATGTGTGCATAGCTTGTCTTGCTTATATCTTTTTAACCGTAACTCCGTTTGGAGTGTTCTTTATATGTAACTTGATTAGTTTTTTGTGTACTTTGTGTTTATGCTATTTCTTGCTGTTGTTAACCAACCTAAAATATGGTTTAGGGCAGAACAGTACCAAATCCTTTAATTGTCGTGCGGCACTTAGTGTTATGCCATGTTTAGGTTGTGCCTCACTTAAATTGACTAGCATAGATAGTTTACTTTGTGCTTCACCTCTTGAAATGTTTGTGTGATATGCCATGCTTGCTTGAGTTGCCATGTTAATAACCGTTGGTTGATCACCTGTAGCTAAGCAACTTGAACCATCGTAAATGTGCGGTATCGTCGTGTGTGACGAGTACTCCACTTAAACCGTTAGTAACCGTTCTCGACGATAGATCCGTATCGCGTTGCCGTGCCTTGTGTTGTCTCTTTGATCTTGTGTTGCTCTGTAGTAATAGATGCTTGCTCGTTGATTGCTTTCCAGTGTTTACCTTCTTGTGTGCTCCCGCGGGTACCTCTCGGAGACGACGCGAGCGTGCAATCAACTACACCTTCGGAACCCGATTTATCAATAGGAAAGGACTATACATTACTTATGATGCATTCTATTTCAACCAGCGGTTTGCATGCTAGTCTAGGTTAGGTTCGATGTTTGATCCTACCACGTGTTTACGGACTCTTTCAAACCAATACAACCATGTCCCTTCCCAGCAAACCTTGTACTGCTATGTTACTATTGCTCGTTGCTCAGCCCTTGCTTAGTATGCATGCTTAGGATGCTACGATGTTACCCTGTTACTCCTTGGTTGGGATATCACCTTATTATATTATTGTTGATGATATGATTATTATAATGTTGACTATATTCGACGAAGGATGGAAGGTCTAGGCTATCCCGCCCCGACGCTTTGTTCCATTCGAGTCACCTAGGATCCGAGTTCCGGGTATTGGTTTTAAGACTGAGCATGCCTAACCGCGTGTGGGATTTTATGGGGTCCCCTTTTTCTTACCTATCTAGCTTCAAACATTTCTAGAGGTGGCCCAAGCTGATTTACCATTTGAAAACATGCATATATATCTTGTCGGGTCGCTCCTAGCAGATATCTTTTAAAACAACTTGGACCAGCGGAGACATGGTTTCCCTGTTGGTCCACCTTTGACCGGCGAGGGCCCGAGGCCTCACGTGAGGCGTCTCGGTAACCCAAACCCTGTTGAGACGGAAGAGTCCGATCCGAGAGCGTGGCCAGCTTTTGGATTGGGTGTCGACTCCCCGGGGGCCACCCGGATTTATTCGTTGTTAGTTAGAGGGACCTGTCGTTTCGGATCTCTTGGAACTAAATCATAAAATGGTTGCCTGTGATGGGTAGCAACTGAGAGAGATGGGCGTGCGTGCGGAGCCTTGTAATGGGCAGTTGGTACACCCCTGCAGGGTTAAATCTTTTCGAGAAGCCGTGTCCACGGTTATGGACGACTTGATACCTACGTCCTGTTCATAGACAACAACAATTGAGATAATCCTAATATAACTTGATCAACGTGTGTGTGTGCCTTGACTGCTTCTTCTTCGTCGGGATGCGAAGAGGAGGACAAGGATAGGATTGGTGTTATGATTGCGTAAGTAGTTGATAGCAAGACTTGTTGGAGGCGATTCCTCATCGAATGCTTGGCTTCTTACCTTACTCTCTAGATCGTTAGCCACTTCATAAATGCTAGTGCGGCAGCAACCTCACCACTTACCCCTTCCTTACCGTAAACTACTAGTTGTCCTAGAATGACGAGTGATGAAGTCCTTGCTGGGTCAGATGACCACTACAGTTGGATGCTGAGTACCTCTGTGCTCATGATACTACCCCCAAACTCTTTTCAGGGTTCTTGATCGACAACAGGTATGGTGATCGGCGTTTCACGTGGAGACTCGTCGACGACTAGTTAGGCGGATCCCGGCGGAGGGCCTGGACCCATGTGGTTATGGGATCGATGCTTTTCTCTTTGCCACTAGGCATATCTTGTAGTCTGTACTCAGACATGTATCTTCCGCTGTTGTATTATATTTGAGGCAGTTGTATGCCGACTTGTATGAGATGTTGTATCCTGTATCTGTAATGTTGTGATATCATGTTGGAAATCTGGGGCATATGGCTTTGTCATATGTCGCAGTGGGACCGATATGTCCTTCGTCCCCGGATCTGGGTGGAAACACCTAGATCTGGAACAGTACTGCATATCGGGCCTTACAACTTGGTATCAGAGCCTTACCGACCGTAGGATCCCTTCTCTGGCTGAAGTCGAGTCTAGACAAAAACTATTTTGTAGTTACTAAGTTAGTTATCAGAGAGTAGGATTCTTTTTACTCCTTACCCTTGCTCTGGTCAGGACAAGTTTCGTAAGTGTTTTAATTCTCGCCTTGTCCCCTTCAAACTCTAGGATCTCGAGTGTGTGGAGCTTTGGAACCGTTACAATGCTTTTCTTGCAGCGTATTGTCTCGATTCCGAGCTCAGGTGGGAATTCCTGTAGTACCTTTAGCTTCTCCGATTTCGGTTATCATCTGGGTCGTGCTTTGCCCTCCCTCCTTTTTCCCAGTGTTTTTACGACTTGCGTCAAAAATCACTATTCCTTGATCTGATTTTCGCGATCATTCTTCCTCTTTTCACTGTCGGTTTCGTTTTTTCCGACGATGTCGTCTCTCTGCGGAAATATATCTCAACCGAAGTTCGACGTCGACATGGAGCAGAGTCCCTTGTTGGTGGTGTTGAAGATCGTCGTCTCTCTTTTCTCTCCCCCCCTCTCCCCCGGATCGTCCTGGATCTCGGGACGAGATCCCTTGTTGTTGGTGTTGTATTGTAACAACCCAGTTTTTGCAAAAAATCTAAAATTTTGTTTTCGGTGTGAATTGTTTGATTGTCTGACTTGTTTGCAGTGTTTGCTTCACCGAAATAATAATCGGTGAATATTTCTCCCCCCTATTCTCGTACCGGACGGGGGTTTGTGTGTTGAGTTGAGAGTTGATCCTGACGCCCCGAACCCTTGGCTTATAAAGGTTCCGGGTCTAAGAATCCATGGATCCGATTCCTACTTGTGGTGGAATCCTATCCTATGTCTACTTTACAAATATGTTATGCGCTATACAAGGTAAGTCGAATTCCTTCTTGGGCTTCAAGCTTGTCTCCTTGGCGCGTCTCCTTCTGGACCGGGTCTTGTCTTCATGGGTTTTCACGTATAAGACGACCCAAAGGGTTGTGATCTAATGCCGGGTTATGGGCTTGATCCATCCCCCCTACACAGGTCGGCCCACAACTCGCTCTCGTACTCGTTTGGCTAACTTCAGTGGAAACTTTTCTTTTGTCTCCATGCTATAACCTTCAAAGTTTGATGAAGCAATGAAGGACTCAGATTGGTTAATAGCTATGCTTGAAGAACTCAACAAATTCGAGAGAAATAAAGTCTGGTCCTTAGTAGAAAGGCTTGATCCCACAAATCACAACATCATTGGTACAAAGTGGATTTTTCGCAACAAGCAAGATGAATATGGTATTGTGGTAAGAAACAAAGAAAGACTGGTCGCACAAGGTTACACCCAAATCGAAGGTATCGATTTCGCAAAACTTATGCTCCAGTTGCTCGTCTCGAATCTATTCGTGTTATGATTGCTTTTTCCAATTTCAATGGTATCCTGCTTTATCAAATGGATGTGAAAAGTTCTTTTCTTAACGGTGGAATCGAAGAAGAAGTGTATGTTATGAAACCACTAGGTTTTGAATACTTGAAGAATCCTGACATGGTGTACAGGTTGCACAAAGCTCTTTATTGGTTAAGGCAAGCACCTCGTGCTTGCTATGACACCCTAGAGGATTTTCTTCTGAAGAAAGGCTTCAAACCAGGTACAACTGACCCAACTCTTTTCACTCGTTCTTATAATGGTGATTTGTTTGTATGTCAAATATATGTAGATGATATTATATTTGGATGCACTAACAATGCTATCAGCGAAGAATTTCCCAAAATGATGTCAAAGAAATATGAGATGTCTATGATGGGTTAACTGATGTTCGTCCTTGGACTCATTGATATCTCAAGGATTGCCTGAAGAAGTTTGGACTCATTGATCGCAAAACGATTAAGACTCCAATGCCTACCAATGGCTTCCTAGATGCAGATGAGAAGGGCAAACCCTTCGATCAGAAGAAGTATCGGTCTATGATTTGTTCACTCTTATACTTATGTGCATCTAGACCTGACATTATTCTTTCAGTATGTATTTGTGCTAGCTTTCAAGCAAATCCGAAGGAGTCACATCATATTGTTGTAAACCGAATTCTTGGGTATCTTGCTCACACACCTACCTTGGGCTTGTGGTATCCCAAGGGTGCTCAGTTTGATCTTATTGGCTATTCTGATTCGGAATGGGTTGGTGATCGTATTGATATGAAATCTACCTTAGGCACTTGTCATTTCCTCGGTAGATCACTTGTGTGTTGGGCTTCCAAAAAAAAATTTGTGTATCAATATCAACTTCTGAAGCCGAATACATTGTTGCTGGCTCATACTGCACTCAGATTCTATGGCTTAAGCAGACGATGAAGGATTATGGAATTCATGTGAATAAAATTCCTCTCCTATGTGATAATGAGAGTGCTATAAAGTTGCTCACAATCCTGTGCAACACTTTCGCACGAAGCACATTGATATTCGCCATCATTTTCTTCGTGATTATGTTCAGCGTGAAGATATTGTGATTAGTCATGTCAGAACTGAAGATCAATTGGATGATATATTCATGAAAACATTGGATGAGAAAAGGTTCTTTCCGTTGAGATGTGAGCTCAATATTTTGGACTCACGCAATGTTCTGTAAGACCGAACCTTTACCTCCCTATAAATATACATTTACTTCCTTTTGAGTTTGGTTTCGATTTTCGTTTTTGCTTCCAGTTATGTCTTTTGTTTTGTTTGCATTTAGTCCTGCATACTTATCACCTTTTTCTTCGTTATTGTTTTTCTTCGAGGTGATAAGTTTCGGACCCTACCCATTCTGTTCTTTTTCTCTCTTACTCTATCTTTCTAAAATGGTAGAGCACACTTGAAACGAAGAGTATTATGCTTCGAACGCCATTGAGTTCCGAATAAAATTCTTCCAACTTTATCAAAGTTTTTACTCAAGACCAAGACTTATTCTTCGGTCGTCGAGCTCCCGTCAATTTCGGGTCGTTGAGATTCCCTCGCAATTTTCTACCATATCCGGACCGTAGAATCCGGAGAGACAGTCGATGGGAGCTCTGTCAGACTGCCCCTATATAAGGTCTTCCCCAGCGACACCCAAACCAACCCGTCCACTTCGTCTCTCCCGCAAACTCTCTCTCTCTCTCTCACTCTCTCTCACTCTCTAGAGTGCGACGCTGTGCCAACTCGATCCCGACGACGACTGCGCCACTTCGCTGCCGGACAGCTCCCGCCGAGGATATTCACGCCGTTGCCGAACACTTCTCCTCCACTCCTCGCCGTCGTAGCCGCTCGAAGCCAACAAGTTAGGGTACGCCGAGCCCCCTCGATCCATTCTCTTCTCTTTTGCTGCTTCTGTGCTTGGATCCAAATTTTTTAGGGTTTTCGATTGATTTTGTTAGGTTGTTTTGATCCGTTGGATTCATGATCTTGTGGGAAAATTGTTTAGCTATCAAAAGCTTCCCATCCAAATTCAGGTCAGAATCTAGGGTTTAGTCTGATCTATATGTTCTGTGCTAGGGTTTGTAGATGATAGAAACTCTTGCATATAGTGAGTCTAGCTCAGAATAGGCCGGAATCTACATCTAAACACAACTGAATCTCTTGTCCAAATATGTTTGATTTGGTAAAAATTTTTCCTTTGCTCAAACCATACCTATATCTTTTCCCTCGTTTCCCCTTTGCTAATTCACATGATGTCTGCGGATTTGGTTTTTGGCGATGATTCCCCGGTTCTGGATCAACTAAACGAAAGCAGAACAGAAATCACCAAGGCGGAAAGGAGGCAGAACGAAGGCGAATAATAATGCTCGTGGCATTCCCGAAACTATTCAAAAGAAGCTTGGTTATGACACCCCAGATGAAGAAACTAAGCATCAACGCAATATTCGTTTGTAAGGTATTTGGAGGTACTGGGCCATCCGCTGGTATAAGTACAAGAGTGTGCCAGATTGGAAGTGGGCGATGCAGTTTGCCTTCCACCCGTCATACCTTTATACTTCACACATGTGCGGGAAGTGGACCGAAGCTAATCGGCACCTGTACTACCCCGTTCCACCGAAGCTTCCTCATCCCAACTCACTCAAGACTCCGGATGACTATCCCGATGAACAAAAACGCTTAGCCATAGCTGCTGAAAAGATGAAGATAAAAGATGCAAAGAAAGGAGCCAAGAAACTCACTGCTGAAGAAGTTGGAGAGGGCCAAAGCTCTAAGAAGAAAAGGTCCCGGAAGCTCAGAAAGAAATCAGCTTCACCTCCCTACGCCTTCACTGATGAAGAGCGAATGCTTTTGGAACAAGCAACTCTTGAAGACTCCATGGATGATGAACTGAATGATGATGCAGATGATGAATCTAAATATGTACCAGTTGCTCCTCCCACTAAAGAAAAGCTTCACATTTCCCTGAAGAAAAAGGCTGGAGAGAAACCTACTACAAAAGGGCTAAGGATTCAAGATCCAACTAACAAGCCCGCAGCTCGCACGGTTATCGACACCACCAGCTTGGTGATTGATAAGCCTTTGGCATCCAAGCCACATGCCAAGATCATCACTTCTGAGAGGCGGTCGAAGCAGAAGCATGATCCCTCGAAGAAAATGCAGGCCGAGAAACCTGCTGCCCCTATGAAGCCTAAACAAACTGTTGCACTGAACCCTTCTTCCAAGTGCAAGCTCACGGAAGAACAACTGAAACAGAAAGACCTCGAGGAGGCACTTAATAGAATTATCCTGGCCCATGAATCTGCAGCCAAGCAAAAGGCTGAAAGGGAAGTAGCAAAGAAAAGGAAAGAACTTGATGCTGCCAACCTTGCCGCTGAACAGGATGAAACAAAGCGAAATCTCGCCGAAGCCAAAAAGAATGAAGAGAAGGCTGCTGCCGAAGCCGGACAACTTGATCAGAACAAAGAGAAACGCAAAGCAACACTTGTTGCACTCAACAACAAGAAAGCTGAGAAAGCAGCTAGAGCTGCTCAGAAGCAAGCTGTTGTAGACATGAATCCTCCCGCGGAAGCAAATCCGCCGAAGCAAAATCGTATTTATTTTCCCGAAACTCATGAAGAAGGAGATCGCCAAAGTGAGCACAGATTTCCTGATCCCCGAGAAGGAGAAATTTGGGATCACTTGGGAATTGCTGAAGCAATTTGGAAGAAGTGCGAGGCAGAAGATCCCAAAGCACTTGATCTTTGGTGACGTGTATATCTCAAGCACCATCGAAGCCATGATAACGACCATGATCAGTCAGATGAAGAACTTGCACTCTCGTGACAGGGCTGAATCAACCAAAATTCACAAGTATCAGCAGCGCGACGAAGTTGAAACCGATGAGGACTTCAAGGAGAACGTTCTGTCAATGCTTATAAAGGTCACTGATGTGAATACTGTCACCAAGGACAACATTAAAATCTACAAAGGCAAGGTCAAAGCTGTCGTACAAGAAATGGTCAAGAATCACAACACTGCTGTCATGGAAAGTGACTCCAAGAAGCACAAAGCTGCTCTTGAAGCAAAACCCACTGAAGCAAATCCATCAGACCCTTCACCAAAGCAGAGAACCACCAAGAGGCGCAAAATGATCTTGGCCTCGGCTGCTGAGATGGATACCAGTGATGAACCCATCAGCCAGCCGAAGCACAACACTGCAACAATTCCTACTCCTAATGCGCCCAAGCCGAAGCCAACCAAAACCAAAGAACAACCTGCTCCAACCACAAAAACTCCCACACCACCACCGCAAGCCCCCACTCCCAAAAGAACCCCTGATCCCCGCACTCCAGCACCCACTCCACCCGCCGCAGAACCAACTACATCCCATGCTCCATCTCCACCGCATGAACCGTCCCCTATGCCACAAAGAGATGCCACCCCACCACCTGCTGATGTGACTCGTTCCCCTGCTGCTGAAATACCTGGCTCACCAGCTCCACCAAATTCCCCTCGCCCGGAAGCTCAAGCATCTCGCCACTCCACCCCTTCAAACTCAAGAACTCGAGACTCTCGCGATTATTCTTCAGCCAGATCAGTTCAAGAGTCTGAAGAAAATGTTGCCTAGCCTGCAACCCATGAAGAAGATGAACAAGTGCAGATCCTAAACACTTCGCAAGAACTGGCTTTGATTGATGCTCAGGCTGCTGGCGCTTCGCATATTTCTCCACCTGCTCACTAGCAAAGGCCTCGGTGTCACAAACCTAGTTTGGTATGTGCTTTTATTTTAAGAAATAAGGTAGCATGTTTAAATTTCCTTCTTTAATAATTGGGGATTTGGAAAATCCTCAAAAAGAATTTAAATAAATGGCCAGACAAAAATATTTTTCCAAAAATCTTGTAAACTTTTTGAAAATATCTATAAATGGGCATGATCACATTTAATGTGTTGTGGGTCCCACCTCATGCTCATGAAATTTTCAAAAATTCAAACAGAAGCTTGGAAATTAAATAATACTCCTATTTGAATTGAAATTCAAATAATTTGAATTTAAAAAATGGTCCAAACTTGGGAGTGACTAGTACTTTGTCACCTATGTCCAAGATAAATATTTGACGATTTTATAAAATGCCTAGATATTATTTATGAAGGAAAAATAAATAAACAGAAATAAATAATAGAAAAAAAATGAAAGGAAAGGAAACCTACCCCACTTACCTCTTTGGCCCAGCCCAAAAGGGCATGGTCGTCTTCTTCCTCAGGAAGCCAGGCGCTGTGCTGCGTGGCGAGCATGCCACAGCGCGCTCGACCACCTCCTGCTTGCCGCTTCGTCCATCCGTGAGCGCCACAAGGACAGCCAGAAGCCGCTGCAGTCTTCCCCCTCTTTTGTCTCTCTCTCGCCCGCTCCCGCTCGATTTCGCAACTGATCGGAAGAACACCGTCGTCGCCAATGTGTGCAAGCTTGGCCACCGTGCCCCCCATGCCGAACCTTTGTGTCCAGCAGCTCCACCATGCCCGTCTGCGTCATCGGGGCCGTCCCATTTCAGCTGAGGAGACCCAAGGACGACGGTTGCAACCTCCCTCTCCGCCACGACCGCCGGGTCATCACCGTCAAATTCGTCACCGACATCGCTCTTTGGCCCATCCCGACCACCCCGTTGTGCTAACCGTGAGGTCCCGGTTCCTTTCCCCCTAACCCCGCTCGTTTTAGCGCCCGGAATCACCGCCATCATTGAGCCGCGTTAGCCGCCTGCCGTGGAGCTCGTCGCCGGCGTGGCCCCCGGTCACTTCCTTCTATCCCCTGTGCTCCGCAGGATCCGCACTTGGGAGGGCTCCTCTCTGGTGGCCTTTCCGAAGCCATCCGTGGGCGGAGCCGCCTGCTGCGTGGGCGCCGCCCCGTCCAGTGGCCACCGGCGGCTCACCGCCGGCCGTGCCGACGTGGCTTGGCCATTAGGCCCTAACAGCACCCTACTAATCCCTCTCTCTCTCACACAGAAAGGTGGGCCCTGACCCCCTAATGACCCTAATTTAATTAGACTAACAGATAATTAACCCCCCCCCAAGTCAGCATTGTGTCATGCTGATGCAATAAAACATTTCTCTGTCCAATAGAAAATCCAGAAAATAGTTAAAACTTTGAAATTGTATAGCTTTTTAACCACAAGTCCAAATGGAATAATTAATATATGAAAAATTATCATAAAAATGCAAGGAATCCAAATATGCAACTTTGAAGCATGACAAAATAGTGTACAATGATCAAACAGTAGCAAATGTAATTTGGGAAATTTTGAATAATCATTTGGAGTTTGAATTTGCATTCCTTTTTTAACTTCAATTAACATGTTGAAACTTGAACATACCCCACATCAGTACCATGCCAAGCTATGTTTTACATATTGATTGTGCATTGCAATGTGATGTTTATACTTTGTTGTCTCGGTGTGTGCTTCATCTCGATAGATTCATCGCCGAACGTAGTTTCCGACTGCTCTGAAAAGTGGCACCTCGTGATCGTCAACAAGGCAAGCAAACCGCATTGATCATGTCTATATAAACCCATTTCCCTCTTGTTCTCTCTTATGCATGATTAGGTGATTCACATTTTACCGTTCTACCGCTAGTTGAACCCATCCTTTGCATGACCTATCATTGCTGCCACAGTATTAAGCAAACCTCAACCTAGTAGATCCAGGATTGTTTGTGTTCATCATGTGGCCCTTCATCCATGTTATGCTATGCTATGCCAGAGTTGTTTGCAATGAAGATGATCCATCTAGGTGATGTATCGTGATGGTAGTGAACAATTCAACATGATGGTAATGTGTTGGTGAAGTCTCCCTAACAAAGGTGAACAATGAAAGGTTGTGTAGGAGTACACAGTGGGTTGTCTCAATTACACTTCCCTAGGCCCCGAGTTCTCGTGTTCTGATCCAAGAAAAGAGTACTTCCACACGTAGGGCTATGGACCCCGTTTGTCCTACTAACTCACCCCGACTATGGTCCAGGACACACATGGGTTATTGCTTATTCGATTTGATTTTGTGTCGGAGTGGGAGGTGATGCACGGTTTTAGACAAGCGCAGTACCATCCGTCGAGGTGGGCTTTGTCGGACTGTCCATACATCATTTGAGTCCTGAATGGAAACCCCTCTCGGATTTCTGATTGGGGTACATACTCAAATAGGCGATCCCCTGGACTAGAGTTGGAGCCGTGAGGTAAGTGCCTTCGTGTTTATCCTCGTCCGACATCCCCTTGAAGGATGACGAGTCACGGGCGGTAAGTAATGACACGTGTGTGAAGCGTACACCCCTGCAGGGTAATGATCTATTCGAATAGTCGTGTCCACGGTTATGGACTACTTGCAGACCTTTACTTGATTATTAGACAACTGAAACGGGGACTCTAAAACTACCACGATAAGTGTGAGTGCTTTGGGTTGCTTCCTTGTGGGAAGTCAAGGAAGAATCCATGGTGGTGTATTGATGTGGTGATCAAGATTAGATGGACTAGTGTGCGCCTCTCATCTCAACTCTATGTAGTCATAGTACAGGATAGCCAAGTCAAAGCTTTTTGCATTATAACCCCACTTGCCTTTACCTTGATACCTGAGCATGAGTAGTATAGTTCTGATGTAAGTCTTGCGGAGTATGTCTTCGTACTCACGTTTGCTTAATTTATGTTTTAGAGACGAGGCCACTAACCCTTATGGTGGCCTCCCCCTCAAGCTCGACGCCGACGAAGTCATGTAGTTCCAGAGAGCAGCCTTGTCCCTCTGGAGGGTCGTTGTGTTTTCTTAAAGGCTTCTTAAGCCATTTGTTATCCTTGTATTTACTAAGACATAATTTGCTTCTGTTGTTGTTTGATGTAATGTTGGGTCACAGTCATGTGATCTCTTCTTGTAACACTATTATATCTGCTCTGTTTAGCAGATGCAATAAAACTATGAGTTTGTAGAGTTCATGTTGTGTTACCTGCTATTTACACTAGACATTTATGTTGCGTGTATGTTTATAACGTGCATGTATTCGTGTGGGGTTCGATAGCTTGGTTGTGATCTTGCCGGCGGTCTTTCATACACCAAGTGGCCCCTAGATGTGCACAGCTTGGGGCATCGCGATGCGATTGCTCGTGACTATGTCACAAGGCACACTTTGTTGTATGATTGAGCCCGCCCGAGACCCCGACTAAGTGATCAGACTGGAGTATGTTTATGTAAGTGTTATAACGCAATCGAAAATATGGTTGAGGCAACTTTTCTCTGAGTATGGGATTTCACCACCCATAATCATTTAGACTTGTGAGCGGACGATGAGGACCCATCTCAGTTGATCATCTGGCCTAGATGGGATGCCCCCTCACGTTCGAGCTTTCCGAGAGTGTTTTGTGCTTGGCCTTGTCTGCTTAGACAAGTGGGTACGGCTCTTGACTCTTCATATGATTGAGTTGAAGCGGGAATTACATACGCATACCCCGGGTCCCGACAAACTTTGTATCAGAGCAGGACTGTCTGTAGGATTACTAAACCTGTGCCGAAGTCGAGTCTAGCATTCTATAGTTATATAGTTACTTGGGTATATGGGAACAACGTAAGGCTTCATTTTTCTCCTTACCCTCATCGATCTGAGTTTTGAATCACCCTCATCTTTTTCTACGGGAAGATAGGACTTGGCTCATCTATGTCTTTTACTAGGACATCTCGTTGATTGCTTCCTTGTAGCTGTAGCAAAGTTGTGTCTGTCTAGAGTCGTTGTGCTTCATAATTTGCACTTCTTATGTAAGTGTTGTTGAAATGTTTTGAGGATTTCCATTTCTCTTGCAATTACAACCGCTATGATGTCCGAGTCATCCCAGGTTTTTTCATAATCTGATGCATTTGCAAAATCCTTCCCTCTATTTCGGATGTCTTTCCAGAAGAGCTGCGAGGAATGCCTCCTGACAGATGTGTAGAATTCATTGTAGATCTTGTCCCAGGAACCACCCCAATTTCCATACGTCCATATAGAATGGCCCCAAATGAGTTAGCTGAGCTCAAAATCCAACTCAAAGCTTTGTTGGCAAAAGGCTTCATCCGCCCAATCTCATCGCCATGGGGTTGCCCCGTTCTGTTCTTAACGAAGAAAGATGGAACATAAAGGATGTGCGTATATTATCGCCCCCTTAATCTAGCGACAATAAAGAACAAGTACCCACTTCCCAGGATCAATGATCTTTATGATCAACTTGCTGGATCCTCAGTCTTCTCCAAAATGTATTTGAGATTAGGTTATCATCAAATCAAAATCAGAAACGAGGACATTCCCAAAACGGATTTGACTACTCGTTATGGTCTTTATGAGTACACCTTCATGTCCTTCGGTTTAACCAATGCCCCAGCCACTTTTTCGCGCTTAATGAATTCGATCTTCATGGAGTATTTGGACAAGATCGTTGTGGTTTACCTCGATGACATCCTTATATACTCGAAGAACAAAGAAGAACATGATGAGCATCTAAGGCTGGTACTGATGAAACTTCGAGAGCATCGCCTATATGCCAAATTCTCCAAGTGTGAATTCTCGTTACCATAAGTGACCTACCTAGTCCACGTGATTTCTGCAAAAGGCATTGCTGTCAATCCCGAGAGAGTTTAGGCCGTCCTTGACTGGACTCCACCTAAATCGGTTAAGTGTAAGGCCCGGTATGCGGTACTGTTTCAGATTCGGACGTTTCCGCCCGAACCCGAGGACGAAGCACATATCGGTCCCACCGCGACATATGACAAAGCCATATGCCCCGGATTTCCAACAAGATATCACAGCATTACAGATACAAGGATACAACATCTCATACAATCGGCATACAACTGCCTCAAATACAATACAACAGCGGAAGGTACATGTCTGAGTACAGACTACAAGCAAATGCCTACTGGCAAAGAGAAAAGCATCGATCCCATAACCACACGGGTCCAGGCCGTCCGCCGGGATCCGCCTAACTAGTCGTCGTCGAGTCTCCACGTGAAACGTCGATCAGCATACCTGTTGTCGATCAAGACCCTGAAAAGAGTTTGGGGGTAGTATCATGAGTACAGAGGTACTCAGCATCCAACTGTAGTGGTCATCTGACCCAGCAAGGACTTCATCACTCGTCATGCTAGGACAACTAGTAGTTTACGGTAAGGAAGGGGTAAGTGGTGAGGTTGCTGCCGCACTAGCATTTATGAAGTGGCTAACGATCTAGAGAGTAAGATAAGGAGCCAAGCATTCGATGAGGAATCGCCTCCAACAAGTCTTGCTATCAACTACTACGCAAACATAACACCTATCCTATCCTTGTCCTCCTCTTCGCATCCCGACGAAGAAGAAGCAGTCAAGGCACACACACGTTGATCAAGTTATATTAAGATAGCTCAGTTGTTGTTGTCTATGAACAAGGAGTAGGTCTCAAGTCGTCCATAACCGTGGACACGGCTTCTCGAAAAGATTTAACCCTGCAGGGGTGTACCAACTGCCCATTACGAGGCTCCGCACGCACGTCCATCACTCTCAGTTGCTACCCATTATAGGCAACCATTTTATGATTTAGTTCCAAGAGATCCGAAACGACAGGTCCCTCTAGCTAACAACGAACAAATCCGGGTGGCCCCCGGGGAGTCGACACCCAATCCAAAAGCTGGCCACGCTCTCGGATCGGACTCTTCCGTATGACGCAGGTCGGATTACCGGTTAGTTCTCTTATGAGACCGGGTCCTAGCTGATCAGGTGGACCAACAGAGAAACCATGTCTCCACTGGCCCAAGTTGTTTTAAAAGATATCTGCTAGGAGCGACCCGACAAGATATATATGCATGTTTTCAAATGGTAAATCAGCTTGGGCCACCACTAGAAATGTTTGAAGCTAGATAGGTAAGAAAAGGGGACCCCATAAAATCCCACACGCGGTTAGGCACGCTCAGTCTTAAAACCAATACCCGGAACTCGGATCCTAGGTGACTCGAATGGAACAAAGCGTCGGGGCGGGATAGCCTAGACCTTCCATCCTTCGTCGAATATAGTCAACATTATAGTAATCATATCATCAACAATAATATAATGATCAGGTGATATCCCAACCCAAAGAGTAACAGGGTAACATCGTAGCATCCTAAGCATGCATACTAAGCAGGGGCTGAGCAACGAGAAAAAGTAACATAACAGTACAAGGTTTGCTGGGAAGGGACATGGCTGTATCGGTTTGAAAGAGGCTGTAAACATGTGGTAGGATCAAACATCGAACCTAACCTATACTAGCATGCAAACCGCTGGTTGAAATAGAATGGATCATAAGTAATGTATAGTCCTTGCCTGTTGATAAGTCGGGTTCCGAAGGTGTAGCTGATCGCAAGCTCGCAACGTCTCCGAGAGGTACCCGCGGAAGCACACAAGAAGTAAACACTGGAAAGCAATCAACGGTGCACCACTATTACTACGGAGCAAACACGAGCAAGCATCAACAAGAAGTAACACGAGACATCGCACCTACCGTCGAGAGCGGTTACTAACGATTTAAGTGGAGTACTCGTCACGCACGACGATACCGCACGTTCACGGTGGTTCAAGTTGTTTAGCTACAGGTGACCAAACAACGGTTATTAACATGGCAACTCAAGAAAGCATGGCATGTCACACAAGCATGGCAAGAGGTGAAGCATAAATAAACTATCTGATCTAGTCACTTTAAGTGGGGTGAAATCCTAGACAAGGCAAACTATTGCGAACCCCACGATAAATATTGCATTTGGTACTTTTTTGTCCTAAACAATATTTTATTATTTTTATTAGCAATCAAGAACAGCAAAAACACAATCTACTTGCAATTCTAGTCAAGTTACATATAAAGAACATTTTAATCCGAGCAACGGATAAAAAGTTATAGCAGTTACAGTTACAGTGGCAGGCAGTGTAATTAGCAGTCAAACAACAGGTAAACAAAGTCAAACATGGCAACAAGCAAAAAATTATTAAACTAGGCACAAAACTAAGCAAGTTTCATATTTTACGCGTCGCAATCGGAGCTACGGTTAAAAAGTTACGGGCACTGCAAAAATAAACAAGTAATCTGCCTAAAAAAATAAATAAAACCTAACACAACAGAAAAAAAATGCTAACCGGGCCGAAAGCTACTAGGCCCAACTAACTAAAAAAAAAAATAACAGAAAAAAAAAAAATGGGCAGCTCACCCAAGTGGGCCAAGCCCACTGGAGGGGCGCCTGGGCTGCCGGCTGCTGGGCTGGCTGGCGCGGCCCACCTGGCCGTCCAGCGCTGGAGCGGGCGCACGGCTGGAACCGCTCGGCTGCTCGCTCCCGTGCCCGTTCCCGAGCACAGGCTGACCGCGGCGGCGGCGCTCGCCGGCTCCGGCGAGGAGGGCCACAACGGCGGGGAGGCCGGGAACGGAGGGGCGCGCGCAGGGGTGGTGCGAGACGCCGGATCCGGGCGGTTGGGGTCTCCGGCGAGGGATCGGGGTGGCGGGCCGAGCTCCCTTCGCTGGCCATGGCGCGGCGACCTCGAGGCCATGGTCTCCGGCGACCTGCAGGGCGGAGCAAGGAGCGGGTGAGAGAGGAGGGCAGGGGGAGAAGAGGAAGGAGGGAGGAGAGGCGCGGGGGTGGCTCGCCGGCTGCTGGCCGGTGAGAGCGGCGGCGGCTCGGCCTCCATGGCCATGGAGCTCGGGCGCGGGAGGAGATGGCGCAGAGAGAGAGGATCCAGGGCACTGACGTGGCGGCTTCCGGGCGCGTCCGATCTGCGATTCGACGGCCGAAACGGATCTGGGAGCTAGGGTTTCGGGATTTTGGGGTGTTTTTGGGGCAGATCTGAGATTTTGTGAGGGGGCTGGCTGCAAATTGGCTTAGGAAAACCCTAAGTGGGGGTGGGAGAGTGGTGGTCTTTATATAGCATGGGTGACTGGCAGTTTGCAAAAACATCCCCAGTTTCGCTCTCGCGCGTCCGGTGCTCACGTTTCTGACCGCCGGGGGTCCGCAGTACCTCCGATTCGGGTAAAACTTCGAACTGCGCGATCAGTGCGTTGAGCCGGAGGCTTTCACCTTGCACTGGAACCGTTCCGAAAACACTTTCCGGCGCGCTATAAAAATATCCCGTTTAATTATTAAACGGGGTTTTTCGTTCCGTTGGCTGCGGCTGGTCTCGTGCGGTTTTCGCGACGGTGATCGGGTGAGACCCGGTGTCGCTAAGGTCGAGTGTCAGAGTGGCAAGGGTCGGTCTCCGTCCGATACGAGATAAGAGGGGTTAAAATAATCGCCGATCGATAAATCGGGGATGCAAACACCGCAAACAAATCAGACAATCAAGCAATTCACATCGAAAAGAAAATTTTTAATTTTTGTGAAATCTGGGCTGTTACAGGCAACACCACCAACAAGGGATCTCGTCCCGAGATCCAGGACGATCCGGGGGGAGAGGGGGGAGAGAAAGGAGTCGACGATCTTCAACACCACCAACAAGGGACTCTGCTCCATGTCGACGTCGAACTTCGGTTGAGATAGATTTCCGCAGAGAGATGGCGACGTCGAAAAACGAAACCACCAGGTGTCAAGAGGGAGAACGATCGCGAAAACCAGATCAAGGGATAGTGTTTTTCGACGCAAGTCGTAAAAACACTGGGCAAAAGGATGGATGGCAACGGACGACTCAGATGATATCTGAAACTGAAGAAGCTAAAGGTACTACAGGAATTCCCACCTGAGCTCGGAATCGAGACAATACGCTGCAAGCAAGGCGTTGTAACGATTCCGGAACTCGACACACTCGAGACCGTAGAGTTTTGAAAGGGGTAAGGCGAGAATTAAAACACTTACGGAACTTGTCCTGACCAGAGCAAAGGTAAGGAGTAAAAGGAGTCCTACTCTCCAATAACTAACTTAGTAACTACAAAATAATTTTGTCTAGACTCGACTTCGGCCAGAGAGGGGATCCTACGGTCGGTAAGGCTCTGATACCAAGTTGTAAGGCCCGGTATGCGGTACTGTTTCAGATTCGGACGTTTCCGCCCGAACCCGAGGACGAAGCACATATCGGTCCCACCGCGACATATGACAAAGCCATATGCCCCGGATTTCCAACAAGATATCACAGCATTACAGATACAAGGATACAACATCTCATACAATCGGCATACAACTGCCTCAAATACAATACAACAGCGGAAGGTACATGTCTGAGTACAGACTACAAGCAAATGCCTACTGGCAAAGAGAAAAGCATCGATCCCATAACCACACGGGTCCAGGCCGTCCGCCGGGATCCGCCTAACTAGTCGTCGTCGAGTCTCCACGTGAAACATCGATCAGCATACCTGTTGTCGATCAAGACCCTGAAAAGAGTTTGGGGGTAGTATCATGAGTACAGAGGTACTCAGCATCCAACTGTAGTGGTCATCTGACCCAGCAAGGACTTCATCACTCGTCATTCTAGGACAACTAGTAGTTTACGGTAAGGAAGGGGTAAGTGGTGAGGTTGCTGCCGCACTAGCATTTATGAAGTGGCTAACGATCTAGAGAGTAAGATAAGGAGCCAAGCATTCGATGAGGAATCGCCTCCAACAAGTCTTGCTATCAACTACTACGCAAACATAACACCTATCCTATCCTTGTCCTCCTCTTCGCATCCCGACGAAGAAGAAGCAGTCAAGGCACACACACGTTGATCAAGTTATATTAAGATAGCTCAGTTGTTGTTGTCTATGAACAAGGAGTAGGTCTCAAGTCGTCCATAACCGTGGACACGGCTTCTCGAAAAGATTTAACCCTGCAGGGGTGTACCAACTGCCCATTACGAGGCTCCGCACGCACGTCCATCACTCTCAGTTGCTACCCATTATAGGCAACCATTTTATGATTTAGTTCCAAGAGATCCGAAACGACAGGTCCCTCTAGCTAACAACGAACAAATCCGGGTGGCCCCCGGGGAGTCGACACCCAATCCAAAAGCTGGCCACGCTCTCGGATCGGACTCTTCCGTATGACGCAGGTCGGATTACCGGTTAGTTCTCTTATCAGACCGGGTCCTAGCTGATCAGGTGGACCAACAGAGAAACCATGTCTCCACTGGCCCAAGTTGTTTTAAAAGATATCTGCTAGGAGCGACCCGACAAGATATATATGCATGTTTTCAAATGGTAAATCAGCTTGGGCCACCACTAGAAATGTTTGAAGCTAGATAGGTAAGAAAAGGGGACCCCATAAAATCCCACACGCGGTTAGGCACGCTCAGTCTTAAAACCAATACCCGGAACTCGGATCCTAGGTGACTCGAATGGAACAAAGCGTCGGGGCGGGATAGCCTAGACCTTCCATCCTTCTTCGAATATAGTCAACATTATAATAATCATATCATCAACAATAATATAATGATCAGGTGATATCCCAACCCAAAGAGTAACAGGGTAACATCGTAGCATCCTAAGCATGCATACTAAGCAGGGGCTGAGCAACGAGAAAAAGTAACATAGCAGTACAAGGTTTGCTGGGAAGGGACATGGCTGTATCGGTTTGAAAGAGGCTGTAAACATGTGGTAGGATCAAACATCGAACCTAACCTATACTAGCATGCAAACCGCTGGTTGAAATAGAATGGATCATAAGTAATGTATAGTCCTTGCCTGTTGATAAGTCGGGTTCCGAAGGTGTAGCTGATCGCAAGCTCGCAACGTCTCCGAGAGGTACCCGCGGAAGCACACAAGAAGTAAACACTGGAAAGCAATCAACGGTGCACCACTATTACTACGGAGCAAACACGAGCAAGCATCAACAAGAAGTAACACGAGACATCGCACCTACCGTCGAGAGCGGTTACTAACGATTTAAGTGGAGTACTCGTCACGCACGACGATACCGCACGTTCACGGTGGTTCAAGTTGTTTAGCTACAGGTGACCAAACAACGGTTATTAACATGGCAACTCAAGAAAGCATGGCATGTCTCACAAGCATGGCAAGAGGTGAAGCATAAATAAACTATCTGATCTAGTCACTTTAAGTGGGGTGAAATCCTAGACAAGGCAAACTATTGCGAACCCCACGATAAATATTGCATTTGGTACTTTTTTGTCCTAAACAATATTTTATTATTTTTATTAGCAATCAAGAACAGCAAAAACACAATCTACATGCAATTCTAGTCAAGTTACATATAAAGAACATTTTAATCCGAGCAACGGATAAAAAGTTATAGCAGTTACAGTTACAGTGGCAGGCAGTGTAATTAGCAGTCAAACAACAGGTAAACAAAGTCAAACATGGCAACATGCAAAAAATTATTAAACTAGGCACAAAACTAAGCAAGTTTCATATTTTACGCGTCGCAATCGGAGCTACGGTTAAAAAGTTACGGGCACTGCAAAAATAAACAAGTAATCTGCCTAAAAAAATAAATAAAACCTAACACAACAGAAAAAAAATGCTAACCGGGCCGAAAGCTACTAGGCCCAACTAACTAAAAAAAAAATAACAGAAAAATAAAAAAAAAATGGGCAGCTCACCCAAGTGGGCCAAGCCCACTGGAGGGGCGCCTGGGCTGCCGGCTGCTGGGCTGGCTGGCGCGGCCCACCTGGCCGTCCAGCGCTGGAGCGGGCGCACGGCTGGAACCGCTCGGCTGCTCGCTCCCGTGCCCGTTCCCGAGCACAGGCTGACCGCGGCGGCGGCGCTCGCCGGCTCCGGCGAGGAGGGCCACAACGGCGGGGAGGCCGGGAACGGAGGGGCGCGCGCAGGGGTGGTGCGAGACGCCGGATCCGGGCGGTTGGGGTCTCCGGCGAGGGATCGGGGCGGCGGGCCGAGCTCCCTTCGCTGGCCATGGCGCGGCGACCTCGAGGCCATGGTCTCCGGCGACCTGCAGGGCGGAGCAAGGAGCGGGTGAGAGAGGAGGGCAGGGGGAGAAGAGGAAGGAGGGAGGAGAGGCGCGGGGGTGGCTCGCCGGCTGCTGGCCGGTGAGAGCGGCGGCGGCTCGGCCTCCATGGCCATGGAGCTCGGGCGCGGGAGGAGATGGCGCAGAGAGAGAGGATCCAGGGCACTGACGTGGCGGCTTCCGGGCGCGTCCGATCTGCGATTCGACGGCCGAAACGGATCTGGGAGCTAGGGTTTCGGGATTTTGGGGTGTTTTTGGGGCAGATCTGAGATTTTGTGAGGGGGCTGGCTGCAAATTGGCTTAGGAAAACCCTAAGTGGGGGTGGGAGAGTGGTGGTCTTTATATAGCATGGGTGACTGGCAGTTTGCACAAACATCCCCAGTTTCGCTCTCGCGCGTCCGGTGCTCACGTTTCTGACCGCCGGGGGTCCGCAGTACCTCCGATTCGGGTAAAACTTCGAACTGCGTGATCAGTGCGTTGAGCCGGAGGCTTTCACCTCGCACTGGAACCGTTCCGAAAACACTTTCCGGCGCGCTATAAAAATATCCCGTTTAATTATTAAACGGGGTTTTTCGTTCCGTTGGCTGCGGCTGGTCTCGTGCGGTTTTCGCGACGGTGATCGGGTGAGACCCGGTGTCGCTAAGGTCGAGTGTCAGAGTGGCAAGGATCGGTCTCCGTCCGATACGAGATAAGAGGGGTTAAAATAATCGCCGATCGATAAATCGGGGATGCAAACACCGCAAACAAATCAGACAATCAAGCAATTCACATCGAAAACAAAATTTTTAATTTTTGTGAAATCTGGGCTGTTACATTAAGCAAGTTAGGAGTTTTCTTGGCTTAGCAAGCTATTGTCGCCGTTTCGTTGAGAACTTGTCCAAAGTTGGAAAGCCACTAACTGAACTCCTCAAGAAAGATAAGAAATTCGAATGGACCCCCAAGTGCGAGGAAAGCTTTCAAGAGCTGAAAAGAAGATTAACTTCTGTGCCCGTACTTGCGCCTCCAGACACCAAAAGGGATTTCGAGATCTATTGTGATTCTTCACGACAAGGGTTAGGATGCATACTTCTGCAAGATCGACATGTGGTAGCATACTCTTCACGCCAGTTGGGTCCACATGAATAGAACTATCCTACCCATGATCTTGAAATCGCTGCCGTAGTTCATGCCCTGAAGACTTGGCGACATTACCTCCTTGGTAATCGTTGTGAAATCTATACCGATCACCAAAGCCTCAAATACATATTCACCCAGCCAGTTCTTAATCTCAGGCAAAGACGTTGGATAGAGTTGATAAAAGTTTATGACTTGGGAATTTCTTACACCCCAGGCAAAGCCAATGTCATGGATGATACACTAAGTCGTAAGTCGTATTGTAACAACCTCATGTTACAACAGTATCAACCACTTCTCTATGAGGAATTTCCAAAGCTTAATCTGGAGATAGTTCCTCAAGGATTCCTTTCCACCTTGACAGTGAAACCAACTCTTGAGGATCAAATCATAGCTGCCTAGAAACATGATAGGAGTATCCAAGAGATCAAAGAGAACCTTGATAGGAAAAGTGCAAAACGTTTCTTTGTAAATGATCAAGGAACGATATTCTTTGAGAATCGTTTCGTAGTGCCAGAAAACCAAAACCGAAAACGGTTGATCTTTCAGGAAGCTCATGACACACCTCTCTTGATTCATCCCGGTAGTAAGAAAATATACCGAGATCTACGCCAGAGATTTTCGTGGACTGGTATGAAGCGAGAAATCGCTCAATTTGTTCCTAAATGTGATGTTTGTCGTTGCATTAAGGCAGAGCACCAAAGACCTACTGGTACTCTTAAAAATTTTCCTATCTCTGAGTTGAAATGGGATAAAGTCAGTATGGATTTCCTCAGTGGCTTTCCAAAGTCTCAAAAGGGAAATAATGCCATCTTCGTGGTCATTGACTGTCTTTCCAAAGTTTCCCATTTCCTTCCTGTTCGCGAGAGTATAACTCTAGCTAGTTAGCGGATTTATATGTCTCTCAAATATTCTCACTCCATGGTGTTCCTTTGGAAATCAATTCAGACCTTGGAAGTCTTTTCACCTCTCGATTTCGGGAAAGTTTTCAAAATGCTATGGGAACCCATCTCTCTTTTAGCACCGCTTTTCATCCCCAGTCAAGTGGTCAAGTAGAAAGAGTCAATCAGGTAGTTGAAGACATGCTCAGAGCCTGTGCTATCTCATTCGGAAAGAGTTGGGAGAAATCTCTTCCATTCACCGAGTTTGCTTACAACAACAGCTTCCAATCTAATCTGGGCATGGCACCTATTGAATTTCTCTATGGACGAAAATGTCGAACACCAATGAACTGGTCAGAAGCCGGTGAAAGACAATTCTTTGGACCGGATAAGATCCAGGAAGCAGAAGAGAAGGTTCGCATTGTTCGTGAGCAATTGAAAACAGCCCAGTCTCGTCCGAAAATCTACTATGATCGTCATCAAAGGCCAGAAAGCTACGAGCTGGACGAGAAGGCTTACCTCCGGGTTGCTCCTCTGAAGGGAACCCATCGCTTCGGTATCAAAGGCAAATTGGCCCCACGTTACATCGGTCCCTTTCGCATTCTCGCTAAACATGGAGAAGTTGCCTACCAACTTGAACTACCCCCCGCATCTTTCTGAGGTTCAAGATGTCTTCCCCGTATCTCAACTCAAGCGTTGCTTGATCCCATCCGCGAGGTAGACCACGAAACGCTTGATCTCCAAGAAAACCTATCATATCGAGAGTATCTTGTCTGTATCCACTATGAAGCCGAGCTCACCACCCGACGTCAGAAGATCAAGTTCCTCAAAGTGCACTGGTCCAACCATTCGATACGTCCCAAACGTATCTATAATTTCTGCTTGCTCCATGCATGTTTTGTGTGATATTTCTATGATCCAGATACACTTTCATACACTTTTGATCATATTTGGACTAACCTATTAACTAAGTGCACCCTGGTGCCAGTTTCTGTTTTCTACTGTTTTTTATTTTAGTTTTCCCCCCCATTAAAATTACTCCAAAAATTCGGGAAAATCAGATAAAAATCAGCGTGATGGAACCTTCCGGAGTCCCAAAGGAGGACCAGGTGGGACCCACCATGGCCCTAGGCGGCCACTTGGCGCAGCCTTGGGCTTGACCGCGCCAGAGGGGCTCCTGGACCCCTGGTACCCCTTGGCTACCCCCTTCGCCTATTTATTTCCCGTGACATCAACCTTCCAGTGAGAGAACCCTTTTCCGCGATATCGCCTCTGTTCCGTGATACGTCCAAAACGTATCTATAATTTCTGCTTGTTCCGTGCCTCTTTTGTGTGATCTTGCTATGATATTAATGAACTTTCATACACTTTTGATCATATTTTGGACTAACCTATTAACTCAGTGCACCCCAGTGCCAGTTCCTGTTTTCTGCTGTTTTTCCATTTCAGGTTTCCCCCTTATTAAAAGTACCAGAAAAATTCCGGGAAAAATATAGGAAAAATCAGCGTACCGGAAGCTTCGAGAAAAGCCCGAGAGGGGTCAGAGGGGAGCCGGGGGGGGCCCAGGCGGCAAGAGGGCGCGGCCAGGCCCCTGTCCGCGCCAGGGGGCGCCTGGAGCCCCTGGCCCACCTCTGGTTGCCCCCTTTATCCTATTTATTCCCCGTGACGAGAAACCCTCGGGGACGGAACCCTTTTTTCGCGATCTCTCCTCTGTTCCGCCGCCGCCGCTCTTCCAAGATCGGGAGCACCAGAAGACCTCTTCCCAGCACCCTGCCGGAGGGAGGAATCACCTCTGGGAGCTTCTCCACCACCATGGATGCTTCCCGGATGAACCGTGAGTAGTCCATGATCAGTAGCTATGTGTTGTTCTCCTCTCCTCTTTGTTCTTCATGGATTAGACCTCGTGAGCTGCCCTACATGATCGAGGCACATATGTAATATTTCTGCTGTTGCTATGCTGATTTTCCTGGGATCCGATGGATTGTGAGGTTATGTTCAGATTGTGATTGAGTTATATATTTGATTCTCATCTTTTATATTTATGTTCTTGAGTACCTCTTGCATGTTCTCCGGTGCTGTTTATTGCTTTGTCCAAGTAGTAGGTAGTGACTCCAAGAGGGAGCGTTATGCATGATTGTGGGTTCATGCCCCTCGATGACTAGCTTGAGTGACAGAAACATGAGTCTTGGGGATGTGTTGTTGCCACAAGGGGGAAAACAACGGTGCTTTTACTTGTGGGTGCAAGGATTGTTTACTTTACGCAAAGTTCTTTAATGCAGTTGTCCGTTGCTTTGAGTTTACACTTTGGGTGGGATTCACAACTTAATACCTGCGAGATGTTCTGGATAGATATCTCAAGGTGGATGATTAGTGGGTAGATGCAGATGGATTTCGGTCTACTTGACATGGCGTACCGCCCGTGCTTTTGAGCCTCTTCCTTTCTGTTTTGCATAATTAGAATTGGTTTGCGCACATAATCCTGTCAATTGCCCAGCTGTAATTTGTTTACCTCGCGTGGCTATTTTATCGTCTTTTGGGAGAGAGACATCACTAGTGAACATCATGAGATCCCGGTCCATACTTCCACCACTGATTACACTATCAATTTACTTTCAGTATTTACTTTTCAGTTATTGTCACTATTATTATTATCCCGTGCGTTTTATCCTTTGTAAACAACAAGCCGGGGGAATTGACAACTCCTCTATACTCGTTGGGAGCAAAGCTATCTGTTGTGTGCGCAGGTCCAGGTGAAGTAAGCAACCTTAGGTTGTAAACGGAGCCATTGTTCACTTCACCACCTACTTGTATCTGTTGGAGTGCTCCTGGACGATACTCAACCTTAGCATTTTTGGTAAGGTAAATTTTCCGCTATCTACATCTCACGTTTCACTTGGGGTAACCAACGAGGGCGAGAAGTTATCTCGTGTATCAAGCAAATTTCTGGCGCCGTTGCCGGGAACTCCACTCTTCAAGATAGGGGAGTTGCACACTATCCTTTATCTTTTCTTTTTAGTCTTGTTAGTTTACCTTTCATTTTTTGCTTTAGTGTCTTTTATCAAAAATCAAAAAATAGTTATCTTGCTTGTTGCTACTATGGGTTCCTCTAAAAACACCAAGTTGTGTGACTTCACTACTCACAACAACACTGACTTTATCTGCACTCCTATTGGTACACCTGCTTCTTCAGCACCTTCTTATGAGATTAAACCTACTTTGCTGAACCTTGTTATGAAAGATCAATTTTCTGGTGCTAGAGATGATGCTTCTTTGCATTTAAATAATTTCATTGAGCTTTGTGATATGAAAAATACAAGGAAGTAGATGGTTATATTGTTATGCTTAAGCTTTTTCCTTTCTCCTTGAGGGATGAAGCTAAAATCTAGTTTCAATCCTTGCCTAAGAATAGCATAGATTCTTGGGATAAGTGCAAGGATGCTTTTATCGGGAAGTACTACCCCCTACTAAGATTATCCAGTTGAGGAGCTTTATTATGAATTTTAAAAAATTGGATTATGAACAAGTTGCCCAAGCTTGGGAACGCATGAAATCTCTTGTTAAGAATTTCCCTACACATGGTTGGACTACTTGGATGGTTATCTAGACTTTTTATGGAGGCTTGAACTTTACCTCGCGAAACTTGTTAGATTCGGCCGCGGGAGGAACCTTTATGTCAACTACACTTGGTGCTGCCACAAAACTTCTCGATGAGATGATGACCAACTATTCCTAATGGCACACGGAAAGAGCTCCAACAGGTAGGAAGGTAAACTCTATCGAGGAGATCTCCTCCCTAAATGAAAAAGTTGACTTGATCATGTCTTTACTTACCAAGCAATCTCCTATTGATCCTCAAAATGTTCCTTTAAATTCTTTGATTGCTAGGATCAAGTAGATGTGAACTTTATCTCTAGAAACAACTTCAACAACAATGCTTATAGGCGTAACTTTGGTAGCAATCCTAGACCGTTCCCCTCCAACAACTATGGGAACAACAACACTTATCCTAGCACCAAAAACTCCACCTCTGAATTAGAGAATATGCTTAAAGACTTTATCACTACCCAAAAAGCCTTCCACAAGAGTGTAGAGGAAACACTAGACAAACTAGATACCCTCTCTTCGACGGTAGACAACTTAGCCCACGAAGTAGAATTGCTTAAAATTAAAACTTCTGCCCTTGAGGAGAGGAAGGTCACTCCTATGTATGTTGTCCAATTGCAAATTAATAAAAATATTAGTATGATGGCTAAACTCAAAGAGAGATGGGCTAGAGAAAAGGAGGAAGAAGATAGAATTAAGAGCCTTCCTACACACCATACTGTTGGTACTATCCAAGTGGTTGAGGATATCCAAACTCTTAGAACCCAATGCACCCCTAGACCCATAGGACCTATTAATGGTGATGCTATGACCTCAACTGTAGAAGAAGAAATTCCTATGACTATAGAATCTACCAAACAAGTGAGCCTAAAGGATACCAATACCACTTTACTTGATAGTAGTGACCTGGATTTTGACTATTGCACTCTTTCTGAAGTTATTCGTTTCCTTCAGAAGATGTCTAGAGACCCCCACACTAGGACACTTAATCTTGCCTTCACGGAGCATATCACTAATGCTCTCATCAAAGCTAGGGAGGAGAAGCTTAGGTTAGAAGCCTCCATACCTAGAAAGATATAAGATGGTTGGGATCCTATGATTAAAATTAAGTTGAATAACTCTTCTTTCTTTGCTTTTTGTGATCTTGGAGCTAGTACCTCTGTTATTCCCAAAAGAATGTATGATATATTTGAGTTGAAACCTCTTGATGCTTGTTCTTTTGGTGTTTGTCTCGTCGATTCTTCCGTAAAGAAACCTTTGGGGAAGATAGATGATGTTCTTATCATTGTCAATGACAACTATGTTCCCGTTGATTTTACTATTATGGACATTGAATGTGAACCTTCTTGTCCAATTATTTTGGGACGTCCTTTTCTTCCCACCGTAGGTGCTGTTATTGATATGAAAGAAGGGATTATAAAATTCCAATTCCCTCTCAAGAAAGTTATGGAACACTTCCCTAAGAAAAATATTAAGTTGCCTTTTGAGTTCGTCACACGGGGTAGTTATTTTCTTGAAAAGACTTGATCTATTTGCATTAAGCCTAGCTAATGGCTTTAAAGAAGCGTTTTCAGGAGGCAGCCCGCAACGAATTTAGGTTTTCCTTTTAGTTTTTCTTATGTTTTTAGTGGTCTTGATGATTGTTACTACTGTAGAAACATCATTATATCTTTACTTTTCAAGCTTTGTTCCTTTTATAACCTGATACGACAAGGCAAGTCAAAGTTGTGACATGCTGTCTAGAAAACAGATTCTGTCCTCGTTACTAGAAACATCATAGAAAAACCCCAGTTCATCTTTTTGAGCTGAATTTTTTACACAGCGTGCTATATAATATTACGAAACTTTAGTATGTTCTGAGTTTTTTAATTTGAGTTGCAGAAGTACCCCGAAAAAATTTGTTTCTACCTGCTGCTCTGTTTTTCACAGATTCTGTCATGTTTTGCCTTTTCTTCGTTTGGAAAACCTTAAGCTTGCTTTTTCTTTACAAAAACTTCTTGGAACTCTTGAGAAACATTATATCTTGAATGTTATCCTTATTTCCAGTAGAGAAAAAATTATTTTATTATGGGTACTAACCTCGCTAATCAGATTATGATGAGTTATGTATGAAGCGAGTTTTCAAGTGTGCGAGGGAAGATGATGAAATAAGATTAAGAAGTGTCAAGCGTTCAAGCTTGGGGATTCCCCCATGCATCCCCAAGAAATATTCAAGGAGACTCAAGCGTCTAAGCTTGGGGATGCCCCCGTGCATCCCCTTCTCCATCGACAATTATCAGTTCGTCTCTCGTTTCACTATATTTTTATCACTTCATGCGTTATGTGCTATTCTTGGAGCGTCTCGCTCTTAGATTTTGTTTTTAGTTTTCTTTAGATTTGCTTCCTGTTCATACAAGTTAGAACCCAGCTTACTTTGTGTGGGAGAGAAACACGCTCCACTTCAAAAATTTAGAACACAACATAGGACTTTTTCCTGCTTATCTTTGCTGTGTTTGTTCTTTATATTTCCGTAGCTGCTGTCATGCTTTGCTCTTAGCTTTCATGTTTATCTTTTAAAAGAGCTTTTGTTTAGTTTGTTTCTGGAACTCTCTTGAGTTTTCATATTTATCTTGTTTAGAGGGTTTTCCAGTTGCACTGAGTTCTGTGTCTTGACTTGAAGTAGGTAATTGAGGTTGCTATTCTTTTTGTAGTAGTAACTTGCAAAAGTTTTGAGGTGTTGTCTTGAGTAATCTTTGGACTTTTTGTGTCAAGGGATTTAGCCTATTAGTGATAGATGTCGTATTTTGGGCAATCCGTGTTTATTCTCAAAAAAAAACCCTACAAATTATTTGACAACTTTAGCTACTAGTTGGATCACTACTCTTCTGAGGGGTCGAATATTAGAGTACAGTCACGTACCATGAGTCGAGGATGCTCAAGGATAACCAAACCCCCATACAATCCTCCTCGGGGTACTTGTCTCTTTGTGAAACCTCCTTATTAGATTGAGAGTTACCGATAATAAGTGCATTAGTTCTTCAGACTAATGTGAGTATTCGAAAGTTGACACTTCCACCTTCCCATATTTTTCTAGCCTTCTCTGTGCCGTGCATTGCTTTCTTCTCACTCCGAGAGTTGGCGCCCACTTTTTCCGGTACTTCCAAACCCTTGGCACGATACGCTCTGTCATCATAAGCCTCCTTATATCCTTCCTCAAAATAGCCACCATACCTACCTATCAAGTCATTTCCATAGCCTTTCCGAGATACATTGCCATGCAACATCAATCTTCTCATGACTTGATCTTCATGTCATACATGCTACTTGGTTGACCGATGAGCCGCATGCTTGTTGGGCCTTGCCCTAATCATTGCTACATGACGCGCTAGTATCATTGCATATCCTGCTACACTGGCAGAGGCATACATTTGCATAAATCATGATAGTTACATTTTCTTTATGATTTGAGTACTTTGTAAAGTGTGAAAGATCTTCTATACTTTTTGTAATATATAGAGTGTTGCCCCTAAAATGAGGAAAAGATCCCAAAGAGGACAAAATTAAAAGATCCCAAAGAGGACAAAATTAAAGATCCCAAAGAGGAAAATGAGAGTTAAATAGAAAGTGCCATTGAGGCCACCAAAAAAATACAAAAAAATATAGAAAAAAAAGAAGAAACAAAAAGAGAGAATGGGGCACACTACTATTATTTTTGAGAAGATCCACACTCGTACTCCATCTTGTATCTTGTACTCCATAGAGATTATCATTCATGCATATAACTATGTGGGGACCTTCACACTACAGAACTTGGCTTGTATATTCCAATGATGAGCCTCCTCAAATGAGCTCTAGGTCTTCTTGAGCAAGCAAGTTGGATGCACCCCCACAAGTTCCATTGGAGAGCTTACCTTAGCTCATATGTGTATCCGTTGCATGGCAATCCCTACTCCTCACATCATATCTATCATTTGGCTTTCTCTCGCCTATGGTTGTCCTCATTAATGTGAGCCTTTCACACCTTTTTGTCTTCCTCCTCCACCTTATTCTCTCTTTGCCGTCCTAAGTGTCAACTTTCTTGCTTACGCTCATCCATTGAATGAGTGATCAAATTTTCAGAAAGGAGTGGATCATTTTGACTTTTCATTGACTAGTGGTCTGGGGATGATTCAAGATAAGATTCCAAAGAAGACCAAGTGTGACACTTTACTAGATTGAGTTCTCAAAAATAAAAATACTTTTTCTCGTATATCCCTATCCCCTTTCTTGCACGCAAACACCATTTGGAGACATTCGAGTCACGGACAGCGAGAACTCTTGCACCTTTATGTTCTTATGTTGCTTATTTCAATGCTAGATATAGACTCTTGCCTGTTATGACTTGAATTGAATTGCATGCTTTGATTGCTTTACTTACAAAGTTCTTATATGGGTGTTAGCATGTCACCACAGAAATTATGCTTGTTATCATTTACCTACTCGAGGACGAGCAGGAATTAAGCTTGGGGATGTTGATACGTCCAAAACGTATCTATAATTTCTGCTTGTTCCATGCCTCTTTTGTGTAATATTGCAATGATATTGATGAACTTCCATACACTTTTGATCATATTTGGACTAACCTATTAACTCAGTGCACCCCAGTGCCAGTTCCTGTTTTCTGTTGTTTTTCTATTTCAGGTATCCCCCTTATTAAAAGTACCAGAAAAATTCAGGGAAAAATATAGGAAAAATCTGCGTACCGGATGCTTCGAGAAAAGCCCGAGAGGGGCCAGAGGGGAGCCAGGGGGCGCAGGCGGCCAGAGGGCGCGGCCAGGCCCCTAGAGCCCCGGTCCCACCTCTGGCTGCCCCCTTTCGCCTATTTATTCCCCGTGACGAGAAACCCTCGGGGACGGAACCCTTTTTTCGCGATCTCTGCTCTGTTTCGCCGCCGCTGCGCTTCCAAGATCGGGAGCACCAGAAGACCTCTACCCGGCAGCCTGCCGGAGGGAGGAATCACCTCCGGGAGCTTCTCCACCACCATGGATGCTTCCCGGTTGAACCGTGAGTAGTCCACCTTGGACCATGGGTCCCTGATCAGTAACTATGTGATGTTCTCCTCCCCTCTTTGTTCTTCATGTATTAGACCTCGTGAGCTTCCCTACATGATCGTGGCACATATGTAATCTTTCTGTTGTTGCCATGCCGAGTTTGTTGGGATCCGATGGATTATGAGATTATGTTCATATTGTGATTGAGTTATATATTTGATTCTATTCTTTTATATTTATGTTCTTGAGTAACTCTTTCATGTTTTCCGTTGCTGTTTATTGCTTTGGCCAAGTAGTAGGTAGTGACTCCAAGAGGGAGCATTATGCATGATTGTGGGTTCATGCCCCCCGATGACTAGCTTGAGTGACATAAACATGAGTCTAGGGGATGTGATGTTGCCACAAAGGGGAAAACAAAGGTGCTTGTACTTGCGGGTGCAAGGATTGTTTAATTTACGCAAAGTTCATTAATGCAGTTGTTCGTTGCTTTGAGTTTACACTTTGGGTGGGATTCGCAACTTAATACCAGCGAGATGTTCTGGATAGATATCTCAAGGTGGATGATTAGTGGGTAGATGCAGATGGATTTCGGTCTACTTGTCTTGGCGTACCGCCCGTGCTTTTGAGCCTCTTCCTTTCTGTTTTGCATAATAAGCATTGGTTTGCGCACATAATCCTGTCAATTGCCCAGCTGTAATTTGTTTACCTCGCGTGGATATTTGTCGTCTTTTGGGAGAGAGACATCACTAGTGAACATCATGAGATCCCGGTCCATACTTCCACCACTGTTTACACTATCAATTTACTTTCAGTATTTACTTTTCAGTTGCACTATCATTATTATCCCGTGCGTTTTATCCTTTATAAACAACAAGGCCGGAGGAATTGAAAACTCCTCTGTACTAGTTGGGAGCAAAGCTATCTGTTGTGTGCGCAGGTCCAGGTGAAGTAAGCAACCTTAGGATATAAACGGCGCCATTGTTCACTTCACCACCTACTTGTATCTGTTGGAGTCCTCCTGGACGATACTCAACCTCAGAATTTTTGCTAAGGGAAATTTTCCGCTATCTACATCTCACCTTCCACTAGGGGAAACCAATGAGGGCGAGAAGCTATCTCGTGTATCCAGCAAATTTCTGGCGCCGTTGCCGGGGACTCCACTCTTCAAGATAGGGGAGTTGCACACTATCTTTTATCTTTGCTTTTTAGTCTTGTTAGTTTACCTTTCAGTTTTTGCTTTAGTGTCTTTTATCAAAAATAAAAAAAATAGTAATCTTGCTTGCTGCTACTATGGGTTCCTTTAAAAACAAATAGTTGTGTGACTTCACTAGTCACAACAACAGTGACTTTATCTGCACTCCAATTGCTACACCTGCTACTTCAGCACCTTCTTATGAGATTAAACCTGCTTTGCTAAACCTTGTTATGAAAGATCAATTTTCTGGTGCTAGAGATGATGCTTCTTTGCATTTAAATAATTTCATTGAGCTTTGTGATATGCAAAAGTACAAGGAAGTAGATGGTGATATTTTTAAGCTTATGCTTTTTCCTTTCTCCTTGAGGGATGAAGCTAAAATCTGGTTTCAATCCTTTCCTAAGAATAGCATAGACTCTTGGGATAAGTGCAAGGATGCTTTTATCGGGAAGTACTACCCCCCTGCTAAGATTATCCAATTGAGGATCTTTATTATGAATTTTAAACAATTGGATAATGAACACGTTGCCAAAGCTTGGGAACGCATGAAATCTCCAGACTTTTTATGGAGGCTTGAACTTTACCCCGCGGAACTTGTTAGATTCGGCCGCGGGAGGAACCTTTATGTCAACTACACTTGGTTCTGCCACAAAACTTCTCGATGAGATGATGACCAACTATTCCCAATGGCACACGGAAAGAGCTCCAGCAGGTAGGAAGGTAAACTCTGTAGAGGAGATCTCCTCCCTAAATGAAAAAGTTGACTTGATCATGTCTTTACTTAACAAGCAATCTCCTATTGATACTCAAAATGTTCCTTTAAATTCTTTGATTGCTCAGGATGAAGTAGAGGCGAACTTTATCTCTAGAAAAAACTTCAACAACAATGCTTATAGCAGTAACTTTGGTAGCAATCCTAGACTGTTCCCCTCCAACAACTATGGGAACAACAACACTTATCCTAGGACCAAAAAATCCACCTCTGAATTAGAGAGTATGCTTAAAGACTTTATCACTACCCAAAAAGCCTTCAAAAAGAGTGTAGAGGAAAAACTAGACAAACTAGATACCCTCTCGTCGAAGGTAGAAAACTTAGCCCACGAAGTAGAATTTCTTAAAATTAAAACTTCTCCCCTTGAGGACAGGAAGGTCACTCCTATGAATGTTGTCCAATTGCAAATTAATGAAAACATTATGATGATGGCTAAACTCAAAGAGAGATGGGCTAGAGAAAAGGAGGAAGAAGATAGAATTAAGAGCCTTCCTACACACCATACTGTTGATACTATCCAAGTGGTTGAGGATATCCAAACTCTTAGCACCCAATGCACCCCTAGTCCCATAGGACCTATTAATGGTGATGCTATGACCTCAACGGTAGAAGAAGAAATTCCCATGATTATAGAAGCTACCAAACAAGTGAGCCTAAAGGACACCACTACCACTTTACTTGATAGTAGTGACCTTGATTTTGAGTATTGCACTCTTTCTGAAGTTGTTCATTTCCTTCACAAGATGTCTAGAGACCCCCAAACTAGCACCCTTAATCTTGCCTTCACGGAGCATATCACTAATGCTCTCATCAAAGATAGGGAGGAGAAGCTTAGGTTAGAAGCCTCCATAACTATAAAGCTAAAAGATGGTTGGGATCCTATGATTAAAATTAAGTTGAATAACTTTTCTTGCTTTGCTTTATGTGATCTTGGAGCTAGTACCTCTGTTATGCCCAAAAGAATGTATGATATATTTGAGTTGAAACCTCTTGATGCTTGTTCTTTTGGTGTTCGTCTCGTCGATTCTTCCGTAAAGAAACCTTTGGGGAAGATAGATGATGTTCTTATCATTGTCAATGACAACTATGTTCCCGTTGATTTTACTATTATGGACATTGAATGTGAACCTTCTTGTCCAATTATTTTGGGACGTCCTTTTCTTCGCACCGTAGGTGCTGTTATTGATATGGAAGAAGGGATTATAAAATTCCAATTCCCTCTCAAGAAAGGGATGGAACACTTCCCAAATAAAAAGATTAAGTTGCCTTTTGAGTCCGTCACACGGGCTAGTTATTTTCTTGAAAAGACTTGATCTATTTGCATTAAGCCTAGCTAATGGCTTTAAAGAAGCGCTTTCGGGAGTCAGCCCGCAACGAATTTAGGTTTTCATTTTTGTTTTTCTTATGTTTTTAGTGCTCTTTCTGATTGTTACTACTGTAGTAAAATCATTGTATCTTTACTTTTCAAGCTTTGTGCCTTTTATAGCCTCATACGACAAGGGAAGTGAAAGTTGTGACATGCTGTCTAGAAAATCAGAGAAAAACCCAGTTCATCTTTTTGAGCTGAATTTTTTCGACCGCTTGCTCTATACAATTATGAAACTTTAGTATGTTCTGAGTTTTTTGATTTGAGTTGCAAAAGTACCCCTACAAAATTCATTTCTACCTCCTTGTCTGTTTTTCACAAATTCTGTCCTGTTTTGCCTTTTCTTCGTTTTGCAAACCTTAAGCTTGCTTTTTCTTTGAAAAAACTTCTTGGAACTCTTGAGAAACAGTAGCTCTTCAAGGTTATCCTTATTTCCAGTAGAGAAAAAATTATTTTATTATTCGTACTAACCTCGCTAATCAGATTATGATGAGTTATGTATGAAGGGAGTTTTCAAGTGTGCGAGGGAAGATGATGAAAGAACATTAAGAAGTGTCAAGCGTTCAAGCTTGGGGATGCCCCCATGCATCCCCAAGAAATATTCAAGGAGACTCAAGCGTCTAAGCATGGGGATGCCCCCGTGAATCCCCTTCTCCATCGACAATTATCACTTCGTCTCTTGTTTCACTATATTTTTATCACTTCATGCGTTATGTGATATTCTTGGAGCGTCTCGCTATTAGGTTTTGTTTTTAGTTTTCTTTAGATTTTCTTGCTGTTCATAAAAAGTTAGAACCCAGCTTTCTTTGTGTGGGAGAGAAAAATGCTCCACTTCCAAAATTTAGAACACAACATCGGACTTTTTCCTGCTTATCTTTGTTGTGTTTGTTCTTTATCTTTCCGTAGCTTCTGTCATGCTTTGCTCTTAGCTGTCATGTTTATCTTTTAAAAGAGCTTTTTTTTAGTTTGTTGCTGGAACTCTCTTGAGTTTTCATGTTTATCTTGTTTAGAGAGTTTGCCTGTTGCACTGAGTTCTGTGTCTTGACTTGAAGTAGGTAATTGAGGTTGCTATTCTTTTTCTAGTAGTAACTTGTAAAAGTTTTGAGGTGTTGTCTTGAGTAATGTTTGGACTTTTCGTGTTAAGAGCTTTAGCCTATTAGTGATAGATGTCGTATTTTGGGCAATTCGTGTTTATTTAAAAAAAACCTACAAATTAGTTGAGAACTTTAGCTACTAGTTGGATCACTACTCTTCTGTGGGGTCCAATATTAGAGTACACTCACGTACCATGAGTCGAGGATGCGCAAGGATAACCAAACCCCCATACACTCCTCCTCGGGGTACTTGTCTCTTTGTGAAACCTCCTTATTAGATTGAGATTTACCGATAATAAGTGCATGAGTTCTTCGGACTAATGTGAGTATTCGAAAGTTGACACTTCCACCTTCCCATATTTTGTTAGCCTTCCCTGTGCCGTGCATTGATTTCTTCTCACTCCGAGAGTTGGCGTCCACTTTCGCCGGTACTTCCAAACCCTTGGCACGATACGCTCTTTCGTCATAAGCCTCCTTATATCCTTCCTCAAAACAGCCACCATACCTACCTATCAAGGCATTTCCATAGCCTTTTCGAGATACATTGCCATGCAACATTCATCTTCTCATGACTTGATCTTCATGTCATACATGCTATGTAACGACCCGATTCACTAAGAATCCAAGTCTTTGTGCATTCCGTGCTAGTCCCTGGATCAATAGCTAGCACACAGAGTACTTGATGTAATATCAAGAATAAACCACATGTCATATATATTACATCGAAGATCCAGTATTACAAATAAACATACCTGCATAGCACAAGGCTAGCTAACAAATAGAATACAGCGGAAAAACAATAAATGCTTTGTGGCGTCCATCAACTCCACCGGCAAGTTGAGTATAGACATCGTAACCCTACATCGCATCACTTACTCGTCGTATACAATCCTGCAACACCGAAGGTTACAGCCCGACAACGGGTCAGTACATCTGATTTGTACGACAAGTCACACGAAAAAGTATATAACAGACCTACATCTACATGCAAGGTAAGTCAAAGGAAAGTCTTATGGTTTTATTTTGCAGAAAGCTGATTTTTTCCTCACATACTACAACTAATCAAATTTTAAATTTATCTTTCTAGTCCGAAGTATGGTTGAATCGGGCTACACCAATTCCAACTATCCCTTTATTAAAAGTGGCCACTCAAATTCTTATTAAGGTGAGTTATCTGTCAAGACCATCCAACAACAATAATGCGCAGTTGCTCAAAGTTGTCCGTAACCGTGGACACGGCTAATCATGATCAGTTTTTACACTCTGCAGAGGTTTGTACACTTTCCTCACTGTACTCAACCCGAAGATTTAGACATAGTCTTTCAGAAGAGGTTGTCTCCACCCTTTGGTAGCCGGTACACCTATCATATCTACATCAGCTAGCTACCAGGGCCAGGTTCCCCACAACTTAATCATCTAAGCCAGAGCCCATATAGCCAGTGGTTGTACATGGAAGCTACTAGTCACATTGTCTGTCTGATCTTTTTTAGCCTGGACGGCGACCACTGAGTTTAGAGGGTAGTCACCATGACGCACCCGGTTCACCACCAAAACAACCATTTGGGAAGCATTTGGCCCTGGTCCCTCCTTAACCAAGGCACGAGCCCCAGGATGCATTCCCTGCCCGCCCAGAGGTGATTTCTATTTAAGTTTGCTAGTCAAGTCATTAATCCTCACATAGCTCAATGATAACTCAACCAATCCCCGTCTTTAAAGCAATAGCAGTATATAACAACCACGATCTTAGGGCGACAATGAAATACAAGGTCAGAACATATGGCTATCCTACTAGGTTTAAATCATAACTAATATATAATCCTACACATGCATAGAGTGATAATTTGCTACATGCATAATAGAAAATATAGGTTGAGGTATGGTCAAAGTGTAACTTGCCTTATACATTCGATGAAGTTCTTCGCTCTCGCGGTCCAGCCAACTCTACTCGTCACACTCCGAGTACATCTATCACAAACGAAGGAACTCGAATAAGCAATCACACCACAAGGCAAACAAAAGATCAACAAAACAAACACAAAAGTTTTTAGCAACAAAACAAACGGGCTTTGAAGTGCAAAGGTGTCGATGTGCTCGAAGGTGATCGGTGGAAGTGAACTCGAGAGACTCAAGAGATACAGATTCATCGGTAAAGAATTGTGATCATGGACATTTATGAATTCAAGGTGAATATCATGCCCACGTAACAAGTGTGTGAATCTTACCGGTAACATGTCTCTAGTGATCCGATAAGCAAAAAGAATCACGTGAAACGGAATACTACAACGCAGGTCATAGCAAGTGAAAATTGAATTGAATTTGAATTTAAACAGATCAAGAAACATTTGAATTTTTGTGTACACATGCAATGAACTGAAAGTAAATGGAACGAGTGATCCAACGCTAAAAGAATCACTCGATTTGGATCAACGGTTGAAAAGATACGAATTCCGGAATGTGAATTTGAATTTGAAATAAATTCAAATTCAAAAGTGTGCAAAGTGTGCAAAAATTTATTCCATTCTAAAGTAAAGAACAACACGAGCATGTAGCAAAAAGTTTCACCTCAATCTGACGCACGGTGTGAGAGATATTGCGGACGCGAGAACGGGGGTCTTTTCTGCAAAAAGGACCTATCCGCAATTAAACTTTCTCCAGAAAAAGCGATCGGGTCCCTGGGACCAGATCTGGCCGGAGCAACTCCGGCGAGGCGGTTTCCGGCGAGCCTCGTTTTCCAGCAAGGTGGGAGGCGGCTCCGGCGAGAGGAGATGGCGGCCGCCGAGGGCGCAGCCTCGAGGTGGCGGCGGAGGCGCGGGCGGCGTGGGCGTGCGCGCTCGGGCGGCCAGGGCCCGTGGGCCGGCGCGGCGAGCTCCGGCTCGGGTGGCTGTGGGGGCACACAGCGCGGAGAGGAGGCGCGGCGGGCGGCGCGGCTCCGGCCGGGCGAGGTGGCCGGCGGTGGTGCTCGGCCTCCCGCGAGGTGGCGTAGCCGGGGCGGCGCGGCGCGGCGCGATTCCGGCGATGCGGGTCCCGCTAGGTTTCTTTTTTTTAAAAAAAAAGAAAAAGAGAAAAAACAGATTTCCTAATTTTTTATTTATAGGCAGAGAAAAAAAAACGAACAGGGTCCGACTTGGGCTCGAATTTCGCTCGCGGGCGGAAAAACCGCACTAGGTCGGCTCGGCTACGAGTTTTGCTTTTATTTAAAACCGAAACTTCACACAATTTTAGAAAATTAATTACTCATCAAAAAAATATGAAATAAAATCCTAAATTCATCAAATAATCTAAAGAAAATTATTTAATGAATACATTTTCCAAAAAGGAAAATAAAAATAAAAACATTTTCTAATAAATTTATTTAAATATAAAATACTTTTCATAAATCAAATAAAATCCAATAAATTATTAAATGTATTTTTATTTGGTCAAAAGCATTGACGAACCATTTCTAAATAATAAGATATAAATTTTAAATTTGTCACACCAATAAATAATTTGGTAAAATAAAAATATGCTATTGGAATAATTTTGCAACTCTTTTAAAATATTTTATAAATCATTTCAATCAAATAAAAACTCTCTTAGCATTATAAAATCCCTAAAATAATTTTAGAGTTATTTATAATACTCATAATAAATTTTAAAAACTTTAAAGTAATATTCTAAATATTTTCCAACTTTTTTAAAAAGGAGATAAGTCATTTTATATCATCTCAAATGAATTTCCTTGAGTTGAAAAATGTTTTGAATATTCAGAAGATTTCCAATAATGAGTTAAAACATTTTCCAACCTTTTAATATGTTGAAGGAGTCATATTACCTTCTCTCATTTTTTTTTTGGTTTTGTTTTAAATAATTAATTCCAAAAACACCAATTATGAATATTAGGGAAAGTCCTTTCATTCCCTCTTTTTTTTAATATTCAATAAACTCCAAAAAGTTTTAAATCCGAGAGAAAATCAAACACATCAAGCAAACAATCATTATCTATTTAATTTTATTAACATTCCAAAATTCAGAGAATTTTGGGATGTTTCATGCTACTTGCTTGATCGATGAGCCGCATGCTAGTTGGGCCTTGCCCTAATCATTGCTACATGACGCACTAGTATCATTGCATATCCTGCTACACTCGCAGAGGCATACATTTGCATACATCATGATAGTTACATTTTCTTTATGATTTAAGTACTTTGTAAAGTGTGAAAGATCTTCTGTACTTTTTGTAATATATAGAGTGTTGCCCCTAAAGTGAGGAAAAGATCCCAAAGAGGACAAAATTAAAAGATCCCAAAGAGGACAAATTACAAGATCCCAAAGATGACAAATGAGAGTTGAATAGAAAGAGCCATTAAGGCCACCAAAAAATACAAAAAATAGAAAAAAAAGAAGAAACAAAAAGAGAGAAGGAGCACACTACTATTCTTTTTGAGAAGATCCACACTCGTACTTCTTCTTGCATCTTGTACTCCATAGAGATTATCATTCATGCATATAACTATGTGGGGACCTTCACACTATAGAACTTGGCTTGTATATTCCAATGATGAGCCTCCTCAAATGAGCTCTAGGTCTTCTTGAGCAAGCAAGTTGGATGCGCCCCCACTAGTTCCATTGGAGAACTTAGCAAGTTGGATGCACCGCCACTATCATTTGGCTTTCTCTCGCCTATGATTGTCCTCATTGATGTGAGCCTTTCACACCTTTTTGTCCTCCTCCTACACCTTATTCTCTCTTTGCCATCCTAAGTGTCAACTTTCTTTCTTACGCTCATCCATTGCATGCGTGCTCAAAATGTCTTAAAGGAGTGGATCATTTTGACTTGTACCTGGCTAGTGGTCTAGGGATGATTCAAGATAAGATTCCAACGAAGACCAAGTGTGACAGTTTAGTATATTGAGTTCTCAACAATAAAAATACTTTTATCGTATATCCCTATCCCCTTTCTTGCACGCAAACAACATTTGGACACATTCGAGTCCCGGACAGCGAGAGCTCTTGCACCTTTATGTTCTTATGTTGCTTATTTCAATGCTAGATATAGACTCTTTCCTGTTATGACTTGAATTGAATTGCATGCTTTGACAGCTTTACTTACAAAGTTCTTATATGGTTGTTAGCATGTCACCACAGAAATTATGCTTGTTATCATTTACCTACTCGAGGACGAGCAGGAATTAATCTTGGAAATGTTGATACGTCCAAAACGTATCTATAATTTCTGCTTGTTCCATGCCTCTTTTGTGTGATGTTGCTATGATATTGATGAACTTCCATACACTTTTAATCATATTTGGACTAACCTATTAACTCAGTGCACCCCACTGCCAGTTCCTTTTTTCTGCTGTTTTTCTATTTCAGGTTTCCCCCTTATTAAAAGTACCAGAAAAATTCCGGGAAAAATATAGGAAAAATCAGCGTACCGGAAGCTTCGAGAAAATCCAGAGAGGGGCCAGTGGGGAGCCAGGGGGGCCCAGGTGGCCAGAGGGCGCGGCCAGGCCCCTAGAGCCCCTGGCCCACCTCTGGCTGCCCCCTTTCTCCTATTTATTCCCCGCGACGAGAAAACCTCGGGGACGAAACCCTTTTTTCGCGATCTCTGTTCCGCCGCCGCCGCACTTCAAAGATCGGGAGCACCAGAAGACCTCTTCCCGGCACCCGGTGGGAGGAATCACCCGGTCGATGATCAGTAGTTATGTGATGTTCTCCTCCCCTCTTTGTTCTTCATGGATTAGACCTCATGAGCTTGCCCACATGATCGAGGCACATATGTAATCTTTCTGTTGTTGCTATGCTAAGTTTGCTAGGATCTGATAGATTATGAGATTATGTTTAGATTTTGATTGAGTTATATATTTGATTCTATTCTTTTATATTTATGTTCTTGAGTAACTCTTGCATTTTCTCCGTTGTTGTTTATTGCTTTGGACAAGTAGTAGGTAGTGACTCCAAGAGGGAGCGTTATGCATGATTGTGGGTTCATGCCCCCCGATGACTAGCTTGAGTGACAGAAACATGAGTCTAGGGGATGTGTTGTTGCCACAAGGGGGAAAACGACGGGGCTTGTACTTGCGGGTGCAAGATTGTTTACTTTATGCAAAGTTCTTTAATGCAGTTGATCGTTGCTTTGAGTTTACACTTTGGGTGGGATTCACAACTTAATATCAGCGAGATATTCTGGATAGATATCTCAAGGTGGATGATTAGTGGGTAGATGAAGATGGATTTTGGTCTACTTGTCTTGGCGTACCACCCGTGCTTTTGAGCCTCTTCCTTTCTGTTTTGCATAATTAGCATTGGTTTGCGCACATAATCCTGTCAATTGCCCAGCTGTAATTTTTTTACCTCGCATGGCTATTTTATCGTCTTTTGGGAGAGAGACATCACTAGTGAACATCATGAGATCCCGGTCCATACTTCCACCACTGTTTACACTATCAATTTACTTTCAGTATTTACTTTTCAGTTGCTATCACTATCATTATTATCCCGTGCGTTTTATCCTTTGTAAACAACAAGGACGGAGGAATTGACATCTCCTCTGTACTCGTTGGGAGCAAAGATATCTGTTGTGTGTGCAGGTCCAGGTGAAGTAAGCAACCTTAGGTTGTAAACGACGACATTTTTCACTTCACCACCTGATGGCTTCTCGCCCTTCGTTGGTTACCCCAAGTGGAAGGTTTGAGATGTAGTGCATCAGCAGTTTTCCCTTGGTGAAGATACCGATGTTTGTCTCCAGTAGGACTCCAGAGATGATAAGTAGGTCTCAGCGGCGCAACTGACGCGCACCTGCACACAGACACAGATAACTTTGTTCCCAACGAAGTTCAGAGAGGTTGTCAATCTCTCCGGTCTTGTTGTTCACAAAGGATAAAACGCAAGGGATAATGATAGAAAAAAAAACAGTAAAGTAAATATAGATTGGAAACCGTAATGAGGATATGGAACGGGATACGTGATGTTCACTAGTGATGTCTCTCTCCCAAAAGAGGATAAAACTGCTATGCGAGGTAAACAAATTACAGAAGGGCAATTGACAGGATTATGAACGCACCGCAATGCTAACTATGCTACAAAAGAAAGGAAGAGGCTCAAAAGAACGGGCAGTACGCCAAAATAAGTAGACCGAAATCCATCTGCATCTACTACTAATCATCCACCTTGAGATATCTATCCAGAACATCTCGCTGGTATTAAGTTGCGAGCCCCACCCAAAGTGTAAACCCAAAGCAACAGACAACTACATTAAAAAGAACTTTGCGTAACGTAAACAATCCTTGTAACCGCGGTTACAAGCACCGTTGTTTTCCCCCTTGTGGCAACAGCACATCCCCTAGACTCATGTTTCTATCACTCAAGCGTGTCATCGGGGGGCATGAACCCACAATCTAGCACAACGTTCCCTCTTGGAGTCACTGCCTACTACTTGGCCAAAGCAATAAACAGCAACGGAGAACATGCAAGAATTACTTAGGAACAAAAATATAAGAGATAAAAACCAAATATATTACTCTATCACAATCTGAACATAATCTCATAATCCATCAGATGCCTCCAAACTCAGCATAGCAACAGCAGAAATATTACAAAGGTGCCTCGATCATGTAGGGCAGCTCACGAGGTCTAAACAATGAAGATCAAAGAGGGGAGGAGAACATCACATAGCTACTGATCACGGACCCATGGTCCAAGGAAAACTACTCACGAGACATCAGGGGAGCATCCATGGTGGAGAGGAGACTCCCGGAGGTCAATCCTCCCTCCGGCAGGGTGCCAGGAACAGGTCTTCTGGTGCTCCCGATCTCGGAAGCGCGGCGGCGGCGGAACAGAGACGAGTTTGCGGATTAGGGTTCCTCCTCTGGAGTTTTCTCATGACGGAGAATAAATATGCGAAGGGGGGCAGCCAGAGGTGGACCATGGGCCCCAGGCGCCCCCCTGGAGCGGCCAGGGGTGGGGCCGCGCCGGGTGGCCGCCTGGGCCCCCTCGCTCCCCTCTGGGCCCTCCCGGGCTCTTCTCGAAGCTTCATGTACGCTGATTTTCCTATATTTTTCCCATAATTTTTCTGGCACTTTTTAAATGGGGGAAAACTGAAATAGAAAAACAACAGAAAACAGGAACTGGCACTGTGGTGCACTGAGTTAATAGGTTAGTCCAAATATGATCAAAAGTGTATGAAAGTGTATCTAGATCATAGCAATATCACAAAAAACATGCATGGAGCAAGGAGAAATTATAGATACGTTTTGGACGTATCAACATCCCCAAGCTTAATTCCTGCTTGTCCTCGAGTAGGTAAATGGTAACAGCATAATTTCTGTGGTGACATGCTAGCAACCATATAAGAACTTTGAAAAGTAAAGCAATCAAGGTTAGAAACTCAATTCAAGTCATACCATGCAAGATTCTATATTAGCATTGAAACAAGTAACAAAAGAACAAAAGGTGCAAGAGCTCTCGCTGTCCGTGACTCGAATGTCTCCAAATGGTGTTTGCGTGCAAGAAGGGGGATAAGGAATACGAGAAAAAAAATATTTGTTGAGAACTCAATCTACTAAAGTTTCACACTTGGTCTTTTTCTGGAATCTTATCTTGACTCGTCCCCAGACCACTAACCAGGTACAAGTCAATTTGATCCACTCCTTTTTCAATATTTTGAGCACTCATGCAATGGATGAGCGTAAGCACGAGAGTTGACACTTTGGATGGCAAAGAGAGAAGTGTGGAGGAGGAAGACAAAAAGGATGAGAAAGGCTCACATCAATGAGGACAATCATAGGCAAGAGATGCCAAATGATAGATATGATGTGAGGAGTTGGGATTGCCATGCAACGGATGCACATACGAGCTAGGAAGCTCTCAAATGGAACATGTGGGGGTGCATCTAACTTGCTAGCTCATGAAGACCTAGAGCTCGTTTGAGGAGGCTCATCCTTGGAATATGCAAGCCAAGTCCTATAATGTGAAGGTCCCCACATAGCTATATGCATAATGATCATCTCTATGGAGTACAAGGATATAAAGGGCGTACTAGTGTGGATCTCTCAATAGGATAGTAGTGTTGCCCCTTTCTCTCTTTTTATTTCTTTTTCTCTTTTTTCTATTTTTTTGTATTTTTTTGTGGCCTCAATGGCTCTTTCTATTTAACTCTTATTTGTCCTCTTTGGGATCTTTTATTGTGTCCACTTTGGGATCTTTTCCTCACTTAAGGGAAACACTCTATTTTACATGAAGGTAAAGGATATCTTTCACACTTTACAAGGTACTCAATATCATAAAGAAGATGTAACTATCATGATGCATGCAATGTATGTCGCTGCCAGTGTAGCGGGAACATGTATGACATGAAAATCAAGTCATGAAGAGGTGGAAGTGGCATGGCAATATATCTCGGAAAGGCTATGGAAATGCCTTGATAGGTAGGTACGGTGGCTGTTTTGAGGAAAGATATAAGGAGGTTTATGATGACAGAGCGTATCATGCCAAGGGTTTGGATGTACCGGCGAAGGTGGACACCAACTCTCGGAGTGAGAAGAAGGAAATGCACGGCACGGGAGAGGCTAGCAAAATATGGGAAGGTGGAAGTGTCAACTTTCAATACTTACATTAGTCCAAAGAACTCATGCACTTATTATCGGTAACTCTCAATCTAATAAGGAGGTTCACAAAGAGACAAGTACCCCGAGGAGGAGTGTATGGGGGTTTGGTTATCCTTGCGCATCCTCGACTCATGGTACGTGAGTGTACTCTAATATTCGATCCCTCCAAAGATTAGTGATCCATCTAGTAGCTAGAGTTCTCAACTGGTTTTGTAGGTTTTGAAAATAAACACGGATTGCCCAAAATACGACACCTATCACTAATAGGCTAGAGCTGTTGACACCAAAATTTCAAACATTACTCACAACAATACCTCAAAACTATTGCAAGTTACTACTAGAATTAAATAGCAACCTCAATTACCTACTTTCAAGACAAGACGCAACTCAGTGCGACAACCAACTCTCTTTAACAAGATAAACATGAATACTAAAAAGAGTTCCAGCAACATACTAAACAAAAGCCAAGGCTCTTGCTAAAGACAAACTAAGACTAAAACTAAACATGGCAGTAGCTATGAAAAGATAAAGAACACACAACAGCAAAAAGTTAGGCAGGAAAAATCCTATGATGTGTTCTAGATTTTGAAAGTGGAGCGTGTTTCTCTCCCACACAAAGTAAGACGGGATATAACTTGTTATGAACAGAAAGCAAAGCTAAAGAAAACTAAAAATAAAATCTAAGAGCGAGACGCTCCAAGCATAGCACACAACGCATGAAGTGATAAAAATATAATGAGACGAAGGACGAACTGATGATTGTTGATGGAGAAGGGGATGCACGGGGGCATCCCCAAGCTTAGACGCTTGAGTCTCCTTGAATATTTATTGGGGATGCATGGGGGCATCCCCAAGCTTGAGCTCTTGACACTCCTGGATCTTCTTTTATCATCTTCCATCACACACTTGAAAACTCCCTTCATACATAACTCATCATAAGTTGATTAGAGAGGTTAGTACCCTTAATAAATAATTTTTCCCACTGGATATAAAGATATTCTTGAAGAGCTACTGTTTCTCAAGAGTGCCAAAAAGTTTTTTCAAAGAAAAAGCAAGCTTAAGGTTTGCAAAAGTTAGGAGAGACAAAACGTGGCAGAATCTGTGAAAACCAGAACAGCAGATAGTAAAGAATATTTTAAGGGCACTTCTGCAACTCAAATAAAAAAACTCAGAACATATGGAAGTTTTGTAATTGTATATAGCATACTGTGTAAAAATATCAGCTCAAAAAGATGAACTGGGATTTCTCTGGAATTTTTCTGGTCACGAGGACAGAATCTGTTTTCTGGACAGCATGTCACAACTTTTACTTCCCTTGCCGTAAGAGGCTATAACTTGGCACAAAGCTGAAAAATAAAGATACAATGATGTTGCTAAAGAAGTAAAAATCATCAAGACACAACAAAAGCAAAAAGAAAACACCTAAATTCTATGTGGCCTTCCTCCCGAAAGCGCTTCTTTAAAGCCATTAGCTAGGCATGATGCAAAAGAAGAATCAAGTTTTATCAAGAGAAAGAGAATAACTAGCCCGTGTAACGGACTCAAAAGGTAACTTGATTTTCTTTCTAGGGAATTGTTCCATCCCCTTTTTGAATGGGAATTGGAATTTTATATTCCCCTCTTTCATGTCAATAACCGCACCAACGGTGCGAAGAAAACGACGTCCCAAAATAATTGGACACAAAGGTTCACACTCTATATCCATAACAATAAAATCAACTGGAACATAGTTGTCATTGACAATGATAAGAACATCATCGATCTTCCCCAAAGGTTTCTTTATGGAAGAATCAACAAGACGAACACCAAAAGAACAAGGCTCAAAGGGCTTCAATTCAAACATATCAAATATTCTTTTGGGCATAACGGAGGTACTAGCTCCAACATCACATAAAGCATAGCAAGAGAAGTTATTTAATTTCATTTTGATCATAGGGTCCCAACCATCATCTAGCTTCATAGGTACGGAGGCTTCTACTCTAAGCTTCTCCTCCCTAGCTTTGATGAGAGTATTTGTGATATGCTCCGTGAAGGCAAGATTAAGTGTGCTAGTGTGGGGGTCTCTAGACATTTTGTGTAGCAAACTGATAACTTCTGAGAGGGTGCAACTATCAAAATAAATATCACTACTATCAAAGGTGGTAGTAGTGTCATCTAGGCTTACTTGTTTGAAACCCTCTATGTTCATAGGAGTTTCTTTTTCTACGGTTGAGGTATTAGCATCACCATTAATAGGTCCAACGGGACTCGGAGTGCATTGGGTGCTAATAGTTTGGGTCTCCTCAACAATTTTGATAGTGGCAACTGTGTGGTGTGTAGGAAGGCTCTTACTATCCTCTTCCTCTTTTTCTCTAGCCCATCTTTCTTTAAGTTTAGCCATCATCCTAATATTTTCATTGATTTGTAACTGGATAGCATTAATAGGAGTGGCCTTATTCTCCTTAAGGGGAGAGGTTCTAATTTTAAGCATGTCAATATCAAGGGCTAAGCTTTCTACCTTCAAAGAGAGATTATCTATTTTAGCTAATTTCTCTTCTACATTTTTGTTGAAGGCTTTTTGGGTAGTGATAAAGTCTCTAAGCATGCTTTCTAATTCAGAGGAGGGGTTCTTTTTGCTAGGGTAGGTATTGTTGTTCCCATAGTTGGATTGAAACGGTCTAGGATTGCTAGAAAAATTTCCCCTATAAGAATTGTTGTTGAAGTTGTTTCTAGCAATAAAGTTCACATCTACTTGTTCTTGGGCAACCAAAGAATTTAAAGGAACATCATGAGGATCAATAGAGTGTTGCTTGGTAAGTAGAGACATAATTAAGTCAACTTTTTCATTGAGGGAGGTAATTTCCTCGACAGAATTTACCTTCCTACCTGTTGGAGCGCATTCGGTGTGCGATTGGGAATAATTGGTCATCATTTCATCGAGAAGCTTCGTGGCAGCACCAAGTATAGTTGACATAAAGGTTCCTCCCGCGGCCGAATCTAACAGGTTCCGCGAGGTAAAGTTCAAGCCTGGATAAAAAGTCTGGATAACCATCCAAGTAGTCAAACATGGTGTAGGGCATTTCTTAACAAGAGATTTCATTCGTTCCCAAGCTTGGGCAACGTGTTAATTATCCAATTGCTTAAAATTCAAAATACTACTCCTCAATTGGATAATCTTAGCAGGAGGGTAGTACTTCCCTATAAAAGCATCTTTGCACTTATCCCAAGAATCTATGCTATTCCTAGGCAAAGATTGAAACCAGATTTTAGCATCTCCCTTAAAGAGAAAGGAAAGAGCTTGAGCATAAGAACATCACCTTCTACTTCTTTATACTTTTGCATATCACATAATTCAACAAAATTATTCAAGTGTAAAGCAGCATCATCTCCAGCACCAGAGAATTGATCTCTCATAACAAGGTTTAGCAAAGCAGGTTTAATTTCATAAGAGGTAGCTGAAGTGGCAGGTGTGGCAATGGGAGTGTAGATAAAGTTGTGGTTGTTGTGACTAGTGAAGTCACAAAACTTGGTGTTTTCAGTGGAACCCATAGTAGCAGCAAGTGTGGCAGATTTTCTTGTAATTTTTGATAAAAGACATAAAGATAAAAACTGAAAGATAAACTAACAAGAATAAAAATACAAAGGTAAAGGGTAGTGTGCAACTCCCCTATCTTAGCACTCGGAGTCCCCGGCAACGGTGCCAGAAAACTTGCTTGATGGCTTCTCGCCCTTCGTTGGTTACCCCAAGTGGAAGGTTTGAGGTGTAGTGCAGCAACAGTTTTCCCTCGGTGAAGATACCAAGGTTTGTCTCCAGTAGGACTCCAGAGATGATAAGTAGGTGTCAGCGGCGCAACTGACGCGGACCTGCACACAAACACAGATAACTTTGTTCCCTACGAAGTTCAAAGAGGTTTTCAATCTCTCCGGTCTTGTTGTTCACAAAGGATAAAACGCAAGGGATAATGATAGCAAGTAAAAGCAGTAAAGTAAATATAGCTTGGAAACAGTAATGAGGATATGGACCGGGATACGTGATGTTCACTAGTGATGTCTATCTCCCAAAAGACGATAAAACTGCTATGCGAGGTAAACAAATTACAGAAGGGCAATTGACAGGATTATGAACGCACCAAAATGCTAACTATGCTACAAAAGAAAGGAAGAGGCTCAAAAGCACGGGCAGTACGCCAAAATAAGTACACCGAAATCCATCTGCATCTACTACTAGTCATCCACCTTGAGATATCTATCCAGAACATCTCACTGGTATTAGGTTGCGAGCCCCACCCAAAGTGTAAACCCAAAGCAACAGACAACTACATTAAAAATAACTTTGCGTAAAGTAAACAATCCTTGTAACCGCGGTTACAAGCACCGTTGTTTTCCCCCTTGTGGCAACAACACATCCCCTAGACTCATGTTTCTGTCACTCAAGCGTGTCATTGGGGGGCATGAAACCACAATCTAGCACAACGTTCCCTCTTGGAGTCACTACCTACTACTTGGCCAAAGCAATAAACAGCAACGGATAACATGCAAGAATTACTTAGGAACAAAAATATAAGAGATAAAAACCAAATATATTACTCTATCACAATCTGAACATAATCTCATAATCCATCAGATCCCTCCAAACTCAGCATAGCAACAGCAGAAATATTACAAAGGTGCCTCGATCATGTAGGGCATCTCACGGGGTCTAAACAATGAAGATCAAATAGGGGAGGAGAACATCACATAGCTACTGATCACGGACCCATGGTCCAAGGAAAACTACTCTCGAGACATCAGGGGAGCATCCATAGTGGAGAGGAGACTCCCGGAGGTCAATCCTCCCTCCGGCAGGGTGCCGGGAAGAGGTCTTCTGGTGCTCCCGATCTCGGAAGCGCGGCGGCGGCGGAACAGTGGCGAGTTTGCGGAATAGGGTTCCTCCTCTGGAGTTTTCCCGTGACGGAGAATAAATAGGCGAAGGGGGGCAGCCAGAGGTGGACCAAGGGCCCCAGGCGCCCCCCTGGCGCGGCCAGGGTTGGGGCCGCGCCGGGTGGCCGCCTGGGCCCCCCTGGCTCCCCTCTAGCCCCTCCCGGGCTCTTCTCGAAGCTTCTTGTACGCTGATTTTTCCTATATTTTTCCCGGAATTTTTCTGGCACTTTTTAAATGGGGGAAAACTGAAATAGAAAAACAGCAGAAAACAGGAACTGGCACTGTGGTGCACTGAGTTAATAGGTTAGTCCAAATATGATCAAAAGTGTATGAAAGTGTATCTAGATCATAGCAATATCACACAAAACTTGCATGGAGCAAGCGGAAATTATAGATACGTTTTGGACGTATCACCACCTACTTGTATCTGTTGGAGTCCTCCTAGACGATACTCAACCTTAGCATTTTTGCTAAGGGAAATTTTCTGCTATCTACATCTCACCTTCCACTTGGGGTAACCAACGAGGGCGAGAAGTTATCTCGTGTATCATTCCGCAGCCGCCGTGCTTCCAAGATCGGGAGCGCCAGCAAACCTCTTCCCGGCACCCTGCCGGAGGGAGGATCGACCTCCGGTAGCTTCCCCTCCACAATGGACGCCTCCCGGATGTGTCGTGATTAGTTTCCATTGGACCATGGGTCCGTGATCATTAGCTATGTGATGTTCTCCTCCCCTCTTTTTTCTTCATGGTTTAGACCTCGTGAGCTGCCCTACATGATCGAGGCACATATGTAATCTTTCTGCTGTTGCTATGCTGAGTTTGATGGGATCTGATGGATTCTGAGATTATGTTCAGATTGTGATAGACTAATATATTTGTTTCTTATCTTTTATATTTTTGTTCCTAAGTAATTCTTGCATGTTCTCTGTTGTTGTTTATTTCTTTGGCCAAGTAGTAGGTAGTAACTCCAAGAGGTAACGTTATGGTCGATTGTGGGTTCATGCCCCCCGATGACACGCTTGAGTGACAGAAACATGAGTCTAAGGGATGTGTTGTTGCCACAAGGGGCAAAACAACGGTTCTTGTAACCACGGTTACAAGGATTGTTTACTTTACGCAAAGTTCTTTTTAATGCAGTTGTCTGTTGCTTTGGGTTTACACTTTGGGTGGGGCTCGCAACCTAATACCAGCGAGATGTTCTGGATAGATATCTCAAGGTGGATGATTAGTAGTAGATGCAGATGGATTTCGGTGTACTTATTTTGGCGTACTGCCCGTGCTTTTGAGCCTCTTCCTTTCTTTTGTAGCATAGTTAGCATTGCGGTGCGTTCATAATCCTGTCAATTGCCCTTCTATAATTTGTTTACCTCGCATAGAAGATTTATCGTCTTTTGGGAGAGAGAAATCACTAGTGAACATCACGGGACCCCGGTCCATATTCTCATCATTGTTTACACTCTCATTTACTATCTTTCTTTTACTTTCAGTTGCTATCATTATCATTATCCCTTGTGTTTTGATCCTTTGTAAACAAAAAGACCAGAGAGATTGACAACCTCTTTGAACTTTGTTGGGAACAAAGTTATTTGTGTCTGTGCGCAGGTCTAGGTGAAGTAAACAACCCAGAGTTGTGAATGGCGACATTGTTCGCTTCACCACCTACTTATCATTGTCGGAGTCCTACTGGTCGATCTCAACCTTGGTATCTTCACCAAGGGAGACTTTCCGCTACGCTGCATCTCACCTTCCACTTGGGGTAACCAACGAAGGTCGAGAAGCCATTATAATCTCTCGCGTATCAAGAAAATTTCTAGCGCCATTGCCGGGGACTCCGAGTGCTAAGATAGGGGAGTTTCCCGCTACCTTTTACCTTTTTTTGTCTTGTTAGTTTACCTTTCAGTTTTTATCTTTGTGTATTATATCAAAAAATACAAAAAAATCTGCCACACTTGCTGCTACTATGGGTTCCACTGAAAACACCAAGTTGTGTGACTTCACTCGTCACAACAACAAAGACTTTATCTGCACTCCTATTGCCACACATTCCACTTCAGCTACCTCTTATGAAATTAAACCTGCTTTGCTAAACCTTGTTATTAGAGATCAATTCTATGGTACTGGAGATGATGCTGCTTTACACTTAAATAATTTTATTGAGTTATGTGATATGTAAAAGTATAAAGAAGTAGAAGGTGATGTTGTTAAGCTCAATCTTTTTCCTCTCTCTCTGAGGGAAGGATCTAAAATTTTGTTTCAATCTTTGCCTAGGAATAGCATAGATTCTTGGGATAAGTGTAAAGATGCTTTTATTGGGAAGTATTACCCACCTGCTAAAATTATCCAATTGAGAAGTAACATTCTGAATTTTAAGCAACTGGATAATGAACACGTTTCCCATGCTCGGGAACATATGAAATCTTTTGTTAGGAAATGCCCTACACATGGTTTGACTACCTGGATGGTTATCCAAACTTTTTATGCAGGCTAAAACTTTACCTCGTGGAACCTGTTAGATTCGGCCGCGGGAGGAACCTTTATGTCAACTACACTCGGTGCCGCCACAAAACTTCTCGATGAGATGATGACCAATTATTCCCAATGGCACACCGAACGTGCGCCAACAGGTAGGAAGGTAACTCTGTCGAGGAGATTACCTCCCTAAATGAAAAAGTTGACTTTATTATGTCTCTACTTACCAAGCAACCCTCTATTGATCATCATGATGTTCCTTTAAGTCCTTTGGTTGCTCAGGAACAAGTAGATGTGAATTTTATTGCTAGAAACAACTTCAACAATAATGCTTATAGGGGCAATTTTGCAAGTAATCCTAGACCGTTTCCATCCAACTATGGGAACACCAACACTTATCGTAGCAATAAGAACCCCACTTCTGAACTAAAAAATATGCTTAGAGACTTTATCACTACCCAAAAATCCTTCAACAAAAATGTAGAAGAGAAATTAGCTAAGTTAGATAATCTCTTTTTGAAGGTAGATAGCTTATCCCTTGATTTTGAGATGCTAAAAATTAGAACCTCTCCCCTTGAGGAGAGGAAAGCCACTCCTATTAATGCTATCGAATTACAAATTAATGAAAATATTAGGATGATGGCTAAACTTAAAGAAAGATGGGATAGAGAAAAAGAGGAAGAGGATATAATTTAGATCCTTCCTACACACCACACAGTTGCTACTATCCAAATTGTTGAGGACACTGTAACACCCTCACTGTGATGAACAGTAATCACTTTGCTAATCAAGGGTTACTGTTGCTAATCACTTTTGATAATCACTGTTATTCAAACTCGCCTTGATCAAACTTTGGAACTTGTTATTTTTCTATTCATGGTGGTTGGCATTAAAGCAATGTGACCACGGGCCTTGCTCATCATGGATCAAAACAAATCCAAACCAATTTTCATTTGAAATCAAAACTTAGCTCAAATGCCTTTTGGTTGAATATTAAAAGCATAGTGAAAATAAAACATTGCCCAAAAATTGTGCGACCACTTTTGTAAAATGCCCAATATTCGGTGGACCATGTCCATGTGGGTATGGAAATTTATTAAGCTATAAAATAAATCAAACAATTCAAACATTAGCAAACCAGTGGCATTTAATCCCTTTTGAATAAAACAAAAATATCAAAAGAGTTTATAAAGGACCAATCTTTTTGTGGCACTCTACCAATATACAATAATAATATTGGAGCCAGTTACAAGTTTTACAAAAATGCTAAAGTAGCTAAAAGAGATTAAAACAAAAAAGAAAAAGAAAAGAAAATACAGAAAAGAATAAAAGAAAAAGGGAGCCCATACCCCCTGTTCCCCTTGGGCCTAGCCCAACCTAAACCCCCACATCGGCCCATCTCCCCTCTCCCTCCCCTTCCTGTTCACGACGGAGGCGTGGCGGCCATCCCGTGGCGCCACGGTCACCGTCGTCGCCGGCGCCTGCGTGGATGTCCAGAAGAACCACGACGCTCGTCTACTTCCCCTGCGCCCCTCGAATCGACCTAGCGGCCTCCACTTCGCCGGAATCGAGCTCCTTCCCCCGCCACGGCCGCCGCGCCTCGCCGGGAAATACGACGCCGTCGAAGCCTCCCCGGCCACCACGAGCCCTCCCCTGCCTTCATTGTGAGCTCCGTCGCCATTTCCCCCATTCCCCCTTCTTGTTATGACGCCGTAGCAACCGCCCCCAACGCCGTTCGCCATGGCCGGGACTGGCACCGAGTGTGCTCACCACGCACACCGGCCGTGCGCCATGCCCCTCCGTGCCACTCCCGTGCGCGGACCCGGCCTCGCGTGCTGGCTCCGCCCCCGTGGCCCGCACCCGCACCCACTCCCACCGCACCCCCCTGCTCTGGCCTGGACGCCGTGCCGGGAACCTCATCGCCGGCGTGCTCGACTGGGTAGTCCATCGGCTAACCCCCCCCTCACTGGAACGTGGGCCCTATGCTTTAGGTTTAAGCTAAATATAATTACCAGAAATAATAACCCCCCTTGGGAAACTTACCAGTGGGCCCTACCCCTTAATTAACCTGCTGATTTAATTGGCACAGTCTATTACATGTGGGCCCCCAGCATTTGTCAAGCTAAAATAACTATTAGATTTATTATGTCCCACTGACTGCTGGGCCCAACTTCAGTGATAAATAAATATAATGATTTTATTAAAACGAGTGTGTATGACATGTGGGTCCAGTGGATTTCAGAATAAAAATAAGGATTTAATAATATGACTAGAGGCTGACATGTGGGACCCACTAGTCAGTTGACCAGTCAACCTTACAGGTGGGTCCCCTCTGCCAGTTTGACCAGTCAACCCACTGTTCTGGATAATGTTGAATTGTTTAATAAAATATATTCAGAAAATGATTTAAAATGATTTAAACTTTAAAATTCAATATCTTTTAAACCGTAAGTCAGATTAAAAAACTTTATACATGAAAATTGATCAGAAAAATATAAGGAATACGGATACGCTATCCGTATACCAACCACACCCCTCTAACGCACCGAACATCGAACCGTCCCCCTCCGGATCTGTCAAAGTATCCGGATGAATTTATTCTGAACAAGAAAGTTGTTCGGATTGTTTCAACTAGCACGGTTACACCATCCACACGTTTGTCGGATGTCCACGACACCTCCGTCATGAACCCTTCCCCCTCCGGACATCCTGTCCGGTAATCACCCGGAGCCAGTATTTCATCCCCAGATGAATTCCCGCTCCGAGCAACGTGCATTGCCCTGCGCTAGAACACCGTTACCTTTTCTTATGTCATGCCATCCATATGTTTGTTTATGATTGCTGTGTGTTTACTGTCCCCCCCCCCCTTATCTCCGATAGACCCCACTGCTATCGACTACACTGCTGTTGGGTACGAATACTTCGTCGACGACCCTACCCCTACCGTCGAGCTACCAGGCAAGGAGAGCCATTCTCTTCCCCAGATATCGCCTACCTTTTCCGTACATTTCTTGCACTAGGCATGGTTACTGCTGCTGCTACGATTACAATCCTATTCAATTGCATAGCCTATTTTTGTCGCCCCTTGATGTACCTTCCTTTATCCTATGCTGCCTATTATAATTATGCATTATTCAGAAGTAAGCCCTGCGCATTGTTAGCTAGGATTAGATAGCGGGCCGTGACCACTCAGGGGAGTGAACACGGATACGATATATTAACTGCACATGTACGGTAGAATGCAGACACCACCTAAGGCCCCTACCTCGGCTCTGCCAAGCCACATCAAGTGGAGCTATCGAGGAGTAATCCTCGTACTCCACTCGTATAACCGCTCTAGGTAACTGAGCATGGATGTCCTTAAAGGTAAGAAAGTCGGGCGACCCAATGGTGCCCGCGAGTGGTATTGCATCGGGAACGACAGGGAGGGTACGACCGACGTTACTGGCATGCTTGGCCCCTGCTCATATCTCGCGAGAGTTACCAAACCACGAAAAGTCGAGCTCTAACAAGATCACACGCAAGATAAGGTAAGGAGATGGTTCACCTTGTCGGTAACCGCAGAGAATTGGTGGGACGACAGGGCAGGCACCGATGTACTGGTGGTCCTGACTGTTGTCGTTGACCGCGGGTCAGTTAAGTCGAGGCAACGATAACGGTTGTCACACAGGTTAATTAAAATGCTAAATGGTTCGGTTGATGACTTGACGTGGGATAAGGAGTTATGGGCTCCCCTGCGTCGTAGTTTGTCCGAAAGCTCTTCAGACGTCAGCAGTACCGCGGCCTGCGCCGGGAAGTTGTGTATTCTTCGCTCGAGCGATGTTTATTTGGATTTGATTTTGCTTCACCGGCCAGCCACGCACGGTGCAGGAGCGTGCAAGGGTGAGGGTCCTAGACCCCTTGGCGCATAGGATATAGTCCGGCGGATGGCCTCTCTGTTGAGCCTAGGATGGGTTGCGTCGTGTCGGATAGCCTCGATGGAGCGTTCCCTAATAAGGTTCACGCCACCCTGGAGATTCGAGCGTGCATGCTGACCAGTAGTGCACCCCTGCAGGGAGTTTAATCTATTCGAATAGCCGTGTCCACGGTAACAGGACGCTTTATGGTGAAGCTAGATCTTACCACTACGAACTACCACTATTAAACTGTATGGTTCCCGGTCTTCTTCCTCGTAGGGAGTCGAGGAAGAGAACTCGGAGGCATTATTATTATTAATCATTACAACTTACTATTATACAATGCTGCAGCAACTTCTGCTCCATTGTTATTACATTCATGCTATCGAACTTTTGGTTGTTTCTCTTCTCATGCTGCAAGACTCGTCAGAAGATGCTAGTCTTCGATAGGCCTAGCTTCTTACCCTTATTCTGATTTCTATCTTGCATTCCACTATTTACAGCCTCCCCTTTCCATTTGATAAAAATGCATAAATGCTAAGTAGCGGACGTAAGACTCGCGGGTATGCTAGATACTCACCTTTGATTTATTTCCCCCTTTTTGTTTTGCCTGATCGGCCGCTGCAGTCGATGTTGGAGCCTTGGAGTCCAGGAGCAGGAGATGCCCGATGCCGACCACCACAACATGAAGACCCCCGATGCCTTCAACGACGTTGAGTTTCCCGTTGACCAGGAGTAGTTTGGAGGTTCCCTGGCACGAGGCCTCGGCTTTTCGATCTGTTGTTATTTTTGCTAGCCTTCTTAAGGCAACCCTGTATTCTTGTATCTGTACTCATATACTTTTGCTTCCGCTAACTTTGTGCTTTCAAGCTGTTGTATTCGAGCCCTCATGTCCCCTGGCTTGTATTACTTTATTTGTAGAGTTGTGTTGTGATATCTCACCGTGAGTCCCTAATCTCGATCGTGTACCTTGCGTGTATGATTACTGTACACGGTCTGATTTTTGGGGCGTCACAGACACTCAAACTATTAGCACCCAATGCACTCCTAGTCCCTTTGGACCTATTAATGGTGATGCTAATACGTCAACAGTAGAAGAAGAAACTCCTATGAACATAGAGGGTTTAAAAGAAGTGAGCCTATATGACACTACTACGACCTTTGATAGTAGTGATATTGATTTTGATAGTTGTACCCTCTCAGAAGTTATTAGCTTGCTACACAAAATGTCTAGAGACCCCCACACTAGCAAACTCAATCTTGCCTTCACGGAGCATATCACAAATGCTCTCATCAAAGCTAGGGAAGAGAAGCTTAGGATAGAAGCCTCCATAACTAGGAAGCGAGATGATGGTTAGGACCCTATGATTAAAATTAAATTAAATAACTTCTCTTGATATGCTTTATGTGACGTTGGAGCTAGTACCTCCGTCATGCCCAAAAGAATGTCTGGCATGTTTGAATTGAAACCTTTTGATTCTTCTTCTTTTCGTGTTCGTCTCGTTGATTCTTCCGTAAAGAAACCTTTGGGGAAGATCGGCGATGTTCTTATCATTTTCAATGAAACCTATTTTCCCATTGATTTCATTATTATGGATATAGAGTGTGAACCTTTATGTCGAATTAATTTGGGACGTCCTTTTCTTTGCACCGTCGGTGCCGTTATTGACATGAAAGAGGGGAATATAAAATTTCAATTCCCTCTCAAAAAGGGGATGGAACACTTCCCAACAAAGAAGATCAAGTTACCTTTTGAGTCTGTTACATGGGTTAGCTATTCTCTTTCTCTTGATAAAACTTGATTCTTCTTTTGCTTTATGCCTAGATTAAAGGCGTAAAAGAAAGCGCTTGTTGGGAGGCAACCCAAGATGTTTTTACTTCTGTTTTTAGCGGTCTTGATGATTGTTACTACTGTAGCAACATCATTGTATCTTTATTTTCAAGCTTTGTGCCAAGTTATAGCCTCTTATGATAAGGGAAGCAAAAGTTGTGACATGCTGTCCAGAAAACAGATTATGTCTTCTTGACGGAAATAATTGGAACAAATCACCAGTTCATCTTTTTGAGCTGAAATTTCTACACAGAATGATCTATACAATTATGAAACTTTTGTATGTTCTGAGTTTTTTTATTTGAGTTGCAGAAGTGCCCCGAAAAAAAATCTCTACTACCTGTTGTTCTGTTTTTCACAGATTCTACCACGTGTTGCCTCTCCTTAGTTTTGCAAACCTTAAGCTTGCCTTTTCTTTGAAATTCTTTTTTGAAAATCTTGGGAAACAGTAGATCTTCAATAATATCTTTATATCCAGTGGGGAAAATTATTTTATTAAGGGTACTAACCTCTCTAATCAGCTTATGATGAGTTATGTATGAAGGGAGTTTTCAAGTGTGCGATGGAAGATGATGAAAGAAGATCCGAGAGTGTCAAGCCCTCAATCTTGGGGATGCCCCCATGCATCCCCAATAAATATTCAAGGAGACTCAAGCATCTAAGCTTGGGGATGACCCCATACATCCCCTTCTCCATCAACAATCATCAGTTCGTCCTTCGTCTCGATATATTTTTATCACTTCATGCGTCATGTGCTATGTTTCAAGCGTCTCGCTCTTAGGTTTTACTTTTTAGTTTTCTTTAGCTTTGCTTGCTAATCATAAAAAGTTAGACCCCAGCTTACTTTCTGTGGGAGAGAATCACGCTTCACTCCAATCTAGAACACATCATAGGATTTTCCATGCTTATCTATTTACTGTTGTGTGTTCTTTATCTTTTCGTAGCTACTGCCATGTTTAGTTTTAGTCTTAGTTTGTCTTTAGCAAGATCCTTGGCTTTTATTTAGTTTGTTGCTGGAGCTATCTTTAGTTTTCATGTTTATCTTGTTACGAGAGTTGGTTGTTGCACTGAGTTGTGTCTTGTCTTGAAAGTAGGTAATTGAGGTTGCTATTTAATTTTTGTAGTAACTTGCAATAGTTTTGAGGTATTGTTGTGAGTAGTGTTTGAACTTTTGGTGTCAAGAGCTCTAGCCTATTAGTGATAGGTGTCGTATTTTAGGAAATCCATGTTTATTTTCAAAACCTAAAAAAACTAGTTGAGAACGCTAGCTACTAGATGGATCGCTAATCTTTGGAGGGATCAAATATTAAGTACACTCACGTACCATGAGTCGAGGATGCCCAAGGATAACCAAATCCCCATACACTCCTCCTCGGCGTACTTGTCTCTTTGTGAACCTCCTTATTAGATTGTGAGTTACCGATAATAAGTGCATGAGTTCTTCGGACTAATGTAAGTATTGAAAGTTGACACTTCCACCTCCTCATATTTTCTAGCCGCTCCCGTGCGGTGCATTGCCTTCTTCTCACTCCGAGAGTTGGCGTCCACCTTCTCAGGTACATCGAAACCCTTGGCATGATACAATCTGTCATCATAAACCTCCTCATATCTTTCCTCAAAACAGCCACCATACCTACCTATCAAGGCATTTCCATAGCCTTTCCGAGATATATATTTCCATGCAACATCCACCTCTTCATGACTTGATCTTCATGTCATACATGTTCCTGCTACACTGGTAGAGGCATACATTGCATGCATCGTGATAGCTACATCTTCTTTATGTTTTGAGTACCTTGTAAAGTGTGAAAGATCTTCTATACCCTCTTATAACTGAGAGTGTTGGCCTTAAGAGAGGAAAAGATCCCAAAATGGACAAAATAAAAGATCCCAAAGAGAAGAAATGAGAGTTTAATAGAAAGAGCCATTGAGGCCACCAAAAAATACAAAAAAATAGAAAAAAGAGAAGAAGAAATAAAAAGAGCTAAAGGGTAACACTACTATCCTTTTTAAAGATCCACACTAGTACTCCCTCTGTAACATCCCAAATTTCCTATTTCAGATGATTTACTAGTTATCATATGCATATTATGTTTTTTTGTGCATTTTGGATCTTATTTGGGTTTATTGGATTTATTTGAATGAAGTTTATTTTTATTTTTATCTCTAGATAAAAACTCATTGAAAATTTTATTTACAACTTTCTAATATTTAAGAAATTTATTTTGTATTTTTCTGACTTATATTTTTATTTTACAAAACTCCTTAAAGTTCAGGAAAAATAAGTAAATAAATAAATAAAGCTACTCATGTTTTAAAAACTAATACGTTATTTTTTCGGGTTAATTTTATTATTCTAGAAATACCTCTATACTTTGTTTGTCAAAAAAAACATCGCGAAAAAAATGGGTGTCGGCCCATCCAGGCCGAAGCCGGCCCAGCCGGCCCAGCCAGCCGCCAGGCCAGGCGCGCGGCCAGCGTGGCCCAACTCAATCGTGCCAAGCGTAGTGTTCGTCCTCCTCTAGACGAACACGAACAGGAGTCCGTGTTGGACTCTAGCAGCGCACAGCGGCACCCGTGTCTGCCTAGGACTCCCCTCCGATTGCCCCTCTGCCCACAAAATCTTGTCCCATAAATACCCTACGAACCCCTCCACCGATTCCTCACAATATTTCGCCCCAAACCTCCCCAAATCGAGCCAATTTCGAGGTAGATCTCGCCGGAAAATTTCGACTTTGCCGGTAGATCCTGTCGCCGGTGAGCCTCCCCTTGACCCCAAATTTTGCATACCGACTTCTTTCTTCGTTTGTGAATCGAATGGACACCTTTCCCTTTTTATTATCTTGCGCAAGATTGATCTCCAAGTTTTGCGCGCACCACGGGAGTTCGTCGGAGCGCGCTCGGTTCATCGTGTCTCTAAGCCCGTACGGACGACGTTGGGGATCATCACCACCAACGTCGTGATCTCCTAGTCAAGATCTACACCCTAGACGACTTGTTTGTCGCCGAAGATCGCCGGAACCGTCGTCTTCACCGCGTCAAAGTCTACCCGCCGCGGTTAGTAAAAACTGTAGATCCAAGTTTTTAGAAAATTATTTTTCGTTTGATCAAAAAGATTTCTAAATCCTAGGTAGATTCGTTCTTGTAATAAATTTTTGGCCATAGATCCGTTTTGCGTGATTCCAAAGCCCACAGTTTTCTTTCGAAACCCTCTATCCACTAACACCACAAGCATTGATTTTTATTTTCGAAAATATTCAAATCTGAGCAGATTTAAATTCAACTTTAGTTGATCGTATCTTTTGTTTTACAACTTGGTTTTCATTGATTCTTTTTGCAAACTAAAACCCTAACTAAACCCTATGTTCTAGACACTTTGTAACCCACTTTTGAACTCAATCATGATCCGTTTTTCAAAATATTTTATTTGGTTTTTCTTTTGGAGTTCATGAACCTTGTTTTGCCTTTGTTTGTGTATTGATTGTGTGTATCTTGTTTGCTCACGATGGATTGTGCGGAGTGCGAAGCAGAGTATTACTAGTCTTTAGATTTCGTCAATCAACATCAAGGCAAGTCATATCTTTGGTCATACTCCCTATTACCTATGTTTTCATTGCATTAGCTCTTTTTCTTTAGATTGCATGATAATATATGCTATTCTATTACACCCAATAGTTCATTGAGGTAGGTTTGATCCTTATATCATTCTCACCATCGTATACTACTATATTGCTATGCTAAGTAGATGTGGATTGGGAAGTGAATCATTATGACGTATGAGTGATAATGTAGTAAATAGGACCAAGATAAAGTTAATGAACTACCTAGGTGGGATGGTTGCGAGTATCTTGGAGATGGCCAATGATGACTGCGGAAAGGCACCATGCTCAAAGGGACTAATTGTGGTGTCATACCTAGAAGCATACGTGTGCACCCACAAGCTACTATGGGCTCTGGCTTGGTTGATCAGTTGTAGGGACTCTTACAAGGTAGTGCTATCAAATTAGTTGTGTGTAGGTGAGATGGGTGCTACCAGAGTAAGGGAAACTGTTCTGAAAGACCATGTCTCGATCTTCCAGTTGTCATACACAATGCAGTGTGACGAACTACCAAGGAGGCGATCGAGTCTTGTGGGGAAAAGTGCACAAACCTCTACAGAATATAAAACTAATCGATTAGCCGTGTCCCCTGTTATGGACAGTTTGAGCGACCAGTTGTGGTAATATTGACTTGTCTCATCATCTTTATTTAATTGATTGGTTTAATATGGGTATGGGTAGTGTGGGGAAATTTCTTGCTATCATGTTGCATATGGGTAGTGTTATTCCCCTTAGGCCTATTTTCTCTCTATAACCTCATCTATTCTAACCCAATAGATGCCGCCAAGACATTCCCCTTCTTCTAGTGGATCAGGGAATGGAATTCCACCCGGCTTAGAGCAGTTGCTTCAGACCCAGAACCAGATGATGAAGCTTTTGATGCAGAACATGAACAACAACAACAACAACAACAACACTGCCCCACCACCACCACCTTTCGGAGACAGCCTTACCCGTTTCCTAAGGCTGAACCCACCTTTGTTCTCTAGCAGCCTGGAGCCGATTGTTGCAGATGACTGTCTCCGCAATATTGGAAGTAAGCTAGCAACCGCTGGATGCACTGATGAGGAGAAAGTGAGATTTGCCTCGCACCAGCTGGATGGACCTGCAGTCGCATGGTGGGATAATGACACCACCACATACCCCATGACGAATGTGACTTCGGACCAGTTCCAGCAAGCGTTCCGCACTGCTCATGTTTCCGCTAGAGCTATGAGTCTCAAGAATAGGTAGTTTCGCAACTTACGCCAGGGAGGTCGTTCAGTGGCAGAGTATGTGGAGAAATTCAACAAACTATCCCATTATGCTCCAGGAGATGTGGCCACAGATGCTGCCAAACAGGAGAAATTTCTGGAGGGACTAAATGATGAGCTTGGAGTTCAGTTGACGGTGGCAACCTTTGCTAACTACCAGGAGATGGTGGATAAGCCTATCATTCTTGAAGGCAAGCACCAGATAATGGAGAATCATAAGAGGAAGTACGGACAAGGCAAGTATCATTCTGGAACTCAACAGAAGCCCCGTTCCGCACCATTTTCAGGATATGGTGGAACATGACCCAATAAGTTTGGAGGGCACAACCATCATAATCATGGAGGTCATTCTCAGCATGGAGGCAATGGACACAACCATGGTAACCAGAGGAATGGAAATTGAGGAAATGGGAATCAGCAGCGTTCCACCCCATCTACGCCCATGAAGAAAGACCTAAGCCACATCCTCTACTTCAAATGCAATAATAAAGGACATTACCCCAAAGTTTGTCCCGAGATGAAGAATGGAAATGAGAATGGAGGTTCTGGAAACAAGAAGCCTAATCCTTTCACCAAGGGGCAAGTGAACCATGTCAACGTGGAGGAAGCCTATGAACAACCCGATACGGTGTTTGGTAAGTTTTTGCTAAACTCTCAACTAGTATTAGTTCTTTTTGACACTGGTGCATCAAATTCATTCATATCAAGGGTAGTTTTGGATAAGTATGGATTTTCTACCAAGAAGCTTAGTATGCCCATTTTAGTAAGTTCCCCCGGAGTCGAGATGATGGCAGGTTTAGGTTGTCCCCAGTTGAGCCTCGCTATTTGCAATCATGATTTCCCCATAGACCTGATAGTATTAAAGTCACGAGGTTTGGATGTAATCCTAGGTATGGATTGGATGTCGAAGTATAAATGCAACATTGACTATGAGGGAAGATCAATCTCACTCACCACACCCGAGGGGAAGAGGATCAAGTATGTGACCAAGCACAAGTTTAGAAGGACCCACGTATATTATCTTAAGGGGGTTAGCCTGGAGGAAGTGCCGATAGTCAAGGAGTATCCTGATGTATTCCCAGAGGAGTTTCCCGGAATGCCAGTGGACCGGGATATCGAGTTTTTGATCGAGTTATTGCCAGGCACTATCAAAGTACTGACCCCTCTTGGGGCTGTAACTTACTTATGTTGCAGATTGTTCTGGCGAGGAGTAAGTTGCGAATAGGTCATTTTCTTGTACTCAACTTTGGTCGTGGAGTTGGATGGACTCGCTACTACTACTATTATAGCTTCCACAAGTATTTGATTAGATGGCCTTAAGCCATAGTATTATTGTAATAAGTACTTCATTCGATGTAATAAAGACATGTTTACTTCTGTTATTTCATCGAGTAATGTGTGTGCTGGCAAGACGATCCAGGGACTAGCACGTTAAGCACAGAGACTTTGTTCCTTCGGATCTGGTCACTACAAGATGGTATCAGAGCATATGTTGTTTGTAGGATGTGACCTTAGGAATTGAAAACCTATAGGATGAAAACTCTATTTTAAAACCCTCTACATTTCCAATGATTCTCATATTCTTGCCTATTCACTTCTAATCTCTTCTCTCCTTACAAATATAGATGTCGATCACCAAGTTCGCTCAGCCTGATGAGACCACACCATTTGGACAAAGACTAGTGCAGATCGTGAAGTTTTTGAAGATCGCCTTTCCTAGTTCCACCGGGACACTCATGACTACAAGACCAGGAGAGAAGTGCTGGAAGGTCCAAGTTCACATTCTAGGACGCACCTTCGGAAGGAAGATCAAGCCAATCAACTTCTCAGTGATATCACCAAACTGGAGCGTGGGAAGAAGTCGTGCCGCAGTGATGACCTTAGGCCGTATTCGACATGAGTCCACTCAGATCTTCAAGGAACCCGCTTCCAGATGTATGGACGCCGAGATCATACTGGAGAATTAGTACGCACTGTTGAGGATACACCAGTGGCATCTCACATTCAAGACTTGGGGGAACACGTTCAACGTGTGGAGGAAGAAATGCTTCATTGCATGGACGTTATTGAGGGTTTGGAGGAGGAAGTTAAGAGAGTCTGTGAAGAGTATGAGGAGCAAATCAACACACTACAAGAAAGGAATGAAGAATTGAAGCTCATGCTGGAGGAAGCAGAAGAACAACTTGACCAAGGAGAATACCTTCAGGAGGATGACTCCGATGGATGCTTCTTCAACCAAGATGAGGATTACCATTCAGAGGGAGAGGAACATGGAAATTATGTCTTGATGACCGATTCTTCTTCCGACTCAAACTATTCATAAATCACCATTATAGATTTTTTTTCTCTTAGTTAAACGATTAGAGTAGCGATCCATGAGTTTTCTTAGAGTTACCATGTCGACTCTTGTGACATGGCCTATCCTAGTTAATTGTGTGAACCTTGATTTGAATGAGTGATTGATTGAAATTTCTTGCTATCATGTTGCATATGGGTAGTGTTATTCCCCTTAGGCCTATTTTCTCTCTATAACCTCATCTATTCTAACCCAACAGATGCCGCCAAGACATTCCCCTTCTTCTAGTGGATCAGGGAATGGAATTCCACCCGGCTTAGAGCAGTTGCTTCAGAACCAGAACCAGATGATGAAGATTTTGATGCAGAACATGAACAACAACAACAACAACAACAACACTGCCCCACCACCACCACCTTTGGGAGACATCCTTACCCGTTTCCTAAGGCTGAACCCACCTTTGTTCTCTAGCAGCCTGGAGCCGATTGTTCCAGATGACTGTCTCCGCAATATTGGAAGTAAGCTAGCAACCGCTGGATGCACTGATGAGGAGAAAGTGAGATTTCCCTCGCACCAGCTGGATGGACCTGCAGTCGCATGGTGGGATAATGACACCACCACATACCCCATGCCGAATGTGACTTCGGACCAGTTCCAGCAGGCGTTCCGCACTGCTCATGTTTCCGCTAGATCTATGAGTCCCAAGAATAGGTAGTTTCCCAACTTACGCCAGGGAGGTCGTTCAGTGGCAGAGTATGTGGAGAAATTCAACAAACTATCCCATTATGCTCCAGGAGATGTGGCCACAGATGCTGCCAAACAAGAGAAATTTCTGGAGGGACTAAATGATGAGCTTGGAGTTCAGTTGACAGTGGCAACCTTTGCTAACTACCAGGAGATGGTGGATAAGCCTATCATTCTTGAAGGCAAGCATCAGATAATGGAGAATCATAAGAGGAAGTACGGACAAGGAAAGTATCATTCTGGAACTCAACAGAAGCCCCGTTCCGCACCATTTTCAGGATATGGTGGAACATGACCCAATAAGTTTGGAGGGCACAACCATCATAATCATGGAGGTCATTCTCAGCATGGAGGCAATGGAAACAACCATGGTAACCATAGGAATGGAAATTGAGGAAATGGGAATCAGCAACGTTCCACCCCATCTACGCCCATGAAGAAAGACCTAAGCCACATCCTCTACTTCAAATGCAATAATAAAGGACATTGCGCCAAAGTTTGTCCTGAGCTGAAGAATGGAAATGACAATGGAGGTTCTGGAAACAAGAAGCCTAATCCTTTCACCAAGGGGCAAGTGAACCATGTCAACGTGGAGGAAGCCTATGAACAACCCGATACGGTGTTTGGTAAGTTTTTGCTAAACTCTCAACTAGTATTAGTTCTTTTTGACACTGGTGCATCAAATTCATTCATATCACGGGTAGTTGTGGATAAGTATGGATTTTCTACCAAGACTCTTAGTATGCCCATTTTAGTAAGTTCCCCCGGAGCCGAGATGATGGCAGGTTTAGGTTGTCCCCAGTTGAGCCTCGCTATTTGCAATCATGATTTCCCCACAGACCTGATAGTATTAAAGTCGCAAGGTTTGGATGTAATCCTAGGTATGGATTGGATGTCGAAGTATAAATGCAACATTGACTATGAGGGAAGATCAATCTCACTCACCACACCCGAGGGGAAGAGGATCAAGAATGTGACCAAGCACAAGTTTAGAAGGACCCACGTATATTCTCTTAAGGGCGTTAGCCTAGAGGAAGTGCCGATAGTCAAGGAGTATCCTGATGTATTCCCAGAGGAGTTTCCCGGAATGCCACTGGACCGGGATATCGAGTTTTTGATCGAGTTATTGCCAGGCACCGGACCTATATCCAAAAGGCCGTTTAGAATGCCCGCAAATGAATTGGAGAAAGGGTATATTCGCTCGAGTTCATCACCTTGGGGAGCCCCAGTGCTTTTAGTGGAGAATAAGGATGGATCTCTAAGGATGGTCGTGGATTATCGCTCGTTGAACGAAGTAACTATCAAGATTAAGTATCCACTGCCCATGATCAATGATTTGTTTGAACAGTTGGAAGGAGCTAGTGTGTTTTCAAAGATCGATCTCCGATCGGGATATCACCAGTTGAAGATCTGTGAGAAGAATATACCCAAGACCGCTTTCACCACGAAATATGGACTCTATGAGTACACAGTCATGTCTTTCGGTCTAACCAATTCCCCTGCATATTTTATGAACATGATGAACAAGGTATTCATGGAGTTTTTAGACCAATTTGTTGTGGTGATCATTGATGATATTTTGGTTTACTCCAAGAATGAAGAGGAGGATGAAGAACATCTGCGCTTAGTTTTGGAGAAGCTCAGGGAACATCAACTTTATGCCAAGTTTAGTAAGTGTGATTTTTGGTTGAAAGAAGTGGGATTTCTTGGGCATCTTGTGTCAGGCGAAGGAATCGCTGTGGACCCCTCCATGGTTGAAGCAGTCACAGAATGGCGGGCGCCCACATCCGTTGGTAAAATCCAAAGTTTTCTTGGACTTGCGGGTTATTACTGGAGATTTATTCAGAGTTTCTCCAAGAGTGCTAAACCCATGACGGAATTGTTGAAGAAGGACACCAAGTTCGTCTGGACGGCGGAATGTGAAGCCAGTTTTCAGGAATTGAAGAAGCGTTTGGTTACAGTCCCAGTGCTGATTTTTCCCGATGTGCGCAAGGATTTTCAAGTGTATTGTGATGCCTCGCGGCAAGGACTCGGAGGCGTTCTCATGCAAGACGGAAAGGTTGTATCTTACACGTCGCGTCAGCTTCGACCTCATGTGTTGAACTATGCCACACATGATTTGGAGTTAGCAGCCGTAGTACACACACTCAAGACTTGGAGACATTTTCTTATTGGGAATAAGTGTGAATTGTACACGGATCATAAGAGATTGAAGTATATTTTTACGCAGAAGGATTTGACCCTCAGGCAGAGGAGATGGTTCGAGCTTATCAAGGATTATGACATGAGGTTGCACTATCACCCAGGAAAGGCCAATGTAGTAGCAGATGCCCTGAGTCCGAAAAGTTATGTCAATACCCTTATAGCAGGAGGTTTACCTCAGGAGTTGTGTGACGATCCCAGAGACCTTCGAATGGAGATTGTTCCATGAGGATATGTCGCCACACTGGAAATTCAGTCCACGTTATTGGGAATGATCCGGGAAGCCCAGAAGTTGGACAAGGGTATTGCAGAAATAAAGGAGAGAATGGAGAAAGGAAAAGTAGAAGTATTTCATGAGGATGAGTACGGAACATTATGGTTTGAGAAGAGTATTTATGTGCCCAATGACCCGGAGATCAGGAAGTTGATCCTCCAAGAAGCTCATGATTCGCCTTACTCAATACACCCGGGAAACACCAAGATGTATATGGACTTGAAAGAAAGTTTTTGGTGGACAGTTGCAGAATATGTGGCTCTATGCGATGTATGTTAGAGAGTAAAGGCGGAGCATCAGACACCGGCCGGATTACTTCAACCTTTGCCGATACCTTATTGGAAATGAGACAAACTTGGTATGTATTTTATCACACGATTACCCAGGACACGATCAGGCTATGACTCTATTTGGGTAGTGGTTGATCGTTTGACCAAGGTGGCTCACTTCATCCTAGTGAAAACCACATACACTAGTGCTAAGTTGGCTAAGATATAAATGACCAGGATCGTATGTCTGCATGGAGTTCCGAAGAAGATTGTATAATATAGAGGCACACATTTGGCATCAGTTACATGAAACCTTGGGAACTAGGCTGCAGTATAGCACAACTTTCCATACACAGACAGATGATTAGACTGAGAGAGTGAATCAGATTCTAGAGGACATGTTGAGAGCTTGTGCATTGGATTATGGATCCAGTTGGGATGATAATTGTCCTTATGCAGAGTTCTCATACAACAAGAGTTATCAAGCCAGTTTAAAGATGGCCCCGTTTGAAGCTTTGTATGGAAGAAGGTCTAGAACACCATTGTTGTGGGATGAAGTTGGAGACCGCAAGCTATTCGGACCAGATTTGATCAAGGATTCATAAGAGAAGGTCAAGTTGATCCGTGATATGCTGAAGATAGCTCAGTATAGACAGAAGAGTTATGCCGATGCTAAACGCAAGGAAGTAACGTATGAAGTGGGAGATAGAGCATACCATAGAGTGTCTCCGCTTCGTGGTATTAAGAGATTTGGAGTTAAAGAAAAGTTAGCACCACGATTTGTCGGGTCGTATAAAGTCTTGGAACGCAAAGGAGAGGTTGCTTACAAGTTGGAATTGCCAGAAGGTTTGTCTGGAGTTCACGATGTGTTTCACGTGTCCCAGTTGAACAAGTGTCATGCAGAGATGGCAGATATTCCGTTGAGAGACACCGTGCCATTGGAGGCAATTCAGCTGAAGGGTGATTTGACATATGAGGAGAAGCCTATCAAGATTCTCGATACGGCAGACAGAGTCACTCGTACCAAGGTTATTAAATTTTTCAAAGTTCAATGGAGTCACCACACCGAAGAAGAAGCTACTTGGGAGCGAGAAGAGGATCTCAAGCAGGATCACCCACACCTTTTTGCTGACCAACCCGAATCTCGAGTGCGCGATTCATCTTAAGGGGGGTAGGTTTTGTAACATCCCAAATTTCCTATTTCGGATGATTTACTAGTTATCATATGCATATTATGTTTTTTTGTGCATTTTGGATCTTATTTGGGTTTATTGGATTTATTTGAATGAAGTTTATTTTTAAAAATCATTGAAAGTTTTATTTACAACTTTCTAAGATTTTAGAAATTTATTTTGCATTTTTCCGACTTATATTTTTATTTTACAAAACTCCTTAAAGTTCAGGAAAAATAAGTAAAGAAATAAATAAAGCTACTCACGTTTTATTTATAATATTTTATTTTTAAAAACTAATGCGTTATTTTTTCAGGTTAATTTTATTATTTTAAAAATACCTCTATACTTTGTTTGTCAAAAAAAACTTTGCGAAAAAAAGTGCGCCGGCCCAGCCAGCCGCCAGGACAGGCGCGCGGCCAGGCCGACCGAGCGGCCAGCGTGGCCCAGCTTGCCCGTGCCCAGCACAACGTTTGTCCTGCTCTAGACGAATACGAATAGGAGTCCGTGTTGGACTCCAGCAGCGCACGGAGGCACCCGTGTCCTCCTAGGACTCCCCTCCGATTGCCCCTCTGCCCATGAAATCTTGTCCCATAAATACCCCACAACACCCTCCACCGATTCCTCACAAAATTTCGCCTCAAACCGCCCAAATTGTGCCAATTTCGAGGTAGATCTCGCCGGAAAATTTTGACTTTGCCGGTAGATCCCGTCGCCGGTGAGCCGCCCCTTGACCCCAAATTTTGTATACCAACTTATTTCTTCGTTGTGCATCTAATGGACATCTTTTCCCACTTTATTTTCTTGCGCAAGATTGATCTCCAAGTTTTGCGCGCACCACGGGAGTTCATCGGAGCGCGCTCGATTCATCGCGTCTCTACACCCGTACGGACGACGTTGGGGATCATCACCACCACCGTTGTGATCTCCTAGTCAATCTCTACACCCTAGACGACTTCTTTGTCACCGAAGATCGCCGGAACCGTCGTCTTCGTCGCATCAAAGTCTACCCGCTGCGGTTAATAAAAACGCCGTAATCAATTAATCGTTGCTCCGTTTTAGTTTAAATTAGCGGACGATTGATTGTTTCTAAACCCTCTACACATTAGGTACTATAGATCCAAGTTTTAAGAAAATTATTTTTTGTTTGATCAAAAAGATTTCTAAATCCTAGGTAGAATTTTTCTTCTAATATCTTTTTGGCCATAGATCTGTTTTGCGTGATTCCAAAGCCCACGGTTTTCTTTCAAGTCCCTCTATCCAATACCACCCTAAACTTTCATTTTGATTTTCGAAAATACTCAAATCTGTTCAGATTCAAATTCACCTTTAGTTGATCGTATCTTTTGTTTTACAACTTGGCTTTGATTGATTCTTTTTGCAAACTAAAACCTTAACTAAACCCTATATTCTAGACACCTTGCAACCCACTTTTGAACTCAATCATGATCTGTTCTACAAATTATTTTATTTGGTTTTCTTTTGGAGTTCATGAACCTTTCTTTACCTTTGTTTGTGCATTGATTTTTGTGTCTTGTTTACTCATGATAGATTGTCCGGAGTAAGAAGCAGAGTATCACCAGTCTTTAGAGTTCGTCAATCAACATCAAGGCAAGCCATATATTTTGTCATACTCCCTATTACCTATGTTTTCATTGCATTAGCTCTTTTTCTTTAGATTGCATCATAGGATATGCTATGCTATTACACCCAATAGTTCATTGAGGTAGGTCTGATCCTTATATCATTGTCACCATCGTATACTACTATATTGCTATGCTATGTAGACGTGGATTGGGAAGTGAATCATTATGAGGTATGAGTGATAATGTAGTAAATAGGACCAAGATAAAGTTAATGAACTACCTGGGTGGGATGGTTGTGAGTATCTTGGAGATGGCCAATGATGACTACGCAAAGCCACCTAGGCTCAAAGGGACTAATTGTGTTGTCATAACTAGAATCTTACGTGTGCAGCCACAGGCTACTATGGGCTCTGGCTTGATTGATCAGTTGTAGGGACTCTTAATAGGTAGTGCTATAAAAATAGTTGTGAGTAGGTTGGATGGGTGCTACCAGAGTAAGGGAAACTCTTCTGAAAGACCATGTCTCAATCTTCCAGTTGTCATACACCATGCAGTGTGACAAACTACCAAGGAGGCGATCGAGTCTTTTGGGAAAAAGTGCACAAACTTCTGCAGAGTATAAAACTAATCGATTAGTCGTGTCGCCGGTTATGGACAGTTTGAGCGACTAGTTGTGGTAATATTGATTTGTCTCATCATCTTTAATTAATTGATTGGTTTAATCACTTTGGGATAGATTGAGTGGAGTTTCCATCTCGATCGAATGCTATTGTAGAACTTAGTTATTATTATTCTATAGGGAAAATTAGATTTTTTCAAAAATAAATGTAGAAGCTCCACCAGCCAAATTGCATGTATTCTAGGGCTTTTACTTCTTTCTCTGATATGGATTGTCGTACTATCAAAGTACGGACCCCTCTTGGGGTTGTAACTTACTTATGTTGCAGATTGTTCTCACGAGGAGTAAGGTGCGAATAGGTCGCTGTCTTATACTCAAATTTTGCCGTGGAGTCGGATCGACTCTTTACTACTACTATTATAGCTTCCGCAAGTATTTGATTAGATGGCGTTAAGCCATAGTATTATTGTAATAAGTACTTCATTCGATGTAATAAAGACATGTTTACTTCTGTTATTTCATCGAGTACTGTGTGTGCTAGAACGTTAAGCACAGAGACTTGGTCCCTTCGGATCTGGTCACTACACCCTCTTATCCTTGTACTCCATAGAGATGATCATTCATGCATATAGCTATGTGGGGACCTTCACACTATAGAACTTGGCTTGCATATTCCAAGGATGAGCCTCCTCAAAAGAGCTTTAGGTCTTCATGAGCGAGCAAGTTAGATGCACCCCCACTAGTTCCATTTGAGAGCTTTTCTTAGCTCATATGTGCATCCGTTGCATGGCAATCCCTACTCCTCACATCATATCTATCATTTGGCCTTCTCGCCAATGATTGTCCTCATTTATGTGAGCCCTTCTCACCTTTTGGTCTTCCTCCGCCACCATATTTCTCTCTTTGCCATCCTAAGTGTCAACTCTCGTGCTTACGCTTATCCATTGCATGAGTGCTCAAAATATCGAAAAGGAGTGGATGAAATTGACTTGTACCTGGCTAGTGGTCTGGGGACGAGTCAAGATAAGATTCCAAAGAAGACTGATACCCGAGAGTTGATAATTGCCTCTCGCCCTTTGTTGGTTACCCCAAGTGGAACGTGAGATGCAGCGTAGCAGCAAGTTTCCCTCGGTGAAGATACCGAGGTTTTAAGATTGTCTCTCATAGGAATCCGGCAATGATAAATAGGTGGTTCGGTAGGTGATGCGCCGTTTGAAGATAATCACTTGCTTCTCCTGGACCTGCACACAGACACAAATAACTTTTCTCCCAACGAAGTTCAGAGAGGTTGTCAATCTCTTCGGCCTTGTTGTTTACAAAGGATCAAAACAAAAGGGATAATGATAATGATAGCAACTGAAAGTAAAAGAAAGTAAATGAGCGTGTAAACAATGATGAGAATATGGACCGGGGTCCCGTGATGTTCACGAGTGATGTCTCTCTCCCAAAAGACCATAAATCTGCTATGCGAGGTGAACAAATTACAGCTGGGCAATTGACTGGATTATAAACGCACCTCAATGCTAACTATGCTACAAAGAAAGGAAGAGGCTCAAAAGTATGGGGAGTACGCCAAAATAAGTAGACCGAAATCCAACTGCATCTACTACTAATCATCCACCTTGAGATGTCTATCCAGAACATCTCGCTGGTATTAAGTTGCGAGCCCCACCCAAAGTGTAAACCCAAAGCAACAGACAATTGCATTAAAAATCATTTTGCGTAAGGTAAACAATCCTTGCAACCGCGGTTAAAAACACCGTTCTTTTCCCCCTTGTGGCAACATCACATCCCCTAGAGTCATGTTTCTGTCATTCAAGCGTGTCATCGGGGGGCATGTACCCACAATCGAGCATAACGTTCCCTCTTGGAGTTACTACCTACTACTTGGCCAAACAAATAAATAACAACAGAGAACATGCAAGAATTACTTACGAACAAAAATATAAAAGATAAGAACCAAATATATTAGTCTATCACAATCTGAATATAATCTCATAATCCATCATATGCCGTTAAACTCAGCATAGCAACGGCATAAAGATTACATATGTTCCTCGATCATGTAGGGAAGCTCACGAGGTCTAAACCATGAAGAACAAAGAGGGGAGGAGAACATCACATAGCTACTATTCACGGACCCATGGTCCAAAGTAAACTACTCACGACACATCCGAGAAGCATCCATGGTGGAGGGGAAGCTCCTGGAGGTCGATCCTCCATCTGGCAGGGTGCCTGGAAGAGGTCTGCTGGCGCTCCCGATCTTGGAAGCGCGGCGGCTGCGGAACAGAGGTGAGATCGCGGAAAAGGGTTCTCTCACTGGAAGTTTCATGTCACGGGAAATAAATAGGCGAAGGGGGGCAGCCAGGGGGGCCACCAGGGGTCCAGGCACCCCCTTGGCGCGGCCAAGCCCTAGGCCGCGCCAGGTGGCCGCCTAGGGCCCTGGTGGGTCCCACCTGGTCCTCCTTCGGGACTCCGGAAGGTTCCTTCACGTTGATTTTTTATCTTATTTTCCCGAATTTTTCGAGTAATTTAAATATGGGGGAAAACTGAAATAAAAAACAGCAGAAAACTGAAACTGGCACTGGGGTGCACTGAGTTAATAGGTTAGTCCAAATATGATAAAAAAATGTATGAAAGTGTATCTAGATCATAGCAATATCACACAAAACATGCATGGAGAAAGCATAAATTATAGATACGTTTGGGACGTTTCAAATGGTTGGACCACTTCACTTTGAGGAACTTGATCTTCTGACGTCGGGTGTTGCCCTCTGCTTCATCGAGGATACAGACAGGATACTCTCGATATGACAGGTTTTCTTGGAGATCAAGCGCTTCAGGATCTACTTCGCGAATGGGATCCTTGAAGCAACGCCTAAGTTCAGATACAGGGAAGAGATCGTGAACCTCAGAAAGATGCGGGGGGTAGTTCAAGTTGGTAGGCAATTTCTCCACGTTTAGCGAGAATGCGAAAGGGACCGATGTAACATGGGGCCAATTTGCCTTTGATACCGAAGCGATGGGTTCCCTTCAGAGGAGTAACTGATACATAGTGGAAACTCTCCTCGTTGGTTACCCCAAGTGGAAGGTGAGATGCAGTGTAGCAGCAAGTTTCCCTTAGCAAAGATGCTAAGGTTGAGTATCGAACCAGTAGGACTACAAGAGATACAAGTAGGTGTCACGGTGCTTGACGCGGACCTGCACACAGATACAAATAACTTTGCTCCCAAAGAGTACAGAGGAGTTGTCAATTCCTCCGGCCTTGCTGTTTACAAAGGATCAACGCAAGAGATAAAAATGGAACAGAAAGTAAAGACTGAAAGTAAACCTAAGGGTGTCAACAATAATGTGAAGATGGACCAGGGTCCCGTGATTTTCACTAGTGATGTCTCTCTGCCAAAAGACAATAAAAGTGCTAGCGAGGTAAACAAATCACAGCTGGGCAATTGACAGAATTATGAAGGCACCGCAATGCTAACTATGCTGCAAAGAAAGGAAGGGCTCAAAAGAAATGGGCAGTACGCCAAGGTAAGTAGACCAAAATCCAACTGCATCTACTACGAATCATCCACCTTGAGATATCTATCCCGAACATCTCTCTGGTATTAAGTTGCGAATCCCACCCAAAGTGTAAACTCAAAGCAACAGACAACTGCATTAAAAGAACTTTGCGTAAAGTAAAAAATCCTTGCACCCGCGGGTACAAGAACCGTTGTTTTATCCCTGGTGGCAACAGCACATCCCCTAGTCGCCTATTTCTGTCACTCAAGCTAGACATCAGGGGGTTGAACACACAATCAAGCATAACGCTCCCTCTTGGAGTTGCAAGCAAACTACTTGGCCAAAGAAAAATACTACAACGGAGAACATGCAAGAATTTACTCAAGAACAAAATATAACAGAGAAGAACCAAATATATTACTCATCACAATCCGAACATAGTCTCATAATCCATTAGATCCCAGCAAACTCAGCATAGCAACTGCAGAAATTACAAAAGTGCCTCGATCATGTGAGGCAGCTCACGAGGTCTCGAAAGTGGAAGCACAAAGAGGGCAGAGGTACATCACATAGCTACTGGTCACGGACCCATGGTCCAAGGGGGACTACTCACGACACATCCGGGAGGCGTCCATGAATATGGATGGTCTCTCGGAGGGGGTTCCTCCTCCCGGCTGGGTGCCGGGGCAGCTTCTCCAGGCAGCCCCGATCTTGAAACGGCGGCGGCGGCGGTACAGAGGCGAGTTCCGGAAAAGAGATCGATATTAGGGGTTTCCACCCCGAGGGCTAAATATAGGCGGAGGGGGTGTCGAGGGGACCCACCAGGGAGCCAGGAGGCCTCCTGGCGCGGCCTAGGGTGGGGTCGCGCCAGGGACCCTCCTCGTCTCCTGGTGGTGGCCCCCCCCTCCGCTATCTTGGTAATTCCGGAAGCATCCGGGTCGCTGATTTTTTAACTAATTTTTTCCGGATTTTTTGGAGCACTTTTAATGGCCGGATAACCTGAAATACAAAAACAGCAGAAAACAACAACTGGCAGCTGGTTGCACTGGGTTAATAGATTAGTCCAAATATGCTCAAAAGTGTATGAAAGTTCAAGCAAAACATGGAAAATTCACACAAAACATGCATGGAGCAAGCAGAAATTATAGATACGTTTGGGACGTATCAACACCCCCAAGCTTAATTCCTGCTCGTCCTTGAGTAGGTAAATGATAACAAGCATAACTTATGTGGTGACATGCCACACAACCATATAAGGACTTTTAAGTAAAGCAATTAAAGCATGCAATTCAATTCAATTCTTAACAAGCAAGAGTCTATATTAGCATTGACACAAGCAACAAAAGAACAAAAGGTGCAAGAGCTCTCGCTGTCCGTGACTCGAATGTCTCCAGATGGTGTTTGGGTGCAAGCAGAGGACTAGGAAAAATAGAGAAAAAAGGTTGTTCAGAACAACTATCTACTAAAGTTTCACACTTAGTCTCCTTTGGATTCTTATCTTGACTCGTCCCCAGACCACTAGCCAGGTACAAGTCAAACTGATCGACTCCCTTTCGATATTTTGAGCACTCTTGCAATGGATGAGCGTGAGCAAGAAGGTTGACACCTAAAAGGCGAAACAGAAAGAAGGTGGAGGAGGAAGACAAAAAGGTGTGAAAGGCTCACATCAATGAGGACAATCATATGCGAGAGAAGGCCATATGATAGATATGATGTGAGGAGTAGGGATTGACATGCAACGCATGCACCTGTGAGCTAAAAGCTCTCCAAGGGAACTAGTGGGGTGCATCTAACTTGCTTGCTCAAGAAGACTTAGAGCTCGTTTGAGGAGGCTCATCATTGGAATATACAAGCCAAGTTCTATAGTGTGAAGGTCCCCACATAGCTATATGCATGATGATGATCTCTATGGATTAGAAGGGATAGAGGATGAAGTACTAGTGTGGATCTCTTAAAAGGAATAGTAGTGTCCCCCCTTCTCTCTTTTTATTTTTCTTTTTCTATTTTTCCTATTTTTTTGTATTTTTTTGTGGCTCAATGGCTCTTTCTATTTAACTCTCATTTGTCCTCTTTGGGATATTTTGATTTTGTCCTCTTTGGGATCTTTTTCTCACTATAGGGGCACCACTCTATATTTTACAAGAATATAGGAGATCTTTCACACTTTACAAAGGTACTCACATAAAGAAGATATAACTATCATGATACAAATGTATGGCTCTGCCAGGATAGCAGGATACGCAATGATACTAGCGCGTCATGTAGCAATGATTAGGGCAAGGCCCAACTAGCATGCGGCTCATCGATCAAGAAAATAGCATGTATGAAATCAAGATCAAGTCATGAGAAGGTGGATGTTGCATGGCAATGTATCTCGGAAAGGCTATGGAAATGCCTTGTAGGTAGGTATGGTGGCTGTTTTGAGGAAAGATATAAGGAGGCTTATGATGACACAGCATATCATGCCAAGTGTTTGGATGCACCGGTGAAGTATGCGCCAACTCTCAAGGTGAGAAAGGGCAATGCACGGTACCGAAGAGGCTAGAAAAAGTATAGGTGGGTGGAAGTGTCAACTTTCGAATACTCACATTAGTCTGAAGAACTCATGCACTTATTATCGGTAACTATCAATCTAACCAGGAGGTTTACAAAGAGACAGGTACCCCAAGGAGGAGTGTATGGGGGTTTGGTTATCCTTGCGCATCCTCGACTCATGGTACGTGAGTGTACTCTAATATTCGAACCCTCCTAAGGTTAGTGATCCATCTAGTAGCTAGAGTTCTCAACAGGGGTTATTGGTTTTCTAAAAACACACGGATTTCCCAAAATACGACATCTATCACTAATAGGCTCCAGCTCTTGACACCAAAAGTTCAAACATTACTCTAGTCAATACCTCAAAACTATTGCAAGTTACTACTACAAGGAGAATAGCAACTTCAACTACCTATTTCTAGTCAAGACACAAAACTCGGTGCAACAGGCAAACTCTCTAACAAGATAAAACATGCAACCTATAGAAAGTTCAACCTAAAACAAAACAAAAGCTCTAGAAAAACTAAAGCACTACAACTAAACAGAGTAGCAGCTAAGAAAAGTAAAAGAACAACTCACAGCTAAAAGAATATGGATGCAAATCCTATGAGGAGTTCTAGTTCAAGCGGAGCGTGTATCTCTCCCAAAAAAGAGTAAAATGGGGTCTAACTTGTTACTAAAGCAAACAAAGAAAAAACAAACCTAGAAAAGTAAAGAGCGAGACGCTCCAAGCATAGCACACAACGCATGAAGTGATAAAAATATAGTGCAACGAGGGACGAACTGATAATTGTTGATGAAGAAGGGGATGCACGGGGGCATCCCCAAGCTTAGACGCTTGAGTCTCCTTGAATATTTATTGGGGGTGCACATGGGCATCCCCAAGCTTGAGCGTTTGACACTCCAAGATCTTCTTTCATCATCTTCCATCGCGCACTTGAATACTCCCTTCATACATAACTCATTGTAGAATGATTAGAGAGGTTAGTGCCCTACTAAAATAATTTTTCCTCTACTTGAAATAAGGATATTCTTGAGGAGATACTGTTTCTGAAGATTGCCAAAAGGTTTTTGCAAAGAAAAAGCAAGCTTAAGGTTTGCAAAACGAAGAAAAGGCAAAACAGGACAGAATTTGTGAAAAACAGACCAGTAGGTAGTAAAGAAATTTTTAGGGATACTTCTGCAACTCAAATAAAAAAACTCGGAACATACACCAGTTCCATGATTGTATAGAAAACGCTGTGTAAAAAATTTAGCTCAAAAATATGAACTGGTATTTTTTAATGATTTTCCTGTCATGAGGACAGAATCTGTTTTCTGGACAGCATGTCACCACTTTCACTTCCCTTGTCATATGAGGCTAAACTTGGCACAAAGCTTGAAAAGGAAAGATACAATGATGTTTCTACAGTAGTAACAATCATCAAGACCACTAAGAATATGGAAAAACAAAAATAAAAACCTAAATCCGTTGCGGGCTGCCTCCCGAAAGCGCTTCTTTAGAGCCATTAGCTAGGCTTAAAGCAGAAGATCAAGTCTTTTCAAGAGAATAACTAGCCCGTGTGACGGTCTCAAAAGGTAACTTAATCTTTTTCCTAGGGAAATGTTCCATCCCTTTCTTGAAAGGGAATTGGAATTTGGTATTCCCCTCTTTCATGTCAATAACAGCACCAACTGTGCGAAGAAAAGGACGTCCCAAAATAATTGGACAAGAGGGCTCACACTCAATGTCCATAATAGTGAAATCAAAGGGAACATAATTGTCATAGACAATGGTAATAACATCGTTGATCTTCCCCAAAGGCTTCTTTACGGAAGAATCAACAAGACGAACACCAAAAGAATAGGGATAAAAAGGTTTCAATTCAAGCATATCATACATTCTTTTGGGCATAACAGAGGTACTTGCTCCAACATCACAAAGAGCATAACAAGAGAAGTTATTCAATTTGATTTTTATCATAGGATCCCAACCATCTTCTAGCTTCCTAAGTATGGAGGCTTCTGGTCTAAGCTTCTCCTCCCTAACTTTTATTAGAGCATTGGTGATATACTCTATAAAGGCAAGATTAAGTGTGCTAGTGTGGGGGTCTCTAGACATCTTGTGTAGGAAACCAATAACTTCAGGTAAAGTGCAGTGGTCAAAGACTAGGTCACTACTATCTATCAAGGAGGTAGTGATATCATTTAGGCTCACTTGTTTTAAAGCCTCTATGTTCATAGAGGTTTCTTCATCTATGGTTGAGGTGGTAGCATCATCATTGGTAGGTCCAGTGGGACTAGTGGTGTGATGGTTTCTAACAGTTTGGACATCCTCAACTACTTGGATAGTGGCTACTGTGTGGTAGGTAGGAAGGCTCTTAATTCTCTCTTCTTCCTCCTTTTCTCTGGCCCATCTCTCTTTTAGTTTTCCCAACATCATAATGTTTTCATTAATTTGGACTTGGATGGCATTCATAGGAGTGGTCTTCCTCTCCTCGGGGGGAGAAGTTCTAATCTTTAGCATCTCTACATCATGGGCTATGTTGTCTACCTTCGAACAGAGGATATATAATTTATCTAATTTCTCTTCCACACTCTTGTTGAAGGATTTTTGGGTAGTGATAAAGTCTTTGAGCAAGGTCTCTAGTTCAAAGGTGGAGTTTTTGGTGCTAGGATAAGTGTTGTTGTTCCCATAGTTGTTGGATGGGAAAGGCCTAGGATTGTTGCTACCAAAATTACTCCTATAAGCATTATTGTTGAAGTTGTTTCTAGAGACAAAATTCACATCTACTTGCTCCTGAGAAACCAAGGAATTTAAAGGAACATCCTGAGGATCAATAGGAGCTGGCTTGGTAAGTAGAGACATGATAAGGTCAACCTTTTCATTTAGAGAGGAGATCTCCTCGACAGAATTTACCTTCTTACCAGTTGGAGATCTTTCGGTGTGCCACTGAGAGTAGTTCAGCATCATCTCATCAAGTAGCTTTGTGGCAGCACCAAGTGTGGTTGACATAAAAGTTTCTCCCGCGGCCGAATCTAATAGGTTCTGCGAGGTAAAGTTCAAGCCTGCATAAAAAGTCTGGATAACCATCCAAGTAGTCAGTCCATGTGTGGGGCAGTTCTTGACAAGCGTCTTCATACGTTCCCATGCCTGGGCAACGTGTTCATTATCCAATTGCCTGAAATTCATAATGTTACTCCTCAATTGAATAATTTTAGCAGGGGCGTAGTACTTCCCTATAAAAGCATCTTCGCATTTACTCCAAGAATCGATACTGTTCTTGGGTAAGGATTGCAGCCACTCCTTGGCTCTTCCTCTCAAAGATAAAGGAAAAAGCTTCATCTTGACGATGTCTCCATCCACTTCCTTGTACTTTTGCATATCACAGAGCTCGATAAAATTGTTTAAGTGCAAGGAAGCGTCCTCTCCAGCACCTGAGAATTGATCTTTCATAACAAGATTAAGCAGACCAGGTTTAATTTCATAAGAAGGTGTTGAAGTGGCAGGTGGAGAAAAAGGAGTGCAGATAAAGTCACTGTTGTTGTGACTAGTGAAGTCACACAACTTGGTGTTTTCATTGGAACCCATAGTAGAAGCAGGTATTTTTGGTATTTTTGATAAGGGACACAAAATTAAAAACTGAAAGTTAAACTAACAAGACTAAAAAGCAAAGATAAAAGATAGTGTGCAACTCCCCTATCTTGTAGACTGGAGTCCCCGACAACGGCGCCAGAAATTCGGCGGTTGACGGGACCAATCTTTTGTTGCGCCTTGGAATCCCCGGCAACGGCGCCAGAAATTCGCTTGATATAGAGTGGCAACTCTCCTTGTTGGTTACCCCAAGTGGAAGGTGAGATGCAGTATATCAGAAAGTTTCCCTTAGCAAAGATGCTAAGGTTGAGTATCGAACCAGTAGGACTCCAAGAGATACAAGTAGGTGTCACGGAGCTTGACTGGACCTGCACACAGATAAAAATAACTTTGCTCCCAACGAGTACAGAGGAGTTCTCAATTCCTCCGGCCTTGCTGTTTACAAAGGATCAACGCAAGAGATAAAAGTGGAACTGAAAGTAAAGACTGCAAGTAAACTAAGGGTGTCAACAATAATGTGAAGATGGACCAAGGTCCCGTGATTTTCACTAGTGATGTCTCTCTCCCAAAAGACGATAAAAGTTCTAGCGAGGTAAACAAATCACAGCTAGGCAATTGACAGAATTATGAAGGCACCGCAATGCTAACTATGCTGCAAAGAAAGGAAGGGCTCAAAAGCAATGGGCAGTACGCCAAGGTAAGTAGACCGAAATCCAACTGCATCTACTACGAATCATCCACCTTGGGATATCTATCCAGAACATCTCGCTGGTATTAAGTTGTGAATCCCACCAAAATTGTAAACTCAAAGAAAAAGACAACTGCATTAAAAGAACTTTGCGTAAAGTAAACAATCCTTGCACCCGCGGGTACAAGCACCGTTGTTTTATCCCTGGTGGCAACAACACATCCCCTAGTCTCATGTTTTTGTCACTCAAGCTAGACATCAGGGTGCTAAACCCACAATCAAGCATAACGCTCCCTCTTGGAGTTGCAAGAAAACTACTTGGCCAAAGCAAAATACTGCAACGGAGAACATGCAAGAATTTACTCAAGAACAAAATATAAAAGAGAAGAACCAAATATATTACTCATCACAATCTGAACATAGTCTCATAATCCATCAGATCCCAGCAAACTCAGCATAGCAACAACGGAAATTAAAAAAGTGCCTCGATCATGTGAGGCAGCTCACGAGGTCACGAAAGTGGAATCACAAAGAGGGGAGAGGTACATCACATAGCTACTGGTCACGGACCCATGGTCCAAGGGGGAATACTCACGACACATCCGGGAGGCGTCCATGGCTATGGATGGTCTCCCGGATGGGGTTCCTCCTCCCGGCAGGGTGTCGGGGCAGCTTCCCAGGCAACCCCGATCTTGAAACGGCGGCGGCGGTGGTACAGAGACGAGTTCGCGGAAAAGAGATCGAAATTAGGGGATTCCACCCCGAGGGCTAAATATAGGCAGAGGGGGGTGTCGAGGGGACCCACCAGGCAGCCAGGAGGCCTCCTGGCGCGGCCTAGTGTGGGGCCGCGCTAGGCACCCTCCTGGTCTCCTAGTGGTGGCCCCCCTCCGCTACCTTGGTGATTCCGGAAGCTTCCGGGTCGCTGATTTTTTATCTGATTTTTCCGGATTTTTTGAAGAACTTTTAATGGCGGGAAAACCTGAAATACAAAAACAACAGAAAACAGCAACTGGCAGCTGGGTGCACTAGGTTAATAGATTAGCCCAAATATGCTCAAAAGTGTATGAAAGTTCAAGCAAAACATGGCAAAGTCACACAAAACATGCATGGAGCAAGAAGAAAATATAGATACGTTTGGGACGTATCAGTAACCCGCAGGTAAGCCTTCTCGTCCAGCTTGTAGCTTTCTGGCCTATGATGAGGATCATAGTAGCTTTTCTAACGAGACTGGGCTGTTTTCAATTGCTCACAAACAATGCGAACCTTCTCTTCTGCTTCCTGGATCTTATCCGGTCCAAAGAATTGTCTTTCACCGGCTTCTGACCTGTTCAATGGTGTTCGACATTTTCATCCATAGAGAAATTCAAAAGGTTCCATGCCCAGACTAGATTGGAAGCTGTTGTTATAAGAAAACTCGGCGAATGGAAGAGATTTCTCCAAACTCTTTCCGAATGAGATAGCACAGGCTCTGAGCATGTCTTCAAGTACCTGATTGACTCTTTCTACTTGACCACTTGACTAGGGATGAAAATCGGTGCTAAAAGAGAGATGGGTTCCCATAGCATTTTGAAAACTTTCCCAAAATCGAGAGGTGAAAAGACTTCCATGGTCTGAATTGATTTCCAAAGGAACATCATGGAGTGAGACTATTCGAGAGACATATAAATCCGCTAACTAGCTAGCAGTTATAATCTCACGAACAGGAAGAAAATGGGAAACTTTGGAAAGATGGTCAATGACCATGAAGATGGCATTGTTTCCCTTTTGAGACTTTGGAAAGCCAGTGATGAAATCCATACTGACTTTACCCCATTTCCACTCAGAGATAGGCAAAGGTTTAAGAGTACCAGCAGGTCTTTGGTGCTCTGCCTTAATGCGACGACAAACATCACATTCAGGAATAAATTGAGCGATTTCTCGCTTCATACCGGTCCACCAAAATCTCTGCCGTAGATCTCGGTATATTTTCTTACTACCGGGATGAATCGAGAGAGGTGTGTCATGAGCTTCCTGAAGGATCAACTGTTTTAGGTTTTGGTTTTCTGGCACTACAAAACGATTCTCAAAGAATATGTTTCATTGATCATTACAGAGAAACATTTAGCACTTTTGCTATCAAGGTTCTCTTTGATCTCTTGGATACCGCTATCATGTTTCTGGCCAGCTATTATTTGATCCTCAAGAGTTGGTTTCACTATCAAGGTGGAAAGGAATCCTTGAGGAACTATCTCCAGATTAAGCTTTCGAAATTCCTCATAGAGAAGTGGTTGATACTGTTGTAACATGAGGTTGTTACAATACGACTTACGACTTAGTGCATCAGCCATGACATTGGTTTTCCCTAGGGTGTAAGAAATTCCTAAGTCATAATCTTTTATCAACTCTCTCCAACGTCTTTGCCTGAGATTAAGATCTGGCTGGGTGAATATGTATTTGAGGCTTTGGTGATCGGTATGGATTTCACAACGATTAACAATGAGGTAATGTCGCCATGTCTTCAGGGCATGAACTACGTCAGCGAGTTCAAGATCATGGGTAGGATAGTTCTCTTCATGTGGATGCAACTGGCGTGAAGAGTATGCTACCACATGTTGATCTTGCATAAGTATGCATCCTAACCCTTGTCGTGAAGCATCATAATAGATCTCGAAATCCCTTTTGGTGTCTGGAGGTGCAAATACGGGCAGAGAAGTTAATCTTCTTTTCAGCTCTTGAAAGCTTTCCTCGCACTTGGGGTCCATTCGAATTTCTTATATTTCTTGAGGAGTTAAGTTAGAGGCTTTGCAACTTTGGAGAAGTTCTCCATGAAACGGCGACAATAGCTTTCTAAGCCAAGAAAAATCCTAACTTGCTTAACCGAATCAGGTGGAGTCCAGTCAAGGATGGCCTGAACTCTCTCGGTATTGACAGCAATGCCTTTTGCAGAAATCACGTGGCCTAGGTAGGTCACTTATGGTAACCAGAATTCACACTTGGAGAATTTGGCATATAGGCGATTGTCTCGAAATTTCATCAATACCAGCCTTAGATGCTCAGCATGTTCTTCTTCGTTCTTCGAGTATATAAGGATGTCATTGAGGTAAACCACAATGATCTTGTCCAAATAATCCATGAAGATCGAATTCATTAAGCGCGAAAAATTGGCTGGGGCATTGGTTAAACCGAAGGACATGAAGGTGTACTCAAAAAGACCATAACGAGTAGTGAAAGACGTTTTGGGAATGTCCTCGTTTCTGATTTTGATTTGATGATAACCTAATCTCAAATGCATTTTGGAGAAGATTGAGGATCCAGAAAGTGGATCATAAAGATCATTGATCCTGGGAATTGGGTACTTGTTCTTTATCGTTGCTAGTTAAGGGGCGATAATATACACACATCCTTTCTGTTCAATCTTTCTTCGTTACGAACAGAACGGGGCAACCCCATGGCGACGAGATAGTGAGGATGAAGCCTTTTTCCAACAAAGCTTTGAGTTGTATTTTGAGCTCAGCTAACTCATGTGGGGCCATTCTATATGGGCGTCTGGAAATTGGGGTGATTCCTGGGACAAGATCTACAATGAATTCTACATATCTGTCAGGAGGCATTGCTGGCAGCTCTTCTGGAAAGACATCCGAAATAGGGGGAAGGATTTTGCAAATGCATCAGATTATGAGAAAACCTGGGATCACTCGGACAGCATAACGGCTGTAATTGCAAGAGAAATGGAAATCCTCACAACATTTCAACAACACTTACATAAGAAGTGCAAAACATGAAGCACAACGACTCTAGACAGACACAACTTTGCTACGGCTACAAGGAAGAAATCAACGAGATGTCCTAGTAAAAGACATAGATGAGCCAAGTCCTATCTTCCTGTAGAACAAGATGAGGGTGACTCAAAACTCAGATCGATGAGGGTAAGGAGAAAAATGAAGCCATACGTTGTTCCCATATACCCAAGTAACTATATAACTATAGAATGCTAGACTCGACTTCGGCAAAGGTTTAGTAATCCTACAGACAGTCCTGCTCTGATACCAAGTCTGTCGGGACCCGAGGTATGCGTATGTAATCATATGAAGAGCCGAGAGCCGTACCCACTTGTCTAAGCAGACAAGGCCAAGCACAAAACACTCTCGGAAAGCTCGAACGTGAGGGGGCATCCCATCCAAGCCGGATGATCAACTGAGATGGGTCCTCATCGTCCGCTCACAAGTCTAAATGATTATGGGTGGTGAAATCCCGTACTCATAGACCAGTCGCCTCAACCATATTGTTCATGGAGTTATAGCACTTACATAAACAGACTCCAGCCCGATCACTTAGTCGGGGTCTCGGGCGGGCTCAATCATACAACAAAGTGTGCAACGTGACAGAGTCACGAGAAATCACATCGCGATGCCCCAAGCTGCGCACATCTAAGGGCCACTTGGTGTATGAAAGACCACCGGCAAGATCACAACCAAGCTATCGAACCCCACACGAAGACATGCACGTTATAAACCTACACGCAGCATACATGTCTAGTTGTGGTAATGTTGATTTGTCTCATCATCTTTAATTAATTGATTGGTTTTAATCACTTTGCGATAGATCGAGTGGAGTTTCCATCTCGATCGTATGCTATTGTAGAACTTAGTTATTATTATTCTATAGGGAAAATTAGATTTTTGCAAAAATAAATGTAGAAGCTCCACAACCCAAATTGCATGTATTGTAGGGCTTTTACTTCTTTTTGTGATATGGATTGCCGTACTATGAAAGTACTGACCCCTCTTGGGGTTGTAAATTACTTATGTTGCAGATTGTTCTGACAAGGAGTAAGGTGCGAATAGTTCACTGTCTTATACTCAAATTTTGTTGTGGAGTCGGATGGACTCTATACTACTACTATTATAGCTTCCGCAAGTATTTGATTGGATGGCCTTAAGCCATAGTATTATTGTAATAAGTAGTTCACTCAATGTAATAAAGACATGTTTACTTCTGTTATGTCATCGAGTACTGTGTGTTCTAGCAAGCCGATCCAGGTACTAGCACGTTAAGCATAGAGACTTGGTCCCTTCGGATCTTGTCGCTACACCCTCTTATCCTTGTACTCCATAGAGATGATCATTCATGCATATAGCTATGTGGGGACCTTCACACTATAGAACTTGGCTTGCATATTCCAAGGATGAGCCTCCTCAAAAGAGCTCTAAGTCTTCATGAGCAAGCAAGTTAGATGCACCCCCACTAGTTCCATTGGAGAGCTTTTCCCAGCCCATATGCGCGGAGCTAGCAGCTTCCTAGTCTGGGCTTCAGGCATCTGATCGCTAGCTTCAAAAACTTGACAAAGCAACTAGCGTAGTGGCTTTTTTTTGTGTGCCTGTTCTTTCACGTCATTAGAAACCTACAAACTTTTTTTTAACGTGAAACCTACTGTAACAGCCCAGTTTTCACAAAAATTAAAAATTTTGTTTTCTGTGTGAATTGTTTGATTGTCTGATTTGTTTGCGGTGTTTGCATCCCCGATTTATCGATCGGCGATTATTTTTCCCCCTCTTATCTCGTACCGGACGGAGACCGACCCTTGCCACCCTGACACTCGACTTTGCGACACTGGGTTTCGCCCGATCACCGTCGCGAAAACCGCACGAGACCAGCCGCAGCCAAAGGAACGAAAAACCCCGTTTAATAATTAAACGGGATATTTTTATAGCGCGCCGGAAAGTGTTCTCGGAACGGTCCAGCGCGAGGTGAACGCCTCCGGCTCGACGCGCTAATCGCGCAGTTTGAAGTTTTACCCGAATCGGAGGTACTGCGGACCCCCGGCGGTCATAAACGTGAGCACCGTGCGCGCGAGAGAAAAACCGCGGATGTTTTTGAAAACTGCTAGCCACCGGGGCTATATAAAGACCACCACACTCTCACCCCATTTCTAGGTTTCCCTAGCCACAAAATTGCAGCCACCCCCTGTTTTAGTCCCAATTCCAGCAAACCCTAGCCCCCAGCGGATCTGGACCGTCGAATCGACCGATCCAACGGCCCAGATCGCGCCGTAGCCACAGTCTCTGTCCTCTCTCCTCTCCACAGCGCAGCCGCCGCCTCCATCGTCCCGTGGAGGAGCCGCCGTCTCCTCTGCCCGGCGAGCCACCGCCCGCCGGCGACCAGCAGCTGCCTGCGCCTCTCCTCTCCTCCTTCCCTCTCCTCCCTCCTCCTTTCTCTCCTCACCCCTGACCACCCCGTCCCTCTGCTGCAGGTCCGCCGCGCGCAGCGCCATGGCCATGGCTGGCCCCCGTCCGAGCTCACCCGTGTCGCCTCCAACCTCACCGCACCACCCTGGAGCCCGCCGGCCGCCAGATCCCGGCAGCCGCGCCCTGGATCCGCCGCCCGACGCCTCGGTCCGCCCCTGCTCTCCCTGGACGAAGCCGGCGTGCAGCCTCCGCTGGTGGGCCGGCCAGTACATGCCCAGCACGACTCCTTCTCGCCCCGATCTCTCCCTGTGTCCTCCCGGAACGCCTTCTCGCTGCCACCGCAGATCAGTTTCCGCCAGGTTTCAGTCTGAGTTTTTCTTCAGATTCATTTAGCGCCTGTAGCGAGTTCTTATTGTTCCAGCCTCGAGTTTTTTCACGAATGGAGTTATAGCGCAGTGGTCGCGCTACTGTGGTTCAAACCCAGCATCCAGGGATCGAATCCCGGCTTGCTCAAGCCTAGGCGCCCCGTGTTTTTATTCTTTTTTTGCTCGCGTGCTCTCCGTGTTTTTTTAGGTTCAGTTTGGTTCAGATTTCCAGATATCCCGTGTAGGATGAGCTAAGTTGTTTCAGTTAGCCTTGTTGCTGTAGTTTGATCAGTAGCACAGTGTCTTGGGCGCCTGGGTTGTATCCTGGAGGTGGTGGGATCGAGTCCCCGTCCATGCAAGGCGCCCCATTTTTCTCTCTGTTTTTGCATTAGATTTAGTTCACGCCATCTGTTGAGTAATCTTCTCTAAGTCTCTATATAGTTCGTTAAATGATCTGTAGCCCAGTGGTGCGGGCGCTTGTTTTTTTACCGTGAGGTCCTGGGTTCGAGTTCCCTTTGGAACAATAAAACCCACACCTTTTTTTTCCATTTTTTTTCCTTTCTGCTGCAAATAGATGGGCCTGGCCCAGGTCTTTTCTTGCCCGTGGGCGCCTGATAAGGCAGATCCGCGAGGGTGTGGGCTACTTCGGCAGAAGCCAGCCCGTGGAGGCTCTTTCACTTTTTTTTCATGTTTGATTAATTCAAATTAATTGAATCTAGTCAAATATGCCCCTTTTGCATTGCTTATATATTGTGCGTCCTTGCTCCAAATAAGTCATGTCATACATGATTTTGGGGTAGAAAAATATGAGGAATAAGATGGTGATGTTCATAATTCCATTTGAGCTAGCATTATTTGGTGAGAGTGCATCTCGCACATAAACCCCTCATGTGTTGCACACGTTGTGATTCCTCCATTCTTTTCCCGTGTTCCGAGCACCGTAGTTCCACGTTGAACGTAGCTTGTCGGTAGTGTAGCCTCGTGCTTTATTTTATTGTTTGCAGTAGAATGCATTAGGTGCATCATACACCATGCCATGTCAATGCATCTATGATTATGTTAAGGAATACCATCTTGAGGTTATCCTTGTGTGTGGGTAATTCTTTTTGATATTATTTTCTAGTCTTTTGCACATGCCATGATCATGCATCATAATAATTATAACATAAGGATTCTTCGGATCTGTAACTCACCAACGTAATGCATATGAAGGTTGTCGGTAGCATAGCACCATTGCTTCCCGATGCTTCTTTTAAACTTGCTCGTTCTTATATTCATGCCATGATATTAAAATGACACGCATCATACTTGACCATGCTTGTTTGTTTATTGCTTGCTCGTGATTGCTCCGTAGTGATAGTGTATGTCCGTTCATTGCTTTCCAGTGTTTACTTCTTGTGTGCTCCCGCGGATACTCTCGGAGATGATGCGAGTTTGCGATCAACTACATCTTCGGAACCCGACTTATCAATAGGCAAGGAGAATACATTACTTATGATCCATTCTATTTCAACCAGCGGTTTTCATGCTAGGATAGGTTAGGTTCGATGTTTGATCCTACCACATGTTTACAACCTCTTTCAAACCGATACAACCATGTCCCCTCCCAGCAAACCTTGTACTGCTATGCTACTATTGCTCGTTGCTCAGCCCCTGCTTAGTTTGTATGCTTAGGATGCTACGATGCTACCCTGTTACTCCTGGGTTTGGGATATCACATTATTATATTGTTGTTGATGATATGATTATTATAAATGTTGATTATATTCGACGAAGGATGGAAGGTCTAGGCTATCCTGCCCCGACGCTTTGTTCCATTCGAGTCACCTTGGACCCGAGTTCCGGGTATTGGTTTTGAGACTGAGCGTGCCTAACCGCGTGTGGGATTTTATGGGGTCCCCTGTTCTTACCTACCTAGCTTCAAACATTTCTAGTGGTGGCCCAAGCTGATTTACCATTTGAAAACCGTGTGTGTCTGTCGGGTAGCTCCTGGCAGATATTATTTAAAATAACTTCGGCCAGCGGAGACATGGTTTCTCTTGTTGGTCCACCCCAGGGAGCTTGGGGATTGTCCACATCTGTTTGGGAAACCTATCCGACCTCGTCCAGACGGTAGAGGCCGATTCGAGAGCGCGGCCGGCTTTTGAGTTGGAAGTCGACTCACCGGGGGCCACCCGGATTTGTGCGTTGTTAGTTAGAGGGACCTTTCGTTCCGGATCTCTTGGGACTAAATCATAAAATGGTTGCCTATCATGGGTAGCAACTGAGAGAGATGGGCGTGCGTGCGGAGCCTTGTAATGGGCAGTTGGTACACCCCTGCAGGGTTAAATCTTTTCGAGAAGCCGTGTCCACGGTTATGGATGACTTGAGACCTACTCCTTGTTCATAGACAACAACAACTGAGATAATCTTAATATAACTTGATCAACGTGTGTGTGTGCCTTGACTTCTTCTTCTTCGTCGGGATGCGAAGAGGATGACAAGGATAGGATAGGTGTTATGCATGCGAAAGTAGTTGATAGCAAGATTTGTTGGAGGCGATTCCTCATCGAATGCTTGGCTTCTTACCTTACTCTCTAGATCGTTAGCCACTTCATAAATGCTAGTGCGGCAGCAACCTCACCACTTACCCCTTCCTTACCGTAAACTACTAGCTGTCGTAGAATGACGAGTGATGAAATCCTTGCTGGGTCAGATGACCACTACAGTTGGACGCTGAGTACCTCTGTACTCATGATACTACCCCCAAACTCTTTTCAGGGTTCTTGATCGACAACAGGTATGGTGATCGACGTTTCACGTGGAGACTCGACGATGACTAGTTAGGGGGATCCCGGCAGAGGGCCTGGACCTGTGTGGTTATGGGGATCGATGTTTTTCTCTTTGCCACTAGGCATCTGCTTGTAGTCTGTACTCAGACATGTATCTTCCGTTGTTATATTGTATTAAGGCAGTTGTATGCCGATTGTATGAGATGTTGTATCCTGGTATCCGTAATGTTGTGATATCATGTTGGAAATCCGGGGCATATGGCTATGTCATATGTCGCGGTGGGACCGATATGTGCTTCGTCCCCGGATCTGGATGGAAACATCTAGATCTGGAACAGTACCGCATATCGGGCCTTACACCTACATATACAAGTAGTATAATACGTACTACCTTAGATGCGTTGCCATGCCTAGCATCAAATCATGTGTGTCTCTATGCAAAAAAAACATGCGTGTCTATGCAAAACAAAAATTCATGTGTCTCTATGCAAAAATAAATAAATCATGTTTGTCATGTCATCTACTGCCTAGGAGAAAAGCATATAATGATCTAACGTATGTATGTAGGTAGTACTTACAAGAAAAATCTATCCTACATACATAGTCCGAATCATGCGGCCAAAAAATATTTATTGTTATTGCGAAATTCGCGTAAACTTTAGTTATTTTGGTTATTACCGAAATTAAATGGTTAATACCGAAACCGAACCATACCTACATATAAAACCGTATAAACCAAAGTATCAAAACCGTATAAAACCAAAAACTGTATAAACCGAACCGAATTGAACCGAAAAATCGAATGCACACCCTGACCGATCGGTCCTCTAGCCTATTTTTGAATTTTAAAAAAATAAAATAAAAAAATTCAATTTTTTTCTGTTACTGGTGGCGCATTTCGTACAAAATGCGCCACTACTAAGTTCACAAAAAATTTCATTCTTTTGTCTCCAGATCTTCAAATGCCCGTAACTTTTTTCTGTTAGGTTTTTGAGGATTCTAAAAATGTTCAACGGGGTACCCCCCCCTATTGAATTTGGGTATCACTTTTCGAGTAGATGATTTTTCATATAAAAAACTTTTTCATCGGAGGTCGTATGCAAAAGTTATGCCCGTTTTACAAAATTCTCTAGAGATTTTGCAAAAAAAGTCGAAATTCATGTTTGTAATTTTTCCTAACAACTAGACCACATATCATATGGGAAACTTATTTTTTGATATTTATATCATTTTCTTTCAATTTTTTCCAAATTGAAAAGGTGGTCCAGGGGGGTGTATTTGGGAATTTATGCAAAATGCGCCACCCCTAAGAGCTTATGTTTGGCGAATTATGAATGCGCCACTAATAATTCCTTAGGGGTGGCGCATTTCCAGAATGCGCCACCCATAAGCTCTTAGGGTGGCACATTTCCAAAATAAGCCACCTATAAGGTTCTTAGGGGTGGCGCATTTCTCGAAATATGCCACGTATAAGGGGATCCAGGGCTGGCCCACTCTTAGGGGTGGCACATTTTAAAAAAGGCGCCACCTATAAGAGCTTATAGGTGGCGCATTTTTTACCAGTGCGCCACCCCTTACAACATAGTGGCGCATTACATATAAAATGTTCCACTAATAAGGTTTCCATGTGTAGGTATTTCTCTAGTAGTGCATGGCAATCCCTACTCTTCACATCTATCTATCATTTGGCCTTCTCTTCTATGATTGTCCTCATTGATGTGATCCCATCTCACCTTTTGGTCTTCCTCCTCCACCATATTTCTCTCTTTGCCATCCTAAGTGTCAACTCTCGTGCTTACGCTTATCCATTGCATGAGTGCTCAAAATATGGAAAAGGAGTGGATCAAATTGACTTGTACCTGGCTAGTGGTCTGGGGACGAGAAGATAAGATTCCAAAGAAGACTGCTACGCGAGAGATGATAATTTCTTCTCAACCTTTGTTTGTTACCCCAAGTGGAAGGTGAGATGCAGCGTAGCGGCAAGTTTCCCTCGGTGAACATACCGAGGTTTTAAGATTTTCTCACGTAGGACTCCGGCAATGATAAGTAGGTCGTTCTGTAGGTGATGTGTCGTTTGAAGATAATCACTTGCTTCTCCTGGACCTGCACACAGACACAAATAACTTTTCTCCCAACGAAGTTCAGAGAGGTCGTCAATCTCTCTGGTCCTGTTGTTTACAAAGGATCAAAACACAAGGGAGAATGATAATGATAGCAACTGAAAGTAAAAGAAAGAAAGTAAATGAGCATGTAAACAATGATGAGAATATGGACCGTGGTCCCGTGATGTTCACTAGTGATGTCTCTCTCCCAAAAGACGATAAAATTTCTATGCGAGGTAAAAAAATAGAGATGGGCAATTGACAGGATTATAAACGCACCGCAATGCTAACAGCTACAAAAGAAAGGAAGAGGGTCAAAAGGATGGGAAGTACGCCAAAATAAGTGGACCGAAATCCAACTGCATCTACTACAAATCATCCACCTTGAGATATCTAACCAGAACATCTCGCTAGTATTAAGTTGCGAGTCCCACCCAAAGTGTAAACCCAAAGCAACAGACAAATTCATTAAAAAAACATTCCGTAAAGTAAACAATCCTTGCAACCGCGGTTACAAGCACCGTTGTTTTCCCCCTTGTGGCAACAGCACATCCCCTAGACTCATGTTTCTGTGACTCAAGCGTGTCATCAGGGGGCATGAACCCACAATCGAGCATAACGTTCCCTCTTGGAGTTACTACCTACTACTTGGCCAAAGCAATAAACAACACCGGAGAACATGCAATAATTACTTAGGAACAAAAATATAAAAGATAAGAACCAAATATATTACTCTATCACAATCTGAACATAATCTCATAATCCATTAGATCACATCAAACCCATCATAGCAACAGCAAAAATATTACATATGTGTCTCGATCATGTAGGGCAGCTCACGAGGTCTAATCCATGAAGAACAAAGATGGGAGGAGAACATCACATATCTACTGATCACGGACCCATGATCCAAAGGAAACTACTAACGGCACATCCGGGATGCGTCGATGGTGAAGGGGAAGCTCCCGGAGGTCGATCCTCCCCCCGGCAGGGTGCCGGGAAGAAGTCTGCTGGTTCTCCCGATTTTCGAAGCGCGGCGGCGGCGGAACAGAGGAGAGATCGCGAAAAGGGGTTCTCTTCTCGGAAGTTTCACGACACGCGGAACAAAGGGGGGAAGCCAGGGGCCCCACCAGGGGTCCAGGCGCCCCCCTGGCGCGGCCAAGCCCTAGGCCGGGCCAGGTGGTCGCCTGGGCACCTGGTGGTGGCGCCCAGGCCCTCCTTCGGGATTATGGAGGCTTCTGATGCGCTGATTTTTTATCCGATTTTTCCCGAATTTTTGGAGCACTTTTAATATGGGGGAAACTTGAATAAAAAAACTGAAAAAAACAGAAACTGGCACTGGGTGCACTGAGTTAATAGGTTAGTCCAAATATGATCAAAAGTGTATGAAAGTGTATCTAGATCATAGAAATATCACACAAAACATGCATGTAGCAAGCATAAATTATCGATACGGTTGGGACGTATCAAAATCCCCAAGCTTAATTCCTGCTCGTCCTCGAGTAGGTAAATGATAACAAGCATAATTTCTATGGTGACATGCTAGCAACCATATAAGAACTTCTAAAAGTAAAGCAATCAAGGTATGTGATTCAATTCAAGTCATAACATGCAAGACTCTATATTAGCATTGAAACAAGTAACGAAAGAACATTAGGTGCAAGAGCTCTCACTGTTCGTGACTCGAATGTCTCCAAATGGTCTTTGCGTGCAAGAAGGGGATAGGGAATACGAGAAAAAAGTATTTTTGTTGAGAACTCAATCTATTAAATTTTCACACTTGGTCCTCTATCGAATCTTATCTTGACTCGTCCCCAGACCACTAGCCAGGCACAAGTCAATTTGATCCACTCCTTTTCGATATTTTGAGCACTCATGCAATGGATGAGCGTAAGCAGGAGAGTTGACACTTAGGATGGAAAAGAGAGAAACATGGTGAAGGAGGAAGAGAAAAAAGTGAGAAAGGCTCACATCAATGAGGACAATCAGAGGCGAGAAGGCCAAATGATAGATACGATGTGAGGAGTAGGGATTGCCATGCAACGGATGCACATATGAGCTAAAATCTCTCCAATGGAACTAGTGGGGGTGCATCTAAGTTGCTCTCTCATGAAGACCTAGAGCTCTTTTGAGGAGGCTCATCCTTGGAATATGCAAGCCAAGTTCTACAGTGTGAAGGTCCCCACATAGCTATATGCATGAATGATCATCTCTATGGAGTAAAATGATAAGAGGGAGTACTAGTGTGAATCTTTCAAAAGGATAGTAGTGTTGCCCCTTTCTCTCTTTTTATTTTTCTTTTCTCTTTTTTCTATTTTTTGTATTTTTTTGGTGGCCTCAATGGCTCTTACTATTTAACTCTCATTTGTCCTCTTTCGGATCTTTTATTTTGTCCACTTCGGGATCTTTTCCTCACTTAATGGAAACACTCTAATTTACAAGAGGGTATAGAAGATCTTTCACACTTTACAAGGTACTCAAATCATAAAGAATAGGTAGCTATCATGATGTATGCAATGTATGACGCTGCCAGTGTAGCAGGAACATTAGGACATGAAGATCAAGTCATGAAGAGGTGGATGTTGCATGGCAATATATCTCGGAAAGGATATGGAAATGCCTTGATAGGTAGGTATGGTGGATGTTTTGAGGAAATATATAAGGAGGTTTATGATGACAGAGCGTATCATGCCAAGGGTTTGGATGTACCGGCGAAGGTGGACGCTAACTCTCGGAGTGAGAAGAAGGAAATGCACGACACGGGAGAGGCTATCAAATATGAGGAGGTGGAAGTGTCAAGTTTCAATACTTACATTAGTCCGAAAAACTCATGCACTTATTATCGGTAACTCTCAATCTAATAAGGCGGTTCACAAAGAGACAAGTACCCCGAGGAGGAGTGTATGGGGGTTTTGTTTTCCTTGCGCATCCTCGAATCATGGTACATGAGTGTACTCTAATATCCGATCCATCCAAATATTAGCGATCCATCTAGTAGCTAGTGTCCCCGGCAACAGCGCCAGAAATTTTCTTGATACGCGAGAGATGATAATTGCTTCTCGCCCTTTGTTGGTTTCCCCAAGTGGAAGGTGAGATGCAGCATAGCGGCAAGTATCCCTCGTTGAAGATATCGAGGTTTTAAGATTGTCTCTCGTAGGACTCCGGCAATGATAAGTAGGTGGTTCGACAAGTGATGTGTTATTTGAAGATAAGCACTTGCTTCTCCTGGACCTGGAAACAGACACAAATAACTTTTCTCCCAAAGAAGTTCAGAGAGATTGTCAATCTCTCCGGTCTTGTTGTTTACAAAGTATCAAAACACAAGGGATAATGATAATGATAGCAACTGAAAGTGAAAGCAGAAAATTAAATGAGCATGTAAATAGTGATGAGAATATGGAACCGGGTCCCGTGATGTCTCTCTCCCAAAAGACGAGAAAACTGCTATGCGAGGTAAAGAAATTATAGATGGGAAATTGATGACCCTCAACTGTAGGGGATCGATTGTAGTGTTCTCGCAGGTAAGTTAACACAATTTATTGATTCGACACAAGGGGAACCAAAGAGTATTTATAAGCTTTGATAGTAGAGTTGTCAATTCAACCGCACCTGAAATATGCTTTCTTGCAACAAAGTATTAGTAGCAACTGTGATATGATAGCAATAGTGATGATAGCGAAAGTGAAATAACGAAAAGTAACAACTAGTGACGAGCAGGATTAAAGCACTGTAAGCTAGGGAGATGGATGGCCGGGCGCTGCATGAATAAGAGGGAACATGTAATAAATTCTAACACGGGGAAAGGCACATAGAAAATTAATGATCATCTAGGCAAATAATAAACATTAGGCATGTATCCCGTAGGTAGTTGGGCGTTCTTGCAATAAGAACTTGCACAACATCTTTTGTACTACCATCCTGCTACGAACGGGGCCAAAAGGAACTTATGGAGATTAAGGTGCTCCTTTCAAAGAGCACCAAAAAAAAGCAATAAACTCTATGGATACATGGAATCCTCAAATTATGGACCATCCCCTTTGGTCTCCCAAGATGTCACCTTTGGGATCGCCCGTTCCAGACCATAATAGGTGCATACAACTCATAGATAGGATCTCGAACATAGATAAACTCATGAAAACATAAGTGGTTCAGATCTGAAAACATGGCACTCGGGCCCAAAGTGACAAGCATTAAGAGCAACAAGTTGTAGCAAAGATGATAAACACCAAAGTAGATGATAGGCAACATGCCCCCAACAATCTGACGAACTATTACATGATCAATCTCATCCAATCCCTACCATCACCTTTGCGTACAGCAGGGAATTACTCACACATGTGAAGAGAATTCAGGGGAGGGATGATGGATTGGTGATGGTGATGACGATGGCGACGATCTCGCCTCTCCGGAGGCCAAATCAACCTCCAGATTAGCCCTCCCGAAGAAGAACAGAGGTTGGAGGCGGCTCCGCGACGGTTTCTGGAAAAGCGACTTCTGTTTCGTAATTTCCGCGTCATGGGGATAAATGGGAGTCGAAGTAGGGCACCAGGGGAGGGGGGAGTCACCCAAGCGGCTAGCTGGCGCGGCCCACCCCTAGCCGCGCCAGGGGTCCCCCTGGCTGCCCTCTGGCCCCCCTTCTGGCTCTGGGCTCCTTCGGGTGCGTGGATTTTTTCGTTTTTTCCGGGAATTTTCTGAGATGTCCAAAAATCCATTTTCCTGCGCACAATAAAACCATACAGGAAGCTCTGCTGAAAACAGTGTCAGTCCGGGTTAGTTTAGCTCAAATCGTGCAAGAATGAGGGAAAACAAGAGAAAAAGTGTTTGGAAAAGTAAATACGTTTGAGACGTATCAACTCCTCAAAGCTTAGCCTATTGCTTGTCCTAAATCAATTCAGTTCAACGAACTGGACGCGACAAATAAAACTTTGACAAACTCTTTTGCTTCATACGATGTATATAATACGGTACTACTAAATGAGTTTAGAAAGTATCAAAACAATGCTATGAGGACAATGCACAAAGCAATCCTTCTTTCATGTGACGAATCACAAAGAACCTAAAGTGAATAATATGCTGCCAAAAATCAAGACATGATCAGAATGCACATAGCCTGAACATATCAGAGTGGTATCTCACAGACCTCCATGAGTGAAGCAAAACATAAATGAAGAAACTCCTCCGGAGTTTTAAAGGAGACTAGAACTAAGAATTTCAGACTAGCAATATCACAAGCATGCAGAAGACAATGTAATACTTTGGGACAATGCATGTTACACTAAGAATGACAATTATGCTCTCAATAGTTGGTGCTTTGAAGAAAGAAGGGGAGACTCACGAGTCGTGAATTTTTTATGGCAAGATTGAAAACCCGTGAAAGGAAGCAAAGACTAAACATGTGCCAGAGGTCTTGGTTTTGAAAAGAGAGACAAAATTATTTTAGGAAGTGCAACTTTCCAGTCAACAGTGAATGGTAAAGGTCTCTCAATATCTCCCATGCCAACTATATTAATTCTTTTAGCTTACACTTATTCCCTTATCCATAAATCCTTTGATGATCTATGGAACCTTTTATTTTGCCTCAAGTATGGAAGGAGGATACCGTTCCATATATCATTAGTAGCATTTGGTCCATTTCCTTCCATCATAAAGTATGGGGGAGGTGTAACTCTCTCATTTTTTATATAAATTTGACTAGTTAAAACTTCCGTCAAAATATTTTTGGCATGGTAGATACTGATTTTCCCTCACCGCACCATGAGCTTGTACGGTTACAAAAGGGAAGCTTTTGAATAAATTTCGAGATGGCACAAGAAAGTCTAAGTTAGGAGTGGCCGGTAAATACCACATATAGGAAGGTATGGTGGACTCAAGTGGAATAACTGGTTTGAAAAGGAGTTTGGATGCACAAGCGGAATTCCGCTTAGTGCTAGTGAAGGCTAGCAAAAGACTGGGAAGCGACCAACTAGAGAGCAATAATTGTCATAATCATGCAGAGCGACAAAGAAACATTGAATCGGGCATGAAAGTGATATGACTATTCTAAAATAAAAAGGTCATCAAGGCATGATAGACATATCAGTCACAAACATGTGTGAACATGTGCCAAGTCAATCCAAGAATTCTCCGAAGGGAAATACCACTTCAATATGCCAAACCATGAGAAATGCAATGCATGTAAATCATTCCAACAACATATTATGCACCCTAGCTATTTGAGATCAGCCACAAAGAAAGCATGAACACTGGGAAAGCATTGTAAACACAACACTATGTCGCTACAAGCTGGTTTCTAGATCATAAGTACACGCGTATGTACAAAAGTATAACAAAAAGAGTTCATACCGGTTTTCCTTGTTGCATCCCATTCGTCGATCTTCCTCATTACTGCCTTGTCACTTGCATGACTGAACGTGGGAAATATAATCAAATGCCATCACGGACTCTAGCTGAACTCTGGAAACAAAGAAAACTAAAGAGAGAAAGGAAAAAAATTGGGTTTTTCAAGGACTTTCCAAAAGAAAAAAAAAAGAAATATTTTTGTTGTTTTTTCAAAATAAAAGAACAAAGATGAACTGGCAAAAACTTCATAAAATATCGAAGAAAATAAAATAAAAACGGATAATACAATGGAAAAAGGGAGAACGACACGTACTCCCCCAAGCTTAGGCTTTTGGCCTAAGTTGGTAGAAGCTACTGCCCCCAGGAGCCTCCTGCTCCGGGGTAATAGTAAGTCCAGGAGTCGTATGAGCCCTCCGGTGCGTACACCGAAGTCCTCGGGTCCTCCCATGAGGAAGGTCCTGCGCTCCAAGCGGAAGAAGACCCCTCACCATTGTCAGAACCCTCTGTTAGGTATGTGCTAGGGTTAGCTAGTGCCTTTGCATCATGTCAAAATTTCAAAAGAAATCTTGGAAATCAATTTCAAAATAAAAATGGGAGAAGGAACACCCCTCATATGAATTAATTCAAAAGTCCAGATAAAAATCTTTTCCAAAAATTCATGTTAGAGTTTTGAAAAGTCTTATAAATGAGTGTGATCACATATCAAGTGATGTGGGACCCACCCCATGCTCATAGATTTTTCAAATATTCAAACAGTACCTTGGAATTAATGAAATACCCCTATTTGATTTAAAATTCAAATCATTTGAATTTTAAAAATGTTGAAAGTTTATGAGTGGCTAGTCTATATTATTATGAGGCCATGTAAAAGTTTTCAGCATTTAATAAAATGATTTGGTATTTTTACCAAAGTCAAAACAAAATTGCAGAAAAGAAAGGAAAGATTAAAAAGAGGGAAAAAGAAAAGGACTTACCTCTCGCCAGGGGCAAGGCCCACCTCTCCAGCCGGCCCAGCCCGCGAAGCCCCCCTTGTCGTCTTCCACCCCGCGCTGCCAAGCAGCTCGGTGGCGCGGCGCCGACGCCGTGGACGCCACGGCGACGTCTTCAAGCTTCCAGGCCTCCCCAGGCGTCCTTATCACACCAGGAGACGCCCCGCGCCTCACTTTCCCCTTCCTCGCCCTCTGGTTCTTCTCCCCGCGAAGAAATCGCTCCGCCGAAGAAACCCTAGCCCGGCGCGGCAGTGCACCGACGTGGAGACTGAGCTCCTCCAGCCTTGCCGCCGTGTCTAGTCGCTCCAGCACCGTCGACTCCGTCGTTCCCCCAAGTCAATCGAAGCTCAACGCCAACGCATACGACGTGAGCTTCAACATCTTCATCGCCGGAGCTGCCGTGAACTTCCTTCAATTCCGACCAACCCCGAGCTCCTCCGACTTCGCCACCGCTTCAGTTGGATTCACGGTGAGCTCCCAGTTCGCTAGAACTACTCCGTGGTCTCCCTCTCGCTCCCTGTCGTCATTCTCCATGAACACCGAAGTGCAGCGCCGCCGTGGTCGTCGTCGGCGAGCAACCGTTAAGCCATCGACCCCGCTACCTTGTCCTTTGTGTTCCCCGTGCTCCGTTGCTTCGAACGCGCCCAACCACGCGCCATTTGGAGCTCTGTATCGAGTTCGGCCTCTAGCCAGTAGCACCGCCGCCGCCAAAGCTCGACGCCGGCATGCCTACAGGGCCTCCCCACCTCCCCTTTCGGTCTCAATCGACGCGCGACACCGGGAGCTTCGTCTCAGTGGTCGGAGCGCGCGATTTGGACCACGGGAGCGCTCTCCCCGTGCAGCGCCGCCGCACTGGTGGCCACCGGCGGCTAGCCGCCGGCAAGCCTGACGTGGCCAGGGTGATTAGCTACTAAACCAACCCCCCTGGGTCACTTACAGGTGGGCCCAGCCCCCTCTAATCCTCTCTGTTAGATTAATCTAACAGGGAAATTAGATGAGAGGCTGACAGCCCTGGCCCACTGGTCAGTTTGACCGGGTCAAAACCCCCCTTACGTCATACTAATGCAGTGCTGGCGCAATAAAAGCTTTTCTAATTAAAAAGAATTCCAGAAATTCCAAAAAATACCCCAAACTTTGGAAATTCATAGAAAATTCATATTAACTCCAATTTGGACAAATAATATATGAAAAATGATCAGGAGAAAATTATCTTTCAAAATATGCAACTTTCAACTCTGTTTGAGTTGAATTTAAAATGGGACCAGTAGCATATGTCATTTGGTTTATTTGAATTTAATTCAAATTCAAACCAAATACTTTTGCTACTTGGACCATCGAATTATGATGTAATTCAACCACACTTCAGAGGCATATCATACACATTTGAAGTTGATTCAAAATGATCAAACTATGTCACATTCAACTTGGCTAAGTTAAATTCAAATGTGAATTTTGAAATTGCATTTCAAATGCAATATACTCCACTTAAATGGAATTTCCTCACACACATCAAAACTTACACTTCAAGTTTTAGACATTCAATCATGTGCTTGTGCATTGCATTCATATTGATTTCTACTTCGTGCTTTGTTTGTCGAGTAGAGGTGGAACCGGAGCAAGAGGTCACCCCCTTCGCTGAAGATCCAGAAACCGAACCTCGTCAGCAAGGCAAGCAAACCCCCATTGATCATGTCGATAAAATCCCATTTCCCTCTCATGTCTCGCTTATGCATTGTTCAGGATGATCACCATGCTTCGTTTCTACCGCATAGATGAACCCATTCCTTTGCATGACCTATCATTTTGTCACAGTAGTAAGCAAACCACAATCCTAGCAAATGTAGGAGTTGATTGATATCATGTGGCCCCTGCAATGTTACTGCTTATTGCATGCTTAGTATGATACCATGTTGTTACTGTGATGTGAGTCGGGATGGTAGTGATCATGTTGATGATGGTAGAAAAGTGTTGGTGAATCGACCCTAATACAAGGTGAACGATGAGAGGCTGTGTAGGAGTACACAGTGGGTTGTCTCGTTGAACACCGCCCTAGTACGAGTTCTTGTGTGGTGATCCAAGATGAAGAGTACAACCACACATTGGGCTCACTGACCCCTCTCAACCTATTAACTCATCCCTTTCGATGTCCAGATGTCGCAGTAGTTCGGAGTTCTGGTAGGCTTGTGGCCTGGATGCTAAGTGAGAGAACGGCTCACCCGAGACCGGCTTATGCACCACGCACACATCGCTTGGGTCCACTTCGGTAAACCGGCCGGGTTCACGATAGTGGTAACCAACCCAAGTAGGCGGCTTTCTCGGACTAGATAGGCTATGAGGTAACAGTTGTGGTGAGCATCCTCGCCGGCACCCCTTGAATGGTGTCGAGTACAAAGGCGGTAAATGATGGTCATGTGTGTGTAGCGGTACACCCTTGCAAGGTTAACAAAACTATTCGAATAGCCGCGTCCGCGGTTATGGACTGATTGGAAAGCTTAGCTTGATTATTAGATAACTTGAACCAGATACTTCTAAAACACACCAAGATAAGTTTGAGTGCTATGGCGTGCTTTCTCGTGGGGAAGTCGAGGAAGGCACCATAGTGGTGTATTTGGTTGGAGAAAGTAGTGGACTCGTGTACGCTTCTTACCTCAAAGTCTGGTATTCGTAGTTCAGGATTAGCCAAGTCAAAGCTGGCACTTCTGCAAATGAACCCCACCTCCCTTTACCTTGATACATATGCATGAGTAGTATAGCTCCTATGTAAGTCTTGCTGAGTACGACTTTGTACTCACGTTTGCTTAATCTATGTTTTAGATGACGCCACTGACCCCGAAGGTGGCTTCTTCATCGAGCTGGACGACTGAAGTTAAACTAGTCTAGTCCCAGTCAGCAGACTGGTTCCCTCGTGGAGGGCTTTGTGTTTAAATAAGGCTTCTTAAGCCACTTGTTAAACTTGTCTGTACTCAGACATAATTTGCTTCCGCTCTGTGTTGTAGTGTTGGATCACATATACGTGATCTCTGTTTGTACTCTATAAGAGTTATAAATAAAATGTACACTTTGTAGAGAATTGCATTGGTACGTACTGTTCATACAAGGCATGTGTGCTGCGTGTATGTTTATAACATGCATGTCTTTGTATTGGTTTTCGAGACCTTAGTTGTGTTCTGGCTGGCGGTCTTTCATACACCAAGTGGCCCTTAGATGTGCGCAGCTTGGGGCATCGCGATGCGATTGTTCGAGACTCTGTCTCGTGCACACTTTGTGGTATGATCGAGCCCGCCCTAGACCCCGACTAAGTGATCGGGCTGGAGTAAGTCTATGTAAGAGTTATGAGATAGTCGATAGTATGGTTGAGGCAACTTGTCTTTGAATATGGGAGTTCACCACCCATATCATTAGACTTGTGTGCGGACGATGAGGACCCATCTCAGTTGATCATCCGGCCTGGATGGGATGCCCCTCACGTACGATGCTTTCCGAGAACGTTCTGTGCTTGGCCTTGTCTGCTTAGACAAGTGGGTACGGTTCTCGGCTCTCCATATGACTATGCCTTAACTGGATTTGCATACGCTAAACCCGGGTCCCGACAACCATGCTCGGTGAAGGTCTCTCCCCGGAAAGGTCGGAACTCAGCACACTCCTCCTAGTCGGGCACAACCCCTTCCATGGGGTTATGCAGCTGGTAGTGAGCCATGAACTCATCAAACTGAATATCGTTGAAGGACCATCCGTTCCTGTGAGTGTTATCAAACAAAAGCGGTGCAGGTAGACAGATCTCACGAGTAATGGTCCTCTCAAACCTCAAAATATAAACAAGGTTACCAAACTGGGAAGTCATGGTAACAAACTTATGCCTCTTCATAACAGCAAGATCAAGACTTGCGTATGGAAAGGGAACATCATCAGGATGCGGGTGCGATCAAGAGACTCAAGGATAAGCGTGGCGTAAACACCACCATATAAATATCCCTTGTTACTGTTCATAACAATGCGCCGAGCAATTAACGCACCCAAATTATAGTCATTCTTATCAGAGAGGGTATTTGCATAAATAGAGAAATCCGGTGCAGAACCATTGCTCGTGTTGTCATGATTCAACACCCCTCTAGCAACAAAATACGCAAAAATACCTGAGGTATGGGAATCAAATGCTGGAAATCTTCGTACGCCGAATGTCGGTCTTCTCCTGGCAACAAAGGGAGTTGAAGAGGGTCCTCAACTCGGAAGGCTGAGTGGTCATTTTTGCTGTCTGACCAGCGTTCGGCACACCTATTATCTCACAAAACTTAGCCAAAGACATGGTTATGAGATCATTATAAAGTTTGAACTTGACGGTTCCAGTAGAATGGTTATAACAAAAAGTGTTAACAAAGTAGGAGGTGAGCTTCTTGTATTGTACCACACGGCATAATGCTAGCCGTGTCAAACCTGCATTGGCACAAAGCCCATAGAATTCCTCCTTAATTCCTACAGCTGTAAGAAAATCATCGCATGGATACATCATTACGCATGCTAGACTTGTCTCTTCCAACAACTCCAGGGGCACATGATCTTCATTTTAGCTCACCCTAACTGCTGAGGGCGAAGTTGCAGCTTTAGTAACTCGATCGGAGAGCTCAGGCTACTTCTTCCAAATCCACCCCTTTGCTTTTCCTACCAAACAAATTTCTGAAATTTTTGACAATTCACAAAAACAAGGATTTAAACAAAGTGAGTTGAGGCAAACTACTCTACTCACTTACATAAGGCATAAACTTGCATCAAAACTTGGAAAATAAATTTCTACACATGCGTGCAAGATCATCTAAACAGCACCAAGAACTACTAAATACTCACAAATGAAGCCACCAATCAAAAATTTAATTGGAGGAGTGGAGGAGTTACAAACCAGGGAGTATTTTCCCAAAATCTCAGCTCAAATGATGGGTCGTAGAGAGAGATCAAAATTCTGGACGGAGAGCAGCAAGAACGCAAGTTCCAGGTGCAGAACTCGTGTTTTGGGGAGGAAAGAGAGAGAGAGAGGAAGAAGACATACCTGGAGGTGGGGCCTATGGGGCCCAAGCGCCCTATGGGCGCGGCCCGTGGCCGCGCCAACTGGCCGCCTAGGCCACTAGTGGCCCCCCCTGGTCAGCTCTAGGTGCCTCTGGGTCATTCCCGACATGGAAATTTTTGTTATAAACTTTTCTGGAATTTTTCTAAAAACTTCACTGTTGAAAATTTTCGGGAGTTCAAAAAGCTACGAAACTTTCTGAAAACTTGAAGCAGTGATTAGAATTGTGAAGCTTCAAAAACATATAAACTTGGTACATCAAGGAGAATAAAAGCTAAAGCAAATGAAAACATAACAAGCTTCACTTTTTGCCTATAGAAAACATGCTAGCTAGAAAGGTTGATCAAGTCTTACCGACGAACCGGTGATATATAGAACAAAAAGTCTCACCTCTTATGAAGTGATCATTGCACCTTTACTTTAATGGAAATTTTCCCTACCATGATGGTTTTGTATTGGTGGTGCACGTGTAGAGCACAATCGCATTCTCCAATCTTCATGGTCTCGATATTCTCTATTGAGTTAAGGCCATGCCTTTTGTCGATCTTCTTTGGAAAATACACCGTGTGTTCTTTATCATCTATGTTGAAGGTGACCTTTCCTTTATTGCAGTCAATAATAGCAACTGCGGTGTTAAGAAAAGGTCTACAAAGAATAATGGACATTCTCCCATCCTCGGGCATGTCAAGCACAACAAAATCTGTAAGAATTAAACAGTTAGCAACTTTAACTGGAACATCCTCACAAATACCTATTAGGATGGCTGTTGATTTGTCAGCCATCTGAAGAGAGATATCTGTAGGGATTAGCTTATCTAAACAAGGCTTTTATAAAGAGAAAAATGCATAACACTCACCCCTGCTCCGAGATCACAAAAAGCAGTCTTCACATAATTATTTTTTATAGAGCAAGGAATGGTGGGTATACCTGGATCAACAAGCTTCTTAGGAATCTTGGCACTGAAAGAATAGTTAGAAAGCATAGTAGATATTGCCTAATTGGGAACTTTTCTTTTATTAGTGAAAATATCTTTCATGTATTTGGAATAAGGAGGTAACTTGATAGCATCAGTCAAGGGAATTTGAAGAAAAAGAGGTTTCGTCCATTCACAAAAATTATTATAATGCTCTTCTTCTTTAGATTTGAGAGACTTACCTAGAAAGGGCATGGGTTTCTATACCCATGGTTCTCTTTCCTTCCCATGTCTTCTTGCAATAAAGTCTTCTCTTGTGTATTTCTTGCGTTTTTCGGGTGCTGCTTCTTCTCGCACCTCGGGAGGATCATTCTTCTCCTTATCATTTTCTTCGGGCTCAGCACCGTCTTCAGTTTCAGCATCGGAGGTGGATATGTTGTTAGGATCAACAGCAAGTTCTTCATTTGTAATAGGATCATTGGAGTTGCCAACTTCCTTGTGTTTCTTCTTCTTCTTTTTCTTCTTTGGAGATCTAACAATCTCGTCTTCTACTTGCACTTGAGAATCTTGCTCGATCCTCTTAGGATGCCCCTCAGGATAGAGTGGGTCCTGGGTGTGTGTTTCACCCGTGGTTTTGATGCCATAAGCTTGTATGTCCTGTTTGGCATTGTTAGCAAGCAAATATTTTTGCATATTAGAAATTTTTTCAAGCTGAGTTTGAACCATATGAAAATGCTTAGCAAGACATTTAACATCATTAAACATTCTTTCAAGAAAACCAAGTAAAATTTTGATAGCAAGAGAATTATCATGTAACTGATTTTGTATCCTCCTATTAAAATTGTCCTGCTTAATAATAAAATTATCAAGCTCATCTAACCATTGGCCGGGAGGCTTACCTTTATGGATGTCACTTTTAGTAAAGTCTAATAGAGAGTGTAACTCTACAAAGGGAGGGTGAGTGGTAGGCTCACACAACTTCTCGATAAGCGGTAGATTCTTTACGTCTTCGACTTTAATTCCTTTCTCTTTAATAGAATTCTTTGCTTCTTGCATATCTCCAGGGCTCATAATAAGCATGCCCCTCTTGTTTGGTGGTGGAGGTGGTTCAGGACGGACCAATCTTCATGGTTCTTGGCAATCTTGCCCATTAATTCTTCAGCATCGAACGGTGTTCTTTCCCTGAAAACACAACCAGCAAAACTATCCAGATATGACCTGGATTCATCGGTTAGGCCAGCATAAAATATATCAAGTAATTCATTCTTGGGGACTTCATGTCCTGGTCTAGCCTTAATTAAATCACAATACCTCCCCAAAGCCTTAGGGAGGTGCGCATCCTTCAACTGTTTAAAGTTATAGATTCTTTGCAAAGCAGCATGTTGCATATGAGCAGGAAAATATTTATCAACAAAAAATTGAACGAAGTCCTTTGGACTCTCAATGGAACCATAGGGTAGTGCATTGTACCAGTATTTAGCGTCTCCCTTTAAAGAGAAAGGAAAAAAGCTTGGCCACATAGAAATTTCGTATCTTCTCATCAGTAGTAAATAGGTCACCTAACTCAGCGAGTTTGATCAAGTGTGCTATAGCATCATCATTTTCTCTGCCATAAAAAGGGCCAGCCTCGACTTTAGATATAAGTGAAGTATCAACAGAGAAATCATAATCAGGATCATTGATGCATATAGGAGACGTGGCAAATTTAGGATCAGGAATATTCTTGTTATTTATGGAGTGCTTTTCGAGCAGCTCCTTAATAGCATCAGGGTCAGAGTCGGCACACTCTCTGAGTTCCCTGCAAAGATCATCATCAAGAGTAATATAATCTCATCAAGGATCATCTCCTTGAGTTCATATAAATCTGGATAACCGAAGGTTTTGCAAGTAGGAATATAGATAGTAGGAGTCTTCGTCTCGGGTTCTGCTGCAACCTTAGGAGTCTGAGTTTCAATATAGTGACCAAGAAAATTATCATCATCAAGAGTAGTAGAAGCATCATCAAAAGTATCAGACATAGTAACGGACTCAGTAGAAGTAGCATGTGGTGGTAGTGGTGAAGCAAACTTAATTATAACGGAAGGTGAATCAAGCGTAGAACTAGTACTCAGAACGGTACCTTTTCTGGTAGTGGATGGTAGGATCGGAACCTTGGGGTCTCCTCCCTTACCCATAGAGGATGAAGTGTGGCTGGAAGGATACTTCAAGTAGACTTGTAAATATTGCTATCGTCCCCGGCAACGGCGCCAGAAACAGTACTTGATGACCCTCAACTGTAGGGGATCGATTGTAGTGTCCTCGCGGGTAAGTTAACCCAATTTATTGATTCGACACAAGGGGAACCAAAGAGTATTTATAAGCTTTGACAGTTGAGTTGTCAATTCAACCGCACCTGAAATATGCTTGCTTGCAATAAAGTATTAGTAGCAACTATGATATGATAGCAATAGTGATGATAGCGAAAGTGAAACAGCGAAAAGTAACAACTAGTGACCAGCAGGATTAAAGCAATGTAGGCTAGGGAGATGGATGGTCGGGCGCTGCTTGAATAAGAGTGAACATGTAATAAATTCTAACATGGGACAAGGCACACATAAAATTAATGATCATCTAGGCAAATATCAAACATTAGGCATGTATCCCGTAGGTAGTTGGGCGTGCTTGCAATAAGAACTTGGACAACATCTTTTGTCCTACCATCCCGCTACAAATGGGGCCAAAAGGAACTTATGGAGATTAAGGTGCTCCTGTCAAAGAGCACCGGAACAAAGCAATAAATTCAATGGATACATGGAATCCTCAAATTAAGGACAATCCCCTTCGGTGTCCCAAGATGTCACCTTTGGGATCGCAGGTTCCGGACCATAATAGGTGCATACAACTCATAGATAGGATCTCGAACATAGATAAACTAATGAAAACATAAGTGGTTCAGATCTGAAAACATGGAACTCGGGCCCAAAGTGAAAAGCATTAAGAGCAACAAGTTGTAGCAAAGATGATAAACACCAAAGTAGATGATAGGCAACATGCCCTCAACAATCTGACGAACTATTACATGATCAATCTCATCCAATCGCTACTATCCCCTTTTCCTAAAGCAGGGAATTAATCACACATGTGAAGAGAAGTCATGGAGGGATGATGGACTGATGATGGTGATGACGGCGGAGACGATCTCCCATCTCCGGAGGCCCACCTAAAGTGTAAACCCAAAGTAAAAGACAACTGCATTAAAAAGCACTTTGCATAAAGTAAACAATCCTTGCAATCACGGTTACAAGAACTGTTTTTCCCCCTTGTGGAAACAACACATATCCTAGACTCATGTTTCTGTCACTCAACAGTGTCATCAGGGGGCATGAACCAACAATTGAGCATAACGTTCCCTCTTGGAGTTACTACCTACTACTTGGCCAAAACAATAAACAACAACGGAGAACATGCAAGAATTACTTAGGAACAAAAATATAAAAGATAAGAACCAAATATATTACTCTATCACAATCTGAAGATAATCTCATAATCCATTAGATCCCATCAAACTCAGCATAGCAACAGCAGAAAGATTACATATGTGCCTCGATCATGTAGGGCAGCTCACGGGGTCTAAACCATGAAGAACAAAGAGGTGAGGAGAACATCACATAGCTACTGATCACGGACCCATGGTCCAACGGAAAGTACTCACGGCACATCGGGCAAGCGTCCATGGTGAAGGGGAAGCTCCTGGAGGTCGATCCTCCCTCCGACAAGGTGCGAGGAAGAAGTCTGCTGGCGCTCCCGATTTTGGAAGCGCGGTTGCGGCGGAACAGAGGCGAGATCACGAAAAGGGGTTCTCTTCTCGGAAGTTCCACGTCACGGGGAATATATAGGTGAAGGGGGCAGCCAAGGGGCCACCAGGGTTCCAGGCGCCACCCGTGGCGCGGACAAGCCCTAGGCTGCGCCTGGTGGCTTCCTGGGCACCTGGTGGTGGCCCCCTGGCCCTCCTTCGGGGTTCTCGAGGCTTCCGATGCGCCTATTGTTTATCCGATTTTTCCTGAATTTTTGGAGCACTTTTAATAGAAACTGGCACTGGGGTGCACTGAGTTAATAGGTTAGTCCAAATATGATCAAAAGTGTATGAAAGTGTATCTAGATCATACCAATATCACACAAAACATGCATGGAGCAAGCCGAAATTATTGATATGTTTGGGACGTATCAAAGACCAAGTGTGAAACTTTAGTAGATTGAGTTCTCAACAAAAACAATTTTTTCGGTCTACTTATTTTGGTGTACTTCCCATGCTTTTGAGCCTCTTCCTTTGTTTGTAGCATAGTTAGCATTGCGGTGCATTTATAATCCATTCAATTGCCCAGCTGTAATTTGTTCACCTCGCATAGCAGATTTATCGTCTTTTGGGAGAGAGAGATCACTAGTGAACATCACGGGACCCCGTTCCATATTCTCATCATTGTTTACACGCTCATTTACTTTCTTACTTTTACTTTCAGTTGCTATCATTATCATTATCCCTTGTGTTTTGATCCTTTGTAAAAAACAATACCAGAGAGATTGACAACCTCTCTGAACTTCGTTGGGAGCAAATTTAGTTGTGTCTTTGTGCAGGTCCAGGTGAAGTAAACAACCTAGAGTTGTGAACGGCGCCATCGTCGGAGTCCTACTGGTCGAACTCATCCTTGGTATCTTCACGAAAGGAAACTTTCCACAACCCTGCATCTCACCTTCCACTTGGGGTAACCAACGAAGGGCAAGAAGCAATTATCATCTCTCGGGTATCACCATTCCGAGAAAGAATCCACCTGGGAATGAGAAGATCGTCTTCGAGTCGAGTACCCCACCCTCTTCCTGACGAATTCTGAATCTTGGGACGGGATTCTTTTGAGTGGGGGCGAGTTGTCACAACCCTAGTTTGGTATGTGCTTTTGTTTCTATAAATAAGGCATCATGTTTAAATTTTCTTCTTTAATAATTGGGGATTTGGAAAAGCCTCAAAAATAATTTAAATAAATGGCCAGACAAAAATCGTTTTCCAAAAATCTTCTGAACTTTTTGAAAATATCTATAAATGGGCATGATCACATTTAATGTGTTGTGGGTCCCACCTCATGCTCATGGAATTTTCAAAAATTCAAAAAGAATATTGGAAATTAAATAATACTCCTATTTGAATTGAAATTCAAATAATTTGAATTTCAAAAATCTTCAAAACATGGGAGTGGCTAGTACTTTGTCCCCTATGTTCAAGATAAATATTTGATTATTTTATAAAATGTTGAGATATTATTTTGAAGGCAAAACAAATAAACAAAATTAAACCTACCCGACTTACCTCTTTGGCCCAGCCTGGAAGGCCCATCCCAAAAGGGCATGGTCGTCTTCTTCCTCAGGCAGATAGGCGCAGTGCTGCGTGGCGAGCATGCCGCAGCGCGCCCGGCCACCTCCTGCTTGCCGGTTCGGCCATCCCTGAGAGGCACGAGGACGCCTAGAAGCCGGTGCAGTCTTCCCCCTCTTATTCTGTCTCTCTCTCGCCCGCTCCCGCTTGATTTAGCCACTGACTGCAAGAACACCGTCGTCGCCGACATGCGCAAGCGCGGCCACCGTGCCCCCAACGCCGAACCTTCGTGTCCAGCAGCTCCGCCGGGCCCGTCTTCGTCACAGGTGCCATCCAATTTGAGTCGAGGAGCCCCAAGGACGACGCCCGCAACCTCCCTCTCAGCCACGTCCGTCGGGTCTTCGCCGTGAAATTCGTCGCCGACGCCGCTCTTTGGCCCACCCCGACCACCTCGTCGTGATCACGATGAGGTCCCGGTTCTTTTCCCCCTAACCCCGCTCATTTTAGCGCCCGGAATTGTCGTCGTCATTGAGCCACCGCGGGGCTCGTCGCCGGCGTGGCCCCCGGTCTCCTCCTTCTCTCCCTTGTGCTCCGCTGGATCCGTGCTTGAGAGGGCTCCGCTCTGGTGGCCTTTGCGAAGCCATCCATGGCCGGAGCCGCCTGCTGCGTGGGCGCCGCCGTGTCTAGTGGCCATCGGCAGCTCACCGTCGGCTGTTCCGATGTGGCTTGGCCATTAGGCCCTAACCTCACCCCACTTATCCCTCTCTCTCACACAGACAGGTGGGCCCTGGCCCCCTAATGACCCTAATTAAATTAGACTAACAGATAATTAACCCTGTGCCACTGATAGAGCTGTCCCACTAGTCAGCTTGACCTGCCAACCGCCCCCCCCCCACGTCAGCATTGCGTCATGCTAATGCAATAAAACATTTCTCTGTCTAATAGAAAATCCAGAAAATAGTTCAAACTTTGAAATTGAATAACTTCTAAACCACAACTCCAAATTGTATAAATAATATATGAAAATTTATCAGAAAATGCAAGGAATCCAAATATGCAACTGTCAAGCATGAAAAAATATTTCACAATGATCAAACAGTAGCAAATGTAATTTGGGAAATTTTGACTAATCATTTGGAGTTTAAATTTGCATTCCTTTTTCAAATACACTTCAATTAACATGTTGAAACTTGAACATACCCCACATCACTACCATGCCATGCTAAGTTTTACATCTTGATTATGCATTGCAATGTGATGTTTATACTTTGTTGTCTCGGTGTGTGCTTCTTCTCGATAGATTCATCGCCGGACGTAGTCTCTGATACGTCCAAAATGTATCTATAATTTCTTCTTGCTCAATGCCTCTTTTCTGTGATATTGCTATGATATTGATGAACTTCCATACACTTTTGATCATATTTGGACTAACCTATTAACTCAGTGCACCCCAGTGCCAGTTCCTGTTTTCTGCTGTTTTTCTATTTCAGGTTTCCCCCATATTAAAAGTGCTCCAAGCATTCAGGAAAAATACAATAAAAGATCAGCGCAGCAGAAGCTTCAGGAATCACCGAGGGGGGGCCAGAGGGGACCCACCAGGGCCCCAGGCGCCCTCCCTACGCGCCCAAGGGTGGGGCTACGCCATCGGGCCGCCTGGACCCCTGGTGGCCCCCTTGGCTGCCCCCATTCTCCTATATATCCCTCGTGACGTGAAACCCCCGGGACGGGAACCCTTTTTCGCGATCTCTCCTCTGTGCCGCCGCCGCCGCACTTCCAAGATCGGGAGGACCAGAAGACCTCTTCCCGGCACCCTTCCGGAGGGAGGAACCACCTCTGGGAGCTTCTCCACCACCATGGATGATTTCCAGATGAACCGTGAGTAGTCCACCTTGGACCATGGGTCTATGATCAGTAGCTATGTGATGTTCTCCTCCCCTCTTTGTTCATCATGGATTAGACCTTGTGAACTTCCCTACATGATCGAGGCACATATGTAATCTTTCTGTTTTTGCTATGCTGAGTTTGCTGGGATCCGATGGACTATGAGACTATGTTCAGATTGTGTTTGAGTAATATATTTGATTCTCCTCTTTTATATTTATGTTCTAGAGTAATTCTTGCATGTTCTCCGTTGGTTTTTATTGCTTTGGCCAAGTAGTAGGTAGTGACTCCAAGAGGGAGCGTTATGCATGATTGTGGGTTCATACCCCTTGATGACTAGCTTGAGTGACAGAAACATGAGTCTAGGGGATGTGCTGTTGCCACAAGGGGGAAAACAACGGTGCTTGTACTTGCGGGTGCAAGGATTGTTTACTTTATGCAAAGTTCTTTAATGCAGTTGTCTGTTGCTTTGAGTTTACACTTTGGGTGGGATTCACAACTTAATACCAGCGAGATGTTCTGGATACATATCTCAAGGTGGATGATTAGTAGGTAGATGCAGATGGATTTCGGTCTACTTGTTTTGGCGAACCGCCCATGCTTTTGAGCCTCATCCTTTCTTTATAGCATAGTTAGCACTGATTTACGCACATAATCCTGTCAATTGCCCAGCTGTAATTTGTTTACCTCGCATGGCTATTTTACCGTATTTTGGGAGAGAGACATCACTAGTGAACATCATCGGACCCCGGTCCATATTTTCAATACTGACATCACTAGTGAACATCATCGGACCCCGGTCCATATTTTCAATACTGACATCACTAGTGGCCAAATCGATGTATCTTTACTTTTCAAGCTTTGTGCCATTTATAGCCTCATATGACAAGGGAAGTGAAAGTTGTGACATGGTGTCCAGAAAACAGATTCTCTCCTCATGACTAGAAAAATCACAGAAAAATCCCAGTTCATCTTTTTGAGCTGAAATTTTTACACAGCGAGCTATATACAATTACGGAACTTTCTTATGTTCTGAGTTTTTTTATTTGAGTTGGATAAGTATCCCTAAAAATATCTTTACTACCTGCTGCTCTGTTTTTCACAGATTCTGTCCTGTTTTGCCTTTCCTTCATTTTGCGAACCTTAAGCTTGCTTTTTCTTTGCAAAAACTTTTTTGGAAATATTGAGAAACAGTATCTCTTCAAGAATATCCTTGTTTCCAGTAGAGAAAAATATATTTTATTATGGTTACTAACCTAGCTAATCAGATTATGATGAGTTATGTATGAAGGGAGTTTGCAAGTGTGCGAGGGAAGATGATGAAAGAAGATTCAGGAGTGTCAAGCACTCAAGATTGGGGATGCCCCCATGCATCCTCAAGAAATATTCAAGGAGACTCAAGCGTCTAAGCTTGGGGATGCCCCCGTGCATCGCCTTCTTCATCAACAATATCAGTTCGTCTCTCGTCTCACTATATTTTTATCACTTCATGCGTTATGTGCTATGCTTGGAGCGTCTCGCTCTTAGGTTTTATTTTTGGTTTTATTTAGATTAGCTTGCTGTTAATAACAAGTTAGAACCCAGCTTTCTTTGTGTGGGAGAGAAACATGCTCCACTTTTAAAAATTAGAACACTTCATAGGATTTTTCATGCCTATATCTTTGCTGTGACTGTTCTTTATCTTTTTCATAGCTACTGTCATGTTTAGCTCTTAGTTTTCATGGTTATCTTTTTAAAGAACTTTTGTTTAATTTGTTGCTGGAATTCTCTTGAGTTTTCATGTTTATCTTGTTTAGAGAGTTTGCCTATTGCACTGAGTTTTGTGTCTTGACTTGAAGTAGGTAGTTGAGGTTGCTATTCTTTTGTAGTAGTAACTTGCAATAGTTTTGAGCTATTGTTTTGAGTAATGTTTGGACTTTTGGTGTCAAGAGCTTTATCCTATTAGTGATAGATGTCGTATTTTGGGCAATCCGTGTTTATTTTAAAAACATACAAAATTAGTTGTGAACTTTAACTACTAGATGGATCACTACTCTTCTGAGGGGTCGAATATTAGAGTACACTCACGTACCATGAATTGAGGATGCGCAAGGATAACCAAACCCCCATACACTCCTCCTCGAGGTACTTGTCTCTTTGTGAAACCTCCTTATTAGATTGAGAGTTACCGATAATAAGTGCATGAGTTCTTCGGACTAATGTGAGTATTCGAAAGTTGACACTTCCAGCTTCCCACATTTTTCTAGCCTTTCCTGTGCCGTGCATTGCTTTCTCCTTACTCCGAGAGTTGGCGTCCACCTTCGCCGGTACATCCAAACCCTTGGCACGATACGCTCTGTCAGCATAAACCTCCTTATATCCTTCCTCAAAACAGCCACCATACCTACATATCAAGGCATTTCCATAGCCTTTCCGAGATATATTGCCATGCAACATCCACCTTCTGATGACTTGATCTTCATGTCATACATGCTACTTGCTTGATCGATGAGCCGCCTGCTAGTTGGGACTTTCCCTAATCATTGCTACATGACGCGCTAGTATCATTGCTTATCCTGCTACACTGGCAGAGGCACACATTTGCATACATCATGATAGTTACATCTTCTTTATGATTTGAGTACTTTTGTGAAGTGTGAAAGATCTTCTATACTTTTTGTAATATATAGAGTGTTGCCCCTAAAGTGAGGAAAAGATCCCAAAGAGGACAAAATCAAAAGATCCCAAAGAGGACAAATGAGAAAGAAATAGAAAGATCCATTGAGGCCACCAAAAAAATACAATAAAATAGAAAAAAGAGAAAAATAAATAAAAAGAGAGAAGGGGGCATACTACTATTCCTTTTGAGAGATCCACACTCGTACTCCCTATTATTTCTTGTACTCCATAGAGATTATCATTTATGCATATAGCTATGTGGGGACCTTCACACTATAGAACTTGGCTTGTATATTCCAATGATGAGCCTCCTCAAATAAGCTCTAGGTCTTCTTGAGCAAGCAAGTTGGATGCACCCCCACTAGTTCCATTGCAGAGCTTTTAGCTCATATGTGCATCCGTTGCATGGCAATCCCCACTCCTCACATCATATCTATCATTTGGCTTTCTCTCGCCTATGATTGTCCTCATTGATGTGAGCCTTTCACACCATTTTGTCTTCCTCCTCCACCATATTCTCTCTTTTCCATCCTAAGTGTCAACTTTCTTGCTTACGCTCATCCATTGCATGAGTGCTCAAAATGTCGAAAAGGAGTGGATTATTTTGACTTGTACCTGGCTAGTGGTCTGGGGATTAGTCAAGATAAGATTCCAAAGAAGACCAAGTGTGAAACTTTAGTAGATTGAGTTCTCAACACAAAAATACTTTTTCTCTTATATCCATATCCCCTTTCTTGCACGCAAACACCATTTGGAGACATTTGAGTCACAGAAAGCGAGAGCTCTTGCACCTATATGTTCTTATGTTGCTTGTTTCAATGCTAAATATAGACTCTTTCCTGTTATGACTTGAATTGAATTACATGCCCTGATTGCTTCACTTAAAAGTTCTTATATGGTTGTTAGCATGTCACCACAGAAATTATGATTTTATCATTTACCTACTCGAGGACGAGCAGGAATTAAGCTTGGGGATGTTGATACGTCCAAAACGTATCTATAATTTCTTCTTGCTCCATGCCTCTTTTGTGTGATATTGCTATGATATTGATGAACTTCCATACACTTTTGATCATATTTGGACTAACCTATTAACTCAGTGCACCCCAGTGCCAGTTCCTGTTTTCTGTTGTTTTTCTATTTCAGGTTTCCCCCATATTAAAAGTGCTCCAAAAATTCGGGACAAATACAATAAAAAATCAGCGCAGCAAAAGCTCCGGGAATCACCGAGAGGGGGGCCAGAGGGGACCCACCAGGGCCCCAGGCGCCCTCCTGGCGCGCCCTAGGGTGGGGCCGCACCAGGGGGCCGCCTGGACCCCTGGTGGCCCCCCTCGCTGCCCCCTTCGCCTATATATCCCTCGTGACGTGAAACCCCCGGGACGGGAACCCTTTTTCGCAATCTCTCCTCTATTCCGCCGCCGCCGCGCTTCCAAGATCGGGAGCACCAGAAGACCTCTTCCCGGCACCCTGCCGGAGGGAGGAACCACCTCCGGGATCTTCTCAACCACCATGGATGCTTTTCGGATGAACCTTGAGTAGTCCACCTTGGAATCTAGGTCTATGATCAGTAGCTATGTGATGTTCTCCTCCCCTCTTTGTTCTTCATCGATTAGACCTCGTGAGCTGCCCTACATGATCGAGGCACATATGTAATCTTTCAAATGTTGCTATGCTGAGTTTGTTGGGATCCGATGGATTATGACACTATGTTCAGATTGTGTTTGAGTAATATATTTGATTCTCCTCTTTTATATTTATGTTCTAGAGTAATTCTTGCATGTTCTCCGTTGCTGTTTATTGCTTTGTTTAAGTAGTAGGTAGTGACTCCAAGAGGGAGCGTTATACATGATTGTGGGTTCATGCCCCTTGATGACTAGCTTGAGTAACAGAAACATGAGTCTAGGGGATGTGATGTTGCCACAAGGGGGAAACCAACGGTGCTTGTACTTGCGGGTGCAAGGATTGTTTACTTTACACAAAGTTCTTTAATGTAGTTGTTTGTTACTTTGAGTTTACACTTGGGTGGGAATCGCAACTTAATACCAGCGAGATGTTCTCGATAGATATCTCAAGGTGGATGATTTGTAGGTAGGTGCAGATGGATTTCGGTCTACTTGTCTTGGCGTACCGCCCATGCTTTTGAGCCTCTTCCTTTCTTTATAGCATAGTTAGCATTGGTTTGCGCACATAATCCTGTCAATTGCCCAGCTGTAATTTGTTTACCTCGTGTGGCTATTTTATCGTCTTTTGGGAGAGAGACATGACTAGTGAATATCATAGGACCCCGGTCCATATTTTCAATACTATTTACACCCACTATATTTTTACTGCTTTATTTACTTCTCTGTTTCTATCACTATCATTATTATCCCGTGCGTTTTATCCTTTGTAAACAACAAGGCCGGAGGAATTGACAACTCGTTTGTACTCGTTGGGAAGCAAAGTTATTTGCTGTGTGTGCAGGTCCTTTGTACCTTGAGTTGTGAACGGCGCCATTGTTCACTTCACCACCTTCTTGTATCTGTTGGAGTCCTATTGGTTCGACATTCAAGCTTACATATTCGCTAAGGGAAACTTGTTGTTTTCTACATCTCAACCTACTACTTTGGGTAACCAACGAGGGGGCGAGAAATTGTACCACCAGTCTCCGACTGCTCTGAAGAGTGGCACCTCGAGATCGTCAACAAGGCAAGAAAACCACATTGATCATGTCTATATAAACCCATTTCCCTCTTTTTATCTCTTATGCATGATTAGGTGATTCACATATTACCGTTCTACCGCTAGTTGAAACCATCCTTTGCATGACCTATCATTGCTGCCACAGTATTAAGCAAACCTCCACCTAGCAGATCCAGGATTGTTTGTGTTCATCATGTGGCCCTTCGTCCATGTTATGCTATGCTATGATAGAGTTGTTTTCAATGAAGATTATCCATCTGGGTGATGTATCGGGATGGTAGTGAACAATGCAACATGATGGTAATGTGTTGGTGAAGTCACCCTAAGAAAGGTGAACAATGAGAGGCTGTATAAGAGTACACAGTGGGTTGTCTCATTTACACTGCCCTAGGCCCCGAGTTCTCATGTTGTTATCCAATACAAGAGTACTTCCACATTCAGGGCTATGGACCTCGTTTGGCCTACTAACTCACCCCAACTATGGTCCAGGATTCGCATGGGTTATTGCTTCTTCGAATTGATTTTGTGCCGGAGTGGGAGGTGATGCACGGTTACTTTGTAGCACGGTTTTAGACAAGAACAGTACCATCCGTCGAGGTGGGATTTGTCAGACCATCCATATATCGTTTGAGTCCTGAATGGAAACCCCGGTCGGATTTCTTATTGGGGTACATACTTAAATAGGCGATCCCTGGACTAGAGTTGGAGCCGTGAGGTAAGTGCCTTTGTGTTTATCCTCGTCCGACATCCGCTTGAAGGATGAAGAGTCACGCGCGGTAAGTGATGACACGTGTGTGAAGCGTACACCCCTGTAGGGTAATGATCTATTCGAATAGCCGTGTCCGCGGTTATGGACTACTTGGAGACCTTTACTTGATTATTAGACAAGTTAAACGGATACTCTCAAACTTCAAAGATAAGTGTGAGTGCTTTGGGTTGCTTCCTTGTGGGAAGTCAAGGAAGAATCCATGGTGGTGCATTGATGTGCTGGTCAAGATTAGATGGACTCGTGTGCGCCTCTCATCTGAACTCTATGTAGTCGTAGTACAGGATAGCCAAGTCAAAGCTTTATGCATTATAACCCCACTTTCCTTTACCTTGATACCCGAGCATGAGAAGTATAGTTCTGATGTAAGTCTTTCTGATTACGTCGTTGTACTCACGTTTGCTTCATTTATGTTTTAGAGATGAGACCACAAACCCTGATGGTGGCCTCCCCCTCAAGCTCGACGCCGATGAAGTCATGTAGTTCTAGACAGCAGCCTGGTCCCTCTAGAGGGTCGTTGTGTTTTCTTAAAGGCTTCTTAAGCCATTTGTTAACCTTGTCTTTACTAAGACATAATTTGCTTCCGTTGTTGTCTGATGTAATGTTGGGTCACATTCATGTGATCTCTGCTTGTAACACTACTATATCTGCTCTGTTTAGTAGATGCAATAAAAATATGAGTTTGTAGAGTTCATGTTGTGTTACCTGCTGATTACACTAGACATGTATGCTGCGTGTATGTTTATAACATGCATGTCTTAGTGTGGGGTTTGATAGCTTGGTTGTGACCTTGCCGGCGGTCTTTCATACACCAAGTGGCCCTTAGATGTGCGCAGCTTGGGGCATCGCGATGCGATTTCTCGTGACTCTTTCACGTGGCACACTTTGTTGTATGACTGAGCCCGCGCGATACCCCGACTAATTGATCGGGCTGGAGTCTATTTATGTAAGTGTTATAACTCAATCGACAATATGGTTGAGGAGACTTTTCTATGAGTGGGATTTCACCACCCATAATCATTTAGACTTGTGAGCGGACGATGAGGAACCATCTCAGTTGATCATCCGGCCTGGATGGGATGCCCCCTCATGTTCGAGCTTTCCGAGAGTGTTTTGTTCTTGGCCTTTTCTTCTTAGACAAGTGGGTACGGCTCTCGGCTCTTCATATGAATTAGTTGTAGCGGGAATTACATACGCATACCCAGGGTCCCGACACTCGGGCTCACTGCTGTCCAAGCCAAGACACCCAGCTTGAATCCAATTACCCCTGGGAAACATTTCCAATCTTTAAGGGTGCTGGTTGTTCTTCGCGCCATGGACCGGAATTTAGTCTTTCACAGCCTCAGAAGAAGCACAGATTTTTCTAGACTAGACCATATGCTTCGCCCCGCACAGCAGATGATCTTCGCTTCTGGACAGCAGAGCAAAAAATTCTATACACCAAAGTCTATTGCCAGAATAGTGCACTATTTCGCCGTCCCTATCTCGACATGTGAAGTTTATCAACTGCAACATGCTTCCAGAACGTCACCGAAACCATTGAGTCTCAGAATCTGACCAGGTTTTTTGCCTTGAGCACTCCCTTCAATTCTAAACTCATTAAGCAGTTCTATGCTACACTATATGTTTCGGGTGATGCCAATGAGCCTAGCACTTGGATCCTTGAATGAATGATACAAGGAAAAATCTTCAAAATGTCTTTAGAAGAATTCATGGAAATTGTCAACATTCCAAAGGCACACTGGAGAACTTGAAAAATTCATGGAACCAGACCTCACCGAAGCTCAATTTTCTACTTAGCTGGACACTGAAATAATTGTGGATTACATTCCTGAGAACATTCGACTGAAGCATTTGATATTCATCTCCAAGACTTGGTTCTATATCTTGTCAAACTCTTTGATTCCATTGAGTATTGCTTCGGAGGAATCGAATCTTTATCCCGAAGTTAGGCATGCAATCATGAAGCTCACGCATGGAATAGTGTTTGATTTTGAAGACTGCTTCCTCCGCAACATGGTGCATGTTGCAGAACTCCCGTTTACACTGAAGCCATACGCTCCCTGGATGCAATCCGTCTGTAACTATGGAAGTAACGAAGATTTTGTTGCACGCCATCATCCGAAGCTTTTTACTCCTCCAGTGCGTGACACATTGGAATTTCTAAGGAAACCCAACGGTATATTTTCTATTTATGTTGGTGTCCGTCATGAAGTCAATGAGCGCAATGTCTCGAAGAAATTCCAGAAAGACTGCCATCAATTTGAAGTTAATCTTCGGTCGCAGCAAATGCTTGAGAACTTCATCGAAGAAAATCAGCCCCAGATACAATTCTTGGCAGATGAGATCAATCGTGTTGGCAACATAGCACTAAACAAAAATCAATATCTTCGTGTGCTAAAGCGCCACTCTTGGAAAGGGCTGCGAAAATTCAACTCTGTCAAAGCTCTTCGGAATGATCGCATGTTCAAAGAGTATGACCACTTGCAATGAAAATTTTCTAGGGACGACACTATGGACCGACCGAATCAGAAGCTCCCGCCCCGTCACAAGATTTATGAAGTCTACTTCGTCAACGAGCCAAATCCCATTAGGCCCGACACCGTCTCCGACAATGAGTCCATCATATCCAAGGACGATGCCGGCCTCGATGACAGCAACCTCGACATCGACCTCATCGCCACGAAGAACTTCGAAGCTCTTCCTTCGCCCGAGTCGGAAGAAGAATCTTCAGGAGATCAATCTTCTTTGGGCGAGTCCTCATCAAGTTCAGCATCGTCGGGCTCCAAGGGTGCTAATGCCGCGAAGTATTTCTCTCGATCCACTTCCCAACCTTTTGTCCAATCATTGATAAAAAGGGGGAGAATGTTGGCATCGATGAGTTCATATTTGCATCGGGGAAAGAGTTTGTGCATTCGTAATTTGTTTCCCTTGGTTAAGTTACAACAAACATTCCATTCCCTTCGATTGGGTTGTAACTTAAGTTTACATTCGGTTGTGGTATTGCTGGCTACGCTTAAATTTTAATAACCCCATTGCTCGCAAGTATTGCCTCGTATTTTCTATCTTTCAGGTGGTTATTATCTTTAAGTCATAGGTCACTGGAAGGGATTGCACATACTTTTGGATTTCTATCTTCAAATGCGATTCCCTTCACTAAGATATTTGTTTATCTCCCCACCGAAGAAATATCCGTCAAGCATTCAGGGCGAGTCAAAAACTTCATATCTTAGAGTTTGTTCGCATCACTTCACAAAAACTTCAATATCTTTTATCGATGCCTGTTTTGTTAACAATAGTCCAAAAAGTGGGAGGTTGTAAGACCAAAGTTTTGCCCCCATGTGTTTTGGATATTGTTGGACAGGACAGTAGAGGAACTAAAAATCTTTTCTAGTGTAAACAGTTGATTAGGTTCCTGAAGGACAAGCTAGGTGATAAAGATTCAAGGAAGTTTTTCAAGCTATTGAAGCACAACTCCAAGAGCGAATTTTTATCACGGAGGATGACCCCTAAAAATGATGGTTTCCTGAAGCTCAACTCATCAAAGGAAATGAAGAAGACGGTGCAAGACTTAGATGTTTTTGTGTAGTTCTTTTTCTATTCTTTGAGTCATGGGAAAAACCGTACTATCAATCGGGGTTTAGTTTGTGGACATCGAAGCTCTTGTGAAAATGCTAAAATCAAATCTAAACCCAGTGAGAAGCCTGAGAGAAGAAATATCATGTGCAATGAGTTAAGTTTCAGTAGAAAAGACGTCGTTATTTGGCTTCTGAAGTAGAACTAAGTCCGTGAGTCGTCTTTAATTGTTCCGCAAGTAAAGTTGCGCATTGCTGACTAATCCGACGGTTGTGGACACGCGTCAAGCTATCGCTTCGGGTCAAATCAGTCATTTCGCACCTCGAGATCGCCACCTATAAATACGCCGCCCCCGCCTCCATTTGCAGGTGGCTGCTCTGAGATTATTCCCTAGAGAGCCTGAAGAGAGCATCCCAAGAACACCACCGAAGAAAAACCCAAAAGCCAAACCACTGAATACTAAGTCCCATTGATCTGAGTAGATTCACGACAACTTAGGTGAAAGCTTGCTAGCCTTGTTATCTTGGAGAACTGCAATTCACCTAGAAGGTTAGAGTGTCGTCTTCAGAGAGCGAAGAGTAATTGTCGCCTCGAAGTTCAAGTTTGTCAAAGGTTTCAGAGATTTCCTTGATAATCTACCCCGAGTCAAAACTGGCCAAGCTCAAGAAGATTGGTGCAGTGGAGCAACGGACAGAGAGAGTTTTGCTCCAGGTGTTGAGTCACCATTCCCTCCAACCAGACATAGCGCTTTGCAGAGCGTGAACTGTTCGTACAAACATCACCGAGTCAAAAGTTTGTTTTACTTCAAGACCTTACATTCTGCATTGCATTTGCTTCCCAGTTATGCTTCAACATGATTTGATTCGCTGCATTTAGATTCTCTCCTAACTTTTCTTCTATTCCTTGCTTCCGCGTTCTTTCTGTCCTAAGTTTATTCTTCACTTCAAAGCTTCACCCAAAAATTTGAAGTGATCATTCACCCCTCCCCCTCTGATCACATACTTGGACTTTCAGAACCCCACACTAAGACGTGTGTGATATAATCATACATGCAGCACACATGTCTAGTGTAAACAGCAGGTACTCATCACATGAACTCTACAAAGTTTACATCGTTATTGCATCTGCTAGATAGAGCAGACATAGTATTAGTATTAAAAGCAGATATCACATGACTGTGACCCAACATTACATCATACAAAAATGGAAGCAAATTATGACTTAGTAAAGACAAGGTTAACAAATGGCTTAAGAAGCGTCAAGAAAACACAATGACCTCCAGAGGGACCAGGCTGCTGTCTGGAACTACATGACATCATCGGCGTCGAGCATGAGCGGGAGGCCACCATCAGGGTCAGTGGTCTTGTATCTAAAACATAAATTAAGAAAACGTGAGTAAAAAGACGTACTCAGCAAGACTTACATCAGAACTATACTACTCATGCTCATGTATCAAGGTAAAGGCAAGTGGGTTGTAATGCAGAAAGCTTTGCCTTGTCTATCTTGTACTACGACTACATAGAATTGAGATGAGAAGCGCACTCGAGGCCATCTAATATTGATCACCACATCAATACACCACCATGGATTCTTCCTCGACTTCCCAGGAGGAAGCAACCCAAAGCACTCACACTTATCTTGGAAGTTTTAGAGTAACCATTTAAGTTGTCTAATAATCAAGTATAGGTCTCCAAGTAGTCCATATCCGCAGACACGGCTATTGGAATAGATCATTAACCCTAGAGGGGTGTACTTCTTCACATACATAGCTATCCCTAACCGCATAGAACTCGTCACCCTTCAAGAGGGAATCAGCGAGGATAGTACCATGACACTTACCTCACAGCTCCGACTCTAGTCTAGGGGATCACCTATCTAAGTATGTACCCCAATAGGGAATCCGGCCGGGGTTTCCGTTCAGGAATCAGACGATGTATGGATGGTCTGACAAGCCTACCTCGACGAATGGTATTGCGCTTGCCTAGAACCGTGCTACATTATGAAATCAAATCAAAGAAACAAATAGCCCATGTGAATCCTAGACCATAGTCGGGGTGAGTTAATAGGTCGAGAGGGGTCAATGAGCCCAACATGTGGTAGTACTTTGTGTCTTGGATCACAACACAAGAACTCGGAGCCTAGGGCAGTGTAAATGAGACAACCCACTCTATACTCCTACACAGCGTCTCATTGTTCACCTTTGTTAAGATGACTTCACCAACACATTACCATTATATTGCATTTTTCTCAACCATCCGGATGCATCACCCAGATGGATCATCTTCATTGCATACAACTCTAAGCATAGCATAAGCATAACATGGATGAGGGGCCACATGATGAACACAAGAAATCATAGATCTGCTAAGTTGAGGTTTTCTTAATACTGTGGACGAAATGATAGGTCATGCAAAGGATGGGTTCGACTGGAGATAGAACGTTAACATGTGAATCACCTATTCATGCAAAAGAGAGAATGAAAGGGAAATGGGTTTTTATAGACATGATGAATTGGGTTTGCTTGCCTTGCTAACGGGGATCGTACTAACAGTCTTCTGCTTTGGGGATGATCACCAGTTTCGGATCCACTTCTACCGATAGCAAACAATGCGGAAATGTAGCAATCAATATATGAAAGATTCACAAACACATGATCAAGTGTTATAACATGATGTAAAGGGTGTTGATGTGTTGATCATTCCAATTAAATTAAGTGTATTGCAATGGAATTGCAAATTCAAACTCCATATATGAATTCAGATTATTAAATATGCACATTTTCTTCGGTAAACCCATTTTAAAATGTTTTGACATGAAATTATTTTGCATATTGATAATATTTGGATTTTTTTGATAATTTTTCATATCTAACTTATTTTAATCTGAGATGTGGTTTAAAATATATTCAATTTACAAGGTTAGGCTATTTGCAGTAATTTCTATTAAACAGAGAAAAGGGAATTACTGCATCAGCGTCACATCATGCTGGTGTCAACTGGCTTGACTGGTCAAACTGACATGCGGGACCCACCTATAAGTGACACTGGGTTAATCCCCATTTATTTAAAATAACATGGGTTATTAGGGGGACAGGGCCGCACATGTCATTGACCCTAGGATTAATTAGAGGCCCATTAAGGCCCTAATGGCCAAATCGGCCGGCGGCCTACCGCCGGTGCCACTGGGCACGGCGACGCCCACTGCGGACGGCGGCTCCAGCCACGGATGGCTGCGCCAAGGGCATCGAAGAGGAGCCCTCGAACGTGCGCATCAAGTGGGGCACACGGGCCAGCCATAGGAGGTCGAAGGACACGGAGCGACGAGTTCCGCGGCGGCCGGAGCAAGGCTCCATGGCGGCACTAGCTACCGGACACAATCGAGGAGAAAAATATGGTTCTTTTGTGCGCCTGCTCACCAGGAAATCGAAGGATTCGACGGCGAGGTCGGGGAGGTCCGGTAGGCGACGTAATCGACGAAGATGCGCGGTGGACATGTCGAAGGAGGAAGACGTGGGCGTTGTCTATGTTGCTCTCTTCTTCGATTACTGCTTCAGGTCGACGTAGCCGTGCGCGGGAAACCTTCTGGACAAGATCACGCGGTGAACGGTGGCCGTTGGCCACGGTTGTGCCCGGTGGCGCTTTGCAGTGGCTTCGGCGGCAGTAGAAACGACAAGGAGGAGGAGGGGAACGCAACCAGGAGTAGGGGGAAATGGAGGAGGGGGTCACAGGGCCTCCATGGTGCCGGGATAAGAACGGAGGAGGAGCTGCCAGTGCGAAGCAGGAGGTGGTGGTGTGTCGTGCGCTCCTGGCTCGGTGCTCTCCTCCTGGTAGAGGAAGAAGACGCCCCTGCCCCTTTGGGATGGGCTGAGCCTTGTGCTGCTAGTTGGGCCAGGTGGGCCAGGGAGTAAGTGAGGTGGGTTTCTCTCTTTTATTTCATTTCTGTCTTTTTGTTTTGCTCTGAGAAATAAATACCCAAAGCATGTTTATAAAATCGCCAAACATTTATTTGGACTTATGTGACCTATACATAGCCACTCCCACTGTTTGAGAATTTTTGGAGTTGAAAATATTTGAATCCAATTCAAATATGGTTAACATTTAATTTACAAGCTTCTGTTTCAGTTTTTGAAAATACCATGAGCATGATATGGGACCCATAACACATGAAATGGGATCATGCCCATTTATAGAGATTTTGAAAAAGTTAAGAAGATTTTTTTTTAAATGTTTTTGTCTCGCCTTTTATTTGATTTGATTTTGAGGCTTTTCAAAATTCCTCAATTATGAAATAAAGGAATTTAAACATGATGCCTTAATTCTAGTAATAAAAGCACGTACCAAAACTAGGGTTGTCACAACTCAGCCCCACTCAAAAGAATCTCGTCCCGAGATTCAGAAGTCGTCGGGAAGAGGGTGGGGCACTCGGCTCGGAGATGATCTTTTCGTTTCCAGGTGGATTCCTTCTCATAATGGTTAGACCACTACACTTTGAGGAACCACATCTTCTGACATCGGGTGGTACGTTCAGCTTCATCGAGGATACGAACAGGATACTCCCGATATGACAGGTTTTAATGGAGATCAAGCGTTTCGTGGTCTACTTTTCGGATAGGATCCTTGAATCAACGCCTGAGTTGAGATACGTGGAAGACATCGTGAACCTGAGAAAGATACGGGGGTAGTTCAAGTTGGTAGGCAACTTCTCCATGTTTAGCGAGAATGCGAAAGGGACCAATTTAACGTGGGGCCAATTTTCCTTTTATACTGAAGCGATGGGTGCCCTTTAGAGGGGTAACCCGGAGGTAAGCTTTCTCATTCAGCTCGTAGCTCTCTTCCTTATGATGACGATCATATTAGTTTTTCTGACGAGACTGGGCTGTTTTCAATTGCTCAAGGATAATGCGAACCTTCTCTTCTTCTTCCTAGATCATATCCGGTCCAAAGAATTGTATTTCACCGGCTTCTAACCAGTTCAATGGTGTTCGTCATTTTCGTCCAAAGAGAAATTCAAAAGGTTCTATGCCCAGACTAGATTGGAAGCTGTTGTTACAAGAAAACTTGTCGAATGGAAGAAATTTCTCCCAACTCTTTCCGAATGATATAACACATGCTCTGAGCATGTCTTCGAGAATTTGATTGAGTCTTTCTACTTGACCACTTTATTGGGGATGAAAGGCGGTGCCAAAGGAGAGATGGTTTCCCATATCATTTTGAAAACTTTCCCAAAATCGAGAGGTGAAATGACTTCCACGGTCTGAATTGATTGCCAAAGGGACACCATGGAGAGAGACTGACGGGGATGTACCCCGGCAAATCCCATGGTTAGGGACCCTGGGTTAGTCATGAGAAGCACATGTTGGAAGATAGCTCGTCGGCTAACAGGAGGAGACGTTCCTGCTCGATATTATTGCTTGGAGATGGTGATTACAGGAAGGCCAAGGCTAGTGCGCACAAGGCTAGGGTTACAGATTGTGTATAGGTCCCTTTGACGTCTCCCCTCCTAGCCTTTATATAGTCGGCCAGGTCTCGGGGAGTCCAAACTAGGTTACAGATAATATTTCCTAACCCTAAACCAGTATCATACGGCAGGTTTGCACCGTCCTTATGAGTCGCAGAATCCTACGTCGGTGCCACTAGTGGGCCGAGGCTGGGTCTAGGCGACATCCTTGTGGTCCTTCTGTCTTCCGGCACACCGGGTAGGCCTATCCATAGGAGTCGTGGGGTCACCTCCTCGTCAGTAGCCCCCGAGTGCCTGATGGACTCGAAGAGTCGCGCAGGGACTCGAGTCCATTCTTGCGTCGTTTTGATGTATTCATGGTTCAACCGCAGGTTGCTGGCAGTCTAGGGCCATGACATAACCTGTTTCGAGGGATTTATAAGCTGAAAGAGCCCAAGGAGTCGACTGGTCGAGCGTTGGTGAATTGCGCAAGTGGCAAACACCGCAGTAGCCCAATCAAACTCACGTCCCTCGACATGAGCTTGGAACACTGGTGTCAAGCAAAATTCATGCCGCTGTAGGTCTTACAATGAACAATTTCCGCCAGTAAAGTTCATAGCCTAGGCGCGTCCGCCCGGATTTTTCTGTCATGCAAGCGCATGGAAAAGATTGGGAGTGAAATCGCTCTACGGCAAGTCCCAGCACGGGTGATCTGCGCAACAGGGTCTTACCTACACGCTAAGCTTGCGTGGCATCTGGGAACAGTGTATTGTGTTCCAGGAATATGTATTTTGTTGAGGCGCGGTGTCGGGACCCGGGGTTAGCGTATGCAAGAAACGCTACAACACAATGATATGGAGAGCCGAGAATCGTACTATCGATTGTATTATAACCCTTACATAGACTTACTCCATCCCGATCACTTAGTCGGGGTCTAGGGCGGGCTCGATCGTACATGAAAGTGTGCACGTGACGAAGTCACGAACAATCGCATCACGATGCCCCAAGCTGCGCACTTCTAAGGGCCACTTGGTGTATAAAAGACCGCCAGCTAGATCACAACTAAGGTCTCGAAAACCCATCCTAATACATGCATGTTATAATCATACAAGCAGCACACATGTCTTGTATGAACAGCAGGTATCATTGCAATTATCTACAAAGTATACAACTTTATTGATAACTCTTACAGAGTGCAAACAGAGATCACGAGACCGTGATCCAACATTACAACAAGCATGCGGAAGCAAAGTAGGTCTGAGTACAGACAAGTTTAACAAATGTCTTAGAGAAGCCTTATCAATAAAAAAGCCCTTCCACGAGGGACCAGTCGTCTGACTGGGACTACACTAGGTTGATCAGTCGCCGAGCTCCAGGAAGAATCCACCTTTGGGGTCAGTGGGTTCATCTAAAACATAGAATAAGCAAACGTGAGTACAAAGTCGTACTCAGCAAGACTTACGTAGGAGCTATACTAATGCTCATGTATCAAGGTAAAGGGAGGAAGGGTTCAATTGCAGAAGTGCCAGCTTTGACTTGGCTAGTGCTGAACTACGAATACCAGACTTCAGGTAAGAATCTTACACGAGTACACTACATCTCCAACCAATTACACCACTATGGTGCCTTTCTCGACTTCCCCACGAGAAAGCACGCCATAGCACTCATGCTTATCTTGGCAAGTTTTATAAGTATCCAGTTCAAGTTGTCTAATAATCAAGCTAAGCTTTCCAAGCAGTCCCTTACCGCGGACGCGGCTATTCGAATAGTTTTCTTAACACTGCAGGGGTGTACCGCTACACACACATGACCATCTGTTACCCCCTTTGATCTTGACACCATTCAAGGGGTGTCAGCGAGGATGCTCACCACAACTGTTACCTCATCGCCGATCTAGTCCAAGAAAGCCGGCTACCTGGGTTGGTGTAAGGCTCGATATGCGGTACTGTTCCAGATCTAAATGTTTCCATCCAGATCCGGGGACGAACCACATATCGGTCCCACCGCGACATATGACGAAGTCATATACCCCGGATTTCCAACATGATATCACAACATTACAGATACAAGGATACGACATCTCATACAATCGGCATACAACTGCCTTAATACAATACAACAGCGGAAGATATATGTCTGAGTACAGACTAGAAGCAAATGCCTACTGGAAAAGAGAAAAACATCGATCCCATAACCACACGGGTCCAGGCCCTCCGCCGGGATCCGCCTAACTAGTCGTCGTCGAGTCTGCTCGTGAAACGTCGATCACCATACCTGTTGTCAATCAAGAACCCTGAAAAGAGTTTGGGGGTAGTATCATGAGTACAGAGGTACTCAGCATCCAACTGTAGTGGTCATCTGACCCAGCAAGGACTTCATCACTCGTCATTATAGGCCAACTAGTAGTTTACGGTAAGGAAGGGGTAAGTGGTCAGGTTGCTGCCGCACTAGCATTTATGAAGTGGCTAACGATCTAGATAGTAAGATAAGAAGCCAAGCATTCGATGAGGAATCGCCTCCAACAAGTCTTGCTATCAACTACTTACGCAAACATAACACCTATCCTATCTTTGTCCTCCTCTTCGCATCCCGACGAAGAAGAAGCAGTCAAGGCACACACACACATTGATCAAGTTATATTAAGATTATCTCAGTTGTTGTTGTGTATGAACAAGGAGTAGGTCTCAAGTCGTCCATAACCGTGGACACGGCTTCTCGAAAAATTTAACCCTGAAGGGGTGTACCAACTTCCCATTACAAGGCTCCACACGCACGCCCATCTCTCTCAGTTGCTACCCATCTCAGGCAACCATTTTATGATTTAGTTCCAAGAGATCCGAAACGACATGTCCCTCTAACTAACAACGAACAAATCCGGGTGGCCCCCGGGGAGTCGACACCCAATCTAAAAGCTGGCCACGCTCTCGGATCGCACTCTTCCGTCTCAACAGGGTTTGGGTTACCGAGACGCCTCACGTGAGGCCTCGGGCCCTCGCCGGTCAAAGGTGGACCAATAGGGAAACAAAGTACTCACTGGTCAGGGTTGTTTTAAAGGATGTCTGCCAGGAGCTACCCGACAAGCATATATGCATGGATTCAAATGGTAAATCAGCTTGGGCCACCTCTAGAAATGTTTGAAGCTAGATAGGTAAGAAAAGGGGACCCCATAAAATCCCACACGCGGTTAGGCACGCTCAGTCTTAAAACCAATACCCGGAACTCCGATCCTAGGTGACTCAAATGGAACAAAGCGTCGGGGCGGGATAGCCTAGACCTTCCATCCTTCCCCGAATATAGTCAACATTATAATAATCATATCATCAACAACAATAATAATAATGTGATATCCCAAACCAAGGAGTAACAGGGTAACATCGTAGCATCCTAAGCATGCATACTAAGGAGGGGCTGAGCAACGAGCAATAGTAACATAGCAGTACAAGGTTTGCTGGGAGGGGACATGGCTGTATCGGTTTAAAAGAGGCTGTAAACATGTGGTAGGATCAAACATCGAACCTATCCTAGACTAGCATGCAAACCGCTGGTTGAAATAGAATGGATCATAAGTAATGTATAGTCCTTGCCTGTTGATAAGTCGGGTTCCGAAGGTGTAGTAGATCGCAAGCTCGCATCGTCTCCGAAGGTACCCGCGGAAGCACACAAGAGGGTAAACACTGGAAAGCAGTCAACGAGCAAGCATCTATTACTACGAAGCAAACACGAGCAAGGAACAACAAGAAGGCAACACGAGACATCGCACCTACCGTCGAGAGCGGTTACTAACAGGTTAAGTGGAGTACTCGTCACACACGACGATACCGCACATTTAGCAAGGGTTCAAGTTATTTAACTACACAAGGTGAGCAAAGGTTATTAACATGGCATCTCACTCAAGCATGGCATAGCACACAAACATGGCAATAGCTGAAGCATAAATAAACTATCTAATCTAGTCACTTTAAGTGGGGGTAAAACCTATACATGGCAAACTATTGCAGACCCCACGACAAAATGAAATTCTGTACTTTTTTACCCTAAACAATATTTTTAGGTTGGTTAAAAACAGAAAACAATAGCATAAACAAAAAGTACACGAAAAACTAATCAATTTACATAGAAAGAACACCCCAAACGAAGTTACGGTTAAAATCATATAAGTAAAACAAGTTACGGGCACAATCTCCCAACATCAGGAAGCACACTCTAGAGCATTGCATAAACAGGATAATCAATGCAAACATGCTCACAAATGATATGGAACTAAAGTAGACATGACAGGGAAGGCATGGCAAAAAGAATCATGCAAATAGGCATCACGGATCAAAAGATATTAAGCAAATAACATGGCAGAAACTATTATTTTTATGCTGTATAAACAGGGGTATAACTATATGCAAAAGTGCAACAACATGACGTAGCAATAAATGGGCATTAAGTAGACATGATTCTTAACAATATGCAATTGGAATAACTCAATTCCGATAAACGGTCGCGACACACTCGTCGACCGAAGTTGCAACAAAATATAAACAGCAGCACACTAACAGTAGGGTAGCTACTTTGGAGCAAGATACAATCAACATGAAGCAAGCAAAACATGACATGTGAATACATGGAACTGAAGTAGAAAAAATCCTTAACGCAACTCAAAAGAAATCACTCCATTCCGACGTACGGTTGCGACGCAACCGTCGCCCGAAGTTTCAATCAAGCAACAGTTTTAGGACAGACTTAACAGCAGTTCAGTTTAACGATCTGGTGCCATGTTTGACCAACAATAACACAATCAAGATGATCTCAAATGCAACTACTCCCAAAATATGGATGATAGAGCACACAGAGCACAACCATCCAAAACAAGAATCATGTCAATCGGATCTACGAGCTAACGGGAAACGCGCTGCAAGGTAGACACTTGAAGTAAAAATCCTGGGACTTAGAGAATTACAAGGGGGGGGGAGCTCGGGGCTACACGTGCCATGGCGGACTGGAGGTGCTGCTGGCCGGCGTTTGGGAGGTCAGAGAGGTGACGGGAGGCTTAGGGATGGCCGGGCTTGGCGGAGGAGGGCCGGAGGCGGCCGGATCTGAGGCCATGGCGAGCTCGAGCTCGCCTCCCATGGCCATGGTGGCTTCGGCCTCCTGGAGAAGAAGGAGAGGCGAGGGGTGAGGGGAGAAGAAGGAGAAGGAGAGGAGGGGCGCGGTGCTGACCAGGGGGGTGGCGAGGCGACGCGGCGCTCGCCGGAGCTGGCCGGTGGCGGCGGCCATGGCGTGACTCAGGAGGAGCTCGGCTGTGGCGGCGGAGGCGGGGGCTAGCCGCGGCCCGGTGCGGCCCGGCGGCTGCGAAGGCGGGTCTGCGCGGCCCGGATGCCCTGTGCTGGCTGTGGGAGGCTGGAGCTGGATCTAGGGTGACGTGGCGCGCTCCCAGGCCGTCGACCTGCAGATCCGATGGTCAGATCTGACCAGGAGCTAGGGTTTCGGGGAGAGGGGGATTTGGGAGGCAGATCTGGGATTTCTTAGGGGGGTGGCTGCAATTTGTGTTAAGGGACACCCTAAAATGGGTGTGGGAGGCTGGTGGTCTTTATATAGGGCAGGGCTGGGTGGTCAGTTTACGAAAACGCCCTCGGTACCTCTCTCTCATGTCCGGTGATTGCGTTCCTGACCGCCGAAGGTGCATACGGACTCCGATTTAGACGAAACTTCGACCTACACACTCAGCGCGTCGAGCCCGTCGATCTTACCTCACTGCGGTGACATTCCGACAAAAAAATTCGGCGCCCCATAAAATAATCCGTTTATTAAATAAACGGGGTTTGCGTTCCGGTGGCGATGGCTGGACTCGTGCTGGTCTTCACGACGGTGATCGGGTGAAACCCGGTGTCGCAAAGGTCGAGTGTCAGGGTGGAAAGGGTCGGTCTCCGTCCGATACGAGATAAGAGGGGGAAAAATAATCGCCGGTCGATAAATCGGGGATGCAAACACTGCAAACAAATCAGACAATCAAACAATTCACACCGAAAACAATTTTTTTTATTTTTTGTGAAAACTGGGCTGTTACAGTTGGCTACCACTATCGTGAACCCGGCCGGTTTACCTAAGTGGACCCAGATGATGTGTGCGTGGTGCATAAGCCGGTCTCAGATGAGCCGTTCTCTCACTTAGCAGCCATGCCACAAACCTACCAGAACTCCGAACGACTGCGACATCTGCACATCGAAGGGGATGAGCTAATAGGTTGAGAGGGGTCAGTGAGCCCACTGTGTGGTTGTACTCTTCATCTTGGATCACCACACAAGAACTCGGACTTAGGGAGGTGTTCAACGAGACAACCCACCGTGTACTCCTACACAGCCTCTCATCGTTCACCTTGTATTAGGGTAGATTCACCAACACATTTCCACCATCATCAACATGATTGCTACCATCCCGACTCACATAACAGTACCAACATTGTATCACTCTAAGCATGCAATAAGAAATAACAATTGTAGGGGCCACATGATAACAATCAACTCCTACATTTGCTAGGATTGTGGTTTGCTTACTACTGTGACAAAAGATTGGTCATGCAAAGGAATGGGTTCATCTATGCGGTACAAACGTAGCAGGGTAAACATCCTAAACAATGCATAAGAGATACTAAGAGGGAAGTGGGATTTTATCGACATGATCAATGGGGGTTTGGTTGCCTTGATGACGAGGTTCAGTATCGGGGTCTTCAACGAAGGGGGTGGTCTCAGGTTCCGGCTCCACCTCTATTCAACAAACAACACAAACATCGAAACAATAATAAGACAATGCACAATCACAGGATCAATTGTTATAACATGGTGTAAGGGGTGCTAATGTGTTGCCAATTCCATTTAAATGGAGTGTATTGCATTTGAGTTGCAAATTCAAACTCCATTTGATTTATCAATGAATTTCAAATGCATTTGAGTCCATGAATATTCATTTGAAAAGGTTGATCATGAACTGATGTTGCAAAGGTGAGGTAAAGTCTCTGGTGTGTGGACGAAACTATTTAAAAGAAGTGTGTTGCAAAGTCATTTGCAAAATCACTCCAAATTTGAATTTGATAAGGATCCATATGCACATATGCCACTGTTCACCCATTTTAAAATGTTCAAACATGAAAACAAAGTGCATATTCAGAATCCTTGTATTTTTCTGATAATTTTAGACATATTATTTGTCCAATTTGGAGTTAAAATGAATTAGTTATTGAATTTCAAAGTTTAAAGCATTTTCTGGAATTTTCTGAATTGATTTAAATAGAAAATCATTTACTGCATCAGCATGTGGTCATGCTGGCGTCAGGGGGCCACTGACAAGGGGGACCCACTGGTCAGTGTCTCCTGTGCTAATTAAAACGATTTAAACTGGTTTAAAAAATAAACAGGGGGATTAGTGTGGCCTTGGGCCCACATGTCTGTCTCTGGTGGGGGGGATTAAGCTTAGGATTAAGCTAATGGAGAGCTCTTCGGCGCCGAAGTTGCGTCGGTTTTGCGATTCAGAGCACGGGGAGCCAAGGGGAGGGCACCGTTGCGAAGCCCTTGCTCCCGCGCGTCTAGTGGACCCATTGGGGGGTCACTGGCGTGCTCCAGAGCTCGGGAGCAACGGCCATGGCGGCGGCTGGGCTCGGGCAACGGCGAACTCGCGAGGGAGAGCACGAGGAGAGCCACGAGAAGGGGAAAACGAAGCAAAAGCTCACCCCAAACATGTTGACGAGTTCGTCGGAGCCGGAGCGGAGCTGGAGGACGCGGGATTTGACGTCGGAGTCGTGGCGGCCGGCGGTGAAGAAGACGAAGCCCACGTCGCCGGAGACGTGCCCTTGCTCAAATTGGGAGGGGGATTCGAAGGAGACCACGACCGTGCGTCGAATGGACCCGAAGGCGCGCGCTGGTTCGCTCACAGACCACGCCGGAGGAGCTCCATGGCCAGCTAAGGTTTCGGGTCTTCGTTTTTCTTCGCCACTGAGGAGGATTGGAGGCCATGGATGGGGGAAATAAAGCGCGGGGCGTCTCCTAGACGTGCGTGGCTGCGAGATGAGGCACGGGAGGGCTGAGGGGAAGCCACAGCGGGAGTCGCGGCATGCCGGGCACACAGTTGTGTGCTCGTGCCCGGGGAAGACGACAACCCCAGTGGCGGCTGGGCCTAGCTGGGCCAGGAGAAGATGGGCCTCGCCCTGAGCAACAGGTAACCCCTTCTCCTCTTATTTTCTTATTTCCTTTTTTGTTTTTGTTCTGCATTATGTTTTGGCACTTCTAATTAAATAGCAAACCATTTTCTAAAATGCTATAACTTTTTATATGGCCTCATAATATATTAGACTAGACACTTATAAAGTTTTGCAATTTTTAAAATTCAAATCAATTGAACTTTAATTCAAATACGGTTTAAATTTAATTCCAAGCCCCTGTTTTGAATTTTTGAAAAATCCATGAGCATGGGGATTCTACCACATCAGTTTTCATGTGATCACACTCATTTATGGGACTTTTCAAAAGTCAAACAAGAATTTTTGGAGAAGATTTATTTCTGGCCTTTTGAATTAATTCATCTGGGGGTTGTTCCTTCTCCCATTTCAATTTCTTTTGAAATTTTTAACATGATGCAAAGTGACTTGCTAAACCTAGCACATACCTAAACTGGGGTTGTGACAACTCGCCCCCACTCAACAGAATCTCGTCCCGAGATTCAGAAGTCTGCGAGAGGAAGGAGGGGTAATCGGCACGGAGACGGTCTTCTCTTTCCCACGTGGCTTCTCTCAGAGTGGTGTGACCATTGCACTTTCAGAAACTTAATCTTCTGACGACGAGTGACACGCTCTGCTGAATCAAGAATACGAACAGGGTACTCTCGATAAGAAAGGTCATCTTGGAGATAAAGCGTTTCATGGTCGACTTCGCGGATGGGGTCCTTGAAGCAACACCTGAGTTGTGACACATGGAATACATCGTGTACTCTGGAAATGTGCGGGGGTAGTTCAAGTTGGTAGGAAACTTCTCCACGTTTAGAAAGAATGTTGAAAGGTCCGATGTAACGTGGGGCCAACTTGCCTTTGATACCGAAACGTTGGTTTCCCTTCAGAGGAGTAACCCGAAGGTAAGCCTTCTTATCCAGATTGTAGCTCTCTTGCCTATGATGACGATCATAGTAGCTTTTCTGACGAGACTGGGCTGCTTTCAATTGATCACGAACAATGCGAACTTCCTCTTCTGCTTCCATGATCATGTCCGGTCCAAAGAATTGTCTTTCATCGGTTTCTGACCAGTTTAGGGGTGTTCGACATTGTCATCCATATAGGAGTTCAAAAGGAGCCATGTTCATACTAGATTGGAAACTATTGTTATAAGCAAATTCGGCGAATGGCAGAGACTTCTCCCAATTCATTATGAATGAGATAACACAAGCTCTGAGCATGTCTTCAAGAATTTAGTTAATCCTTTCGACTTGACCGCTAGACTGAGGATGGAAAGCTGTACTAAAGGAGAGATGAGTTCCCATTGCATTCTGAAAGCTTCCCAAAATCTAGAGGTGAAAAGCCTACCACGATCAGAATTGATTTCCAAAAGAACACCATGAAGAGACACAATTCTAGAGATATACAAGCCCGCTAACTGGCTCGCAGTTATAGACTCTTGAACGGGCAGGAAGTGAGCAACTTTGGAAATCCTATCTATGACAACGAAGATGGCATCATTTCCTTTCTGGGTTTTTGGAAAGCCGGTGATGAAGTCCATACCGACTTTTTCCCATTTCCACTCTAGAATAGGCAAAGGTTGAAGTGTACCAGCAGGTCTTTGATGTTCTGCCTTAATGCGACGACAAACATCACATTCGGCAACAAATCGAGCAATGTCTCTCTTCATCCTAGTCCACCAAAATCTCTGGCGTAGATCTCGGTACATTTTTGTGCTACCGGGATGAATCGAGAGGGGTGTGTCATGGGATTCTCTGAGGATGAGTTGCCTTAGTTCCCTATTCTTAGGTACTACCAAACGATTTCCAAGGAAGGAACCTTTCCTTTGCCATTTGTGGAGAAACATTTAGCAACTCCGCTAGCAATGTTCTCCTTGATCCGGCGAACACCTCGTGCACGCCTTTGGGCAACTATGATTTGATCCTCAAGAGTTTGTTTCGCCACCAAGGTAGAAAGATAGCCATGAGGAACAATCTCAAGATTGAGCTTGCGAAATTCCTCATGAAGAAGTGGTTGACACTGTTGTAACATGAGGTTGCTACAATACGACTTACGACTTAGTGCATCAGCCATGACATTGGCTTTTCCTGGGGTGTAAGAAATTCCTACGTCGTAATCTTTCATCAACTCAATCCAGCATCTTTGCCTGAGATTAAGATCTGGCTGGGTGAAAATGTATTTGAGGCTTTGGTGGTCAGAAAAAGATCTCACTACGATTACCAAGGAGGTAATGTCGCCAAGTTGTCAGGGCATGAACTACGGCAGCGAGTTCAAGATCATGGGTAGGATAGTTCTCTTCATGTGGACGCAACTGGCGTGAAGCATAAGCTACCACATGTCTATCTTGTATAAGAATGCATCCTAACCCTTGCCGTGAGGCATCACAAAAGATCTCGAATTTCTTTTTGGTGTCTGGAGGCGCAAGTACGGGTGCAGAAGTCAATCTTCTTTTGAGCTCTTGAAAGCTTTCCTCGCACTTGGGAGTCCATTGGAATTTCTTATCTTTCTTGAGGAGTTCAGTTAGAGGCTTTGCAACTTTAGAAAAGTTCTCGACGAAGCGACGGCAATAGTTGGCTAGGCCAAGAAAACTTCTAACTTGCTTCACCGATTCAGGTGGAGTCCAGTCAAGGACGGCCTGAACTCTCTCGGGATTCACAACAATGCCTTTTGAAGAAATCACGTGGCCTAAGTAGGTCACTTCTGGTAGCCAAAATTCACACTTGGAGAATTTAGCATACAGGCGATGCTCTCTAAGTTTCATCAGTACCAGCCTTAGATGTTCAGCATGTTCTTCTTCGTTCTTCGAGTAGATGAGAATGTCATCAAGATAAACTACAACAAATTTATCTAAGTACTCCATGAAGATCGAATTCATCATGCGCGAGAAAGTGGCGGGAGCATTGGTTAAACCGAAGGACATGACGGTGTACTCGTAAAGAGCATAACGAGTAGTGAAAGCCATTTTTGGAATGTCCTCGTTTTGGATTTTGATTTGATGATAACCTAATCTCAAATCCATCTTGGAGAAGACAGAGGATCCAGCAAGTTGATCATAAAGATCATTGATCCTGGGCAGTGGTACTCGTTCTTTATTGTCCTAGATTTAGCGGGCGATAGTCTACGCACATCCTTTTTGTTCCATCTATCTTCGTTACGAACAGAACGGGGCAACCCCATGGCGATGAGCTAGGGCGGATGAAGCCTTTTTTCAACAAAGCTTCAAGTTGGATTTTAAGCTCAGCTAACTCAGGTGGGGCCATTTTGTATGGACGTCTGGAAATTGGTGCGGTTCTGGCATAAGATCCTTTATGAACTCTACACATCTGTCGGGTGTCAAAGTTTAAGGGGTTGGATCTCTGGATAGCTTCCTAGAGGATGTCCAAGGTTTACTAGGGGCTACAACAGATATGTCAGAGTAGCAAAGTACCCCAACACGATGGTTAGTGTGGTTCTTCTGGCTAGAAGACATCTAAAGTGGGAGGAAGAGCCGCAAATGATTCAGTATAGGATTCTAGAACAAAAATGTCGGGACCCGGGGTTAGCGTATGCAAGCCTCGCTACAACACAATCATATGGAGAGCCGAGAACCGTACCCACTTGTCTAAGTAGACAAGGCCAAGCACAGAACGTTCTCGGAAAGCATCGAACGTGAGGGGCCTCCCATCCAGGCCGGATGATCAACTGAAATGGGTCCTCATCATCCGCACACAATTCTAAATGATATGGGTGGTGAACTCCCATACTCATAGACAAGTCGCCTCAACCATAGTATCGATTGTATTATAACCCTTACATAGACTTACTCCAGCCCGATCACTTAGTCGGGGTCTAGGGCGGGCTCGATCATACATCAAAGTGTGCACGAGACGGAGTCTCGAGCAATCGCATCGCGATGCCCCAAGCTGCGCACATCTAAGGGCCACTTGGTGTATAAAAGACCGCCAGCCAGATCACAACTAAGGTCTCGAAAACCCATACAAAGACATGTATATTATAAACATACAAGCAACACACATGCCTTGTATGAACAGCAGGTATCATTGCAATTCTCTACAAAGTATACAACTTTATTAATAACTCATACAGAGTGCACACAGAAATCACAAGCATGTGATCCAACATTACAACAGACAAGCGGAAGCAAAGTACGTCTGAGTACAGACAAGTTTAACAAATGGCTTAGAGAAGCCTTATCTAAAAACAAGCCCTCCACGAGGGAACCGGTCGTCTGACTGGGACTACACTAGCTTGGTCTTGGTCTGAGTCTTCAATCTTCGAGCTTCGGGTAGAAGCCACCATCGGGGTCGGTGGGTTCCTCTAAAACATAGAATAAGCAAACGTGAGTACAAAGTCGTACTCAGCAAGACTTACGTAGGAACTATACTACTCATGCACATGTATCAAGGTAAAGGGAGGTGGGGTTTCACTTGCAGAAGTGCCAACTTTGACTTGGCGAGTCCTGAACTACGAGTACCAGACTTGAGGTAAGAAGCGTACACGAGTCCACTACATCTCTTCAACCAATTACACCACTATGGTTATTTCATCGACTTCCCCACGAGAAGCACACCATAGCACTCACGCTTATCTTGGTGTGTTTTAGAAGTATCCAGTTCAAGTTGTCTAATAATCAAGCTAAGCTTTCCAAGCAGTCCTTAACCGCGGACGCGGCTATTCGAATAGTTTTGTTAACCCTGCAGGGGTGTACTACTACACACACATGACCATCAGTTACCAGCTTTGGCCTCGACACCATTCAAGTGGTGTCGGCGAGGATGTTCACCACAACACTTCGCCCACAGCTCCGTTCTAGTCCAGAGAGTCGCCTATCTGAGGGGGATCCGTATGGAAGTCCAGCCGAGGTTCCAGTACAGCCTCAAACGATGTGTGCAGGGTCCCAAGCCGGTCTTGAAAAGTCGTTCATCCACTTCACAGACCGTGCCACAGCCCTACCAGAACTCCGAACTACTGCGACTCTTGGGGTTCGAACGGGGTGAGGTACTAGGATGAGAGGGGTCAGTGAGCCCAATGTGTGGTTGTACTCTTCTTCTTGGATCACCACACAAGAACTCAGACTTAAGGCGGTGTTCAACAAGACAACCCACTGTGTACTCCTACACAACCTCTCAATTTTCACCTTGTATTAGGGTAGATTCACCAACACATTTCACTTTCATCAACGCCATGTTTACCATCATCCCGACTCACATCAAAAGCAACCTCGTTGTATCACTAAGCATGCAATAAGCAGTAACAGTTGCAGGGGCCACATGATATCAACCAACTCCTACATCTGCTAGTATTGTGGTTTGCTTACTACTGTGACAAGATGATAGGTCATGCAAAGGATATGGGTTCAACTATGCGATAGAAACGTTATCATCATGATCATCCTAAACAATGCATAAGCGAGACATGAGAGGGAAGTGGGATTTTATCGACATGATCAATGGGGGTTTGCTTGCCTTGCTGACGAGGTTCAGTCACGGGGTCTTCAACGAAGGGGGTGATCTCGGTTTCCGGCTCCACTTCTATCAGGAACATGACAATCATAGGATCAACATAATGTACAATGCACAAGCACATGAATAAGATTGTAATGGTGATGTTCATGGTACTGATGTGTTGAGCATTCCATTTAAAAGGAGTATATTGCATTTGAAATGCAAATTCAAACTCCATTTGATTTATCGATGAATTTCAAATGCATTTGAATGCATGAAAGTTCATTTGAAAATGTTGATCATGAAGTGATCTGGTATAGTTGAAGTAATGTCTCTGATGTGTGGATGAATCCATCTGAAATAAATGTGTTGCAAAGTCATTTGCAAATTCACTCCAAATTTGAATTTGAAAAGGATCCATATGCATGTTTGCTACTTTTCACCCATTTTATAATGGTCAAACATGAAAACAAATTGCATATTCATAATCCTTGTATTTTTCTGATAATTTTAGACATATTATTTGTCCAATTTGGAGTTAGTATGAATTTTCTATGATTTTTCAAAGTTTCAGCCATTTTCTGCCTTTTCTGGAATAATTTAAACCGATTTAAAACCTTTACTGCGTCAGAGTGACACCAGGCTGACGTCATGGGCTGGCCTGACAGGGGGGTCCCACTGGTCAGCATCACTGGTTAACTAACCCAGTTAGTTTTAAACTAACCAGGGATTAGGGGGCTCTTGGCCCCACTGTCAGTGTCTCTAAGGGGGATTAAGGGGGGGGGGTTAACTCCTAAACTAAACGGGCTCACCGGCGGCTCAACGCCGGCGACTCCAGTGCACGGCGGCGCACACACAGGAGGTGCTCCCGGCCACCCAATGGCACGGGGAGGGCACCTAGATGCTCCCCGTGGTCGCCCGCGTCGACCTGTGCGCACGGCGGGGCAAGCGAGCTGTCGGAGCCTCGCCGACGACGTGATCGGGCGGCGGCCGTAGCATGGCCGTGAGGTAGTCGGCTTTAGGGGCCGCGGGGAGGAGCGTTAGAAGAGGGGAAAGACGCGGGAGATCACCCCGGAGCGAACGGAGAGGACGGCAAGGTCGGAGGGCACCGGACGGTGGCGGAATCGCCGTTGAGCTCCTCAGCGGCCGGTGGCGAGGAATTGATGCTGGCGACGTCTCCAGGGGTGCTGAGCTTCGATTGGCGCAGTGGCTCGACGTAGACGACGGCTGCAGACGTGCTGGACAAGTTGACGGAGCTCGAGGGCTTCAGTCCCCGTGTCGGGGCGTCGCCGTGAGGGATTTGGCGAGGAGGAAGAACGGGAGCTCGTCTCTTCGAGGGGAAAGAGGAGAGGGGCGACATGGGCGTCTGCGTGGCGAGAGAAGGAGGCAGGGGGTGGCCTAGAAGAGGCTGGGCATCACCGTGTCGCCGTGGCCTTGCTCTGCCCTCCACCGAGCAGCTTGGCTCGGCGGGGAGGAAGAAGACAAGGCGCCCCCGGTGGGCTGGGCCGTGGCACAGGTGAGTGGGCCTCGCCTGTGGGCGTCTGGTAAGCTCCTGCTTTCCTTTTCTTTTTAAACTTTTCTGTTTCTTTATAAAATGCCCCAAATTTTTATGAGGCCTCATAAAATATAGAGCTAGTCACTCATAATTTTTTAGCACTTTTAAAATTCAAATAATTTTAATTTTAATTCAAATAGGGTATTTATTTAATTTCCAAGCCATTGTTTGAAAATTAGAAAATTGCATGAGCATGGGATTGCTCCCAAACCATTTTTAAAATGATCAGCATCATTTATAGGAATTTTCCAAATACACAAATGATTTTTGGAAAAAGTTTTTATCTGGCCATTTGATTTAATTTCTCAGGGCTTTTCTTTTCCCCATTGTTGAATTTCATTTGAATTTTTTCATGATGCAAAGGGATCAAACAAACCCTAGCACTTACCCTAGTTGGGGTTCTGACAAAAACCTACAACAAACTCCATGGAACTGTCGGGCATGCCACCTAGAAAATCTTCTTGAAAGACATCCGAAAAGGAGAGAAGGATTTTGCAAATGCATCAGATTATGAAGAAACCTGGAATGACTCGGACAGCATAACGGCTGTAATTGTAAGAAAAAACCATTTTCTTACAACATAGAAACAGTACTTACATACGATGTAAGAAATCAGGAAGCACAACAACTCTAGCAAACAAAACACAACTTTCCTACGGCTACAAGGAAGCAAACAACGAGATGTTCTAGTAAGACATAGATGAGCCTAGTCCTATCTTACCGTAGAATAAGATAAGGGTGACTGAGAACTCAGAACGATGAAGGTAAGGAGAAAAAAGAAGCCTTACGTTGTTCCCTTATATAACCAGAGTAACTATATAACTATAGCAAGCTAGAATCGACTTCGGCCAAGGCTGATAATCCTAAAGTCAGTCCTGCTCTAACACCAAGTCTGTCGGGACCCGGGGTTAGCGTATGCAAGACTCGCTACAACACAATCATATGGAGAGCCGAGAACCGTACCCACTTGATTGAGCAGACAAAGCCAAGCACAGAACGTTCTCGGAAAGCATCTAACGTGAGGGGCATCCCATCCAGGCCGGATGATCAACTGAGATGGGTCCTCATCGTCCGCACACAAGTCTAAATGATATGGGTGGTGAATTCCCATACTCATAGACAAGTCGCCTGAACCATACTATCGATTGTATTATAACCCTTACATAGACTTACTCCAGCCCGATCACTTAGTCGGGGTCTAGGGCGGGCTCGATCATACATCAAAGTGTGCACGTGACGGAGTCACGAACAATCGCATCGCGATGTCCCAAGCTGCGCACATCTAAGGGCCACTTGGTGTATAAAAGACCGCCAGCCAGATCACAACTAATGTCTCGAAAACCCATACTAAGACATGCATGTTATAATCATATACGCAACACACATGTCTTGTATGAACAACAAGTATCATTGCAATTCTCTACAAAGTATACAACTTTATTGATAACTCTTATAGAGTGCACACAGAGATCACGAGACCGTGATCCAACATTACAACAAGCAATCAGAAGAAAATTAGATCTGTGTACAGACAAGTTTACGAAATGGCTTAGAGAAGCCTTATCTATAAACAAGCCCATCCACGAGGGACCAGTCATCTGATGGGACTACACTAGCTTGATCAGTCGCCGAGCTCCAGGAAGAATCCACCTTCGGGGTCAGTGGGTTCATCTAAAACATAGAATAAGCAAACGTGAGTACAAAGTCGTACTCAGCAAGACTTACATAGGAGCTATACTACTCATGCACATGTATCAAGGTAAAGGGAGGTGGGGTTCAATTGCAGAAGTGCCATCTTTGACTTGGCTAGTGCTGAACTACGAATACCAGACTTGAGGTAAGAAGCGTACACGAGTCCACTACATCTCCAACCAATTACACCACTATGGTGCCTTTCTCGACTTCCCCACGAGAAATCACGCCATAGCAATCACTCTTATCTTGGCAAGTTTTATAAGTATCCAGTTCAAGTTGTCTAATAATCAAGCTAAGCTTTCCAAGCAGTCCCTTACCGCGGACGCGGCTATTCAAATAGTTCTGTTAACCCTGCAGGGGTGTAGCACTACACACACATGACCATCTGTTACCACCTTTGATCTCGACACCATTCAAGGGGTGTCAGCGAGGATGCTCACCACAACTGTTACCTCATAGCCGATCTAGTCCAAGAAAGCCACCTACCTGGGTTGGCTACCACTATTGTGAACCCGGACGGTTTACCGAAGTGGACCCTGATGATGTGTGTGTGGTTCATAAGCTGGTCTCGGTTGAGCCGTTCTCTCACTTAGCAGCCATGCCACAAACCTACCATAACTCCGAACTACTGCGACATCTGGACATCGAAGGGGATGAGTTAATAGGTTGAGAGGGGTCAGTGAGCCCAATGTGTGGTTGTACTCTTCATCTTGGATCACCACACAAGAACTCGTACTTAGGGCGGTGTTCAACAAGACAACCCACTGTGTACTCCTACACAGCCTCTCATCGTTCACCTTGTATTAGGGTAGATTCTCCAACACATTTCCACCATCATCAACATGATTGCTACCATCCCGACTCACATAACAGTACCAACATTGTATCACTCTAAGCATGCAATAAGCATGTCGGGACCCGGGGTTAGCGTATGCAAGCCTCGCTACAACACAATCATATGGAGAGCCGAGAACCATACCCAGTTGTCTAAGCAGACAAGGCCAAGCACAGAACGTTCTCGGAAAGCATCGAACGTGAGGGGTGTCCCATCCAGGCCGGATGATCAACTGAAATGGATCCTCATCGTCCGCACACACGTCTAAATGATATGGGTGGTGGACTCCCATACTCATAGACAAGTCGCCTCAACCATACTATCGATTGTATTATAACCCTTACATAGACTTACTCCAGCCCGATGACTTAGTCGGGGTCTAGGGCAGGCTCGATCATACATCAAAGTGTGCACGAGACAGAGTCTCGAACAATCGCATCGCGATGCCCCAAGCTGCACACATCTAAGGGCCACTTGGTGTATAAAAGACCGCCAGCCAGATCACAACTAAGGTCTCGAAAACCCATACTAAGACATGCATGTTATAAACATACACGCAGCACACATGCCTTGTATGAACAGCAGGTATCATTGCAATTCTCTACAAAGTATATATCTTTATTAATAACTCTTACAGAGTGCACACAGAGATCACAAGCATGTGATCCAACATTACAACAAACAAGAGGAAGCAAGTAGGTCTGAGTACAGACAAGTTTAACAAATGGCTTAGAGAAGCCTTATCTAAAAACAAGCCCTCCACGAGGGAACCAGTCGTCTGACTGGGACTACACTAGCTTGGTCTTGGTCTGAGTCTTCATTCTTCAAGCTTCGAGTAAAAATCACCATCAGGGTCGGTGGGTTCATCTAAAACATAGATTAAGCAAACGTGAGTACAAAATCGTACTCAGCAAGACTTACATAGGAGCTATACTACTCATGCATATGTATCAAGGTAAAGGGAGGTGGGGTTTCACTTGCAGAAGTGCCAGCTTTGACTTGGCTAGTCCTGAACTACGAGTACCAGACTTGAGGTAAGAAGCGTACACGAGTCCACTACATTTCTTCAACCAATTACACCACTATGGTTACTTCCTCGACTTCCCCACGAGAAGCACACCATAGCACTGACGCTTATCTTGCGAGTTTTATAAGTATCCATTCAAGTTTTCTATGATCAAGTAGAGGTTTCCAAGTAGTCCATAACCGCGGACACGGCTATTCGAATAGTTCATTAACCCTGCAGGGGTGTACATCTTCACACGCGTGTCATCGCTTATCGCCTCATTCTTGTCACCCTTCAAGCGGGTGTCGGACGTGGATGAAACCAAGGCACTACCCTCACATCACCTTCTCTAATCCAGGAGCAGACTACCTGAGTTTTTCACCGCTCGAGAGTCCGGCCGGTTCCACGAAACGGAGTCAGATAATGTGAAGGACCGATACGCCACCTTTGACAGATGGTTTCACTGTCTCACAGGTCCACCCACATATCTATACATAAATCAAATGGAAATTCCGAATCTAGTGTGACTCCTAGACTGGATCGGGTACGTAAAGAGGCCAAACGGGGCTCCCATAAAACCCTACATGTGGTCATACTCTTTGTCTTGGATCACAAAACAGGAACTCGGGGCCTAGGGCAGTGTTCAACGAGACAACCCACTGTGTACTCCTACACAGCCTCTCATCGTTCACCTTTGTTTAGGGTGGATTCACCAACACGTTTCACTTTCATCAACACCACTGTGTTCATTCCATCCCGACTCACAATGAAAACATCCTCATTGTACCACTAAGCAGCAAAAGCAGTAACAGTTGTAGGGGCCACATGCTCATCAACCAACTCCTAAATCTGCTAGGATTGTGGTTTGCTTAATACGGTGGCAAAATGATAGGTCATGCATCGGAGTGGGTTCAACTATGCGAAAGAACATGTCTCGATGATCTCCTAAACATGCATAAGCGAGACTGAGAGGGAAGTAGGATTTTATAGACATGATCAATGGGGTTTGCTTGCCTTGCTGACGAGGTTACGATAACGGAGTCTTCAACGAAGGGGGTGATCTCGAGCTCCGGATCCACTTCTATCAGCAACATGAAAATCATAGGATCAATATAATGTACAATGCACAATCACATGAATAATATTGCAATGGTGATATTCAAGGTACTGATGTGTTGAGCATTCCATTTAAAAGGAGTATATTGCAAATTGAATTGCAAATTCAAACTCCAATTTGAATTCAAACTTGATCAAGTTACATGTGACATTGTTTGATCATTTTGAACCTTTTGGAAATGTGTATGATATGCCTCTGAAGTGTGGTTGAAATGTAGTATAATTCCGTGGTCCAAGTTGCCAAAGCATTTGATTTGAATTTGAATTAAATTCAAATAAACCAAATGACATATGCTACTGGTCCCATTTTAAAATCAACTCCAACATAGTTGAAAGTTGCATATTTGGAAAGATAATTTTCTCCTGATCATTTTTCATATATTATTTGCTATAATTGGAGTTAGGATGAATTAATTATGAATTTCCAAAGTTTGGGGTATTTTCTGTTATTTCTGGAATTTCTTTAAATCTTTTAAATCCTGGAAAAGATTTATTGCATCAGCCTGAGGTCAGCATGACGCAAGGGGGGGCTGACAACAGGGGCCCACCTGTCTGTCTCTGTGGGGTTAATCCCCTATTAGTTTAACACTAACAGTGTTTAGTTAGTGGCCTGGGCCCACTGTCAGTGGCCCAGGGTTAGGATTAGTGGGGGGTTAGCTTAGGTTTAGGGGCTCTAATGGCGGGGCTGCCGGAATCCTGCCGGAGACTCGCCGGAGTGGGGTTCTAGGGCGCGGGGAGGGACCTGGAGGGCACGGGCTTGCTCCTCGTCGTCTTCCGCATCCAGTGGAGTGGTCGGGGGGTCACGGGGAGCTTCAGGTCCACGGCTACGACGTCGTCTGCGGCGGCCGGAGACGGAGCACTACGGCGATGGAGAAGGAGGCCACGGGGAGGGTTCTGGAGGGCACTGCCGGGCTCAGCGCGAAGCCGTGCATTGCGTGGTGCCAACGGGGGTTCAAACAGGGGCTCTGGGGCGCGACTACGTCGACAAGCGACGGCAGCTGGGCTCGGACCTCGCCGGAACTGCGCGAGAGGGCTCGGGAGGAGGTGGGAATAGGTCAAACGGACGAGCAGCTCACCGTGAGTGGGATGGAAGAGACGGCGGAGCTACGGAGTGCTTGACTGTGGTGAATTTGAGCTCGAGCTCGTCGGCGGCTGGCGGCGAACTGGAGAAGGGGGCGGCGTCTCTAGGTCCTTCGGGCTCGATTGCTTGTGCTTGAAGATGAAGACGACATCTGTGGTGCGGCTGGACAAGCTCGGTCGGCGTATGACTGCCGTTGGCCACGACTGGGCGGCGGCGGCGCTCTGTGGGGTGCTCGGTCCTTCACGGGGACCTGCCGGAGAGAGAGATAGGAGGGGTCTGGGAGAGAGCTGGGGTGCGGGGGGGCTTCTGCGCGATGCGAGACGCAAGAGAGAGGGAGGGGGAGGCCGTGACGTCGTCGCCGTGCTCCCAGCTCCAGCGAGCAGCTTGGAGGGGCGGGGTAGAAGACGACAACGCTTCGGGTGGGCTGGGCCGAGGCGACAGGTGGTGGGCCTCGCCTGTGGGCAACAGGTAAGGTCCTCAGTTTATTCATTCTGTTTTCTATTTTCTACTGTATGTTTTGCTTTGAAATAAAATAGCAAAGCATTTTTATTAAATATCCAATTAATTTTATAATTCCTAGGTGACCAGTAGCTAGTCACTTGTGGAATTTGAGCATTTTTGAAATTCAAAACATTTGAATTTCAAATCAAATAGGGGTCAAATTTAATTTCCAGGGCACCTTTTGAATTTTAGAATATTCCATGGGCATGGGAAAATACCCAAACCACTTTTAAAATGATCAGCACCATTTATAGGAATTTTCGAAATGTTCAAATGATTTTTGGAAAAAGATTTTTATCTGGCCATTTCAAATAATTTCTCAGGGCTTTCTGCTTCCCCATTTTTGAATTTCTTTTGAATATTTGCATGATGCAAAGGGATCAAACAAATCCTAGCACTTACCCTAGTTGGGGTTCTGACAACTCGCCCCCACTCAAAAGAATCTCATCCCGAGATTTAGAAGTCGTCGGGAGGAAGGTGGGGTACTCGGCACGGAGGCGGTCTTCTCTTTCCCACGTTGCTTCTTTCTCGGAGTGATGTGACCATTGCACTTTGAGGAACTTGATCTTCTGACGACGAGTGACACGCTCTGCAGAATCAAGAATACGAATAGGGTACTCTCGATAAGAATGGTCATCTTGGAGATCAAGCTTCTCATGGTCGACTTCGCGGATGGGGTCCTTGAAGCAACGCCTGAGTTGTGACACATGGAATACATCATGTACTCGGGAAAGGTGCGGAGGTAGTTCAAGTTGGTAGGAAACTTCTCCACGTTTAGCGAGAATGCGGAAAGGTCCGATGTAACGTGGGGCCAACTTGCCTTTGATACCGAATCTTTGGGTTCCCTTCAGAGGAGTAACCCGGAGGTAAGCCTTCTCATCAATATTGTAGCTCTCCTCTCTATGATGACGATCATAGTAGCTCTTTTGACGAGACTGAGCGGCTTTCAAACGATCACGAACAATGCAAACTTGTTCTTCTGCTTCCTTGATCATATCCGGTCCAAAGAGTTGTCTTTCACCGGTTTCTGACCAGTTTAAGGGTGTTCGACATCGTCGTCCATAGAGGAATTCAAAGGGAGCCATGTTCAGACTAGATTGATAGCTATTGTTATAAGAAAATTCGGCGAATGGAAGAGATTTCTCCCAATTCTTTCCGAAAGAGATAACACAAGCTCTGAGCATGTCTTCCAAGATTTGATTAACCCTTTCAACTTGACCGCTAGATTGAGGGTGGAAAGCTGTACTAAAGGATAGATGAGTTCCCATAGCATTTTGAAAACTTTCCCAAAATCTAGAGGTGAAAAGGCTACCACGGTCAGAATTGATCACCAAAGGAACACCGTGAAGAGACACAATTCTAGAGACATACAAGTCCGCTAACTGGCTAGCAGTTATAGACTCGCGAACGGGAAAGAAGCGAGCAACTTTGGAAAGTCGATCAATGACAAAGAAGATGGCATCATTTCCTTTCTCGGTTTTTGGAAAGCCGGTGATGAAGTCCATACCGACCTTGTCCCATTTCCACTCGGGAATAGACAATAGTTGAAGAGTACCAGCAGGTCTTTTGTGTTCTGCCTTAATGCGACGACAAACATCACATTCGGCAACAAATTGTGCAATGTCTCTCTTCCTCCGGGTCCACCAAAATCTCTGGCGTAGATCTCGGTACATTTTTGTGCTACCGGGATGAATTGAGAGGGGAGTGTCATGAGCTTCCCTAAGGATCAGCTGCTTTAGTTCTTCATTTTTAGGAACTACTAAACGATTTTCAAAGAATATCATTCCTTGATCATTTGCAGAGAAACATTTAGCAACTCCGCTAACAATGTTCTGCTTGATCTCTTGAATACTACTATCTTGTTTCTGGGCGGCTATGATTTGATCCTCAAGGGTTGGTTTCGCCACCAAGTTGAAAACAGATCCACGAGGAACAATCTCGAGATTGAGCTTTCGAAATTCCTCATGAAGAAGTGGTTGATACTGTTGTAACATGAGGTTGTTACAATACGACTTACGACTTAGTGCATCAGCCATGACATTGGCTTTGCCTGGGGTGTAAGAAATTCCTAAGTCATAATCTTTTATCAACTCTATCCAGCGTCTTTGCCTGAGATTAAGATCTGGCTGGGTGAATATGTATTTGAGGCTTTGGTGATCGGAATATATCTCACAACGATTACCAAGGAGGTAATGTCGCCAAGTCTTCAGGGCATGAACTACGGCAGCGAGTTCAAGATCATGGGTAGGATAGTTCTCTTCATGTGGCCGCAACTGGCGTGAAGCATAAGCTACCACATGTCGATCTTGCGTAAGTATGCATCCTAACCCTTTCCGTGAAGCATCACAATAGATCTCGAAATCCCTTTTTGTGTCTGGAGGTGCAAGTACGGGTGCAAAATTCAATCTTCTTTTTAGCTCTTGAAAGCTTTCCTCGCACTTGGTGGTCCATTGGAATTTCTTATCTTTCTTTAGGTGTTCAGTAAGAGGCTTTGCAACTTTAGAAAAGTTCTCAACGAAGCGGCGGCAATAGCTTGCTAAGCCAAGAAAACTCCTAACTTGCTTAACCGATTCAGGTGGATCCAGTCAAGGACGGCCTGAACTCTCTCGGGATTGACTGCAACACCTTTCGCAGAAATCACGTGGCCTAAGTAGGTCACTTCTGGTAGCCAAAATTCACACTTGGAGAACTTGGCATAAAGGCGGTGCTCTCTAAGTTTCATCAATACCAACCTAAGATGTTCTGCGTGCTCTTCTTCGTTCTTCGAGTAGATGAGAATGTCATCAAGATAAACCACAACAAAATTATCTAAGTAATCCATGAAGATCGAATTCATTAAGCGCGAGAAAGTGGCGGGGGCATTGGTTAAACCAAAGGACATGACGGTGTACTCGTAAAGACCATATCGAGTAGTGAAAGCCGTTTTTGGAATGTCCTCGTTTCGGATTTTGATTTGATGGTAACCTAATCTCAAATCCATCTTGGAGAAGACAGAGGATCCTGCAAATTGATCATAAAGATCATTGATCCTGGGAAGTGGGTACTTGTTCTTTATCTTCGCTAAATTTAGCGGGCGATAGTCTACGCACATCCTTTCTGTTCCATCTTTCTTCGTTACGAACAGAACGGGGCAACCCCATGGCGATGAGCTAGGGCGGATGAAGCCTTTTGCCAACGAAGCATCAAGTTGGGTTTATAGCTCAGCTAACTCATGTGGGGCCATTCTATATGGGCGTCTCGAGATTGGGGCTGTGCCTGGTATAAGATCCACTATGAATTCTACACACCTGTCGGGTGGCATTCCCGGCAGCTCTTCAGGAAAGACATCCGGGAATTCACGAACCACCGGAACATCTTCAAGGTCTGCAAGTGGAAGCACATTCAAAGTATGCATCTGGTTTTTAGAGCTGGGTGATGTGTAGTCAATGATCTGTCCTGAAGGATGGGTGAGTTTGACTGATTTGGCTTTACAATCAAGGAAAGCATTCTGCCTTGATAACCAATCCATTCCTAGGATGACATCAATGTCCGAAGACTTGAGGGCTATAAGAGAAGCAAGGAATACTAAACCCTCAATTTCAATTTGATTGCCATGGCTTACTCTATTAGTTTGCCACTTTGAACCAGGAGTTTGAATGATCATTGGAGAAAACATTTCTTCAAAGGGGAACTCATGACGAAGTGCATAACTCTCCGACATGAATGAATGAGAAGCTCCTGGATCGAAAAGAACGGAGTCGGGAACATGATTGACTGGGAGTGTGCCAAGAATGACATCAGAAGCAGCAGTGGTTTTCTCAACTGAGATTTGGTTCACACAACCACTACTCGTGACTGAAAGCTTTGCTGGGATGGTCTTGGTGGTGGATTTCTTTGGAGGCTTGTGACTAGGTCGACGTGGTGCCACCAACACTGTAGGGCACTGTCGGAAGTAATGGCCTGTCAGGCCGCACGTGAAACATACCCTGCCTGAATTGCTGGGAGCAGGATTACTTGATTGCACACCATCATTCCTGGGAGGAACAATGTGTTGAGGTGGATGGCATAAATTCGGTGGTGGTCTCTGAAGAAGGTTTTGAGGTATGACCCGGTTTGGAATCCAAATTCTGCGTTTCTGAGGGGCTGAACTAGAAGAAGGGGCAAGCTCAAGAGCATGCTTGCGAGACTCTTCGAACACTTCATTGCCGTGCTCAGCTCTGTAGGATCTGTTGACTAAATCCTCAAAGGTGGCAAATTCGATAAGGTTGAGATCATGGCGGAGGATAGGGCTAAGTCCCTTACGGAACCTTGCCTGCTTTCTGGCATCGGTGGTGATCTCATCTTGGGCATACCGAGCAAGACGGTTGAACTCTCTCACATAATCATGGATGGACATCTTTCCTTGAGTCAAACTGCAGAACTCTTCCTTCTTGCGCTCCATCAACTCATCCAGAATGTGGTACCCTCGAAAGGCAACACAGAACTCCTGCCAAGTCACTACGTGACTATCTGGCTGCATAGCAACATAGTTCTCCCACCATTGAAGAGCAGCACCTTCCAAGAAGTATATCGGAAAAACAACTCGGTCATCGGGAGCAACATGTGCAATGTCAAGCTTACGCTCGATGGAACGGAGCCAATCATCAGCTTCAAGGGGCTCAGAAGAACATCGGAATACCGGTGGCTTGAGGAGGATGAAGTCCTGAATGCTCACAACCACATTGCGATGATGTGAGGTATTCTTCTCGATGAGCTCCAGAAGACGTGTTTGGTCACGTTGATTCTTCTCAGCTTCCATCATGATTTTCGCCGCAGAAGGCGGTGGTAGAGGTTCATCATCATTCCGATTCCGAACACGGTCTCGATTCCGACGAACAGCACTACGAGTTCCACCTGACATCCTGTGTGATAAAAATCAACAATCAGAACAGGTTGAATGATGGATTCAAGGATAACAAGACATGATGAAGACGGAAAAGATTGAAATGCAAAGACAATGATCCACAGAAACACGGGATAAATCCGGCAGCATAACGGCTACACCAGGATGGAAAACAAGACAACCTCGAGGAGATTGGACAAAACTTCCTCAAGGAATTCAAAACATGAAGACTCTGGACGACCACAATAATCCTACGGCTAAAAGGAAGCACTCAGCGAGATGTTCTAGTAAGACATAGATGAGCCTAGTCCTATCATCCCGTAGAAAAGATAAGGGTGACCCAGAACTCAGATCGATGAGGGTAAGGAGAAAAAGAAGCCTTACGTTGTTCCCTTATATACCCAGAGTAACTATATAACTATAGAATGCTAGACTCGACTTCGGCCAAGGCTGATAATCCTACAGTCAGTCCTTCTCTGATACCAAGTCTGTCGGGACCCGGGGTTAGCATATGCAAGCCTCGCTACAACACAATCATATGGAGAGCCGAGAATCATACCCACTTGTCTAAGCAGACAAGGCCAAGCACAGAACATTCTCGGAAAGCATCGAACGTGAGGGGCGTCCCATCCAGGCCGGATGATCAACTGAAATGGGTCCTCATCGTCCGCACACAAGTCTAAATGATATGGGTGGTGGACTCCCATACTCATAGACAAGTCGCCTCAACCAGACTATCGATTGTATTATAACCCTTACATAGACTTACTCCAGCCCGATCACTTAGTCGGGGTCTAGGGCGGGCTCGATCATACATCAAAGTGTGCACGAGACAGAGTCTCGAACAATCGCATCGCGATGCCCCAAGCTGCGCACATCTAAGGTCCACTTGGTGTATAAAAGACCGCCAGCCAGATCACAACTAAGGTCTCGAAAACCCATACTAAGACATGCATGTTATAAACATACACGCAGCACACATGCCTTGTATGAACAGCAAGTATCATTGCAATTCTCTACAAAGTATATATCTTTATTAATAACTCTTACAGAGTGCACACAGAGATCACAAGCATGTGATCCAACATTACAACAAAAAAGCGGAAGCAAGTAGGTCTGAGTACAGACAAGTTTAACAAATGTCTTAGAGAAGCCTTATCTAAAAACAAGCCCTCCACGAGGGAACCAGTCGTCTGACTGGGACTACACTAGCTTGGTCTTGGTCTGAGTCTTCATTCTTCAAGCTTCGAGTGAAAATCACCATCAGGGTCGGTGGGTTCATCTAAAACATAGATTAAGAAAACGTGAGTACAAAATTGTACTCAGCAAGACTTACATAGGAGCTATACTACTCATGCATATGTATCAAGGTAAAGGGAGGTGGGGTTTCACTTGCAGAAGTGCCAGCTTTGACTTGGCTAGTCCTGAACTACGAGTACCAGACTTGAGGTAAGAAGCGTACACGAGTCCACTACATCTCTTCAACCAATTACACCACTATGGTTACTTCCTCGACTTCCCCACGAGAAGCACACCATAGCACTGACGCTTATCTTGCGAGTTTTATAAGTATCCATTCAAGTTTTCTATGATCAAGTAGAGGTTTCCAAGTAGTCCATAACCGCGGACACGGCTATTCGAATAGTTCATTAACCCTGCAGGGGTGTACATCTTCACACGCGTGTCATCGCTTATCGCCTCATTCTTGTCACCCTTCAAGCGGGTGTCGGACGTGGATGAAACCAAGGCACTACCCTCACATCACCTTCTCTAATCCAGGAGCAGACTACCTGAGTTTGTCACCGCTCGAGAGTCCGGCCGGTTCCACGAAACGGACTCAGATAATGTGAAGGACCGAGACGCCACCTTTGACAGATGGTTTCACTGTCTCACAGGTCCACCCACATATCTATACATAAATCAAATGGAAAGCCCGAATCTAGTGTGACTCCTAGACTGGATCGGGTACGTAAAGAGGCCAAACGGGGCTCCCATAAAACCCTACATGTGGTCATACTCTTTGTCTTGGATCCCAAAACAGGAACTCGGGGCCTAGGGCAGTGTTCAACGAGACAACCCACTGTGTACTCCTACACAGCCTCTCATCGTTCACCTTTGTTTAGGGTGGATTCACCAACACGTTTCACTTTCATCAACACCACTGTGTTCATTCCATCCCGACTCACAATCAAAACATCCTCATTTTACCACTAAGCAGCAAAAGCAGTAACAGTTGTAGGGGCCACATGCTCATCAACCAACTCCTAAATCTTCTAGGATTGTGGTTTGCTTAATACGGTGGCAAAATGATAGGTCATGCGTCGGAATGGGTTCAACTATGCGAAAGAACGTGTCTCGATGATCTCCTAAACATGCATAAGTGAGACTGAGAGGGAAGTAGGATTTTATAGACATGATCAATGGGGTTTGCTTGCCTTGCTGACGAGGTTTCGATAACAGAGTCTTCAACGAAGGGGGTGATCTCGAGCTCCGGATCCACTTCTATCAACAACATGACAATCATAGGATCAATATAATGTACAATGCACAATCACATGAATAATATTGCAATGGTGATGTTCAAGGTACTGATGTGTTGAGCATTCCATTTAAAAGGAGTATATTGCAAATTGAATTGCAAATTCAAACTCCAATTTGAATTCAAACTTGATCAAGTTACATGTGACATTGTTTGATCATTTTGATCCTTTTGGAAATGTGTATGATATGCCTCTGAAGTGTGGTTGAAATGTAGTATAATTCCATGGTCCAAGTTGCCAAAGCATTTGATTTGAATTTGAAATAAATTCAAATAAACCAAATGACATATGCTACTGGTCCCATTTTAAAATCAACTCCAACATAGTTGAAAGTTGCATATTTGGAAAGATAATTTTCTCCTGATCATTTTTCATATATTATTAGCTATATTTGGAGTTAGGATGAATTAATTATGAATTTCCAAAGTTTGGGGTATTTTCTGTAATTTCTGGAATTTCTTTAAATCTTTTAAATCCTGGAAAAGATTTATTGCATCAGCCTGAGGTCAGCATGACGCAAGGGGGGGCCTGAAAACAGGGGACCACCTGTCTGTCTCTGTGGGGTTAATCCCCTGTTAGTTTAACACTAACAGTGCTTAGTTAGTGGCCTGGGCCCACTGTCAGTGGCCTAGGGTCAGGATTAGTGGGGGGTTAGCTTAGGTTTAGGGGCTCTAATGGCGGGGCCGCCGGACTCCTGCCGGAGACTCGCCGGAGTTGGGTTCTAGGGCGAGGGGAGGGACCTGGAGGGCACGGGCTTGCCCCTCGTCGTCTTCCGCATCCAGTGGAGTGGTCGGGGGGTCACGGGGAGCTTCAGGTCCACGGCTACGACGTCGTCTGCGGCGGCCGGAGACGGAGCACTACGGCGATGGCGAAGGAGGCCACGGGGAGGGTTCTGGAGGGCACTCCCGGGCTCAGCGCGAAGCCGTGCATTGCATGGTGCCAACGGGGGTTCAAACAGGGGCTCTGGGGCGCGACTACGTCGACGAGCGACGACAGCTGGGCTCGGACCTCGTCGGAACTGCGCGAGAGGGCTCGGGAGGAGGTGGGAATAGGTCAAATGGACGAGCAGCTCACCGTGAGTGGGATGGAGGAGATGGCGGAGCTGCGGAGTTCTTGACCGTGGTGAATTTGAGCTCGAGGTCGTCGGCGGCCGGTGGCGAACTGGAGAAGGGGCGTCGTCTCTAGGGCCTTCGGGCTCGATTGCTTGTGCTTGAAGACGAAGACGACATCTGCGGTGCGGCTAGACAAGCACGGTCGGCATATGACTGCCGTTGGGCACGACTAGGCGGCGGCGGCGCTCTGCGGGGTGCTCGGTCCTTCACGGGGACCCGCCGGAGAGAGAGATTGGAGGGGTCTGGGAGAGAGCTGGGGTGCGGGGGGGCTTCTGCGCGATGCAAGACGCAAGAGAGAGGGAGGGGGAGGCCTAGAAGCGGCTCGGCGTCGTCGTGGCGTCGTCGCCGTGCTCCCAGCTCCAGCGAGCAGCTTGGAGGGGCGGGGTAGAAGACGACAACGCTTCGGGTGGGCTGGGCCGAGGCGACAGGACGTGGGCCTCTCCTGTGGGCAACAGGTAAGGTCCTCTCTTTATTCTTTCTATTTTCTATTTTCTGCTTTATGTTTTGCTTTGAATTAAAATAGCAAAGCATTTTTATTAAATGCCAAATTAATTTTATAATTCCTAGGTGACTAGTAGCTAGTCACTTGTGGAATTTGAGCATTTTTGAAATTCAAAACATTTGAATTTCAAATCAAATAGGGGTCAAATTTAATTTTCAGGGCACCTTTTGAATTTTAGAATATTCCATGGGCATGGGAATATACCCAAACCACTTTTAAAATGATCAGCACCATTTATAGGAATTTTCCAAATGTTCAAATGATTTTTGGAAAAAGATTTTTATCTGGCCATTTCATATAATTTCTCAGGGCTTTCTGCTTCCCCATTTTTGAATTTCTTTTGAATTTTTGCATGATGCAAAGGGATCAAACAAACCCTAGCACTTACCCTAGTTGGGGTTCTGACAAAGCAGTAACAATTGTAGGGGCCACATGATAACAATCAACTCCTACATTTGCTAGGATTGTGGTTTGCTACTACTGTGAGAAAATATAGGTCATGCAAAGGAATGGGCTCATCTATGCAGTAGAAACGTAGCAGGGTAAACATCCTAAACAATGCATAAGCGAGACTGAGAGGGAAGTGGGATTTTATCGACATGATCAATGGGGGTTTGCTTGCCTTGCTGACGAGGTTCAGTATCAGGGTCTTCAACGAAGGGAGTGGTCTCGGGTTCCGGCTCCACCTCTATTCGACAAACAACACAAGCATCGAAACAATAATAAGACAATGCACAATCACATGATCAATTGTTATAACATGGTGTAAGGGGTGCTGATGTGCTGCCAATTCCATTTAAATGGAGTGTATTGCATTCGAGTTGCAAATTCAAACTCCATTTGATTTATCGATGAATTTCAAATGCATTTGAATCCATGAATGTTCATTTGAAAAGGTTGATCATGAAGTGATGTTGCAAAGGTGAGGTAAACTCTCTGTTGTGTGGATGAAACCATTTAAAAGAAGTGTGTTGCAAAGTCATTTGCAAAATCACTCCAAATTTGAATTTGAAAAGGATCCATATGCACATATGCCACTGTTCACCCATTTTAAAATGTTCAAACATGAAAACAAAGTGCATATTCAGAATCCTTGTATTTTTCTGATAATTTTAGACATATTATTTGTCCAATTTGGATTTAAAATGAATTAGTTATTGAATTTCAAAGTTTAAAGCATTTTCTGGAATTTTCTGAATTGATTTAAATAGAAAATCATTTACTGCATCATCATGCGGTCATGCTGGCGTCAGGGGGCCACTGACAAGGGGGACCCACTGGTCAGTGTCTCCTGTGCTAATTAAAACGATTTAAACTGATTTAAAAAATAAACAGGGGGATTAGTGTGGCCTTGGGCCCACATGTCAGTCTCTGGTGGGGGGGATTAAGCTTAGGATTAAGCTAATGGAGAGCTCACCGGCACCGGAGTTGCGTCGGTTTCGTGGCCGCCGGCGGTGAAGAAGACGAAGCCCACGTCGCCGGAGACGTGCCCTTGCTCAAATTAGGAGGGGAATTTGAAGGAGACCACGGCCGTGCGTCGAATGGACACGAAGGCGCGCACTGGTTCGCTCACTGGCCACGCCGGAGGAGCTCCATGGCCAGCTAGGGTTTCGGGTCTTCGTTGTTCTTCGCAGGTGAGGAGGATTGGAGGCCAGGGATGGGGGAAAGAAAGCGCGGGGCGTCTCCCAGACGTGCGCGGCTGCGAGATGAGGCACGGGAGGGCTGAGGGGAAGCCACGGCGGCAGTCGCGGCATGCCGGGCACACAGCTGTGTGCTCGTTCCCGGGGAAGACAACAAACCCAGTGGCGGATGGGCCTAGCTGGGCCAGGAGAAGATGGGCCTCGCCCTGAGCAACAGATAACCCCTTCTCCTCTTCTTTTCTATTTCCTTTTCTGTTTTTCTTCTGCATTATGTTTTGGCACTGCTAATTAAATAGCAAACCATTTTCTAAAATGCTATAACTTTTTAATTGGCCTCATAATATATTAGACTAGCCACTTATAAAGTTTGGAACTATTTAAAATTCAAATCAATTGAACTTTAATTCAAATACGGTTTAAATTTAATTCCAAGCCCCTGTTTTGAATTTTTTTAAAATCGATGAGCATGGGAATTCTACCACATCACTTTTCATGTGATCACACTCATTTATGGGACTTTTCGAAAGTCAAATAAGAATTTTTGGAGAAGATTTATTTCTGGCCTTTTGAATTAATTCATCTGGGGGTTCCTTCTCCCATTTCAATTTCTTTTGAAATTTTTAACATGATGCAAAGTGACTTGCTAAACCTAGCACATACCTAAATTGGGGTTGTGACACGTGGAGCCTAGTTGATGATGCACCCACTTGGAATAAACAATCAAGTGAGCTGTTTTAGCGGTCACTAGAGTGCTCGGGCGAGGATTAATGTAGAGGAGTACTGGCTCGGGAGGTCGTCGAGTGCTCGGGTACTCAGAGTTTTGCGAGTATCGCCTTCGCTCTTGGGGTGAGGCAGCACCCGATACTCTGGGGCCATACGATCTGGAGAGTGCAGGTCGGCTTATCTTGTGTCGTGGTGAGGGAGCACCCGAAACTATCATGGGTGCGAGAAATCGCTCGAGCATGTCTTTTGCCTTTCGGGTGATAGAGTACCCTAACGCGTTTTTCTTTCCTTTCGAGTGAGGGAGCACTCGGGACTCTGTGAGTGCGAGTGACTACTCGAGCATGTCTTTATTCTTTAGGTGAGGGAGCACCCGAGACTCTAGTGGAGATGCTCCCGATGGGAGTAAAATGTTTTGCCCATCGGAAAAACATTTAAAAGGTGGAAACTTTGAGGCTGGGAATCGTACTCGATACGCCTTGTTAGGATGTGACGCAGGCTTGGTCTTCTGGCATCTTGACCACTGTAGCGTGTCAAAGGAAATGATTTGGCGCTGTCCCACCGAGACTTTCGTGTCGTATGATTATGGTCCTCTTTTTGCGCGCGTAGTGGGCGGTATTGTTACTGCGCCGATTGGGTTTTCCATGCTTTTCCCTGGCCGTGGGATCATGCTAAGTTTACTGGACGCTGTCATTGGACGGTGCCCCTTCTCGCCTGGCTTCTGGTTAAATACCAAGCGGCGGGGTAAGTTTTAGGTTTTACCCATCCATTGCCTTCATCCTCTCGCTTCTGTTTTTCCCCTTTTCTTGAGCCTTCACCTTCCTCCTTTTGCTGCTTGCTGCGAAATTTATGACCAAGCGCTCCCGTGCTGCTCCGGAGTCGGCCAAGATGTCTGGCAAGTGGGAGCGCTCGACCTTTGGGGCTGCGGAACTTGGCTCACTGATGGCTGATGGCTTGGTAGTGGGAGATGCCGTGCGGACTCTGGGGGATGAGCCTGTTCCCGCTCCGACGGCAGATGAGCGGGTGTGCTTTCAGGCGTTCTTCCCTCGCGGGTTTTCCCTCTGATTCACCCTTTTGTTCGTCGTTTGCTGTAATCCTATCGGCTTCAGCTGCATAATTTGACTCCCAATGTGATTTTTCATATTGCTTGCTTTATTACCCTTTGTGAGGCCTTCTTGGGGATCTATCCCCATTGAGGGCTCTGGAAGCGCCTCTTTCGTATAAAGAAGACGAACTCTGAGTATGATGTGGGGCTGGTGGGTATATCCATTAGGGATAAACATTCGTACTTTGATTTGGAGATGCTTGACTCCGTCAGTTCTTGGCGGAAAAGTTGGTTCTATATGAAGGATCAGCACATTGCTGGGCGGCAATTTGGTCTCGCTCCCTTTAATCCTAAGGCGGCGAGTGGTCAAGCAGGCTTCATGGTTCCATTCTTTGTCTGCGGAAGAGTCGTCTGTAGTGGCTCCATTCTTGGAGAGGGTCTCTCTATTGAAGGACAACTTGACCGGTGGGTAGCTCATCTCTGTTTTTATTGGGAGGCATGTCCAGCCATTGCAGTATCGAGCCCATCCAATGTGGCAGTATAAGGGACTCGAGGACTCAACGAGATGCTCCTCCGAGGAGCTTAATGCCGATGGTCTCTTGGCCTGGACCAGCATGTGACCAAGTGTTCGAGCGTTTCTGAGATGGGTTTCGTCCTTCCTTATTCTTCTGATCATGCACTGCCGCAGGTTCGCCTTTTTGAATGTCTCGTCTGATTTAGTGTTTGCTTGACTACTTCCTGATGATGCTATTTGCTTTGTAGGGTGATGTAACTGTGTTGTGCAACCCTCCGCAGCCGGAGGATGTTGATATTCGCGAAGAGCCAGATGCTTCCGCTGCTAACGATGCTGCTCCGAGTGTTGGTGCCAACGTGCTCGCGGGTGCCACTGGTGCTGAAGAGTCCGCGGGGGTCGGGCTGCCGGGGACCGGAGATAGTGAGGAATCGGCTCCCTTTCGTGTCAAGCGACCGCGGCCTTCGGGCGCCGAAGATCTTGACGCGACGAGTGGTGCTGTTCCGCTGTCTGCACCATCCGCTGAGCCTAGTCCTATCATCCCGTAGAAAAGATAAGGGTGACCCAGAACTCAGATCGATGAGGGTAAGGAGAAAAAGAAGCCTTACGTTGTTCCCTTATATACCCATAGTAACTATATAACTATAGAATGCTAGACTCGACTTCGGCCAAGGCTGATAATCCTACAGTCAGTCCTGCTCTGATACCAGGTCTGTCGGGACCCGGGTTTAGCGTATGCAAGCCTCGCTACAACACAATCATATGGAGAGCCGAGAACCGTACCCACTTTTCTAAGCAGAAAAGGCCAAGCACAGAACGTTCTCGGAAAGCATCGAACGTGAGGGGCGTCCCATCCAGGCCGGATGATCAACTGAAATGGGTCCTCATCGTCCGCACACAAGTCTAAATGATATGGGTGGTGGACTCCCATACTCATACACAAGTCGCCTCAACCATACTATCGATTGTACTATAACCCTTACATAGACTTACTCTAGCCCGATCACTTAGTCGGGGTCTAGGGCGGGCTCGATCATACATCAAAGTGTGCGCGAGACAGAGTCTCGAACAATCCCATCGCGATGCCCCAAGCTGCGCACATCTAAGGGCCACTTGGTGTATAAAAGACCGCCAGCCAGATCACAACTAAGGTCTCGAAAACCCATACTAAGACATGCATTTTATAAATATACACGCAGCACACATGCCCTGTATGAATAGCAGGTATCATTGCAATTCTCTAAAAAGTATATATCTTTATTAATAACTCTTACAGAGTGCACACAGAGATCACAAGCATGTGATCCAACATTACAACAAACAAGCGGAAGCAAGTAGGTCTGAGTACAGACAAGTTTAACAAATGGCTTAGAGAAGCCTTATCTAAAAACAAGCCCTCCACGAGGGAACCAGTCGTCTGACTGGGACTACACTAGCTTGGTCTTGGTCTGAGTCTTCATTCTTCAAGCTTCGAGTAAAAATCACCATCAGGGTCAATGGGTTCATCTAAAACATAGATTAAGCAAACGTGAGTACAAAATCGTACTCAGCAAGACTTACGTAGGAGCTATACTAATCATGCATATGTATCAAGGTAAAGGGAGGTGGGGTTTCACTTGCAGAAGTGCCAGCTTTGACTTGGCTAGTCCTGAACTACGAGTACCAGACTTGAGGTAAGAAGCGTACATGAGTCCACTACATCTCTTCAACCAATTACACCACTATGGTTACTTCCTCGACTTCCCCACGAGAAGCACACCATAGCACTGACGCTTATCTTGCGAGTTTTATAAGTATCCATTCAAGTTGTCTATGATCAAGTAGAGGTTTCCAAGTGGTCCATAACCGCGGACACGGCTATTCGAATAGTTCATTAACCCTGCAGGGGTGTACATCTTCACACGCGTGTCATCGCTTATCGCCTCATTCTTTTCACCCTTCAAGCAGGTGTCGGACGTGGATGAAACCAAGGCACTACCCTCACATCACCTTCTCTAATCCAGGAGCCGACTACCTGAGTTTGTCACCGCTCGAGAGTCCGGCCGGTTCCACGAAACGGACTCAGATAATGTGAAGGACCGAGACGCCACCTTTGACAGATGGTTTCACTGTCTCACAGGTCCACCCGCATATCTATACATAAATCAAATGGAAAGCCCGAATCTAGTGTGACTCCTGGACTGGATCGGGTACGTAAAGAGGCCAAACGGGGCTCCCATAAAACCCTACATGTGGTCATACTCTTTGTCTTGGATCACAAAACAGGAACTCGGGGCCTAGGGCAGTGTTCAACGAGACAACCCACTGTGTACTCCTACACAGCCTCTCATCGTTCACCTTTGTTTAGGGTGGATTCACCAACACGTTTCACTTTCATCAACACCACTGTGTTCATTCCATCCCGACTCACAATCAAAACATCCTCATTGTACCACTAAGCAGCAAAAGCAGTAACAGTTTTAGGGGCCACATGCTCATGATCCAACTCCTAAATCTGCTAGGATTGTGGTTTGGTTAATACGGTGGCAAAATGATAGGTCATGCATCGGAATGGGTTCAACTATGCGAAAGAACATGTCTAGATGATCTCCTAAACATGCATAAGCGAGACTGAGAGGGAAGTAGGATTGTATAGACATGATCAATGGGGTTTGCTTGCCTTGCTGACGAGGTTTCTATAACGGAGTCTTCAACGAAGGGGGTGATCTCGAGCTCCGGATCGACTTCTATCAGCAACATGACAATCATATGATCAATATAATGTACAATGCACAATCACATGAATAATATTGCAATGGTGATGTTCAAGGTACTGATGTGTTGAGCATTCCATTTAGAAGGAGTATATTGCAAATTGAATTGCAAATTCAAACTCCAATTTGAATTCAAACTCGATCAAGTTACATGTGACATTGTTTGATCATTTTGAACCTTTTGGAAATGTGTATGATATGCCTCTGAAGTGTGGTTGAAATGTAGTATAATTCCATGGTCCAAGTTGCCAAAGCATTTGATTTGAATTTGAATTAAATTCAAATAAACCAAATGACATATGCTACTGGTCCCATTTTAAAATCAACTCCAACATAGTTGAAAGTTGCATATTTGGAAAGATAATTTTCTCCTGATCATTTTTCATATATTATTTGCTATATTTGGAGTTAGGATGAATTAATTATGAATTTCCAAAGTTTGGGGTATTTTCTGTAATTTCTGGAATTTCTTTAAATCTTTTAAATCCTGGAAAAGATTTATTGCATCAGCCTGAGGTCCGCATGACGCAAGGGGGGGGGGCTGACAACAGGGGACCACCTGTCTGTCTCTGTGGGGTTAATCCCTTGTTAGTTTAACACTAACAGTGTTTAGTTAGTGGCCTGGGCACACTGTCAGTGGCCTAGGGTCAGGATTAGTGGGGGTTAGCTTAGGTTTAGGGGCTCTAATGGCGGGGCCGCCGGAATCCTGCCGGAGACTCGCCGGAGTTGGGTTCTAGGGCGCGGGGAGGGACCTGGAGGGCACGGGCTTGCTCCTCGTCGTCTTCCGCATCCAGTGGAGTGGTCGGGGGGTCACGGGGAGCTTCAGGTCCACGGCTACGACGTCGTCTGCGGCGGCCGGAGACGGAGCACTACGGCAATCGCGAAGGAGGCCACGGGGAGGGTTCTGGAGGGCACTGTCGGGCTCAGCACGAAGCCGTGCATTGCGTGGTGCCAACGGGGGTTCAAACAGGGGCCCTGGGGCGCAACTACGTCGACGAGCGACGGCAGCTGGGCTCGGACCTCGCCGGAACTGCGTGAGAGGGCTCGGGAGGAGGTGGGAATAGGTCAAACGGACGAGCAGCTCACCGTGAGTGGGATGGAGGAGACGGCGGAGCTGCGGAGTGCTTGACCGTGGTGAATTTGAGCTCGAGCTCGTCGGCGGCCGGCGGCGAATGGAGAAGGGGGCGGCGTCTCTAGGGCCTTCGGGCTCGATTGCTTGTTCTTGAAATCGAAGACGACATCTGCGGTGCGGCTGGACAAGCTCGGTCGGCGTATGACTGCCGTTGGCCACGACTGGGCGGCGGCGGCGCTCTGCGGGGTGCTCGGTCCTTCACGGGGACCCTCCGGAGAGAGAGATAGGAGGGGTCTGGGAGAGAGCTGGGGTGCGGGGGGGCTTCTGCGCGATGCGAGACGCAAGAGAGAGGGAGGGGGAGGCCTAGAAGCGGCTCGGCGTCGCCGTGGCGTCGTCGCCGTGCTCCCAGCTCCAGCGAGCAGCTTGGAGGGGCGGGGTAGAAGACGACAACGCTTCGGGTGGGCTGGGCCGAGGCGACAGGAGGTGGGCCTCGCCTGTGGGCAACAGGTAAGGTCCTCTCTTTATTCTTTCTGTTTTCTATTTTCTGCTTTATATTTTGCTTTGAAATAAAATAGCAAAGCATTTTTATTAAATTCCCAATTAATTTTATAATTCCTCGGTGACCAGTAGCTAGTCACTTGTGGAATTTGAGCATTTTTGAAATTCAAAACATTTGAATTTCAAATCAAATAGGGGTCAAATTTAATTTCCAGGTCACCTTTTAAATTTTAGAATATTCCATGGGCATGGGAAAATACCCAAACCACTTTTAAAATGATCAGCACCATTTATAGGAATTTTCCAAATGTTCAAATGATTTTTGGAAAAAGATTTTTATCTGGCCATTTCAAATAATTTCTCAGGGCTTTCTGCTTCCCCATTTTTGAATTTCTTTTGAATTTTTGCATGATGCAAAGGGATCAAACAAACCCTAGCACTTACCCTAGTTGGGGTTCTGACAAAGAAGTAACAATTGCAGGGGCCACATGATAACAATCAACTCTTACATTTGCTAGGATTGTGGTTTGCTACTACTGTGAGGAAATATAGGTCATGCAAAGGAATGGGTTCATCTATGCGGTAGAAACGTAGCAGGGTAAACATCCTAAACAATGCATAAGCGAGACTGAGAGGGAAGTGGGATTTTATCGACATGATCAATGGGGGTTTGCTTGCCTTGCTGACGAGGTTCAGTATCAGGGTCTTCAACGAAGGGAGTGGTCTTGGGTTCCGGCTCCACCTCTATTCGACAAACAACACAAACATCGAAACAATAATAAGACAATGCACAATCACATGATCAATTATTATAACATGGTGTAAGGGGTGCTGATGTGCTGCCAATTCCATTTAAATGGAGTGTATTGCATTTGAGTTGCAAATTCAAACTCCATTTGATTTATCGATGAATTTCAAATGCATTTGAATCCATGAATGTTCATTTGAAAAGGTTGATCATGAAGTGATGTTGCAAAGGTGAGGTAAAGTCTCTGGTGTGTGGATGAAACCATTTAAAAGAAGTGTGTTGCAAAGTCATTTGCAAACTCACTCCAAATTTGAATTTGAAAAGGATCCGTATGAACATATGCCACTGTTCACCCATTTTAAAATGTTCAAACATGAAAACAAAGTGCATATTCAGAATCCTTGTATTTTTCTAATAATTTTAGACATATTATTTGTCCAATTTGGAGTTAAAATGAATTAGTTATTGAATTTCAAAGTTTAAAGCATTTTTTGGAATTTTCTGAGTTGATTTAAATAGAAAATCATTTACTGCATCATCATGAGGTCATGCTGGCGTCAGGGGGCCATTGACAAGGGGGACCCACTGGTCAGTGTCTCCTGTGCTAATTAAAACGATTTAAACTGATTTAAAAAATAAACAGGGGGATTAGTGTGGCCTTGGGCCCACATGTCAGTCTCTGGTGGGGAGGATTAAGCCTAGGATTAAGCTAATGGAGAGCTCACCGGCACCGGAGTTGCGTCGGTTTTGTGATTCAGAGAATGGGGAGCCAAGGGGAGGGCAACGTTGCGAAGCCCTTGCTCCCGCGCGTCCAATGGACCCATTGGGGGTCACTGGCGTGCTCCAGAGCTCGGGAGCAACGACCATGGCGGCGGCTGGGCTCAGGCAACGGCGAACTCGCGAGGGAGAGCACGAGGAGAGCCACGAGAAGGGGAAAACGAAGCAGAAGCTCATCCCAAACTTGTTGACGAGTTCGTCAGAGCCGGAGCGGAGCTGGAGGACGCGGGATTTGACGTCGGAGTCATGGCGGCCGGCGGTGAAGAAGACGAAGCCCACGTCGCCGGAGACGTGCCCTTGCTCAAATTAGGAGGGGAATTTGAAGGAGACCACGGCCGTGCGTCGAATGGACACGAAGGCGCGCACTGGTTCGCTCACTGGCCACGCCGGAGGAGCTCCATGGCCAGCTAGGGTTTCGGGTCTTCGTTGTTCTTCGCCGGTGAGGAGGATTGGAGGCCAGGGATGGGGGAAAGAAAGCGCGGGGCGTCTCCCAGACGTGCGCGGCTGCGAGATGAGGCACGGGAGGGCTGAGGGGAAGCCACGGCGGCAGTCGCTGCATGCCGGGCACACAGCTGTGTGCTCGTTCCCGGGGAAGACGACAAACCCAGTGGCGGCTGGGCCTAGCTGGGCCAGGAGAAGATGGGCCTCGCACTGAGCAACAGGTAACCCCTTCTCTTCTTCTTTTCTATTTCCTTTTCTGTTTTTCTTCTGCATTATGTTTTGGCACTGCTAATTAAATAGCAAACCATTTTCTAAAATGCTATAACTTTTTATATGGCCTCATAATATAATAGACTAGCCACTTATAAAGTTTGGAACTTTTTAAAATTCAAATCAATTGAACTTTAATTCAAATACGGTTTTTTAATTCCAAGCCCCTGTTTTGAATTTTTTTTAAATCGATGAGCATAGGAATTCTACCACATCACTTTTCATGTGATCACACTCATTTATGGGACTTTTCGAAAGTCAAATAAGAATTTTTGGAGAAGATTTATTTCTGGCCTTTTGACGTAATTCATTTGGGGGTTGTTCCCTCTCCCATTTCAATTTCTTTTGAAATTTTTAACATGATGCAAAGTGACTTGCTAAACCTAGCACATACCTAAATTGGGGTTGTGACACGCGGAGCCTAGTAGATGATGCACCCACTTGGAATAAACAATCAAGTGAGCTGTTTTAGCGGTCACTAGAGTGCTCGGGCGAGGATTAATGTAGAGGAGTACTGGCTCGGGAGGTCGTCGAGTGCTCGGGTACTCAGAGTTTTGCGAGTATCGCCTTCGCTCTCGGGGTGAGGCAGCACCCGATACTATGGGTCCATACGATCTGGAGAGTGCAGGTCGGCTTATCTTGTGTCGTGGTGAGGGAGCACCCGAAACTATCATGGGTGCGAGAAATCGCTCGAGCATGTCTTTTGCCTTTCGGGTGATAGAGTACCCTAACGCGTTTTTCTTTCCTTTCGAGTGAGGGAGCACTCGGGACTCTGTGAGTGCGAGTGACTACTCGAGCACGTCTTTATTCTTTAGGTGAGGGAGCACCCGAGACTCTAGTGGAGATGCTCCCGATGGGAGTAAAATGTTTTGCCCATCGGAAAAAGATTTAAAAGGTGGAAACTTTGAGGCTGGGAATCGTACTCGATACGCCTTGTTAGGATGTGACGCAGGCTTGGTCTTCTGGCATCTTGACCACTGTAGCGTGTCAAAGGAAATGATTTGGCGCTGTCCCACCGAGACTTTCGTGTCGTATGATTATGGTCCTCTTTTTGCGTGCGTAGTGGGCGGTATTGTTACTGCGCCGATTGGGTTTTCCATGCTTTTCGCTGGCCGTGGGATCATGCTAAGTTTACTGGACGCTGTCATTGGACGGTGCCCCTTCTCGCCTGGCTTCTGGTTAAATACCAAGCGGCTGGGTAAGTTTTAGGTTTTAAATACCACCTTGGCCGGCGCACTCCCCCCCCCCTTGGCAGTTTAGTCCCACATGGGGGAGGGGAGGAGAATGGCACCCCCGCCCTTGGCCTATATAAGGAGGGGTAGACCCCCCTTTTTCCAACACACCAATATCTCCTTCTTCCTCCTTCTCCTTCCCGGAAGTGGACTCCACTTGTTTGGAGTCTGCACCTGGATTGGAGTTCTCCACCATAAGGCAGGCCGTCGTTCTGCTGGAGTCGGGATCCGTAGCCGTCTTTCTTCCGCTGCTCGCCTGGTTCGGGGACCGGGAGGAACATCGATTGTACCGTACGTGTATAATCTCTTCGAGGCACTACACCTGTGGTGCTACTTCGTCGCTGGAGGTTTACCGGGAGTCATCCTCGCCGGTGGTGGTCTTCTACACGACAGGGAGGTCGTAGTTCCGATTCTATGCCAGCCACGTTCGCAAGAACGTTTCCCTCTTTCGGTCTTCAAAGGTATGAACACCGATTCCCTCTGTTACTTTACATCGCCATAGCATAGATCTTGGGTTCGGGTACCGTAGGTATGAAAAATTTGTGTTTTCTTCCCCGTATTCCAACATAAAGAACTTTGCGTAAAGTAAAAAAATCCTTACACCCGCAAGTACAAGCACCGTTGTTTTCCCCCCTTGTGGCAACAGCACATCCCCTAGACTCATGATTCTGTCACTCAAGCTTGTCATCGGGGGGCATGAACACACAATCATGCATAACGCTCCCTCTTGGAGTCACTACCTAGTACTTGGCCAAAGCAATAAACAGCAATGGAGAACATGCAAGAATTACTTAAGAACATAAATATAAAAGAGGAGAATCAAATATATTACTCAAACACAATATGAACATAATCTCATAATCCATCGGATCCTAGCAAACTCAGGATAGAAACAGCAGAAATATTACATAAGTGCCTCGATCATGTAGGGCATCTCACGAGGTCTAATCCATGAAGAACAAAGAGGGGAGGATAAAATCACATAGCTACTGATCATAGACCCATGGTCCAAGGTGGACTACTCACGGTTCATCCGGGAAGCGTCCATGGTGGTGGAGAAGCTCCCGGAGGTGGTTCCTCCCTCCAGCAGGGTGCCGGGAAGAGGTCTTCTGGTGCTCCCGATCTTGGAAGCGCGACGGCTGCGGAACAGAGGAGAGATCGCGAAAAATGGTTCCCGTCTCGGGGTTTTTGTGTCACGGGGAATAAATAGGCGAAGGGGGCAGCCAGGGGGGCCACCAGGGGTCCAGGCGTCCCCCCCCCCTCGGTGATTCCCGAAGCTTCCTCCACGCTGATTTTCTATTGGATTTTTCCCGAATTTTTGGAGCACTTTTAATATGGGGGAAACCTGAAATAGAAAAACAGCAGAAAACAGGAACTGGCACTGGGGTGCACTGAGTTAATAGGTTAGTCCAAATATGATCAAAAGTGTATGGAAGTTCATCAATATCATAGCAATATCACACAAAAGAGGCATGGAGCAAGAAGAAATTATAGATACATTTTGGACGTATCAACATCGCCAAGCTTAATTCCTGCTCGTCCTCGAGTAGGTAAATGATAAAAGGATAATTTATGTGGTGACATGCTAACAACCATATAAGAACTTTTAAGTAAAGCAATCAAGGCATGTAATTCAATTCAAGTCATAACAGGCAAGAGTCTATATTTAGTATTGAAAAAAGCAACATAAGAACATAAAGGTGCAAGAGCTCTCGCTGTCCGTCACTCGAGTGTCTCCAAACGGTGTCTGCGTGCAAGAAAGGGGATATGGATATACGAGAAAAAGTATTTTGTGTTGAGAACTTAATCTACTAAAGTTTCACACTTGGTCTTCTTTGGAATCTTATCATGACTCATCCCCAGACCACTAGCCAGGTACAAGTCAAAATGATCCACTCCTTTTCAACATTTTGAGCACTCATGCAATGGATGAGCGTAAGCAAGAAACTTGACACTTAGGATAGCAAAGAGAGAATATGGTGGAGGAGGAAGACAAAAAGGTGTGAAAGTCTCACATCAATGAGTACAATTATGGGCGAGAGAAAGCCAAATGATAGATATGATGTGAGGAGTAGGTATTGCCATGCAGCGGATGCACCTATGAGCTAAGGTAAGATCTCCAATGGAACTAGTGGGGGTGCATACAACTTGCTTGCTCAAGAAGACGTAGAGGTCATTTGAGGAGGCTCATCATTGGAATATACAAGCCAAGTTCTATAGTGTGAAGGTCCCCACATAGCTATATGCATAAATGATAATCTCTATGGAGTACAAGATATAAGAGGGAGTACGAGTGTGGATCTCTCAAAAGGAATAGTAGTGTTCCCCTTCCCTCTTTTTATTTATTTTTCTCTTTTTTCTCTTTTTTTTATTTTTTGGTGGCCTCAATAGCTCTTTCTATCTCACTCATTTGTCCTCTTTGGGATCTTTTAATTTGTCCACTTTGGGATCTTTGCCTCATTTTAGGTGCAACACTCCATATATTACAAGAAGTAAGAAGATCTTTCACACTTTACAAAAGTACTCAAATCATAAAGAAGATGTAACTATCATGATGTATGCAAATGAATGCCTCTGCAAGTGTAGCAGGATATGCAATGATACTAGAGCGTCATGTAGCAATGATTAGGGAAAAGCCCAACTAGCATGCGGCTCATCGATCAAGCAAGTAGCATGTATGACATGAAGATCAATTCATGAGAATATGGATGTTGCATGGCAATGTATCTCGAAAAGGCTATGGAAATGCCTTGATAGGTAGGTATGGTGGCTGTTTTGAGGAAGGATATAAGGAGGTTTATGATGATAGAGCGTATCGTGCCAAGGGTTTGGATGTACCGGCGAAAGTGGACGCCAACTCTCGGAGTGAGAAGAAAGCAATGTACGGCACAAGAGAGGCTAGAAAAATATGGGAAGGTGGAAGTGTCAACTTTCGAATACTCACATTAGTCTGAAGAACTCATGCACTTATTATCGGTAACTCTCAATCTAATAAGGAGGTTTCACAAAGAAACCAGTACCCCGAGGAGGAGTGTATGGGGGTTTGGTTAATCTTGCGCATCGTCGACTCATGGTACGTGATCCATCTAGTAGCTAAAGTTCTCAACTAATTTTGTAAGATTTGAAAATAAACACGGATTGCCAAAAATACGACATCTATCACTAATAGTCCAAACATTACTCAAAACAATACCTCAAAACTATTGCAAGTTACTACTATAATTGAATAGCAACCTCAATTACCTACTTCAAGTCAAGACACAAAACTCAGTGCAACAGGCAAACTCTCGAAACAAGATAAACATGAAAACTCAAGAGAGTTCCAGCAACAAACTAAAGAAAAGCTCTTTAAAAGATAAACATGAAAACTAAGAGCTAAACATGACAGTAGCTATGAAAAGATAAAGAACACACACAACAAAGATAAGCATGAAAAGTCCTATGTTGTTTTCTAGATTTTGGAAGTGGAGCGTGTTTCTCTCCCACACAAAGAAAGCTGGTTTATAACTTGTTATGAATAGCAAGCAAAGCTAAAGAAAACTAAAAATAAAACCTAAAAGCGAGACGCTCCAAGCATAGCACATAACGCATGAAGTGATAAAAATATAGTGAAACGAGAGACGAACTGATAATTGTTGATGAAGAAGGGGATGCACGGGGGCATCCCCAAGCTTAGACGCTTGAGTCTCCTTGAATATTTATTGGGGATGCATGGGGGCATCCCCGAGCTTGAGCGTTTGACACTCCTGAATCTTCTTTCATCATCTTCCCTCGCACACTTGAAAACTCCCTTCATACAAAACTCATCATAATCTGATTAGCGAGGTTAGTACCCATAATAAAATATATTTTTTCTCTACTGGAAATAAAGATATTCTTGCAGAGCTACTGTTTCTCAAGATTTCCAAAAAGTTTTTCCAAAGAAAAAGCAAGCTTAAGGTTTGCAAAATGAAGAAAAGGCAAAACAGGACAGAATCTGTGAAAAACATACCAGCAGGTAGAAAACATTTTTTTAGGGATACTTCTGCAACTCAAATCAAAAAACTCAGAACATACAAAAGTTCTGTAATTGTATAAAGCACGCTGTGTAAAAAATTTAGCTCAAAAAGATGAACTGGGATTTTTATGTGATTTTCTAGTCACGAGGACAGGATCTGTTTTCTGGACAGCATGTCACAACTTTCAGTTCCCTTGTCATATGAGGCTATAAATGGCACAAAGCTTGAAAAGTAAAGATACAATGATTTTTCTACAGTAGTAACAATCATCAAGACCACTAAAAACAGAAGAAAAACAAAAAGGAAATCCTAAATTCGTTGCGGGCTGCCTTCCGAAAGCGCTTCTTTAAAGCCATTAGCTAGGCTTAATGCAAATGGATCAAGTTGTATCAATTGAACCATCATCAAGATCATCAAAAAGCTCTTCAATAATACAACCACTCTTAGGAGGTCTTTCAAATAAAGGCCTAATAAAGATACTTTTATGAATAAAATGTGATGCCCTCGATTTACAATCATGTACAGTAATCATACACGCAGGGTACATGATCGAGATCAAGGTGCCACGGTGGGAATATCACAGCACAACACTAAACACAAAAGGATAAACCAAATATATTACAATGAAAGGGGGGGTCACACGGACCCGAATACATAAGTCATACAATCATAATATCTGAGTACAGACATAGTTAGTCAAGTTTTGCCTTAAGAAGGCTAGCACAAATAACATCAGAGAATACAGATCGAAAAGGCGAGGCCTCCTGCCTGGGATCCACCGAAGTACTCCTAGTCAACGGGAACTCGACGTCGTAGTAGGCTCCTCCTGGAATCTCCTGCTCCTGGGCTCCAACGTCGACTGCAGCGGCCGATCAGGCAAAGTGTAAAGGGGAAATAAAGCAAGGGTAAGTATCTAGCATACCCGCGAGTCTTACGTCCGCTACTAAGCATTTATGCATGTATCAAATGGAAAAGGGAGGCTGTATATAGTGGACTGCAAGGTAGAAATCAGAATAAGGGTAAGAAGCTAGGCCTATTGAAGACTAGCATCTTCCGATGAGTCTTGCAGCATGAGGTAAGAATCAGCCAACAATTCAATAGCATGAATGTAATAACAATGCAGCAGAAGTTGCTGCAGCATTGTATAATAGTAAGTTGTAATAATTAATAATAATACTGCCTCCGAGTTCCCTTCCTCGACATCCCCGCGAGGAAGAAAACCCGGAACCAACAGTTTAATAGTAGTAGTTTGTAGTGATAGGATCTGGCTTCAGCATAAAGCGTCCTGTTACCGTGGACACGGCTATTCGAATAGATTAAACTCCCTGCAGGGGTCCACTACTGTTACCCTACACGCTCGGATCTCCAAGGTGGCGTACACCTTGTTAGGGAACACCCCACCGAGGCTATCCGACACGCCGAGGCCCATCCTACGGCTCATCAGAGAGGTCCCCGCCGGTCTACAGTCCTAAGCGCAAGAGCTTCATGGTCCATCACCTCTCGCACTCCGGGTCGTTGTGCGCCAAGTGGATCCGGTGCCGCAGCACGATCCGACCCAACCACAATGCTGAAACTGGACGTCTTTCAGAGCTTTCGAACGAGACCACAACTCGGAGGGCCCACACCGAAACCCCACGTGGAGGTAGTGCGTATAGGGCACGTCGACCCACTCAAGTCATCCACCGAACCCGTTAAGCATTTTATTAATTTTCTGTCGAGACAACCGTTAACGTTGCCCCTTACTAAAAGAGTCGCGGACAACGACAGCAGTCAGCACCACCAGTAACGTCGGTGCCTGCCCTGTCGTCCCACCAACCCGTGCGGTTACCAACAAGGTGAACCGTCTCCTTACCTTGTCTCGCGTGTGCTCTTGGTAGAGCTCGACTTTCGTACAACAGGAAATCCTTCGGCCACGAACAGTACCAGGCCTGCCGCACACCGGTGGAATACACCTGACCTGTCGTTCCGCTAAGATAACCTGCGCGCGCACCGTTGGGTCACCCGACTCCTTACCTGTAAGGACAACCGTGGTTCAGTACCCTAGGACGGCTATAAAGAGTCAGCAACGAGTGGAGTACAAGGATTACTCCTCAATAGCTCACCCTCGATGTGGCTCGGCAGAGCCGGGGTAGGGGCCTGAAGCGGTGTCTGCTCTGAACCGTACCTGTAGCAGTTGTAATGTATCTCATCCGCATTCACTCCCAGAGTGAACACGACCCGCTATCTAATCCTATTGACTAACACTGTGCAGGGTTCACTTCTGAATATAATATAATTACAAGGCAACATAGGATAAAGGAAGGTGCATCAAGGGTGACAATGACAGGCTATGCAATTGAATAGGATTGTAACGTAGCAGCAGCAGCAATGCCTAGTGCAAGAAAGTATGGAAAGATAGGCGATATCTCGGGAAGAAAAAGGCTCTGCTTGCCTGTAAGTTCGACGGTAGAGGTACGGTCATCGACGAAGTAGTCGATCACAGGGGCATCAGCAGCGGACGTCGAGACTACCGGACAATAAAAGAGGGGCATCACCTCAGGTATGAAATGTTAACGATGCTCTAATGTTGTACAATACACATTGCTCGGAACGGAAATTCATCCGAGGATGAACTGCCAGTTCCGGGTGATTATCGGATAGGGTGTCCGGAGGGGGAAAGATCATGCCTGAGGTGTCGTGGACATCCGAAAAACGTATGGGTGATGTATCCGGACTAGTTGAACTATTCTGAACAACTTTCGTGTTCAGAATAAATTCATCCGGAAAGTTTTACGGTAACGGGCAATTATCGGACAGACGGCCCGGAGGGTGGGGATGTCGGTGTTCGTTGTGTTAGAGGGGTGCGGTTGGTATACGGATAGCGTATTCATATTCGTTATATTTTTCTGATCAACTTTCATGTATAAGTTTTTTTTTGATCGGAGTTACGGTTTAAAAGATATTTAATTTCAAAGTATTAAACATTTTAAATCATTAAAATCCTTTCTAATAATTTCTTTTATTATTTTTAATAACATTATCCAGAACAGTGCTGACATGTGGGACCCACATGTCAGCCCTTGGTTATTAATAATTCAATTTATTTAATTAAAAAATCCCCTGGACCCACATGTCAGTCACACATGTTATAATTAGCAATTTTATTAATTCATAAAAGGGAAGGGCCCAGATGTCATATACAAAGTAGTTTAATTAGGCATTTTAATTAAACTAATGGGCATGGGGCCCACTTGTCATAGTGAGTGGGGGGTTATTTCTTTCCAGTTTGATTAAACAACGATTATTAAGGGGGTGGCCCCACTGTCATAGGCCTATGGGGGGGGGTTAGTGGGGGGGTTAACCAGGGGGTTAATTAGCAACGGCTAATAAACTCCCCGGCGGTGGCCGGAGGTAGAGCTAGGCGGGGCGGCGCTCCGGGAGGCTAAACGAGGGGGAAAGGGGGGCGTTCGACTCGGGGCTCACAGTGGAGCACGACGAAGGCTACGTCGAGGGCAGAGGTGGCGCAGTGGCGACGAATTTGTCGACGACGCGCTGCGGGCTGGAGGTTGAAGACGAGCGCGACGGGCTTGATGCAGAGGCGCCAGGCTCGATTGCTTGCCAGGGGAGACGAAAGCGAGGACGGGCTACCTCCTGGACATGCCGGTGTGATCTGGGGGCGTCAATGGTCACGCCGACGACGGGGCTCGGCGACGAGGCGTTCCACGGGAGGCTCGGCCCGAGCAAACAATGCCGAGGGGGCGCGCTAGATCTAGTGGGCGGGGGCGTCTAGGGTTAGGGTTGCTCCAGAGGGGGGTTCGGCCTCTATAAGGTCGCCGGCCATCGCCGGATCCGTGCCACGGAGGGGGCTCGTCACCGTGGCCATGGCGGATGGGCGCCACGTCTTTGTTCGTGAATAGAGGAAGGGAGGCAGGGGCTTAGCTGGGCTAGGTGGGGCTGTGGGCTGGGTGGCCCAGGGGGTGGAGACGGGATGGGCCTCGCCAGTGGGTGTAGTTTAGGTTTTTGTTTATTTTTATTTCCTTTTTCTTTTCTGCAATTTCTCTTTGTATTTATTTTATACACCTAGGCAATTTTGTAAAATGTTTTCTGTGTCCCATAATTACTGTTACACCATAGGTCAGTGCCACCACAAGTTTGGGAAATATTAAAAGTCATTTGATATTTGGTTTAAATATTAAAAGATTTAAATAGGGTTTTTGGCCACTGTTTGATTTGTTTAGAATTTTCCATAGCACAAGAAATACCCAAACCCATATGGATTTGGTCCACTGAATATTTGTGATTTTATAAAAGTAGTTTCACAATTTTTGGAGAAATTTTATATTCCACTTTGTTTTTATTATTGTACCAAAGGCAATATGAATTTGTGCTGAACCAAAATGATCAAACAAAATTTCTTTGAACAGTAGTGAGGAACATTAATGGTGATTACTGTTCACTTAAAGTGAGGGTGTTACATAAAAGAAAAAGGAGGAAAATCAATTGGAGTCTCACTTATTCTATTAAAGAGAGGTATTTCTTCCAAAGTCTTCACAGTTTCAACCCCTTTGGAAATAGATAGATTATTTTTGAAACGAGGAGCCTTTGGAACGTAAACGAACCTAGGTTCCTTCTTTGAGGAATTTCCTCCTTTCTGGTTTTGATTGAGGAAAAAGTAGTTCCTAGAGTGTCAATGATTTCCTCAATCTTATCAATCCTAGAAGGGTCCAAGTCATGGGATTTGATGGTCTCCAAGGTTTTGAAAAATATATGCATGGAGCTATCAAGTTTATTCAAATTCCCTTGAACCTTACGATCCACCTCACTTATCTTATTAATGCTTGGCATCTCTAGCTCTATCTTTTCAAGTTTTTTCATAATATGAGCTAGGGTAATGTCCTCTTGAATGCTAGCAACAGGGAGGTTCCCAACAAGATTTTCCATAGCACTAAGAGCTTCCCAAACTGGGGCTTCTATGAAATTCTCATTGATAGCAGTATCTAGAATAAACCTATTCCAAGAAGTAATTCCAACATAAAAGTTTCTAAGCAGGATAGTAGTGGATTGCTTCTTGGTGGCTCTTTTTTGAGAATCATTAATTCTATACCAGGCATCTTCCAGACTTTCACCACCCCTTTGTTTAAATGTGAGCACTTCTACTTCACCAAAAGCAAAAGGACCAGACATAATGACAACTACTAGCAAGGTTACTATTTTTTTATTTTTGATAAAAGACACTAGAGAAAAAACTGAAATGTAAACTAACAAGACTAAAAAGAAAAGATAAAAGATAGTGTGAAACTCCCCTATCTTGAAGAACGGAGTCCCCGGCAACGGCGCAAGAAATTTCTTTTGATGGTACGAATTAACGCCCCCTCGTTGGTTACCCAAAGTGGAAGGTGGAGATGTAAACAACGGCAATTTCCCTCGGTGAAGATACCAAGGTTTGTCTCCAGCAGGACTCCGGCAACGACAGGTAGGTGACAACGGCGCCAAAGATTGGCGGTTCACGTGGACCTGGACACACAACAGATAACTTTGCTCCCAACGAGTACATAGGGGTTGTCAATCCTTCCGGCCTTGTTGTTTACAGAGGATAAAACGCACGGGATAATAATAATAGTGATAGCAACGAAAAAGTAAATAAAGCAGTAAATTGATAGTGGGTGTAAACAGTATTGGAAATATGGACCGGGGTCCTATGATGTTCACTAGTGATGTCTCTCTCCCAAAATACAATAAAATAGCCATGCGAGGTAAACAAATTACAGCTGGGCAATTGATAGGATTATGTGCGCAAACCAATGCTAGTTATGCTATAAAGAAAGGAAGAGGCTCAAAAGCTTGGGCGGTACACTAAGACAAGTAGAACATCTCGCTGGTATTAAGTTGTGAGTCCCACCCAAAGTGTAAACTCAAAGCAACAGACAACTGCATTAAAGAACTTTGCATAAAGTAAACAATCCTTGCACCCGCAAGTACAAGAACCGTTGTTTTCCCCCTTGTGGCAACAACACATCCCCTAGACTCATGTTTCTGTCACTCAAGCTAGTCATCAGGGGGCATGAACCAACAGTCATGCATAACGCTTCCTCTTGGAGTCACTACCTACTACTTGGCCAAAGCAATAAATAGCAACGGAGAACATGCAAGAATTACTCAAGAACATAAATATAAAAGAGGAGAATCAAATATATTACTCAAACACAATCTGAACATAATCTCATAATCCATTGGATCCCAGCAAACTCAGCATCGCAACAGAAAAAATATTACATAAGTGCCTTGATCATGTAGGGAAGATCACGAGGTCTAATCCATGAATAAAAAAGAGGGGAGGAGAACATCTCATAGCTACTGATCATAGACCCATGGTCCAAGGTGGACTACTCACGGTTCATCCGGGAAGCGTCCATGGTGGTGGAGAAGCTCCCGGAGGTGGTTTCTCCCTCCGGCAGGGTGCCAGGAAGAGGTCTTCTGGTGCTCCCGATCTTGGAAGCGCGGTGGCGGCGGAACAGAGGAGAGATCGCGAAAAAGGGTTCCCGTCTCGTGGTTTTTGCGTCACGGGGAATAAATAGGCGAAGGGGGGCAGCCAGGGGGGCCACTAGGGGTCCAAGCGGCCCCCTGGCGCGGCCCCACCTTAGGGCGCGCCGGGAGGGCGCCTGGGGCCCTGGTGGGTCCCCTTTGGCCCCCCTCGGTGATTCCCAAAGCTTCCTGCACACTAATTTTTTTATTGGATTTTTCCCGAATTTTTGGAGCACTTTTGATATGGGGGAAACCTGAAATAGAAAAACGGCAGAAAACAGGAACTGGCACTGGGTGCACTGAGTTAATAGGTTAGTCCAAATATGATCAAAAGTGTATGGAAGTTCATCAATATCATAGCAATATCACTCAAAAGAGGCATGGAGCAAGCAGAAATTATAGATACGTTTTGGACGTATCAGTAATCCTACAGACAGTCCTACTCTAATACCAACTCTGTCGGGACCTGGGGTATGCATATGTAATTCTAGTCACAACTCAATCATATGGAGAGCCTAGAGCCATACTCATTTGTCTAAGCAGACAAGGTCAAGTACAAGACACTCTCGGAAAGGTCATACGTGAGCGGCATCCCATCTAGGCCGGGATGATCAACTGAGATGGGTCCTACTCGTCCTCTCACAAGTCTAAATGCTTATGGGTGGTGAAATCCCATACTCATAGACAAGTCGCCTCAACCATATTATCAATTGAATCATAACATTTACATAGATAACTCCGGCCCGATTCACTTAGTCGAGGTCTCGGGCGGGCTCGATCGTACAACGAAGTGTGCCACTTAACGGAGTTACGTGCAATCGCATCGCGATGCTCCAAGATACGCACATCTCAGAGCCACCTGGTTGTAAGAAAGACCGCCAGCGAGAGCACAACTAAGCTATCGAACCCTACACTAAGACATGCGTGATATAATCGTACACGCAACACACATGTCTAGTGTAAACAACAGGTACTCATCACATGAACTCTACAAAGTTTACATCTTTATTGCATTTTCTAGATAGAGTAGGCATAGAAGTTGTATTACAAGCAGAGATCACATTACTTTGACCCAATATTACATCAAACAACAACGGAAGCAAATTATGTCTTAGTAAAGACAAGGTTAAAAAATGGCTTAAGAAGCCTTAAGAAAACACAACGACCCTCCAGAGGGACCAGGATGATGTCTGGAACTACATGACTTCGTCGGCGTCGAGCTTGAGGGGGAGGCCACCATCAGAGTCAGTGGTCTCGTCTCTAAAACATAAATTAAGAAAACGTGAGTACAAAGACATACTCATCAAGACTTACATCAGAACTATACTACTCATGCTCATGTATCAAGGTAAAGGAAAGTGGGGATGTAATGCAAAAAGCTTTGACTTGGCTATCCTGTACTACGACTACATAGAGTTGAGGTGAGAAGCACACTCGAGGCCATCTAATCTTGATCACCACATCAATACACCACCATGGATTCTTCCTCGACTTCCCACGAGGAAGAAACCCAAAGCACTCACACTTATCTTGGGAGTTTTAGAGTAACCATTTAAGTTGTCTAATAATCAAGTATAGGTCTCCAAGTAGTCCATAACCGCGGACACGGCTGTTCGAATAGATCATTAACACTGCAGGGGTGTACTTCTTGACATACATAGCTATCACTTACCGCCTAGAACTCATCACCCTTCAATCGGGCATCGGCGAGTATAATACCACAACACTTACCTCACATCTCCGACTCTAGTCTAGGGGATCGCCTATGTGAGTATGTACCCCAATCGGGAATCCGGCCGGGGTTTCCGTTCAGGACTCAGACAATGTATGGACGGTCCGACAAGCCCACCAAGACGGATGGTACTGCGCTTGCCTAAAACTGTGCTATGTTATGAAATCAAATCAAAGAAACAAATAACCGATGAGAATCCTGGACCATAGTCGGGGTGAGTTGATAGGTCGAGAGGGGTCAATGAGCCCAACATGTGGTAGTACTCTGTGTCTTGGATCACAACACAAGAACTCGGGGCCTAGGGCAGTGTAAATGAGACAACCCAGTTTGTAATCCTACACAACCTCTCATTGTTCACCTTTGTTAAGATGACTTCACCGACACATTACCACTATATTGCATTGTTCTCAACCATCCTGATGCATCACCCAGATGGATCATCTTCATTTCATACAACTCTAAGCATAACATGTATGAGGGTCCACATGATGAACACAAGCAATCTTAGATCTGCTAAGTTGAAGTTTGCTTAATACTTGCCAGAAATGATAGGTCATGAAAAGGATGGGTTCGACTAGCGATAGAACGATAACATGTGAATCACCTAATCATGCATAAGCGAGAATGAGAGGGAAATGGGTTTTTATATACATGATCAATGGGGTTTGCTTGCCTTGCTGACGGGGATCGTACTGACAGTCTTATGCTTCGGGGATGATCTCCGGTTCCGGATCCACTTCTACCAATAGCAAACAATGCGGAAATATAGCAATCAATATATGAAAGATGCACAAACACATGATCAAGTGTTATAACATGATGTAAAGGGTGTTGATGTGTTGATCGTTCCAATTAAATGAAGTGTATTGCAATGGAATTGCAAATTCAAAGTCCATATATGAATTCAAGTTATTCCATATGCACATTTTTTTCGGTTCACCCATTTTAAAATGGTTTGTCATGAAAACAAATTTCATATTCACAATCTTTGGATTTTTCTGATAATTTTTCATATATAACTTATTTTAATCTGAGTTGTGGTTTAAAAGATATTGAATTTACAAGTTCAGGCTATTTTCTGGAATTTATGTTAAATAGAGAAAAGGGAATTACTGCGTCAGCATGACATCATGCTGGCTTGAGTGGTCAAACTGACACGCGGGACCCACCTATTAGTGACACTAGGGTTAATCCCCATTTATTTAAAATAACAGGGGTTATTAGGGGGACAGGGCCCCACCTATCATTGACCCTAGGGTTAATTAGAGGGACATTAAGGCCCTAATGGCCAAATCAGCAGGCGGCTTACCGCCGGTGAGACAGGGCACGACGGCGCCGACTGCAGACGGAGGCTCCGGCCATGGATGTCTGCGCCAAGGGCACAGAAGAGGAGCCTTCGAATGCTCACATCCAGTGGGGCACACGGGCCAGCCATAGGAGGCGGGCGGCCACATCGGTGACAAGTTCTGCGGCGGCCGGAGCAAGGCTCCATGGCGGCACTAGCTACGGGATGCAATCGAGGAGAAAAATATGGGCCTTGTGTGCGCCTGCTCACCAGGAACTCGAAGGAGTCGACGATGAGGTCAGGGAGGTCCGGTATGCAAAGTAATCGACGAAGATGCGCGGCGTCCGTGTCGAAGGAGGAAGACGTTGGCGTTGTCTCCATTGCTCTCTGCTTCGATTAGTGCTTCAGGTCGATGTAGCCTTGCGCGGGAAACCTTCCGGACGAGATCGCGCGGTGAACGGTGGCCGTTGGCCACGGTTGTGAACGGTGGCGCTCTGCGATGGATTCGGCGGCGGTGGAAACGAGGAGGAGGAGGAGGGGAAAGAAACCAGGAGAAGGGGGAATGGGGGAGGGGGTCACAGTGTAACAGCTCGGGATTTTCACCCAAATTAAAAAAATTGTTTGTTGCTTTATTTTTTTGATTTCTATAATTGTTTGTAGTATTTGCTTCGCCGAATTATTAATCGGTGATTATATTTCCCCCTCCTTCTCGTATCAGATGCATGACTAAACCGTTTCCCAAACGGCACACGACCTTTGCGACACCGGGTTTCACCCGAACATCGTCGCAACTTCTGGCACAGGACCAACGATCGCTATCGGAATAAAAAAACCCCATTTAATAATTAAATGAATTATTTTATTGGGCACCGGAATATGTTCTCGGAACGGTATCGATGTGAGATACGGCTGACGGGCTCGGCGCGCTAAGCGCGTGGTTCGTGATTTTGTCTGAATCGGAGGTCGAATGGACTCCTGGCGGTAAGAAACGTGGAGTACCGGACGCGAGAAAGAAAACCCGAGGGTGTTTGCGTAAAACTTTCATCCATGCCAGGCTATATAAAGACCCCCACTCTCCCCTAGCCTCTGTAGGGTTTCCCCCATGTAAAAATTGCAGCCACCCCCCTCCACTTTGCCCAAATCTATCCCAGAACAGCCCCAATCCCGAAACCCTAGCCAGCCCCCAAATTCCAGCCCTCAGATCTGAGATCAGGGGCTTAGATCACGTCCACGTGGCCTCCCAGCCGCACCTCCACCAAACCGGGCCCTGGAACCGCCGCTAGGCCATCTAGGCCGGCCGGCCGCCGCCACCCGAAGTTGCCGCCGCCGCGCGCCGGCGAGACGCGCCGCCGCCGCCCGGTGACCACCTTCACCTGCGCCTCTCCTCCTCCCTATCCACCTGACCTCGGCCTCCCTCTCTCCTCGCCGGGCAAACCGTCTCCGCGCCGAGCCCAACCGCGGTCGCCATGGATGCCGACAGAAGCCAAGGCGCCATGGGGAGCATGGCCCCGCGAGCGTCGTGCCTCCGCCTGATGGTATGATTTCTCGCCCCCTCGTTGGTTACCCAAAGTGGAAGGTTGAGATGTAGATAATAGCAAGTTTCCCTTAGCGAAGATGCTAAGGTTTAAGTGTCGAACCAATAGGACTCCATCAACGATAAGTAGGTGGTTCGACAAGTGATGCGCCGTTTGAAGATAATCACTTGCTTCTCCTGGACCTGCACACACAGCAAATAACTTTGCTTCCCAACGAGTACAGAGGAGTTGTCAATTCCTCCGGCCTTGTATTTTACAAAGGATAAAACGCACAGGATAATAATGATAGTGATAGCAACGGAAAAGTAAATACTGAAAGTAAATTGATAGTGTAAACAGTGTTAGAAATATGGACCGGGGTCCTATGATGTTCACTAGTGATGTCTCTCTCCCAAAAGACGATAAAATATCCATGCGAGGTAAAAAAATTACAGCTGGGCAATTGACAGGATTATGTGCGCAAACCAATGCTAATTATGCTATAAAGAAAGGAAGACGCTCAAAAGCATGGGCGGTACGCCAAGGCAAGTAGACAAAAATCCATCTGCATCTACCTACTAATCATCCACCTTGAGATATCTATCCAGAACATCTCGCTGGTATTAAGTTGTGAATCCCACCCAAAGTGTAAACTCAAAGCAACGAACAACTGCATTAAAGAACTTTGCGTAAAGTAAACAATCCTTGCACCCACAAGTACAAGCACCGTTGTTTTCCCCCTTGTGGCAACAGCACATCCCCTAGACTCATGTTTCTGTCACTCAACGTGTTCATCAGGGGGCATGAACCCACAATCATTCATAACGCTCCCTCTTGGAGTCACAATATACTACTTGGCCAAAGAAATAAACAGCAACGGAGAACATGCAAGAATTACTCAAGAACATAAATATAAATAAGGAGAATCAAATATATTACTCAAACACAATCTGAACATAATCTCATAATCCATCGTGTCCCAGCAAACTCAGCATAGCAACAGCAGAAATATTACATAAGTGCCTCGATCATGTAGGGCAGCTCACGAGGTCTAATCCATGAAGAACAAAGAGTGGAGCAGAACATCACATAGCTAGTGATTATAGACTCATGGTCCAAGGTGGACTACTCACGGTTCATCCGGGAAGCAGCCATGGTGGTGGAGAAGCTCTCGGAGGTGGTTCCTCCCTCCGGCAGGGTGACGGGAAGAGTTCTTCTGGTGCTCCCGATCTTGGAAGCGCGGCGGCGGCGGAACAGAGGAGAGATCGCGAAAAAGGGTTCCCGTCACAGGGGTTTCTCGTCACGAGGAATATATAGGCGAAGGGGGGCAGACAGGGGGTCCACGAGGGGTCCAGGCAGCCCCCTGGCGCGGCCCCACCCTGGGGCGCGCCGGGAGGGCGCGTGGGGCCTTGGTGGGTCCCCTCTGCCACCCCCCCCCTCGGTGATTCCCGAAGCTTCTTCTACGCTGATTTTTTATTGGATTTTTCCCGAATTTTTGGCGCACTTTTTATATGGGGGAAACCTGAAATAGAAAAACAGCAGAAACAAGGAACTGGCACTGGGGTGCACTGAGTTAATAGGTTAGTCCAAATATGATCAAAAGTGTATGGAAGTTCATCAATATCATAGCAATATCACATAAAAGAGGCATGGAGCAAGCAGAAATTATAGATACGTTTTTGATGTATCAACATCCCCAAGCTTAATTCCTGCTCGTCCTCGAGTAGGTAAATGATAAAAGCATAATTTCTGTGGTGACATGCTAACAACCATATAAGAACTTTTAAGTAAATCAAGCAAGGCATGTAATTCCATTCAAGTCATAACAGGCAAGAGTCTATATTTAGCATTGAAACAAGAAACATAAGAACATAAAGGTGCAAGAGCTCTCGTTGTCCGTGACTCGAATGTCTCCAAATGGTGTTTGCGTGCAAGAAAGGGGATAGGGATATACGAGAAAAAGTATTTTTGTGTTGAGAACTCAATCTACTAAAGTTTCACACTTGGTCTTCTTTGGAATGTTATCTTGACTCATCCCCAGATAACTAGCCAGGTACAAGTCAAAATGAGCCACTCCTTTTCGACATTTTGTGCACTCATGCAATGGATGAGCGTAAGAAAGAAAGTTGACACTTAGGATGGCAAAGAGAGAATATGGTGGAGGAGGAAGACAAAAAGGTGTGAAGGGCTCACATCAATGAGGACAATCATAGGCGAGAGAAAGCCAAATGATAGATATGATGTGCGGAGTAGGGATTGCCATGCAACGGATGCACATATGAGCTAAGGTAAGCTCTCCAATGGAACTAGTGGGGGTGCATCCAACTTGCTTGCTCAAGAAGACCTAGAGCTCATTTGAGGAGGCTCATCATTCGAATATACAAGCCAAGTTCTATAGTGTGAAGGTCCCCACATAGCTATATGCATGAATGATAATCTCTATGGAGTACAAGATATAAGAGGGATTACGAGTGTGGATCTCTCAAAACGAATAGTAGTGTGCCCCCTTCTCTCTTTTTATTTCTTTTTCTCTTTTTTCTTTTTTTTCTATTTTTTGGTGGCCTCAATGGCTCTTTCTATTTCTCTCATTTGTCCTCTTTTGGGATCTTTTATTTTGTCCTCTTTGGGATCTTTTAATTTGTCCACTTTGGGATCTTTTCCTCACTTTAGGGGCAACACTCTATATATTAAAAAAAGTATAGAAGATCTTTCACACTTTACAAGGTACTCAAATCATAAAGAAGATGTAACTATCATGATGTATGCAAATGTATGCCTCTGCCAGTGTAGCAGGATATGCAATGATACTAGCGCGTCATGTAGAAATGATTAAGGCAAGGCCCAACTAGCATGCGGCTCATCGATCAAGCAAGTAGCATGTATGAAATGAAGATCAAGTCATGAGAAAACGGATGTTGCATGGAAATATATCTCGGAAAGGCTATGGAAATGCCTTGATAGGTATGTATGGTGGCTGTTTTGAGGAAGGATATAAAGAGGTTTATGATGACAAAGCGTATCATGCCAAGGGCTTGGATGTACCGGCGAAGGTGGACGCCAACTCTCGGAGTGAGAAGAAAGCAATGCATGGCACAGGATAGGCTAGAAAAATATGGGGAGGTGGAAGTGTCAACTTTCGAATACTCACATTATTCCGAAGAACTCATGCATTTATTATCGGTAACTCTCAATCTAACAAGGAGGTTTCACAAAGAGACAAGTACCCCGAGGAGGAGTGTATGGGGGTTTGGTTATCCTTGCGCATCCTCGACTCATGGTACGTGAGTGTACTCTAATATTCGACCCCTCAGAAGAGTAGTGATCCATCTAGTAGCTAAAGTTCTCAACTAATTTTGTAAGCTTTGAAAATAAATACGGATTGCCCAAAATATGACATCTATCACTAATAGGCTAAAGCTCTTGACACCAAAAGTCCAAACATTACTCAAAACAATACCTCAAAACTATTGCAAGTTACTACTACAAAAGAATAGCAACCTCAATTACCTACTTCAAGTCAAGACACAAAACTCAGTGCAACTGGCAAACTCTCTAAACAACATAAACATGAAAACTCAATAGAGTTACAGCAACAAACTAAAAAAAAGCTATTTGAAAACATAAACATGAAAACTCAGAGCTAAACATTACAGTAGTTATGAAAAAGATAAAGAACACACACAGCAAATATAAGCATGAAGAATCCTATGTTGTGTTCTAGATTTAGAAAGTGGAGCGTGTTTCTCTCCCACACAAAGAAAGATGGGTTCTAACTTATATGAACAGAAACCAAAGCTAAAGAAAACTAAAAATAAAACCTAAGAGCGAGACGCTCCAAGCATAGCACATAACGCATGAAGTGATAAAAATATAGTGAGACGAGGGACGAACTGATAATTGTTGATGAAGAAGGGGATGCACGGGGGCATCCCCAAGCTTAGACGCTAGAGTCTCCTTGAATATTTCTTGGGGATGCATGGGGGCATCCCCAAGCTTGAACGCTTGACACTCCTGAATCTTCTTTCATCATCTTCCCTCGCACACTTGAAAACTCCCTTCATACAAAACTCATCATAATCTGATTAGCGAGGTTAGTACCCATAATAAAATAATTTTTCCCTTACTGGAAATAAGGATATTCTCAAAGAGATACTGTTTCCCAAGAATGCCAAAAAGTTTTTGCAAAGAAAAAGCAAGCTTAAGGTTTGCAAAACGAAGAAAAGGCAAAACAGGACAGAATCTGTGAAAAACAGACTAGCAGGTAGTAAAGAATTTTTTAGGGATACTTCTGCAACTCAAATAAAAAAACTCAGAACATACAAAAGTTCCGTAATTGTATATATCAAGATGTGTAAAAAATTCAGCTCAAAAAGATGAACTGGGATTTTTTTCATGATTTTTCTAGTCACGAGGACAGAATCTGTTTTCTGGACAGCATGTCACAACTTTCACTTCCCTTGGCATATGAGGCTATAAATGGCACAAAGCTTGAAAAGTAAAGATACAATGATGTTGCTACAGTATTAACAATCATCAAGACCACTAAAAACATAAGAAAAACAAAAGGGAAATCCTAAATTCGTTGTGGGCTGCCTCCCGAAAGCGCTTCTTTAAAGCCATTAGCTAGGCTTAATGCAAATAGAAGGAATCAAAGATCATCATAATAATCGGAGTTGTAAATTGATTCAAATGGTTCCTCAACAAGTTCATCCTTGTTTCTTTTAGGAAAGGGGTATATACCTTTTGCTTTCCCACTTAGGCGTATTTGTCCCTTACCTATATCAAGGAAGCCTTTCACGGCCCGGAGGAAATCCCTCCCAAGCACTATGTTCCCTTGGTTGGGCTTCATGACGAAGAAATCGACCATTGCAATCCCTTTAAGGAATGTCACTGTTACATCTTTTATCCTTCCCTGGATCTTAGAAATATCTACATTAGCATGTTCATGATAGGATGACAATTTGTCCATGTTAAATTTTAAAGAATCATAAACAACTTTGGGCATAGTAGAAACCATGGACTCAATGTCACAGAAAGCAAGGAAATATTTATTAGAGATGCTAATTCTAGAAAAGTGTTCCCAATCACCATCTAACTCATAAATATCTTTCTTATTTGGCTGGGGTTTCTTTACGTTTCTCAAGTCTAGAGCATCCAATATCTTTTCAATAGTAGCAAGTCTATCTATGACAGTATCAAAACTATGATCATAAACAAAGTAACTAGATAGACCATGTATAATTTCAAGAGCCCTAGATTCATCACAAGCTAAGAAATCCCCTTCGGCTATAATATCCAAAGAGTGTTTGCACCATCTAAAAAGACCATGGTAAAAATTTATAAGCACAATTTTTATAGGTATCCAAGGCATAATTATTCTATGTGCATCAGAAATTCTATCCCAAGCCTTCTTCATATTTTCTCCATCCCTTTGATGGAAATCTAAAACCTCGGATTCCCTCAAGGCACCAAATCCTAACATTCTTGACTAAAAAGAAAGGATAACTAAAAGCAAGATAACTATTTTTTTTTATTTTTTATAAAAGAAACTAAAGCAAAAACTGAAAGGTAAACAAACAAGACTAAAAAGCAAAGATAAAAGATAGTGTGTGATGGCTTCTCGTCCGTCGTTGATTACCCCAAGTGGAAGGTTTGAGATGTAGTGCAGCAGCAGTTTTCCCTCGGTGAAGATACCAAGGTTTGTCTCTAGTAGGACTCCAGAGATGATAAGTAGGTGTCAGCGGCGCAACTGACGCGGACCTGCACACAGACACAGATAACTTTGTTCCCAACGAAGTTCAGAGAGGTTGTCAATCTCTCCGATCTTGTTGTTCACAAAGGATAAAATGCAAGGGATAATGATAGCAAGTAAAAGCAGTAAAGTAAATATAGCTTGGAAACAGTAATGAGGAAATGGACCGGGATACGTGATGTTCACTAGTGATGTCTCTCTCCCAAAAGACGATAAAACTGCTATGTGAGGTAAACAAATTACAGAAGGGCAATTGACAGGATTATGAACGCACCGCAATGCTAACTATGCTACAAAAGAAAGGAAGAGGCTCAAAAGCACGGGCAGTACGCAAAAATAAGTAGACCGAAATCCATCTGCATCTACTACTAATCATCCACCTTGAGATATCTATCCAGAACATCTCGCTGGTATTAAGTTGCGAGCCCCACCCAAAGTGTAAACCCAAAGCAACAGACAACTGCATTAAAAAGAACTTTTCGTAAAGTAAACAATCCTTGTAACCGCGGTTACAAGCACCGTTGTTTTCCCCCTTGTGGCAACAGCACATCCCCTAGACTCATGTTTCTGTCACTCAAGCGTGTCATCGGGGGGCATGAACCCACAATCTAGCACAACGTTCCCTCTTGGAGTCACTACCTACTACTTGGCCAAAGCAATAAACAGCAATGGAGAACATGCAAGAATTACATAGGAACAAAAATATAAGAGATAAAAACCAAATATATTACTCTATCACAATCTGAACATAATCTCATAATCCATCAGATCCCTCCAAACTCAGCATAGCAACAGCAGAAATATTACAAAGGTGCCTCGATCATGTAGGGAAGCTCACGAGGTATAAACAATGAAGATCAAAGAGGGGAGGAGAACATCACATAGCTGCTCATCACGGACCCATGGTCCAAGAAAACTACTCACGAGACATCCGGGGAGCATCCATGGTGGAGAGGAGACTCCCGGACGTCAATCCTCCCTCCAGCAGGGTGCCGGGAAGAGGTCTTCTGGTGCTCCCGATCTCGGAAGCGCGGCGGCGGCGGAACAGAGGCGAGTTTGCGGAATGGGGTTCCTCTTCTGGATTTTTCCCGTGATGGAGAATAAATATGCGAAGGGGGCAGCCAGAGGTGGACCAGGGGCCCCAGGCGCCCCCCTGGCGCGGCCAGGGGTGGGGCCGCGCTGGGTGGCCGCCTGGGCCCCCCTGGCTCCCCTCTGGCCCCTCCCGGGCTCTTCTTGAAGCTTCCTGTACACTGATTTTTCCTGTATTATTCCCGGAATTTTTCTGGTACTTTTTATAAGGGGGAAAACTGAAATAGAAAAACAGCAGAAAACAGGAACTGGCACTGGGGTGCACTGAGTTAATAGGTTAGTCCAAATATGATCAAAAGTGTATGAAAGTGTATCTAGATCATAGCAATATCACACAAAACATGCATGGAGCAAGCAGAAATTATAGATACGTTTTGGGCGTATCAGTGTGCAACAGACTAGAGGAGATGAGGTGGGATTACAACAGACTAGACACTAGAGGTGTAGTCAGAAAGCTTCAAAAAAGATGGTTGGAGGGGAAGAAGAAAAGCAGTAATGAAATGCCCTAGATTCTCCTTATTCCTATGCCTCAAAAGGTCAAAGTCAGCCTTGAATCGTTGTAACCATGATCCCACAGTTGGGTCAACACCCCTAAAGTGTTTGTTGTTCCTTTCCTTCCAGAGACTCCAGGCCCCAACCACAAAAACCTCCATGAACATGGGTTTAGCCCACAGTCTCTGTCATTCATGGATGATCTCAATTCTGCTTCCAAGTAAGGGCCAACTCATACCCAACAGATCCCAACATTGCCTACTAAAGGGGCAAGTAAAAAACAGGTGCTCAATTGTCTCCTCAGGAGGGTTTGTGCAGAAGAGGCAACCGTAGTCATTGTGTTGCAGCACCATCCCCCTTCTCCTGAGAATGTTGCGAGTGTTGAGCCTGTCAGCTAACAAAAGCCAGCAAAAAACTTTCCACTTATTGGTGCAACTCGACTTCCAAACCCATTTGAAGGCGGCATCAGATTCCTCTTCACGAAAGCAATGCATGTAATACTTGCTTGAGGTAAACCGACCCCCTTGCCAGATAGTGTCCCAAGAGTCCCTAGAGCCCGGGGTCATAGTAACATCAGCAGCAGCCACCTGCATATCTCTTAGTTCATCCATGGCTTGAGAAGATAGAGGGAGGTGGAAGTTAGCCCCAATTGACATAGCCGTCAGCAGGCCTTGAACTGAGACGTCCTCATCCCTGGCATACGAGTACAATCTTGGGAATTCATCAGCCATGGAGGGGAAAAGCCAGTGATCTTTCCAGAACAGAACCGAGCTGCCATTGCCAATAGTTACAGTGGTGATCGCTCTGTAGATCGGCGCAAGCTGCATGATATCCTTCCACCAGAAGGATCCACACAGTCTAGAGGCATGAGGCACCACACCCAGATAGTGCGAGTGCCAAATGAGTTGGACCCAGGGCACAGCTTCTTTGTTATAGAATTTGTGCAGCTGCTTGAGAAGCAGGGCCTGGTTTTGGCACTTAAGTTCGATCACGCCGAGTCCACCTTTAGTTTTTGGGCGGCACACCATGTCCCAAGCAGCAGGCGATGAGGCCCTGGTGCCTAGGTCATCAGTTTTAGCCCAAAGACAACTGCGTCTCAGCTTGTCCAGATGCTCGATCAGCTTCGGTGGCAACCTGATAGAAGACATGGCGTAAATGGAAAGGGACGTGATCACAGAGTTCACCAGGGTGAGCTTAGAGCCATAGTCCAAGAGCGATGCAGCCGTGGACAACCTCCTCTCCACTGACGCTATCATTGGCATGAAGTCCTGCACCGTGGGCTTGGTGGTGCCCATGGGCAGGCCGAGATAGGTGAATGGCATAGCACCAACAGCACAACCGAGAAAATCAGCAAGAACAGCCGTGGTGTCTGCAGGAACATTTATAGGAACAAGCGTGGATTTGGAGAAGTTGATTTTCAAGCCCACCGTGGTCGCATAGTCCTGCAGTATATGTTTGACCCTTAGGACCTGATCGTGGTCAGCCGGGAGGACGACAATGGTGTCGTCCGCATATTGGATAACATGGTAGTCACCGGGGGCATCAATGGTAGGTATTAATTCTCCTGAACGCATGTGCTCATTCATCGCGGCCTGAAGAAGATATGCTGCAAGAACGAAAAGGAGGGGCGATAGTGGATCGCCCTGACGAACACCCCTGTGGCATTTAATTTGACGACCAGGTGTCCCATTTAGAAGAACAGACGATTTACCAGAAGCAAAGATTGATTCCATCCAACCCAGCCATTTGTCACAGAAGCCCATACACCTCATGATCTCAATCATAGGTTTGTGTTCAATCGTGTCGAATGCTTTGGCGAAATCAAGTTTCAGAACAACCGATGGCTTTCCTGACACCTTGCATTGGTGAAGGTACTCAAACGCCCAGCCAAGGCAATCCTGAATAGACCTCCCCTTCAAAAACCCGTACTGGTTGGTGTGCACAAGCTGTAGGATGAAAGCCTGCAGTCTATCTGCCAGAAGTTTTGTGATAAATTTCAGGCAACAGTTCAAAAGGGTGATGGGGCGAAAGTCATTAGCAGATTCAGGGGATTGGACCTTTGGGATCAACGTGATGAAACCAGCGTTGAGGCTTTCAAGATCAAGCACTCCCGCATGGAAATCCTCACAGAGTCTGTAGAAATCGTATTTGATGATGTGCCAACACGATTTCAAAAAACCTCCACTAAACCCATCCGGTCCTGGTGCCCTGTCTGACGGCATTTTCCTGACCACCTCATCAATTTCAGCGTGGGAGAAAGGTGATGACAGAGCTTCCAAGCCATCGACTCTTTTGATGAGCCTATGCAAATCAAGAATGATGTCCACCTCATTGGATGTTCCCAGCCTGTCTTTGTAAGTCTGATACAAAAGTGCTTCTTTCCCCCCATGATCAGATACAACCGAGCCATCAGGGTGGGCCAAATTAGCTATGGAATTCCTCCTGTATCTTTCAGTTGCCACACGATGGAAGAATTTAGTGTTACCATCCCCAAATTTAAAGTATCTGACCGTGCAGCGATTCTTCCAGTAGCATTTTCTCCTATCTAACAAAGTGATGAGGTGCTTCTTCAGTATCAACCTGAAATTATTTTCAGGTATAGATAGGGGTCGGCAATCCTCAAGCAGGTCCAGGTCCTGAAGAACTTGGTTGGAGTTTGAGATCATTGTCGCCAGGTGAGAGATGCCTTTGGTCCACTTCAAATCGTATCGCAAGAATTTCAGTTTTTTGCACAAAAGCTTAGCCGAGTTTGCTGCAAAATGTGGACGGTTCCAAGCCTTGGCAAAACAGAGGAGAGATCGCGAAAAAGGGCTCTCGTCACGGGGGTTTCTCGTCACGAGGAATATATAGGCGAAGGGGGGCAGCCAGGGGGTCCACCAGGGGTCCAGGCGGCGCCCTGGCGCGGCCCCACCCTGGGGCCCTGGTGGGTCCCCTTTGGCCTCCCCTCGGTGATTCCCGAAGCTTCTTCTATGCTGATTTTTTATTGGGTTTTTCCCGAAGTTTTGGAGCACTTTTTATATTGGGGAAACCTGAAATAGAAAAACAGCAAAAAACAGGAACTGTCACCGGGGTGCACTGAGTTAATAGGTTAGTCCAAATATGATCAAAAGTGTATGGAAGTTCATCAATATCATAGCAATATCACACAAAAGAGGCATGGAGCAACCAGAAATTATAGATACGTTTTGGACGTATCACCGCCCTCCGCCCTCCGCCTCGCGCCGGTGGCCGCCGCCCTCCCTCTTGATCCGGCTGCCCAAGCTCGCCTCGCCTGCCTCCGCGCCTCCTCGCGCTGCTCGGCCTCCGTCGCCGGCGAGCGCCGTCGGTGGCTGCGGCCAGCCGCCGACTCGACCCCGGCCCCGATCTGGATCGGACAGCCGGCCACCGCCACGTGGGCCCAGCACCATGCATCCTCCAGCGCGGCCCAGCCCAGCACCCCGTCGGCCTCCCCTTCGCCCTAGGCGACACCCAGCTAAACCGCGCCCACCCGCGTCATGGGCCAGGCCTGTTAGGGTGAGACCTTTTTTTCTATATCTCCCTCTGTTTATTTTTCTAAGTCCCATGAATATGTTAATTTATTCTGTTTTGCGATTAGATTTGCGCAAGATCCGTAGTTCGTATGACGTTGCCCCGAAAATTAATTTTGTTCACTGTGATGTGCTCTATCATAATGCTTTTGGGAGTTAATCCATTTGAGGCCATTTAGCTGTTGTCAATCACTGTTGAAGTGTGCACCAGAATGTTTACTGCTGTTGTTGTTATTTTTTTCATACTTTGGTTGATGCTTGTGTCAAATCCATGAGGCCTATGATGTTGATTCTTTCTTGTATGTGTTAAGCATCATGTGTACTTCAATTCTATGCTTTCCCTTGTCATGTTTGCCTGTTGTAGCTATATTAATTCTTTCTCCAAAGTGGTGACCTGGATAACATGTGATGATGTTTATGTTTAGTTGCAACTTTGATGCCTTATAGTTAGTGATTCATGCCTCATATGCATTAGCTCCAATGTAATTATTTGTTCTATGTTATGTATACTTTGATGCCATATATTGATATGCCATGATATCCTTGTTGTTCATATGTTTATCAAGATCCCAAAGTGCAACCCTGTTGTTTGCTGTCACATGCCCTGTTGTTCACTAAGTCCCTAGACCAGTAGTATTTTCTTGCATTTTGCATGGGTTACAATTACTTGTTCCTGATGCTCATATGCATGAAACTTTGTTGCCATGCCTTCCTTGTCATGTCTACTGTTGATCCACATCATTTTGGTGCATGTTTGAATTCAGTAGCTAATTGTTTCATTGCTCTAAAGTATGCTCCCTGATGTTAACAACATGTACCCGTAAATTGTGATGCTTGTATCTTTTAAACCGTAACTCCGTTTGGAGTGTTCTTTATATGTAACTTGATTAGAATTTCATGTAATTTGTGTTTATGCCATTTTTTCTGTTGTTAACCAACCTAAAATATGGTTTATGTCAGAACAGTACCAAATGCTTTAATCATCATGGGGCACTTAGTGGAATGCCATGTTTAGGTTGTGCCTCACTTAAATTGACTAGCATAGATAGTTTATTTATGCTTCACCTCGTTCCATGTTTGTGTGATATGCCATGCTTGCGGGACATGCCATGTTAATAACCTTTGCTCATGTTTTGTCGCTAAACAACTTGAACCATTCTAAATGTGCGGTATCGTCGTGTGTGACGAGTACTCCAGTTAACCTGTTAGTAACCGCTCTCGACGATAGATGCGATGTCGTAGTGCATTGTCTCGTGTTGTCTTCTTGTTGATTCTTGTTGTTGATTGCTTCGTAGTAACATATTCTTTCTCGTCGATTGCCTTTTCCAGTGTTTCCTTCTTGTGTGCTCCCGCGGTTATTCTCGGAGACGTTGCGAGCTTGCGATCGACTACACCTTCGGTCTCGTCTTCTCATCAGGTAAGGGGGAGCATATATCATGCTTATAACTATCAGCTCACTCTCTCCTAGGTGTAGGATAGAACGATTGCTTGATCCTACCACTTCATATTCATGCCTTTCAAATAAACCCAAACAGCCATGTCCTCCACATCCCAGCAAACCTTTTTCGGCTATGTTACTATTGCTCGCTGCTCACCCATTTCTTAGTATGCATGCTAGGATGCTATCAACTGCTACCTCCTATTACTACTTGGATTGGGCTATCACACTATTATATTTTTGTGCATGATATGATTATTATAATGTTGACTATATTCGACAAAGGATGGAAGGTCTAGGCTATCCCGCCCCGACGCTTTGTTCCATTCGAGTCACCTAGGATCCAAGTTAAGGGTATTGGTTCTAAGACTGAGCGTCCCTAACCGCGCGTGGGATGCTATGGGGTCCCCTTTTCTTACCTACCTAGCTTCAAACATTTCTAGTGGTGGCCCAAGCTTATTTACCATTTGAAAACCGTGTGTGTGTCTATCGGGTCGCTCCTAGCAGACTTTCTTTAAAACAACCCAGACCAGTGGGGACATGGTTTCCCTGTTGGTCCACCTTTGGCCGGAGAGGGCCCGGGACCTCATGTGAGGTGTCCCGGTAACCCAAACCCTGTTGAGACGGAAGAGGACGATCCAAGAGTGTGGTCGGCTTTTGGATTGGGTGTCGACTCCCCGGGGGCCACCCGGATTTTTTCGTTGTTAGTTAGAGGGATTATGACGTCCAGTTCTCTCGGAACAACTCATCAATGAGTGTCTTTAACGGGCTCGACTGAGAGAACTTGGCGCACTACTAGGAAAAGCCCTTCTAGTGGCGTCCTTTTTAGGGCCACTAAAATCAATCCACTAATAAGAGCTTAGGGGTGGCGCATTCTGAATGGGTCACCTTTAAGACCCTTATAGGTGGCGCATTTCGAAATGCGCCACCCATAAGCCTTTACGGGTGGCGCATCTTGAAATTGCGCCACCCATAAGAGTCTTAGGGGTGACGCATTCTTGAAATGCGCCAATATTAAAAAAAATTGAATTTTGAATTTTCAATCTAGATCTGGATCTGGATAACGATTTTTTTTTAATTTTCTTAATTTTTTTCTTAATCTCAGGTTAGTATGCTTAATGATCGGTCACTATGCTTAATCTCAGGTCAAACTGACCTTCGTGGTCAAACTTCCTGGAGGGTCACCCATCCTAACCCTACTCCAGCCCCAGCACGCTTAACTTCTCGGTTCTATTCAACACCCACCCCATCTCACTAAGAAAGCAATCTTATTAAACCATGTTGATGTCTAGGACCTTGTTGATTCTCATGGGTGAGCTAAAATTTTCAACATTTTTTCGAAACTTCTCGATCGATCCTCAAACCTATTTTGAACTTTAAAAAAATGAAAAAAATGTTTTAAATATTTTTTTACTTTTTTTATGTTACTAGCTACTTTTTTTTAAACTTCCCGATCGGTCCTCTAGCCTATTTTGAACTTTCAAAAAAAAATATTTTTTAACTTTTTTCTGGTATTAGTGACGCATTTCATACAAAATGCGCCACTAATAAGTTTTGAAAAAAATTCAATTTTTTTGGCTCTAGATCTTGAAACGCCCGTAGCTTTTTTTCTGTTAGGTTGTTGAGGATTCGAAAAATGTTCAACGGGGTTCTCCCCGTTGAATTTGGATATAACCCATTTTACGGATTCTCGAGAGATTTTGCAAAAAAAAGTCGAAATTCATGTTTCTAAATTTTCCTAATAACTAGACCACCTATTACATGTGAATTTTATTTTATTTTATTTTTTTGACATTTCTATCATTTTCTTTTTTTTCAAATTGAAAAGGCGATCCACAGGGGGTGTATTTGTGTATTGGGAATTTTCCCCTCACATTTTTAGGTTAGTAGTGGCGCATATGCAAAATGCGTCACCCCTAAGAGCTTATGGAGGGCGCATTCTAAATGCGCCACTAATAATTCCTTAGGGGTGCGCCACCCATAATCTCTTAGGGGTGGCGCATTTTCAGAATGCGCCACCTATAAGAGCTTATAGGTGGTGCATTTTGAACCAGTGCGGCACCCCTTACAGCATAGTGGCGCATTACATATAAAATGCGCCACTAATAAGAATTCCACGTATAGCCTATTCTCTAGTAGTGGCGTACGTGCGGAGCCTTGTAACGGGAAGTTGGTACACCCCTGCAGGGTTAAATCTTTTCGAGAAGCCGTGTCCACGGTTATGGACGACTTGGAACCTACGTCTTGTTCATAGATGACATCAACTGAATCAAAACTGTAACTTGATCAACGTGTGTGTGCCTTGACTGCTTCTTCTTCGTTGGGATGCGAAGGGGAGGACAAGGATAGGATAGGTGTTATGATTGCGTAAGTAGCTGATAGCAAGACTTGTTGGAAGCGATTCCTCATCGAATGCTTGGTTCTCATCTTACTCTAAAATAGACCGTTAGCCACTCATATATTGCTAGTACGACTGCAACCTCACCACTACCACCCATCTTACTGTGAGAAGTTAGTTACAAGACTTGTTGATATAGCTCACCCCTTCTTTTCTCTTTTACGCACGTTATGCAAACGATGTTGTACTTCAGAGGCTCGACGACCCGTCTTCTGGACGCCTTCGCGGAGACTTGACGACGACTAGTTTTGTGGATCCCGGCGGAGAGCCTGGACCCGTGTGGACGTGGGAATGGTGTGTTTTACCTTTGCCACTAGGCATTTCATTGTAGTCTGTACTCAGACATGTATCTTCCGCTGATGTATTGTATTTAAGGCAGTCATATGCCGATTGTATGAGATGTTGTATCCTCGTAGATGTAATCTTGTCATATCATGTTTAAAATCTAGGGCATATGGCAGTGTCATATGTCGCGGTGAGACCGATATGTGATTCGTCCCCGGATCTGGATGCAAACATATAAATCTGGAACAGTACCGCATATCGGGCCTTACACACAGGGCCTCCACGGTGCCAGGATAAGCACGGAGGAGGAGCTGCCAGCGCGGAGCAGGAGGTGGAGGCGTGCCGTGCGCTCCTGCTCGGTGCTCTCTTCCTGGAAGAGGAAGAAGACGCCCCTGCCCCTTTGGGATGGGCTGAGTCTTCTGCGACCAGTTGGGCCAGGTGGGCCAGAGGGTAAGTGAGGTGGGTTTTTCTCTTTTATTTCATTTATGTCTTTTTGTTTTTCTCTGAAAAAATACCCAAAGCATTTTTATAAAATCCCCAAACATTTTATTTGGACTTATGTGACCTATACGTAGCCACTCCCACTGTTTGAGAATTTTTGGAATTCGAATATGGTTAACATTTAATTTCCAAGCTTCTGTTTGAGTTTTTTTTAATTCCATAAGCATGAGATGGGACCCACGGCACATGAAATTGGATCATGCCCATTTATAGAGATTTTCAAAAAGTTTAGAAGATTTTTGGAAAAAGGTTTTTGTTTGGCCTTTTATTTGATTTGATTTTGAGGCTTTTCAAAATTCCTCAATCATTAAATAAAGGAATTTAAACATGATGCCTTAATTCTAGTAATAAAAGCACATACCAAAACTAGGGTTGTGACAGTAGCTTGGCTGTTAGACATATTGGAAACTTGGGTTTCCGTAGTGGTGAGCCTAGTCTGGAGATTAGAGATTTCAATGTTCAGACTCTCAAGTTGTCTACCAATGTTTTGCAAGATGGAAGAGTGCTCATGTAATTGTCTAGAGAAGGACTTATTTTTTTCATATTGGTGTGCATGTAATTCTTAGTAGACTTCTCCATTTCTAAAAGTTTGTCATAACTAGGCATATCTCTATCTCTAGGAGTGGAGTTTTTGGTGCTAGGATAAGTGTAGTTGTTCCCATAGTTGTTGGATGGGAACGGTCTAGGGTTGCTACCAAAATTACTCCTATAAGAATTATTATTAAAATTGTTCCTAGAAATAAAATTAACATCAATTTTCTCTTGAGGTTCAATAGGAGCTTGCTTAGTAAGTAAAGACATGATCATGTCAACTATTTTATTTAAGGAGGAGATCTCCTAAACAGAGTTTACCTTCCTACATGTTGGAGCTCTTTCGGTGTGCCATTGAGAGTAGTTTGTCATCATCTCATCCAATAACTTTACGGCAACAGCAAGTGTTTTTGACATAAAGGTTCCTCCCGCGGCCGAGTCTGACAGATTCCGCGAGGTAAAGTTCAAACATGCATAGAAAGTATAGATAACCATCCAAGTAGTCAAACCATGTGTAGAGCAATTCTTAACAAGAGATCTCATGAGTTCCCAAGCTTGGGCCACGTGTTCATTATCCAATTGCTTAAAATTCATAATATTACTCCTCAATAGGATAATCTTAGCAAGTGGGTAGTACTTCCCAATAAAATCCTCCTTGCACTTATCCCAAGAATCTATGCTATTCCTAGGCAAGGATTGGAACCAAATTTTAGCTCCTCCTCTCAAGGAGAAGGGAAAAATCTTAAGCTTAACAATATCATCATCTACTTCTTTATACTGTTGCATATCATAAACCTCAACATAATTATTGAAGTGTAAAGCAGCATCATCTCCAGCACCAGAGAATTGATCTTTCATAACAAGGTTCAACAAAGCAGGTTTAATTTCATAAGAAGGTGATTAAGTGGTAGGGGGATCAATAGGAGTGCTGATAAAGTCATTGTTATTGTGACTAATGAAGTCACACAACTTAGTGTTTTCAGTGGAACCCATAATAGTAGCAGCAAGCAAGAACAAGATAAACAATTTTTTGTGATTTTTGATAAAGTACACTAAGATAAAAAAAACTATAAAGTAAACTAACAAGACTAAAAAGCAACGGTAAAATATAGTGTGCAACTCCCCTATCTTGAAGATTGGAGTCCCCGGCAACGACCCTAGAATTTTTCTTGATGGTACGAGAGATGATAACGGCTTCTCACCCTTCGTTGGTTACCCCAAGTGGAAGGTGAGATGTAGATAGCAGAAAATTTCCCTTACGAGGAGGCTGTAAGGTTTATCGAATCCAGGAGGACTCCACGGTCGACAAGTAGGTGTCTACTGCAATGGCGCTTACAGAAGGCGTGGACCTGCACACACAACAAGTAACTTTGCTCCCAACGAAGTACAGAGGGGTTGTCAATCCCTCCGGCCTTGTCGTTTATACGGGATCAAACACAAGAGGATAATGATAGTGGTGATAGCAACTGAAAGTAAATGAAGAAAATAAAGTGGAGGTGTAAACAATGGTGGTAATATGGACCGGGGTCCCATGATGTTCACTAGTGATGTATCTCTCCCAAAAGACGATAAAACAGCTTAGCTCGGTGAACAAATGACAACTAGGTAATTGACAGAATTGTAAAAGCACCGCAATGCTAATTGTGCTACTTGAAAGTAAGAGGCTCGAGGGTATGGGCAGTACGCCAAGACAAGTAGACCAAAATCCATCTTCATCTACTCACTAATCATCCACCTTGAGATATTTATACAGAACATCTCGCTGGTATTAAGTTGCGAGCCCAACCCAAAGTGTAAACTCAAAGCAACAGACAATTGCATTAACAATCTATGGGTAAGGTAAATAATCCTTGCAACCGCGATTACAAGAACCATTTTTTTCTCCCTGGTGGAAAAATCACATCCCCTAGTCTCATGTTTCTATCACTCAAGCTAGCCATCGGGGGCATGAACCCACAATCATGCATAACGCTCCCTTTTGGAGTTAGTATCTAATACTTAACCAAAGCAATAAAAAGCAACAGAGAACATGCAAGAATTACTCAAGAACAAAATATAAAAGGTAAACCAAATATATAACTCATCACGATCTGAACATAATATCATAATCCATCGGATCCCAGTAAACATAGAATAGCAACAACAGGAAAATTACATTGGTGCCTTGATCATGTAGGGCAGCTCACAAGGACTAAACATTGAAGAATAAGATTGGAGAGAAGACATCACATAGCTACTGGTCATGGACCCATGGTCCAAGGGGGACTACTCACGGCACATCCGGGAAGCGTCATTGTTGGTGGAGAAGCTCTTGGTAGTCCTTCCCTCCGGCAGGGTGCCGGGAAGGAGTCTTCTGGCGCTCCCGATCTTGGAAGCACGACGCGGAGAAATAGACAGGAAATTCGCTATGCGGGGTTCGCCTCAAGGGTTTCTGGGACGAAGAGGTAATATAGGCCAAAGGGGGCAGCCAGGGGCACCCCAGGGCTCCCGGGCGCCCTGGTGGCGCGGCCAGGGGTGGGGCCGCGCCACCTCGCCGCTTGGGCGCCAGGTGGGGCCCCCTGACCCTCCTTCAGGGTTCCGGAAGCTTCCGTCTCACTGATTTTTTATATGATTTTTCTAAAAAATTTGGTGCACTATAAATTGGGAAAAATCACTTCAACTAAAACACATCAGCAAACAGAAACTGGCACTGGGTGCACTGAGTTAGTAGGTTAGTCCAAATATGTGTAAAATGATATAAAAGTGTAGAAAAACATGTAGCAATGTCACATAAAAGGGCATGGCACAAGCAGAAACTATAGATACTTTGGGACGTATCAATCAAGCAGCAAGAAACGAACGTGACGCTTGAGTCCTAACTCGCAAGATGACACAAGAAAACAAGCTACGATAGTCGCTCGACCGTCTCGTCGAGTGATAAACCGCACCTTTATTGGATACCTATTCATACAAAAATTTCACTCGATCGTTTTCCGAGTGAATGCATCAATATGGAACTCGCCCCAACTATGACCTAGGCTGCGAAACAAAGCACCCTAGAAGCCATGTCTGCGATCGTTTAGGTAAGACCCCTCTGATCAGTCGGCCGGGCCGGGACTTGCCACAACTTCATTTCACTCCCCTGTTACCATGCTCAGGCATGTGAAGAAAATACTGACGGATGTGTTGGGTCAATTAAGCATTATAACTGGCGGTATTGATTTTGTAAGCCCTCCATGACCTGAACCCTATTGACACCAGTCTCGCGAAGTGTCAGAACCACAACTAGGGTAAGTGCTAGGGCTTGTTTGACCCTTTGCATCATGTATAAATTCAAATGAAATCCAAAAATGGGGAAAAGAAAAGCCCTGAGAAATTAATTCAAATGGCCAGATAAAAATCTTTTTCCAAAAATCATTTGAATATTTGAAAAATTCCTATAAATGATGGTGATCATTTTAAAAGTGGTTTGGGTGCATTCCCATGCCCATGGAATATTCAAAAATTCAAAAGGTGCCCTGGAAATTAAATTTGACCCTATTAGATTTGAAATTAAAAATATATTGAATTGCAAAATTGTCCAAATTCTACATGTGACTAGCTACTGGTCACCTAGGATTTATAAAATTATTTGGACATTTATTAAATTGCCTAGGTATTTATTTATCAAGGCGCCACAAAATTACAGAAAGAAAAGGAGAAGAAAAAGGAAAAGACCCCCCCTGGCCATTCTGGCCCAACTAAAGCCCCAGCCGGCCCAGCCCAGCCCCCTCGCTTTGTCTTCTTCCCCAAGCTGCTCGGTGGCAGCCTGGGAGCGAGCCGGCGCCACCTCGACGCCGTGGAGGGTCTTCTACGCCTCCCCTGCCTCTCCTCTTTCGCCACGCAACGCCAGAGACCCCCCCCAAGCTTATCCCTCTCCTCTGGTTCTTCCTCCGCCCCTCCTCCACTCGTTTCCGTCGACGGCAGAGAGCTCGACGGAGCACAGCATCACGCGCAGCCGTGGCCAACGGCGACCAGGAGCTGGAAGACCGTGTCCCTCCTCTTCTACGACGACGTCTGCCTCCCCTTGCAAAATCTTGGCGATCAATTCCGTCCACAGCAGTCGCTAGCCTCTTCGGGATCTCGCCGGAGCCGCGGGAGGTCGTCGTTGATTCCGTCTCCGTCAGCCCTCCTCCGGCCTCCTCGACGGCCCCTTCACACTCAGGGTGAGCTCGCGCCCATTTCCCCTCTCCCCTCGACACATCCCGTGGCCTGGAGCACCGAGGCCGTCGCACCAAAGCTCCGGACCCCGCACTTGTCGACGCCGACATCGCCCCCGTGCCCCTGGAGAACCCTTGATGGCTTCAACGTATGCAGGAGCTTGCGGGCTTCAAGTTGGTGGTTTCCCCGTGCCCTCCCGTGGCCAAATACCCAGTCCGGCGAGAGCGCCGTCGTGCCCGAGCCGCCGGCGTCAAGCCGCCGGTCACTTAGCACTAAACCACCCCTAATCCTAACCCTAACCTCACTGACCAGTGGCCCCCCTATGCTAATTAACCTCTGTTAGTTTAATCTAACAGGGAATTAAACCCCTCTCCCACTGACAAGCCGACCCCACATGTCAGCCCCCCCTGTGACTTCAGCACTGCGTCATGCTGACGCAATAAACCAATTTCCAGAGAATTAAAGAAATCCAGAAATTCCAAAAAATAGGTGAAACTTTAGAAATTCAAAGAAAATTCATATTAACTCCAAATTAGACAAATAGTATATGAAAATGATCAGCAGAAAATTATCTATCCAAATATGCAACTTTCAACCATGTTTGAGTTGATTTTAAAATAGGACCAGTAGCTTTTTCTATTTGGATTAAATGGAATTAATTCAAATTTAATTCAAATGCAATTCAAATTTTAACCATTACAATGCAAACATGATCACCTGAACTTCAGAAGCATATCACCCACATGATCACATGTTTACAAATGATCAAACATTTTCTAATGCAATTTGGTTAAATTGAAATTCATATGTGGAGTTTGAATTTGCATTTCAAATGCAATACACTTCATTTAAATCAAATGTACCACAAACCAGCACCATTCACCTCATGGACAACTATATCATGTGCTTGTGCATTCTATTACAATGTTGCCCCCCCCCTTTGTTGATGATTGTTTCCGGTACCAGCTTTTCCGAGACGGTGATCACCCCCGAAGGAGAAGACCACCGTTAAGACCCGTGTTTCGTCATCAAGGCAAGCAAACCCCATTAATCATGTCTATAAAATCCCAATTCCCTCTCAGTCTCGCTTATGCATGTTTAGGAGATCACCTTGTATCGATTCTACCGCATAGTTGAACCCATATCCGATGCATGACCTATCATTCTGTCACCGTATTAAGCAAACCACAATCCTAGAAGATTTAGGAGTTGAATTATGAGCATGTGGCCCCTGCAACTGTTAATGCTTATGGCATGCTTAGTGGTACAATGAGGTTGCTTTTGATGTGATTCGGGATGATAGTGAGCATGGTGTTGATGAAAGTGAAACTGTGTTGGTGAATCCACCCTAATACAAGGTGAACGATGAGAGGTTGTGTAGGAGTACATAGTGGGTTGTCTCGTTGAACACCGCCTTAAGTACCGAGTTTTTGTATGGTAATCCAAGACAAAGAGTACAACCACACATTAGGCTCACTGACCCCTCTCGGCCTAGTACCTTGATCCGTGTTGACGTCCAGGAGTCACATTAGTTCGGGCCTTCCATTTGACATATGCATAGAAAAAGAGTGAGTGGAAATGTTGCATCATCCTAGATATGTGGGTGGATCTGTGAGACAGTGAAACCATCTGTCAGAGGTGGCGTCTCGGTTGCCTACATTGTCTGGGTCCGTTTCGTTGATCCGGCCGGAATCTCGAGCGGTGACAAACTCAGATAGTCGACTCCTGGAATAGACCGGTTGTGAGCGAAGTGTCGTGGTGAACATCCTCGCTGTCACCTCTTGAACGGTGGCGAGACCTGGCGGTAACCGATGGTCATGTGTGTGTAGCTTACACCCTTGCAAGGTTAACAAAACTATTCGAAAAGTCGTGCCCGCGGTAATGGACTACATGGAGACCTTTACTTGATCATAGACAACTTGAATGGATACTTATAAAATCCGCAAGATAAGCGTGAGTGCTATGGTGGGCTTCCTCGTGGGGAAGTCGAGGAAGTAACCATAGTGGTGTATTGATTGGAGACTTGTAGTGGACTCGTGTACGCTTCTTACCTCAAGTATGGTACTCGTATTACAGGACTAGCCAAGTCAAAGCTGGCACTTCTGCAAGATGAAACCCCACCTCCCTTTACCTTGATACTTGAGCATGAGTAGTATAGATCTGATGTAAGTCTTGTTGAGTACGACTTTGTACTCATGTTTGCTTATTCTATGTTTTAGATGAGAAACCGGACCCCGATGGAGTCACCGACCTGAAGCTCGACGTTGACTAAGTTAGCATAGTCCCAGACAGCAGTCTGGTCCCTCGTGGAAGGGCATGTTTGTTTACAAGGCTTCTCTAAGCCATTTGTTAAACTTGTCTGTACTCAGACCTAATTTGCTTCTGTTGTATGATTTAATGTGATCACAGACATGTGATCTTTGTATGCTCTATGTATAAGTTAATAAAGAAGTACTTGTAGAGTTATGTGATGATACTTGCTGTTCATACTAGCCATGTGTGTTGCGTGTATGTTTATAACATGCATGTCTTAGTATGGGTTTTCGAGACCTTAGTTGTGATCTGGCTGGCGGTATTTTATACACCAAGTGGCCCTTAGATGTGCTCAGCTTGGGGCATCGTGATGCGATTGTACGTGACTCTGTCACGTGCACACTTTGTTGTATGATCGAGCCCGCCCTAGACCCCGACTAAGTGATCGGGCTGGAGTAAGTCTATGTAAGAGTTAGGATTCAATCGATAACATGGTTGAGGCGACTTGTCTATGACTATGGAATTCACCACCCATAAGCATTTAGACTTGTGAGCGGACGATGAGGACCCATCTCAGTTGATCATCCGGCCTGGATGGGATGCCCCTCACGTTCGGTGCTTACCGAGAACGTTCTGTGCTTGGCCTTGTCTGCTTAGACAAGTGGGTACGGTTCTCGGCTCTCCATGTGATTGCATCATGACTGGAATTACATACGCTAACCCCGGGTCCCGACACGAAGTTTGTGTTGGGGGACTCGAGCTTGATTGGACTACTTTGTTAGTTTTCGCCAGAGAAATTCACTGGGGCTCGATCCGTCGAGTGCCTCAGGCCCTTTAGTTTAACATCCCTCTCAAACTCGCTAACGACATCATATAAGCATCACAAATTTCGTGGGACTACACGCACTAAACAACTAATGCATATTTTAGTCCCTGTGCGACCCTTCGAGTCCCCCAGGCACTCGGGGGATACTAACGAGGGGATACCACCATGAGTCCTCACTGTGAGGGTACCTGGTGTGTGTCAAGACCGATGGCCCACTAGAAGCCTGGAAAGGCCCAATATTAGCCCACCCGAGGCACCAACGACTGTGCCGACATGGAGTCCAAACCGACATTGAGCCCAAGACTTGGCGGGAAAGATTAGATAGAATAGGAAAGTCTCCTTGTAACCTAGATGGACTCCTCGAGGCCTAGCCTATTATATAAATTCTGGGATAGGGGACGTCTAGGGCATTGAATAATCATCGCAATACTTCTGGCCTCAGCAATCTTGCCAGAACCTCCACTGTAATCACCTCCACCATATAATACATCGAGCAGGAAGTAGGGGTTTTACCGATCGAGGGCTCTGAATCTGGGTAAATCCCCATCTCTTGTTAGCCAACGAGATCACCAACCTTGCACTCCTCCCCCATCAATCAATCCAGGGTACTTAACCATGGGATTTTCCATGATCACACCACGTCACCAGGGGTGGCTCTCCTGGGTTCCCTTTGAGCATCTAGAAGCTTCCTTCATAAATGATTTTCTGGAATTTTTTGGGATTTTCTGGCAATATTTATTTTTACCCTTTTCTGCAATGCACAGACAAAACAGATAGAAACTGGCACTGGGCACTAGGTTGATAGGTTAGTCCCAAATATGTTGTAAAAAGATATGAAAGTGCATCATAACATATAGGACAGTCACCAAAACAAGCATGGAACAAGCAAAAAAATATATACGTTTGGGACGTATCAATTAGTACTAAGGATAAAATGATGGGGTTTTGCCATATTGATTGACTTCTTCCTGTCGACATTTTGTCATCTTGTTTATTGCATTACTTTGTTTACTTGTAAACTTAATACCTTGAGATGCATACTGGATAAAGGTTTTGGGGTGTTGTAATTATAGTAGATGTAGTTGGAGTAATGGTCTAGTTGTCACGTATGTAATCCATATGTAAGATTATACTATGAATGATCATAGGCATAAATATTACAATCTATCAATTTCCTAGTTGTAATTACCATGTTACCTGATATTTTCGAGGGAGATATGTCACTACCGAACCTATGGCCCATTGGGTCTATTCCTATCACCCATTTCTTACTCTATTGCTACTATTTGATATTTGCTATTTGCTCTTTTGTTAGTATCTACCTCTATCACTTGCGTTTGATCTTGTAACTAGCAAGGCAAGGGGCTCGACATCCCTCTTGGCCTGTTCGTGGAAACTTTTCATGTGTCTTGTGTGTAGTTGTTGCTTGAATCATTGGGCTTAGAAGGTCCAACTAGTTCGAGAAACCTTGACTATTATTCGATGGAAAATTTGCTACTTGCTACTTCACCCTTCCTCTTGGGGAAATTCCAAGTACTTCTATGTAGGTAACAAGCTATTTTCTGACATAGTGGTCGAGGAGTCTTCTACCTACACATCAGGTGTTTGATATATGCCATAGAGGCAACAATAAAATGGATTATTATTTATATTCAAGTTCATAATTTAAGGTTTATATTTTTGTGCTATAATTGCAAGAGTGTGAGATTCAGAAGAAAAATCATTTGCATGTGTGAAAATGTAACACCAAGTGTTCCTAGTTTAATTAGCCTCTAAGACCAGCTCATGTGTTATTAATGATTACGTATTTTTAATCATGGACATCATTATTGGAACAAGGATGTTGAAAACAATGAGAATGTATTGTTATCAGAACAATGTTGTTAAACTGACCCCAAGTTTAATGATATATTTAGAGATCACGTCGTAACAATATTATAAGTCATACAGTAAAAAAACAATATTATAAGGCATATGATGAAATGTTGATCATATACGTAGTTGCTTAGACCATGTTAGCATCAAGTTTTTTCACGCAAGAAGACTTACTTTTGTTTTGAAAAGAACCTAGCCGTCACTTGGTGGTAGTAAGGTGAGTTAGAGGTGCATTAGATAGTGTGTCTAGTAACTATGATAGTTCGAGACTGGGATTTGCTCCTTCACGATGAAGAGATATTTACTTCACTCCCAGTAGGTATTACCGTCTCCATTAAAGTCTGGACAGACGCATATTGACCTAATCTCAAGGACATTGGAATACCATAGTGAGTAAAAGAGACAAACGTGCAAAGAGGTTAACGACGGGCTTGTGTTCAAGAAGTGGCTACATATGGATGCCAAACTTCTCACCTCTCACTTTTTCACATATCGCGTATCAAATGGTACACTAAACAAAAAGGCTCACTCGAAACATCTTCATGTATGTGCGGGAGTTAACATGGGTGTCCATGGCTCCACTGTTGATTATTGGCTATCGGCAAAAGGTTGTTGTCATACGTACAAAAGATGTTACGATTCATGTCCACATAATACCGAACCTATTGGGTCACACACTTAACAAGCGATAGTCTGTGAGAATACTAGAATGGCAAACGGTCTATTGGAAGTAAAGAAGAAATATTTGTAGGGCACCAGAGGCGATTCCATGTAATTAAGGATATGTTCAGATCACGTTGGAGTAGTCCCAGGTGGTTCCAAAACATATGAGAATGGTACAATGGAAGTCCTGGATCAACCAGAATGGTGTCCGGATAATCACTAGGCATCCCAAAAGCTTCCACGATCATCAAATTTATTAGACTGCAACCCGATAAACCTATGCAGATCGTTCTGAAATGTCCGACAATGATCTCGGAAGGTTTCAGAATGTCCTGAAATCATCCCAAAATATCTAGTGATATCCATGGAAGGTCCTGGACGTTCCAGAAGGTTCCGAATGGTCCCGAGAAGTACCTGCCACCGCGCCCCCTCTTTCCTTGGGTTGAAAGGTACCACACCTAGTCCAAGTCGGTTAGGGTGGTGGGCGCCAAAGGGAGGGGAGGGATTCCAACTAGAACCAGGACTCCCCCTAGTAGAAAAAAAGTTATCCCGAAGTTTAATTATTGTCGTCCAAATTTTAATCCTCGTCCATGCTATTTTTTATAGTAGTGCTGGAGTCTCACTTTTCTGTATGCCGGCTCTATGCAAATATAGTTGGCATGGAAATTATTTACAACGCCACTTGTATGTGGGAGCCATCTTGCCGGTGCGGGGAAAGACACATGTGGCATTATGATAGGTCCCAAACGTATCTATAATTTTTTCTTGCTCCATGCTTCTTTTGGGTATATTGTTATATGTTTTGATGCACTTTTATATTTTTTTACAACATATTTGGGACTAACCTATTAACCTAGTGCCCACTTCCAGTTGTTTTCTGTTTTTGTTCGTGCATTGCAGAAAAAGGTGAAAAATCAAAGTTCTCGGAAAATTCCCAAAAATTGTCAAAATTCTTATTCATCAGAAGAGACCTCTAGCCGGAGGATGAGACCTAGGGGTGGCGCACAGCCCCCAGGAAGCCATAGGGCGCGACCAGGGGGTGAGGGCGCCACTTGGACGCCTGGGCTAGAGGGTCCACCACCCAGCCCCCCCACCATTGGCTCTTATTTATTCTCTCATCGAGGAACCTTGAATCCAGAACCCTTTTTCCAGAAGCAATTCTGATCTCCTCCGCCATCGCCAATAAGCATCGGGGGCCTAGAATTCCTGCTCCGGCACCCTGCCGGGAAGGGGAAGTTCCCCCGGATTCATCTCCATCGATGTTGCATCCTCCCTCCATGATGCGGGAGTAGTTCCTCCTCGGGGCTGAGGTCTTCTACCAATAGCTATGTGGTTACTTCTCTCTCCCATGATGTGATCTTGATTGTGATCATAGGCTATGTTAATCTAGGGTAATCCCATGATTTTCCCCTTGTTCTATGTATTTGATTTGATGTACTCACTTGACCATATATAGTATAATCTCCGAGACCACGTTGACATTGGGTCTATTGGACATAGATTAGAAGAATATTTTCATGAGTGATTTCTTCTATTGTGAATTGATTGAAGATTTGAGATCCTCTGGTGCTTGTCTTTTACTATCCTTGAGATATATTGTGGTGATTGTAGAACTCTCTTTGGATGGACGCGGTGAAATTGGGAAATCCATAGATGTAGTACACAAACTCTAAGGTGTGCTCTTCTAGCCCTACACAATTCTCATCGTCTCTTGGTCACAAAGGAATGACCACCGAGTTACGTCTCCCTTGCATGTATTAGTGGAAATGTCATGTGATTAAACTATGTTAATGTTGTTGGAAGTTTCCACTAGTGAAAGTATGAAGCATAGGGCTTGTTTTCACCATAGCAATACCGTTTGTGATGTAACAGCCCAGATTTCACAAAAATTAAAAAATTTGTTTTCGGTGTGAATTGTCTGATTGTCTGATTTGTTTGTGGTGTTTGCATCCCCGATTTATCGATCGGCGAATTATTTTTCCCCCTCTTATCTCGTACCGGACGGAGACCGACCCTTGCCACTCTGACACTCGACCTTTGCGACACCGGGATTCGCCCGATCACCATCGCGAAAACCCGCACGAGACCAGCCGCAGCCAACGGAACGAAAAAACCATGTTGAATAATTAAACGGGTTATTTTTATAGCGCGCCGGAAAGTGTTCTCGGAACGGTTGCAGCGCTAGGTGAACGCCGCCGGCTCGACTCGCTGATCGCGCAGTTCTAAGTTTTACCCGAATCGGAGGTCCTGCGGACCACCGGCGGTCAGAAACGTGAGCACCACGCGCGCGAGAGAGAAACCGAGGATGTTTATGCAAACTGCCAGCCACCTGGCCTATATAAAGACCACCACTCTCCCACCCCCACTTAGGGTTTCCCTATCCAAAAATTGCAGCCACCCCCCTCCAGTTTGCCCCAATCTTCCCCAAAACACCCCCAAAATCCCAAAACCCTAGCCTAGCCACCCCCGGAGCCGTCGGATCGGAGATGCGAGGGCTCCCGTGCAGCCACGTCACCCAGCCCGGATCTGGGCCTCCTCTCCCATGGAGTTCAACGCCCGTGCGCCTCCTAGCGCCTCCCGCTGCCTCGCCGGAGTGGCCCAGCCCCGCCGCCAGGCTCCCTCCGTCGCGTCTCGAGCGGGACGAAGCAGGCGAGGCGTGCCCGCTCGTCCCCGTCGCTCGTGTGGGCCGGCGCGACGCAGCCCCAGCGGCCCGTGGCTCCCTCTGCCCCTGCTGTTGGGCCGCAGCCCACGAGGTGAGCGCCCAACCATCCTGTTTTTTATTTTTATTTTTATTTTTGTTGCATTAGTTGTGCGGCCGCAGCCGCAGCTAACTGCAGCCAGCAGTACCAGTAGTGCAGCGCGCGGAGGGGAAGGCCAGGGGAGCAGGGCGCGCCCGTGCGCGTCGGCTGGGTGTGGAGAGCACGAGTGGGGCGTGGCCATGTCCGCGGGCGCACACGCGAGGAGAGAAGTAGCGGCAGCAATGGCGAGCGGCGGCCGGCTGGAAAATGGGTTGACAGGGACGACGATGCAGGACATCTAAACGGGCGTGGTAAATTGGGGAGCAAAGAGGAGCTCACTAGGAGCTCAATTCCGCGATCGAGGAAGCAGGGGAGGCGCTGGAACGGTGGCAATTTATGGCGAGGCGCGACGCGGCCGGTGGAAGGGAATGACTAGATGGCGATCTTGTAGTGCGTCCCGAGCTTGATCTAGGGCTTGAGACGAAGAGGACGTCGACGGGGAGCCGCCCGGACACATCCGCTAGGCTGGAGGTGGCCGTTGGCCACGCGTGCTCACGGCGGCGCTCTTCGGTGACTTCGGCCGAAAAAAACCGAGAAGGGGAAGGACGAGCGAGGAGGAATGGCGCGATTTAGGGTTCCAGGAGAGACAGGGTACTCTTATCCTCCCAAGGGCACTGTAGCGGCGTGTTTGTCGGCCGGGCGCGGCTGCGACGGCCTGGTGCACTAGCGCCATGACCTCGGTCGGCTTCTACTGTAGCGAGAGGTGGGAGATTGTAATAGCCCATGTGCAATAAATAGAGATCATCATGAGATTGTACTTTGTCTGTTGACTTTGTAACTTGGCATGAAGCTAAAGATTATAATTTCATGTGATGATTTAATTTGCCAACAAGATTTGAGTTATTTTGAATTGCTTTTGAGTTCAAACAAAGTGGTTCAAGAAGGGTGGTTGAGCATTTTTCTTTGCTGCATGCATGCTCTCCTTGACCCCAAACTTGGCATAGCCAATTCCTTGCCCTTCCCAAGCTTTTTTAAAACCTTGCAACATTTTTGCCAACTACAAAAATGTGGCCAGAGTTCAATGTGATTTGAATTTCCAAAAATGGCCCCACATTTTAGTTGCTCCAAAAATGGCCAAACCAATTTTATAAATTGGAGAATATTGCAAGGATTCCAAAACATACTTTTCATATGTTTTTCTCCCTTTTCGTTTTCTCAGAAAACTCTTGGACATTTTCTGTTTTTAATAAATGGAAGATTTCCTTTTTTTTACTAGAGGTAGAGGACCTGCCAGGCCCAGCCCAGCAAGCCTCGCCCCACTCCTTTGCAGCCCGCCTGGCCCGTGCCACCGAAGCGGTACGCGGGGACAATGATGGCCGCTTGATCAAGATCGGGCAGCCCTGGGTCATCGTCTTTACAGCGTGTCGAGGGTCCCCTCCCTCTCTCTCTCACATCCGGCGGGAGGCGTCGACGTCGATGTGGCCGACGTGGCCAGAGGGCCTCCCCCTTTATAAGCAGAGGTCCCTAGCCCCTCCTGGAACCCTAGGTTCCCCTTCCTCCCTCCAATTTCCGCCGCCGCCGCCTGGTTCTTCCTCAGGGACCTCCCCTGTTCCGCCGGTGAGTACTCAAAATTCGCCGCCGTCTTTCCCTCGTTCGTGACCGTGCGGCCTCCCGCGTCGTCTCCGGTATCTCACCGCTCGGTTCCCGTCGTGCAGAGGGAGCGGAACTCCATGAATCGGGCCCGCGATGTCGACCACTTGCCGCGGGACCTCGTCTTCCCCGACGACGGTTGCTTCCTCTGCTTCCTCTACGCCGAGCTCAAGGTCGCCTCCAGCAACCCTTAGGTGAGCTGCAGCCGTCCTTTTCCCCTCGTCTCAGCCGCGTGTAGCGTTTAGACGTAGGACAGTAGCTGCCACCGTGCTTCACAGCGCCGCCGCGCAGTGCGTGCTCGCCATGCCGCGGGGCGTCGAGGACGTCTTCCCGCGTGCTCCAAAGTCTACCAGGGCGTGCGTATGGCACCCAAGGCTGCCCCTTTTTCCCGCGTAGGTAGCGCAGCGTCGTGTCTGCAGTGCGCGTCGTCTGTCTGTCGGCGCCGCAGCAAGTTCAGGGTTGCCTGGGGTCCTCTCCGGTGTGGCCCAGGACGGAAGCAAGGCACCAACGTGTTCGTGGTAGTGCCATCTAGGAGCTGTCAGCGAGATACCAGTGAGAGGCGTCGTGTGCTCGTCGCACGGGATGCCTGAAGTTGGCGGTGTCGCCGCTCTGTTCCCGTGAAGAATCCGGCGAGGTGGCGAAGAGTTGGTGACAGTAGTGTGCGCCCCCGTGTAGCCCGATGTCCCCTCTCGGGTTCCCCCCAAGGTAGCTCGCGTGGAGATGGCCGGAGCGCGAGGTGGGGCTCGCCGGAAGAAGTCGTTGTTTGCGTCGTCTGAATCCGTCTTCAGGTGACAGTAGCGTCGAGCCGTTTTCAGTTGAAGTTTCCGCCGCCGTCTTTGCGACTCCGGCCAGATCCCGGCGTACACCCGTGCGTGGATGTTCCAGCTAGAGGCTCGTGGTGCCTGGGAAGCCAGCGCGGCCGCGTAGGTCATGCTAGCTTCTCCTGAATCTCGTCGGGCGCGCGTGTCCGTTTCCTTTTCGTCAGGTTCAGAAGCCCCCAGGGTCAGTTTATCTTGCCTTGGACCTGCTCCCTGTCGAGCAACGCGCAGTGGCGCAGTGGTCAGGGGCGAGGTGGTAGAGAGCTGCGTCAAGCGTTCAAACCCCCACCCCCCCCCCCCGAGCGCAACGCCCCTTTTCTTTTTTTTGAGTGGCTGACGAGTGGGTCCCTCGCGTCAATGAGGTGTTTCCCACGCAGGAAGTGGGCTGGCCCAGAGGAGGAGCGGGAAAGTTGGGTTGGTTGGCCGAATCCAGCCCACTGGGGCTGCAGCCCTCTCCTTTTCCTTTTCTTTTCCTTTTTTTCTTTTCTTTTCTTTTTCTGTTTAAGTTTAAATTTTGATTTGAATTCAAAATCAAATCTGAATTTAAACTTGGAACTCAACCTACCTCAAACATATAATCCAATATATGAATTCGGGGTAGAAATGCCCACTGATCATAGTGGTGGTGTTCATTTTGCAGTTTGCCCCTCTAATTTTGGGAGTAGTGATATTTCTGCAAAGAAGCCCCTCACTTCTTTTGTATTTGCAAAGTGTTTTGCAAATTCAAAGTGTGATGTGCCATATATGGTTTTGGGGTAGAAAATTGCAGGGATTACAATGGTGATGTCCATGTGATGTTTTGTGCAACTCATTTGGACATGGTGTGAAACACCTAGCCATATCAACCTGTTTTCCCCTTTCCTTGCTTTCTTTCAACTTCAGTGCATGTTGAACTCTGATCATTTGATCATTTCAAGTTCTTTCAATGTCATCTTCAATCTTTGCAACATCAAACCAGCCCCTAACATATTGTCGTATGCAATGTGGCTGGATCCTTTTCTTCTGTTGTATCTCCCGTGGTGTCAACTTCTCCGACACTTTCTCCGTCTCCGGAATCGTTAGTTTAATTTTTACGATGCTTTACTTTGTTAAATTGTTATTATTGTTTCATGCCATACCATGTTTCCATGCTACTTACCCCAAAATTAAGGCTAAGACCAAAGCCATTCAACGGGAATAAATTTCTTATGAAGTTGTTGACGTGTCGTCACCACCTTCATTTAAATTTGACTAGACAGGGTCACATCATGTCTATTAAATTTGATCATACCATCCATGTCTGTGCAATGCAGCCATTGCTTACTTGTGTGCCTTTTCCTTGCCATTACTTTACCTTAGCACCTGAGACTGCCGAGGAGACTTACGTGGAGGTTTCGGACAACGATCCCGAGGACCCTGCTACGTCTTCTCCGTCGACCGATTGCCCAGGAAAGGGGAAGATTCATAACATTACTTTATAACTCTCTGCATACCTGCCTAGCTGTAGTCTAGAATGTTTGTTTGATCCTATCCACTTTGCTTGTGCCACATTCAAAACCAAACAGCCATGATACCCACATCCCAGCAAAACTTTGTATTGCTAGGTTACTGCTGCTCAGCCATTGCTTAGTATGAGTAGGAAAACTTGCTGCTTACCTTATGCTATGGTTGGGATATCATGTTATTAAAGAAGTTGGTTGATATTTCTTATTATTATGATGTGAATTTATATTTGACGAATGATGGGAGGCTGGGCTTTTCCCGCCTGGTGTTTTGTTCCATTTGAGTCACCTAGGATCCGAGTTCTGGGTATTGGTTCTTTGTTTGAGCGTGCCTAATCGTGTTGGCTGATTTACTATTTGCAACGTGTGTGTGCTGGTGGAACCCCAGTTGTTTACAAACCACCCCGGGCCAGGAGGACTTGTTCCTTGGCTGGCCCACCTTGTCCGGCTGAGGACCCGGTGTCCCATGTGTGATTACCCGGCTATCCAAACCTGCGACAGACAGTAGAGACCGATTCGAATGCGCGGCTGGCTTTTGAGTTGGGTGTCGACTCACCGGGGGCCACCCGGAATTGTGCGTTGTTAGATAGAGGGACTCTGACGTTCCGGAGTTTCAGGCGCTTACCTAGCTAAGTGGAAACCGGGCGTACATGTGAAGCCTATGATGGGCAGTTGGTACACCCCTGCAGGGTTAAATCTTTTCGAAAAGCCGTGCCCACGGTTATGGACGACTCAGAGCCTACGTTTTTTTCATGGAATAACATCAAATTGGATCATAATTAAAACTTGCCTACCGTGTGACTGCCTTGGTTGCTTTTCTTCGTCCAAGGGGGACCGAGAGAAGATCCAGGTTGTGTTATGTTTGACGTAAGTAGGTGGATAGCAGACTTATGACACGTTGTCACGTGTATTCTTGGATCTTACCTGTATTCTAATAGAACGATAGCCACCATACATGCTAGTGCGGCTGCAACCTTTACTTTTACCTTGTCTTACCGTAGGAAGTTAGTTATCCTGTAATGATATAATCTCACCCCTGGTTTCCTTTTGTGCTTTTACTGTTTTGCCTGATCGGCCGCTGCAGTTTACTACTACCTCGATCCGAGCAATGGACGATACTTCATGGAGGTTCCCCCGGAGGACGACGATGAGGATGACTTCGTTCAGTAGATCCTATAATTGGGTTCCGACGATCCGTGGGTGGACTATTTATGTGCAGCCCTCTCTAGGGCCATTTGGATTTTGACCGTACTCGGTCGTGATTGTCTTTCGCTTGTTGCATGATGTATTGTTGGGTCTATGGACCTCTGAGATGATGTAATAAATACCAGTGGCGATGTATGCTTTGGACTCTATATATTTATGTCTTAGTATAAAGTTCATTGTTCTTATACCTGTTGTTGAAAATCCGGCAGCGACACGAGTGCGAGTGTCGTGAGTCGGTGGCCTTTTATGCGCTACTAACTTGAGCGAGGCACGAAAGCGACTAACTTGAGTTAGCACCGCATCGGGGGCCTTACAGAGATGGCCTAGGGTGGGCTCGGCTAGGTTGGGCCGGTAAGGCCTTTGCCCTGGGTGGTAGGTAGATCTTCCTTTTTTTGTTTTTCTTTTCTCTTTTCTTTTTTGTTTGTATTTTATTTAGTTACCTTTAGATGTTGTAATAGGGGATACTTCCACCACAAATTTTGTTACACTTGAATATGCATCTACAAAAACTTTGGGCTTTTTATAAAATCATTTGGTTTTTATCTAAATAATAAATGATTAGAAAGGACTGTTTTGGCTACTTTTTTATTGGTTTATATTATTAAAACACATTAATAAATTCCCATTTCTATTTTATTATGACATAATGATTATTTTATTTTCAATAAAATTGGTTGCACAATTTTTGGTTCAACTATAGTTTCCACTTTGGATTTTGGCAATTCAAGGGTGACTAATTACTTGCTAATCATGGTGTCTTAATCATTAACAAAAATGATTATTGTTGCTTGACACTGAGGGCGTTAAAAATCTCCCCCACTACAAGAATTCTCGTCCCGAGAATTAAAAGGTAGTGTAAGGGTTAAAGTTCTGGTTTCTTCATCTAACGAATCTTCTGGTTCTGGTTGTTCTTCTCGAAGGAGTTGATCCTTCGCGTTGGTGTCTTCATTCCTCTTCATCACTGCATCTCGACGAGTTGCCATCCTTTCATCGTACTTACGAATAGGTTGGGGGTTAAACTCAAGGGGTTGGATCGGTACAAGGTTAATCAACCGAGGTTTTCCAAGGGAATGTGGTACAAAGTATCTTCTTAGTTTAACTCAGTGAAATACATCGAGAGAAAACAAAGGAAGGCATGAGAAGTTTCTAGAGGATAGGCATGCATTCGATGTCGACGATGGATGATGAAAGGAGTCCGGAGCATCAGGCATAAGCACTGAGTCTGATATCAGACTGAATATCACAAGGTAGGTGACTCGTGAATTGCATCCGAGGTTAAGCATGAGGAATAACGTCGGGAATGGGGATGTACAAAAGATTCAGGTTTCGATCCTGTGGAACTATGGCATTGTGCGGATTATGATTAGGAGGGGTGGTGACATAGTATGCGACCAAATGCAAGGTTTGTCGCAGAACAGTTTGACAGCTTTGTCGGTAGCAAGGTCGGTACCAAGGGTGAGGGACAATGAGAACCATCTTCCTGCTCGTTAAGACGAGGCAGACCAATTGGCAAAGTTTTCGTCCATCGGTGGTTACCGAAATGTCATCAACATTAGTAACAGGTTGTACTGACAAAGTAGTACACCGAAATGTTTACATAAGCAAGGAATCACCACTGCTCAGATAAGTTATATTACCAGAAAGGTTAAACAAACCATTGGAAAGGAAAATGTTTTTGTCTGACCAAACAGACCAATGGAAAGGAAAAGGTAATTATACACAAGCTTTAGGTGTATATCCTACCCACGAAAAGCAGAGCATGTTATACATGACCAAGTTTCTATTGGCAGGGAGACAAAGGAGGTTGTCGATGATAACACAAATCATCGAGGGACAGGGATCGTATTTCACACGATGAATCCAATTGACACATGGAAGAATCCATGTAATATTAGTCGGATAACAATCCACCAAAGGTCGGGTGGCTTGCAAAGAATCTGATGTGAGTATCGGCACTCAACCAGAAGGAGAAAGAATGCAAAGGCATCGGGTGATAGAAGCATCAGAATAATTCGATGCTTAAGTACAAGGGAATTATGATTTAAAGATCGGGAGGTGGATGTAATTATCCATACGGACTTATTGGTGGCAGGGGATTGCAAAGGCGATGAACACATAGGGTTTCGGGAGTTTATCGGATAGTATCTTCGGAATCTTCTGGCGAAGTAAGGGAACATCTAGAATGCAGGGCTCTCGGATGGAAGGAGGTACGAGAACCTAAAGTCAGAGTTAGTAAGATCTTTAACCCGAAGGAGAAGAGACGATCAGAGTCCCAGAGTAAAGGTACGGAGAAAAAGATCCTAATACCACCCGGTTTGCGACGTGGGCCGATAAGCCACACGACACTGTTAGTAAATTAGTTTTTCAAAGGCTAGACTTGACTTCGACCAAAGAGTCGGAAGGGCAGTCGACTCTGATACCAACTTGTGAAGCCCCCAAAATCAAGTCATGTATAGTAATCATCCATGCAAGGTACACGATCGAGATCAGGGACACACGGTAAGATATCACAACACAACTCCACAAATAAACTAATACAAGTTGTATAATACAAGCTAGGGGCCACGAGGGCTCGAATACCACTGCTCGAGAGAACAAATTTAGCGGAAGCAATAGTATATGAGTACATACACAAGGTACACATGATCTGCCTTAAGAAGGCTAGCACAAATAACAACAGATCGAAGAGGTGAGGCCTCCTGCCTGGGAACATCCAAACTACTAGTTGTAACGACCCGATTCGCTAAGAATCCAAGTCTCTGTGCATTCTGTGCTAGTCCCTGTATCAATAGATAGCACACACGATACACGATGTAATATCAAGAATAAACCACATGTCATAAATATTACATCGAAGATCCAGTATTACAATATAGCATACCTGCATAGCTCAAGGCTAGCTTACAAATAGATTACAGCAGAAAAACATTAAAAGCTTCGTGGCGTCCATCAACTCCACCGGAAAGTTGAGTATAGACATCGTAACCCTACATCGCATCACTTACTCGTCGTATACAATCCGGCAACACAGAAGGTTACAGCCCGACAACGGGTCAGTACATCTGATTTGTACGGCAAGTCACACGAAAAAGTATATAACAGACCTTCATCTACATGAAGGATAAGTCAAAGGAAAGGCTTATGGTTTTATTTTGCAGAAAGCTGATTTTTCCCTCACATACTACAACTAATCAAGTTTTAATTTATCTTGCTAGTCCTAAGTATGGCTAAATCGGGCTACACCAATTCCAACCATCCCTTTATTAAAAGTTCCCACTCAAATTCTTACTAAGGTGAATTATCTGTCTAGACCATCCAACAACAATAATGCCCAGTTGCTCAAAGTTGTCCGTAACCGTGGACACGGCTAATCATGATTAGTTTTTACACTCTGCAGAGGTTTGTACACTTTCCCCACTGGACTCAACCCGAAGATTGAGACATAGTCTTTCAGAAGAGGTTGCCTCCACCCTTTGGTAGCCGGTACACCTATCATATCTACATCAGCTAGCTACCAGGGCCAGGTTCCCCACAACTTACTCATCTAAGCCAGAGCCCATATAGCCAGTGGTTGTACATGGAAGCTACTAGTCACACTGTTTGTCCGATCTTTTTGAGCCTGGACGGCGCCCACTGCATTCTGAGGGTACTCGCCATGACGCACCCGGTTCACCACCAAAACAACCATTCGGGAAGCATTTAGCCCTGGTCTCTCCTTATCCAAGGCACGAGCCCCAGGATGCCTTCCCTGCCCGCCCAAAAGTGATTACTATTTAAGTTTGCTAGTCAAGTCATTAATCCTCACATAGCTCAATGATAACTCAACCAATCCCCGCCTACAAAGCAATAGCAGTATATAGCAACCACGATACTAGGGCGACAATGAAATACAAGGTCAGAACATATGGCTATCCCATTAGGTTTAAATAATAACTAATATATAATTCTACACATACATAGAGTGATAATTTTCTACATGCATAATGGAAAATATAGGTATGGTCAAAGTGTAACTTGCCTTATACATCCGATGAAGTTCTTCGCTCTCGCGGTCCAATCAACTCTACTCGTCACACTCCGAGCCAAATCTATCGCAAACGAAGGAACTCGAATAATAAATCACATCACAAGGCAAACAAAAGATCATCAAACAAAAACAAAGGGTTTTAGCAACAAAACAAAAAGGTTTTGAAGTGCAAAGGTGTCGATGTGCTCGAAGGTCATCGGTGGAAGTGATCTCAAGAGTGTCAACAGATAAAAGATTATCGGTAACGAGTTGTGACCATGGACATTTATTAATTCAAGGTGAATATCATGCCCACATGAAAAGTGTGTGAATATTACCGATAACATGTCTCAAGTGATCCGATATGCACAAAGAATCACGTGAAACGGAATACTACAACGCAGGTCATAGCAAGTTCAAATTTGAATTGAATTTGAATTTGAACATATCAAGAAACATTTGAATTTTTTGTGTACACATGATATAGACAAAAAGTACATGGAACGAGTGATCCAACGCAAAAAGAATCACTCGATTTGGATCAACGGTTTACAAGATATGGCCTCCGGCAATATGAATTTTGAATTTGAAATAACTTCAAATTCAAAAGTGTGCAAAGTGCGAAAAGTTGATTCCATGCAAAACTAAAGAACAACACGAGTGCGTAGGAAAAAATTTCACCTCAATCCGACGCACGGTGTAGGAGATATTGCGAGTACGGTGCCGGGGTCTTTTTTGCCAAAAGGACTGATCCGCGAATAAAATTCTTATGAAAAACGCGATCGGGTCCCTGGCCCAGATCTGACCGTAGTTGACTTTTGAGGCGGATTCTGGCGAACTCACTCGGCTCTGGCGAAGTGGACGGCGACCAGCGGTGGCGCTCGCGTCCGGCGAGGCGAGGTGGCGGCGCACGGAGGCGACAAACAGGGCGGCGCGCGCGGCCGGGAGCGACGAGCTCCGGCGAGCGGGCGCACGGGAGGTGCGGCGGGGCGGCCAGGAGGCGGCGCGGCGGCTCCGGCGTCCAGTGCAAGCGGCGGTGATGAGGAGCTCCGGCGGCGGCGAGTTCCGGCGGCGGCGGCGAGATGGCAGGGCCCAGCGGCGGGTCCCGCTAGGCCATCGAAAAAAAAAGGATTTTTTTTTAGAAATTCTATATATAGACAGACAAAACAAAATAAAAAAACGATTTGGGCTCTAGTTGCGCATGTGAGCGGAAAAGGCTATTGGGCCGGCTCGGTACGCATTTTCTTTTTCTTTAAAAACCGAAACGTCAAACAATTGTAGAAAAATAAATACTCATCGGAAAAATATGAAATAAATTTCTAAATTCATCAATAATACAAAGAAAATAATTTAATGAATACATTTTCCAAAAAGTAAAATAAAAATAAAAACATTTTTTAAATACTTTCTTTAAATATAAAATACTTTTCATAAATCAAATAAAATCCAGTAAATTACTGCAAATATTTTTATTTGGTCAAAAGCATTGACAACCCATTTCTAAATAATAAAATATAAATTTTAAAATTGCTAAACCAATGAATAATTTGGTAAAATAAAAACATCCCATTGGAATACTTTTTCAACTTTTTTAAACATTTAATAAATCATTTCAAATAAATAAAAACTCTCTTAGCATTATAAAATCCCTAAAATAATTTTAGAGTTATTTTTAATACTCATAATAAATTTTAAAAACTTTAATGTAATATTCTAAATATTTTCCAACTTTATTAAAAAGGGGATAAGTCATTTTATATCCTCTCAAATGAATTTCCTTGAGTTGAAAAATGTTTTGACTATATAGAAGTATTCCAATAATGATTTTAAACATTTTCCAACCTTTTAATATGTTGAAGGAGTCATATTACCTTCTCTCATTTTTTGTTTTGTTGGTTTTGTTTTAAATAATAAATTCCAAAAACACCAATTATGAATATTAGGCAAAGTCCTTTTATTCCCTCTCTTTTAATATTCAATAAACTCCAAAAAGTTTTAAATCCCAGAGAAAATCAAACACATCAAGCAAACAAGCATTAATCTATTTAATTTTATTAACATTCCAAAATTTGGAGAATTTTGGGATGTTACACACTACCACCCTTAAAAGGAATCTCGTCCTTGAGATTCGAGAAGGCTGGAAAGAAAGGTTAGGGTTCGGGTCTTCCTGACAGTCCATCGATCCCACGATGAGCTAGGGTGCTACCACCCTTAAAAGGAATGCGACGTGGTCTTCAAAAATCTTAATCATCAATGACATCCTTCGTACATTCCTCATATTCCTTTGAGATCTTAAATCCTTAGAGAAAGAGGAGTCCTCCATATACTGAACTTTCCTGGCTGACAAGTCAGACGCCAATACTAAGCAGCTATCGATTTTCTCATGGTGGTCATCAAGAATACTTCCACGGAATATCTGCAGCAAAAGGTCTTGGTCTATACTCACTGTGTAACATAAACGGTAATCTCCTAAAGGGGTCACACATCGTACCATTCTATGGTTCAGGCTTTTACACCGTCTTCTCTCTACAATAGGTAAGTCACTCAAGATTTACTATCCCGCATAGAAAGAACGAATAATAAGAGTAGTCGTCATGGTGATCAATCCATTCCGCACCCAAATCATTACCTTGTATATGGTTTAGCGAATCTCGTAATCTAACACTCGGTCATCCTCACACGCATTGCAGAAATCCTCTTATTCATGAACTGGGTTCAGATGAATCCATGGTTCTGCAAGCCAAACAAACATCTATCGTTTCTTCACAACTTTCAGGTTTACGCAAACTATTACAAAACGTGTACTGGTGAACTGCCACTTGCTCCAGGGTTCTTTCTTCAGCAAGATTGTGCTTGCTTGTTGTAAGATCCTGGCACACGTGGTTATCCTTGGACTCGGCATTAAGTTGCATCCATATTTATTCCAGTCTTGATATTGGCAGCCATTGTAGTCACTTCTTTAGTGTAGGATGAGGATGAGGGGGAATAGAATGTATATAGCGAGGTAGAGTGGGAGAGATAGCGAGAGATACCCACACAAACATCACACTAGTTTTAAAAACATAAGTTTTGGTGTGTAGCTGTCAGTAAAACCAAGAAATGACAGCTCACAAAAACGATCTAACGGTAGAAATCTTGAATCTCCAGGTGTTCAAGTCTTTAGGTCTTCAATGACGGTAGTTTCAGTTTTGCATTATCGAAGAAACCTTTGTATCATCGAGTCACTTGTGAACTCATTCTCCTTGTGGTTGTGCCTCCTTTAGTCTTGAAGCATACTAAATAGATGAAGGTCTAAGGTAACGTAAACTTATTCTACCCGCATAGAAGAAACACAAAGGACAACACACGACATCAATCAAATACATAACAGGGCCACAGGGTACAAGACAAAACTTAACAAAACCATCATGACATAAAACATCTAGTTAATCCACAGAAAAACAATGCATCAATCCACAACTCCATCTAACAATGAAAAGGTAACAACGTACACTTAGTGCACACCTACGTATGTCCTCCAATTACCAAACATAAGCTTCTTCGAGTCAGTATCCTTGCTTCCACGTTCACAACTTCTCCTTCCCCTTCAATTCCGGACACATATTGTTGTAGTGTCCCATGTTCCTTCACCGATAGCACTCAATTTGGCTAAGATTTTTCCTTTCCTTCTTCACAGGTGCTTCCTTGAACTCCTGGATAATATTCTTCATCCATTCCTTTTGTTGTTGAATCACTTGTTGTATCATGGTGTAAAGGTGACACTAAACGGGATAATGATCAGTTCCTTCACACACAAGACATGTGACTTGAGCAGTGGGACATTCTTCACCAACGTGAATTTCTTCACAATAGGGACATCCATCTTGGTGTCCATCATATGAGTGTCCTACTTCCCCACAAATTTTGCAGGCAGGAAGCCTCTTAAGGTTTACCGTCCTTTGCGTCGGGGTGACAAGGCGGGATCCCAACAAAATCCTTGTGAACTCCTTCCAAGTAATCTTCCTTCGTAATTCGTCAATCGCTTGGTGCATTCTCCACCAAGTAGCAGCCTCTTCTACCAAGTACTTAACAGCATAGGGGACCATATCCTCACTTCCAACATGGTTTATCTTCATGTGCTCCTCCATATTATAAATTCACTGCTCCACCTTCAATCTCCACATCGCCCCAGAAAAGGCGAGTCCCACTTCATACTCCATCTATTAAACCCATACGACAAGGCTTAGGGGAAAACTATAACACCGACAAGAAAACAAACTAAGATAACACCAAGCATATGCACTCAAACAAGAAAGAGGCAAAAACACCTACGTTCAACGGCCACACATAACAACAAACAATACAGTCACAAAAGTCAAAACACACAAACAACACCTAGAGTAAGGTCATATGTGCAAGACATACGATCTCATCATACTACGCGAAATTTGTTCGTCTAACTTCACCTAAAAGGTAGTGGTCTGATTCTAAGCTTCATCCTTCTCAGCTAAGCTGATCTTAAAAATTCCTCCTGTTGTGTCAAAACTTATTGATCCTCATAGGGTATTCCTTCTGGTTCTTATGGTCATAACTTCAATTGATCCACGAGGTTGATGATGTACTTCTCAAATGTCTTGTCTTCAGGGGCATGCAACTTAGATGGGTATTTATAGTAAAACAAGATGAGAAGTTTTAGAAGATGAATAATAGATGAGAGATACTAGTGGAGAGAGTAAGTAATCAAAGAGTGATAAAATAATTTTGTTCCTATGGCTTTTTCTATCCATTTTCTAGGGTCATGACCTACAGTCAACATGGCTCTGATACCATCTATAACGACCCGATTCGCTAAGAATCCAAGTCTCTGTGCATTCTGTGCTAGTCCCTGGATCAATAGCTAGCACACACAGTACACGATGTAATATCAAGAATAAACCACATGTCATAAATATTACATCGAAGATCCAGTATTACAATTGTTGGGATACGGGGCAGAAAACACAAATTTTTCATACCTACGGTACCCGAACCCAAGATCTATGCTACTTGGGACAGTTGCGTTTCCAGTGACCTTCACCCTTGCAGTAGAAGCACTCCACTCCGGTTTTAGGCTTGGGTGCCTTGGGAGGAGCGGCAACTGACTTTCCATCCCTCTTGGGGCCACCTCTCTTGGCCTTCTCCCGCCTGCTTGACTTCTGAAGTCAGTGGTCTTGTTGACCATGAAGACGGAGTGCTCCTTCTTGATCTCAACCTCGGCGCTCTTCAGCATGGCGAACAACTCAGAAGGGGTTTTGGTCATCCCCTCCATGTTGTAGTTCAGCACAAAGCCTTTGTAGCTAGGGGAAGCGACTGCAACACCCTATCAACAGCAAGTTCATCTGGAATCTGGCATTCTAGAGCATTCAAGCGCTGAACGTAGCCAGACATTTTGACTACGTGCTCACTCACGCTGCCGTGCTCGTCCATATTTGCTGAGAAGAAAGCTTCAGAAACCTCGTACCGTTCATCCCTGGCTTGAGGTGCGAAGACTGCCTTGAGGTCGGTGATAATCTCATATGCACCCATCCTCTCAAAGCGTTTCTGCAGCTCAGCCTCCATGGAGTTGAGCATGCCACTCTGGACAAGGTTGTAATCATCAGTCCTGGAGAGATAGACATTCTTCTCGTCCTGACTGGCATCATCTGCTGGTGCGTCACCTAACGCGTCCTCTAGTACGTATGACATCTTGAGGGGAACGAGGAGAATCCTCAGGGTGCGAAACCAGTTGGTGAAGTTTGTCCCATCTGTTTTTAGCTTATCTTTCTCTAGGAATGATCCTAAGTTGAACGAGGGGCGAGGTGCTACCATCTACAAGGGTTATTCACAAGGATACGTATTTAGACTTTTGTTCATAATGTGGAGTTTCAATTTAATCTCAAAATTCTAGAAAGCTCCCACTTAGATAAACACCTCTCAATTTAATTAAGTTATTACACAATCCCAGCCCCCATACCTCCCCCGATCGTCACGGCCATCAGTATGCGAACCAGGTAGGCCTCTAAGCCAATCACATCAGGCATGTGACTCGTGCTCGACCTTTCAGTCTCCTGTGTTCTAGGCCCGCATCTACATACGTCAAGCCTGCCAATCAAACCTTGATGTTAGCTGTTCAGCAAGGCCATATCTGCATATGCCAGGCTTGCCGAACCCAACCTCATGCGAACTCCATTTAATATGTAGGACAACTCCGGTATGTACGGAGCATCAAGCCATATGGGAGAACATTCCAGGCGGTGCCCACCAAGGGAGAACACAATTTTGGTATTGTGAGAGATGGTCCTGTTTCGTCCTACCGTCGATATATCTAGCATACTAGCATAAAACCGGAAGTAAAACTGTAAATCATACAACCTATGATCCCCCTTCATGCAAAGCAAAAGTTAAACGCCTTTCTACTTTAGCTTGTGCAAGTTTTACGTGGCTGCTAGGGGTTTCGAGAGAGAGAACCGTTTCTATCCTACGAAAAACATGCCACAACACCGTCTCCCATCCGTCTCTATTGCATCCCTGTCGGGGCCCTCCGTTGCAAACATCTTCGCATCGCTAATGCAGAGAGACAGACACCCCCCCAGCCACTTTATATGGTACAAGCCATATGTCAAGCGTGGAACCAGTCTCGCGTAAACGCGTAAGGTCGGTCGGGGGCCGCTTCATCAAACATTGTCGCAACGCTAAATGAGTACACGTGGGAGGGTAACGAATGAAGATTCGATGCCCACATCCTAGATGTGTTCTATCCGTACAATACATCTACGCATAGCTAGCTCTAATACCACTGTTGGGATACGGGGCAGAAAACACAAATTTTTCATACCTACGGTACCCGAACCCAAGATCTATGCTATGGCGATGTAAAGTAACGGAGGGAATCGGTGTTCATACCTTTGAAGACCGAAAGAGGGAAACGTTCTTGCGAACGTGGTTGGCGTAGACTCAGAACTACGACCCCCCTGTCGTGTAGAAGACCACCACCGGCGAGGATGACTCCCGGTAAACCTCCCGCGACGAAGTAGCACCACAGGTGTAGTGCCTCGAAGAGATTATACATGTACGGTACAATCGATGTTCCTCCCGGGCCCCGAACCAGGCGAGCAGCGGAAGAAAGACGGCTACGGATCCCGACTCCAGCAGAACGACGGCCTGCCTTATGGTGGAGAACTCCAATCCAGGTGCAGACTCCAAACAAGGGGAGTCCACTTCCGGGAAGGAGAAGGAGGAAGAAGGAGATATTGGTGTGTTGGAAAAGGGGGGCTACCCCTCCTTATATAGGCCAAGGGGGGTGTGATCCTCCTCCCCTCCCTCATGTGGGACTAAACTCCCAAGGGGGGGGAGTGCGCCGGCCATAGGGGGGATGGGCCCCACCCTTGGCGCCAAGCCCAAGGGGGGAGACCCCCTCGTCCCTTAATGGGCCCCATGGGCCCATTTAGCCTTTTCCCATTTTTTTAATTTTTTTAATATGTTTTAAATATTTAATTCAGATAATTGAATAATAAAACATTATTAAAACAATTAAACTTTATTTTGAACTATTCAAAATGTCCGGAAACCATTCCGTCCTCCTCCGGAACTATTCCGGTGATTTCTCCTATTTCACCGATTGATCCCGTAACTGTCCTATGCATCGATTGCCCTTAAGTGTAACACCCTAACGGTCCGGGAAACAGCAGACATGGTCGAGACTCTTCTCATTGACCAATGACTAGTCAGTTGGACCTGGTTACAATCCTTGACAGCCCCTGCGCTTCCATCGAATGAACTTCGATCGCTTTTGGAAACCGTTAACGATATGACGTAATCCCTTTGTGCTTTGGTACTTTGTTTGTCCGAGGTTTGATCTTCGGTATCCTACATACCGTGTTCACATCTCATTCACAACAAACAACTTCTCTCGTCCATGATCATTGCATCTCTTGTGACCTAGTCACGTCCTTGCAAGGTGTTGATGCAATATCACCGAGTGGGCCCAGAGTTCCTGTCCTGTCACAAGGACTGACAAATCCCGCTGTGATCTATTAACCTACTCATCAACCATCTATTTTGGAATACCCAAAGTGCACGGTTATAGCCAGCATATTTCAGTCAGGCGGTGGGATACAAATCAAAGTCTCCTCATAGATGACAATTACGTATGATCATTACGGTCTAAGGACTAAGCCATACGTTACAAAGTCATAGCAACGCTGAACTATGTGACTCGATCACATTGCAATACTTTAGGTGGGTGTATGTCCATCACATCATTCCCCTTAACTATATGACCTCATTGTCAATGAACTTAAGTGTCGCCATGATCAGGAAAGCTTGATCAATCAATTGCCCAATGAGATTTTTTACCCGAGTTAAACTACGGACCATGTTTTATACTACACCTGTATTAGTATTTCCAAGTAATACAGTTATAGCACAGTATAAAACGTATTATGAACAAAACGGATATGTGACAAATATGTTTATTAATTTGTCTCTAGGGCACATATCCAACAGTCTCCCACTTGCACTAGAGTACAAATTACACTAGTTTACATCAGGTATGTATCTAACACCAATGGTCTCTCGGTGTTCTTCAAACTTGACCTGTGGAAGAGGTTTAGTCATCGGGTCTTCTACGTTCAGATCCGTATGTATCTTGTGAATCCTAGTGTGTCCATCCCTGACGTAGTCTCGCGTCACATGGAACTTTCGGAGGATGTTCTTGGCTGTAGAGTGAGTTCTTGGCTCCTTCGCGTTAGCAATGGCACCAGTGTTGTCGCAGAACATTCCCACAGGGTCAGTGCAACTGGGAAAGACGCCAAGCTCGATCACGAACTTCTTCAGCCACAGCGCCTTGTTTGACGCTTCGCAAGTGGCAATATACTCCGACTCCATTGTAGATTGAGCGACGACTGACTGTTTTCCGCTCCTCCAGCTAATTGCGCCACCGTTCAACATGAAAACATATCCCGTCTGGGATTTTGATTCATCTAGATCTGAGCCGAGGCTTGCGTCAACGTAACCTTTTACGGTGAGCTCCTCATCAACTCCTCCATAAACGAGAAAGAGATCCTTGGTTCTTCTTAAGTACTTAAGGATGTACTTTACTGCTTTCCAGTGAGCCATTCCCGGGTTACTCTGGTAGCGATTATTCATACTAATGGCCAGCGCTAAATCCGGTCTAGTACATAACATAGCATACATGAGACAACCTATGGCTGAGGCATAGGGATTTGAGGACATCTCCTTCTCTTTTGCTGTGGTTGGGCATTGAGTCACGCTTAATTTGACACCTTTTATAACTGGCAAGTGACCTCTCTTGGAGTCATCCATTTTGAACCTTTTCAATATCTTGTCAATATAAGTGTTCTAACTCAAGGCCAACCGTCGATTAGGTCTATCTCTATAGATCTTAATCCCTAATATGTACGCAGCTTCACCTAGGTCCTTCATGGAAAATTGTCCATTCAGATATTCCTTCACTTCCTTTAAGAATTTCTTATCGTTCTATATTAGTAATATGTCATCTACATATAACACAAGGAATGCTACAGAGCTCCCACTCAGTTTCTTATAGACGCAGAACTCTTCGACGTTTTGGACAGATCCAAAAGCTTTAATGACCTCATCAAATCGAAGATTCCAGCTCCAAGATGCTTGCTTCAACCCATAGATGGACCGTTGAAGCTTGCACACCTTACCAGCGTTCCTTGGATCGACAAACCCCTCTGGTTGCATCATATACAACTCTTCCTCCATGTTTCCATTTAGGAATGCAGTTTTCACATCCATCAGCCATATCTCGTAATCATGATATGCATCTATTGCTAGTAGGATCCGAATAGACTTTATCATCGCTACAGGAGAGAACGTCTCCTCGTAGTCAACTCCTTGAATTTGTCGGAAATCCTTCGCGACAAGTCGAGCTTTGTAGACAGATACGTTTCCGTCTGCGTCAGTCTTTTTCTTGAAAATCCATTTATTCTCGACGGCCTTGCGGTCCTCGGGAATATCCACCAAAGTCCATACTTTGTTGGTGTACATGGAGTCTATTTCGGATTTCATGGCTTCAAGACATTTCTCGGACTCGGGTCCCTCCATTGCTTCTTTCTAACTTGTAGGTTCATCCGACTCATCAGCCGAGATTGCATTCACAAGCTGTCCGTAAAACTCAGTAGGTTGACGGAATCTTGATGACCTACGGGGCATAAAAGGTTCCTCTTCATTCTCATCATGATCATCATCAATGTCATGATCATTATGAATGTCGTTCTGGCCATTCTCTTCAGCTATTACTATGGAAGATGGTTCCAGAACAATTTCCGTAGCCGTTTCTTCCAATTGGAGTGATTGGTCAGTTACTTCATCGGGGTCTATTTTCCTCCCACTCAACTCTTTCGCGAGAAACTCCTTCTCAAGAAAGTGTCCCGTCTTGGCAACAAACGTTTTGCTGTCAGACTTGTTGTAGATGGTGTATCCACAAGTTTCCTTGGGATAGCCCACAAAGATGCACTTATCCGCCTTGGATTCAAGTTTGTCAGTCTGTAGTTTTATAACATAAGCCTCACAACCCCAAATCTTCAGGTGAGACTAGTTAGGTTTTGTGCCATGCCATTCTTCAAATGGTGTTGTCTTTACGGATTTGGATGGTGCCCTATTAAGAATATGAACGGCAGTTTCTAATGCGTACCCCCAGAATGACACAGGCAAATCAGTATGAGACATCATCGATCGTACGCTATCCAATAGGGTTCGATTACGTCGCTCAGCCACACCGTTTCTCTGAGGTGTGCCTGCCGGCGTAAGCTATAGTACTATGCCACAAGACTTCAGATGATTGCCAAACTCGTGACTCAAATACTCGCCACCTCGATCCGATCGAAGGTGCTTGATTTTCTTTCCGAGTTGATTTTCGAGCTCATTCTGAAATTCCTTGAACTTTTCAAAGGTTTCAGACTTGTGCTTCATCAAGTAAATATACCCATATCTACTTAAGTCATCAGTAAAGGTCACGAAGTAACGAAGACCATTGCAAGTGGGGACGTTCATGGGTCCACATACATCCGAGTGTATGATCCCCAATAAGACATCCGCACGCTCCATTATGCCATTGAATGAAGTCCTTGTATTTTTCCCATGAGGCATTGTTCACATGTATCAAGGGATCCAAAATCCAATGACTCAAGAAGTCCATCCTTATGGAGCTTCTCCATGCGTTTTATACCAATATGAACAAGTCGGCAAAGCCACATCTTCATGTGATCTTCATCATTCTTCAATCTTTTGTCCTCAATATTGTTAATGTGACACACGTCACCATCGAGATCAAGTACGAATAAACCATGCAACTCCGATGCGTGAACATAAAACATTTCATCCTTATAAATCAAACAACCAATTGTATCAGACTTAAAAGAATAGTGGTCTCGCTTCAAGCAAGAGCCACTAACGATGTTCACACTCAACGCGGGTACATAGTAGCAATTATTCAGAACTAAAACCAATCCCGAAGGGGGACTAAGATGCTTCGTGCCGACTGCCAAGACTTCAATCTGACAGCCATTCCCCACGCGCATCGTCACTTCATCTTTGAGAAAGCGTCTCCTATTCCTTAGTCCCTGAATGGAATTAGAAATATGAGCGACAGATCCTGTATCAAATATCCAGGATGTGTTCCCGGCGCTTGTCAAGAGAAGATCAACAATATGTATATCAAATATACCTTCGTCTCTCTTGGCGACCTTGCCAGCCTTCTTGTCCTTTAGGTACTTGGGACAGTTGCGTTTCCAGTGACCTTCACCCTTGAAGTAGAAGCACTCCACTCCGGGTTTAGGCTTGGGTGCCTTGGGAGGAGCGGCAACTGACTTGCCATCCCTCTTGGGGCCACCTCTCTTGGCCTTCTCCCGCCTGCTTGACTTCTTGAAGTCAGTGGTCTTGTTGACACAACTCAGAAGGGGTTTTGGTCATCCCCTGCATGTTGTAGTTCAGCACAAAGCCTTTGTAGCTAGGGGGAAGCGACTGCAACACCCTATCAACAGCAAGTTCATCTGGAATCTGGCATTCCAGAGAATTCAAGCGCTGAACGTAGCCAGACATTTTGACTACGTGCTCACTCACGCTGCCGTGCTTGTCCATCTTTGCTGAGAAGAAATCTTCAGAAGCCTCGTACCGTTCAGCCCTGGCTTGAGGTGCGAAGACCGCCTTGAGGTCGGTGATAATCTCATATGCACCCATCCTCTCAAAGCATTTCTGCAGCTCAGCCTCCATGGAGTAGAGCATGCCACTCTAGACAAGGTTGTAATCATCAGTCCTGGAGAGATAGACATTCTTCTCGTCCTGACTGGCATCATCTGCTGGTGCCTCACCTAACGCGTCCGCTAGTACGTATGCCATCTTGAGGGGAACGAGGAGAATCCTCAGGGTGCGGAACCAGTTGGTGAAGTTTGTCCCATATGTTTTTAGCTTATCTTTCTCTAGGAATGATCCTAAGTTGAACGAGGGGCGAGGTGCTGCCATCTACAAGGTTGATTCACAAGGATACATATTTAGACTTTTGTTCATAATGTGGAGTTTCAATTTAATCTCAAAATTCTAGAAAGCTCCCACTTAGATAAACACCTCTCAATTTAATTAAGTGATTACACAATCCCAGCCCCCATACCTCCCCCGATCGTCACGGCCATCAGTATGCGAACCAGGTAGGCCTCTAAGCCAATCACATCAGGCATGTCACTCGTGCTCGACATTTCGGTCTCCTGTGTTCCAGGCCCGCTTCTACATACGTCAAGCCTGCCAATCGAACCTTGATGTTAGCTGTTCAGAAAGGCCATATCTGCATATGCCAGGCTCGTCGAACCCAACCTCATGCGAACTCCGTTTAATATGTAGGACAACTCCGGTATGTACGGAGCATCAAGCCATATGGGAGAACCTTCCAGGCGGTGCCCACCAAGGGAGAACACAATTTTGGTATTGTGAGAGATGGTCCTGTTTCGTGCTAGGGTCGATAAATCTAGCATACTAGCATAAAACAAGAAGTAAAACTCTAAATCATACAACCTATGATCCCCCTTCATTCAAAGCAAAAGTTAAACGCCTTTCTAATTTAGCTTGTGCAAGTTTTACGTGGCTGCTAGGGGTTTCGAGAGAGAGAACCGTTTCTATCCTGCGAAAAACATGCCACAACACTGTGTCCCATCCGTCTCTATTACACCCCTGTCGGGGCCCTCCGTTGCAAACATCTTCGCATCGCTAATGCAGAGAGACAGACACCCCCCCAGCCACTTTATAAGGTACAATCCATATGTCAAGCGTGGAACCAGTCTCGTGTAAACGCGTAAGGTCGGTCGGGGGGCGCTTCATCAAACATTGCCGCAACGCTAAATGAGTACACGTGGGAGGGTAACGAATGAAGATTCGATGCCCACACCTAGATGTGTTCTACCCGTACAATACATCTACGCATAGCTAGCTCTGATACCACTGTTGGGATACGGGGCAGAAAACACAAATTTTGCATACCTACGGTACCCGAACCCAAGATCTATGCTATGGCGATGTAAAGTAACGGAGGGAATCGGTGTTCATACCTTTGAAGACCGAAAGGGGGAAACGTTCTTGCGAACGTGGTTGGCGTAGACTCATAACTACGACCTCCCTATCGTGTAGAAGACCACCACCGGCGAGGATGACTCCCGGTAAACCTCCAGCGGCGAAGTTTCACCACAGGTGTAGTACCTCGAAGAGATTATACACGTACGGTACAATCGAAGTTCCTCCCTGGCCCCGAACCAGGCGAGCAGCGGAAGAAAGACGGCTACGGATCCCGACTCCAGCAGAACGACGGCCTGCCTTATGGTGGAGAACTCCAATCCAGGTGCAGACTCAAAACAAGGGGAGTCCACTTCCGGGAAGGAGAAGGAGGAAGAAGGAGATATTGGTGTGTTGGAAAAAGGGGGGGCTACCCCTCCTTATATAGGCCAAGGGGGGGTGTGATCCTCCTCCCCTCCCCCATGTGGGACTAAACTCCCAAGGGGGGGAGTGCAACGGCCATAGGGGGGATGGGCCCCTCCCTTGGCCCCAAGCCCAAGGGGGGAGACCCCCTCCTCCCAAAATGGGCCGCATGGGCCCATTTAGCCTTTTCCCATTTTTTTAATTTTTTTAATATGTTTTAAATATTTAATTCAGATAAATAAATAATAAAACATTATTAAAACAATTAAACTTTATTTTAAACTATTCAAAATGTCCGGAAACCATTCCGTCCTCCTCCGGAACTATTCAGGTGATTTCTCCTATTTCACCGATTGATCCCGTAACTGTCCTATGCATCGATTGCCCTTAAGTGTAACACCCTAATGGTCCGGGAAACAGCAGACATGGTCGAGACTCTTCTCATTGACCAATGACTAGTCAGTTGGACCTGGTTAAAATCCTTGACAGCCCCTGCACTTCCATCGAATCAACTTCGATCGCTTTTGGAAACCGTTAACGATACGACGTGATCCCTTTGTGCTTCGGTACTTTGTTTGTCCGAGGTTTGACCGTCGGTATCCTACATATCGTGTTCACATCTCGTTCACAACAAACAACTTCTCTCGTCCATGATCATTGCATCTCTTGTGACGTAGTCACGTCCTTGCAAGGTGTTGATGCAATATCACCGAGTGGGCCCAGAGTACCTGTCCTGTCACAAGGACTGACAAATCCCGCTCTGATCTATTAACATACTCATCAACCATCTATTTCGTAATACCCAAAGTGCACGGTTATAGCCAGCATATTTCAGTCAGGCGGTGGGATACAAATCAAAGTCTCCTCATAGATGACAATTACGTATGATCATTACGGTCTAAGGACTAAGCCATACGTTACAAAGTCATAGCAACGCTGAACTATGTGACTCGATCACATTGCAATACTTTAGGTGGGTGTATGTCCATCACATCATTCCCCTTTACTATATGACCTCATTGTCAATGGACTTAAGTGTCGCCATGATCAGGAAAGCTTGATCAATCAATTTCCCAATGAGATAGTTTACCCGAGTTAAACTACGGACCATGTTTTATACTACACCTGTATTAGTATTTCCAAGTAATACAGTTATAGCACAGTATAAAACGTATTATGAACAAAACGGATATGTGACAAATATCTTTATTAATTTGTCTCTAGGGCACATATCCAACAACAATATAGCATACCTGCATAGCTCAAGGCTAGCTTACAAATAGATTACATCGGAAAAACATTAAAAGCTTCGTGGCATCCATCAACTCCATCAGCAAGTTGAGTATAGACATCGTAACCCTACATCGCATCACTTACTCGTCGTATACAATCCTGCAACACCGAAGATTATTACCCGACAATGGGTCAGTACATCTGATTTGTACGGCAAGTCACACGAAAAGTATATAACAGACCTACATATACATGAAGGATAAGTCAAAGGAAAGGCTTATGGTTTTATTTTGCAGAAAGCTGATTTTTCACTCATACTACAACTAATCAAGTTTTAATTTATATCAAGGATGACTGTAGCGACACGATGACGACCTGGTCCGGCGGGGACGAGCTGCCGCGGTCGCCATGCCCCTGAACCAAAGGAACAGTGGGAGGGGAAGAAGAAGGAGAGAGGTGGTTGGGCCGGGGTGGGCTTCGCCCTGGGAGTCGCCCTGGGCGAGGTATAAGGGTTTTCCCCCTTTTTGTGTTTTTTTATGTTTCTTTTGTTTTATATTTTATTTGACTATAATTTGGTATTTTATAAAATGTGCCACTAATATTAATAATTATGTTACATGATGTAGCACTGCTGCAAAAAGCTTGGGATTCAAATAAAAGTATTTGAATTTTGTTTAATTAGCAAAATATTAAATGGAGTTTCTTTTGCTACTGTTTTAATTTTTTTAGAATATTTAAATATCTTGATAAATAGTGGTTTCTGTTTTACCATTGTCTATGGATTATTTGCAAGTTGATTAACTAATCTCCCACAATTATTGGAGCAAGATTTATAATCCCCTCAATTTTGAAAATTTTATCAAGCTTAGAATTTCAAAGAGCTATGATCAAAGGTTATCATGGCTTGATTACCAACAGTAGTGATCATTAACAAGAGGATCGCTATAGTGATTACTGTTACTGGCACTAGGGGTGTTACAAATCTCCACCACTACAAAGAATTCTCGTCCCGAGAATTAAAAGTAGTGTAAGGGGTAAAGTTTTGGTTTCGTATTCTAACGAATCTTCTGGTTCTTGTTGTCCTACTCGAAGAAGTTAATCCTTCACGTTGATGTCTTCATTTCTCTTTTTTGATGCATCATGACGAGCCGTCATACTTCTTTCGGGGCTCCATAGTACTTACGAATAGGCTAGGAGGAGAAACTTAAAGGGGGTCAGATCGATACAAGGTTGATCAACCAAGGTTGTCCGAGGGAATGGGGTACAAAGTACCTCTCGAGTTTAAACTCGGGGGAATACATCAAGAGAAACAAAAGAAGGTATGAGAATCTTAAAATTGATAGGCATGCATTCGATGTCGGTAAAGGATGATGGAAAGGAGGTCCAGAGCATCAGGCATAAGAACTGCGTCTGGTAACGGACTGAATATCGCAAGGTATGTGACAAGAGTCAGGTTGCGATCCTTTGGAACTGTGGGTTAGAGTGGTGGCATATTACGCGATCACGATGCAAGGATTGTCAGAGAATAGCTTGTCAGCTATGTCGGCAACAACATCGGTACCAGGTGCAGGGGACATTGAGAACCATTTTCCTGCTCGTTAATACGAGGCGGACCAATTGGCAAAGTTCTCGTCCATCGGTGGTTATTTAAAGGTTTCCGATGATAGTAACAGATTGTACGGACAGGGTAGTACACCGAAGTGTTTACATAAGCAGGGAATTACCACTGCTCAGATAAGTTATATCACAAGAAAGGTTAAACAAACCAATGGAAAGGAAATGGTGATGATACACAATTATCAGGTGTATATCTTTCCCAAGGGAAAGCAGAGCACGATATACACGACCAAGTTGTATTGGCAGAGGGTCAAGGGAGGTTGTCGATGATAACACAAATCATCGAGGGCAAGGATGGTATTTCACACGATGAATCCAATCGACACATGGAAGAAGCCATGTAAGATTAGTCGGATAATAATCCACCAAAGGTCGGGTGGTTCGCAAAGAATCTGATGTGAGTATCGGCACTCAACCAGAAGGAGAAAAATGCAAAGGCATCAGGTCATAGAAGCATCAGAATAATTCGATGTTGAAGTACAAGCAAATGTGATTTCCAGATAGGGAGGTGGATGTAATTATCCACACAGACTTGTCGGTGGCAGGGGATTGCAAAGGCGATGAACACGTAGGTTCTCGGGAATTTATCGGAGAGTATCTTCAGAATCTTCAGGTGAAGCAAGCGATCATCATAAGTGAAGGGCTCTCCGGGTAGATGCGACCACGAGATCCTAATGTCAGAGTTAGCAAAATCTTTAACCCGAAAGGAAGAGAGAGCAGAGTCCCAGAGTAAAGGTACGGAGTAAAAGATCCTAATACCACCCAATTTGCGACGTGGGCCGATAAGCCACACGACACTGTTAGTAAGTAGTTTTGCAAAGACTAGACTCGACTTTGACCAAAGAGTTGGAAGGGGGTGTCCTACAGGCAGTCGGCTCTGATACCAACTTGTGACTCCCCCAAAATCGGACCGTGTACACTAATTCATACACGCAAGGTACACGATCGAGATCAGGGACTCACGGTGAGATATCACAACACAACTCTACAAATAAAATAATACAAGCTGTTTAATACAAGCCAGAGGCCACGAGGGCTCGAATACAACAGCTCGAAAGCACAAAGTTAGTGGAAGAAATAGTATCTGAGTACAGACACAAGATACAAGTTTGCCTTAAGAAGGCTAGCACAAAAATCAACACGATCGAAAAGGAGAGGCCTCCTGCCTGGGAACCTCCGAACTACTCCTGGTCAAAGGGGAAACTCAACGTCGTAGAAGGCATCGGGGATCTCCTGCTCCAGGGCTCCAACGTCGACTGCAGCGGCCGATCAGGAAAAACAAAAAGGGGGAAATAAAGCAAGGGTGAGTATCTAGCATACCCGCGAGTCTTACGTCCGCTACTAAGAATTTATGCATTTGTATCAAATGGAAAGGGGAGGCTGTATATAGTGGACTACAAGGTAGAAATCAGAATAAGGATGAGAAGATAGTCCTATCGAAGACTAGCATCTTCCAACGAGTCTTGAAGCACAAGAAGAGAATAGCCAACAGTTAATATAACAAATGAAAGTAACAATGCAGCAGAAGTTGCAGCAGCATTGTATAATAATAAGTTGTAATTATAATTAACAATGCCTCCGAGTTCCCTCCCTCGACATCCTCGCGAGGGAGAAAACCGGGAACCAACAGTTTAATAGTAGTAGTTTGTAGTGGTAGGATCTGGCTTCAGCATAAAGCGTCCTGTTACCGTGGACACGGCTATTCAAATAGATTATCATCCCTGCAAGGGTGCGCTGGTGTCATACTACACGCTCGGATCTCCAGGGTGGCATACACCTTGTTAGGGAACTCCCCACCGAGGCTATCCAACATGACGAGGCCCATCCTACGGCTCATCAGAGAGGTCCCCGCCGGTCTACAGCCCTAAGTGCAAGGGGGTCATGGGCCTATCACCCCTCGCTCTCCAGGTCGTTGTGAGGCGGGAGATCCGTACACCACAGGTGATGATCAGTCCCGGCCACAATGCTGAACTGGACGTCTTTCAGAGTTTTCGAACGAGACCACAACGCGGAGGGCCCACACCGTAATCCCACGTATAGGTAGTGCGTACAAGCCAAAAGGCTACTCAAGTAATCCACTGAACCCATTAAGAATTTTATTAATTTTCTGTCGAGACAACCGTTATCGTTGCCCCTTATTGAATGAGTCGCGGACAACGACAGCATTCAGGACCACCAGTAACATCGATGCCTGCCCTAACGTCCCACCAACTCGTGCGGTTACCAACAAGGTGAACCTTCTCCATACCTTCTCTCGCATTTGCTCCAAAGAGCTCGACTTTCGTACAACAGGATATCTGTCGGCCACGAACAGTACCAGGCCCGCCGCACACCGGTGGAATACACCTGACCTGTCGTTCCGCTAAGATACCCTGCGCGGGCACCGTTCGGTCACCCGACTCCTTACCTGTAAGGACACCAGTTGATTCGAGTGCCTACCATCAAGTGAAACCAGGAGGAATCACCCTCGATGGTACACTTGAAGAGGTTCGACAGAGACATCAGCGGAATGAACTAAAGAGGAATATTCTCGTATCACCCCGGTGGTGCCGAGACACCAGCGGAATGAACTGAAGAGGAATACCCTCGTATCATCCCAGTGAGGCTACGCTACGGAGCCGACGAGAGTGAAATACAAGTTCGTCCACTCGTAAGTTAAACTCGAAGCGACTCGGCAGAGTCTCGCCGTTGTAGGTTCCCTAGGGCGTCTGCATTGATCTGTACCTGTTGCAGTTGTAATATATCGTTTCCGCGATCACTCCCAGAGTGATCACGACCCGCTATTCTAAACCTAGCTAACAATGCGCAGGGTTTACTGCTGAATAATGCATAAGTAATAATAGGCAGCATAGGATAAAGGAAGGTACATCAAGGGGCTACAATGACAGGATATGCAATGAATAGGAATGTAACGTAGCAGCAGCAGTAACAATGCCTAGTGAAAGAAATGTACGGAAAGATAGACGATATCTGGGGAAGGAAAATGGCTCTGCTTGCCTGGAAGCTCGACGGTAGGGGTACGGTCGTCGACGTAGTATTCGTACTCAGCAACGGTGTCGGCGGCGGCAGCAACGGCGTCGATCGTAGAATAAAGGGGGGAGAAACAATAAATACACAGTAATAATAGCAATACAAATACAAGACAAGGCAAACGCATGGTTGGCGGTGATCTAACGCAGTGTTAAGTATTTTTAGGCGAAGCGGGAATTTATCCGGGAATGACTCATCAGTACCAGTTGATTACCGTACCGATGATCCGGAGGGTGAAGGTTCCATGTCTGTAGTGTTAGAGACATCTGACAAATATGTGGATAGTGTATCCGTGCTCGTAGATCCATTCTGGACAACTTTCGTATACAGAACATTTTCATCCGGAAACTTTTACCGGCTTCGGTTGATTATCGGACAGCGCAATCGGAGGGGGAATGTCTCGTGTTCGGTATGTAAGAGGGGGGTGGAGCGTGTTTCTCTCCGACACAAAGTAAGACGGGATCTAACTTTTTATGAACAGCAAGCAAAGCTAAAGAAAAGTAAAAATAAACCTAAGAGCGAGACGCTCCAAGCATAGCACATAACGCATGAAGTGATAAAAATATAGTGAGACGAAGGACAAACTGATTATTGTTGATGGAGAAGGGGATGCACGGGGGCATCCCCAAGCTTAGACGCTTAAGTCTCCTTGAATATTTGTTGGGGATGCATGGGGCATCCCCAAGCTTGTGTGCTTGACACTCCCGAATCTTCTTTCATCATCTTCCATCGCACACTTCAAAACTCCCTTCATACATAACTCATCATAAGCTGATTAGAGAGTTTAGTACCCTTAATAAATAATTTTTTCCCACTGGATATAAATATATTCATGAACAGCTACTTTTTCTCAATATTTCCAAAAGGTTTTTGTCAAGAAAAATCAAGCTTAAGGTTTACAAAAGTTCGGAGAGACAAAACGTGGCAGAATCTGTGAAAAACAGAACAGCGGGTAGTAAAGAATTTTTTAGGGGTACTTCTGCAACTCAAATCAAAAAACTCAGAACATACGAAAGTCACGAGGACAGAATCTGTTTTCTGGACAGCATGTCACAACTTTCACTTCCTTTGTCATATGAGGCTATAACTTGGAACAAATCTTGAAAATAAAGATACAATAATGTTGCTACAGTAGTAACAATCATCAAGACCACTCAAAACAGAAAGTAAAAACTCAAAGTAAAGATAACAAGGGTTGTCTCCCTAGAGCTCTTTCTTTATACCCATAAAGATAGGCTTAAGATTTTAATGATGCTCTCATAGGAATAAGAGTTGAAGAACAAAAGAGAGCATCAAGAAGCAAATAACAAACAAATTTAAGTCTAACGTGCTTCCTATGCAAAGGGATCTTGTCAAGAAATATATCATTGAGGCATAAAGATATTAGCATAGGAAGGCAAAACAAGTGCAACTTCAAAACCTTCAACATAAAGAGAGGGAACTTGATATTATTGAAATATCTATAAGCATATGTTCCCCTCTCATAATAATTTTCAGTGGGGTCATGAATAAACTCAAAAATATAAGTATCACGTAAAAAATTCTTATCATGATCCAGAAGCATAGAAAATTTGTTACTCCCCACATAAGCAAAATCATTCTCATTAGTAATAGCGGGAGCAAACTCAACAAAATAGCTATCACATGAATCATTCTTATCATGATGCACTTGTAAAAAATTATTCTTTATAGCATAAGTGTCATCACAATAATCATCATAGATGGGAGGAAAAGTATCATCAAAATAAATTTCCTCATCAAAACTTGGGGGGCTAAAAAGATCATCTTCATAAAACGTAGCATCCCCAAGCTTATGGCTTTGCATATCATTAGTACCAAAAGTATTCAAAGAAGACATGCTAATAACATTACTACTATCATGAGTGTTGTTCAAATAATAAATATCCATAGGCTTTTTGATTTTCTCTTCAAACACTTCATGTCCCAACTCAAGGTAGAGCTCATAAAGCTCTCTCATAATATTTTTTGTTGTTTTCCATAAGCCTAACTAGTGAAAATAAAAACAAGAAAAGAAAAGATTTAATTGCAAGATCTAAAGATATACCTTCAATGCTTAACTCCCCGTCAACGGCTCAAGAAATATCTTGATGTCTACACACGCTTCTATTCTTGTAGACTATGTTGGGCCTCCAAGCACAGAGGTTTGTAGGACAGCAGCAATTTCCCTCAAGTGGATGACCTAAGGTTTATCGAACTCAGGGAAGTAGAGGTTGAAGATGGTCTCTCTCAAGCAACCCTGCAATTAAGATACAAGAAGTCTCTTGTGTCCCCAACACACCTAATACAACTAGGAGTTGTATAGGTGCACTAGTTCGGCGAAGATATGATAAAATATGGGTGATAGGTGTGGCAAAACAAGGTAATATAAATTTGTAATAAAGCATGCAGCAAGAAAACATGTGACAAAAGTGAGCAGAAACGGTGTAACAATGGTGGAAACAAGGCCTAGGCTTCATACTTTCACTAGTGGCAACTCTCAACAACATTAACATAGTCTAATCACAGGATATTTCCCATAAAACATGCAATGTAGACGTACTCGGAGGTCATTCCTTTGTGGTCAAGAGTGGACGAGAATTATATAGGGCTAAAAAAGCACACCTCAGAGTTCGTAGTTCTTAATCTATGGATTTCCTAATATCACCACGGCCATCCAAAGATAGTACCACAATCACCACAACATATCTCATGGATAGTCAAAGACAAGCACCAAGAAACTCTCAATCTTCAATCAACACACAAATGAGGAAATCACTCATGAAAATATTCTTCTAATCCATGTCCAATAGACCACTGTCACCATGGTCTCGGGGATTATAGTAGATAAGATCAAGTGAGTAAATCAAATCCAATACATAGAAGAAGGGGAAACATTATGGGATCATCCTAGATTAACATATATAGCCTATGATCACAGCAAAGATCACATCATGGGAGAGAGAGAAGAACACATCGCTACTGGTAGAAACCTCAGCCCCGAGGAGGGACTAGTCTCGCATCATGGAGGGAGGAAGCAACGTCGATGGAGATGAATCTGGGGGCACTTCCCCGTCCCGGCAGGGTTCCGTCACAGGAACTCTGGTCCCCCGAAGCTTGTCGGCGATGGCGGTGGAGATCGGAATTGCTTTTGAAAAATTACTTCGATATTAGGGGTTTCCATCACGGGGGGTAAATATAGGCCAAAGGGGGCACCGAGAGGGGCCACAGGACAGCCAGGAGGGTGCCCGGCGCGGCCTAGGGTGGGGCCGCGCCAGGGACCCTTCTGGAGTCCCTGTGGTGGCCCTTCTTTCCTTCCTTGGTGATTCCGGAGGCTTCCGGGACGCTGATTTTTTATACTCCCTCCGTCCCAAAAAGAATGCCATAGTTTTCAAATTTGAACTAAAACTATGACATTCTTTTTGGGACGGAGGGAGTATAATTTTTCTGGAATTTTTGGAGCACTTTAAATGGCCGGAAAACCTGAAATACAAAAACAGCAGAAAACAGGAACTGGCAACTGGGTGCACTGAGTTAATAGGTTAGTCCAAATATGATCAAAAGTGTATGAAAGTTCAAGAAAAACATGGCAAAGTCACACAAATCATGCATGGAGCAAGCAGAAATTATAGATACGTTTGGGACATATCAACATCCCCAAGCTTAATTCCTGCTCGTCCTCGAGTAGGGAAATGATAACAATCATAATTTCTGTGGCGACATGCCACACAACCATATAAGGACTTTTAAGTAAAGTAATCAAAGCATGCAATTCAATTCAAGTCATAACATGCAAGAGTCTATATTAGCATTGAAACAAGCAATATAAGAACAGTAGGTGCAAGAGCTCTCGCTGTCCGTGACTCGAATGTCTCCAAATGAAGTTTGCGTGCAAGAAGGGGGATAGGGAATACGAGAAAAAAAAGTATTTTTGTTGAGAACTCAATCTACTAAAGTTTCACACTTGGTCCTCTTTGGAATCTTATCTTGACTCGTCCCCAGACCACTAGCCAGGTACAATTCAATTTGATCCACTCATTTTCGATATTTTGTGCACTCATGCAATGGATGAGCGTAAGCACGAAAGTTGACACTTAGGATGGCAAAGAGAGAAATATGGTGGAGGAGGAAGACAAAAAGGGTGAGAAAGGTTCACATCAATGAGGACAATCATAGGCGAGAGAAGACCAAATGATAGATATGATGTGAGGAGTAGGGATTGCCATGCAACAGATGCACATATGAGCTAAGAAAACCTCTCCAATGGAACTAGTGGGGGTGCATCCAACTTGCTCGCTCATGAAGACCTAGAGCTCTTTTTAGTAGGCTCATCCTTGGAATATGCAAGCCAAGTTCTATAGTGTGAAGGTCCCCACATAGTTATATGCATGAATGATCATCTCTATGGATTACAAGGATAAGTACTAGTGTGGATCTCTCCAAAGGAATATTAGTGTTGCCCCTTTCTCTCTTTTTATTTATTTTTCTCTTTTTTCCATTTTTTATTTTTTGGTGGCCTCAATGGCTCTTTCTATTTAACTCTCATTTGTCCTCCTTGGGATCTTTTAAATTTGTCCTCTTTGGGATCTTTTCCTCACTTAAGCGCAACACTCTAATTTACAAGAGGATATAGAAGATCTTTCATAGTTTACAAGGTACTCAAATCATAAAGAAGATGTAGCTATCATGATGTATGCAATGTATGACATGAAGATCAAGTCATGAAGAGGTGAATGTTGCATGGCAATATATCTCGAAAAGGCTATGGAAATGCCTTGATAGGTAGGGTATTGTGGCTGTTTTGAGGAAAGATATAAGGAGGTTTGTGATGACAGAGCATGTCATGCCAAGGGTTTGGATGTACCGGCGAAGGTGGACGCCAACTCTCGTTGTGAGAAGAAGGCAATGCACGGTACAGGAGAGGATAGCAAATATGAGGGGGTGGAAGTGTCAACTTTCGAATAATCGCATTAGTCTGAAGAACTCATGCACTTATTATCGGTAACTCTCAATCTAATAGGAGGTTCACAAAGAGACAGGTACCCCGAGGAGGAGTGTATGGGGGTTTGGTTATCCTTGCGCATCCTCGACTCATGGTACGTGAGTGTACTCTAATATCCGACCCCTCAGAAGAGTAGTGATCCATCTAGTAGCTAGAGTTCTCAACTAGTTTTGTAGGTTTTGAAAATGAAGACGGATTTCCCAAAATACGACACCTATCACTATTAGGCTAGAGCTCTTGACACCAAAAGTTCAAAATTACTCACATCAATACCTCAAAACTATTGCAAGTTACTACTATAATTAAATAGCAACCTCAATTACCTACTCTCAAGACAAGACATAACTCAGTGCAACAACCAACTCTCTTAACAAGATAAACATCAAAACTAAAGAGAGTTCCAGCAACAAACTAAACATAAGCCAAGGCTCTTGCTAAAGACAAACTAAATATAAAACTAAACATGGCGGTAGCTACCAAAATATAAAGAACACTCAACAACAAAAAGATAGGCATGAAGAATCCTATGATGTGTTCTAGATTTTGATAGTGGAGCGTGTTTCTCTCTCACACAAAGTAAGACGGGATCTAACTTTTTATGAACAGTAAGCAAAGCTAAAGAAAACTAAAAATAAACCTAAGAGCGAGAGGCTCCAAGCATAGCACATAACGCATGAAGTGATAAAAATATAGTGAGACGAAGGACGAACTGATTATTGTTGATGGAGAAGGGGATGCATGGGGGCATCCCCAAGCTTAGACGCTTGAGTCTCCTTGAATATTTCTTGGGGATGCATGGGGGAATTCCCAAGCTTGAGTGCTTGACAGTCCCAAATCTTCTTTCATCATCTTCCATCGCACACTTGAAAACTCCCTTCATACATAACTCATCATAAGCTGATTAGAGAGGTTAGTACCCTTATTAAATAATTTTTTCCCACTGGATATAAAGATATTATTGAAGAGCTACTATTTCTCAAGATTGCAAAAAGGTTTTTGCAAACAAAAATCAAGCTTAAGGTTTGCAAAAGTTATGAGAGACAAAACGTGGCAGAATCTGTGAAAAACAGAACAGCAGGTAGTAAAGAATTTTTTAGGGATACTTCTGCAACTCAAATCAAAAAACTCAGAACATACGAAAGTTTCGTGATTGTATAGAGCACGCTGTGTAAATAATTCAGCTCAAAAAAGATGAACTGGTGATTTTATCTAATTTTTCCCGTCACGAGGACAGAATCTATTTTCTGGACAGCATGTCACAACTATCACTTCCCTTGTCATATGAGGCTATAACTTGGAACAAATCTTGAAAATAAAGATACAATGATGTTTCTATAGTAGTAACAATCATCAAGACCACTCAGAACAGAAAGTAAAAACTCAAAGTAAAGATAAAAGGGTTGTCTCCCTAGAGCACTTTCTTTAAAGCCATAAAGATAGGCTTAAGATTTTAATGATGCTCTCATAGGAATAAGAGTTGAAGAAAAAAAGAGAGCATCAAGAAGAAAAAAACAAACACATTTAAGTCTAACATGCTTCCTATGCAAAGGGATCTTGTCGAGAAATAAATCATTGAAGCATAAAGATATTAGCATAGGAAGGCAAAACAAGTGCAACTTCAAAACCTTCAACTTAAAGAGAGGGAACTTGATATTATTGAAATATCTATAAGCATATGTTACCCTCTCATAATAATTTTCAGTGGGATCATGAATAAACTCAACAATATAAGTATCACATAAAAAATTCTTATCATGATCCAGAAGCATAGAAAAATTGTTACTCCCCACATAAGCAAAATCCTTCTCATTAGTAATACCGGGAGAAAACTCAACAAAATAGCTATCACATGAATCATTCTTATCATGATTCACTTGTAAAAATTTATTCTTTATAGCATAAGTTTCATCACAATAATCATCATAGGTGGAAGGCAAAGTATCATCAAAATAAATTTCCTCATCAAAACTTGGGGGGCTAAAAAGATCATCTTCATAAAACGTAGCATCCCCAAGCTTATGGCTTTGCATATCATTAGTATCAAAAGTATTCAAAGAAGACATGCTAATAACATTACTACTATCATGAGTGTTGTTCAAATAATAAAGCTCCATAGGCTTTTGATTTTCTCTTCAGACACTTCATGTCCCAACTCAAGGTTGGGCTCATACAGCTCTCTCATAATATTTTTGTATTTTTCCATAAGCCTAACTAGTGAAAATAAAAACAAGAAAAGAAAAGATTTAATTGCAAGATCTAAAGATATACCTTCAAAGCTTAACTCCCCGGCGACGGCGCCAGAAATATCTTGATGTCTACACACACTTCTATTCTTGTAGACTATGTTGGGCCTCCAAGCACAGAGGTTTGTAGGACAGCAGCAATTTCCCTCAAGTGGATGACCTATGGTTTATCGAACTCAGGTAAGTAGAGGTTGAAGATGGTCTCTCTCAAGCACCCCTGCAATTAAGATACAAGAAGTCTCTTGTGTCCCCAACACACCTAATACAACTAGGAGTTGTATAGGTGCACTAGTTCGGCAAAGAGATGATAAAATATGGGTGATAGGTGTGGCAAAACAAGGTAATATAAATCTGTAATAAAACGTGCAGCAAGCAAGCATGTGACAAAAGTGAGCACAAACGGTGTAACAATTGTGGAAACAAGAACTAGGCTTCATACTTTCACTAATGGCAACTCTCAACAACATTAACATAGTCTAATCACATGATATTTCCCATAAAACATGCAATGTAGACATACTCGGAGGTCATTCCTTTGTGGTCAAGAGTGGACGAGAATTATGTAGGGCTACAAAAGCACACCTCTGAGTTCATAGTTCTTAATCTGTGGATTTCCCAATGTCACCGCGGCCATCCAAAGAGAGTACCACAATCACCACAACATATCTCATGGATAGTCAAAGACAAGCACCAAGAGACTCTCAATCTTCAATCAACACACAAAACAGGAAATCAGTCATGAAAATATTCTTCTAATCCATGTCCAATAGACCGCTGTCACCATGGTCTCGGTGATTATGCTAGATAAGATCAAGTGAGTACATAAAATCCAATACATAGAAGAAGTGGAAACATTATGGGAACATCCTAGATTAACATATATAGCCTATGATCACAACGAAGATCACATCATGGGAGAGAGAGAAGAACATATAGCTACTGGTAGAAACCTCAGCCCCAAGGAGGGACTTCTCCCGCATCATGGAGGGAGGAAGCAACGTCGATGGAGATGAATCCGGGGGCACTTCCCCGTCCCGGCAGGGTGCCGGCTCAGGAATTCTGGTCCCCCGAAGCTTGTCGGCGATGGCGGCGGAGATCGGAATTGCTTATGGAAAAAGTACTTCGATATTAGGGGTTTCTGTCATGGGGGGTAAATATAGGCCAAAGGGGGCACCGAGAGGGGCCACAGGGCAGCCAGGAGGGTGCCCGGCGCGGCCTAGGGTGGGGCCGCGCCAGGGACCCTTCTGGAGTCCCTGTGGTGGCCCTCCTTTCCTTCCTTGGTGATTCCGGAGGCTTCCGGGACGCTGATTTTTTATATAATTTTTCCGGAATTTTTGGAGCAGTTTTAATGGCCGGAAAACCTGAAATACAAAAACTGCAAAAAACAGGAACTGGCAACTGGCTGCACTGAGTTAATAGGTTAGTCCAAATATGATCAAAAGTGTATGAAAGTTCAAGCAAAACATGGCAAAGTCACACAAATTATGCATGGAGCAAGCAAATATTATAGATACGTTTGGGACGTATCAGTCCCATATGTCATACACAGTACACTAATATATCAACTAACCTATTTAATTATCCCATAGGGCCCACTTGTCATAGAGCTATTGTTTTTAAACAGATTATATAATTAATATATTTAAGGGTGGGGCCCAACAGTTAGTGCCACAAGTTTAACCTAACCGTTTATTAATCAAGAGAAATGTGGGGCCCATCTATCATTGGGACACTTTTATTCCAATAGTTTTTTAATCTAACAGGGGGGTTCAGTGGGGCTGGCCCACAGGTAATTCACCAAAGGGGTATTTCCATCTATCTAATCTCTGAATATTTAACAGGGCACAGGGGCCCACTGTCATAGGCACGAGGGGGATTTGATTTTTGGGTTAGTGGCTAATTAGGGGGTGGGGTTGTCCATGGTCGGGTCGGCTGAGCACGCCGTCGACGAGGCCAACAGAGGAGGCCGTTCCGGCGAGGGGGTGGGGCGCGGCTGCGGTGGGATGCGCGATGGAGGGGTCATGGGGGCGCGGCCATGGCGACTAGCCAGAGGGTGGCGAGGCTAGCCGTGCGGCCGCAGCCGCAGCCAACTGCAGCCAGCGGTAGAACCGGTGCAGCGCGCGGAAGGGAGGGCCAGAGGAGCAGGGCGTGACCGTGCGTGTAGGCTGGGCGTGGAGAGAACGCGTGGGGCGTGGCCATGGCTGCCGACGCACACGCGAGGAGCGCAGCAGCGGAAGAAATGGCGAGCGGCGGCCGGCTGGAGCATGGGTTCACGGGGACGACGACATAGGGCATCAAAACGGGTGCGGTAAATTGGGGAGCGAAGAGGAGCTCACCAGGAGCTCAATTCCGCGGTGGAGTAAGCAGGTGAGGCGATGGAACAGTGGCAATTTACGACGAGGCGCATCGCGGCCTGTGAAAGGGAACGGCTCGTTGGAGATCTTGTAGTGCGTCTCGAGCTTGATCTAGGGCTTGAGACGAAGAGGACATCGGAGAGGAGCCGCCCGGACACGTCCGCTGGGCTGGAGGTGGCAGTTGGCCACGCGTGCTGACGGCGGCGCTCTCCGGCGATTTCGGCCGAAAAAAACCGAGAAGGGGAAGGACGAGCGAGGAGGAATGGTGCGATTTAGGGTTCCAGGAGGGAGAGGGGACTCTTATCCTCCCACGGTCACTGTAACGGCGTGGGTGGCGACCGGGCGAGGCTGCGACGACGCGGTGCACTGGCGCCATGACCACGGTCGGCTTCTACTGTAGAGAGAGGTGGGAGATGGCCTAGGGTGGGTTGGGCTAGGCTGGGCCGGTAAGGCCTTTGCCCTGGGCGGTAGGTAGATCTTTTTTTTCTTTTCTCTTTTCTTTTCGGTTCGTATTTTATTTAGTTAGCTTTAGATTTTTGTAATAGGGAATACTTGCACCACAAATTCTGTTACACTTGAATATGCAGCTACAAAGACTTTGGGATTTTTATAAAATCATTTGGTTTTTATCTAAATAATAAATGATTAGAAAGGACTGTTTTGGCTACTGTTTTTATTGGTTTATATTATTAAAACACATTAATAAATTCCTATTTCTATTTTATTATGACATAATGATTATTTTCTATTTAATAAAATTGGTTGCACAATTTTTGGTTCAACTATAATTTCCACTTTGGATTTTGGCAATTCAATTAAGTTTGAATTTGACTTGGCTTGATCAAGGGTGACTAATTACTTGCTAATCATGGTGGCTTAATCATTAACAAAAATGATTATTGTTGCTAGACACTGAGGGCGTTACAGAAGATATTTAGGAACTTCAGTACACTGTGAAAGTTTCACTGTGTCGTTGTTTTGTGTGAGATGGGCGAAGAGCGTCCAGAAGGATGAACGTGGTTTGATTACCATGTCCTTACCTGCAGCACAACATGGTGCAAAGGGTGTGAAAAGAGTCACTACCAAATATGAGCCTTGGTTATTCGCTAAGGATGGTGCAATGCTTCTACATAACTGACCTGACAAAGCCAAGTCGTGTAATCGTCAAGAGAGGTAAAAGAAACATCATCAAAATGGATGGAGTTCCCTACGAGGAATACTTTGATAATTTGGCATCGACACAAAAGAAGAAGATGGCTATGATGAAGAACATTACACCACTAGAAGGAGAAGAACTATGTTTCCTAAAATAGGTCCTCCCTTACCGAGGAAAAGTCACAGCAGCGGCCGCAACTATTCGAAGAAGACTGAAACTGTCATCGAGAGGATTGTGAAATAACGTCATACTTAATTTGTGTTTTTTTGTTGTATTGAGATTATATTAAGTGTCATGTATCAATTGAATAGTATATATTATTTATATGTATTTTCTTGAACTAAATTAATTGTCTTGATCTAATTAATTGTCACGTACCAATTTGGAGAAAAAACATGACACAATTTCACACATCCCTACAAAATGGCAGTTGGGCACATAACTAAGAGAATGGCGTTGACTATGTCCCATATCCCTCCACTTCACTTCTTGTTCCGCACCACCTGTAACAGCTCGGGATTCTCATCCAAATTAAAAAAATTGTTTGTTGCTTTATTTTATTGCTTGCTAGGATTGTTTGTAGTATTTGCTTCGCCGAATTATTAATCGGTGAATATCCCCCCCCCTCTTTCTCGTGTCGGATGTGGGACCAAACCTTTTTGCAAACGGCACACGACCTTTGCGACACCGGGGTTTCACCCTATCACAGTCGCAACCGGCACAGGACCAACCATCGCCATCAGAACGAAAAAAAAACCCATTTAATAATTAAATGGATTATTTTATTGGGCACCGTAAAATGTTCTCGGAACGCTATCAAAGTAAGGTATGACTGACGGGCTCAACGCGCTGAGAACGTGGTTCGATATTTCGTCCGAATCGGAGGTCGTATGGACCCCCGATGGTCAGAAACGTGGAGTATCGGACGCGAGGGAGAAAATCCGAGGGCTTTTGCGTAAATTTTCCAGCCAAACCCCTTATATAAAGACCACCACTCTACCACCCATTTTCTAGGGTTTCCCCTAAGAAAAAATTGCATACACCCCCTTCCACTTTGACAGATCTTCCCAAAACACCCCCAAAATCCCGAAACCCTAGCCCCTGGCCAACTAGGACCGTCGGATCGCGAGATCGATGGCCCCGGAGGCCTCCAAGTGGCTCCCTCAGCTGCCTCCCACCTCCAGGCCGCCGCCCGGGCCCGATCTGGGCCACCTCCGCCCGAGGGAGCCACCCCGTCCCCGTCGCCTCCAGCCGTCCTCCCGCCAGCGAGCCGCAGCTCCGCCGACCCTCCTCCCGTGCATCTCTCCTCCCTCTCTCCCTTCTCCTCTGACCTCCCTCTCCTCTCTGCTCGCAGGTGGCCGCCGCGCCCAAGCCTCGATGGCCGGTGAGCCGAGCTCGGGCCGGCCGCCACGACCGCCCCAACGATCCCACGCCCGGATCCGGCGCCTCCTCCCTCCTATGCGCCAGTCGTGCATGGTGCCTCGCCCCTCTACTGCTCGCCTCGCCGGAGCACGGCGGTCGCCACCGCCGGTGACCCGAGCAGACTCGGGATCGGCCCGAGCCGCCAACCGTCGCCGCCGCACATGTGGGCCGGCCTGCCCCACGGGCCAGCCTGCCAGATCCCCTTGGCCCGCTGCGTTCGTGCGCCTCAGGCGAGATCCAGCTATTCCTCGCCTCCTCGCCGAACTGGGCCAGGCCCATGGTGAGCTAGCCCGATTTCCCCTATGCCTCTGTTTTTTTCTAAGTCTGAGTAATTTCTGCTTCTGATTCAATTTCGCGTGTAGTGTGGCGATTAAACGGTAGCTCGAAGGACGTTGGCCCCAAAAGGAAAACTGTTGCATGTGATGTTCTCTAACTTTCAGCTTTAGTGAGTTGTTTGATTTGAGGTTGTTTAGATGTAGTTATTGTGTGCTGAACAGGGCTTCCCGTCGTTAATTGCTGCTAAACTGTTAACTGTTATTTTGTGTCAACTTCGGGTGACGGTTGCGTCGCAACCGTTCATCAGAATTGAGTGATTCTTGTTGCATACTTTTAAGCATCATGTCTAATTCAGTTATATGCTTTCACTTTTCATTTGGCCTGCTGCATGTTGATTATATATTCACCCAAATTAGCTACCCTGCTGTTAGTGTGTTGCTATTAACGTAAGATGCAAACTTTGCTGCATTGTATCTTTGTAACCGTATATCCTATTGAGCATTGCAATATGTATTTTTGATCTATGTCATGTCTAATTCCATTATATTTAGTTATATTTACATTCCTGGTCATAGTTATATTCAGCTCCAAAGTTGATATCCCGCTGTTTTTGACAGCCACCTCTGTTTTTCACCAAGTCTGTAACTTTCCGAAGCCATGTTGCACGCTTAGTATCTTTTGATTTGTGATGCCTATGACCTTGATTCTTATTTGTACCTGATCACCATCATGTGTAATTCATGCCCATATATTGCTATGTCGTCTTGCTGCACATTTTCCTATAGTTTTGCTCCTGTTTATACAGCATGAAAATAACAGTTTCTGCCCTGTTTTCCTGATTTCCACTAAGTCCTTAACAAGGAATGTTTTGTAGCTTTTTGCACTGCTTATAACTAGTAAATCATGATGCCTATTTGCAGGATTCTCTTTTCCATGACTTTTCTTCCATGTCTACTACATTGCATATCATTTTGGTGCATGTTTGCATTCAGTAGCTAATTGTTCCATTGCTCTAAAGTGTGCTCCCTGATGTTAATAGCATGTACCCGTAAATTGTGATGCTTGTATCTTTTTAACCGTAACTCCGTTTGGAGTGTTCTTTACATGTAACTTGATTAGAATTTCATTTAATTTGTGTTTATGCTATTGTTTGTTGTTGTTAACCAACCTAAAATATGGTTTAGGGCATAATAGTACCAAATGCTTTAATCTTCATGGGGTACTTACTGTTATGCCATGTTTAGATTGTGCCTTACTTAAATTGACTAGTATAGATAGTTTATCTTATGCTTCACCTCTTGCCATGTTTGTGTGCTATGCCATGCTTGAGTGAGATGCCACATTAACAACTTTTTCTCATGTTGTGTAGCTAAACAGCTTGAACCATCGTAAATGTGCGGTATCGTCGTGTGTGACGAGTACCTCACTTAACCTGTTAGTAACCGCTCTCGACGATAGATGCGATATCGTAGTGTGTTGTCTCGTTTTTACTTCTTGTTTAAGCTTGCTTTTGATTGCTTCGTAGTTATAGATGATTGCTCGTCGATTGCCTTTTCTAGTGTTTCCTTCTTGTGTGCTTCCGCGGGTACTTCTCGGAGACGTTGTGAGCTTGCGGTCGACTACACTTCGGAACCCGACTTATCAACAGGCAAGGATTATACATTACTTATGATCCATTCTATTATAACCAGCGGTTTGCATGCTAGTCTAGGTTAGGTTCGATGTTTGGTCCTACCACATGTTTACAGCCTCTCTTAAACCGATACAGCCATGTCCCCTCCCAGCAAACCATGTACCGCTATGTTACTATTGCTCATTTCTCAGCCCCTGCTTAGTATGCATGCTTAGGATGCTACGAATGTTACCCTGTTACTCCTTGGATTTGGGCTATCGCAATTATTATATTGTTGTGAATGATATGATTATTATAATGTTGACTATACTCGACGAAGGATGGAAGTTCTAGGCTATCCCGCCCCGACGCTTTGTTCCATTCGAGTCACCTAGGACCCGAGTTCCGCGTATTGGTTTTAAGACTGAGCGTGCCTAACCGCGTGTGGGATGCTATGGGGTCCCCTCTTCTTACCTACCTAGCTTCAAACATTTCTAGTGGTGGCCCAAGCTGATTTACCATTTGAAACTGTGTGTGTGACTGGTGAGCTCCCATCAGATTTAAAACAACTTGGGCCAGCGGGGACATGGTTCCCATGTTGGTCCAACCTGGCCGGCTGAGGACCCGGACTCATGTGAGAATTCACCGGTAATCCAAACCCGAGTCATACGGTAGAAACCGATTCGAGAGCGCGGCTGTCTTTTGAGTTGGATGTCGACTCACCGGGGGCCACCCAGATTTGTGCGTTGTTAGTTAGAGGGACCTGTCGTTTCGGATCTCTCGGGACTAAATCATAAAATGGCTGCCTGTGATGGGTAGAAACTGAGAGAGATGGGCGTGCGTGCGGAGCCTTGTAATGGGAAGTTGGTACACCCCTGCAGGGATAAATCTTTTCGAGAAGCCGTGTCTACGGTTATGGACGACTTGAGACCTACTCCTTGTTCATAGACAACAACAACTGAGATAATCTTAGTATAACTTGATCAACGTGTGTGTGTGTTGACTGCTTCTTCTTCGTCGGGATGTGAAGAGGAGAAAAAGGATAGGATAGGTGTTATGCTTGCGTAAGTAGGCTGATAGCAGACTTGTTGGAGGCGATTCCTCATCGAATGCTTGGTTTCTTATCTTACTCTCTAGATCGTTAGCCACTTCATAAATGCTAGTGCGGCAGCAACCTCACCACTTACTTCATCCTTACCGTAAACTACTAGTTATCCTAGAATGACGAGTGATGAAGTCCTTGTTGGGTCAGTTGACCACTACAGTTGGATGCTGAGTACTTCTGTACTCATGATACTACACCCAAACTCTTTTTAGGGTTCTTGATCGACAACAGGTATGGTGATCGACGTTTCACGTGGAGACTCGACGATGACTAGTTAGGCGGATCCCGGCGGAGGGTCTGGACCCGTTTGGTTATGGGGATCGATGTTTTTCTCTTTGCCACTAGGCATTTGATTGTAGTCTGTACTCAGACAATATCTTCCGTTGTTGTATTGTGTTAAGGCAGTTGTATGCCGGATGTATGAGATGTTGTATGCTTGAGGGTGTAATGTTGTGATCTCACGTTGGAAATCCGGGGCATATGGGTTTTTCATATGTCGCGGTGGGACCGATATGTGCTTCGTCCCCGGATCTGGATGGAAACATCTAGATCTGGAACAGTACCGCATATCGGGGCTTACAACTTGGTATCAGAGGCTTACCAACCGTAGGATCCTTTTCTGGCCAAAGTCGAGTCTAGATAAAAACTATTTTGTAGTTACTAAGTTAATTATTGGAGAGTAGGATTCTTTTTACTCCTTTCCCTTGCTCTGGTCAGGACAAGTGCCTTAAGTTTTTTAATTCTCGCCTTATCCCCTTTAAAACTCTAGGATCTCGAGTGTGTGGAGTTTCGGAACCGTTACAATGCCTTGCTTGCAGCGTATTGTCTCGATTCTGATCTCATGTTGGGAAATCTGGTAGTACCATTATTCTATCTAACTCGGGTTTACATCTTGGTCATCCGTTGACTTCAATCCTCTTGCCTAGTATCCTAACGATTTGAGTCAGAGTATTTCCCTTGATCGTCGTTTTGAATTGTCGTTCTTCCTCTTGACACCTGATGGTTTCATTTTCAGACGTCGCCGTCCTCTCTGCGGAAAATTTATCTCGACGAAAGGTCATCGTCGACATGGAGCAGAGTCCCTTGTTGGTGGTGTTGAAGATTGTCGACTCTCTTTTCTCCCCCCCCCCCTCTCCCCCGGATCGTCCAGGATCTCGGGACAAGATGACTTGTTGGTGGTGTTGTTTTGGAACAGCCCGGGATTTTCACCCAAATTAAAAAAATTGTTTGTTGCTTTATTTTATTGCTTGCTAGGATTGTTTGTAGTATTTGCTTCGCTGAATTATTAATCGGTGAATATCCCCCCCCTCTTTCACGTATCGGATGCGGGACCAAACCTTTTCCCCAATGGCACACGACCTTTGCGACACCGGGGTTTTTCACCCAAGCACTGTCGCAACCGGCACAAGACCAACCATCGCCATCGGAACAAAAAAACCTCATTTAATAATTAAATTGATTATTTTATTGGGCACCGGAAAATGTTCTCGGAACACTATCGAAGTAAGGTATGACTGACGGGCTCGACGCTCTGAGCATGTGGTTCGAGATTTCTTCCGAATCGGAGGTCGTATGGACCCCCGGCAGTCAGAAACGTGGAGTATCGGACGCGAGGGAGAAAACCCGAGGGCTTTTGCGTACATTTGCCAGCCAGACCCCCTATATAAAGACCACCACTCTCCCACCCCTTTTTCTAGGTTTTCCCCTAACAAAAAATTCCAACCACCCCCCTCCACTTTGCCAGATCTGCCCAAAACACCCCCAAAATCCCGAAACCCTAGCCCCTGGCCAACCAGGACCGTCGGATCGCAAGATCGACGGCCCCGGAGGCCTCCACGTGGCACCCTCAGCCTCCTCCCACCTCCAGGCCACCTCCGGGCCCCGCGGGCCCATATCCGCCGCCGCCCGGGCCCGATCTGGGCCGCCTCCGCGCGAGGGAGCCGCCACGTCCCCGTCGCCTCCGGTCGGGCGTCCGCCGACGAGCCGTAGTGGCCGCCGCAGCTCCGCCGCCCCTCCTCCTGCGCCTCTCTCCTCCCTCTCTCCCTTATCCTCTGACCTCCCTCTCCTCTCTACTCGCAGGTGACCGCCGCCGCCCAAGCCGCCATGGCCGGCGAGCCGAGCTCGGGTCGGCCGCCACGACCGCCCCGACGACCACGCGCCCGGATCCGACGCCTCCTCCCTCCGATGTGCCTTGCCGGCGCCGCCAGCCGCGCGCGGTGCCTCGCCCCTCCACTGCTCGCCTCGCTGGAGCACGGTGGTCGCCCCCGCCGGTGACCCGAGCGGGCTCGGGATCGGCCCGAGCCACCAACCGTCACCGCCGCATGTGTGGGCCGACCTGCCCCACGGCCCAGGCTGCGAGATCCCCTCGGCCCGTTGCGTTCGTGCGCCTTAGGTGAGATCCAGCTATCCCTCGCCTCCTCGCCGAACTGGGCCAGGCCCATGGTGAGCTAGCCCGATTTCCCCTCTGCCTCTGTTTTTTTCTAAGTCTGAGTAATTTCTACTGCTGATTCAATTTCGCGTGTAGTGTTGTGATTAAACGGTAGCTCGAATGACGTTGGCCCCAAAAGGAAAAATTTTGCCTGTGATGTGCTCTAACTTTCATCTTTAGTGGGTTGTTTGATTTGAGGTTGTTTAGATGTAGTTATTGTGTGCTGAACAGGTCTTCCCGTCGTTAATTGCTGCTAAACTGCTGAAACTGTTATTTTGTGTCAACTTCGGGTAACGGTTGCGTCGCAAGTTCATCGAAATTAAGTGATTCTTCTTGCATACTGTTAAGCATCATGTCTATTTCAGTTATATGCTTTCACTTGTCATTTGGCCTACTACATGTTGATTGTATATTCACCCAAAGTAGCTACCCTGCTGTTAGTGTACTGTTGTTAACGTAAGATGCAAACTTTGTTGCATTCTATCCTTTTAACCGTGCATCCTATTGAGCATTGCAATATGTATTTTTGATCTATGCCATGTCTAATTCCATTATATGTATTGCATAGTCATGTTTGCATTCCTGGTCATAGTTATATTCAGCTCCAAAGTTGCTATCCCGCTGTTTTTGACAGCCACCTCTGTTTTTCACAAAGTCTGTAACTTTTCGAAGCCATGTTGCACGCTTAGTATCTTTTGATATGTGATGCCTATGACCTGGATTATTGTTTGTACCTGATCAAAATCATGTGTACTTCATGCCCATATATTCCTATGTCATCTTGCTGCACATTTGCATATAGTTTTGCTCCTGTTTATACAGCATGAAAATAACAGTTTCTTCCCGGTTTTCCTGAAAATAACTGTAAGTAGGTGGATAGCAGACTTGTTGGAGGCGATTCCTCATCAAATTCTTGGTTTCTTATCTTACTCTCTAGATCGTTAGCCACTTTATAAATGCTAGTGCGGCAGCAACCTCACCACTTACCCCATCATTACCGTAAACTACTAGTTATCCTAGGATGACGAGTGATGAAGTCCTTGCTGGGTCAAATGACCACTACAGTTGGATGTTGAGTACTTCTGTACTCATGATACTACCCCCAAACTCTTTTCATGGTTCTTGATCAACAACAGGTATGGTGATAGACGTTTCACGTGGAGACTCGAAGACGACTAGTTAGGCGGATCCCGATGGAGGGCCTGGACCCGTGTGGTTATGGGGATCGATGTTTTTCTCTTTGCCACTAGTCATTTGATTGTAGTCTGTACTCAGACAATATATTCCGATGTTGTATTGTGTTAAGTCAGTTGTATGTCAGATGTATGAGATGTTGTATCCTTGTAGCTGTAATGTTGTGATATCATGTTGGAAATCCGGGGCATATGGGTTTGTCATATGTCGCGGTGGGACTGATATGTGCTTCATCCCCGGATCTGGATGGAAACATCTAGATCTGGAACAGTACCACATATCGGGCCTTACACCACCGCTGGCACCTCATGATCGTAGCCCCTCCATCGCCTTCGTTCACCTCGTCCTCCTCGTCGCCCTACACCGCCGACGACCACCTTGCCCTCGTCATCGCCACCGCGCCGGCAACCACCTCGCCCTCCTCCTCACCCAAGTCGGCCCACCTCCCCTAAACCGTGGTGTCCAACGACCTCTCCCACCGCCGCAAGGTCCGGCCACTTCTTCCACTATCGTCATGTACGACCACTTCTTCTGTCGTCGTCGTGTCTGACCACTTCTTCCACCTCCATTGTGAATGGCTACGTACGGTACAACTCTACGTACGCCACCGTGATATATTTTAGTTGATGTGAACTGTGTTAGTGATTAGTGTGTGATGAATTCAAGTGTATGCATTTATGTGTTGTGAATTAATTATCGGTTATTGTGATGAAATGAATTTGTTATTCTTGTGATGCACACAGTTGCTCGCCAATTGGTTCGCGATATGAATGTTTTTGCAGATAATAAATAGAGTTGCCAATGTTTTGGCGAAACACAGATATTTCCGTTTCATTGAATTTTTGGCAATGGTCGTGCCAAAATTTTACAAAATTCTATAGGTTTAATAATTCATATATTTCATTATTATTTGTAACAATTTCATATTTAGTTTGAACATGTTAGGACAAGACATCCTTAAAGACAGCGACACATATAGTACTAATGTGGATAATAATGTGGATGAAGGCATAACTTATGGCCTGTCCGTTAGGCCTAGGCAAAGCAAGAATATCTGTGAGCCTAGAATTTTGAAAATTTCACGACGTCTACAAGTCATCCCTAAAGACAACAATACATTTGATGAGGAAGATAATCCAGTTGAGGGCTATCTTGTAGGCAGATCTTATGAAAAACCTAGTCAGCTTAGGTTTGTGGTGAATCAAGTAAGAGACAATACTGCTGAGCCTATTAGTCCAAAAAATACAATGTTGCACTTCGGCAAAATCATGGGTGAGATCCTTAGATGAGTCTGCATCATCAACGGCATGAACCTATGGGGATATAATGATGAGAGCGTGTGAAATCTCAGAAATGAATAGAAGGATCAAGTTCCCGGAGGAGTACATCAACCTAGATTTTCAAGACAATCGAGTAAACAAGCATGCAATCAACCACTTTACCAAACATTTGGTAGCTTGGAAATCCACAGCTAAAAGGAAATTCATTTATAGAGATTTCTATGAAGTTCATACAAAATGGCCTAAGATTTCTGAAATGGATTGGGTCATTTTCAAGTCTAAACACATGATGGTTTAATGTAGTCAAAGAACTCGACGGATCTTTTATATATAATTGAAGCTATATATATTATTTACATTCTCATTGTGTGTAAACATTATTCTGAAAATATACTATCCCTCTTAATTATGTAACTAAAGTATATATATACTAGAAATATACCCCGTGCGTTGCAGCGGTAAAACCTTAAAAAATTGTATTACATAAATAAAAAAGTATAAGAAATATGATACATTAAATTATCTAAGTAAACATGAAAAATTCAATTTGTTATAATCGAGATACTAAATTTATTCGATACGAAACATGCTTGTATTAAAAATTATTAGCATGAATAATAAAATAATTAAAAGATGTTTGCTGTAAATTTTAGTGGAAATGACATGAACAATTGATTGGTTAAGAGAATGAATGACGTGGCTAGCTTTCATGTGAAGATAGACAATTTAAATGACATTATAGTGGAGTGACATGGAAAATTGATTGTCTAAGAGAATGGATGATGTGAATAGCTTGCATGTTGAGATATACAACTTAAATGATCCTATAGTGGGGCTTTGATTTATAAAAGTTATAGTTTATTAACATTATATATTAATTGTTGTTAACATTTTTTTGAAGCTTTTTGATAATTAGTTTGAAGGTTGCGATAAAATATTGACGCCGCAACGGTAACCGTTGGCATGCTAGCTAGTAATTTAATTAGGTTGCCTTAAAATTACCGTAATAGCGTGGGTAAAACCGACACACAATTAGTATTGATCTTGTTTCTACGGTATGCAAATATATCGAACGCCATCTACATATGCAATACTGGTGGCATTTACTAAACTGGCGCGCCATTACCATACAACTTATCTATGGGGTGGGAACTGACGTCATCATTTGTTTTAATCATTGACGCAATATTACTGGCATCAGGTGCCCACACCATCAAGGCCTTTTTTGGCACGCCATAGAATAACTTTTCTCTACTAGTTCCTCGTTGGAAAGGTCTCCCTTTGGATAGAGTTGGAGTCCGAAAAGGACCCCTCCTCCTTGTCGACTGACTTGGATCCCCTAGCCACCCATATAAGGTGAGCTAGGGGGGAGGTGCAACACACCTTGCACCTTGAGCCCCGTGCCTCTAGTTGCTACTTGCTCCACTTTTAAACCCTGGTTTAGACACCGTTCTGGATCAGAATCCGCTAGGATTTTTTTCTCTAGTTTTCTCGGTGGTGTTCTTTTATGGACGGCGGAGCTGAACTACTGCATCAGGATATGTGAATACCGTTAGAGAGATCATACCTTTGATCCTTCTTCGAGGAACTTGCCTGTGGACTTGATCGAGGTTTATGGGAACGAAATCTTTGCGTTGGGAGGTCGTAAATTCCTAGCTGCGGGGATCTGCACCGACGTTCTTCACCAACTCTTCTTTCACTGCATTCGTTGGTGAGAACATGACCTAAACCTTGTATGCATCTTTATGGACGATCTTGGGTGATTGCTACGTAGGTGCCAAATTTTGTTGATTTCTAGTATGTTTCCCAACCTAGGTACATACACACAATCACATCCCTTACTTGTTACTCCCTCTGTCCTACAATATAAGATCATTAAGCTATGTTAGCTTGCAAAAATATCTTGTATTATGGGACGAAGGGAGTATCTATATTGCCTAGTTAATTTTATTTGCTTGCTAAAAGATACCAAAAATATCTCTTGTCACTATTTTGACTTGTGTTATAATCATGTCTATTACTAAAAAAGTTATTGTTGATGATGCTAGCGAGGATAGCCATATAGAGACAACACCGCAGACACCTACTCACGATAATGATCTTCATGATGATGATATTCCTTTAACTTGGAAAACAAAAAAGTTTCATGTAGAAAATGGGAATATCATAGGAGAAGTGTTATTCAAGAATTCTTTACTTCTGCGGGAGTTATACCGGCTAGTGGGGTATCTATTCGTATGAAAACTAATAATTACTAGAAGTGCAACCCACGCTTTGTCGCGCCATTTCCGTATTTTGGATTGTACATGTCTTATTTTTATGTGTTACTTTTCTTAAGTTTAACATATCGTAGTCGTCGCTTTCTTCTTGCCAACCAAGGCTCATATCATCCAATCTTTTATCAAAGAGGCACATCCATCAAAATATTTCATCATAAAACCTAAGGCAACTGACATAATCAAAATCTTGTATTCGATAAATTAAATAACTCAATCGAATGAGGAGACTTCAAAATTAAAAAGTTTAGTAAAGTTAGAGATATATTGGTTCTCAAAATGTCAACTAACTATGTCTAGTTTCAACGTTAAAATAGAGTATCGTTCATGCACGATTAATTTTTTTGGACCGAAATCTACAACATAAGCTGAATGATCCGAATGTGAAATCAAAAATTACTTACTATAATGTATCGATTATAAACTCACAATGAATTCACTATAGCATACAAAAAGTAACACTCATTTTTTTTCTAGAAAATACAAATGTTAATCATGTTCCTGTACCGTGCATTCATTTTCTAAATGAGATAAATTTAATAAAGTGATAATAATAATTTACATATATTACCAAGAGTAGGACCAAGTCAAAGCTGAATCTTCAATTGACTCACATGACTTTCACCTCTAAGAAGCTTAAAAGTAAAAGGAAAAAAATAATTTACATACAGGACTAAAGGTATGAACAAGTCAAAATTAAATTCTCAATTGATTCTTATGTGACCAAAGGTATAACCAAATCAAAATAGAATTCTCATGGTTTTCACCCCTAGGGGGTTTAGTGATATAGAAGATTGTATCAAGAAAAAGAGTGTTCTTTTTTCTGAACGGGAAAAAAGAGTGTTCTGTGATAAATAATTTGCGATATAGCTTCTAAAAAGAATAATGTTAGGCGGAGGATGTGAGATACCTCCTATCTACATGCGGTACGGTTGTGCAATTGTCGAACCAGCTGGGGATATATAATCGAATTGAAGAAGTCACTAGGGTCGATTTGTCAGGGTCCGAGATATTGGAACAACTGATTTGGGGATCCGGGTGAATTATTTCAGGGACACTGATGATGGTACTTTGGAAAGAGATTTCGGTAGAATGTTGGTGCCTGTGATGATCTTCCCTAAAAAAGGAAATACAAGTGTTAACAAATTATCCTCCTTTTCCACACACACACACACAAAAAACTCTGTCTCCTTCCATTAGATGAGAAGGGCAGGCTAGTGATATCACAAACACGAATTATTTTCTTAGACTAAGAATCGACAAAATGCAAAAATATCAGAAAAAGGTTTGCGTAGTGATTAGCTAGTAGCCAGCCCTAGACAAAAAACCTTCTGTGAAGTCACTAGGGTTTGCGTAGTGACGGGCACATGCACATCACGTTCCCAGCGCCGGTGAATCTCGCCGTCAACAGTTACCGGTGTTTTTCCAGCGGCGTCTAGCACCCTTGATCAAAACAACGATGTTTAGCTACATGCTTGTCTAAAAACATCGATGTATGAGGAACAATCACATTTATGGAGCTTGAAAATGTAGAAACTGATAGTAGATGACATTCTTTTATGACTTGTTATGATTCTGAATGCTTTAGTAGGAATGCACATCTTGGTCTTTTCAATATGATCATGGGAACTGTATGGTGCTTATTCATTTTCCTAAAGCAAAGAGATATTATTGTCTGAATGCTTCAGTAGGAATGCACATCGATGCATGTATGAAGAACAATCACGTTTATGGAGCTTGAAAATGTAAAAACTGATAGCAGATGGCATTCTTTTATGACTTGTGATGCTGGTGTCACTTGGCCCGTTCTGAACCATTAGTGATGACTCAAAGGCCGCTACCGTCCAAGTGAAAGAGCACAAATTGCAGCACAACATAATCATCTAATTTTACACTACTTAACCTTGAAAAGGATTATCAAGACGCATGTTGCTGCCATCAACCGAGTTAGTGTTTCAGTGTTAACGGACCTTGCTTAACACTACTGCTATCTTCTGGAATGGAGCTCATACTCATGTATCTTCTATGAATAACAATCTGTGTAACAATTAGTATTTTGAAAATTCATTTCCATGTATACATGAACTTGTCTGCAAGCATGATATATTGCCGTATTACATAATTCACTTATCCTTACAGATAATAGACCTAGTTCTATCAAGCAAAAGAAGAGTGTATAGCCTACAAAAAAAAGGAATGTGAGTCATGATCTAAACAGGTTGAAAAATCTATTCTATACCTAATAATAAAAGGAGGTGTGTTTCTCCATTTTTTTTGTCCGTCATAATTTTTACCCCTGTTTTTGTAAGTAATTACGAGACATTGCCACCGCCAAGTCTACAAAAAAACATTTCGCTGCATTCTAAAAAAAACGTTCGGCCCAACTCCAGCGCCTCGTGGCTCAGAGAGAAACCTCGCCCCTGTGCACCGTGCAACTATCCAGCACCCACCACGTCTTGGGCTGAACCCACGAGATGAGCAGCCTCTCTTTTTTATTTGATGTTGGGCCAGGCCTAGTTAAAGCAGAACTGCTATAGAGCGTCATGTACACTGTGTTTTCTTATCTAGCACGCCCTTTTTAGACCCGTTTAGATCTGTTTCGGCCCAGTAGATGTTTAATCATTTTCTAAAATAAAGTGTGAACAATTTAAGAAAAATTTAATGATTTTTACACATTATATATATATATGAACACTTTTTAGTAAAAACATCTTATAAAAGTGATGCAAAAAAATTAAAATAAATGTTTTTCTATATATGAACATTTTTAAAATACTATTTTTAGTGCAAACATCTTATAAAAGTGATGCAAAAGTAAGATAAAAAGAAATGAAAATGTTCCAAATAGAGAAAATATTTTTAAGTGCGAGCATTTTTTTAACAAATTTAGAAAATTTGAATGAAAATAGTTTGATGTTTTTTGACTACAAACTTTAACAAAAAAATAATGTCTAAAATGATTATTTTTCATATGAAATAAATAAAACAAAATAAAAAATAGAAAAAATAGTTCACACTTTAAAAAATAGTTTGCAATTAGAAAAAAATACTATTTAAAAATATTCAGACTATAAAAAGTTTATGTGTGATAAATTTAACACATTTAAGGGTGCCAACATTTTAAAATATTTTTAAAGAGTGAACTATTTAATAAATACGTTCATGTTTTTTGTATATATTTTGTATATATGTAAAAAATTTAAAATGTTATTTTTTAGTGCAAACATCTTATAAAAGTGATGCAAAATAAAAAAATGTTTTTATATATGAACATTTTTTTAAATAATATGTTTTAGTGCAAACATCTTATCAAAGTGATGCAAAGAAATGAAAATATTTCGAGGAGAGCAAATACTTTTAAGTGCGGGCATTGTTTGAATTTTTACAAAATTTGAGTGCGAATAGTTTTAAATTTATTTGACTACGAGCTTTTTCAAAAGTTAACATGCAAAACGTTTATTTTTCATGCAAGAAAATGAAAGAAATAAAATGGAAAAAAATAGGACAATTTAAAAATATAAAATACAATTCACACTTAGAAAAATATATTGTTTAATAAAAATTCAGACTATAAAAATTTATGTGTGAAAAATGTAACACATTGAAGTGCGCCAACATTTTAACACATTTTTAAAATATGAACTATTTAATAAATACATTCATGCTTTTTATACATTATATATATATGACCGATTTTTTAATATTATATTTAATGCAAACATTTTATAAAAGTGATGCAAAAGAAAAATAAAAAGAAATGAAAATGTTTTAAGGATAGCAAAATTTGGGTGCAAATATTTTTTTTAAAATTTGCCTATGAACTTTAAAAAAATTTAGTGTGCAAAACATTTATTTTTAATGCGAAGAAATGAAAGAACGAAAAATGAAAGAAAACAAAAAAAAAGGAAAAAAATTAGAAGATAGATTAGAGTGAGCGCGAGCTACTGCGATAATGAACTGGCTCGATCTATTCTAATATCCACTCAATCATTCTGGTACGTATTCAGTTTAGGTTGGAATTTTTTATTTCAGGATGCAAACCATAAGATTTTGACTTCCGAATTTAAATCTCCGGACCAGTCTAAATTTAGGGTTTTAATAAGTTTTACATTTAAAAAAATGATGTTGATATTTTGGAACGAATGTCTTTGAACCATGTTTATTGAGCTAGATTGTGTGATATTTTCCCGTTGCAATGCACGGGCATTTGTGCTAGTCTCCCCTTATTGCAAGTACTTGGTGATCTTGAAAAAAACTCGACCAGTGGTTTCCATCTCTGAAAAATCAGGTCTTCACATAGTTGAGAAAACATCCAACCATTGGAAAGGCTAGAACTCCATATTTCCAATCACAGTACGTACCTATCAACCAGTTGTACGTCATTGGGTTGGCTCCACTTCTCCCGCATCCAGCATTTCGTCGAATACCTTGGTTGCTTCCTCGACCTTGCCGACCATGCACGACCACGAGATCACGGTGCCATAGGTGTACTTGTAAGGGGCAATACCTGCGCACTCCGGCATCTCTCACACAACATCCAGCCCTGCCTGGATGCTGCCACGGGCGCAGAACATGGCGATGACGGTGTTGTAGCCTTGTAGGTGGCAGTGTTGGGGCGGCCGGGAGGGGGTAGCTGTCGGTGGAGCTCCAGCCCTCGGACGAGCTTGCCGGTAGAACAGAGGTGGCTCAACAGTCAACATGATGTTTAAGGTGGTGGTGGAGAACGGGAGGCGGAGGCCGAAGATGTTGATTGTTCACTCATTTCAGTTTGTTAAGTCTATATTAAAAATTCAAAACTTCTTATATTTGTGAACATAGGAAGTGCAAGATGAGTAATCAACCTATTAAGTTCGATGTGGTCACATGATATGTACATATTGATTCATATTTGCGGGAAACTAAATCATTTTTCTTTCTAGAACATGCTTCATATGGTCATCCTCTACCTCTTTTGGAAGTTGAGTTTCATGATGGCAAAGCCGAACAAGAAGGCAAAAAGCAACCCGAACGCCACGACCACCGTACCAACATAACCTAACCAGCTGTGCTTGAAGTCGAAGTAATCCTCTATGAAGTCTTTCACGAGAATGCCATCATCCATCGGCGTCATGACATCACCGAACTGCGAGACGACCAGCCCATACAGTGTCCACGCGACGGGGCATACCCAGCAATACCATCTCCACCAGATTGGAACTTTCTGCACATAGTTTCAGGGTAAAACAGGAAATAATTAACATATGAAATGCTGAAAAGAGTAGACGTGAACTGCCAAAGGTGATGAAACTTACTGGTCGGGGGATGATGAAACCTGAGAAGAGATTCCAGATGGCATAGAATGCTGACGAGACGATTGAGGCGATGTGGTAGTTCGGTGTCAGGCCAACAGCCATCATGCCGTAGAACGTGAAGTAGAGCAGCGTGAAGTACATGAAGAAGAGGTACCAGAAGAACTTAGGAGCTGTCCACTCAAACCCAATCATCGAGTAAACTATGATTCCGTATACGGTAGCCTGAACGAGTGTGTATGGGAGTTCAATGACAACCTGCAATAGAGAAGTTACTAATCAGAGTTTGGCTCAATAATGCAACCACCGGCTTAGAAAATGAGCACTTGGAACTTTGAATAATACTCCATCCGTCATAATTATCAGATGTTTGAACTTTTTTCTACATCAAATGTATCTAGACGTGTTTTAGCGTGCTTGTTCACTCATTGCACTCCGTATTGAAATATCCAAAACATCTTATAATTTGGTACAGAGGTAGTAGGAGAACAACATTCACCTGGACAAATGCGTACCTAGACGCGTTTTAGTGTGCTAGTTCACTCACTGCACTCCATATTGAAATATGCAAAATAACTTATAATTTGGAATGGAGGTAATAGGAGAACAACATTCACCTGGCCAAATGCGTAGGGGAAAGCTGAGTACATGCCTGCTGCTCTTTCACGGTAAAAGACCGTCCTCCCCACAGCCACCACTGGTTGAACTGAAGTACAGTTCATGATACCGATGAACAGCACAGCAGCATACATTGATCCCATGGCATTGAACAAGTCTTGTGGCTGGCGCCTGGAATAAGTAGCAAAAGAGATCAATAAAGTTTCGAAGATTGGCTGCTTCCTTGCTTGCTACTCCCTCCGTTCCAAATTAGATGAGTTCCATTTGTATACATGTGTACAAATGGAAGTCATCTAATTTGGAACGGAGGGAGTACTATAGAATGTCTGTGTCATCACATACATTTTGCCACCAAGGTTCCAGAAGATGGTGCCGAAGAGAAGAGCAATGACAGTAGTGAAAAGGAACCTAACGGCGTTGTAAGGAGGGTTCCTCCAGTATGACAGGTTCTGCTTCCACAGGCAAGCCATGCATTGTGTGATCGAAGACTGCGAGTACTGGGTAGGGAAATACAGATCAGTTGAACCCGGCGCAGGTTGGCTTAGTTCCTTTATCAAAGCCTTGTTTCTCCTGTGAAAGGTAACATACCGACATTACATCTTCATCGCAAAAATGCATTGGAGAAAAGAAAGCTGGCCTATCAGAAGTCTGCCTTTGCAAATCTTACTTCTATAAGTATGATGGGTCACCTGTAGCAAACTTCTAAGATTTTGACTTACCATAAATAAATCTACCTATTTACCTGTATTATGCTAAGTTACCTCATTTGTTACATACTTAAAATAACTTTGTTTCCTTAACCAGCTAGAGTGATTTCAAATGACTGTCTAGGATGGCAAATAAGTTACTCACTGGTACAGTTCAGATTTCTTGTATATGTCACTGAAATCAACACCTAGCATCTGCTCTTGACTGATCGTTGTCACTTCCAACATCCATGTTGCTGGATTGTAGCCATCTTTAATTTTGCTGACTCCATGAATGCCCTGAACAAAACAAAACCCTGGGCTTATCAAGTAAGGAAATTAGATGTGGGTATATTCAAATTCTTGTAACATCACTTTACCTCGTAGTAATTGATTAAATCTGCAGAATGATGGCCCAATGGACCAGCATAGATCTCCTTTCCACCTCGCTTCATCAGGAATAGCTGCAAGCATTGATCAGGAAGTTTAGATCCCAGAGCATAATTCAAGGTTTGGACAACCGGCCATAATCAAGCCAGGCTAATGAATCGTGCAGATCACACTTCTACCAGTACCGTAGGAAATGTCCACAAGGTGGTAGAAAGATCCGATGTGAAATCTCACTCACCTCATCAAATGCTTCAAATATGTCAATGCTAGGCTGATGAATCGTGCAAACCACAGTTCTACCAGTATCAACAGTGTTCCTCACCGTTCTCATCACAATTGCAGCTGCTCGGGCATCAAGTCCGGAGGTTGGCTCATCCATGAAAATGATAGAAGGATTAGCAACGAGCTCCACAGCAACAGTTAGCCTCTTCCTCTGCTCAGTTGACAGACCATTCACTCCCGGTAGACCAACCAATGCATCTCTCAGAGGCTTGAGCTCCACAAGCTCCATGACCTCCTCAATGAACATCTGCATGCTCAGAGGTAAGAAACAATTGATCGTCTATTAACTAAAGATAATAATAGCTATTTTGGTTGACTGACCCTTCTTTTGTTTGAATCTACATCCTCGGGGAGCCGGAGCCATGCTGAGAAAAGCAGCGACTCATAGACTGTCACCTGCGGAGAGTGGATATCATTCTGTTCGCAGTATCCTGATACACGTGCAAAGGTCTCTTGTTTCTTCGGATATCCTGAAATGCTGATGTTTCCTTCAATGTACCCACCTGTTTTTCTCCCTGCCAACACATCCATCAGAGTAGTCTTGCCAGCACCACTGACACCCATCAGGGCAGTCAGTACCCCTGGCCTGAATGATCCACTAACACCTTGGAGGAGCTCCAATCGGTCTTCAACTACGCCTTGTGCTTTCATTTCCTGAAACAAATTTCATGCTCATGGTTTGGAACATAGTACAAGGGCCTACGATGATACTGCAATAGAAGCACTTCTTTTTATCAATTACCGGTGGCATGTCAACAGAGTATCTGATGTTGTCAAACGTGAGTGAAAGTGGGAGAAATGGGAGCACCATTCCCCTTTGCACGGGACTAGAATTGTCTTCGACAAATGCTGAGTCATTTCCAGTGTATATTCCTGTTGACCCATGATTGTTTGGTGATTCCAAGTGATCATTGTCCAGAACCTCACCATTCAGGTTGGCATGCTTCTCCTTCAGCTCATCTTCAGATACCGACGAATGGGAGTTACCATATGCTGGAAACCCACAAGATGAAACCGTTATCATATCAAGATTAGATAATAACCAAATCCAACACAAATAAGAAAACTAGTTATGGGCGTACTCACCCCTTAGGTATGTAAGGGCAAGAGTGAAGAGAGCATTGAACAACAAGGTGAACCCGAGCATTGCACCCAAACCGATCCAGTACCACTTTGCTTCTGGAAACACTCCGCGAGACTTCAGGACTTGCACGCTAAGGGTCTCATTTGAGGCAGTGCTATTCACTATTTTATGCCAGCTGTGACCCAAGAACTCATTCACTGAGATAGCATTCTGTGCATACATTAGTGGGGAGATCCAGTAACCCCAAATCCACCATTTCTTCACTTTTTCTGCAGGTTCGAAAAAAAAGAAGGCTTACATATGAAGAAAGCTCTATTGCCAAGGACTATTAGGCTAGAAGGGTGAGTATTTACCTCTTGCTAGAACGAATCCGCCCAATACCATAAAAATTAGCAACGTGAATGATGCAAAGACATTCGCAACAATCATATTCCTTGCTGCCCCACCAATGAATCGGAAGAGCGATGCCGCCATCTGATTGATTGCTAACATAAGAAGATATTGCTTGAAGAACCTGAATGATGGATAGCAGGTACTCTCAGAACATTCCGGAACAGTATCAAAACAAGATGCACAGCCAAAAAGAGGATCCCCATAAATCTCACCTGCCAACATTTGGGTCGAACCCCATGACATAGTACGTTATGAAAACAAATCCGCCGACCTCAACAAATGTTATTGGGATCTTGAGGATCCATGAGGGTATTGTGTAGGCCCATGCTGGGTAGAAAAGGAGGTCCCTCTGCTTGAAGAACACAGGTAGCTTAAAGACAGTGAGTGCAAGCTCAGAGAAGCCGTTGAACATGATCATGAGCACACCGAAGAAGAGCGCCCCCATGTAGATGCCCCCGCTGGTCACGGAGTCGTGCTTCATCTTTGTACGGAAGAATAGTGTCATTGCAATAAATGACATGAGGATCAGCTGTAATACCAGAACATGAGGGAATCCGTCAAGCCCATGCTACTTCTCATTCCATCATTTACCAACAAATATATTTGTACTTTGTACTAATGGCAATTACCTGGAAGGTTCTAAACATGTAGACAAAAGAGTTCCTTTTCATGAGGAGGATCTCCCTGTCAATATTTGCCTTTAGCAGCTCCATGCCACTCACGCCATACCTCGTAGTTGTCAATGCTGCTGGATGGCTCTTGCTCTTGTCGAAAGGTAAAGCAAGCTCATTTCCTATAGCTCTCCCAGTGTGGAATGATCGGAATGCACGCACAAAGTCCTTAACCGGCACGAAGCGGTAGGACTCGTCACCCTGCACCCAGTATTGCTTTTGATCTTTCTTCGAAGTCACCTATACATTATTAGCAGAGGCAAGTCTTTAATAAAAGTACCCATTCAGTACATAAGGTGGTGGCAGTGGCAATGTAAGTACCTCTTGCAAGAAGTCAGCTACACCCTTCCTCTCAGGACACTTGAACCCCATAGACACGAAGAATTCAAGCACGTCCTCACAGGGGCCCTGGTACACGACTTGGCCATCAGACAGGAGGATGATGTCATCAAATAAGTTGTACGTTTCAGGAGCTGGCTGCAGCAGGGAGATGACGGCTGTACCGCCAAGGATGTGCACGGACTGCCTGAGTGAGTTTACAATCTGGAATGTAGTTGAGCTGTCGAGCCCAGTTGAGATCTCATCCATGAAGAGCGCCTTGGCCGGCCCAACCAGCATCTCACCTACAGAACATATCAACGTAAAACTTCATGTAACTGTTTATTAATAGCTGACCTGATGTACTGCAATGGAGCTGGAGTTGTATGTTTTTTTTTACCAGTTGTAACACGCTTCCGTTGTCCACCAGAGATGCCCCTCAGCATCTCATCCCCAACCATTGTGTCTGCGCACATCTCTAGTCCTAATATCTGTAAAATGACGCCTAAATGATGAACGAGATAAATTTGGGCAATTCAATGTGGAGTTACTCGCAGCTGTAGCTCAAAGATTCATGTACCTTCAGTATATAGTCCGTGTTGACATTGGCCTTGAGACCTCCCATTGAAGAGGCCTAATCATCAAGATAAACAGAAGAAGAAAAATACTAAGCCTTCATTTCAGATTAGATATCATGAAAAAAAACACAAAAACCACCAAAATCTTGTTGATTTATTTCAGATTGCGAATCTTGCCTTCATAAATGCATCGATGTCAGCATCTGGCTTGATATTTGCAGCCTTCTCTCGCCTCGACAACTCCGTAAGCATATCTAACAATGTAACAAAAAGGAAGCTTGAGAATAAGAATATGTCAAGCAAACTAAGCCAATCCCACAGAATGTGCAGGCAGCAGAAATGAGCATGTGACAGTTGCAGATAATGGTACGTACCAAAGCGAGTGCCAACACCCTGGCAGCGCGCAGAGAAGGCGAGTGTCTCCCTCACAGTCATCTCGCCTATGTGGAGGTCGTGCTGGCTTATGTAGGCCGCCGTCCTCTCGGGCACAAATTCGTGCATCCCGTGGCCGTTGTAGGTAACATTGCCCGAGATGTTGAGGTCTTTGTTGAGCCTCCCGGCCAACGCGAGCAGCAAGGTGGTCTTGCCGGACCCAGGTGGGCCCAACAGGAGTGTCATCCTGCGCGAACGAAAAGAGCGTGAGGTGGAAGAAGCGATGAAATCCAGCTCCCTCCAAAAGACCCGGTTCAAACATCATTTCTGTGGCCAAAAGGCGCGCGAAAGAGAGAGATGTTGTGAGTACCTGCGGGGCTTGATGATGCCACTGACGTCGTGGAGGATGGGCATGGTCCGCTTCCTGTTGGGGAGTATGCGCAGCGCGTTCGCCGCTTCCTGCACCAACCAAACACACCCAAAACAAAAAAAGTCAATCTCTGTTCCACGGACACACGCACAGACGAGACGACACAAAGGAGGCCGGGGTCGATGAGATGAGAGAGATCACCTCGAGAGTGTTGGTGATGGAGTTGAGGACGGTAGGGAGGCCGCTGTCGCCGACGCGGACCTCCGCCTCCGCCATCAGGTGCTCAAAGCGCACCTCGATCGTGGGCATTTCAATCCCAACCCTGCGCAAGCACAAATCATCAAACACCCGGCAGGCATGGCTCCGCCTGCCCACTGCCCAGGAAAGTGGAAACTAGGACGTACCGCTGGAGGCGGTCCTTGAGCTTGAGCAGGAAGCGCTCGTTGTCCTGATCGGCGACGCGCACGAGGCGCTCGACGAGATCCCGGCGGTCGCGCGGTCCGAGGCCGTGCACATCAACGACCCCCTTGTCCGAGGCCGCTGCGCCGAGGGGGTCAAGCGGTGGGAGGATGGCGCGGCGGACGCGGTCGTAGGTGGGCAGCTTCTCTAGCGCGGCCCAGCGGAGCGCCTCCTCGTCGTCATTGTCGTCCCTGGACGACCGCGAGAAGACGTCGTCCCCGCGCCGCCATATGGACCCGCTGTCCCGCCGCATGCTGGCGACCTTGTGGATTTCCGCCGTCGCGTCCATCTCCTCTGACGCCGCCTCCTACTCCTCCTCGCGCAGCAGCACCACCCCTCGATCGGCGGCGTGATTTGCCCAAGGGTGGGTTTCAAGCCTTTCCTTTGGGGTGGTGTACGTGCTAAGGGGTTAGGAGAGGCGGGGTTTGTAGGACGTCGGAACGGAAATCCATCCGTTGGGACGGGGAAGGGAAGGGAAGGGAAGGCGGTGGCTTGCGATGGTGAGAGTTAAATGCGATGGTGAGAGAGTTGTGTGCGGGGAAGCGGGGAGAGTGAACCAAGGACGAGCGTCAAGTCCCCATCCATTTCCCGCTTGTCGCTTTCTTTTTTTTTCTTTTTTTTTTTGAAATTCCCTTGCCGCTTTCTAGAAGCCTAGTATAGTGTGCAAAATGCGGTTTTCTAGAACGGCGTGTCCTTGTCCGCCAAGCATTTGCTGCGAGCCGGCATTCAATTCGCCAGCAGGAAAACGGGCTTGATTTGCCACCACTAGCATGACTTGCCAATTTCGTTCGTTTGGGTTCGTTGTCGCCTATTCTCAAAGGAGGATCCGTACGAATCGAGATAACGGCCCAATACGAAAACGTAAACATTTGTCACGTTGTTGTAAGCCGGCGAAATGGATCAATCCGTTAACCCTAACGCTTTGTTTGAATGTTTGTATTGGGAGCCTTCGTACTGTAATGGTTTCAATCCCAATTCAGCCAGGAAACTGTAATGAACTTTTTTGGAATACGAATTCGGCTGTTTGGGTGCCTATTGAATTGACTCACGGAATCGTACCGAGATTTCAATACGAAATCATGTTTGGATTTCAAACTATGAAATTGCATAGCAATATTAGTATGTGCATCACAATAGAAGTTGTGACTATAAAAAATGGACGATTTTATATAATTTTTTATATATTCTAGAAATCTAGAATGACATCATATAATATTGACATAAAAAGAAATAAACAATAGTGGCAACAAAAGGAAAAAAAATCAGTGGTTAGAAGGACATACATAAATCATTGGTTAAATCAGGATAAATCATGGTTAAATTAGTGGTTAGAGTGGCTGCAACTAAGGAAGAACGTGTGGATGAGGAAGAGTGGCCGCCGAGCGTTGTTCTTGCTCTGGCTGCAGCTAAGGAAGAACGGGTTGGGAAGGAAGAGTAGCCGCCGGACGCTGATGTTCCTCAAGTGTTGGGTGGCCTTCCGCGGAGAGATGCTGCTCAGGGGCTGCCGGACGCCACCCAGCTTCCGCTACTCATGGGCTTCTCAGGGGCTGAGATGGGACGCCGCGTCGAACGGGATCTGGCGACGTCCAGGCCGGCGAGAACAGGAAGGGAAGGGCCGCCGGAGAAGAAGGGTAGGACGTCGGAGGAGGAGGGGAAGGGAACCTGGTCGCCCCGCTGCTGGATCCGGTTGGCGGCGCCGTTCGCTGGGCGCCCTCCCTCTCGATCCCTCCTCTGCCTATTCTGCGTGCTGGGAGAGACCCAATCATTTTCTTTTGCGGGCTGGTGGCAATTCGGCCGAAATCGGACCTCTAGGCCTCCGAATCGCAGCGACGGGTGGGAGTGTGCGAGGGAAATCATCTCCGTATTCGTTTTCATTTCGGTGTGCTGTTTCAAGATGCATCCAAACAACTGTAATGAGGTTAATTGGAACGACCCGATTCACCAAGAATCCAAGTCTCTGGATCAATAGCTAGCACACACAGTACAAGATGTAATATCAAGAATAAACCACATGTCATATATATTACATCGAAGATCCAGTATTACAATAAAGCATACCTGCATAGCTCAAAGCTAGCTTACAAATAAAATACAGCGGAAAAACAATAAAATCTTTGTGGCGTCCATCAACTCCACCGACACAGTTGAGTATAGACATCGTAACCCTACAACGCATCACTTACTCGTCGTATACAATCCCGCAACACCGAAGGTTACAGCCCGACAACGGGTCAGTACATCTGATTTGTACGGCAAGTCACACGAGAAAGGATATAACAGACCTATCGCTACATGCAAGGATAGTCAAAGGAAAGGCTTATGGTTTTATTTTGCAGAAAGCTGATTTTTCCCAATCTACCTAGTCAAAATTTTATTTTATCTTACTACTTAAGATTGAACTAGGCACACCAGTTCAATCCACACCCTTTATTAAATCTTGCCCACTCAAGTTTTATTAAAGTGTTTCATCTTTCAAGATCCTCCAGTAACAGTAATGTCTAGTAGCTCAAAGATGTCCTTAACCGGGGACACGGCTAATCATGATTAGTTTTTACTCCGCAGAGGTTAGTACACTTTCCCCGCTGGACTCAACCCGAAGATTGAGACGAAGTCTTTTAGAAGAGGTCACCTACACCCAACGGCAAGCCGGTACCACCTATCACATCTACATCTGCTAGCTTTGCACGGGAGAGGCTTCCTACATCGTACTCAACTAAGCCAGAGCCCATATGGCCAGCGGCTGTACATGGAAGCTCCTAGTCACCAAGTATGTCTGATATTTTTGAGCCTGGACGGTGCCCACTTACGTTCAGAGGGTAGATACCATGACGTACTGTCGACCACCAAAACCAACCATTAGGGGTACAACCTGGTCTCGCCTTAGATAAGGCACGAGCCCCCAGGAAGCACTCCCTGCCCGTCCAAAGGTGTATTCTAATTAAAGGTTTGCTAGTCAAGTCATTAAATCCTCACATAGCTCAATGTAATCTCAAACCAATCCACGTCTACAAGCATAGAAAATATATAGCAAGCACGCGCTAGGTTTTCTAAGCAAACAGGATAAGATCATATGGCTACCCTACCAGGTTTGCAGCAATAATAATATAAAACTTCCTACACATGCATAGAGTGATATTTGCTACATGCATAAATAAAAATATACGTTGTGAAATGGTCAAAGTATGACTTGCCTTATACATTCGATGAAGTTCTTCGCTCTCACGATCCAGATAACTCTACTCGTCACACTCCGAGCAATCTATCGTAAAGGAAAGATAACACATAAGCAATCATACCACAAGGACAAACAAAAGATCAACAAAAAAACACAAAGGTTTTAGCAACAAAACAAAAACAAAAAGGCTTGACACGGCACCAGTGTCGATGTCTCGAAGATGACAGGTGGAAGGTGAACTCGAGTGAGTCAACAGAAAAAGGATTGCTGATATAAAAGATTATGACCAAGGGCATTATGAATTCAAGGTGAACATCATGCCAATATGAAAAGGTGTGTGCATATGGCCGATAGGATGTTTCAAATGATCCAATATGCAAAAAGAATGACGTGGAACGGAATACTACAACACGGGTTATAGCAGGTTGAAGTTTGAATTAAATTTAAATTCAAACAGATCAAAAAGTATTTGAATATGGTGGATAAATGATATGTGCAGAAAGTATATGCCATGTGTGAGCCAACGCAAAATAATTAATCGAATTGGATCAACGGTATAAAAGATACGGCCTCCGGAAGTTTGTATTTGAATTTGAATGAATTAAAATTCAAAAGTGTGCAAAAGTGTGGAAACTTAACTCTATGTTAAACTACAGATCACTACGAGTACATAGGAAAAAGAATCACCTAAAACCGACTTACGATTTAGAAGATACGGCTACGAGGATTCTAAGGTAAAATCTGTGAAAAAGGACTTATCCGTGAATAAAAATAAATTCATATCACGAACAAGCCCCTGGACGCTACGGGACGAACATTGTTCACTTTTAGAAATAACCAACGAACGTTCTCTAAATAGGAAAACCGGGGCAGGCGGTTAAACGGAGAAAACCAGCGGTTAACCGGAGTTAACCGGAACCCTAGATCTGGTCACATCTAGACCGTCTGATCAGGATCCAAGGGGCAGGGGAGGCCATGTGCTCACTGGTGGCGGCGGTTGGTGGCGGCGACGGCATGCTCCGGCCGGCTCCGGCGAGGTTGGCCGGCTACGGCTCGGGACGACGACGCAGGGGGCGGCACTCGGGCGCGGGCGTCACGAGTGGCGGCGCCGTCGAGCGGGCGGTCCGTGCGACGCGCGCGGCGGAGCGTGGAGGCCCGCAGCGGCGCTAGCGGAGGCGGACGGGGACGACGCGGCGGGCGGCGCGAGGACGGCGACGGCGGTCTGGCGACGCGGGCGCGCGAGACGTGGAGTGGCACGGCGGCTCGGAGCGGAGGCGGCGGCGCTCGGGTTTCGGCGGCGTGCTCCGGCGAAGAATCGGCGGCGGCGGCAAATTCCGGCGAGGTGGGTCCCGCTAGGTTTTGGCTAAAAAAAGAAAAATGGAAAAACGTTTTCTCTGAAATTCTATAAATAGGCAGGCAATAAAATAAGACTTCAAACCGACTCCGGCTCAAATTTCGCTTGTGGGCGGAAAAGGCTACTGGGACGGCTGGGCTATAGTTTTTTTTCTTCTTTAAATCCGAAACTTCAAACAATATTACAAAAATAAATACACGTCAGAAAAATATGAAATAAATTTCTAAATTCATCTAATAATCTAAAGAAAATTATGCAATGAACATATTTTCCAAATAATAAATAAAAATAATGACATTTTTCCAATGACTTTATTTAATTATCAAATATTTTAGAAATTCACAAAAATGTCAAATAATTATTTAAATAGTTTCCACTCAATTTTTCTGAAGAAGTCATTTTATCTTCTCTCATGTTATTATTATTTTGAATGGAAAATTATTTTAATAACTCCAATTAAATTAAAATAAAATCACATTAAAACATTTCCAACTTTTTTTATAATGAAGGAGTCATATTACCTTCTCTCATTTTAATTTGTTGGATTTGTTTTAAATAATAAATTTCAAAACACCAATCAACGAATATTAGGGAAAGTCCTTTTATTCCCTCTCATTTTAATATTCATTTAAACTCCAAAAGTTTTAAATCCCACATAATTTCAAACACATCAAGCAAACAATCATTATTATAATTTATTTATTAACATATCAAAATTTAGAAAATTTTGGAATGTTACATTAAAGTAATACCAAATCCAATACAGCACTCGAATACAAACAACCAAACACAGTGTAAAACATAGATATATTGATTAGCTAATCATCCATGTGTTTCCTTTTTTTGGAAAAGGAGAATATATTAATATCGAAAGGATACCAATTACACCCGGTCTCTGCAACTACACACTGTCGAAGTCAGTACGGATGCACTCAGCCAACCAAAACAAAAAGAGAAGAAATAAAAAGAAAAGTCCCGCTACATAGTTACTATTGGGGAACGGGGCAGAAAACAATAATTTTTCGTGACCTACGCGTCCTGAACCCAAGACCTATGCTATGGCGATGCAAGTAACGGATGGAGATAGGTCACATACCAGTATGTAGTCCGTTAAGCGGGAAACGTTCCTGCGTGAACGTGGTTGATGTAGTCGTACCGGCAATCCCCGATGTCGCGCAGATCCACGATGACTACAGTAGCCACCCAAGCCTTGTAGACCGATGACGGGATTACGTCCCCATCGGAACGTTGTCGATGAAGACGTCGCGACACGGCCTCAACGATGAAGGAGCACCACAAGTGTAGCGCCTCACGGGATTACACACATACGGTGTACCCGACGTCCCTCCAGGCTCCGAACCAGGCGAGCAGCGGAAAGATGATGGATTCGGATCCCAGCAGCACGACGGTGTGCGTATAGTGGAGAAACCTTCAACCCAGTGCAGCCTCCAAACAAGGGGAGTCCGCTAAAGGAAGGAGAAAATAGAGAAAGAGATCAACAGAATTTATCTGTATTTTTCTGAAATTTTCTGTGTTAAAAAATGGGCACCCACCACATCTATATATAGGGGGAAAAAGGGACACGCAGGAGCTACAACTAGCAATGTGGTACTAACCACGATTGCTAGCCGTGGCTAGCAGCCACCCACGTGGCCGGTCGGCCCCTGGCCTTGGCGCACCATGCATGCATGTGTGCATGGTCATGGGTGGCCAAGTAGGCCAAGTGGCCACATGGGCCAAAGCCCATGCGCCTAGCATCCTTTTTTTTCTTTTTTTTTAAAGAAAAATAAAATAACCTTTATTCTATTTAATTATTTAAATTATATTTTAATATTTAATTCATTTAATTAAATAAAAAAACATATCTAAATAACTTTTCGAACAATTTGGAACTACGGAACTTTTTCCGTCTCTCCTCCGAAACGATTTCGAAGTTCTCTCTTATTTCTCCGGCGATCCCGAATCTATCCTTATTGCGTCGAATGCCCTTAAGTGTGACACCCTACGGTCCGGGAAACAACAGACATGATCAAGACACTCTCTTGATCAATGACCATCGACCAGACCTGGTTACAATCCTAGATGGCCCCTGCGCTTCCATCGAATTAACTTCATCGTTGAACCGTTAACGTTGAGTCCTGATCCCTTTGTCATACGGTACTTTGTTTGTCCGAGGTTTGATCGTCGGTATCCAATACCTAGTTCATCCTCGTTACCGACAAACATATTTACTCGTTCCTGTGATATTGCAACCCCGTGACCTAGTCACACGTTTGCGCAAACTTTATGATGCAATATCACCGAGTGGGCCCAGAGTACCTATCCGTCACTCGGATGGAAAAATCCCGTTTTGATCTATTTGCATACTCATCAACATATCTACTTCGGAATACCCAAGATACACCTTTATGGTTACCATGTTTCAGTGTAACGGTTAATGCACTCAAAGCATCCTGGTAGATAGCAATTATGTATGATCATAACGGTTTTAAGGATCGGGTCACTACGTTTATAGTTATCGCAATGTTGAACTATGTGACTGGATCACATTGCCACACTTCCGGTGGGTGTGTGTCCATCATGTCATTCTCCCAATGACATGACCCCATTGTCAATAGACCGTTCACATCTCATGATCAGGAAACCTTGATCATCAATTGCCCAATGGACTCGTATACTAGAGTTAACTAGGTACCTGGTTGTTTGTATACCACACGTGTATTAAAGCTTCCGCTTAATACAGTTATAGCACAGTATAAAACTTATTATGAACTAATGGAATATGTCAATAAACATATTTTATTTGCCTCTAGGGCACATTCCCAACAGTTACAATCCTTGCAGCAGTACACAACCACCACCAAGCCAACACCTGATGTTCAATTCTTCAAGAGAATTGCCTTCAAGAAGGAATCAGTGCCAGGAAAATCCAATTAAGGCCAGATCTTGAGTTTTCACCCTGAAGATAGTCCCCGCTCTCAAAAAAATGTCCTCAGTAAGACCATTGCCAGACACAACCAATTAAGGTCAATCCCTGTGTTTCCTACCGGGTGAAATGATATGTGATGAATGATCACGTTGTCCTTGGTTGTTATTGTCGTTCTAGAAGGCGTGCTCGAAGCCTTCGACCGTCAGTGGTTGGTCATCTTCGAGCGCACAACAATTGACCTCATCTTCGAACGATTGTTCTCTTTGTCTGTGAACGTTATGGCAACTGTCAACATGTGAAATTCCTATAGAGCATGGTCGTCATCCTTTTTGGTGAACGCGTGGCCGCCTGTGTGGCGAACACATGGTTATCGTTGTCCATATTTGCAACCAATTCTCAAACATATTGTTGAGAGCCTTCTGACAGTCCTCAACGTTAACAAGAGTTTGTTGGTAGTATATTTTCTTTGTGTTCTACGGAGTAACGAGGATCTACATATTTTAATGGTACAACATCATTTGGTTTAATATATATTTTAAATTCACCATATTTTAGATTTTTGTAATGTTTAATTTGATTTGCGTATTAATAGAAAAGGCAAGGAAACTTTTGATTTAATTAAGTTTTCACTAAGAATTAATTTGATTAAGATATAGATGGGAGAAGGTGAGGAATGCTTTAATTTAATTAAGATTTTGTCAATATCTAATTTGATTTTATTGGATTAATGCATAATATGATTTTGGAAAAATACCGATTTGATTTAGACTATCTGAAATTACTCTATTTACATTGGTTTCATTTTAATGCACAGGTTAAGATTAAAATTTTAATAGAAAACCAAAAAGAGAAGAACGTCGAGAAAAAAAACCAAGGAAGGAGGTGATGCGAATCTATCAATTATCCCCTTATAAGTAAAGATCCTGATGACGTTTTTGGCTAGGAAGCACACCACAATCTGTACGCTAGAGGCCAACAACTGAAAGCGACTAGTATAGGATCCAGACTCCAGATGTAGAAATAGAAAGAATCTAGACCATGGGATTGATGATGGATGGTACAAATACTATTGGTGGGATCTCAAGTGACTTACATGTATATTTAATAAAAAAAGGCTTTAAATTAGACACATAACACAACATTTACAAAGACAATCTCAACTCTTTCATCACGTTCTTCTGTGTTTTCAAATTTACACAACATTATTCCCCCTTCTTCTATTAGTTTTTTCACATCTTTGCGTATCAAATACTTGTATATTTAAGTCCCTGTTTGTTTTGATTTTTTCTTCTACCTTTTCAGTTTTTACACTTCGGCCAAAAAGCTATAAAAGCTTCTAAATAGGTGCTTTTGGAGCTTTTATGGCTTTTGAGAATCAATATAACAATATTTAGCTCCAAAACACCTATTTATGAGCTTTTTGTTGTTTCTTAGCCAAAATGGAAAAGATGCAAAAGAAAAAGCCCAAACAAATAGGGGCTAAGTTTTTTTAGGGGCTTGCCAAAACTTTATTGATCACTCTCCACAACTAGAGGGATACAATTTTCATCATGAGGATTGATGAGCCACAAGTGGCATCCTCTATTTAAACCTAGCGATAATTTGGCAAGATTATGCGAATCAAAATTCGAACTCATACTTTCAAAGATAAAAGAATAAGATTGAAAACTACTAGAACGAGAAACTATTTCCTTGACGACAGTTGAGTTTGTCCCCCCTTGAGTAGCCTTAACTTCAGAAACTGCAACCTTGCAATCACTTGAAAGAATTATATTATGTTTGTAGAGGTCCAACGCCAAGCCCTGCCCCTCTCTGATTGCCATCAATTCAAGAATTCTGTGATCATTTATATCGGCAACAATGATAGCCGAGGAGCCCAGGAAAAGACCCAAATGGTCTCTGCATATAGCTGTTGCAGTTCCCATGCCCATTAACCGAAGCGCATCAACCTTAATTTTTACAATGCCCATAGGAGGAAGGATACAACCTCTTCTCTGCCCCCCAATCGGTGGTGTAGCATGCGATAATGATGATTATTGTTGTGGTGACGATCTCGTCGTCTTCAGCGCCACCTTCTCCGATCAGCGATAAAACGCTTGATGAACAGATGAGTTCCCAAGGGGCTTTGGTGAATATATTCATGAATAAGCTTCCTCCATGTTGTCCAAATATCCCACAAAGTTACAACAACCTTTATAAAATCCGCATGCGATAACTCTTCTTGAATCTAGAAAATCCACATTTTTGCATTTGGCTGTTTTATCGGCCAACACATCTATGAGGTTGTCATCAGACAACGCCCAAACACATCTCGAGAGAGAACACTCCATAAGCGAATGCATCCAAGAAACATTATTTCCGCACAGAGGGCAAGCATCTAATACCGACATATTTCGGTGCTTCCTCACATCTTCTGTAGCTAAGGATTGCCGCTCTAACCTCCACAGGAATGTCTTCAACTTTGCAGGTACTTGTGTATTACACAAACTTGTCCAAGCTTTGCCTTCTATTGAACTATTTGAATCCGACGATTGGCCCTCATGAAGATCTTTGTTCCGGTTCCTAGTGTTGATCAGCAGCCGGTAAGCCGTCTGAAAGGGCATGCGCCCTCATGTTTGGTTTTGGTAATTGATGACAATATTTATGGACTAGCGGTTTCCTTGTGTTATACTGTAAGATTTTGTCCATAGGCAACGCTTGAAGATCTTAGGTCGGCTTCAAGGTTGAAATATGATGATTATGTTGGGAATGTGCCCTAGAGGCAAATAAAATATGTTTTATTAGCATATTCCATTAGTTCATAATACGTTTTATACTGTGCTATAACTGTATTAAGCGGAAACCTAATACAAGTGTGGTATACAAACAACCAAGTCCCTAGTTAACTCTAGTATGCTAGCTCATTGGGCAATCGATGATCAATGTTTCCTGATCATGAGGTACGAACCGCTGATGACCCTCAACTGTAGGGGATCGATTGCAGTGTTCTCGCGGGTAAGTTAACCCAATTTATTGATTCGACACAAGGGGAGGCAAAGAGTATTTATAAGCTTTGACAGTTGAGTTTTCAATTCATGGAGGCAAAGAGAAGTCATGGAGGATGGATGGAGTGGTGATGGCGATGACGATGGCGACGATCTCCCCTCTCCGGAGGCCAAATCAGCCTCCAAATTAGCCCTCCCGAGGAAGAACAGAGGGTGGCAACGGCTCCGCGACAGGTTCTGGAAAAGCGACTTATGTTTCGGAGTTTCTGTGTCACGGGAATAAATAGGGGCCAAGGTAGGTCATTAGAGGGGGTGGGACCCACCCATGCGGCCTCTCGGCGCAGCCAGGGGGTGGCCGCGCCAGCAGGGCGCTTGGGGCCCCCTGGCTCCCCTCTGGCCCACCTTTTGGTCCTGGGTCCCTCCGGGTTCGTGGATTTTCTGTATTTTTTCCGGGAATTTTCTGAGATGTCTAAAAATCCATTTTCCTGCACACAATAAAACAATACAGGCAGCTCTGTTGAAAACAACGTCAGTCCAGGTTAGTTTAGTTCAAATCATGCAAGAATGAGGGCAAAACAATAGAAAAAGTGCTTGGAAAAGTAGATACGTTTGCGACGTATCAACTCCCGCAAGCTTAGCCTATTGCTTGTCCTCAAGCAATTCAGTCAACGAACTGGACGCGACAAAGAAAACTTTGACAAACTCTTTTGCTTCATAAGATGTATATAAGCCGGTACTACGAAAAGAGTTTAGCAAGTATCAAAACAATGCTATGAGGACAATGCACGAAGCAATCCTTTTTTCAAGTGATCAATCACAAAAAACCAAAAGTAAATAATATGCTGTCGAAAATAAATACAAGATCATAATGCACATAGCCTGAACATACTAGAGTTGTATCTCGCTAGCCTCCATGAGTGAAGCAAAACATAAATGCAGAAGCTCCTCCGGAGTTTTAATGGAGACTAGAACTAAGAATTTCAGACTAGCAATATCACAAGCATGCAGAAGACAATGTGGTACTTTGGGACAATGCATGTTACACTAAGAATGACAATTAAGCTCTCAATAGTTGGTTCTTTGAAGAAAGAAGGGGAGACTCTCGAACCGTGGCTTTTTTATGGCAAGGTTGAAAACCCATGGTTGGAAGCAAAGACTAAACATGTGCCAGAGCTCTTGGTTTTGAAAACAGAGACAAAATTCTTTTTGAGAAGTGCAACTTTCCAGTCAACGGTGAACGGTAAAGGTCTCTCAATATCTCCCACGCCAACCATATTAATGCTTTCTCTTATACTTTTGTTCCCTTATCCATAAATCCTTTGTCGGTCTATGGAGCCTTTTATTTTGCCTCAAGAATGTAAGGAGGCTATCGTTCCATCTATTATTAGCAGCATTTGGTTCATTTCATTCCATCATCAAGTATGGGGGAGGTGTAACTCTCTATATTTTTTTTATAAATTTGACTAGTTAAAACTTCCGTCAAAATATTTTTGGCATGGTAGATACTGATTTTCCCTCACCGCACCATGAGCTTGTACGGTTTACAAAAGGGAAGCTTTTGAATGGCACAAGAAAGTCTAAGTTAGGAGTGGCCGGTAAATACCACATATAGGAAGGCACACTACACCACGGTAGAGACTTGGCAACACACATCTGTAGGGAAAGGCGCAATAAACTCAACAGATCATGTGTCGGCATAGCCTATAAGCTTTAACATCAGAGTATCTGTAGGTAAATATTTAGGTATGCAGTCAGACAATGTGTCGGCACTCACTTGGCAACCAAATAAGTGTCGGCGTTAACATGACGACGGACTATGTGTCGGCACATGTGTAGGGGCGACATGTAATCTGTCGGTGTAGCTCTCCACGTGGAAACCAAATATTATTCTGGAAATTTATGGCGCGACGAGCGAAAACCGTGGCGGGATGAGCGAAAAAAAACCCGCGCTGTGCCACTCTTTCCCCTCTATCTCCTCCCGCACCGCAGAGGAAAATTCCCCAATCCCACTCTCAACCCTAGCCCACATCAGCCGCCGCCGCCGCTCCTCACCGCGCCCTCAACTCCTAGCTCGTGCCGCCCTGATTCCACCTTCCCACCTGCCGCTGCCGGTTCCGCTAGCCTCGAGCGCCCGACGCCGCTCCCTCTGCCTCTCTTGGTGTCGCCGCCGCAGGAGCCAACGCCTAGCCGCCACTGGAGCCTTCCCTGACCCGACGCAGGAGCCTTCGTCGTCCGCCGTTACCTCTTGACATAGCTCCCGTGAAGCTCCGTGGCGTCTAAGGAAAGGGCCAGCGAAGCTCGGCTGCACCACTTCCAACGGCGAGGAGGTCTGCGTCTGTTCGGCCAGCTACAGGCTTCCGGCAAGGAACTTGAAGGTACGCTTCCTTTTGTGGGCAATTTGTCATTTAGGTGCGTATAATGGTCGTATCCTTTGGGACGAAATTATTGCCCAGAACATTGGCGACTGCTAGTGCGGGAAGCTTCTTCATCCTGTTAGTTGTAGGGGTCAGTTCTTTGATTTCTACAGGTTTGGTCTAGCCTAATGTTTTTTTTGTTTCTTGATGCCTAGATTTTTGGATCGTCTTTGATTAATGGGATGCATGAGGGGTTGGGGATTGTTATTCTATGATGGGGGAGATTAAGTAAGTTATATGTTTAGTGTTTAGTAGTCCACTTGCAGTAAAGAAATATTATTTTTGTTCCATTTGCAATGATTGGTGTGCAGCTACTAATCAATTTGTGATATTTCTAGATTATTAGTACGGGAGCACTCTAGTTCCTATGGATCTGTGGGGTCCTTTCTAATTGTATTTTTTACTGCTGCAGGTGAAACCAAGAGTAGTGAAGAGGGGTCAGTAGTTGTCGTGTCATCCAAATATTGATCAGCTCCTATAGTAATAGAGGCCAAGCCTTGTTACTTTGGGGTAAGCTTTTTTGCTTCTCTCAGATATGTTCAAGTTTTTGATTTATTGTGCTAGCATGTGTGAAATTTATTGTTGTGTCACGGGAATGAAATATGTTCTACTTGCTTAACTTATGTGTGATGTTATCTTTATGCAAAACTAACGCTAATAATACGTTGGTTACATTCAGATTCTTCAAAATTTAATATTAAGGGTGCCCAATGGATAAAACGTGGTTGTCTCTGCCTAGGTACATTATGTTTTCTTTTTTCCTTTCAATTAGTAGGTTCTCTAGTTATGCAATCACCTGTTTTGATATGAAATTAATTAAATACTTGAAGGCACACAAATGGGTATATACAGGGGGTAGGCAAGTTTATAGAGTTTGCTTTTGCTAATTCAGAGCATGGAAACAAAATCCTTTGTCCTTGCAACATATGTGTGAACTCATCTTGGAGGGAAGAAAGTAAAGTACGAGAGCATTTGATATGTAATGGTTTTGTGGAAGGGTATGATACATGGATATTTCATGGAGAGTCTAGTTCTACTTCTGTAAATCCTGAGGGTGTGCAAGTAGAGAGTTCAGTTGAACATGATGAGTTTTCTGATTTAATTCGTGACATAGCATGTGGGTTAGATGATGGGGGGGATTTTGAAATGAACGACGAGGACAATGAGATGGAAGTTAATGATGAAACCAAAGCTTATTTGAAGCTAGTCGATGATAACAGTGTGGATATATACCCTGGGTGCAAACAATTTTCAAAACTGCGTTTTGTTGTAAGGATGCTACATCTGAAACTACTTGGGCGGTGGAGTGACAAAAGTTTTGACATGTTGCTTGAGTTACAAAGAGATCTTTTACCTGAAGGGCATCTGGTACCTAAAAATTTCAATGAAGCTAAGAAAATAGTTAAATCCATTGGGCTTGGGTATGTTAATATTCATGCATGCGAAAATGATTGCATACTGTTCCGAAAAGAATATGATAAGGAAAATCAGTGTCCAAAGTGCAAAACTTCAAGGTGGAAATCTGAAAACAAGAGTCCAGATGGGAAAAGGGTACATTGAGTTCCTAGAAAGGTTCTTCGTTATTTTCCAATTAAAAGGAGGTTTCAATGACTTTTTATGTCCCCTAAAACTGCTGCTGATATGAGGTGGAATGATGAAGAACGTACCAAGGATGGTTTGCTTAGGCATCCAGCAGATGCTGAATTTTGGACGTATTTCGATTCCAAACATCCATTAATTGGTAAAGATAGTCGCAATATTAGAATAGCTGTTACTACGGATGGCTTCAACCCATTTAGGTCATTGAGCAGTACCTACAGTGTCTGGCCTGTACTTTTGATTCCTTATAACCTTCCCCCTTGGGTATGCATGAAGCAGCCTAACTTTATTTTGGCTTTGCTCATTCCTGGTCCTAAGTCACCTTGTAGTGATATGGATGTCTATCTTGAGCCATTGGTAGATGATCTAATAGACATGTACAATGATGGTGTGAGAACCTACGATTCTTCCAAGTCTGAGTTTTTTGACCTGCGTGTTGCCATCCTTTGCACCATACATGACTTTCCTGGTTTAGGCTACACTCATGGAGTTGCTACCCAGGGTGAAGTAGCTTGTCCTAAATGCCACTCCTTAACTTGTTCTCTCCAACTGAAAAAAGGTGGCAAGCGTTGCTTTATGGGTCACCGTAGGTTCTTACCACCTGAACATAGCTATAGAACAGATCTCAAGTTATTTGATGGTGTGACTGAGCATAGGACAGCGCCTAAACCACTTACTGGAAAGGAAATCATGGATTTAACAGCCGATCTTCACAAACCGTTTGGAAAGGATCCAACCGGCAAGAAGAAAACAAAGAGAAAGCGCAAAGATGGTGAACCAACACCTCTTTATAAAAGGCAATCTGTGTGGTTTAGGTTGCCCTATTGGAAAGATCTGATGCTGCGTCATAATTTTGATGCTATGCACATAGAGAAAAACGTGTGTGACAACATAGTTAACACTCTTCTGGGCATTGATGGGAAGTCAAAGGATAATGTTAATTCTCGCTTGGACATCCAACAACTTGGTATTATGGAGGATCTTCATCCTGATGAAATAGAAGAAGGTAGACTTTATATACTTGCTGCAGAATATTGTTTGGAAGGCAAGGAAAAAAAACGATTTTGCCAAGTAGTGAAAGGAGCTAGGTTTCCATATGGCTATGCAGCTGATATACGTCGCAATGTCAATGTCCATGAGAAAAAGATTTCTGGACTTAAAATTCCTGACAATCACATTCTATTGCAAGACCTTCTTCCTCTAGAAATTCGGGAAGTATTGCCAACACGAGTATGTGCAGCATTAACTCTCTTAAGCTATTTCTTCAAGAAGATTTGCTCACCTACTATTCGTGTAAGTGATATGGATGCTATGGAGGTTGAAATAGCTGAGATCCTTAGCATCCTTGAAACTATATTCGTACCTAGTTTTTTTATGTGATGGTCCACTTGATGGTGCATCTTCCTGCCCAAGTGAGAATTGGTGGGCCAGTACATTACCGGAGCATGTGGTCAACAGAAAGGTAATATGCGATAGCTAATATAGGGCAACTTCTCTTTCTACAAATGAATTGAGCCTTCTGTTCCTAAAAACTATTGCTAAATATGTAGGTGCTTGGGCAAGTTCAAGGGCTTTGTTCGCACTAGAAGCCACCCCGAAGGATCAATTGCAGAGGGGTATTTTTTTGATGAGTGCCTCACCTATTGTTCTCGGTACTTACAAGGGTGTGAAACTAGGTTCACTCGAAGAGAGAAATTTTTTGAGGACGTTGGTATGGAAATGTCCAATACCACTCCCTACTTCTGCAACAAAGGTCGGGCTTTGAGTGCCTCTAGCATTGTAACATTAGGCTACACATCTTGGCTGCAAGCACATAGATATGTCTTGTTTCAACATAGTGAAATACAACCTTTTGTGACGTAAGCCATCCACACTCTTGTAGTTTCATCTTTTTCCTTATTATTCTCTCTCTTGCTGCATTATTTAATATAGTGTACTATTGCAGCAAGCACCATGAGCACTTGTCCACAATTGGCCTTCGTAGTAAAAAGGCGATTGACACTATGCACCATGAGAAGTTCCATGAGTGGTTTGAACAACACGTAAGAACCAAATGACATTATCAATTTATGCTCAAGAGCGATGGTGTTAGATGTTAATCATTGTAACTAACAACGGTTTTATACATACTCAGGTGCAAGCATTAGTTGAAAGAGGTGTACAAGTATCTCAAGAAATCCAAATTTTAGCACAGGGGCCTTTTAGGGTTGCTAGAAAATACCATAGCTATGCTATTAGAGGTTTCACTTTCCATACATCCTCTAGTGATGTGGGTAGACCTGTTCAAAGTAGTGGGGTTGCTATAGCTGCCGAAAGTTCACGTGGAAAACAAATATATTATGGAATTATTAGGGAAATAATTGAGCTGGACTATCGCCATAGAGGAAATATGGTGCTCTTTCGGTGTGATTGGGTTGATAACCGTGTATCGAACAAATGGGTAAAAACTGATCAGTTCGGGGCCACAACCATGAACTTCAACCATTTGTTCAGTAGTGGCCACAAGTTGTCGGACGAACCTTTCATTTTTGCATCACAAGCCACACAGGTTTACTATGTTCCGGAGGTTGTTGATGAGGCCTGGTGTGCTGTTGTACAGAACAAAAAACCACAAGACACCTATGATATGGTTTCTATGGATGACGCTCTAAATTTTGATAATGAGATGCCATTACTCGATCTTCATAGAAATGTCAGAAGCGATATTGATTATGCAAATTTCTCTCATGTAAGACTTGATATGGATGGAACAATTGTTGATGCATCAAAGCCAGTGAAGTAAGTATTATAAGGATCACTTATTTTGCATTTTGTGTGATGGCTGTTTTATTTTCCACTTGCATAAGTCAATCACAAAATGCTAACTCACTTGTCTGACATTTTCAGGAGAAAAAAATGGAAAACGACACAAGAGGTGATGCATATGAAGCTCAAAGGGATAGAAATGTGTTGGACATAGAAAAAAGAAAGGAAAAGTTGGGACTTCAGACTTGTTCTACTGAATTACGCAAAACGTGTCAGCCTAAGAAAAGGGGAGAAAAGGTATCGCCATGTCTGCTACAATTTATATTTTTTACAATTTCTATTGTTGATATCTTGTTCCTGCTTGCATAAGTAATAATGATTTGTTTTGTAGAGAAAAAGAAAGACACCTCCTGATGCAACTGAGAGGAGGACTTCTGCAAGATTAATTGCTCTAGATAAGGAGGTGCCTACGGATACTCTTGCTGAAGTTGAGGCTGCAGATGGGCAGTTGAATGAAAATGAAGGTACGTTTCTTCAAACTTGTGTGTGCTCATGGAACAAAATATGCATAACATATGGGGAAGGCAAAATAAGCCTAAACTCTTCTTTTTTGGTGTGTTGCAGGTGAGGAGAAGGAGGCAACTCATTTCACCATTTTAATGCTAGGAGATTGATCTCAGCTTATTGACTAATGTTATTGTTGTAGATCAAGGAGCTCAAGAAAACAAGTAATGTGGTACCAGGTGCACGTACTGAACACTACAACCCTCGTGTGTACATCTCTTATGAAAAAGTGGTAGTCTACTAAAAATAAGTTGTTATGCCTTGTGAAAATAATACTACTAGGTTATTACATGTAGCAAGGAGTTCATGAATGATAAGTTGAGGTCTCTAGGCGTGAACACATTTAGGAAGCTAGGACTGATGTAGATGACTTGCATTAAACCGTTGGCGCTATCTGACCGGAAAATGTATATACAGTCGTTCATGCCTGCGCTGGAGCTATATTGCTTCCTATATGACATGATGGTTAATAAAATATCAAGTCTGAAATATTTTCACACTTATTAATAAATTCATTAACGTATTTATAGGTTAAAATATATTTATAGGTTAAAAATATATTATTATATATCTTAAAAACCGAACATTGAACCGGTGAACCGACGGTCCGACCAGTAAAAACCTGAACCGACGGCCGCACCGGTTCGATCACCGGTCCAGTTTTTGAACTATGCTTGCAACCACTTATTTTGGTTACTGTATACTTTCATGGCTATTGAGAATGTGCAGATGACTTTCCCACAATGATGTATATTGTATGATCTGTGCAGGTGCATAGAAATTTGAGGTTGCAAGCGCACCGGGTGAGCACGACATAGATGGAAAACTTCAACTGTAGCTTAGCTTTTGTCTAATGCTTTATAACAGAACATCTGAACCGTGATGTAGAAGTTTATTATGTACTTGAGATGAGTTTGGCTGAAATACTTGTTGTGAAACTACTTGTACGAATATGATACTTGTGAATTGAAGGCATTGTTGTCCTGATATTATTGTGTATTGTTGTCATGTGAGGAGATATTTGGATGTGATGTGGTACTGGTAATGATGAATGATTATGCAATTTAGGCAAATTATGGTACATGATATGAATCAATATGTGACATAGAGTAAAAAGCAACAACAACTAGCTAGTCTGTTAGCAAAGGTCCATCTACATGCTGTCTGTTGGCGTTGGTACTGCACATTTCCTACAAATTATCTGTCGGCATAGGATGGCAGAAACAACAACTGGCCATCTGTCGGTGTAGGTATGAAATGGCCCAACATACTATCTGTCGGCATAGGGGAAAACTACAGTAACACATGATCTGTCGGTGTAGGTGCAGTGTACACCCACATGTTATCTGTCGGTGTAGGTGTGGCGTGCCCAACAGAGAATCTGCCGGCAACGTATTTTGTGTCAGTGAAACTTTCGCCGACTGCTTTTGTACCGACTCTCTATCTTCTGTTGGTGTAACTCTTCCCCACGGATTATCTGTCGGCAAAGGTACCATATGCCGACAGTTCTATCTGTTGGCAAGTTTGTGTCGTGGTGTAGTGGCATGGTGGACTCAAGTGGAATAACTGGTTTGAAAAGGAGTTTGGATACACAAGCAAAATTCCGCTTAGTGCGAGCGAAGGCTAGCAAAAGACTGGAAAACGACCAACTAGAGAGCAATAATTGTCATAATCATGCAGAGCGACAAAGCAACATTGAATTGGGCATGAAAGTGATATAACTATTCTGAAATAAAAAGATCATCAAGGCATGATAGACTTTTTAGTCATAAACAAGTGTGAACATGTGCCAAGTCAATCCAAGAATTCTTCGAAGGGAAATATGTAACACCCTCAGATCCAGTACAGTAATCACTACAGTGATTCCACTATTAGTGATCATTACTGTTGACAATCAAGACCTGATCACCTTTGATCATAGCTCTGTCAATTTACAACCCTGATTAAATTTTCAATTACTTGTGGATTATAATATTGCTCCAAGAAGTTGTGGGTGATTGTTAAATCATCTTGCCCTTTACTAAACCAAGTAAACTCCTAGTCTCAACAAGAATCACAAGTCAGTGGAAATTATGAACCCAAGGTGGTGGGGTAATCAAAATTGTTTTGAAAATTAATATGGAAATGGAAATCATAGATCAACCCAAAGTTGTGAAACCTATTAATAGAATTGCCTAGCCATCATAGGGCCATGTTAATATAGTAATGGATATTTTATCAAAGTGTTTTAGGAATAATATGAAATAAAAATAAATGCTTGGGAATTATTGAATTGCCATGGTAATTATAATAAACAAGTGAAATTTTCTATGCACTAAAAATTGTGAAACCATTTTTATTAAATACCTAATAATCAGTAGGTCATATAAAAAGATAAATGATATTTTATTAACTATTTAAATAATGAAGATAAATATAAACAGTAGCAAAAATAGCTCCATATAATATTTTGTGCATTGAATAAAATCTAAATGGTTTTATTATTGTTCAAATATTTTTCTAGCAGTAGACTAAATTACAACAATATTTTTGGTGTAGTTTGCATATTTTAAAAAATTGTATTAGTAGGAAAATAAAATGTAAACAAGATAGAAAAGAAAACAAAAACTAAGAAAATAATAAAAAATCCCTAAATCCCGCCGGGGGCGAGGCCCACCCCGGGCCCAGCCCCTCTGTCTCTCCTTCTTCTCCCTCCCACCAACCTCCACTACCCCCATCCCCCCCCGCTGTAGCCATGGACAGAGGGAAGCGCGTCGGCCCCTCCCCTCACCTGCCCCCTACCTGCACCCTCTCCCGATGGATAAGAACGGTGCCCTGCTGATACGTCTCAAACGTATCTACTTTTCCAAACACTTTTGCTATTGTTTTGCCCTCATTCTTGCATGATTTGGACGAAACTAACCCGGACTAACGCTGTTTTCAGCAGAGCTGCCTGTATGGTTTATTTGTGCGCAGGAAAATGGATTTTTAGACGTCCCAGAAAATTCCCAGAAAATCCACGCACCCGAAGGAGCCAGGAGCCAGAAGTGGGACCAGAGGGGAGCTCTGGGGGCCCCAGGCGCCCCCCTGGCGCGGCCAGGGGTGGGGCCGCGCCCTCTGGCCACCCGGGAAGCTCCCCCCTCCTCTGGTGCCCTACCGAGACTCCTATTTATCCCCGTGACGAGAAAACCCCAGAACATAAGTCATTTTCCCAGTTTCCGTCGCGGAGCCGCCGCCACCCTCTGTTCTTCTTCGGGAGGGCTAATCTGGAGGCTGATTTGGCCTCCGAAGAGGGGAGATCGTCGCCATCGTCATCGCCATCACCACTCCATCCATCCTCCATGACTTCTTTTCATATGTGTCATTAATTCTCTGTTGTAGGCAAAGGGATGGTAGGGATTGGATGAGTTTAATCATGTAATAGTTCGTCATATTGTTGGGGGCATGTTGCCTATCATCTAGATTGTGTTTATCTTCTTTGCTTCAACTTGTTGCTCTTAATGCTTGTCACTTTGGGCCCGAGTGCCATGTTTTCAGATCTGAACCCTATGTGTTTTCATGAATATATTTGTGTTCTAGATCCTATCTATGAGTTATATGCACCTATTATGGTCCAGAACCGGCGATCCCAAAGGTGACAGCTTGGGACACCAAAGGGGATGGTCCATGATTTGAGGATTCCCTGTATCCATTGAGTTTATTGCTTTGTTCTGGTGCTCTTTGACAGGAGCACCTTAATCTCCATAAGTTCCTTTTGGCCCCGTTCGTAGCGGGATGGTAGGACAAAAGATGTTGTGCAAGTTCTTATTGCAAACATGCACAACTACCTACGGGATACATGCCTAATGTTTGATATTTGCCTAGATGATCATTGCTTTTCTGTGTGCCTTGCCCCGTGTTGGAATCTATTATATGTTCACTTTCATCCATGCAGCGCCCAACCATCCATCTCCCTAGCCTACAGTGTTTTCAATCCTGCTGGTCATTAGTCGTTACTTTTGTTGTTACTTTTGCTGTTGCCACTATCAATATCATATTATCATTACCACTTATCTATCGTTGCAAGCAAGTATATTTCAGGTGCGGTTGAATTGACAACTCAACTGTCAAAGCTTATAAATACTCTTTGGCTCCCCGTGTGTCGAATCAATAAATTGGGTTAACTTACCCGCGAAGACTATCTCGATCCCTTACGCCTATGGGGCTTCAAGCAGCATTTTCTGGCGCCGTTGCCGGGGAGCATAGCAATATTTACAAGTCTACTTGAAGTATCCTGACTGCTGCACATCATCCGCTATGGGTAAGAAAGGAGACCCCAAGGTTCCGATCTTACCATCCCGTACAAGAAAAGGTACTGTTCTGAACACTAGTGCTACACTTGATTCACCTTCTGTTATGGGTAAGTTTACTTCACCACCACTACATGATGCTTCTATTGAGTCTGTCACTATGTCTGATACTTTTGATGATGCTTCCACTACTCTTGATGATGCTACTTTTCTTGGTCACTATATTGAAACTCAGACTGCTAAGGCTGCAGCAAAATCCAAGACCGAGACCCCTGCTACCTATATTCCTACCTGCAAAACCTTTGGTTACCCGATCTTAGATGAACTCAAGGAGAGAATCCTTGATGATGATTATGTTACTCTTGATGATGATTTTTGCAGGGAACTCAGAGAGTGTGTCGACTCTGACCCTGGTGTTGTTAAGGAGTTGCTCAAAAAGCACTCCATGAAGAACAAAGTTATTCCTGGTCCTCAATTTGCCACATCTCCTATATGCATCACTGATCCTGATTATGATTTCTCTGTTGATCTTTCACTTATATCTACAGTCGAGGCTGGCCCCTTTTATGGCAGAGAAAATGATGATGCTAAAGCACACTTGACCAAACTCGCTGAGTTAAGCAACCTATTCACTACTGATGAGAAGATACGAAACTTCTATGTGGCCAAGCTTTTCCCTTTTTCTTTGAAGGAAGACGCTAAATCATGGTACGATGCACTACCCTATGGTTCCATTAAAAGTCCTCAAGACTTAGTCAAATTTTTTGTTGATAAGTATTTCCCAGCTCATCTGCAACATGCTGCTTTGCAAAGAATCTATAACTTTAAACAATTGCAGGATGAGCACCTCCCTAAAGCTTGGGGGAGGTTTTGTGATTTACTTAAGGTTATGCCGGGACATGGAGTCCCCAAGAATGAACTGCTTGATATATTTTACGCTGGTTTAACCGATGAATCCAGATCCTATCTGGATAGTTGTGCTAGTTGTGTTTTCAGGGAAAGAACGCCGGACGATGCAGAAGAATTAATGTGCAAAATCGCCAAGAACCATGAAGATTGGTCCGTTCCTGAGCCACTTCTACCACCAAAAAAAAGGGGCATGCTTGTTCTGAACCCCGAAGATATGCAAGAAGCAAAGAAGTCTATAAAGGAGAAAGGTATTAAAGCCGAAGACGTGAATAATTTACCGCCTATTGAGAAGTTGTGTGAGCCTACTACTCACCCTCCCTTGGTAGAGGTACACTCTCTATTAGACTTTACTGAAAGTGACATCCCTAAAGGTAAGCCTCCAGACCAATGTTTAGATGAGCTTGATAATTTTATTGTTAAGCAAGACCATTTTAATAGGAGATTACAAAGTCAGTTGCATGATAATTCTCTTGCTATGAAAAGTTTGTGTGATGTTCTAGAAAGAACAGTTAATGATGTTAAATGTCTTGTTAAGCATTTTCATATGGTTCAAACTCAGCTTGAACAAATTTCCAACGTGCAAAAAGATTTGCTTGCTAATAATGCCAAACAGGACATACAAGCTTATGGAATTAAAACTAGGGGTGGAACACACACCCAGGACCCACTCTATCCTGAGGGGCATCCAAAGAGGATCGAGCAAGATTCTCAAGTACAAGAAGAAGACGAGACTGTTAGCTCTCCGAAGAAAAAGAAGAAGAAGAAACACAAGGAGGCTGACAATCCCGATGATCCTATTACAAGTGAAAAGCCAGCTGTTGATCCTAACAGCATATCTACCTCCGATGCTGAGACAGAAGACGGTGCTGAGTCTGAAGAAAAGGACGCAGAGAAGGATGATTCTCTCAAGGTAAGAGAAGAAGAAGCACTCGATAAACGCAAGAGGTACTCTAAAGAAGACTTCATCGCAAGAAGACATGGGAAGGAAAGAGAACCATGGATACAGAAACCCATGCCCTTTCCAGGTAAGTCCCTCAAATCCAAAGAAGAAGAGCATTATAATAAATTTTGTGAATGGATGAAGCCTCTTTTTCTTCAAATTCCTTTGACTGATGCTATTAAGTTACCCCCTATTCGAAATATATGAAAGATATTGTTACTAATAAAAGGAAAGTTCCTAATGAGGCAATATCTACTATGCTTGCTAACTACTCTTTCAGTGGCAAGATTCCTAAGAAGCTCGGTGACCCAGGTATACCCACCATTCCTTGCTCCATAAAGAATAATTACGTCAGAACTGCTTTATGTGATCTTGGTGCAGGAGTGAGTGTTATGCCTTTCTCTCTTTACAAAAGGCTTTGTTTAGAGAAACTAATCCCTACAGATATGTCCCTTCAGATGGCTGACAAATCAACAACTGTCCCAATAGGTATTTGTGAGGATGTACCCGTTGAAGTTGCTAACTGTTTGATCCTTATAGATTTTGTTGTGCTAGACATGCCCGAGGATGGGAGCATGTCCATTATTCTTGGTAGACCTTTTCTTAACACCGCAGGTGCTATCATTGATTGCAATAAAGGAAAGGTCACTTTCAACGTTGATGATAAAGAACACACGGTGTATTTTCCAAAGAAGATCGACAAGAGGAATGGCCTTAACTCTATAGAGAATGTTGAGACCGTGAAGATTGGATAATGGGACTTTCCACTACATGTGCACCACAAATACAAAACCATTATGCTGGGGACAATGTCCATCAAAGTAAAGGTGCAATGATCACTTCATAAGGGCTGAGACTTCTTGTTCTGTATATCGCCGGTTTGTTGGTAAGACTTGATCAACCTTACTAGTAAGCTTGTTTTATATAGGTAAAAAGTTAAGCTTGTTATGTTTTCATTTGCTTTAGCTTTCATTCTCTTTGCTGTACCAAGTTTTTGTAATTTTCAAGCTTCACAATACTAATCACTTCTTTAAGTTTTCAGAAAGTTTTGCAGCTTTTTGAACTCCGAGAAATTCTCAACAGTGAAGTTTTCAGAAAAATTCTAGAAAAATAAAAATAAAAATTTCCATGCCGGGAGTGACCCAGAGGCACCTGGGGCTGACCAGGGGGGCCACCAGTGGCCCAGGCGGCCAGCTGGTGCGGCCTTCCCCCTGGCCGCGCCCACAGGGCGCCTGGGGCCCACAGTCCCCACTTCCAGGTATGTGTTCTTCCTCCTCCTTCTTCTCTCTCCAAAAACATGAGTTCTGCATTTGTTTCTTGCATTCTTGCTGATCTTGGAGGCGATTTTCGATCTCTCTCTACAGCCCACCATTCAAGCCGAAATCTTGAGCAAACACTCCATGGTATGTAACTCCTTCACCCCTCCAATTAGATTTTTGATTGGTGGCTTCATTTGTGAGTATTTAGTAGCACTTGGTGCTGTTTATGTGAGCTTGCATGCATGTGTAGAATTTTATTTTCCAAGTTTTGATGCAAGTTTATGCCTTAGGTAAGTGAGTTGAGTAGTTTGCCTTAACTCACTTTGTTTAAATCCTTGTTTTTGTAATTTGTCAAAAATTTCAGAAATGAGTTTGCTAGGAAGAGCAAAGGGGTGGCTTGGGAAGAAAAGGCCCGAGCGCTCCGATCGAGTTACGAGAGCTTCAGCTTCACCCTCGACTGCTAGGGTGAGCTACAACGAAGATCATGTGCCCTTAGAGTTGTTGGAGGACACAAATCAAGAACGTGCAATGACTTTCCCGTGCGATGAATTCCTTGAAGCTGCATGAATTAAGGAGGAGTTCTATAATCTTTGTGCTAATGCAGGTCTGACGCGGCTCGCAACGTGCCGTGTTGTCCAGTATGAAAAACTCACCTCCTGTCTTATTAACTGTTTTAGATATAACCTTGATGCTGGTTCTGTTGAGTTTAAAATTTACAATGATCTTTTGACCATCCCTTTGGAAAAGTTTTGTGAAATAATAGGTGTGCCGAACGTGGGACTGACGGCGAAGATGAGCTCTCAGCCCTCCGAGCTGAGAACCGTCTTCAACTCTCTCTGTAGCATGGATACAAGGGATATTCATCGGTCAAAGATCTCCAGCATCTTATTCCCACAACTCAGGTATTTTGCGTATTTTATTGCTAGAGGGGTGTTAGCTCGTGACAACACGAGCAACATATCTGCCTTAATTGCTCGACGCCTTGCTATGAATGGTAACAAGGGAGACTTATTTGGTGGCGTTTACGCCACACTTATCCTAGAGTCTCTTAATGGCACCCCACACCCCGATGATAAGCCTTTTACTTATTTAAGTTTTGACCTTGCTGCTATGAAAAGGCATAAGTTTGTTACCATGACTTCCGAGTTTGGTAACCTTGATTATATATTGCGTTTCGGAGCCACCACGGAACGCAAGATCCGTCTACCTGCACCTCTTTTGTTTGATTTTTCTCGCAGGAACGGATGGTCCTTTAATTCTACCCATTTTGATGAGTTCATGGTCCCGCGTTAGTTTCATAACCCCGTGGAGGGGGTTGTGCCCGACGAGGAGGAGCATGGTGAGTTCCCACCTTTCCAGGGAGAGACCGTCACCCAGTTTGGTGAAGGGTTTTCCTCTGCTTGGAGCGCAGATCCTTCTTCGTGGGAGGATCCGAGGACTTCGGTGTACGCGCCGGAAGCCTCATACGACCCTTGGACTCACCAGTACTACCCTGGAGCAGGAGGCTCCTGGGGACATTAGCTACTACCAACTTAGGCCAAAAGCCTAAGCTTGGGGGGGTACGTGCCCTTCTCACTTTTCCGTTGTATTATCCATTTTATTCGCTTTGATCTTTTCGAAGTTTTTGCCCGTTTTTTCTTTCTTTCTTTCTTTCTTTGCAAAAACAACAAAAAGATTTTCTCTTTTCTTTTGCTCTCGTTTAAACCTGAAAAAACCCAAAAATATTTCCTTTCTCTCTTTAGTTTGCTTTGTTTTCAGAGTTCAGCTCAAGTCCGTGATGGCATTTGATTATATTTCCTACGTTCGATCATGCAAATGACCAGGAAGTAATGACGAAGATCGACGGAGGGGAAGCAAGAAGGAAAACCGGTATGAACTCTTCTTGTTTCTACTTTCGTACATATGCCTGTACTTATGATCTAGAGACCAGCTTGTAGCGACATAGTGCTATGTTTACAATGCTTTCCCAGTGTTCATGCTTTCCTTGTGGCTAGTCTCAAATAGCTAGAGTACATAATGTGTTGTTGAAATGATTTACATGCATTGCATTGTTCATGGTTTGGCATACTGAAGTGGTATTTCCCTTCGGAGAATTTTTGGATTGACTTGGCACATGTTCACACATGCTTATGACTATAAAGTCTACTTTTGCCTTGATGATCTTTTTGTTTCAGAATAGTTATATCACTTTCATGCCCGATTCAATGTTGCTTTGTCGCTCTGCATGATTATGACAGTTATTGCTCTCTAGTTGGTCGCTTCCCAGTCCTTTGCTAGCCTTCGCTCGCACCAAGCGGATTTCTGCTTGTGCTTCCAAACTCCTTTTCAAACCCAGTTGTTCCATTTGAGTCCACCATACCTACCTATATGTGGTATTTACCGGCCACTCCTAACTTAGACTTTCTTGTGCCATCTCGAAATTTATTCAAAAGTTTCCCTTTTTGTAACCGTACAAGCTCATGGTACGGTGAGTGGAAATCAGTATCTTTCATGCCAAAAATATTTTGACGGAAGTTTTAACTAGTCAAAACAGAAAAAGAAAAAAATATATGAGAGTTACACCTCCCCCATACTTGATGATGGAGTGAAATGGACCAAATGCTGCTTATGATAGGTGGAACGATACCCTCCTTCCATCCTTGAGGCAAAATAAAAGGTTCCATAGACCATCGAAGGATTTATGGATAAGGGAATATGTGTAAGCAAAAGGCATTATATATGGTTGGCATGGGAGATATTGAGAGACCTTTACCGTTCACCGTTGACTGGAAAGTTGCACTTCTCAAAAATGTTTTATCTCTGTTTCCAAAACCAAGAGCTCTGGCACATGTTTAGTCTTTGCTTCCTTTCACGGGTTTTCAACCTTGCCATCAAAAGCCACGGTTCGAGAGTCTCCCCTTCTTTCTTCAAAGCACCAACTATGAGAGCATAATTGTCATTCTTAGTGTAACATGCATTGTCCCAAAGTATTACATTGCCTTCTGCATGCTTGTGTTATTGCTAGTCTGAAATACTGAGTTCTAGACACCTTTAAAATTCCGGAGGAGTTTCTGCATTTATGTTTTGCTTCACTCATGGAGGCTAGCGAAATTCCACTCAAGTATGTTCAAGCTATGTGCATTGTGATCCTGTCTTGATTTTCAGTAGCTTATTATTTACTTTTAGTTGTTTGTGACTGATCACATGAAAGAAGAATTGCTTCGTGCGTTGTCCTTATAGCATTGTTTCAATACCTGCTACACTCTTTTCGTAGTACATGCTTATATACATCTAATGAAGCAAAAGAGTTTGTCAAAGTTTTCTTTGTCGCGTCCAGTTCGTTGAACTGAATTTCTTGAGAACAAGCAATATGCTAAGCTTGGGGGAGTTGATACGTCTCAAACGTATCTACTTTTCCAAACACTTTTGCTATTGTTTTTCCCTCATTCTTGCATGATTTGGATGAAACTAATCCGGACTAACGCTGTTTTCAGCAGAGCTGCCTGTATGGTTTATTTGTGCGCAGGAAAATGGATTTTTAGACGTCCCAGAAAATTCCCAGAAAATCCACGCACCCGAAGGAGCCAGGAGCCAGAAGTGGGACCAGAGGGGAGCTCTGGGGGCCCCAGGCGCCCCCCTGGCGCGGCTAGGGGTGGGGCCGCGCCCTCTGGCCGCCTGGGCAGCTCCCCCCTCCTCTGGTACCGAGACTCCTATTTATCCCCGTGACGAGAAAACCCTAGAACAGAAGTCGTTTTCCCAGTTTCCGTCGTGGAGCCGCCGCCACCCTCTGTTATTCTTCGGGAGGGCTAATCTGGAGGCTGATTTGGCCTCCGGAGAGGGGAGATCATCGCCATCGTCATCGCCATCACCACTCCATCCATCCTCCATGACTTCTCTTCATATGTGTGAGTAATTCCCTGCTGTAGGCAAAGGGGATGGGAGGGATTGGATGAGTTTAATCATGTAATAGTTCATCAGATTGTTGGGGGCATGTTGCCTATCATCTAGATTGGTGTTTATCTTCTTTGCTTCAACTTGTTGCTCTTAATGCTTGTCACTTTGGGCCCGAGTGCCATGTTTTCAGATCTGAACCCTATGTGTTTTCATGAATATATTTGTGTTCTAGATCCTATCTATGAGTTGTATGCACCTATTATGGTCCGGAACCGGCGATCCCAAAGGTGACAGCTTGGGACACCAAAGGGGATGGTCCATGATTTGAGGATTCCTTGTATCCATTGAGTCTATTGCTTTGTTTAGGTGCTCTTTGATAGGAGCACCTTAATCTCCAAAGTTCCTTTTGCCCCGTTCGTAGCGGGATGGTAGGACAAAAGATGTTGTGCAAGTTCTTATTGCAAGCACGCACAACTATCTACGGGATACATGCCTAATGTTTGATATTTTCCTAGATGATCATGGCTCTTCTGTGTGCCTTGCCCCGTGTTGGAATCTATTATATGTTCACTCTCATCCATGCAGCGCCCAACCATCCATCTCCCTAGCCTACAGTGTTTTCAATCCTGCTGGTCATTAGTTGTTACTTTTGTTGTTACTTTTGCTGTTGCCACTATCACTATCATATTATCGTTACCACTTATCTATCTTTGCAAGCAAGTATATTTCAGGTGCGGTTGAATTGAAAACTCAACTGTCAAAGCTTATACATACTCTTTGGCTCCCCGTGTGTCGAATCAATAAATTGGGTTAACTTACCCGCGAAGACTATCTCGATCCCTTACGCCTGTGGGGCATCACCTGCGCACCCATCGCCAACCCTAGATCGGGCACCGGTTTCCCCCTCCCTCTTCTCTCCCACACGCTCTCTCTTTCTGCCCGGGCGCACCAGTCGCCATGGCCTCACCGTCGCCGTGGCCACCTTCCTCCCCGAGCTGCAAGACGTTGTCCCGGAGCACTATGGGCCTCAACTTTGTCACCCATGCCCACTACTTCGAGCCGCCAGCCTCTGCATCACCGCAATCGAGCTCATCTTCAAGCTCGGGCCGGCGGACGCCGTTGACGATTTCGTCGCCACCACGCCTCCTCAGCCCTCGCCGACGCCTCCAACACGCTCATTGTGAGCACCGCTTCATTTCCCCTCTCGTTGAGCTCCATTTCGCGGGCTATAGCTTCGACCCCCCTGGTTAGTGTTCCGGCCGCCGCCGCGTTAGACATAGCCGCCGCCCTGGTCCGTCTATCCTCGTGCAAGTGGCAGGAATGGATGCGCCGCAACGCCCGCGTCCGGCCCCCTCCCTCCGCCGTGAAAATGGTCGCCGGAGCGCGTCTCCGATGGACCTCGCCGTGCTCCCTGTGCACACCGCCGGCGAGCTCTTCTTGCATCCGTGGGACTTAACCCCCCTCACACCCCCTGACACGCGGGCCCCATCCCTTCTGTATTAGTGCTAATCCATTGTCTGGCTTAATCCCCCCTGTTAGGTTAGGTGTCTGTTAGATTAGTAATAAGAAAACTGTTAGCTGTTATGTTAGACTGACTATTGGGCCCTGGGCCTGTTAGAATAAATTAAACTGCTAGATTAAGCTGTTAGTGTATGACAGGTGGGCCAGCCCCTGTTTAAATATCTCTGGAATTAAAATAGTTGTTTAATTAATCTAGTAGTCTATGACACATGGGCCCCCCTAGATATTTTGATTTAATAAAACATTTAAATGATTTAATTAAATAGAGTTAGTCACTGACATGTGGGTCCCTGTTGTCAGGGTTGACCCAGTCAAATAACAATATTCTGGATAATGCCATTTTATTAATAAAAATAATCCCAAAAATCTTTTAAAATGATTTAAAACTTTTAAATTCAATAACTTTTAAACCGTAACTCAGATTCAAAAACTTTATACATGAAAGTTGATCAGAAAAATATAATGTATACAAATATGCTATCCATAGGTCTACGACCCCCCTCTAACATACCGAACATCGACATTCCCCCTTCGGGCCGTTTGTCGATATTTCTTCGGTGCCGGTAAAACTCTCCGGATGAATTTATTATTAACACGAAAGTTGTTCAGAATATCTCAACTAACAGGGATACACCCTCCATACGTTTTTCGGATGTCCACGACACCTCCGGCATGATACCTTACCCCTCCGGTCGCCCTGTCCAGTAATCACCCGGAGCCGGTAGTTCATCCCTGAATGAATTCCCGCTCCGAGCAACGTTCATTGCACTGCGTTAGAACACCGTTAACTTTGCATACGTCATGCCATGTATTTTTTTGCTATGATTGCTTTTTATTTACTGTTTTTATCCTCCTTATTCTCCTGTAGACCCCACTGCCGTCGTCGACTACACCGCCGCCGGGTACGACTACTTCGTCGACGACCCTACCCCTACCGTCGAGCTTCTAGGCAAGCAGAGCCATTCTCTTCCCCAGATATCGCTTATCTTTCCGTAAATTTCTTGCACTAGGCATTGTTACTGCTTCTGCTACGAGTACAATCCTATTCAATTGCATAGCCTGATTTTGTCGCCCCTTGATGTACCTTCCTTTAATCCTATGCTACCTATTATTACTTATGCATTATTCAGCAGTAAACCCTGCACATTGTTAGTTAGGTTTAGAATAGCGGGTCGTGATCACTTTGGGAGTGATCGTGGGAACGATATATTACAACTGCAACAGGTACGGATCAATGCAGACGCCCTAGGGAACCTACAACGGCGAGACTCTGCCGAGTCGCTTCGAGTTTGGATTACGAGTGGAATGGACTCGTATTTCACCCTCGTCGGCAAAGTAGCGTAGCATCACCGGGATGATACGAGGTTTACCTCTTTAGTTCCTTCCGCTGATGTCTCTGTAAAACCTCTTTAAGTATACCATCGAGGGTGATACCTCCTGGTTTCACTTAATGGTAGGAACTCGAACCAACTGGTGTCCTTAAAGGTAAGAAGTCGGGCAACCGACGGTGCCCGCGAGTGGTATTGCGACGGGACGACAGGGAGGGTACGACCAGTGTACCGGTGTGCTTGGCCCCTGATCGTTGGCCGCGAGAGTTACCAAACCACGAAAGTAGAGCTCCTCCAGGAGCACACGCGAGAAAAGGTAAGGAGACGGTTCACCTTGTTGGTAACCGCAGTGTCTTGGTGGGACGACGGGGCAGGCACCGATGTATTGGTGGTCCTGGCTGCTGTCGTTGTCCGCGGGTCAGTTAAGTCGAGGCAACGATAACGGTTGTCACGCAGGTTAATTAAAATGCTAAATGGTTTGGCGGATGTCTTGAGTTGGCTATATGCCATGTACGTACTACCTACCCGTGGGAATTACGAGTTATGGGCTCCTCTGCTTCATAGTGTCGTCTGAGGACTCTTTAGACGTCAGCAGTACCGCGGCCTGCGCCGGGAAGTGGTGTTGTCTTATTTGCTCGCGCGGTGGTGTCTTATTTGGATTTGCTTTAACTTCACCGGCCAGCCACGCACCGTGCAGGAGTACGTTCGGGCTGGGGTCCAAGGCCCGGCGTACTTAGGATTTAGACCGGCGGATGGCCTCTCTGTTGAGTTTTAAAGATGGGCTACGAAGTGTCGGATAGCCTCGGTGGAGCATTCCCTAACAAGGTTCCCGCCACCCTGGAGATCTGTGCGTGTAGTGTAACACAAGTGCACCCCTGCAGGGAAGATTAACCTATTCGAATAGCCGTGTCCACGGTAACAGGACGCTTTATGCTGAAGCTGGATCTTACCACTACAAACTATTATTATTAAACTGTATGGTTCCGAGTTTTCTTCCTCGCTGGGATGTCGAGGAGGTGAACTCGGAGGCATTGTTAATTATGATTACAACTTATTATTATACAATGCTGCAGCAACTTCTGCTGCATTGTTACTTTCATTACTGTTATATTAACTGTTGGCTGATTCTTACCTCATGCTGCAAGACATCGTCGGAAGATGCTAGTCTTCCTTAGGCCTACCTTCTTACCCTTATTCTGATTTCTATCTTGCAGTCCACTATATATAGCCTTCCCTTTCCATTTTATACAATGCATAAATGCTTAGTAGTGGACGTAAGACTTGCGGGTATGCTCGATACTCACCTTCTTTATTTTCTCCTTTTATTGTTTTGCCTGATCGGCCGCTGCAGTCGACGTTGGATCCTTGGAGTCCAAGAGCAGGAGATCCCCGATGCCAACCACCGCAACGTGAAGATCCCCGATGCTTTCTACGACGTCGAGTTCCCCTTTTACCAGGAGTAGTTGGGAGGTTCCCAGGCAGGAGGCCTCGCCTTTTCGATCTGTTGTTTTTGTGCTAGCCTTCTTAAGGCAGATCATGTGTACCTTGTGTCTGTACTCAGATACTTTTGCTTCCGCTAACTTTGTGCTTTCGAGCTGTTGTATTCGAGCCCTCGTGGCCCCTGGCTTGTATTAAACAGCTTGTATTATTTTATTTGTAGAGTTGTGTTGTGATATCTCACCGTGAGTCCCTGATCTCGATCCTGTACCTTGCGTGTATGATTACTGTACACGGTCTGATTTTGGGGGCGTCACAAGTTGGTATCAGAGACGACTGCCTGTAGGACACCCCTTCCAAGTCCTTGGTCGAAGTCGAGTCTAGTCTTTGCAAAACTACTTTACTAACAGTGTCGTATGGCTTATCGGCCCACGTCGCAAACTTTGTGGTATTAGGATCTATTTCTTCGTACCTTTACTCTGGGATTCTACTCTCTTATCTTTTCGGGAAATTTTGCTAACTCTGACATTAGGATCTCGTGGTTGCATCTACCCGGAGAGCCCTTCACCCAAGATGATCTCCTGCTTCACCTGAAGACTCCGAAGATTCTCTCCGATTAGTTCCCGAGAACCTACGTGTTCATCGCCTTTTCCATCCCTTGCCACCGATAATTCCGTATGGATGATTGCATCCACCTCCCATTCTGGAAAACACGATTCCCTTGTACTTAAGCATCGAATTATTCCGATGCTTCCATCACCCGATGCCTTTGCATTCTTCTCCTCCGGATTGAGTGCAGATACCCACATCGGATCCTTTGCGTACCACCCGACCTTCCGTGGATTATTATCCGGCTAATCTTACGTGGCCTATTCCATGTGTCAATTGGATTCATCGTGTGAAATACCATCCCTGTCCCTCGATGATTTGTGTATCATCGACAACCTCCCTTGGCTCCGTGCCAAAACAACTTGGTCATGTATATCGTGCTCTGATTTTCCTTGGGAAATATATACACGTGATACTTGTGTATCATCACTTTTCTCTCCGTTTGGTCTGATTGATCAGACAATCAAATTCTCCCTTCCATTGGTCTATTTAACCTTTCTTGTGATATAAATTATCTGAGCAGCGATGATTCCCTGCTTATGTAAACACCTCGGTGTACTACCTCGTCAGTAACCCTTGTTGCCATTGTTGATGACATCTCGGTGACCACCGGGACGAGAACTTTGCCAATTGGTCCGCCTTGTATTAACGAGAAGGAAAATGGTTCTCAATGTCCACTGCTCCTGGTATCGATATTTTCGCCGACATACCTGACAAGTTGTTCTATGAAAATCCTTGTATCGTGATCGCATAATATGCCACCACTCTAAGCCACAGTTCCACAGGACCGAAACCTGACTCTTGTCATCGACCTTGTGATATTCCGTCCGATATCAGACTGTGATTGTGTCTGATGATCGGGGCCCCTTTCCCATCATCCGTCATCGGCATCGAATGCGTGCCGATCCGCTTAGAACTTCTCTCGATGTACTTCCCTGAGCTTAAACTCGGAAGGACTTTGAACCCCATACCCTTGGGCAACCCCATTTGATTGAACTTGTATTGATCCGACCCCCTTAAGCTTTACCTCTTAACCTGTTCGTGACTGCGATGCAGCCCCGAGGAAAGGATGAAAACCCATCGAGATGCACCGATACAGTGCAGTGAAGACCTCAACATGCAGGATTAAATTCTTAGAGTAGGACAACAAGAACCAGAAGATTTGTTAGAAGGCGAAACCGAAACTCTACCCCTTACACTACTTTTAATTCTCGGGACGAGAATTCTTTGTAGTGGTGGAGATTTGTAACACCCTCAGATCCAGTACAGTAATCACTACAGTGATTCCACTGTTAGTGATCATTACTGTTGACGATCAAGACCTGATCACCTTTGATCATAGCTCTGTCAATTTACAACCCTGATTAAATTTTCAATTACTTGTGGATTATAATATTGCTCCAAGAAGTTGTGGGTGATTATTAAATCATCTTGCCGTTTACTAAACCAAGTAAACTCCTAGTCTCGACAAGAATCACAAGTCAGTGGAAATTATGGACCCAAGTTGGTGGGGTTATCAAAATTGTTTTGAAAATTAATATGGAAATGGAAATCATAGATCAACCCAAAGTTGTGAAACCTATTAATAGAATTGCCGAGCCATCATAGGGCCATGTTAATATAGTAATGGATATTTTATTAAAGTGTTTTAGGAATAATATGAAATAAAAATAAATGCTTGGGAATTATTGAATTGCCATGGTAATTATAATAAACAAGTGAAATTTTATATGAACTAAAAATTGTGAAACCATTTTTATTAAATACCTAATAATCAGTAGGTCATATAAAAAGATTTTTGATATTTTATTAACTATTTAAATAATGTAGATAAATATAAACAGTAGCAAAAATAGCTCCATATAATATTTTGTGCATTGAATAAAATCTAAATGATTTTATTATTGTTCAAATATTTTTCTTGCAGTGGACTAAATTACAAAAATATTTTTGGTGTAGTTTGCATATTTTACAAAATTGTATTAGTAGGCAAATAAAATGTAAACAAGATAGAAAAGAAAACAAAAACTAAGAAAATAATAAAAAAATCCCTAAATCCCGCCGGGGGCGAGGCCCACCCCGGGCCCAGCCCCTCTCTCTCTCCTTCTTCTCCCTCCCACCAACCTCCCCTTCCCCCATCCCCCCCCGCTGTAGCCATGGACAGACGGCAGCGCGTCGGCCCCTCCCCTCACCTTCCTCCTACCTGCCCCCCCCTCTCCCGATGGATAAGAACGGTGCCCTGCGCCCCCCTCGCCAACCCTAGATCGGGCACCGGTTTCCCCATCCCTCTTCTCTCCCACACGCTCTCTCTTTCTGCCCGGGCGCACCAGTCGCCATGGCCTCACCGTCGCCGCGGCCACCTTCCTCCCCGAGCTCCAAGACGTTGTTCCGGAGCACCGTGGGCCTCAACTTCGTCACCCACGCCCACTACTTCGAGCCGCCAGCCTCTGCATCGCCGCAATCGAGCTCATCTTCAAGCACGGGTTGGCGGACGCCGTTGACGATTTTGTCGCCACCACGCCTCCTCAGCCCTCGTCGACGCCTCCAACGCGCTCACTGTGAGCACTGCTTCATTTCCCCTCTCGTTGAGCTCCATTTCGCGCGCTATTTCTTCGACCCCCCTGGTTAGTGTTCCGGCGTCCGCCGAGTTAGACATAGCCACCGCCCTGGTCCGTCTCTTCTCGCGCAAGTGGCAGGAATGGATGCGCCGCAACGCCCGCGTCCGGTCCCCTCCCTCCGCCGTGCAAATGGTCGCCGGAGCGCGTCTCCGATGGACCTCGTCGTGCTCCCTGTGCACACCGCCGGCGAGCTCTGCTTGCAGCCGTGGGACTTAACCCCCCTCACACCCCCTGACACGCGGGCCCCACCCCTTCTGTATTAGTGCTAATCCACTGTCTGGCTTAATCCCCCCTGTTAGGTTAGGTGTCTGTTAGATTAGTAATAAGAAAACTGTTAGCTGTTATGTTAGACTGACTAGTGGGGCTTGGGCCTGTTAGAATAAATTAAACTGCTAGATTAAGCTGTTAGTGTATGACAGGTGGGCCAGCCCCTGTTTAAATATCTCTGGAATTAAAATAGTTGTTTAATTAATCTAGTAGTCTATGACACATGGCCCCCCTAGATATTTTGATTTAATAAAATATTTAAATGATTTAATAAAATAGAGTTAGTCACTGACATGTGGGTCCCTATTGTCAGGGTTGACCCAGTCAAATAACCCTATTCTGGATAATGCCATTTTATTAATAAAAATAATCCCAAAAATCTTTTAAAATGATTTAAAACTTTGAAATTCAATAACTTTTAAACCGTAACTCAGATTCAAAAACTTTATACATGAAAGTTGATCAGAAAAATATAATGTATACGAATATGCTATCCATAGGTCTACCACCCCCCTCTAACATACCGAACATCGACATTCCCCCTTCGGTCCGTCTGTCGATATTTCTTCGGTGCCGGTAAAACTCTCCGGATGAATTTATTATTAACACGAAAGTTGTTCAGAATATCTCAACTAACACGGATACACCCTCCATACGTTTTTTGGATGTCCACGACACCTCCGGCATGATACCTTACCCCTCCGGTCGCCCTGTCCGGTAATCACCCGGAGCCGGTAGTTCATCCCTGAATGAATTCCCGCTCCGAGCAACGTGCATTGCACTGCGTTAGAACACCGTTAACTTTGCATACGTCATGCCATGTATTTGTTTGCTATGATTGCTTTGTATTTACTGTGTTTATCCTCCTTATTCTCCGGTAGACCCCACTGCCGTCGTCGACTACACCACCGCCGGGTACGACTACTTCGTCGACGACCCTACCCCTACCGTCGAGCTTCCAGGCAAGCAGAGCCATTCCCTTCCCCAGATATCGCTTATCTTTCCGTACATTTATTGCACTAGGCATTTTTACTGCTGCTGCTACGAGTACAATCCTATTCAATTGCATAGCCTGATTTTGTCGCCCCTTGATGTACCTTCCTTTAATCCTATGCTGCCTATTATTAATTATGCATTATTCAGCAGCAAACCCTGCACATTGTTAGTTAGGTTTAGAATAGCGGATCGTGATCACTTTGGGAGTGATCGCGGGAACGATATATTACAACTGCAACAGGTACGGATCAATGCAGACGCCCTAGGGAACCTACAACGGCGAGACTCTGCCGAGTCGCTTCGAGTTTGGCTTACGAGTGGAATGGGCTCGTATTTCACTCTCGTCGGCTCAGTAGCGTAGCATCACCAGGATGATACGAGGTTTACCTCTTTAGTTCCTTCCGCTGATGTATCTGTCAAACCTCTTTAAGTGTGCCATCGAGGGTGATACCTCCTGGTTTCACTTAATGGTAGGAACTCGAACCAACTGGTGTCCTTAAAGGTAAGAAGTCGGGCGACCCAACGGTGCCCGCGAGTGGTATTGCGACGGGACGACAGGGAGGGTACGACCAGTGTACCGGTGTGCTTGGCCCCTGATCGTTGGTCGCGAGAGTTACCAAACCACGAAAGTCGAGCTCCTCCAGGAGCACACGCGAGACAAGGTAAGGAGATGGTTCACCTTGTTGGTAACCGCAGTAACTTGGTGGGACGACGGGGCAGGCACCGATGTATTGGTGGTCCTGGCTGCTGTCGTTGTCCGCGGGTCAGTTAAATCGAGGCAACAATAACGGTTGTCACGCAGGTTAATTAAAATTCTAAATGGTTCGGCGGATGCCTTGGGTTGGCTATATGCCATGTACGCACTACCTACCCGTGGGAATTACGAGTTATGGGCTCCTCTGCTTCATAGTGTCGTCCGAGGACTCTTTAGACGTCAGCAGTACCGCGGCCTGCGCCGGGAAGTGATTTTGTCTTATTTGCTCGCGCGACGGTGTCTTATTTAGATTTTCTTTAACTTCACCGGCCAGCCACGCACCGTGCAGGAGTACGTTCGGGTTGGGGTCCAAGGCCCGGTGCACTTAGGATTTAGACCGGCGGATGGCCTCTCTGTTGAGTTTGAAAGATGGGCTACGAAGTGTCGGATAGCCTCGGTGGAGCGTTCCCTAACAAGGTTCCCGCCACCCTGGAGATCCGTGCGTGTAGTGTAACACAAGTGCACCCCTGCAGGGAAGATTAATCTATTCGAATAGCCATGTCCACGGTAACAGGACGCTTTATGCTGAAGCTGGATCTTACCACTACAAACTATTATTATTAAACTGTCTGGTTCCGAGTTTTCTTCCTCGCTGGGATGTCGAGGAGGTGAACTCGGAGGCATTGTTAATTATGATTACAACTTATTATTATACAATGCTGCAACAACTTCTACTGCATTGTTACTTTCATTACTGTTATATTAACTGTTGGCTGATTCTTACCTCATGCTGCAAGACATCGTCGGAAGATGCTAGTCTTCGTTAAGCCTAGCTTCTTACCCTTATTCTGATTTCTATCTTGCAGTCCACTATATATAGCCTTCCCTTTCCATTTGATATAATGCATAAATGCTTAGTAGCGGACGTAAGACTCGCGGGTATGCTAGATACTCACCTGCTTTATTTTCTCCTTTTATTGTTTTGCCTGATCGGCCGCTGCAGTCGACGTTGGATCCTTGGAGTCCAGGAGCAGGAGATCCCCGATGCCGACCACCGCAGCGTGAAGATCCCCGATGCTTTCTACGAAGTCGAGTTCCCCTTTTACCAGGAGTAGTTTGGAAGTTCCCAGGCAGGAGGCCTCGCCTTTTCGATCTGTTGTTTTTGTGCTAGCCTTCTTAAGGCAGATCATGTGTACCTTGTGTCTGTACTCAGATACTTTTGCTTCCGCTAACTTTGTGCTTTCGAGCTGTTGTATTCGAGCCCTCGTGGCCCCTAGCTTGTATTAAACATCTTGTATTATTTTATTTGTAGAGTTGTGTTGTGATATCTCACCGTGAGTCCTTGATCTCGATCGTGTACCTTGCGTGTATGATTACTGTACACAGTCTGATTTTGGGGGCGTCATAAAATACCACTTCAATATGCCAAACCATGAACAATGTAATGCATGTAAATCATTTCAACAACACATTATGCACTCTAGCTATTTGAGATCAGCCACAAGGAAAGCATGAACACTGGGAAAGCATTGTAAACATAACACTATGTCCCTACAAGCTGGTCTCTAGATCATAAGTACATGCATATGTACAAAAGTAGAAACAAGAAGAGTTCATACAGGTTTTCCTTGTTGCTTCCCTTCCGTCGATCTTCGTCATTACTGTCTTGTCACTTGCACGACCGAACGTGGGAAATATATAAGCAAATGCCATCACGGACTCGAGTTGAACTCTGAAAATAAAGAAAACTAAAGAGAGAAAGTAAATCTTTTGGGGGTTTTCAAAGGTTTAACGAAAGAAAAAGAAAAGAGAAATATTTTTGTTGTTTTTGCAAATTAAAAGAACAAAGAAGAACGGATAATACAATAGAAAGGTGAGAAAGGCACGTACTCCCCCAAGCTTACGCTTTTGGCCTAAGTTGGTAGCAGCTACTGTCCCCAGGAGCCTCCTGCTCCGGAGTGATACGGGTAAGTCCAAGAGTTGTACGAGCCCTCCGGTGCGTACACCGAAGTCCTCGGGTCCTCCCATGAGGAAGGTCCTGCGCTCCAAGCAGAAGAAGACCCATCACCATGCTGGGTGACGGTCTTCCCCTGGAAAGGTGGGAACTCACCATGCTCCTCCTCGTCGGGCACAACCCCCTCCATGGGGTTATGCAGCTGATACTGGTCCATGAACTCATCGAACTAGACATCATTGAAGGACCATCCGTTCCTGCGGGTGTGATCAAACAAAAGTGGTGCAGGTATACGGATCTCACGAGTAATGGTCTTTTCAAACCTCAAAATATAAACAAGGTTAACAAACTGGGAAGTCATGGTAACAAACTTATGCCTCTTCATAGAAAAATCATTTCTGAAATTTTTGAAAATTCACAAAAACAAATATTTAACAAAGTGAGTTGAGTCAAACTACTCTACTCACTTACCTAAGGCATAAACTTGCATCAAAACTTGGAAAATAAATTTCTACAGATGCATACAAGCTCATATAAACAGCACCAAGAACTACTAAATACTCACAAATGAAGCCACCAATCAAAAATCTTATTGGAGGGGTGGAGGAGTGTAACATCCCAAAATTTTCTAAATTTTGGAATGTTAATAAATTAAATAATATTGATTGTTTGCTTGATATGTTTTGATTTTCACTAAGGCTTAAAACTTTTGGAGTTGAATTGAATATTAAAAATGAGAGGGAATAAAAAGACTTTCCCCTAATATTCATTTTTGGTGTTTTGGAATTTATCATTAAAACAAATCCAACCCAAAATAAAATGAGAGAAGGAAAAATGACCCCTTCATTATAAAAGAAAGTTGGAAATGTTTTAATGTGATTTTATTTAAACAGTTATTTAAACAGTTTCCCATTCAAAACTAATAACAACTTGAGAGAAGATAAAATGACCTCTTCAAAAAAAATGGAGCGGGAATTATTTAAATAATTATTAGAGATTTTTGTTGATTTTTGAAAAATTTAATAACTAAATAAAGTCATTAAAAATGTCTTTATTTTTATTTATCTTTTTGGAAAATATGTTCATTGCATAATTTTCTTTAGCTTATTTTTTGAATTTAGGAATTTATTTTATATTTTTGGGATGTGTGATTGATTTTTAAAAATTGTTTGAATTTGAGAGTTTTTTTTAAAACACTGTAACTAGCCGGCCCAGAGGTATTCGTCGCCGTGCAAGCGAATTAGAGCCCGAGTCGGTTCGAAATTGTTTTTTTTTCTCTATTTTGTTTTGTCTATCTATTTATAGATTTTCAGTTATTTTCCTTTTTTTGGAACCCTAGCGGGACCCGTTCGCCCCCGCTGGCCAGATCCACCATCGCCGCTCGAACCTCCTCTGCTCCGCCGCCGGTGCCCTGAGGCACTGCGCTGCCCGAGCCCGGCCCGGCCGCTCTGCCTCGCCCGGCCAGTCACCAGCGCCGGCCGCCGCCGCGCTACCGCGCGGCCACACTGCCGCCGCCGCCGCACCAAAGTGCCCACCTTTTGTGTTGCGCCACAGCGCCGCCACCGCGCGGCCACACCGCCGCCGCCGCCGCACCAACGCGCCCACCTTTTGTGTCGCGCCGCCCGAGGCCGCGCCCTCACCGTCGGCCGCCCTGAGCCACGCCGCTCGCCGGCCGGAGTCCACCGCCACCACCACCGCCCCCGCCGGAGTTCGCCGCCGGTGAGGACTACTACCTCCTCCTCGCCCTTGGATCTTGAATAAACGGCCCAGATCGGATCTAGATCTAGGGTTTCTATTTTTTTTATTTTGTTCGGTTCACCCCGGTTTTCCACAGTTAACCCGAGAACCGATTTTCCCTATCCAGCGAACGTGCACTTGTTAAGCTCAAAAGTGAACGATGTTCGTCCCGTAGCAGCGAGGATCTATCTGTGATGAAGTAATTACTTTATTTGCGGATAGGTCCTTTTCACAGATTTCACCCTAAAACCTTTTTAGCCGTATCTCTTAAACCGTAAGTCGGTTTTAGGTGAATCTTTTTCCTACACGCTCGTAGTGATCTTTAGTTTATGATAGATTTAAGTTTCAACACTTTTGCACATTCAAATTCAAACTTCTGGATGTCGTATCTTTTATACCGTTGATCCAATTCAATTGATTTTTTTTGCATAGGATCACTCATCTCATGTACTTTCTGTCCATATCATTTGTCCACCATATTCAAATACTTTTTGATCTGTTTGAAATTAAATTTAATTGAAACTTCACTTTACTATAACCTGTGTTGTAGTATTCCGTTTCACGTGATTCTTGTTGCATATTGGATCACCAATAACATCCTATCGGCAATACCCACACACTTTTAATTTTCCATGATCTTGACGTTGAATTCATAATGTCTTTAGTCACAATATTTTGTATTGAAAATTCTTTATCTGTTGACTCTCTCGAGTTTATCTTCCACCTACCACCTTCGAACACATGGACACCTATACTTTTCGAGCCTAGTTGTTTGTTGCTAAATCTTATTGTGTTGATTTGTTGATCTCGTGGTTCCTTTTGGCGTGATTGCTTATGTGGTATCTCTCCTTTACGATAGATTGCTCGGAGTGTGACGAGTAGAGTTATCTGGATCGTGAGAGCGAAGAACTTCATCGAATGTATTAGGCAATTCATACTTTGACCATTTCACAACCTATATTTTTACTTATGCTTGTAACAACTATCACCCTATGCATGTGTAGGACTTACTGTACTATATATTATGCTCCAAACCTGGTAGGATAGCCATATGATCTGATCCTGTATTCTTTGTCTCCCTAGTTCGTGTTTGTTAAATATTGCTATGCTTGTAGACGGGGATTGGCTTGAGAATACATTGAGTTGTGTGAGGATTTAGTGACTTGACTAGCAACCTTAAATAGAATTCACCTCTGGACGGGCAGGGAGAGCATCCTGGGGCTCGTGCCTTATCTAAGGAGGGACCAAGGTTAAATGCTTCCCGAATGGTTTGATTTGGTGTTCTAAAGAACGTCATGGTATCTACCATCTGAACGTAAGTGGGCGCCGTCCAGGCTCAAAAAGATCAGACATACTTTGTGACTAGAAGCTTCCATGTACAGCCGCTGGCCATATGGGCTCTAGCTTAGTTGAGTACATTGTAGGAAGCCTCTCCCGTGCAAAGCTAGCAGATGTAGATGTGATAGGTGTACCGGCTTGCATTTGGGTGTAGGTGACCTCATCTGAAAGACTTCGTCTCAATCTTCGGGTTGAGTCCAGTGGGTAAAGTGTACAAACCTCTGCAGAGCATACAAACTAATCATGATTAGCCGTATCCCCGGTTATGGACAACCTTGAGTTACTAGGCATTACTGTTATTGGAGGATCTTGACAGATGTTTCACCTTAATAAAACTTGACTGGGAAAGATTTAATAAAGGGTTTGGTTGGAATTGGTTTAGCCCAATTCAACCTTTAGTAGTAAGACAGACTAAAATTTGACTTAGGTAGATTGGGAAAAATCAGCTTTGTGCAAAATAAAAACATAAGCCTTCCTTTGACTTACCTTGCATGTAGATGTAGGTCTGTTATATCCTTTTTCGTGTGACTTGACGTACAAATCAAATGTACTGACCCATTGTCGGGCTGTAACCTTCGGTGTTGCAGGATTGTATACGACGAGTAAGTGATGCGATGTAGGGTTACAATGTCTATACTCAACTATGCCGGTGGAGTTGATGGACGCCACGAAATTTTATTGTTTTTTCGTTGTATTCTTTTTGTAAGCTAGAGTTGAGCTATGCATATATCCTTTATTGTAATACTGGATCTTTGATGTAATATTTATGACATGTGGTTTATTCTTGATATTACATCGTGTACTGTGTGTGCTAGCTATTGATCCAGGGACTAGCACAGAATGCATAGACTTGGATTATTAGTGAATCGGGTCGTTACAGATGGTATCAGAGCCCATGTTGACTGTAGGTCGTGACCCTATAAAATGGATAGAAAAAGAAATAGGAACAAAACTATTATTTCACTCTTTAATTAATTACTCTTCTTACTAGTATCTCTCATCTATAATTCATCTTCTAAACTTCTTCTCTTGTTTTAATGTAAACGACCAACCTAGTTGCTTATGCCCCTGAAGATATGATTTTTGAGAAGTACATCATCAACCTTGTGGATAAATTCAAGTTACCACTACCAGAACTAGAAGGAGTATCCTATGGGGCTAAGTTTTGACACTACGAGAGGATTTTTAAGATCAGCTTAGCTGAGAATGATGAAGCTTAGATTCAGACCACCACTTTTATGGAGTTAGATAAACGGATTGCGCGTAGTATGATGAGATCATATGTCTTGCACATATGACTTTACTCTAGGAGTTGTTTGTGTGGTTTGATTTTGTGACTTGATTGATTTTTGTTATGTGTTGTTGTTTGCAAGTAGATGTTTTGCCTTATTCTTGTCTGTGTGCTTTTGCTTGGTGCTAGGTTTAGATTGTTTTCTTCTCTGAATCCTAGTTTTCCCTAACCCTTGTCGTTTGGGATCAATAGATGGAGTATGTAGTAGGACTCGCCTTTTCTAGGGTGATGACTAGACCAATGGTGGAGCAATGGATTCATAATATGGAAGAACATATGGAGCGCATCAAGGTTGGAAGTGAGGACATGGTCCACTATGATGTCAAGCATTTTGTAGAAGAGGTTGTTGCTTGGTGAAGAATGTCCCACTGCCCAAGTCACATGTTTTGTGTGTGAAGGAACTGATCATTACCCCGTTCAGTGTCACCTTTACACCATGACACAACAAGTGATTCAACAACAAAAGGAAGGAATGAAGAAAATTATCCAGGATTTCAAGGAAGCACCCGTGAAGAAGATAAAGAAGGATCTTAGGGAACTTCAGTGTTATCGGTGCAGGAACATGGGACACTATGCCAACATGTGTACAGGATTGAAGGGAAACAAGAAGATGTGAACGTGGGAACAAAGACGTCGACATATTGAAGCTTGGAGAATGGAACATTCATAGGTGTGCACTAAGTGTATGATGGTACCTTTTAATGTTAGTTGGAGATGTGGATTGATGCATGTTTTTGCTATGGTTGAACTAGATGTCTTATGCCATGATTGGTTTTGTTAGGTGTTGCTTATGTCCTTCACGCTGATATGTCTTGTTTGATGTTGTGTGTTGTGACTTGCGTTTCTTCTAACGTGAGTAGAATAAGTTTACGTTTCATTAGGCCCCCATATATTTAGTATGCTTCAAGAAGAATAAGTTGACAAGTGACTCGACGATATGAAGATTGTTTCGACGGTGTAAAATTGAAGCTACCGACATTGAAGATTTGAAGACCTGGAAGATTGAAAGTTTCTACCGTTAGATCGTTTCTGTGAGCTGTCATTTCTTGTCTTACCGTTAAATTTATTTTCAAAACTAGTGTGATGTTTGTATGGGTATATCTCTCTCTACATTCTATTCCCCCTCATCCTCATCCTACACTGAAGGAGTTACTAAAATGGTTGCTAATACCAAGAAGAAGAATAAAGATGGATGCAACTTAATGCCGAGTTCAAGGATAACCCCATGTGCCAGGATCTTACAACAAGCAAGCACAATCTTGCTGAAGGAAGAGCCATGGAGGAAGTTGTAGTTCCCTAGTACATGTTTTATAACAGTTTGTGTAAACCTGAATGTTGTGAGGAAACGGTAGATTTTTTGTTTGGCTTGCAGAACCATGGATTTTTTTGAACCTAGTTCATGAACAAGAGGAACTTTCTGCAATGCTTGTGAGGATGACCGAGTGTTAGATTGCGAGATTCGCTAAACCATATACAAGGTAATGATTTTGTTGCGGAATGGATTGGCCCCCATGACGACTACCCTTATTATTTGCTCTTGCTATGCGGGATAGTAAATCTTTAGGGACTTACAGAGAGATGACGATGTTAAGCCTCAACCACAGAATGGTACCATGTTTGACCCCTGCAGAAGATTATCGTTAATAATAGTAAGTTATACGGTGAGTATAGGCCAAGACCATTTCCTGCAGGTATCCCGTAAAAGTATTCTTGATGACCACCATGAGGAAATCGATAGTTGCTTAGCATTGGCGCCTGACTTTTCAGCCATGAAGGTTCGGTATATGGAAGACTCCTCTTTTGTTATGGATTCAAGACCTGAGAGGAGGAAGTGAAATCTCTATGAAGGATCTCATCGATGGAGAAAGACTCATCAAGACCGTGTCGCATTCCTTTTAAGGGTGGTAGTACCTTATATCATCAGAAGATCGGTGAACTGTCAAGGAACACCCAACCCTAACCTTTTCTTTCTAGCCTTTTCGAATCTCGAGGGCGAGATTCCTTGTAAGGATGGTAGTGTGTAACATCCTAAAATTTTCTAAATTTTGGAATGTTAATAAATTAAATAATATTGAGTGTTTGCTTGATATGTTTTGATTTTCACTAAGGCTTAAAACTTTTGGAGTTGAATTGGATATTAAAAATGAGAGGGAATAAAAGGACTTTCTCCTAATATTCATTTTTGGTGTTTTAGAATTTATCATTTAAAACAAATCCAACCAAAAATAAAATGAGAGAAGGTAAAATGACTCCTTCATTATAAAGAAAGGTGGAAATGTTTTAATGTGATTTTATTTTAATTGGAGTTATTTTAAAAAAATCTCATTCAAAAATAATAACAACTTGAGAGAAGATAAAATGACTTCTTCAAAACAATGGAGTGGGAATTATTTAAATAATTATTAGAGATTTTTGTTGACTTTTGAAATATTTAATAACTAAATAAAGTCATTGAAAATGACTTTATTTTTATTTATCTTTTTTGAAAATTTGTTCATTGCATAATTTTCTTTAGATTATTTGACAAATTTAGTATTTTATTTTATATTTTTCGGATGTGTGGTTGATTTTTAAAAATTGTTTGAATTTCAGAGTTAAAAAAATAACAGTAACTAGCCGGCCCAGAGGTATTCGTCGCCGTGTAATCGAATTGGAGCCCGAGTCGGTTAGAAATTATTTTTTTTCTCTATTTTGTTTTGTCTGTCTATTTATAGATTTTCAGTTATTTTCCTTTTTTTCGGAACCCTAGCGGGACCCGCTTCGTCGCCGCCGGACCCCGCGTCGCCGGAACCGCTGCCGCCGGCTGGATCCACCGCCGCCATCACCACGCCGCCGCCGCTCGGACCTCCTCTGCTCCGCCGCTGGCGCCCCGAGGCACCGCGCCGCCCTCGCCCGGCCGCTCCGCCTCGCCCGGCCGGTCACCAGCGCCGGCAGCCGCCGCACCAACGCGCCGCCACTGCGCGGCCACACCGTCGACGCCGCCGCACCAACGCTCTTTCCTTCTGTGCCGCAACGCCCGAGGCCGCGCCCTCACCGCCGGCCGCTCACCGGCCGGAGTCCGTCGCCACTCGCCGAACGCCACCACCACCGTCCCCGCTGGAGTTCGCCGCCGGTGAGGACTGCTAGCTCCACCTCGCCCTTGGATCTTGAATAAACGGCCTAGATCGGATCTAGATCTAGGGTTTCTGTATTTTTTTGTTCGGTTCACCCCGGTTTTCCACGGTTAACCCGAGAACCCATTTTCCCTATCCAGCGAACATGCACTTGTTAAGCCCCAAAGTGAACGATGTTCGTCCCGTAGCAGCGAGGATATATCTGTGATGAAGTAATTACTTTATTTGCGGATAAGTCCTTTTCACAGATTGCACCCTAAAACCGTTTTAGCCATATCTCTTAAACCGCAAGTCTGTTTTAGGTGAATCTTTTTTCCTACATGCTCGTAGTGATCTGTAGTTTATCATAGAGTTAAGTTTCCACACTTCTGCACATTTTTGAATTTGAATTTATTCAAATTCAAATTCAAACTTCTGAAGGTTGTATCTTTTATACCGTTGATCCAATTCAATTGATTTTTTTTGCATAGGATCACCCATTTAATGTACTTTCTGTCCATATCATTTGTCCACCATATTCAAGTACTTTTTGATCTGTTTGAAATTAAATTTAATTGAAACTTCACTTTACTATAACCTGTGTTGTAGTATTCCGTTTCACGTGATTCTTGTTGCATATTGGATCACCTATAACATCCTATCGGCAATACCCACACACTTTTAATTTTCCATGATCTTGACCTTGAATTCATAATGTTATTGGAGGATCTTGACAGATGTTTTACCTTAATAAAACTTGACTGGGAAAGATTTAATAAAGGGTTTGGGTTGGAATTGGTTTAGCCCAATTCAACCTTAAGTAGTAAGACAGACTAAAATTTGACTTAGGTAGATTGGGAAAAATCAGCTTTGTGCAAAATAAAACCATAAGCCTTCCTTTGACATACCTTGCATGTAGATGTAGGTCTGTTATATCCTTTTTCGTGTGACTTGCCGTACAAATCAAATGTACTGACCCATTGTCGGGCTGTAACCTTCGGTGTTACAGGATTGTATACGACGAGTAAGTGATGCGATGTAGGGTTACAATGTCTATACTCAACTATGCCGGCGGAGTTGATGGACGCCACGAAATTTTATTGTTTTTCCGCTGTATTCTTTTTGTAAGCTAGCTTTGAGCTATGCAGGTATGCTGTATTGTAATACTTGTTCTTCGATGTAATATTTATGACATGTGGTTTATTCTTGATATTACATCGTGTACTCTGTGTGCTAGCTATTGATCCAGGGACTAGCACAGAATGCACAGAGACTTGGATTCTTAGTGAATCGGGTCGTTACAAGGAGTTACATACCAGGGAGTATTTGCTCAAAATCTTAGCTCAAATGATGGGTCGTAGAGAGAGATCGAAATTCTGGACGGAGAGCAGCAAGAACGCAAGTTCCAGGTGCAGAACTCGTGTTTTTGGGAAGAAAGGGAGTGAGAGGAAGAAGACTCACCTGGAGATGGGGCCTGTGGGCGCGGCCAGGGGGCTGGCCGCGCCAGCTGGCCGCCTGGGCCACCGGTGCCCCCTGGTCATCCCCAGGTGCCTCTGGGTAACTCCCCACATGGAAATTTTTATTTTAAAATTTCAGTAATTTTTTTGAGAACTTCACTGTTGAAAAAATTTCAGAGTTCAAAAAGCTGCGAAACTTTCTGAAAACTTGAAGCAGTGATTAGAATTATGAAGCTTCAAAAATATATAAACTTGGTACAACAAAGAGAATAAAAGCTAAAGCAAATGAAAACATAACAAGCTCCACTTTTTACCTATATAAAACATGCTCACTAGGAAGGTTGATCAAGTCTTACCAACAAACCGGCGATATATAGAGCAAAAAGTCTCACTTCTTATGAAGTGATCATCGCACCTTTACTTTAATGGACATTGTCCCCACCATAATGGTTTTGTATTTGTGGTGCACATGTAGAGGACAATCCCATTCTCCGATCTTCACGATCTCGACATTCTGTTTAGAATTAAGGCCATGCCTTTTGTCGATCTTCTTCGGAAAATTCACCGTGTCTTCTTTATCATCAACGTTTAAGGTGACCTTTCCTTTATTGCAATCAATAATGGCACCTGAGGTGTTAAGAAAAGGTCTACCAAGAATAATGGACATGCTGCCATCCTCGGGCATGTCAAGCACAACAAAATCTGTAAGAATCAAACAATTAGCAACTTCAACGGGAACATCCTCACAAATACCTATCGGGACGGCTGTTGACTTGTCAGCCATCTGAAGAGAGATATATGTAGGGATCAGCTTATCTAATCATAGCATTACACTCACCCCTGCTCGGAGATCACATAAGGCCGTTTTGACATAATTATTTTGTATGGAGCAAGGAATGGTGGGTATACCTGGATCACCAAGCTTCTCAGGAATCTTGCCACTGAAAGAGTAGTTAGAAAGCATAGTAGATATTGCCTCATTAGGAACTTTTCTTTTGTTAGTAACAATATCTTTCATATATTCTGAATAAGGAGGTAACTTAATGGCATCAGTCAAAGGAATCTGAAGAAAAAGAGGTTTCATCCATTCACAAAATTTATTATAGTGCTCTTCTTCTTTAGATTTGAGAGACTTACTTGGAAAAGGCATGGGTTTTTGTACCCATGGTTTTCTTTCCTTCCCATGTCTTCTTGCTATGAAGTCTTCTCTAGTATAGTTCTTGTGTTTATCAGGTGCTCCTTCTTCTCGCACCTCGGGAGGATCATTCTTCTCCTTATCATTTTCTTCGAGCTCAACACCGTCTTCAGTTTCAACATCGGAGGTAGATATGCTGTTAGGATCAACATCAGGTTCTTCACTTGTAATAGGATCATTGGAGTTGTCCGCTTCCTTGTGTTTCTTCTTCTTATTTTTCTTCTTTGGAGAGCTAACAATCTCGTCTTCTACTTGCAGTTGAGAATCTTGCTCGATCCTCTTTGGATGCCCCTCAGGATAGAGTGGGTCCTGGGTGTGTGTTCCACCCCTGGTTTTGATGCCATAAGCTTGTATGTCCTGTTTGGCATTATTAGCAAGCAAATATTTTTGCACATTAGAAATTTGTTCAAGCTGAGTTTGAACCATATGAAAATGCTTAACAAGACATTTAACATCATTAACTGTTCTTTCAAGAACACCAAGTAAACTTTGATAGAAAGAGAATTATCATGCAACTGACTTTGTATCCTCCTATTAAAATGGTCTTGCTTAATAATAAAATTATCAAGCTCATCTAAGCATTGGTCGGGAGGCTTACCTTTAGGGATGTCACTTTCAGTAAATTCTAATAGAGAGTGTACCTCTACCAAGGGAGGGTGAGTAGTAGGCTCACACAACTTCTCGATAGGCGGTATATTCTTCATGTCTTCGGCTTTAATACCTTTCTCCTTTATAGACTTCTTTTCTTCTTGCATATCTTCGGGGCTCAGGACAAGCATGCCCCTCTTCTTCGGTGCTGGAGGTGGTTCAGGGACAGACCAATCTTCGTGGTTCTTGGCAATCCTGCCCATTAATTCTTCAGCATCGGCCGGTGTTCTTTCCCTGAAAACACAACCAGCACAACTATCCAGATAGGATCTAGATTCATTGTTTAGACAAGCATAAAATATATCAAGTAATTCATTCTTTGGGACTTCATGTCCCGGTCTAGACTTGATTAAATCACAATACCTCCCCCAAGCTTTAGGGAGGTGCTCATCCTGCAATTGTTTGAATTTATAGATTCTTTGCAAAGCAGCATGTTGCATATGAGCAGGAAAATATTTATCAACAAAGAATTGAACTAAGTCCAGAGGACTCTCAATGGAACCATATGGTAGTGCATCGTACCATGATTTAGCGTATTCCTTCAAAGAAAATGGAAAAACCTTGGCCACATAGAAGTTTCGTATCTTTTCATCAGTAGTAAATAGGTCACCTAACTCAGCGAGTTTGGTCAGGTGTGCTATAGCATCATCATTTTCTCTGCCATAAAAAGGGCCAGCCTCGACTGTAGATATAAGTGAAAGATCAACAGAGAAATCATAATTAGGATCAGTGATGCATATAGGGGATGTGGAAAATTTAGGATCAGGAATAATCTTGTTCTTCATGGAGTTCTTTTCGAGCAGCTCCTTAGCAACACCAGGGTCAGAGTCGACACACTCTTTGAGTTCCCTGCAAAAATCATCATCAAGAGTAATATAATCATCATCAAGGATCCTCTCCTTGAGTTCATCTATGTCTGGGTAACCAAAGGTTTTGCAAGTAGGAATATAGCAAGCAGGAGTCTCAGTCTCGGATTCTTCTGCAACCTTAGCAGTATGAGTTTCATTATAGTGACACAGAAAACTAGTATCATCAAGAGTAGTGGAAGCATCATCAAAAGAATCGGACATAGTAACAGACTCAGTTGAAGTAGCATGTTGTGGTAGTGGTGAAGCAAACTTACTTATAACGGAAGGTGAATCAAGCGTAGCACTGGTACTCAGAACGGTACCTTTTCTTGTAGTGGATGGTAGGATCGGAACCTTGGGGTCTCCTTTCTTACCCATAGCGGATGAAGTGTAGCAGGCAGGATACTTCCAGTAGACTTGTAAATATTGCTATGGTCCCCGGAAACGGCGCCAAAAAATAGTACTTGTTGACCCAAAAATGTAGGGGATCGATTGTAGTGTTCTCACGGGTAAGTTAACCCAATTTATTGATTCAGCACAAGGGCAGCCAAAGAGTATTTATAAGCTTTGACAGTTGAGTTGTCAATTCAACCGCACCTGAAATATACTTGCTTGCAACAAAGGATTTATAGCAACTGTGGAATGATAGTGGTAGCAACGGTGGTAACGACAAAAGTAAAACAACATAAATAAACTAGTAGTAACCAGCAAGATTAAAACACTATAGGCTAGGGAGATGGATGGTTGGGCGATGCATCACTAAGAATGAACATGTAATAGATTCTAACACGGGGCAAGGCACACAGAAAAACAATGATCATCTAGGAAAATATCAAACATTAGGCACGTATCCCGTAGGTAGTTGTGCGAGCTTGTAATAAGAACTTGCACAACATCTTTTGTCCTACCATCCCGCTAGGAATGGGGTCAAAGGGAACTTATGGAGATTAAGGTGCTCCTGTCAAAGTGCACCAGAACAAAGCAATAAACTCAATGGATACATGAAATCCTCAAATTATGGACCATCCCCTTTGGTGTCCCAAGCTTTCACCTTTGGGATCGCCGATTCCGGACAATAATAGGTCCATACAACTCATAGATAGGATCTCAAACATAAATATACTTATGAAAACATAAGTGGTTCAGATCTGAAAACATGGCACTCGGGCCCAAAGTGACAAGCATTATGAGCAACAAGTTGTAGCAAAGATGATAAACACCAAAGTAGATGATAGGCAACATGCCCCCAACAATCTGACGAACTATTACATGATCAAACTCATCCAATCCCGACCATCCCCTTTGCCTACATAAGGGAATTACTCTCACATGTGAAGAGAAGTCATGGAGGGAGGACGGATTTGTGATGGTGATGAGGATGGCGACGATATCCCCTCTCTGGAGGCCAAACTAGCCTCCAGATTAGCCCTCCCGAGGAAGAATAAAGGGTGGCGGTGACTCCGCGACGGGTTCTGGAAAAGCGACTTCTGTTTCGGAGTTTTTGCTTCACGGGAATAAATAGGGGCCAAGGTGGGTCACCAGAGGGGGGTGGGACCCACCCAGGCGGCCTCCCGGCGCGGCCAAGGGGGTGGCCGCGCCAGCAGGGCGCCTGGGCCCCCCTGGCTCCCCTCTGGCCCACCTTCTGGTCCTGGGTCCCTCCGGGTGCGTGGATTTTCTCTATTTTTCTTGGAATTTTCTAAGATGTCTAAAAATCCATTTTCCTGCACACAATAAAACCATACAGGAAGCTCTGCTGGAAACAACGTCAGTCCGATTTAGTTAGTTCAAATAATGCAAGAATGAGGACAAAACAATAGCAAAAGTGTTTGGAAAAGTAGATACGTTTGAGACGTATCAACCGCCTATTGACAATGAGGTCATATCATTGGGAGAATGATATGATGGACACACACCCACCAGAAGTGTTGCAATGTGATCGAGTCACATAAGTTCAACATTGTGATTACTATAACATAGTGACTAGATCCTTAGACCATAATGATCATACGTAATTATTATCTATTATGATACATTAATTTACATCCACCGCCTGAATGAAATATGCTGTCCATAAAGGTGTATTTTAGGTATTCCAAAGTAGATATGTTAATGAGTATGAAAATAGATCAATGCAGGATTTATTAATCTGAGTGACGGATAGGTACTCTAGGCCCACTCGGTGATATTGCATCATAAAGTTTGCAAACGTGTGACTAGGTCATGGGGTTGTAATATCATGGGAACGACTAAACATGTTTGTCAATAATGAGGGTGAACTAGGTATGTTGGATACCGACGATCAATCCTTGGACAAACAAAGTACCGTAGGACAAAGGGAACATGACCCAACGTTAACGGATCCAACAACAATGAAGTTCATTCGATGGAAGCGCATGGGTCATCTAGGATTGTAACCAGGTCCGACCGATGGTCATTGATCAAGAAAGTATCTTGAGAATGTCTACTGTTTCCCGGACCATAGGGTGTCACACTTAAGGGTATTCGACGCATTAAGGATAGATTCGGGATCACCGAAGAAATAAGAGAGAATACCGGAATTGTTCCGGTCGAGGCTAGAAATGGTTCTGGATATTTTGAAAGGTTCAAAATATTATGTAATAATGTTTAAATATGTTTTATTATTTAATTAATATAATTAACTATTAAAATAGAATTAAAAATGGAAGAAAATCCGTATGGGCCTAAGGAGGCCCATTAGGGGAAGAGGGAGCCTCCCCCCTTGGGCCATGCGCCAAGGGAGGGCCCCACTCCCCCTTGGCCGGTGCACCAACCCCGCTTGGGGGTTTAGTCCCACCCCGGGGAAGGAAGGAGGTCTGCATCCCTCCTTGGCCTATATAAGGAAGGGTAGGGGTGCCCTTTCCTTCATAAGATTTAAACTCTCTCTTTCTGCTTTCTCCTTCCTCGAGTGGACTCCCCTTGTTTGGAGTCTGCACTTGGTTGGGGATTTCTCCACCATACACACACCGTCGTGCTGCTGGAATCGGGATCCGAATCCATCTTCTTTCCGCTGCTCGCCTGGTTCGGAGCCCGGAGGGACGTCAGGTACATCGTATGTGTGTAATCCCGCGAGGTGCTACACTCGTGGTGTTCCTTCATCGTCGTGGCCGTATCGCGACATCTTCACCAACAATGTTCCGACGGGGACGCAATCCCGTCATCGGTCTACAAGGACCGGGTGGCTTCTGGAGTCGTCAAGGATCTCCGCCGCATCGAGGATCAACGGGTACGACTACATCAACCACGTTCACGCAGGAACGTTTCCCGCTTAACGGACTACATACTGGTATGTGACCAATTTTCATCCGTTACTTACATCGTCATAGCATAGGTCTTGGGTTCGGGACGTGTAGGTTATGAATTTTTTTTGTTTTCTGCCCCGTTTCCCATTAGATTATGTGTTGACCAAGGTGTTACTCATGGAGTTATCCAAAGATTGGTCAGGTTGATGGGTGCAACTTCTAGAGGAGCATCACGAAGATATTATATGCTTGGAGCTTGACGACCATTTGGTGATAATGGTCTTGTGAAGATGTGCCTAAAAGAGGCTCCCCCACAATGGAGTATGGGGGAGCAATCTACTAGTCTTCATCGAGCCGACAGAATCAATAAATATGTTCCAACTTGAGGCGGGCATGGTCGTCATCATCAAGCTCAAGTGGATTATACGCAATACAAAGGTTTGACCTTGGTAGGCTTCTAGTTACCAGTCTCATGGTATTATTTAGGAGAACGGATTATAGGCTAGGCCGCATCGTACGTGGAGAGCTCAAACCTTTGCATCCTTGGCTTCATCTTTATTGGTTCTTGTTTGGCTTTTCTCTTTGTGAGTTTTGGAGCTTGTGGTCTTCTTCATGACAAGCTCATGTTCATCGAAAACGGGTTTCATATGCATGTTCTATTGTGTTTTCGATGTTGGAGTTTTGCCGGTTATTCACGATAGAGGTTTCACACCTCTATATGTTTGGCATCTCTCTCTTTCCACTTCTGAATATTTCCTTGTCGTTATTTGATAGCTCTTGTCATTAGATTTCTATCAAGATTGAGTTCATCGAATTCGGAGTTCATTTGCAGAAGTTATGGTTGTTTTGGTTTTACCCGTTTCCATTGTTTAGGAGAAGAGATCTATGTTTATTCTCTTTGTGCACCTACAACAAAGTCGAATGTTGGGTCAAATGATGGGTCGGAACATCTGACTTGTCGGACATTAATGTCAGATATTCCGATGTAGCCTCTGACCTGTATCTAGTAAGGTGCATCATACATTAGAGGGTGGGTCGGAACACCCAACCCTAAGTCAGAATGTCCAACTGTACTGCGTGTGCAGAACGGGAAGATTCCAGGATTTGCTATAAAAGGGATTTTCTTCCACCTTTGGAAGCACCGGTTTGAGCAAGTTTTTCCCCACCTTTGTTGACCTCTTGGAGCTTGCTTTCTCTCTATTCCTCCCATGATTCTTGCATATTTTTGAGGGGAAAGAGAGAGGAGATCTAGATCTACATTATCCACCAATTAATCTCTTCTCTATGTGAGGGGAACTTTGTGGATATAGATCTCGGATTTCTTGGTGTTCTCCTTTTTCTTCCTCTCATACTCCTCCGTTGCTTTTGTTGCTTTGGTGGGATTTGAGAGTGGGGGACTTGAGCACTTTGTGTGTTCTTGCCATTGCATTTGGCGCATCGGTTTGAGTTCTCTCTGAGAATTCGTTGTACTGGAAGTTGAGCATTGAGAAGATTATTAATCTTGAGTACATTGGCACTCTAGAGCTTGTTCCTCTTGGGTGCATTGGTCCCTAGAGGCTTCTTGCAGAGCTCAATCATTGTGGTGTAAAGCTTCAGGATGCTACGGGAGCCTCCAATTCGGTTGTGGAGATAGCCCCGAGCATTTGTACGGGTATGGTGACCGCCCTCAAGGGTTGCCAATTGTACGGGTTTGATGACCGCCCTAAAGTGTCCCATAGTGGAATCACAACATCTCACATTGGTGAGAGAGTGAGGAGAATAGGGTGGCCCTAGGTGGCTGTGACTCCTCTGATTTACGGTCATGTACAGTAATCATACACGCATGGTACAAGATCGAGATCAGGGACTCACGGTAAGATACCACAAAAAAACTCTACAAATAAAAATAATACAAGATGGATAATACAAGTCAGGGGCCACGAGGGCTCGAATACAACAGCTCGAGATCACAAAGTTAGCGGAAGCAATAGTATCTGAGTACAGACGCGAATAACATGGTTTCCTTAAGAAGGTTAGCACAAATAAACAACCACTCGATCGAAAACGCGAGGCCTCCTCCCTGGGATTCTCCGAACTACTCCTGGTCAACGGGGAACTCGAGGTCGTAGTAGGCGCCTCCCGGGTACTTGTCGTGGGAAAGTCACAGCAGATGTTCGAAGAGTCGAACTTGACATGGGACCTTTTTTGTGAGGTGGATACGAGAAGAGAGTCGACATGGACAAGAGACTCGGCGATTTACCCAGGTTTCAGCCCCTCTTTGTCTCGGGGTAAAAGCCTACTCATGCTTCAAATTATTACGGGTATCTACTTCTCGAATAGAGGAGTCGATGGATTGATTACAAGAGAGTCGGATCGTAACCTTAGTCTCGTGGAGATCTAGGTTACGCCGAAAGTGTCTAGTCCTGACTTATACTAAGTTGAGTTCTACCTCTGGACCCCGTGGACCTTGACTTATAAAGGCACCGGGTCCCGGGGTTCCGCGAGTCCGACTCCGACACGAGGTGGAGTCCTATTGCACTTTACAAAGATGTTACGTGCTAAACAAGGTAAGTCGAATTCCTTCTACAACTTCAATCTTCATGCTTGATACAACCGGCTTGTGGCAGGGTTTTCCTTTGTCGGCCTTCATATGTGAGTCGGCCAATAAATCTAATGTATGGTTATGGGCTTGGTCCATCCCCCCGACATTAGCCCCCAAGATTGGTGTGATTCTTCAGTCTTCACAGTAATCTTCTCCATTCCATCGTGGTTGCCGACTCTTCAATTGGTCAGACTGACTCTTACATTTCGAGGTTTTAAGGAGTCAGAGCCAAGTATCTTTAACTTTCGTTTCGCCTTCCAAACAGAAAATTTCATTCGACTTTTAGTCGAAGACCCGTTACTACATTTATGGTTTCTCTTCCCGCAGCACCACTGTTGAAGGCATTCATATCACGGTGAGAATCGAGGAGTCTTTCCATAAATGTCACCTACCATGGGTAGTGTACCCATGCCTTTATGGCATTGATTGATTATCTCTTTGTGGCTATATAAACAACTACCCGGTACTCCAATCTTCTGAGTGCTCGCATCTTCTTCTTCTTCCTCTCCTCTGCTTGCAACTCTTCATGGCTCACAAGCTCATCACCCATGTTCCTTTGGCCGCCAGTGATCCTAGTTCTAGCGCTGGTTCTCGCGGTGGTCGAGGCTGTGGGCGAGGCTGTTGCAGAGGCCGCGGAAGAGGAAGAGGAAGAGGTGCGCGCACTGCTTCTCCATTTGTAGATCCCTAATCTCCACCTTCTTCTCCCGAAAGGAGTGAGTTCTTGGTAAAATTTCAGACGATCCGTTGTTGGGTCAACCTTCCTGAATCTTTTGCCCAGATCATGATGGATTCCAAGCCTCCAGGGTTGTGGCTTCGCTCTGAGGGGTGCCCTCATGGACCCATCTGGGTGGCCACTAGTTTCTCTGGTCAGGACTCCATGTTCCTGGAGAAAGGATAGAAAACTTTTCTTCGCTCCAGGAACATTCAAAGGGGAGACACTATCGTCTTCAGATATGATGGTGATGAGACCCTATGGGCCAGGGTTTTCGACTCGGATGGCGATCGAGCCGGATGCTGTATGGAGAGTTCCAGCAACAGTGATGAAGAATTCTACAACAATGAAGAGGAGGCCCGAGTCTCCTCATCTGATGACGAAGCTGACTCTGAGGATGGCAACCGAAGCAGTATTTTTTATCTGGTAGTATTTGTCGACTTTGGCCTTGTGTTCTTCTGATGTAAGGCTCTCCTTTTGATGTAAGACTAAGCCACTGATGAATGAAAGTTTTAATTTCCATTCAGATTTGTAAGTCAGTTTTATTCCTGACTTTGAATGCTTTGTATAATGCATGAGAGCCGATATTCTTGATAGCATCTGTATCTGTAGCCCCCTGAGTCGATTCAAAATAGACTTGTGTCTTTGATGGACTCATAGGATAGATCGACTTGTAGCCCCCATGAGTTGGTATGGTAACCTTGTGTGCCGAACCAGGTCATGTAAATAAACTTTGAAGTGATACTCCCCAAGAGTTGGTACAAACATTATGGCGTCGTGCCAAATCTTAATAACAAAATTTGAAGTGTTACTCCCCAAGAGTCGGTATATGCATCTGGATGCAGTGCCGAGTCTTTGAGAAGAAATTTTGAAGTGTAGTCCCCATGAGTCGGTATATGCATCTGGGTTGTCGGGACCCGGGGTTAGCGTATGCAAGTCCCGCTACGACAGTCATATGGAGAGCCGAGAACCGTACCCACTTGTACGTGAACGTTCTCGGACACAGAAAAGGCCAAGCACAGAACGTTCTCGGAAAGCATCGTACGTGAGGGGCATCCCATCCAGGCCGGATGATCAACTGAGATGGGTCCGCATCATCCGCACACAAGTCTAATGATATGGGTGATGAACTCCCATATTCACAGACAAGTCGCCTCAACCATACTATCGACTATCTCATAACTCTTACATAGACTTACTCCAGACCGATCACTTAGTCAAGGTCTAGGGCGGGCTCAATCATACCACAAAGTGTGCACGAGACAGAGTCTAGAGCAATCGCATCGCGATTCCCCAAGCTGCGCACATCTAAGGGCCACTTGGTGTATAAAAGACCGCCAACCAGATCACAACTAAGGTCTTGAAAACCCATACAAAGACATGCATGTTATAAACATACACGCAACACACATGCCTTGTATGAACAACAGGTATCATTGCAATTCTCTACAAAATATACATTTTATTGATAACTCTCACAAAGTGCACACAGAGATCACAAGCATGTGATCCAACATTACAACAGACAAGCGGAAGCAAAGTAGGTCTGAGTACAGACAAGTTTAACAAATGGCTTAAGAAGCCTTATTTAAACACAAGCCCTCCACGAGGGAACCAGTCGTCTGACTGGGACTACACTAGCTTGGTCTTCAGTCGTAGAGCTCGACGAAGAAGCCACCTTCGGGGTCAGTGGGTTCATCTAAAACATAGAATAAGCAAACGTGAGTACAAAGTCGTACTCAGCAAGACTTACATAGGAGCTATACTACTCATGCACATGTCTCAAGGTAAAGGGAGGTGGGGTTCAATTGCAGAAGTGACAGCTTTGACTTGGCTAGTCCTGAACTACGAGTACCAGACTTGACGTAAGAAGCGTAAACGAGTCCACTACATCTCCAACATTTACACCACTATGGTGCCTTCCTCGACTTCCCCACGAGAAAGCACGCCATAGCACTAACGCTTATCTTGGCAAGTTTTATAAGTATCCAGTTCAAGTTGTCTAATAATCAAGCTAAGCTTTCCAAGCAGTCCTTAACCGCGGACGCGGCTATTCGAATAGTTTTGTTAACCCTGCAGGGGTGTACCGCTACACACACATGATCATCAGTTACCTCCTTTGATCTCGACACCATTCAAGGGGTGTCAGGGAGGATGCTCACCACAACTGTTACCTCATAGCCGATCTAGTCCAAGAAAGCCGCCTACCTGGGTTGGCTACCACTATCGTGAACCCGACCGGTTTACCGAAGTGGACCCAGATGATGTGTGCGTGGTGCATAAGCCGGTCTCGGGTGAGCCGTTCTCTCACTTAGCAGCCAGGCCACAAACCTACCGGAACTCCGAACTATTGCGACATCTGGACATCGAAAGGGATGAGTTAATAGGTTGAGAGGGGTCAGTGAGCCCAATGTGTGGTTGTACTCTTCATCTTGGATCACCACACAAGAACTCGGACTTAGGGCGGTGTTCAACGAGACAACCCACTGTGTACTCCTACACAGCCTCTCATCGCTCACCTTGTATTAGGGTAGATTCACAACACATTTCCACCATCATCAACATGATCACTACCATCCCGACTCGCATAACAGTAACAACATTGTAACACTCTAAGCATGCAATAAGCAGTAACAATTGCAGGGGCCACATGATATCAATCAACTCCTATATTTTCTAGGATTGTGGTTTGCTTACTACTGTGACAAATGATAGGTCATGCAAAGGAATGGGTTCATCTATGCGGTAGAAACGTAGCATGGTAATCATCCTATACAATGCATAAGCGAGACATGAGAGGGAAGTGGGATTTTATCGACATGATCAATGGGGGTTTGCTTGCCTTGCTGACGAGGTTCGGGTTCAGGGTCTTCAACGAAGGGGACTGCCTCCTGTTCCGGTTCCACCTCTACTCGACAAACAACAAGCAAGGGAGCACAATAAGTACAATGCACAATCACATGGTTGAAGGTTGAAACTTGATGTATATGTTTATGATGTGTGAGGCAATTCCATTTAAATGGAGTATATTGTAAATGATTTGCAAATTCAAACTCCAATTTGAATTCAATTTAGCCAAGTTACAAATGCTATTGTGTGATCAATGTAATTCATCTTGACAAGTGTATGATATGCCTCTGATAGGCAATTGAAATGTGGTATGTTGCTAGGGTTCAAGTTGCAAAAGCATTTGAATTTAATTTGAATAAATTCCAATTAAATCAAATAGCAAATGCTACTGGTCCCCTTTTAAATTCAACTCAAACATAGTTGAAAGTTGCATATTTGGATAGATTATTTTCTCCTGATCATTTTTCATATATTATATGTTAAATTTGGAGTTAGTATGAATTTTCTATGAATTTTCAAAGTTTGGGGTATTTTCTGCCATTTCTGATTTATTCTATAAATAGAAATTCATTTACTTTGTCATGCTTGCGTCATCATGACGCCAGGGGGGCCACTGACAAGGGGGACCCACTGGTCATCCTCTCACTATTTAATTAAAACGATTTGAATTAGATTTAACTTAACAGGGGGGGATTAGTGTGGCTGGGCCCACAGGGCAGTGTCACTGAGGGGTGGGGCCAGGTGATTAGCTTAGGGGGTTAGGGTCTAATGGTGTCTCCGGCAAGGCACTGTTCGCCGGAGTTGAAGGGAACGGCGAACCAGGCCACGGGAGGCGACGGGGAGGGCATGGTTGAGCTCCTGGAGGTGTCGTGCGTCGAATGGAGGCATCAGGGGGTCACGGGGAGGTCGGGAGCGACGGCGACGACGTGGTCAGCGGGAACAGAAGTCTGGCGAGGGTGGGGATGGAGCTAGAGTGCACGGCTCGGGCTAATTTTGGTGGCGTTCGCACGCTGGGATTGCTAGGTGTCAAACGCGCGCACTGGGCATCAAGGCGGGCACTGGTGCTAGGAGGGCGACGACAATGGCGGCGAGGAGCTCGGGTTCTCATGGCGGATTTGGCTAGAGGGGTTGTGGGGCGCTGGGAGTTTAGGGGAAATGCTCACCAGAGTTCAGGGAACAAGACGAGGTGGCCGTTGGAGGCGGGGAGGTCACGGCGGCAGAGAATCGACGGGGACTTGCTTGCGGGTCCGGCGAGATCTCGGTGAGCCTGGCGTCGCGCCTGGTCCAAATTGGAGCTCCTGCGTCTGCTAGTCGACGGAGTCGAGGACGACGATCATGCTGGACATACTGGCTGGGCTCCTCGACGTCGATGGCCACGTGGGGGCGCTTCGGTGCTCCGGCGTTCTCTGCTGTCTTCGTCAAATCCGGCGAGAGAGGAGGGGGAAATGGCACAGGAGGGAGGGGAATGGAACGGGGCGTCTTCCAGACGTGCGTGGCGAAGGGATAGGGTTCCAGGGAAGCAGGGAGCTGCCTGGCGCGCCCACGGCGCTCGCCGGCGACCTGCTTGCCTGCCTGGAGGGGAAGAAGACGCATGTGCCCCCTCCAGGTGGGCTGGGCCGGCTGGGCCTTCGCCTGGGGCGACAGGTAAGTGGTTCTGTTTCCTTTTTCTATTTTTCTTTTCTGTTTTCTTCTGACATTTGTTTTGGCTAGCTAAAATAAATACCTAGCCATTTTATAAAATGCTAGAACTTTTTATATGGCCTCATAATAAAATATACTAGCCATTTATAAAGTTTGGCACTTTTTAAAATTCAAATGATTTGAATTTTAAATCAAATAGGAGTATTTGATTAATTCCAAGGCACTGTTTGAATATTTGAAAAATCCATGAGCATGGGGTGGGTCCCACATCACTTGATATGTGATCACACTCATTTATAAGAATTTTAAAAAATCAAACATGAATTTTTGGAGAAGATTTATTTCTGGCGATTTGAATTAATTCATCTCGAGGGGTTCCTTCTCCCATTTGAGTTTGAATTTGACTTCAATTGATTTGTTTGAAATTTTTAACATGATGCAAGATGACTTTGATCCTAGCACATTACCTAACAGAGGGTTCTGACAACTCGCCCCCACTCAACAGAATCTCGTCTCGAGATTCAGAAGTCCGCGGGAGGAAGGAGGGGTACTCGGCACTGAGACGGTCTTCTCTTTCCCACGTGGCTTCTCTCTTAGAGTGGTGTGACCATTGCACTTTCAGAAACTTAATATTCTGACGACGAGTGACACGCTCTGTGGAATCAAGAATACGAACGGGGTATTCTCGATACGAAAGGTCATCTTGGAGATCAAGCGTTTCATGGTCGACTTCGCGGATGGGGTCCTTGAAGCAACGCCTGAGTTGTGACACATGGAATACATCATGTACTCCGGAAAGGTGTGGGGGTAGTTCAAGTTGGTAGGCAACTTCTCCACATTTAGCAAGAATGCGGAAAGGTCCAATGTAACGTGGGGCCAATTTGCCTTTGATACCGAATCGTTGGTACCCTTCAGAGGAGTAACCCGAAGGTAAGCCTTCTCATCCAGATTGTAGCTTTCTTGCCTATGATGACGATCATAGTAGATTTTCTGACAAGACTGGGTTGCTTTCAATTGAGCATGAACAATGCAAACCTTCTCTTCTGCTTCCTAGATCATATCCGGTCCATAGAATTGTCTTTCACCGGCTTCTGACCAGTTCAATGGTGTTCGACATTTTCGTCCATAGAGAAATTCAAAAGGTTGACTTTGTCCCATTTCCACTCTGGAATAGGCAAAGGTTGAAGTGTACCAGCAGGTCTTTGATGTTCTGCCTTAATGCGACGACAAACATCACATTCGGCAACAAATTGAGCAATGTCTCTCTTCATCCTAGTCCACCAAAATCTCTGGCGTAGATCTCGGTACATTTTTGTGCTACCGGGATGAATTGAGAGGGGTGTGTCATGGTCTTCCTTGAGGATGAGTTGCCTTAGTTCCCTATTCTTAGTTACTACCAAACGATTTCCAAATAATACCATTCCTTTACTATCTGTGGACAAACATTTAGCAACTTCGCTAGCAATGTTCTCCTTGATCCGGCGAACACCTCGTGCACGCCTTTGGGCAATTATGATTTGATCCTCAAGAGTTGGATTCGCCACCAAGGTAGAAAGATAGCCATGAGGAACAATCTCAAGATTGAGTTTGCAAAATTCCTCATGAAGAAGTGGTTGATACTGTTGTAACATGACGTTGTTACAATATGACTTACGACTTAGTGCATCAGCCATGACATTGGCTTTTCCTGGGGTGTAACAAATTCCTACGTCGTAATATTTTATCAACTCAATCCAACGTCTTTGCCTGAGATTAAGATCTGGCTGGGTGAAAATGTGTTTGAGGCTTTGTTGGTCGGAATAAATCTCACAACGATTACTAAGGAGGTAATGTCGCCAAGTTGTCAGGGCATGAACTACGGCAGCGAGTTCAAGGTCATGGGTAGGATAGTTCTCTTCATGTGGCCGCAACTGGCGTGAAGCATAAGCTACCACATGTCTATCTTGCAGAAGTATGCATCCTAACCCTTGCCGTGATGCGTCACAAAAGATCTCGAAATCCTTTTTGGTGTCTGGAGGCGCAAGTATGGGTGCAGAAGTCAATCTTCTTTTTAGCTCTTGAAAGCTTTCCTCGCACTTGGGAGTCCATAGGAATTTCTTATCTTTCTTGAGGAGTTCAGTTAGAGGCTTTGCAACTTTATAAAAGTTCTTGACGAAGCGACGGCAATAGCTGGCTAGGCCAAGAAAACTCCTAACTTGCTTAACCGATTCAGGTGGAGTCCAGTCAAGGACGGCCTGAACTCTCTCGGGATTCACAGCAATGCCTTTTGCAGAAATCACGTGGCCTAAGTAGGTCACTTCTGGTAGCCAAAATTCACACTTGGAGAATTTAGCATACAGGCGATGGTCTCTAAGTTTCATCAATACCAGCCTTAGGTGTTCGGCATGTTCTTCTTCGTTCTTCGAGTAGATGAGAATGTCATCGAGATAAACCACAAAATTTTTATCTAGGTACTCCATGAAGATCGAATTCATCATGCGTGAGAAAGTGGCGGGGGCATTGGTTAAACCAAAGGACATGACGGTGTACTCGTAAAGACCATAACGAGTAGTAAAAGTCGTTTTGGGAATGTCCTCGTTTCGGATTTTGATTGGATGATAACCTAATCTCAAATCCATCTTGGAGAAGACAGAGGATCCAGCAAGTTGATCATAAAGATCATTGATCCTGGGCAGTGGGTGCTTGTTCTTTATCGTCGCTAGATTTAGCGGGCGATAATCTACGCATATCCTTTCTGTTCGATCTTTCTTCGTTACGAACAGAACGGGGCAACCCCATGGCGATGAGCTAGGGCGGATGAAGCCTTTTTCCAACAAAGCTTCGAGTTAAGTTTTAAGCTCAGCTAACTCACGTGGGGCCATTTTGTATGGGCGTCTGGAAATTGGTGCGGTACCTGGCATAAGATCCACTATGAACTCTACACATCTGTCGGGTGGCATGCCCGGCAGCTCTTCAGGAAAGACATCCAGGAAGTCACGAACCACCGGAACATCTTCAAGGTCGGGAAGGGGAAGTACTTTCAAAGAATGCACCTGGGTTCTTGTTCTGGGTGAGGTGTAGTTAACTGTCTTGCCTGAAGGGTGGGTGAGTTTCACTGATTTGCCTTTGCAATCAAGGTAGGCATTCTGCCTTGACAGCCAATCCATGCCAAGGATTACGTCGATGTCCGAAGATTTGAGGGCTATGAGTGAAGCAAGGAATACTAAACCCTTAATTGCAATTTGATTACCATGGCTTACTCTATTAGTTTGCCATCTTGACCCTGGAGTTTGAATAATCATTGGGGTGGACAATTCAACAAAAGATAACTCATGACGAAGTGCATAACTTTCCGACATGAATGAATGAGATGCTCCTGGGTCGAAAAGAACGGAATTAGGAACATAATTGACTGGGAGCGTACCAAGAATGGCGTCAGTGGTGTCGTCAGTCTCTTCGGCGGCAATCTGTTTCACACGTCCACGAGTGGCGGGAGGAGCGTGTTTGGTGGTGTAGACCTTCTGGGGTGGCTTGCCACGACCATTGTTGTTCCCTCCGGCACGGGGTGGAGCATTCTGATTCTGGAGCTGGTTCTGGGGACACTCGCGGAAGTAGTGGCCTGCTTGACCACACTTGTAACAGGCTCCAAAGACAGTGCGTGGAGCTGGGTTGTTCGTTGGATCTGGGTGGAACGGAACTGGTGGACGAGGCGCCACATAGGATGGCCTCGGTGGGTTGTTCTGGCGAAAAATACTGTTGGGGATCCAGATCTTGCGCTTCTGAGAGCCTGAGCTGGATGAACCATCGTCTCTAGGGTGTTGGCGGAAGTCATTGGGGGTGTTCATGTCCTCTACCTTGATGGCCTTGTTGACAAGGACCTGGAAGGTGGCAAAGTCATGTAGGTTGAGCTCACGACAAAGTCCAGAATTGAGTCCACGACGGAACCTCTCTTGCTTCTTTGCGTCGGTGGAGACCTCTTCAGTAGCATAACGAGCCAGTCGGTTGAACTCACGACTAAACTCGTCAACAGTCCTTCTGCGTGGGGTGAGGTTGCAAAATTCCTCACGCTTGCGGTCCATAAGACCCTTTGGAATGTGGTGCTCACGGAAGGAAGTGCAGAACTCATCCCAAGATGTGGGTGGCTCAACGGGACGCATGTTTAGGAAATTCTCCCACCAAGAGCTAGTTGCACCCTCGAGGTGGTAAGTGGCATAGCTGACCCTGTCGCCATCTGCAACATGGCCTGCCTGAAGCTTCCTCTCGATGCTGCGAAGCCAGTCATCGGCGTCAAGGGGCTCGGTGGAGTAGCTGAAAACCGGGGGATGAAGCCGGATGAAGTCTTTCAAAGACACCAACTCGTTGCGCTGCTGAGTTGTGTTGCGGGCAATGACCTCCAGCAAATGGTGAGAGTCTCGGCGGTTCCTCTCAACCTCCATCAGAACCTGAGCCATCGTGGGTGGGGGTGGAAGGTTGTCTTCCTCCGGTTCATTCCCACGACCATGGGCACGACCAAGCTGGCCACGGGTTCCTTGAGACATCCTGAAGATGAAAACCAAAGTCAAACAAAGTTGATTGGAAGAGTCCAAACAAGGTATTGAAGGTACTGGAAGAATTACAGAGAAAAGGAAGTAATCATCTTGACAACATGGTGATAAAAGAATACAAGCCATATATTCACAAGCTGTCATACAAACCATACATCGTTTTAGTGCAAGCTCCAAGCTAATACAAACGTGATGAAGATGATACATCCTTCAGAGGCACTCTGACTTCCTATACATTATCTATCTAAGCCTCTGGAACTTAGAACACCTTGCGTACAATATACTAAGATACTACTACATCCTCACTAAAGTGAGACCACAGGCGGTCTCACTCATCTCCATCTCCATAGTAGTCCTCTTAAAAGTTACCCGCGTAACCCGGTAGCTGAAGGTGACCATCGAAAAACACGGAGGCCTGTGGACCCTAATATCCATTTGGGCAAGGATGGGGCCTAGGTCCAGCGTAGGGTGGAAGCAGAGGACCACTGGGTGGAAAAATGCCTCCAATCTCGGGCCATGCAACTCGAGAAGGCATCTGCATCCTGACTGGATAGATAGCATCATACTCGACTGATCCAACACTCACGAAGGGTGCCAAGAGTGTCAGTGCTCGATACAGACGGGCACGAGTGGAGTGAAGGTCGAAACGGAGAGCACGTGCATCATGATCTCCATCACAAGCAAACCTAGCAATCATCTGAAGCAAAGGGTCCTCGAAAGAGTGATCTGTGTACAGTCCGGTGTAATACCCCTCTTCTCCTGGAAGTGCAGCAGGGATATAGCAGAACGAGGTCTCTCTCAGCATAGTGTGCTCCTCTCTCAGCATGGTAATACATGAGTATGCAGCATCCTGCACAGCCATGTTCTCAGTCATGCCAATGCCATGTCCAAAGTGGATAGGCTGAGTGACTCCATTGTGGTGCGGGTAGATCCAGACAATGCAGTGGAACTGGGTCTGGTTGAAGTCAAGGAACTGCTCCTCAACTATGTACTCAGGGTACCATCGGTATCCAATGAAGGACATCATCTCGATTAGCATGGCGGGATGGCCACGCACACCGAGGCACCTGGTCAAACGAACAATCTGCCGAGGGGGAAGATTTGCCATCTGAAACAGAAAGAAGGAGTTTGCAAATGCATCAGATTATGAAGAAACTTGGAATGACTCAGGCATCATAACGGCTGTAATTGTAAGAATTGTCTTTTCTTGCAATGTAGAAACAACACTTACATACGATGTAAGAAATCAGGAAGCACAACAATTCTAACAAACCGATCACAACCTTCCTACGGCTACAAGGAAGCAAACAACGAGATGTTCTAATCAGACAGAGGTGAGCCTAGTCCTATCTTCCTGTAGAATAAGATGAGGGTGACTCAGAACTCAGAACGATGAGGGTAAGGAGAAAAAAGAAGCCTTACATTGTTCCCTTATATACCCAGAGTAACTATATAACTATAGAAGGCTAGACTCGACTTCGGCCAAGGCTGATAATCCTACAATCAGTCCTACTCTGATACCAAGTCTGTCGGGACCCGGGGTTAGCGTATCAAATCCCGCAACGACATAGTCATATGGAGAGCCGAGAACCGTACCCACTTCTCTAAGCAGACAAGGCCAAGCACAGAACATTCTCGGAAAGCATCGTATGTGAGGGGCATCCCATCCAGGACGGATGATCAACTGAGATGGGTCCTCATCGTCCGCACACAAGTCTAATGATATGGGTGATGAACTCCCATATTCACAGACAAGTCGCCTCAACCATACTATCGACTATCTCATAACTCTTACATAGACTCACTCCAGCCCGATCACTTAGTCAGGGTCTAGGGCGGGCTCAATCATACCACAAAGTGTGCACGAGACAGAGTCTCGAGCAATCGCATTGCGATGCCCCAAGCTGCGCACATCTAAGGGCCACTTGGTGTATAAAAGACCGCCAGTGAGATCACAACTAAGGTCTCGAAAACCCATACAAAGACATGCATGTTATAAACATACACGCAACACACATGCCTTGTATGAACAGCAGGTATCATTGCAATTCTCTACAAAGTATACATTTTATTGATAACTCTCACAGAGTGCACACAGAGATCACAAGCATGTGATCCAACATTACAACAGACAAGAGGAAGCAAAGTAGGTCTGAGTACAGACAAGTTTAACAAATGGCTTAAGAAGCCTTATTTAAACACAAGCCCTCCACGAGGGAACCAGTCGTCTGACTGGGACTACACTAGCTTGGTCTTCAGTCGTCGAGCTCGATGAAGAAGCCACCTTCGGGGTCAATGGGTTCATCTAAAACATAGAATAAGCAAACGTGCGTACAAAGTCGTACTCAGCAAGACTTACATAGGAGCTATACTACTCATGCACATGTATCAAGGTAAAGGGAGGTGGGGTTCAATTGCAGAAGTGTCCGCTGTGACTTGGCTAGTCCTGAACTACGAGTACCAGATTTGAGGTAAGAAGCGTACACGAGTCCACTACATCTCCAACCAATTACACCACTATGGTGCCTTACTCGACTTCCCCACGAGAAAGCACGCCATAGCACTCACACTTATCTTGGCAACTTTTATAAGTATCCAGTTCAAGTTTTCTAATAATCAAGCTAAGCTTTGCAAGCAGTCCTTAACTGCGGACGCGGCTATTCGAATAGTTTTGTTAACCCTTCAGGGGTGTACCTCTACACACACATGATCATCAGTTACCGCCTTTGATCTCGACACCATTCAAGGGGTGTCAGCGAGGATGCTCACCACAACTGTTACCTCATAGCCGATCTAATCCAAGAATGCCGCCTACCTGGGTTGGCTACCACTATCGTGAACCCGGCCGGTTTACCGAAGTGGACCCAGATGATGTGTGCGTGGTGCATAAGCCGGTCTCGGGTGATCCGTTCTCTCACTTAGCAGCCAGGCCACAAACCTACCAGAACTCCGAACTATTGCGACATCTGGACATCGAAAGGGATGAGTTAATAGGTTGAGAGGGGTCAGTGAGCCCAATGTGTGGTTGTACTCTTCATCTTGGATCACCACACAAGAACTCAGACTTAGGGCGGTGTTCAATGAGACAACCCACTGTGTAGTCCTACACAACCTCTCATCGTTCACCTTGTATTAGGGTAGATTCACAACACATTTCCACCATCATCAACATGATCACTACTATCCCGACTCGCATAACAGTAACAACATTTTAACACTCTAAGCATGCAATAATAAGTAACAATTGCAGGGGCACATGATATCAATCAACTCCTATATTTGCTAGGATTGCGGTTTGCTTACTACTGTCACAAATGATAGGTCATGCAAAGGAATGGGTTCATCTATGCGGTAGAAACGTAGCATGGTAATCATCCTATACAATGCATAAGAGAGACATGAGAGGGAAGTGGGATTTTATCGACATGATCAATGGGGGTTTGCTTGCCTTGCTGACGAGGTTCGGGTTCAGGGTCTTCAACGAAGTGGGCTGCCTCCTGTTCCGGTTCCACCTCTACTCGACAAACAACAAGCAAGGGAGCACAATAAGTACAATGCACAATCACATGGTTGAAGGTTGAAACTTGATGTATATGTTTATGATGTGTGAGGCAATTCCATTTAAATGGAGTATATTGCAAATGATTTGCAAATTCAAAGTCCAATTTGAATTCAATTTAGCCAAGTTACAAATGCTATTGTGTGATCAATGTAATTCATCTTGACATGTGTATGATATGCCTCTGATGGGCAATTGAAATGTGGTATGTTGCTAGGGTTCAAGTTGCAAAAGCATTTGAATTTAATTTGAATAAATTCCAATTAATTCAAATAGCAAATGCTACTGGTACCCTTCTCAATTCAACTCAAATATAGTTGAAAGTTGCATATTTGGATAGATTATTTTCTCCTGACCATTTTTCATATATTATATGTTAAATTTGGAGTTAATATGAATTTTCTATGAATTTTCAAAGTTTGGGGTATTTTCTGCCATTTCTGATTTATTCTATAAATAGAAATTCATTTACTGTGTCATGCTTGCGTCATCATGACGCCAGGGGGGCCACTGACAAGGGGGACCCACTGGTTAGCCTCTCATTGTTTAATTAAAACGATTTGAATTAGATTTAATTTAACAGGGGTGGATTAGTGTGGCTGGGCCCACAGGGCAGTGTCACTGAGGGGTGGGGCCAGGTGATTAGCTTAGGGGGTTAGGGTCTAATGGTGTCTCCGGCGAGGCACTGTTCGCCGGAGTTGAAGGGGACGGCGAACCAGGCCACGGGAGGCGACGGGGAGGGCATGGTTGAGCTCCTGGAGGTGTCCTGCGTCGAATGGAGGCATCAAGGGGTCACGGGGAGGTCGGGAGCGACGGTGGCGACGTGGTCAGCGGGAACAGAAGTCTGACGAGGGTGGGGTTGGAGCTAGAGTGCACGGCTCGGGCTAATTTTGGTCGCGTTCGCACGCTGGGATGGCTAGGTGTCAAACGCGCGCACTGGGGCATCAAGGCTGGCACTGGAGCTAGGAGGGCGACGATAATGGCGGCGAGGAGCTCGGGTTCTCATGGCGGATTTGGCTAGAGGGGTTGTGGGGCGCGGGGAGTTTAGTGGAAATTCTCACCAGAGTTCAGGGAACACGACGAGGTGACAGTTGGAGGCGGGGAGGTCACGGCGGCGGAGAATCGACAGGGACTTGCTTGCGGGTCCGGCGAGATCTCGGTGAGCCTAGCGTCGCGCCTGGTCCAAATTGGAGCTCCTGCGTCTTCTAGTCGACGGAGTCGAGGATGGCGATCACGCTGGACATACTGGCTGGGCTCCTCGACGTCGATGGCCACGCGGGGGCGCTTCGGTGCTCCGGCGTTCTCTGCTGTCTTCGTCAAATCCGGCGATAGAGGAGGGGGAAATGGCACAGGAGGGAGGGGAATGGAACGGGGCATCTTCCAGACGTGCGTGGAGAAGGGATAGGGTTCCAGGGAAGCAGGGAGCTGCCTGGCGCGCCCATGGCGCTCGCCGGCGACCTTCTTGCCTGCCTGGAGGGTAAGAAGACGCATGTGCCCCCTCCATGTGGGCTGGGCCGGCTGGGCCTTCGCCTGGGGCGACAGGTAAGTGGTTATGTTTCCTTTTTCTATTTTTATTTTCTGTTTCCTTCTGACATTTGTTTTGGCTAGCTAAAATAAATACCTAGCCATTTTCTAAAATGCTAGAACTTTTTATATGGCCTCATAATAAAATATACTAGCCATTTATAAAGTTTGGGACTTTTTAAAATTCAAATGACTTGAATTTTAAGCCAAATAGGGGTATTTGATTAATTCCAAGGCACTGTTTGAATATTTGAAAAATCCATGAGCATGGGGTGGGTCCCACATCACTTGATATGTGACCACACTCATTTATAAGACTTTTCAAAATCAAACATGAATTTTTGGAGAAGATTTATTTCTGGCCATTTGAATTAATTCATCTCGGGGGTTCCTTCTCCCATTTGAGTTTGAATTTGACTTCAATTGATTTGTTTGAAATTTTTAACATGATGCAAGATGACTTTGATCCTAGCACATTACCTACCAGAGGGTTCTGACATGGGTGTTGTGCCGAGTCTTTGAGAAGAAATTTTTAAGTGTAGTCTCGATGAGTCGGTATATGCATGTGGGTGCTGTGCCGAGTCACATAGGTCTAACTTTCATCTGAAAAGAAAAAAATTGTTATCCATAATTGAAAATGAAGTATGATGTTTGTATGCAATAAATTTCAAAGGTTTATATAGAAGCCAACTCATGCCTCATCTTCTAGGGTTGAGAGAGATTATTGGTTCATGAGTCGAAACTTCTCTGCAAGCCGGCACATATGACTAACGTGCACAATTTCTAGGACCAAACTCGATAGGCGTTTCTGTAAGCCCCCAAAGTTTGGACTAAGCCGGGTTCGCATTAGGCCAAATTTTATGGCGTGGGTGGCCAATTCATGTGTATGCCGGATTTTCTTCAGATAAGAGTCAATGGGTGCCATCGAACTCCCCTATATACCCTGAATAGGACATACACATGTGGAGTTTTACACACACACACACACACACACATACACACTATTCTCACAACATTCCGAACTGCATCGTATCGCAAAAGAGAACCGCACTACTGAATTCGGAGCACTGCAGTTCGCGTAAAACAGAACCGCATGCACTGTTTTCGCGATAACTTTTTAACCGTTGGTTGGAATTGAGCGTATGATACACCGTTGGATTCGTATGGAAAATGAGCATCTTTCTTAAGTTGAACACTTCCCCCGATTCTTCACGGATTAAGAGCAGTTTCCAAAATGGTGTGGCGACCCACTTTTGTAGCGGGCGTATTTTCATGTTTTCTCTTAAACTGTTCATCAGAATGATGCAAATGATATACCGTTGGAAAGATATCGATCAGGCGCTCCATCCATATGCAGAACACTTTGTCTAGTTCGCTACGGATTTGAGAGAAATCTAGCGGCCAAAAAACGCAGCAACTTTGTTTTTCGTTTTCGGATCTTGTAGAGAGTAGAACTTTTTAACCACTTGTCCGATCGATCCGTATGATACACTGTTGGATTCATCTGGAGTAGTAGATTAATCCATATGTTGAACACTTTTCCATATTCCTGACGGTTTTGAAGCAATTTACAAAACGGTGTTGCTGCCCTCTTTTGGACAGCGGGAGTTTTCGCGTAAATTCGTTTGATTCGTTCGTCCGATTGATGCAATTGATACACCATTGGATAGCTATCGTCGAGGCACTCCATTTGTATGTATAAAAACATCCTCTAATTATTTACGGTTTAAAAGTTGTGTCGATTTTAGTAAATCGCGGAACTCCGTTCTTCGCGGACCCGAAGTCGACGAAGTGAACTGCATTCGCCGAAAACCGCACCGCATCCGATAGTCAAGGGCACTGCATTATCGCTAGACAGAACGCACGTGTTTTTCGCGGAACAAAAAATTGGTGAGTGAACTGCATCCGCGGTGCACCCGATTGCATTTGTCAGCAGAAAGAACTGCACATGATTTTTTCACACGGCAAAGAGAAATACACGTTTTTTTATCACGGACCTAGAATAGACGTAGTGAACTGCATTCGACCGATACAGGTTGCATTTATCGGCAGAGAGAACTGCATTTGCTTTTTGGTCTGCACCGTATTTTTTCCTGATCAATAACTGTGAACCATGAAGCTGTAAATTGCGATCGAGCAAGACTTAAGTGAACTGCATTTTTTTAACTTTCATGGATGTTTTTTCAAATGGATCAAGATTACATATATTACAATTGAACTGCAGTATGCCACAAAGCGCATAAACACTGCCAGATTAAATGCACACCCCGCCAATCCAAACTGCATTATATCACAACCCCTGAAAAAAATTGCACTGGAGGAACTCAACCGCACCGCATCGTACCGTGCTCTTCTTTCATCTCGCCGACGTGCAGCGGCTACCGTGGACGAGGGGAAGAGCTGCGGGGGGTAGGAGGACCACGGGATTGGGGGAAAGGAGGTTGTGGCCGGCGGCCGGCGTCGGCTAGCCGTAGCGGCGCCACTCAATCCGTCACCATGTCGCGCCTTCGGCGGCGCGCCCGATCCATTGGCGGACCCGCTCGGATCTGGGCTAGTGGCCATGTGGAGCGCGGGGGCGTAGTGATGCAGCCTGTGGAGGGAGGCTCGCGGTGGAGCTCGGTTCGGCCGGCGGCGAGTCGGATCTTGGGGCGCCGGTGGCGCAGCGTGGGGCCCAAGGGGCCACCGGACGTTGAGGCGGATCTTGGGGCTCCGGCGGCACGGCGTGACACCAGAGGGCGAGGCGGATCCTGGGGCGGCCGACGGCGCGAGGTTGCACACGGGGCAGACGACGGCGGAGGTGTAGGTGGAGGGGATCGGGGAGGCGGCGAGAGCACGCACGAGGGAGTTGGATTGGGGAAGGAAGGGAACGTGCGAGGGGAGTTGGATCGGGAGCACACACGAGGGAGTTGGATTGGGGTTGGGCTTGGTGCAGTAATAGGAGGTGGTGTGTTTTTACTTACGAGAGCTGGATGGGCTGCGGGTTGTTGTCAGAATAAGCCGATTGTTGTTAGAATAAGGTCTTAAGGGGTGTTGTTAGAATAGACCCACCCTATATATATATATACATATATATATATATATATATATATATATATGACGGGCTTTCTTGGGATAAGAGCCGATGGGTGCCATCGACTCCCCTATTTCCCCTGAATAGGCAATATACATGCTCAGAGCCGATAGAGGGTTGATTAATTGTAAGGCCCGATATGCGGTACTATTCCAGATCTAGATGTTTCCATCCAGATCCAGGGACGAAGCACATATCGGTCCCACCGCGACATATGAAACTGCCATATGCCCCGGATTTCCAACACGATATCACAACATTACAGCTACAAGGATAAAACATCTCATATAATCGGCATACAACCTTAATACAATACATCAGCGTAAGATACATGTCTGAGTACAGACTATAAACAAATGCCTAGTGGCAAAGATAAACACACCATCCCGTAACCACACGGGTCCAGGCTCTCCACCGGGATCTGTCTAACTAGTCGTCGTCGAGTCTCGACGAAGGCGTCCAGAAGAAGGGTCGTCGAGCTCCTCTGAAGTCCAAGATTGTTTGCATAACGTGCGTAAATATAAAATAAGGGGTGAGATATATCAACAAGTCTTGTAACTAACTTCTCACGGTAAGATGGGGGTAGTGGTGAGGTTGCATCCGCACTAGCAATATACTAAGTGGCTAACGATCTATTTAGAGTAAGATGAGAACCAAGCAGTCGATGAGGAATCGCCTCCAACAAGTCTTGCTATCAGCTACTTACGCAAACATAACACCTATCCTATCCATGTCCTCCTCTTTCATCCACCGATGAAGAAGAAGCAGTCAAGGCACACACACGTTGATCAAGTTATTATTATTAACTCAGTTGTTGTTGTCTATGAACAAGGAGTAGGTCTCAAGTCATCCATAACCGTGGACACGGCTTCTCGAAAAGATTTAACCCTGCAGGGGTGTACCAACTGCCCATTACAAGGCTCCGCATGCACGCCCATCGCTCTCAGTTGCTACCCATCACAGGCAACCATTTTATGATTTAGTTCCGAGAGATCCGAAACGATAGGTCCCACTAACTAACTATGCACAAACCCGGGTGGCCCCCAGGGAGTCGACACCCAATCCAAGAGTCGTCCGCACTCTGAGATCAGACTCTTTCGGCTGGACGAGGTCGGGGTAACTGATCCCCTCACATGTGGCAGCCCCCTAGCTTCCAGGTGTGGACCAACAAGAGGAACCATGTGTCCGCTGGACCAAGTTATTTTAAAGGATATCTGCTAGGAGCGACCCGACATACATATATGCATGGTTTGCAAATGGTAAATCAGCTTGGGCCACCTCTAGAAATGATTGAAGCTATCTAGGTAAGAAAAGGGGACCCCATAGTATCCCACACGCAGTTAGGCACGCTCGTCAAGAGATACAATACCCGGAACTCGGCTCCTAGGTGACTCGAATGGAACAAAGCATTGGTTAATAACCATATCATCCACAATAATATAATAGTATCATATCATATCATTCTTCATCGAGTATAGTCAACATTATAATAATCATATCATCCACAATAATATAATAGTATGATAGCCCAATCCAAGGAGTAGTAGGGTAACAGTTGTAGCATCCTAAGCATGCATACTAAGCATTGGTTAAGCAAGCAAGGTACATGGCCAAACAATGGTTTGCTAGGATGTGGGGGACATGGCTATTTTGGTTTATTTGAGCAGCATAAATATGAAGTGGTAGGATCAATCAATCGTTCTATCCTATACGTAGGCACAAGTGAGCTGAAAGTTATAAGCATGATATATGCTCCCCCTTACCTGATGAGAAGACGACACCGAAGGTGTATTCGATCGCAAACTCGCAACGTCTCCAAGAGTACCCGCGGGAGAACGCAAGAAGGAAACACTTGAAAGGAAAGCAACGGTGATGCATCTATTACTACGAAGAATTCACGAGCAAGCAACAACAAGAAGGCAACACGAGACAACGCAATACGATATCGCATCTATCGTCGAGAGCGGTTACTAACAGGTTAAGTGGAGTACTCGTCACACACGACGATACCACACATTTATCATCGAGGGTTTAAGTTGTTTAGGTACACAATATGAGCAAAGGTTTTTAACATGGCATCTCACTCAAGCATGGCATATCACACAATCATGGCAAGAGGTGAAGCATAAAGTAACCTATCTATGCTAGTCAATTTAAGCGGGGTAAATTCCTAAGCATGACAAACTGCTAAGTACCCCACGACAATTTATAATTTTACTACTCTTCTAACCTAAACCATATTTTATATTGGTTAACAACAGTAAACAATAGCACAATTGAAAGTGCAATCATGCCCTTAATCATATTTTGATGTTGATGACAATATGCATATAATGGACTAATAATGTTTTTCAAGTTTATCTCAGGTTTTAGTCCTCGGTTCGTTGTTATGGTGGATCATAGACCATTGATATCTACAATTTCTCAAGAGATGGAACCAATGAATTTAAAGCGTAAGATTTTTCCGGTTATCTTGAGTATAGGGATCCCCGCACTATTAAGAGGGGATCAGTGGGTGTACTGTTTAATTCTTGATCAAACATCTCGCAAAACAAATGAATTTCTTGTCACACACTCATTTTAAAACATGCCTGCTGAATATACACACATCGGACGTCCGGTCCCTACCGGACGTCCGGTTCCTGATGCTCTCGGACGTCCGGTCACCGTCGGACTAAGGGTCCGAGAGGTCAGTGGGATTTTGCCCCATTTCATCGGATTTTCGGTCCCTGTCGGACGTCCGGTTGGCGTCGGACTAAGGATCCGAGGGGTCAGTAGCGTTTTTCAATATTTTATCGGATTTCCGGCGCTCATCGGACATCCGATCATCGTATGTGCGGTATCCTTCGGACGTGCGGTACCTAATGTGTTCTTCTGCGCATGTAGTGTATTAGTGAGTGTCCGGTGCAAACAGGACGTCCGGTATCCACGTACCGGACGTCCGATACTTATGCAGGCAGAGTGCTCCAACGGCCATTTCTGGCCTTGGGCTATAAATATGCCCTCTCCACCACATGAGAGGGGTGACCACTTCATTTGCAACACGCCCAAGAACACAAGTGCTCCCTCTCACACTCTAACTCACCAAATCTCAGACCCCGAGAGCCCCGTGAGAGTTCTTGACGGATCTTTCACCCCGTGATAGATCCGCCCCTTCCCCATCTTTCAACCAAAGCAAATCGCGTTTTGAGCAAGTCTTGAGCTTTCCCCATTGATCTTGTTACTCTTGGAGGTTGGAGAATCCTAGGCGGGTAGGAGTTCTTCGGAGAGGAATCGACCATTGTGATTACCCCCGTTGAGTTTGTGAGGGTTTGGTGACCACCTTTAAGGTCAACCGGTAGTGGTTGGGAATCGCCTTCGTCGTGATATCTCAAGGGGAATAGAGTGAGCCTTCGTGGCGTTGGTGTGCCTTCGTGGTTTCACCCACTCTCTCCGAACGGTGAGTAGCTTCCCTCCAAGGAAGTGAACATCGGGATACATCATTGTCTTCGCATCTTTCGGTTGTCCCTACTCTTTCCCCTTATTACTTGTACTACCATATTATTTGCCCCTCACTTGCTTTAGTATAGTGTGCTTATTGTTTATCTTGTCACAACTAGGTAAACCTTGCAATTGTTAGGCACACCTTTATCTTCCGCATTATTGCCTAAAATTGTTAAGTAGTGTTCAAATTGTAATAAGACCTATTTACCCCCCTCTAGGTCTATCTCGATCCTTTCAATTGGTATCATATCCTCGTGCTCTATTCTTGTGGCTAAACCGCCCTAGAGCAAGATGACCAAGAACGGCATCCCCGAAAGTTTGGGTGCCAATGTGGAGGAGGTCGCAATTGCTGCGGATACCGCTAGTTCGGAAACCGAGAGATTGGCTGCCGAACAAAGGGCCGTCGTACAAGCTGTGTTGCCTCCTTCCACGGGGCATGTTAGTTATGAGATTGAGGATCCCAAGTTGTTCACCTCCGGAGATATGGAAAAAGCCTTGCAAAAGGCTATGGACAATCAAAGGAAGGAAATGGAAGCCTCCTTTGCTAGATTGAAGGCTTCGGCATCAGAGTCACAAGCGTCAAGTGGTGCGGCCCCTAGGTCCCCAAAAGCGACCTTTGTGCACCCTGGTTACAAGGCTCCCTTGCAAAGAGGTGGTCCCTACCAATGGGACTATCCTGCTCCTAAGCTTGTGGAACCTAAGTATAACTTTAATGGCAATCCGCCGGTACTAACCGAGAACACTAACTTTTTGGATTGGAAAAGTCTTATGGCAGATTATCTTAGGTTTGTGTGCAAACCCATGTGGAACCTCATCGACTCCGGGAAAGGCTATTATCCCGTTGATCCGAACAACCTTACTCCAAGTGAAGTGTTTGATCGACATCTAAACCTTGCGGCTATTGGGTTCTTGAAGAGAGGAATGGATGAGTTGACATTTGCACCATTTCTTCATATCACCAATGCCAAGGAAATGTGGGATACTCTTCTCATTGCCAAGTATGGCACCGGGTCGCTTCAAATGACAAGATATGAAACCGCAAAGAATGCATTGCACAACCTTCACATGAAGAAAGATGAGACGCCGCAACAACTTCATATGTGTCTCAAAGTTCTCTCTTCTCATGTCCAGTCCTTCACATGTGAGAAATCTTTGGATGGATATCAAATCACCAACCGTTACCTTGTGGACAAGATGTTGAATGCTCTCATGGTGTATTCTCATCAAATGGTGTGCGAATTGAGGCGCATGCCCAACTTCTTCAAGATGACACCGGATGATGTGATTGCCACCTTCTTGCAATATGAAGAGCACCTAAAGGAGTGCAAGAGACTTCTTTCCACATATGGTGGTCCGTCCTCAAACCTTGCACTCAAGGCTAGGCTCGAGGAGTTTGATGATGATGAGGAAGAAGATGAGTACGAAGATGATGATAACTCCGATGATACTCCCTCATATGATGATATTGCTCTCTTTGTGAAGAGGTTCACCAAAGGGGACTTCGAGGGAAGATTCCAAAAGAAAAAGACAAGAAACTGCTACAATTGTGAGAAACCGGGACACTTTGCGGAGGATTGTCCGTATGAGAAAAGAGTGGACAAACCTCGATTTCCTCGGAAGGAAGTTGCCAAGAAGATCCCAAACCCTCTCAACAACAAGTTCAAGAAGAAAGCATTGTTGGCTCTAGAAGGGTCTGATCCCGAGGATGTTGGTGGTGTTGCCGGAGTTTCTCAAGATACACAAAAGACCTTGAAGCTCCTCAACAAGGAAGGTGAAGTTGTGAACTACAACTACATGAGTGACTACACCGACAATGCACACAAGTGCCTCATGGCCAAGTTGGTTGATGACGACACTCCCTCCTCCTCGGCTAAGATCAAGCTAACTCCTATTGATGAGTCCTTCATGTTCTCTTCCGAATCTCATGATGAATTTCATGATGCAGAAAGTAATGATTCATATGCTATTTGTGAAGATTTGTTGTTTGCTAAAGTGAACAGAATGATGAGTTCTCTCAAAGGCAACAAGCTCAAAATATTTCAATTACTTATGGATGTGGTGGGTAAGCACTACACAACCGAGGAAAAGGAGAACTATACTCTCCTTGAGCAAAAAATTGACTTTGAGGAAGCTCAAAATGATAACTTGTGCAAAGTTGTTCACACATCAAATGACTTAAATGACAAGCATGTTGCCTCCTTGAAAAAGGCTAATGAAATATGTAAGGAACTTGCTAATGATATGAGCAAGCTGTTGGGAAACGTAGTAGAAAACAAAAATTTCGTGCCTACGTAACAAGAACCCAAGATCATCCAAGATAGATCACATACAAGGTTTAGGTTTTCATGCTCACCAACGGTTGCAGCGGAAGAAGAGTTGGTGAAGCAACGTGAACGTAGTGGAAGTAGTCGAAGAAGATCTCCCATGAACAATCCCTCGAACAGATCTCCGAGAAGAAGATGGTCCTCGAAGCAAGATCAAAGCTATGATCTCTCCACCGGTATCCACACGTCCGGCACAGCAATCCGGCAGCGCTCCGCCGTCCAGAGAAGAACGCTTCCGAGAAAACTAGAGAGAGAAAACCCTAGCGAGTTCCGATCTAGATTAGAATCTAAACCGGGGTCTAAAAGTGGAGCAACTAGCAACTAGGGAGAGCCAGGGGGCGCCGGAGACTTGTGTCAACTCTTCCCCCCACCCTTGGCTCACCTTATATAGGTGGCCAAGGGGCCTTGGGCGCAGCTCAAGGAGGTATGGGAGTCCAACTTGGACTCCCAAGCCTTCCAAACCTACACATACCTTCCCACCGGAAACCTTCCATAATGGTATTTGGAAATCCCACCTGGAGGATCTCCCACCCCTTTTTGGTGCGCCCCCACCACCTGGCCGGCCAGGGCAGCCTAGGTGGCTTGCCCCCCAAGGCCAGGGGCGCAGGGCAGTGGGTGGTACTGCCCGGAACCTTCCGGAACCTTCTAGAAGCTTCCAGGACCTTCCGGGACCTACCGGGACTGTTTCGGGACATTCCGGACACTTTTGGAGCACTTCCAATACCTTCCGGAACCTCTAACGAATGTTCCGGAGCCATCTAAATGGGTTTCGGAGCCATCCGGGCAAAGGTTATTATGTCCGGTGAACACAACATATTGTTTAAGCTGTCCACCGATCACCGAAACTATTCCGGTTGATCGTAAACTTTCCCATTACCATTTTCATATGAACTAAAGTTATCTGAAACAATTCCAAAGTATCTTATCCATATTATTTGCTCTTTACTTGCTTCCACTAAACCTTCAATCATTCTAGCATTCTAACAGATTACTGTACTTTAAGTGTCTGACCCAATAGGTTCGGTATTATGTGGACATGACTTGGAACACTTTCAAGACTCATAGTCATTTGTCAATAATCAACAGCGGAGCCATGGACACCCATGTTGACTCCCACACATACACGAAAAGACTTCGGGTGAACCTTTATGTCTATCGTATACTATTCCCTTTGCTTCGCGATATATGACAAAGTTAGAGGAGAGAAGTTTTGGCACCCATGTGAAACAACCTTTTGATCACAAGCCATTAGTTATCCTCATTGCTCGTTTGTCTTCATTCCTCGTTACGTATACCGGTATCTCCGTGATCGAATCACAAAGTGTCTGGCCAGACGAGAATAGATACCGTTATACCGAGTGGGCCATGAGTCTATATCTCTTCATCGTGAAGGAGCAAATCCCATTCTCGAACTATCACTGTTACTAGACACACTGTCCAATGTACCCAGAACTTATTTTACTACTTCCCATTTACGGGAAGATTCATCTAAGAACCAAAGCACATCTTCTTGTGTGAAGTGACTTGACATTCTCATGGTCTAAGGAACTATGTATATAACAACATTTTATGATATGACTTATAACATTTGTTTTACGATGAGTTCTCTAAGTATATCATTTAACACTGGGGTCGGTTCAACATCATTGTTCTGCTAACAATATGCTCTCATTGCTATTGACATCCTTGTTACAAGAACAATGTCCATGATTAAGAAAACATAATCATCAATAAGCACATGGGCTGGTCTTAGAGGCAAAACCAGGAACTCTTGTTGTTTACATTTCCACACATGCATATGAGTTTTCTTCTGAATCCCACAGTCAGGATCATTGCAATTATAGCACAGAAATATAAACATTAATTATGAACATGAATATATAAATAATAACACACTTTATTATTGCCTCTAGGGCATATATGCAGCAGTCTCCCACTTGCACTAGATACAATAATACTAGTTACATAAGTTCTCTCACACCAATGGCTGTTCGGTGTTGCTCATGCTTTGCTCGTGGAAGAGGCTTCGTCATCGGATCTGACACGTTCAGGTCCGTGTGAATCTTGCATACTTTCACATATCCTTTGTCAACGAACTCTCGGATTTTGTGATAACGACGTTCAATGTGTTTGGATTTCTGGTGGGACCTTGGTTCTCTAGCTTGCGCCACGGCTCCACTATTGTCACAGTAGATCTCCATGGGGTCTTCAGCACTAGGAACCACACCTAGCTCAGTGACGAACTTATTAATCCAATATCCCTCCTTCGTAGCTTCTGAAGCTGCGATGTACTCCGCCTCCGTTGTAGAATCCGCGACCGTGTTTTGCTTAGAACTTTTCCAACTTACGGCACCCCCGTTGAGTGTGAAAACATATCCTGATTGAGATTTGAAATCATTCGGATCTGTCATGAAGCTTGAATCAGTGTAACCCTTTACAACAAGTTCTTCATCACCTCCGAATACCAAGAACATATTCTTAGTTCTGTTTAGATACTTCAAAATATTTTTGACTGCTACCCAGTGTGCACTACCTGGGTTGCTCTGGTATTTGCTACATATACTCAGAGCATAGGAAACATCTGGTCTTGTACATATCATGGCATACATAACAGATCCAATTGCCGAAGCATATGGAACTGTGCTCATCTCTACCTGCTCCTCAGTGTTCTTAGGACACTGACTCTTGCAGAGTACCACACCATGTGACATTGGGAGGAATCCCTTCTTAGATTTCTCCATTCTGAACCTATTCAGAACCTTGTCTATATACGTGCTCTGGCTCAGCCCTATCAGGCGCCGGGATCTATCTCTATAAATCTTAATGCCTAATATGTAAGCGGCTTCACCTAAGTCTTTCATCGAAAAACTGCTTTTCAATGACTCTTTTATAGTGTTAAGAAATTCTTTATCATTTCCAATCAACAATATGTCGTCTACATACAGTATTAGAAAAGATATTGCGCTCCCACTTACTTTCTTGTAAACACAAGCTTCTTCGCCATTCTGGATGAAGCCAAAACCTTTGACCACTTCATCAAAACGAAGATTCCAACTCCTTGATGCTTGCTTTAGTCCATAGATGGATCTTTTAAGCTTGCACACCTTTCCAGCATCCTTTGGTGCGATTCAGGAAAGCTGTTTTGACGTCCATCTGCCATATCTCATAGTCGAAATATGCAGCAATTGCTAGTAAAATCCGCACAGACTTAAGCATTGCTACTGGCGAGAAAGTCTCGTCATAGTCAACTCCTTGCACTTGTCGGAACCCTTTCGCAACAAGTCTAGCTTTATGAATAGTAACATTACCATCCGCGTCTGTCTTTCTTTTGAAAATCCATTTACATTCAATTGGTTTCACACCCTCTGGAGGGATCACCAAGTCCCATACTTGGTTTTCGTACATGGATTCCATTTCGGATTTCATGGCTTGTAGCCATTCAGTGGAGTTGGGGCTCATCATCGCTTCTTTGTAGTTCACAGGCTCATCATCTTCCAATATGAATACTTCGTTAGCGTACCACTCGGGTAGCTGACGTACTCTGCCTGATCTCCTTGGTTCAGTCTCCAGCTTCTCAGAAGTCCCTACATCACTTGCAGGAGCTTCCGGTTCCTTCATTGGAATGACTGTCGGAACAACTTCCGTCGTTTCATTCCTTGGTTCCGAAGGTTCACTAACCTCATCAAGCTGTACTGTCCTCCCACTCACCTCTTTGTTAAGAAACTCTTTCTCAAGAAAAGTTCCTCCTTTAGCAATAAAGACTTTGCCATCGGAGGGGTGGTAAAAGGAATAGCCTACGGTGTCTTTGGCATAACCTACAAAGTAGCACTTGTCTGCTTTAGGGTCGAGTTTGTTCGGTTGTAAACGTTTTACGTAAACATCACAACCCCAAATTTTCAGGAACGAAATGTTGGGTTTGTTCCCATTCCACAACTCGTATGGTGTCGTTTCCACAGACTTTGACGGTGCCCTATTTAAAGTAAAAGCAGCAGTCTCTAACGCGTAACCCCAAAAAGATAGTGGCAGATCAGTTAATGACATCATAGACCTTACCATGTCTAACAAAGTTCGGTTACGCCTCTCGGACACTCCATTTCTTTGTGGAGTTCCAGGTGGCGTCAGCTGTGAAACGATTCCACGCTCTATGAGGTGCTCTCTAAACTCATGACTAAGATATTCACCACCACGATCGGATCGTAGAAATTTGATTTTCTTGTCATGATGATTCTCAACTTCATTCTGAAATTCTTTGAACTTTTCGAAAGTTTCGGACTTTTGCTTCATTAAGTAAATATAGCCATATCTACTCAAATCGTCAGTAAAAGTTACGAAGTAGAGATATCCACCGTGCGCTGGTATACTCATCGGACCACACACATCACTATGTATTATTTCCAATAAGTCAGTCGCCCGTTCTACATGACCTGTGAACGGTGTCCGAGTCATTTTGCCCATCAGACAAGCCTCACATTTATCAAATGATTCGAAATCAAAAGATTGCAAAATTCCATCTTTATGAAGTTTCTGCATGCGTTTCTTTCCGATGTGACCTAGACGGCAGTGCCACATGTAAGTGGTATTATCAGTCTGCTTGAGACGTTTAGAGCTAGTGTTCAAGATGTCGTTACTACAATCAAGATCTAAATAAAACAGCCCATTCTTAATAGGTGCAAAACCATAGAACATATTCTTCAAGTAAATAGAGCAACCATTGTTCTCAGACTTAAAATTATAACCGTCACGGACTAAACATGATCCGGACATAATGTTCTTACAAATAGCAGGAACGAAATAACAATTATCTAATTCTATGGTAAATCCTGAAGGTAGATGTATAGTGTAGACGCCCACGGCTTTAGCAGAGATCGTAGCTCCATTTCCGACACGCATCGTCACTTCATTCTTTTCCAGCTTCCTTATTCTCCTTAGTCCCTGTAATGAATTACAGATATGAGCAACAGCTCCAGTATCAAATACCCACGACTTAGAGTGAGGGCCGGAAAGAAAAACATCTATGACATATATAACTTTTATACCTTCGCTGGTAAAACCAGGCTTCTTTCTATCTGCCAGATACTTCTTGCAGTTCCTCTTCCAGTGACCTTTAGCTTTGCAGTAGAAGCACTCAGTATCTTTGTTATGGCCGGTGCCAGAGGGTTTCTTGATCTGGCGCCAGGCTTGCCGGCGCCTTTGCCCTTGGACTTGCCCTTCTTCTTGAAACTGGTGGTCTTGCTAACCGCCAACGTATAGTTAGGGTCAGCCTGCATGGTAGTCTCCGCATTTTTCAGCATTGCAAGCAGTTCATTAACTGACTTATCCATCCCGTTCATGCGATAGTTCTGAACAAAGCCTTTGAAACTTGGTGGGAGTGACATGAGGACAATATCTGTACCCAGTGATTCCGGGACTGGAAATCCCAGCTCAGTCAACCTTTGCCCAAGGCGCATGATCTTTATCACGTGCTCACTGACAGGTGTTCCTTCCTTCATCTTGCAATTCCACATGGCATGAGTTACCTCATACCTTTCAGTTCTAGCATGTTTGGCATACAGAGCGTCTAACTCCTTAACAATTAAGTGGGGATCGGTGTTTTCAAACCTCCCTTGTAACTCTGATTCCATACATGCTGTCATAAGACACTGAACTGCGGTACTATCATCTAGCTTAGTCTGATGCACATTCTGCTCAGCAACCGTGGCTTCAGGCCCCGGTGCTGCTGGGAGAGGTGTCGTCAGGACCTAGTCCTTCTTAGCACTCCTGAGTACAATTCTCAGGGAACGAACCCAGTCCGCATAGTTGCTTCCATTAGCTTTCAATTTTTCTTTCTCAATCAACGGACCTAAGTTAAACTGGGGATTGACACGGGCCATTTCAATCTACAACATAAACACAAGTTTCACTTTAGACAATGTTCATAATTAAGTTGCACTAATTAATCATACTATTAATTTAATAAGTGCTCCCACTCAGACCAACATCTCTCGTAGCTGATTCTAAGTGATTCAAGATCCAAGTTTAGTCGTCCGCCATTGATGTGACATCACTGATGACTTAGACTGAACTGGTAGGCCAACTTGCCAATCACGCAAGGTGATTCTTGTTCATCTTTCGATGGGCGTGTTCCGGTAGCAAACTTTTATCCAAACCGTCAAGATAACCAAGTGTAATGTGCTGTGTGTTCTTTTAACACACCCATCTTTTATGCGTCACACCGTGTGCACCCATGTGACATGACCTGCTCCGGTGTGAAACATAGTATAGATGGTGCTACAGTTGGGAGAACACTATCAACTTGATATTATTTTGGGAGAGATCACCCTAATAAAACACGACTACCGCGCATCAAACAAGGGTGCATCAAAGGATTAACATCACATGCAATTCATAAAATATGTGACATGATATAGCCCTTTGTGTCATGAAGTTTTTCGTTGCCTTCATGACTCCGTGGTTGAAGTCTCCACCCACCACCTTTTGTCCTTGGCGCCGGGACCTCCTCACGGCTTCGGCATGTGTGTCGGGGTCCACCTTTACACTATTGATCATCACCGCATCTCCATCTATAGCCTTGCCTCAAGCTACTAAACAGTTCTGGCACGCAGGCCATAATTAAGTGACAATCATATGACTCCAGTCATCATGCCGTACTACGGCTCGCAGGCCGCAAAAATATTACATCATATAGCATCTCATACAAAACACATTGCAAATCTTGAAGGCTATACCACATCACATGCATTCTCTGCAAAAACGAGTTAGATTGCTATCTATACGGGTTGTTGCAAATTTTATCGTGGTTGTTAACCAGGTTTACAAGGCAAACGAGAAAACCTAGACAAAACAAAAACACGATACTTCTTTTGTTGCTAGTTTAACATACGGGGTGCGTGTAGCAACTAGTGCCACAAGCCAAACTTCGTTAAACGCGTGACCCCCGTGTGGATTTGAGTTCATAAAATCCACAAGCCCGTTCATGTAAAATTTTCTATAGCAAGACTAGGATGAGATCCAAGGAATTTGATGTAGTCCATGATCAAGGCAACCAGCATACTAAGAGCAGCATAGAGGGATCATGGCAAAACTCAAACCTTGTAGCAAAATCACATCATGCCGTCGAGCAAAGAACAAATCACATGATAGGGAAGCAAACAAGAAAATCAATGCCTCATATCAACATATGATCTACCTAAACATGCATCTAATCAAGGATCGCTCATGATACCGCTGTTGGGAAACGTAGTAGAAAACAAAAATTTCGTGCCTACGTAACAAGAACCCAAGATCATCCAAGATAGATCACATACAAGGTTTAGGTTTTCATGCTCACCAACGGTTGCAGCGGAAGAAGAGTTGGTGAAGCAACGTGGACGTAGTGGAAGTGGTCGAAGAAGATCTCCCACGAACAATCCCTCGAACAGATCTCCGAGAAGAAGATGGTCCTCGAAGCAAGATAAAAGCTATGATCTCTCCACCGGTATCCACACGTCCGGCACAGCAATCCGGCAGCGCTCCGCCGTCCAGAGAAGAACGCTTCCGAGAAAACTAGAGAGAGAAAACCCTAGCGAGTTCCGATCTAGATTAGAATCTAAACCGGGGTCTAAAAGTGGAGCAACTAGCAACTAGGGAGAGCCAGGGGGCGCCGGAGACTTGTGTCAACTCTTCCCCCCACCCTTGGCTCACCTTATATAGGTGGACAAGGGGCCTTGGGCGCAGCTCAAGGAGGTTTGGGAGTCCAACTTGGACTCCCAAGCCTTCCAAACCTAAACATACCTTCCCACCGGAACCTTCCATAATGGTATTTGGAAATCCCACCTGGAGGATCTCCCACCCCTTTTTGGTGCGCTCCCACCACCTGGCCGGCCAGGGCAGCCTAGGTGGCTTGCCCCCCAAGGCCAGGGGCGCAGGGCAGTGGGTGGTACTTTCATATGAACTAAAGTTATCTGAAACAATTCCAAAGTATCTTAGCCATATTATTTGCTCTTTACTTGCTTCCACTAAACCTTCAATCATTCTAGCATTCTAACAGATTACTGTACTTTAAGTGTGTGACCCAATAGGTTCGGTATTATGTGGACATGACTTGGAACACTTTCAAGACTCATAGTCATTTGTCAATAATCAACAGCGGAGCCATGGACACCCATGTTGACTCCCACACATACACGAAAAGACTTCGAGTGAACCTTTATGTTTATCGTATACTATTCCCTTTGCTTCGCGATATATGACAAAGTTAGAGGAGAGAAGTTTTGGCACCCATGTGAAACAACCTTTTGATCACAAGCCATTAGTTATCCTCATTGCTCGTTTGTCTTCATTACTCGTTACGTATACCGGTATCTCCGTGATCGAATCACAAAGTGTCTGGCCAGACGAGAATAGATACCGTTATACCGAGTGGGCCCTGAGTCTATATCTCTTCATCGTGAAGGAGAAAATCCCATTCTCGAACTATCACTGTTACTAGACACACTGTCCAATGTACCCAGAACTTATTTTACTACTTCCCATTTACGGGAAGATTCATCTAAGAACCAAAGCACATCTTCTTGTGTGAAGTGACTTGACATTCTCATGGTCTAAGGAACTATGTATATAACAACATTTTATGATATGACTTATAACGTTTGTTTTACGATGAGTTCTCTAAGTATATCATTTAACACTGGGGTCGGTTCAACATCATTGTTCTGCTAACAATATGCTCTCATTGCTATTGACATCCTTGTTACAAGAACAATGTCCATGATTAAGAAAACATAATCATCAATAGGCACATGGGCTGGTCTTAGAGGCAAAACCAGGAACTCTTGTTGTTTACATTTCCACACATGCATATGAGTTTTCTTCTGAATCTCACAGTCAGGATCATTGCAATTATAGCACAGAAATATAAACATTAATTATGAACATGAATATATAAATAATAACACACTTTATTATTGCCTCTAGGGCATATATGCAGCACAAGCTTGTAGAGCTAAACACCTCCGTTTCTAAGGATGTTGAGATACTCACTGTGTATCTCAAGACAAGAGATGAGGAACTCACCACCCTTAAGAAAAATCTTGAGGCTCATAAACTTGCGCATATAAACACTTACTAACATGTCTCCTCCCACTATTGTGCATATTGATGCTTGTGCTACTAACTCTACAATTGATCAAGCATCTCTCATTGAGGAGAACTTAGGTCTTCATGCTCAACTAAAGAATGGCCTCTTGACTTGTGCCCAAGGCGAGAAAAACCTAAATGATGTGCTAAGTGATCACAAGGAGTCCTTTGCTAAGGAAGGACTTGGGTTTGATCCAAGTACGAGTGTGACAAAGGATGTCACCCTTAGCAAGGAATCAACTCCCCAAAAGGTGATCTTTGTTCGTGAAGGGCACAAGGACAAACGTAAGAAAATTGTTGATGAGGTTGGTGTTGGAAATGGGAAGGCCACTAGGGGCAAGAACACTTCTAACAAGAAGAAGGAGAAGATGCCTCCATCCTATGTGCTTCGTAAGGCAAAGGATGGAGAGGTGTTTGAAAAATTCATTGGGCCCCGTAATGCTTTCCGTTTCTATACCATTTGGGTTCCAAAGACCCTTGTTACTAACCTTAGAGGTCCCATTGCAAAATGGGCACCTATAACCAAAGCTTAAATCTATGTGTAGGATGTTATCTCCGGTGGAGTCAAATGGGTGATTGATAGTGGATGACCGGAGAAAGCCGTTTTCTCAAGGACTTCATGGATGCAATTCAATCATATATGAACATTGTCTTTGGTGGTGGTTCCAAGGGAAAGGTACTTGGATTGGGAAAGGTGGCTATCACTAATGACATGTCTCTTGCAAATGTCATGCTTGTCCAATCCCTTCAATACAATTTTCTTTCCGTTCGTCAATTATCTTCCGTTGGTTATGATACACTATTTGGTCTAACAAGTGTGAAAGTTTTAGGAGAGATACTCTCGAAGTGGCCTTTGTCGGAGAGTTGGATGGCAATCTTTATACGGTTGATTTCTCGAAAGAGAGTACATACCATGCAACTTGTCTAATGGCCAAGGCCGACAAGGGGTGGCTATGGCATCACCGGCTAGCCCATGTCGGTATGAGAAATCTAAAAGATCTCCTAAAGGGTGAACACATCCTCGGACTAACAAACGTGTCTTTTGAGAAGGATCGTGTGTGTAGTGCATGCATAGCCGGAAAGAAACATCAAGCAAAGCATATCCCCAAGAATATCGTGTCAACTTCAAGGCCTTTGGAGCTCCTTCATGTGGATCTCTTTGGTCATCCATCATGGGATAGTCTTGGTGGGAAGAAATATGGTCTTGTCATTGTTGATGATTATTCAAGATACACATGGGTGTTCTTTCTCAAGTACAAGGACGAGACGAAGGCCACCATCATTGATTTTTCCAAGAAAGAACAAAGGAAATACAACATGGCTATCTTGGCAATACGAAGTGACAATGTCTCCGAATTCAAGAACTACACCTTGGAAGAATTCTTGAGTGATGAGGGGATAGAACATAAATATTCCGCACCTTACACCCCTCAACAAAATGGTGTAGCCAAGAGGAAGAACTGTACTCTTGTGGAGATGGACCGGTCCATGTTGGATGAGTACAAGTCACCATATAGTTTTTGGGCCGAAGCCATCAACACCGCATGTCATGCATCAAACCGACTCTTCCTTCGCAAGATCTTGATGAAGACCCCCTATGAGCTTCTAACCGGTCACAAGCCAAACGTCAAATACTTCCGAGTATTCAGTTATAAGTGTTTCTTTCTCAATAAGAAAGACCGGTTAGCTAAGTTTCAATCCAAAACAATTGAGGGTATATTTGTTGTCTATGCATCAAACTCTCACGCCTATAGGGTCTACAACAAATCCACCGGATGTGTTGTGGAAACTTGTGACGTAGAGTTTGATGAAATTAATGGATCCCATGGGGAGCAAGTTGATCTAAGTGATGTAGGAAATAATGAAGATTCTTCTCAAGACATCTTGGCTATGGGCATTGGAGATCTTGTGCCCATTTCCCAAGTTCCTAGAGATGATGAGGTGTGTGATGGGCCAAGTGTTCCACCACCACAAGCACCTCCTCCTACAACTCAAGATCCAATTGCTCATGATGAGCCCACTATCCAAGAACAATAACAAGACCCTCCTCAATCCGAAGTGGTTGCTCAACCACAAGTTGATGATGCGGTTGATCCACGAGATCGGCTGGACCGCATTTGATTTGGAGAAAATGATGAAATTGATGATGGCTCCGTCCTTGATAATGAACCAAATGTTGTTCATGAGCCCGAATGGGTGGAGCCTATTTAAACTCCAACTTCCATCATTCCATTGGTGGCTAGACGTGTTGATGTTGACAAGATTCTCATGGGATTGGGGCAAGCTATAGTTACTCATCGTCAACTTATGAACTTTTGCGCGCACTTCTCGTTTGTGTCTTGCATTGAACCACTTAGGGTTGAACAAGCACATGAGGATGCGGATTGTCTCATTGCAATGCAAGATGAGCTAACAAGTTTCACCCGGAATGAAGTATGGTCTCTCGTGGAGAGGCCTTCCAGTCAAGATCATAACATCATTGGAACCAAGTGGATCTTCAAAAACAAGCAAGATGAATATGGTAATATCAGTCGAAATAAGGCAATGCTAGTGGCTCAAGGGTACTCCCAAGTTGAAGGCTTGGATTTTGATAAGACCTTTGCTTCCGTTGCCCGTCTTGAATCTATACGCATGTTTCTTGCTTATGTCGCATTCAATGGATTCCCATTATTTCAAATGGATGTAAAAAGTGCTTTTCTTAATGGTCCACTACAAGAGGATTTATATGTAGCACAACCACCCGGCTTTTGTGACCCTCATCGCAAGGACCACGTGTAAAAACTTCATAAGGCATTATATGGTCTTAAGCAAGCCCCTAGGGCTTGGTATGACCATCTTAGGATGTTTTTACTCGAGGAAGGATTTGTGAGGGGTGTCATTGATGCCACTCTTTTTACCATGAGAACCAATGGTGAATTGATCATATGCAAAATCTATGTAGATGACATAATATTTGCTTCCCCTAACCCATCATTGTGCAAGTGGTTCTCGGAAACTATGACCAAGAAATTTGAGATGTCCATGATGGGGAGCTTGAAGTACTTCCTTGGATTTCAAATCGAGAAATTTGCCGAACGAACCTTGATGTCTACGCACGCTTCTATTCTTGTAGACTATGTTGGGCCTCCAAGCGCAGAGGTTTGTAGGACAGCAGCAATTTCCCTCAAGTGGATGACCTAAGGTTTATCGAATTCAGGGAAGTAGAGGTTGAAGATGGTCTCTCTCAAGCAACCCTGCAATTAAGATACAAGAAGTCTCTTGTGTCCCCAACACACCTAATACAACTAGGAGTTGTATAGGTGCACTAGTTCGGCGAAGAGATGGTAAAATATGGGTGATAGGTGTAGCAAAACAAAGAAATATAAATCTGTAATAAAAAGTGCAGCAAGCAAACATGTGACAAAAATGAGCACAAACGGTGTAACAATGGTGGAAACAAGGCCTAGGCTTCATACTTTCACTAGTGGAAACTCTCAACAACATTAACATAGTCTAATCACATGATATTTCCCATAAAACATGCAATGGAGACGCACTCGGAGGTCATTCCTTTGTGGTCAAGAGAGGATGAGAATTATGTTGGGCTACAAAAGCACACCTCAAAGTTCGTAGTTCTCAATCTATGGATTTCCCAATGTCACCGCGGCCATCCAAAGAGAGTACCACAATCACCACAACATATCTCAAGGATAGTCAAAAACAAGCACCAAGAGACTCTCAATCTTCAATCAACACACAAAAGAGGAAATCACTCATGATAATATTCTTATAACCCATGTCCAATAGACCGCTGTCACCTTGGTCTCGGGGATTATACTAGATAAGATCAATTGAGTACATCAATCCAATACATAGAGGAAGTGGAAATATCAAGGGATCACCCTAGATTAACATAGCCTATGATCACAACGAAGATCACATCATGGGAGAAAGAGAAGAACACATAGCTACTGGTAGAAACCTCAGCCCCGAGGGAGAACTAGTCCCGCTTCATGGAGGGAGGAAGCAATGTCGATGGAGATGAATCTGGGGGCACTTCCCCGTCCCGACAGGGTGCCGACACAGGAATTCTGTCCCCCCGAAACTTGATGGCGATGGCGGCGGAGATCGGAATTGCTTCTGGAGAAAAGGGGTTCGGAATCAGGGTTTCCTCCGCGGGGGTAAAAATAGGACCTAAGGGGGGCACCAGGGGAGCCACAGGGAAGCCAGGAGGGTGCCCGGTGCGGCCTAGGGTGGGGCCGTGCCAGGGACCCTTCTGGAGTCCCTGTGGTGGTCCTCCCCTCCTTCCTTGGTGATTCCGGAAGCTTCCGGGACGCTGATTTTCTATATAATTTTTCCGGAATTTTTGGAGCACTTTTAATGACCGGAAAACCTGAAATACAAAAACAGCAGAAAACAGGAACTGTCAACTGGGTGAACTGAGTTAATAGGTTAGTCCAAATATGCTCAAAAGTGTATGAAATTTCAAGAAAAACATGGCAAAGTCACACAAAACATGCATGGAGCAAGCAGAAATTATAGATACGTTTGAGACGTATCAACATCCCCAAGCTTAATTCCTGCTCGTCCTCGAGTAGGTAAATGATAACAAGCATAAATTTTGTGGTGACATGCCACACAACCATATAAGGACTTTTAAGTAAAGAAATCAAAGCATGCAATTCAATTCAAGTCTTAACAAGCAAGAGTCTATATTAGCATTGACACAAGCAACAAAAGAACAAAAGGTGCAAGAGCTCTAGCTGTCCGTGACTCGAATGTCTCCAGATGGTGCTTGCGTGCAAGCAGGGGACTGGGAAAAAGAGAGAAAAAAGGTTGTTGAGAACAAATATCTACTAAAGTTTCACACTTAGTCTCCTTTGGATTCTTATCTTGACTCGTCTCCAGACCACTAGCCAGGTACAAGTCAAACTGATCCACTCCCTTTCGATATTTTGAGCACTCATGCAATGGATGAGCGTGAGCAAGAAAGTTGACACCTAAAAGGCGAAACAGAAAGAAGGTGGAGGAGGAAGACAAAAAGGTGTGAAAGGCTCACATCAATGAGGACAATCATAGACGAGAGAAGGCCATATGATAGATATGATGTGAGGAGTAGGGATTTCCATGCAACAGATGCACACACTACTAGAAAACAACTATAGCTAATATGGGCACTAATGGCGCACTATAGATGTGGTGCGCCACTGCTATATAGCAATGACGCTCCACCTATAGGTGCTCCACTAATAGGACAGCTACTAATGGCGCACTATGAGTAAAATGCGCCACTGCTATTTTTTTCTCATGTCCACCCCGCTTTCTAGATTTACCAATGGCGCACAGAGGCCAAATGCGCCATTACCATATTTTGTAGCAATGGCGCACCTTTAGTACAGTGCGCTATTGCTATTTTGTTATTTTTCTGGCTCAGCCCCATCGGCCCACCATCTCTCTCCTTTCTCTCCCACCGAACCCTATCTTCTTCTCCACCACACACATACGTCTCTCGCCCTCACCCTGGCCCCGATCTACGCGGCCTCTCAGTGCTCCCTCCTCTTCCTGCGCGGCGGTGCTTGCGCCCCTGCCTTCCTCCGGCGTGATCCGACCATCCCCTCTCTTTGCTCTTTCTTCCTATCCAACTCGATATGGGTTTCCTTCCCTAAATCGACTGTACCCAACACTAATCCCCGAGCTAGGGTATCGTTGTTGGTCGCCGCGCATGGCTCCGCCGCTGCTGGCTCATCTACGGGCTGGATCCGGTGTGTCTGCTGGTGGTGCTGGCGTCTCTGGTGCCGCCGTTCGGCGCTGTACTGGAGGTTCTGAGCGGCGGGATCTGGCTGAGCCGTCGGGCGGCCACCATCGACTGTGAGCGGTTCCTGGAGCGGCACTTCATCGCTTTCGGGGCGCTGCTCCTGGCGCTTTCCCTTGCGGGGTCCCTCTACCGCACCACCTGCCTCCTCTAGCTCTACCTCGCCGCTCTCTTCATCCTCATCGCGCTCCTCTTGGTCTTCACCGTTTTTGCCTTCGTCGTCCTCCAGGTCCATGTCTCCTTTCGTTCTTCGCTCTTGTGAGATGATAGATGCTGTTTAGTACTTGCAATTTCGTTTTTGGTTACTGCGGAATTTTTATGAGCACATTTAGTTAGAACAAAATAAACTCACTGGTATTGCTAGTTGGATTTTGGGGATAGAAATCGATTGATCTCGGGGGATACGAAACTTCCGATGTCTCTTGCACGCCTGTGAATGATTATCCGTCTTTACTTGGAGTTGGACTGTTGGATTTTTGGTGATTTGCAGTGGAATTGGAGCGTATTTGAGGAGGAATTGGTATAGATTGTACTGTATGTGAGTATTCCATAGGACCGGTAGAAGGATGGTTGGATCCCATCTCCGCAAGGACCACCAAACGTGACATTTCAGTTCGCATGAATAATTGCTCTACAATTTCTATGTTGTGCTACATTGTTGATTAGCTACTTAATTTCTGTACCATTATCTTCCACTGTACTGTTGTACAGCTGCTGTTTCCCCTCTTGTTGTATTGTGCCGAGATCTCCACGAGCTTCTGATAAGACTGCTTGTTGATAATATTTTGCCATCCGATTTGAGGCTTACCTGTGCTCTGCTGCTGCTGCTGTCTATCTAGGTCGTCCACTATGGAAGATTCGAGGATGCTGCTGGAGAGCAGCTTAGCCAAGGGCAGAGTATCAACTTGGAAATCGATGCAGAACGTCACAAACTCAACTCCAGGTACAGAGTTTACACGCATGATGTGAATCGTTCAGGAAGTTTTGTGTCGACGGCTTGACGCCAATCAAATTCAGCACCATTTCATTATGTTCTTGTCTTGCTCTGCATATTTCGCGACTGTCGGTTGTGCTAAACCTGCGATGCTTCAGGCTTCACTCTACAGGGCATTTGTTAGAAAGTTGCTTGACCAACCTTGGCCTTCACCTGGAACCTGGGAAAGGATACCATTTTCCTGATGGGTATGATGAGCTTATACATGACTACTTGTTCTTCTGTCCTTCGCTCTGTTGTTCTACCTCTGTACCGCTAATCAATTGCCTCTGTCTCCAGCTTGTATGTAGTTTGCTTTATTTACTTGGTATAAGTGCCCCAGCTCATCTTGATTTTTACTACTTTTTAGTTGGATTTAATTGTTGAGTACATTACGACTTTGTTAATTGCAGACCTTTCATTGAGTATAAAGGAGTTGTTCCGCCAGATCAGTTGCCCGATAAGAAGATTGAGTTGGAAAAGGAGGCAAACGAACTGATTTCAAAAGGATCCAAGGTAACCCAAGAAATAAAACATATAGGATCTCATGACTTGGTATACTTTATTGTTTGCCATTGATGCAGGTCTTAGTCTTTGTTTTTCCTTATGAGGAGGCAGCTAAATTATGTGGAATGGTATTTTGACTTTCCAAGTTCAAGTATTTATCGTAATTATCTTGTACAATGCATTTTCAATAGCTAGAAAAATTACAATCATAATTTCTTTTCAATATGAATATAACAGTACCAAATTTGTGTCACATAACGTACACATTACTATCATCAGATTAATTGTTGGTCAAAGCCTGAACTTGGAAGTTAAATTTTGCCTTATATTTCTGAATGGATGGAATACCTATTTATGAGACTAATGATCATTTCATACACCCTGAGCTTTAGTTTAAGGATTTGGGTCAAAGACAGAGCTTTAGTTTAAGTCAAAGCGGATTGGTCAGTATAGAGATGGGGAGAAAACAGAACTTGGAAAACGTTTATTTTATACTGTTTACATGGGGACAGAAAACATGTAATATTTAGTTTAAGGATTCAGTTCTTTTGAGTGTACCCTTCTCTAGAGTATCGTTCTTCTCATTTAACATGCATCCGTATATTCTCTTTGTAAATTGATGGCACAATATTGTATACTCCGACTTTAGTTCCATAGCTTGTATTTCATGCCAAGGCCATGACAGTGCTAGTACCATTAACAGAAATTAGTAGAGAAAGAACACTCCTTCATTTTGAACTTTTTTATGCAGCAATGGCATAGCTGTCTTGCCACACATCTTATACTAATTGCTAGCATAAATGCTCTATCAGAATGCCAGGTCTGTTTATTTAGTTACATTTTGCAGGGATAAAGTGGAGAAAAAGAAGAAAAGATTACTACAAGATTAGTTTTAGGATTTTTTTGTTTCCTTGTAATTTTCCTTTTATTGTGTAATTGTAATGACATTGTAATATTCGTACTATAATAAAAATTATATTCCTGTTACATTTTTTGTTTTTAAATTATTTTTTCATAGGTTGTTTTCAGTAAATTTGGATATTTTTTGTTTTCTAAATACATTACTACTGGCGCACTTCTGCCTTTATTAGTGGCGCATCTTCAATATTTGTAGTGTAATGGCGCACCATTACTATCTGAAATAGTAATGGCAAACATTTGGTGCGCCATTATTATTAGTTAGTAATGACGTGCTAGTAATGGCGCACCGGATATGCGCCATTACTAGCAAAAATAGGTGCGCCACTAATGACCTATTTTCTAGTAGTGACATGTCAGCTAAAAGCTCTCCAAGGGAACAAGTGGGGGTGCATCTAACTTGCTTTCTCAAGAAGACCTAGAGCTCGTTTGAGGAGGCTCATCATTGGAATATACAAGCCAAGTTCTATAGTGTGAAGGTCCTCACATAGCTATATGAATGATGATGATCTCTATGGAGTACAAGGGATAAAGGATGAATTACTAATGTGGATCTCTCAAAAGGAATAGTAGTGTGCCCCTTCTCTCTTTTTATTTTTCTTCTTCTCTTTTTCTATTTTTTGTATTTTTTTGGTGGCCTCAATGGCTATTTCTATTTAACTCTCATTTGTCCTCTTTCAGATCTTTTGATTTTGTCCTCTTTGGGATCTTTTCCTCACTTTAGGGGCAACACTCTATATTTTACAAGAATATAGGAGATCTTTCAGACTTTACAAAGGTACTCACATAAAGAAGATATAACTACATTGATGCAAATGTATGCCTCTGCCAGGATAGCAGGATATGCAATGATACTAGCGCATCATGTAGCAATGATTAGGGCAATGCCCAACTAGCATGCGGCTCATCGACCAAGGAAGTAGCATGTATGACATGAGGATCAAGTCATGAGAAGGTGGATGTTGCATGGCAATGTATCTCGAAAAAGCTATGGAAATGCCTTGAAGGTAGGTATGGTGGCTGTTTTGAGGAAAGATATAAGGAGGCTTATAATGACAGAGCGTATCATGCCAAGGGTTTGGATGCACCGGCAAAGTGTGCGCCAACTCTCAAGGTGAGAAAGAGCAATGCACGGTACCGAAGAGGCTAGAAAAAGTATAGGTGGGTGGAAGTGTCAACTTTCGAATACTCACATTAGTAGAAGTCATGCACTTATTATCGGTAACTCTCAATCTAATCAGGAGGTTCACAAAGAGACAAGTACCCCGAGGAGGAGTGTATGGGGGTTTGGTTATCCTTGCGCATCCTCAACTCATGGAACGTGAGTGTACTCTAATATTCGAACCCTCCAGAGGTTAGTGATCCATCTAGTAGCTAGAGTTCTCAACAGGGATTTTTGGTTTCGAAAAACACAGTGATTTCCCAAAATACGACATCTCTCACTAATAGGCTCGAGCTCTTGACACCAAAAGTTCAAAAATTACTCTAGTCAATACCTCAAAACTATTGCAAGTTACTACTACAAAGAGAATAACAACTTCAACTACCTACTTCCTAGTCAAGACACAAAACTTAGTGCAACAGGCAAACTATCTAACAAGATAAAACATGCAACCTATAGAAAGTTCAACCTAAAACAAAAGAATAGATCTAGAAAAACTAAAGCACTACAACTAAACAGCATAGCAGCTAACAAAAGAAAAAGAACAACTCACAGCTAAAAGAATAAGCATGCAAATCCTATGAGGAGTTATAGTTCGAGCGGAGCGTGTAACTCTCCCACACAAAAGAGTAAGCTGGGGTCTAACTTGTTACTACAGAAAAACAAGCAAAACAAAACCTAGAAAAGTAAAGAGCGAGACGCTCCAAGCATAGCACACAATGCATGAAGTGATAAAAATATAGTGAAACGAGGGATGAACTGATAATTGTTGATGGAGAAGGGGATGCACGGGGGATACCCAACCTTAGACGCTTGAGTCTCCTTGAATATTTCTTGGGATGCATGGGGGCATCCCCAAGCTTGAGCGCTTGACACTCCTGAATCTTCTTTCATCATCTTCCCTCGCACACTTGAAAACTCCCTTCATACATAACTCATCATAAGCTGATTAGAGAGGTTAGTACCCTTAATAAATAAAAAATTTCCACTGGATATAAATATATTATTGAAGAGCTACTGTTTATAAAGATTGCCAAAAAGTTTTTGCAAGGAAAAAGCAAGCTTAAGGTTTGTAAAAGTTAGGAGAGACAAAACGTGGCAGAATCTGTGAAAAACAGAACAACAGGTAGTAAAGAATTTTTTAGGGGTACTTCTGCAACTCGAATCAAAAAACTTAGAACAGACACTCGAAAGTCAATTTTATGGAGCACGCTTTCAAAAAAATTCAGATCAAAAAGATGATCTGGTGATTTTAGGCTAATTTTTCCGTCCATGGACAAAATCTGTTTTCTGGACAACATGTCACAACTTTTGAACTTTCTTGCAATCGGAGGCTAGACTTGGCACAAAGATTGAAAATAAAGATACAATGATGTTGCTACAGTAGTAATAATCATCAAGACCACTAAGAACAGAAAGAACAAACTGAAAGTAAAGATAACAAGGGTTGTCTCCCTAGAGCTCTTTCTTTATAACCATAAAGATAGGCTTAAGACTTTAATGATGCTCTCGTAGGAATAAGAATTGAAGCACAAAAGAGGGCATCAAGAAGCAAATAACAAACACATTTAAGTCTAACATGTTTCCTATGCAAAGGGATCTTGTAGAGGAATAACTCATTGAAGCATAAAGATATTAGCATAGGAAGGCAAAATAAGTGCAACTTGAAGACTTTCGACATAAAGAGAGGGAACTTGATATTATTGAAATATCTATAAGCATATGTTCCCATCTCATAATAATTTCCAGTAGGATCATGAATAAACTCAATAATATAAGCATCACATAAGACATTGTTACCATGATCCACATGCAAAAGGGTACTTTTACTCTCCACATAAGAATAATCTTTCTCATTGGTAATAGTGGGAGTAGGACTATCATAAACAACTTGAACACTATAGATTAATTGTGTATTAGGAAGATGGTGTTCAACAAGGGAGTAATGACCTCCATGATTATGACAAGTTTCATAAGGATAATTTCTCCTTATGTCATAGGTACCATTAAAATCACTATAGGTAGGAGTTATAACATCATCATAGTAGAGAAGAGCATTATCATTGCTAGCAACTATATTTGTAAACATGATGCCCTTATTCTTACTAGCAAAAGAATTATCAATTACCACATCACTAATGGTTAAAGAACTTGCAATCCTATCATCCCCAAGCTTGGAGCTTTCCATATCATCACTCTCAGAGTTGGTACCAAAAAGATTTTCAAGGTCATAAGTAGCATTATCATCATTTTCCCAATCACAAAAAGTAACATGCATATCATAATCAAAATCATCTTTAATAGTGCCTACGGACTTAACATCAGGATAATAATGAATTCAATCAAGCTCACCGTCCTCCAAAAATTTCTGTCCGTTAGGATAAAAATTGATGCGAGGAATATGCTCAGGCCAGGTTGATACCCATTCTTCTTCCTTCTTGCTCCTCTTCCTCCTCCTCTTGTTTTTCTTCTTATTTACCTTAGGAGGGAGTGGTTGGAGATGAAGCTTCTCCACATATCCTGGTTTACCATTAGAAACAATAGGGAAAACTTGAGAGAAACTCTCCTTTTTATTAGTAGAGATATAAGAGACATTTATATATTTTGGTAAAGTTCCCTCCTTTCTAATCTTACTTATGTAATCATTTTCATGGCAATTAACAACAAAATAGAGATGGCAATTTTGCGAAGTGTTGCTAATTCCTAAGGCATTAACATCTTGCCAAGAAGTCTTTTCTGATAACTCTTCACACATAAAAAATAACATAAGTTCATCATAAAGATCAGAAGTGATCATGTTATCACACAACTGATTAACAGTTATGCTTTTAAAGTTCATGCATTGAAAATTAAAGTGACCATCTATGCAGCAAAGTTCACAAGTAAAAGGATAAAGGTCACACAATTCTCTAGCAATTTCATTTAAATCTTTGACCCAAGTGATTGTTCTTTCATGCTTATGTTGCTTACAATACTTATCTTCTTCAATCATAGGCCTTTCACAAAGTCTATCCACTCCACAAAAATTAACATGCTTATATAAAACTTCATTTTCAGGAATTGGATCATGCATGATGCAATCATCATGAAAAATTTCATTTTCTTTGCAAATCTCTTTAAAAGGTTCATGATGCTTGATCCAATTCTCCATAGGCATATTAAGATGTGAAGCAAAAGATTTGAGGAAATCAACAAGGAGTAGAGAATCAAGCCCAAACTTAGCACTAAACTTATTAAAACTTTCAGTTTCAACAAAGGACTTAATGCAATCATACTCATAATTTATACCTGACTCTTTACCTTTGCCGATCTCCCAATCTTCAGTATTGCGTTGAATTCTTTCAAGGAGTTCCCATTTAGCATCAGTCTTTTTGTTTGTGAAAGAACCCATAGAGGAAGCATTGAGAAAGTCTCTATCCTGTCGAGAGAGCCTTGCATAAAAATTAGTAATAATTATATCTTTCGGGAGCCCATGGTCAGGACATTTTAGCATTAAAGTTTTCAGTCTCCCCCAAGCTTGAGATATGCTCTCTCCGTCATGAGGATAAAAATTATAAACATAATTCCTATTCTCATGAACTTCATGAAGAGGGTAAACCTTGGAGTAAAAGAGAGACTGGATCTCTTCCCAATCCCGTAGGTGAGAATCATCTAGTAGCCTATACCATTCCAATGCTTTTCCTTTCAGTGACAAGGAAAATAATTTCTTCATGACTTCACCTCTTGTCAAACCTGAAATCTTAAATAACTCACAAAGTTCTGTAAGTTTCAACAAATGAATACTAGGATTGACTGTCCCATCATAACAATCATTAATAATTATTTCAACTATCCCAAGTGGTATTTTGAACGGGATACATTCAGTAGGTGGAGGAGACTTCTCTACCACGGGCGTGGTAAAGCGGCCTTCCCCAAACAGCGAACTAAGAGTGCAGTTTTCCATAAGCATAACTAGTGAAAATAAAAACAAGAAACGAAAATATTTAATTGAAGAACTAAAGATATACCTTCAACGCTTACCTCTCCGGCAATGGCGCCAGAAATAGCTTGATGTCTACGCACGCTTCTATTATTTTAGACTATGGTGGGCCTCGAAGCGCAGAGGTTTTGTAGGACAACAGCAATTTCCCTCAAGTGGATGACCTAAGGTTTATCGAACTCAGGGAAGTAGAGGTTGAAGATGGTCTCTCTCAAGCAACCCTGCAATTAAGATACAAGAAGTCTCTTGTGTCCCCAACACACCTAATACAACTAGGAGTTGTATAGGTGCACTAGTTCGGCGAAGAGATGGTAAAATATGGGTTATAGGTGTAGCAAAACAAAGTAATATAAATCTGTAATAAAAAGTGCAGCAAGCAAACATGTGAGAAAAATGAGCACAAACGGTGTAACAATGGTGGAAATAAGGCCTAGGCTTCATACTTTCACTAGTGGAAACTCCCAACAAAATTAACATAGTCTAATCACATGATATTTCCCATAAAACATGCAATGGAGACGTACTCGGAGGTCATTCCTTTGTGGTCAAGAGAGGATGAGAATTATGTAGGGCTACAAAAGCACACCTCAAAGTTCGGAGTTCTCAATCTATGGATTTTCCAATGTCACCGCGGCCATCCAAAGAGAGTACCACAATCACCACAACATATCTCAAGGATAGTCAAAGACAAGCACCAAGAGACTCTAAATCTTCAATCAACACACAAAAGAGGAAATCACTCATGATAATATTCTTCTAACCCATGTCCAATAGACCACTGTCACCTTGGTCTCGGGGATTATACTAGATAAGATCAATTGAGTACATCAACCCAATACATAGAGGAAGGGGAAATATCATGGGATCACCCTAGATTAACATAGCCTATGATCACAACGAAGATCACATCATGGGAGAGAGAGAAGAACACATAGCTACTGGTAGAAACCTCAGCCCCGAGGGAGAACTAGTCCCGCTTCATGGAGGGAAGAAGCAACGTCGATGGAGATCAATCCGAGGGAATTTCTCCGTCCCGGCAGGGTGCCGGCACAGGAATTTTGTCCCCCCGAAACTTGATGGCGATGGCGGCGGAGATCGGAATTTCTTCTGGAGAAAAGGTGTTCGGAATCAGGGTTTCCTCCGCGGGGGTAAAAATAGGTCCAAAGGGGGCACCAGGGGGGCCATAGGGTAGCCAGGAGGGTGCCCGGCGCGGCCTAGGGTGGGGCCGCGCCAGGGACCCTTCTGGAGTCCCTGTGGTGGACCTCCCCTCCTTCCTTGGTGATTCCGGAAGCTTCCGGGGCGCTGATTTTTTATATAGTTTTTCCGGAATTTTTGGAGCACTTTTAATGCCCGGAAAACCTGAAATACAAAAACAGCAGAAAATAGGAACTGGCAACTGGGTGCACTGAGTTCATAGGTTAGTCCAAATATGCACAAAACTGTATGTAAGTTCAAGCAAAACATGGCAAAGTCACACAAAACATGCATGGAGAAAGCAGAAATTATAGATACATTTGAGACGTATCAAACCTTCATCTCCCAAACAAAGTACATTCAAGACATGCTCGTGAAGTTTGGTATGAAGGATGCCAAGCCATGCAAGACACCCATGCCAACCAAGGGATATCTAGATCAAGACCTTTCCGGTATTCCGTTTGATGCTACTCTTTATCGTTCTATGATTGGGTCATTGCTTTACCTTTGTGCATCTAGACCGGATATCATGCTTAGCGTAGGAATGTGTGCAAGATATCAAGCCTCTCCTATGGAGAGTCATCATTTTGCGGTTAAGCACATTCTTAGATACCTTGTACATACTCCTCTATTGGCCCTTTGGTACCCCAAGGAAGCCAAGTTTGATCTCTTGGGGTACACCGATGCGGATTGGGTCGGAGACAAGGTGGATCGGAAGTCAACATCCGGTTCTTGCCAATTTCTTGGGAGCTCATTGGTAAGTTGGCACTCCAAGAAGCAAAAATGTGTCTCCCTCTCCGCCGCCGAAGCAGAGTATGTGGCCGCCGCAAGTTGTGCCACTCAAGTTCTATGGATGAGGCAAACTTTGCAGGATTATGGCCTCACCTATAAGAAGGTACCCATCTTATGTGACAATGAAAGTGCCATCAAGATTGCCAACAACCCGTGTCAACATCCTCGCACCAAGCATATTGACATTCATCATCACTTCATACGGGATCATATTCAAAAGGGTGATATTGTTCTTGCACATGTGGGCACCGACAAGCAACTTGCCGATTTTTCACGAAGCCGTTGGATGAAGCAAGGTTTTGCCAACTAAGGGGTGAACTTGGTATCTTGGAATGTTATAGCTTTTTTGCCTAGGGATATCTTGCTCTCATTCATGCACATAGCATATAACTTGTCTAGATGTAGGCATATATGTAGGGGGAGAAACTCAATTCATGAGTTCTCTCCTCTCTATGAAATGCACAAAGAGAACCAACATCAACAATCCGCATGCTCACTTCGGTGAATCCATGTGTAGCGGTTCAAGATGGAGTCATGTTTTTGGACCCAAGATACATCTTCGCGGTGTCAAAGAACATACACTTAAATATGGTGGTTTCGGCCACCGCCCTTCCTTTCGGAAGGAATGTCGTGTCTTGTGTGCTTGATTGGTTGGTTTTACTTATACATATCCACTATGACCCTATCTACCGTATGGCCTTGGTGTTTTGTCTCTGTCACAGACTTCACCCAGGCATCGGACATCCGGTACACACCGGACGTCTGATACCTGGAACACCCACCGCCTGGACCTCACACAACCATTCTGCCCTATCGGAAATCCGATGCCCATCGGACGTCCGATCGATCGGACGTCCGACCCGCACCGGACGTCCGGTTCCGTGCAGAATATATAAACACAACCGCGTGGAGAGGGGCAATTATCCTCTCCACGCGTTTGTCTCTAGCCGCCTGCCACCGCCGCCCGTCTCGCCCGACTGCCACCGCCGGCTGCCTTGGCCGGCTCCTGGCCCCTTTCCTTCGGATCTTCGCGCCATGAGTACCCTTCCCCTTGATCTATCCTTTCCTTCAATTACTTTTTGTATGGTGTCCGGATTTTTGCCTCATTGCTTATTCCCCATCTAGGGTTTCACCATGGTTCGCACGAAGCAATCCGCGCAAAAGAGAGTGGGTGGATCCGTCTCCCGGGGTATGCCTCTACTTATTGTAGTGATTCTTCCCCGTTCCTTCCCGGGCAAAATCAGTTTTCACTCATCCACGGTATATTTTGACTAGGGGGGGTCTGAGGATTCCGATGAACATCGGCGTCCCAAACGCCTTGCTCGTCGGGTTATCTCTCGTGGGAGACAGTCTCAACACCTTGCATCATCCGGGGACAGCGATGACACTCATGATGATCCCGACATCACGTTTGAGAATGAGGAAGTCGAGGAGGACTTTGTTGCTGACTTTGAGGAGGATGACTTCATTCCTGATGAATCCATTCGCCCGGCGGCGCATGCCAAATTGAGTTCACGTCGCGCTGTTCGGGGTTCCTCCTCTGCTTCGGGGGCTCATGCTGATGATGATGTGGCCCCAGATGACGCTCTACCAGTGGCCCGTGTTCACATCTGTTGTGAACCAGTTTCCACCCATGGGCGTACTGCCTCGGACTACACCAAGTCGTCTGCCACTGCTTATCAGAATTTGCGCCGTGATGTCAACCAGTTTGATGTGGAGCAGGATTGTTTGGATAAACGTTTTTGGACCAATGTGCAGGAAGATCTGTTCTCCTCTGTTGTTCTGCATAAAGGGCTGGTCAACTCTCATGCTTGCATTCCACTCCAGTTCATTCGGGACAACCCATCCAAGTTTCCGGGTGTCCGTGCTATCAATGATGCTATGGGTCTTGATGCACCCTTTGGATTTCAGCGTGACTGGAACAAAGAAGCCATTCTTCAGTTCTATGCCACATGCTTCTTCAAGAACAAGACCATTTTGTGGATGACTGGTGAGGAGCGTCTCTCTGCTACATATGCTCAGTTTGTGAAGGCCCTTGGCTTTAGGGCCTCTGGTTTTCTCATCCACTCTGCCAACAAGGAGCACATGCCCATGACTCACGAAGACTGCATTCGTCTCATCAAGCCGGATCTTCAAGGGGATGATGCCTACAAGAAGCTCAATGATGTGTCCATCTGGCTACCACAGTTTCACTTTCTGTTCTAGTGTGTGCTTCAGACTCTATATCCGAAGTCTGGGGACAAATACACTTGTAGCAGCTATGTCATTGATCTGATGTGTCGCATGGAGTCACACTCCACGGAGCTTATTGATATACTACACTTTATCTGGAATGAGATCCGTCTTTCCAGCATTCATACTGAACGCAGTTTCCCTCATGCACCGTTCATCATGACCCTCATTCAGCCTCGTGCCTCACACCCTATTGAGACCACTCATCGTCACCCCATGTGGACCGTTCCGACCTACATGTACTATGATGCCCCTGCTCCCATGACTCGCGCTGTTCTGGAGTCTGCTACTGTTGGTGGCACTCTCTGGCGCCACTCTTCTGAGAAGGCGCCCATGCGGAGGATTGCTCACTTCTTGGGCAAGGCCCAGTCCGCTATGATGAGGGCTATCACGTTCAACTGCACCACCAACCATGATGTGGTCACTAGGCTCATCTCCTCCAAGAACAAGCTCAAGGCCCGTCTTCATGCATCTGGTGAGGCCGATATCAGCGATGATGAGCGTCTTCCGGTGGCTCCTCCTGCTGGACTCGTCTTGGACTTCCCCACGGGACCGGAGTGGGCGGACTTCTTCCCGGAGGCTTCGGGTGCTAGTAGCAGTGGCACTCACTAGATCGTGCCTGATGGTGTTGCCCCTTTTTGGTACTTGATGCCAAAGGGGGAGAGACATATGCGTTCTATCTGTTTTATCTATGTGGCTAGGAGTTGATCTTAAGTCTTGTGTTTGGTCTACTTTGTTATGTCGTTGTTTGAACTTGGTGTGTGTCTAGGATCTTATGCGAACCGTGTGAACCTTTGGTACTATGCATGGTGTTGTCTTATGTCTTAGCTTGCATTGTTGGTGGTTCCTTGGTCATCTTTGATATCTTCTGCTTGCAATATACATTATCGTTGTCATACTCATGTATTGCTAGCATCAATAAGATGTCCTTTGAATGTGTAATACCATGTGATGGGACTACTCTCAAGGTGTGCATCTTGCTTAAAGTCAAGAATCCTACATGCACACATTGAGGGGGAGTTCGTAATAAAACTTGCTCCCACTAAGACTAAAATGTGTACATCTTTGGGAGCTATATGTATGTTGTCATCAACTACCAAAAGGGGGAGATTGAAAGTACAATCATGCCCTTAATCACATTTTGATGTTGATGAGAATACACATATAGAGGACTAATAATGTTTGTCATGTTTATCTCAGGTTTTAGTCCTCGGTTCGTTGTGATGGTGGATCACAGACTATTGATATCTACAATTTCTCAAGAGATGGAACCAATGAATTCGAAGCGTAAGCTTTTTCCGGTTATCTTGAGTATAGGGATCCCCGCACTATTAAGAGGGGATCAGTTGGTATACTATTTAAGTCTTGCTCAAACATCTCGCAAAACAAATGAATTTCTTGTCACACACTCATTTTAGAACATGCCTGCTGAATATACACACATCGGACGTCTGGTACCTGATGCTCTCAGACGTCCGGTCACCGTCCGACTAAGGGTCCGAGAGGTCAGTGGGCTTTTGCCCCATTTCATCAGATTTCCGGTCCCTGTCGGACGTCCGGTGGTCGGACGTCTGGTTGGCGTCGGACTAAGGATCTGAGGGGTCCGTAGCGTTTTCAATATTTTATCGGATTTTCGGCGCTCATCGGACATCCGATCATCGGATGTCAGGTATCCGTCGGACGTCCGGTACCTGATGTGTACTTCTGCGCATGCAGTGTATTAGTGAGTGTCCGGTGCAAACCGGACGTCCGGTATGCACGTATCGGACGTCCGGTCCGAACCGGATATCCGATACTTATGCAGGCAGAGTGCTCCAATGGCCATTTCTGGCCTTGGGCTATAAATATGCCCTCTCCACCACATGAGAAGGGTGACCACTTCATTTGCAACACGCCCAAGAACACAAGTGCTCCCTCTCACACTCTCCCTCACCAAATATCAGATCCCGGAGAGCCTCGTGAGAGTTCTTGACAGATCTTTCACCCCGTGATAGATCTGCCCCTTCCCCATCTTTCAACCAAAGCAAATCGCGTTTTGAGAAAATCTTGAGCTTTCCCCATTGATCTTGTTACTCTTGGAGGTTGGAGACTCCTAGGCGGGTAGGAGTTCTTCAGAGAGGAATCGACCATTGTGATTACCCCCGTTGAGTTTGTTAGGGTTTGGTGACCACCTTTAAGTTCAACCGGTAGTGGTTGGGAATCACCTTCGTGGTGATATCTCAAGGGGAATAGAGTGAGCCTTCAAGGCGTTGGTGTGCCTTCGTGGTTTCACCCACTCTCTCCGAACGGTGAGTAGCTTCCCTCCAAGGAAGTGAACATCGGGATACATCGTTATCTTTGCGTCTTTCGGTTATCCCTACTCTTTCCCCTTATTACTTGTACTACCGTATTATTTGCCCCTCACTTGCTTTAGTATAGTGTGCTCATTGTTTATATTGTCACAACTAGGTAAACCTTGCAATTGTTAGGCACACTTTTATCTTCCTCATTATTGCCTAAAATTGTTAAGTAGTTTTAAAATTGTAATAAGACCTATTCACCCTCCCTCTAGGTCTATCTCGATCCTTTCAACAATCACAATCTACACGAAATTCTAGTCAAGTTACTTATAAAGAACATTTTTATCGGAGCAACGGTTAAAAAGTTATGGCCTATTATATTTACGGTGGCAAGAAGTATAATTGGCAATAAAACAGCACGTAAAAAATCTCAAACATGGAAAAATACAACACTTTATTATTCTACACGAAAAACTAAGCAATTTACATATAGAAAGCGTCGCGATTCGACTAACAGTTTAAAAGACATTGCCGTCGCAAAATCCTATATTTTATTGTATTTATTTAATGGGAAAAAAGCTAACCGTTTACTGGACCGAAACAACTCTAACGGGCCTAAACGGTGAGCAACGCAAAACAACTAAATAACGCCTACGGGCGCAAAATAGTAATAGGGCAAATGGGCCAAGCCCAACAGATAACATAAAAAAGGAAAATGCTTCCTCACCTAGCTGGGCTGAGGCCCAACTCATGGGTGAGCGCGGGATAGTGGGGATCACCCATGTGCGCTGAGGGGATCCGGGGTGCGAAGGAGGGAAGCGGGCCGAGGGGCGCGCTGGGCAGGGAGCTAGGCCGCGTGGCCCACGTGTGCGTGCTGGGCCGCTGGTCCAGCTGGCGCGGTTGGGCCGCACACGCGAGGGAAGCCATGGCTGGGCTGGGCCAAGCGAGGCAGGAGTGTTTGGCTCGTCCCCGTCAGCTGCAGGTGATTCCAGGGAGGTGGTCATGGGCGAGGAGGAGAGTGTCTGTGGGACGGGATGGCATCTGGTGATGTGGAGGCCTCTGGGTCATCCATTTCAGATCGGACGGTCCAGAGCGTCCGATCTGGATCTGGGAGGGGTTGGTGGTTGGTTTCCATTTGGTGGCGGGGTAGAGGCTGGCTGTGGAAATTGATGAGGCTGGCTTGTCCATTTATAGCAGATGCCTATGGGGCGTTAAATGGGCTAAAAAATGGACTGGTTAGAGGAGATTTTTGGGCCTGGTTTAGATGGGCTACGCATAGAAGACAAGAGGGAAATCTTGGCGGTCAATTATTAACGCGCGCGACATTTTGCAAATACTCCCGCGGAATTATATTGGATTCACATGAAATTCGAACCACCACCTCATAGCATCGAACTAACGTCGTCTACAACGTTGCGCACCACACCGAGAACGTCGAATACCGCCCGACAAAATAACCCATTTAAATATAAATGGGGGTTTTCGCGTCGATGGTGAAGGCTGTTCTTGTGCCGAAAGTTGCAACGGTGCTCAGGTGAAACCCGGTGTCGCAAAAGGGTCATGTGTCATTGTGGAAAGGTTTGGTCACACATGCCGATATAAGAATGAGGGGAAAAAATAATCAGCGATTAATAAATCGGCGAAGCACATACTGGAAACAATTCTACCAAGCAACAAAATAAAGCAACAAACAATTTTTTTAATTAGGGTGGAATTTCCAGGCTGTTACATCAAGCCCCCAGGTCTTTGAGAAAATTGTAAAAAATATGCAAGCTATGATGCAAAATGAAAACATGAAGATAATAAAGAATAAAATTGGTATGACAACTAGTTTGGCGAGAGCCGGTGCGACGAAAGTCGACTTAGATGTTAGATGTGGCGAAAGCCTAGTGCGATGAGAGTCGACTTAGATACATGGCGATAGCCTAGTGCGACAAAAGTCGACTTACATATATGGCGATAGCCTAATGCGACAAAAGTTGACTTATATACAGATTATATGGCGAGTGTCTATTGCGAAGAAAGTAGACTTTAGAAAATTTTATACGGCGATAGCCTAGTGAGACGAGAGTCAACTTTCATATATTCATTTATGTGGCGAAAGCTGGATGCGACGAATGTCGACTTACATATCTATTATATGGCGAGAGCCGGTGCGAAGAGTGTCGACTTATATAAATGTACAATATTGTTCCTGTTCAACTCAGGTATAATATGGACGGAGTTGCGCGATATTCCGCGGTCTGGGAGGATCCTCCATAGATGTCCGTAACTTTTCCTTCTCACATATATCAACCAGGTAGTAGGATCCATTGTACAGGTTCTTCCTGACCACGAACGGTCCTTCCCATGGAGAGGATAACTTGTGCATTCCATCCTTTTCTGTATGAGGCGGAGCACTAAATCACCTTCCTGGAAAGTCGGACTTCTAATACGACGGCTATGATATCGTCGCAGATCTTGTTGGTAGATAGCCGACGGAGCTTCTGCCAGTTCTCGTTTGTCATCGAGAAGGTCCAAGGCGTCCTGCCTGGCTTTCCCATTGTCGGCTTCTACATATGCTGTGACCCTTGGTGAGTCGTGACGGATGTCACTTGGGAGAATGGCTTCCGCTCCATAGACCAGGAAGAAGTGTGTGTAGCCTGTCGATCTGTTAGGAGTCGCCCTGATACTCCATAGTACTGAGGGTAATTATTTCTCCCAGCAACCCGGCGTCCTTTCCAAAGGGACGAAAAGTCGGGGTTTGATGCCTCGAAGCAACTCTTGGTTGGCTCTCTCGAGTTGTCATTTTATCCGCGGGTGAGCTACCGATGCAAGGTCGAGTCGGATATGCTCGTTTTGGCAGAATCGCTGCATTACTCCTTCTGATAGGTTAGATCCATTATCAGTGATGATGCTGTGGGGGTAGCCGAATATGAATATTATCTTTTTCAAGAATTTGAGTGTTGTTGCTGCGTCACACTTACTGACCGGCTCTGCCTCAACCCATTTGGGAAATTTATCCACTGCCACTAATAAGTGTGTGTTCTTGTTGTCCGACCTCTTGAAAGGTCCCACCATATCAAGCCCCCACACCGCAAAGGGCCATGTGATAGGGATCATCCTGAGTTCTTGAGTGGACACGTGAGCTTCTTGCTTTGCATAACGCTGACATCCATCGCACTTCTTGACTATATGCTCTGCATACGCATGTGCTGTGAGCCAGTAGAATCCGTGTCTATAAGCTTTAGCCACCAGCAAAATGAGATCCGGCGTGATGTCCACAATCTTCAGAGTGTATTTCATAGAGTATCTCTGCCTTCTTCTGGTGAAACACATCTATAAAACAAGTCTGCGGGACTTCGCCGATGTAACTCACCGCTGAAGAGCACAAAGTATTTTCTCCTCCTGACGATTTTCCTGACTAGTATCTCATATGAGGGTAGGATTCCCCGGGTCTTGTAATCAAAATAAGGTACAACCCATGAGGGGGTGGCGTGTATTGCGGCCTCCAGAGCCGGTTCTGGATCCGACTCTTCTATGTCTTTCTGGGTTGGTACTTGCACTGACGGCTTTCTTAGGACGTCCAGGAACACGTTTGGTGGAACCGTATTTCACTAGGAGCCAAGCCGGGACAAAGCATCTGCTGATCGTTTAGTTTGCGCTCCACATAATCCACCTGGTATCCAACAAAGAAACCGACTTTATTTCGACCTCCCGCCGATAAGCCTCCATGGTGGCATCTTTGGAGTTCCATTCCCCCGACACTTGTTGAGAAACAAGGTCAGGGTCACCGTAGCATTGAATCCGGCTTATGTTCATCTCACGAGCCAGCCACAGCCCATGAAGCAGGGCCTCATATTCTGCTGCATTGTTGGTGCAAGTGAACTGCAATTGCAGGACATAGCAGAATTTCTCTCCTTTGGGTGAAGTAAGGACCACGCCGGCTCCTGATCCTGGGAGTTTCCGACTCCCATCAAAGTGCATTGTCCAATATTTGGTAATCGGCTTCTCTGGAGGTGCTTGGATCGCCGTCTAGTCATTGATGAAGTCGACCAACGCCTGGAACTTGTTGGCCGTGCGCGGCTCATATTTGATATGATAATACCCCAACTCTATAGACTACTTTGCAATCCTTCCCGTGGCTTCCCAGTTCTGGATGATATCTGCGAGTGGTGCTGAGCTGACTACAGTTATGGGGTGTTCCTGGTAATAATGTTTGAGCTTCCCACTTGCCATGAATACCCCAAGGACTAAATTCTGCCAGTGAGGGTAGCGTTGCTTTGATGAAGTCAGGACCTCACTAACATAGTACACTGGTCTCTGCAAGGGATGCTCTTTTGCGGCTTCTATACGCTCAACCACAACCACAACACTGACTTCCCAATTGTTGGATGAGATATAGAGTAGCATCGGTTCCTTTGGCTTAGGAGCCGCCAAGATTGGAGCCTGCGACAACTGTTTCTTCAGCGATTCCAGGGCTTGATCAACCTCATCATCCTAGACAAATTTTTCCGACTTTCGCAAGAGTCGGTACAGGGGGATTGCTTTTTCTCCAAGCCGGCTTATAAAACGACTTCGGGAAGCTACACACCCTTTGATTCGTTGGACTCCTTTCACTGAAAATGATGACTTTTTGTGTGTATGACACACCACTTGAGAGAGAGAGAGAGGTTAATTAATTGGATTATGTGTGACATGATGATGATCAAGTTGGTTATGTATTTGTCGAATCATCAAATGATGTGTGTGATAGCGTAGAAGTGATAATGGCTTCTCTCCCTTTGTTGGTTACCCCAAGTGGAAGGTGAGATGCAGCGTAGCGGCAAATTTCCCCTATGTAGAGGATAGGGTTTGTCTTTCGTAGGATTCCAGCAATGATAAGTAGATGTCAGCGGCGCACCTGACGCGGACATGCACACGATACAATTAACTTTGCTCCCAGCGAAGTTCAGAGAGGTTGTCAATCTCTCCGGTCTTGTTGTTTACAAAGGGTAAAACACACTAGGGATAATGATAATGATAGCAACTGAAAGTAAATGCGAAAAAGGAAATAGCTTGTAAACAATGATGAGAATATGGACCGGGGTCCCGTGATGTTCACTAGTGGTGTCTCTCTCCCAAAAGATGATAAAACTACTATGCGAGGTAAACAAATTACAGATGGGAAATTTACAGGATTATAAACGCACCGCAATGCTAACTATGTTACAAAATAAAGGAAAAGGCTCAAAAGCATGGGCAGTACGCCAAAATAAGTAGACCAAAATCCATCAACATTTACTAGTAATCATCGACCTTGAGATATCAATCCAGAACATCTCGCTGGTATTAAGTTTCGAATCCCACCCAAAGTGTAAACCCAAAGCAACAGAGCATTAAAAGAACTTTGCGTAAAGTAAACAATCCTTGCAATTGCGGTTACAAGCTCCGTTTTTTTCCCCTTTGTGGCCATAGCACATGCCCTAGACTCATGTTTCTGTCACTCAAGCGTGTCATTAGGGGGCATGTACCCACAATCGAGCATAACGTTTCCTCTTGGAGTTAATATCCACCACTTGACCAAAGCAATAAACAGCAACGAAGAACATGCAAGAATTACTTAGGAACAAAAATATAAGAGATCAAAACCAAATATATTACTATATCACGATCTGAACATAATCTCATAATCCATCGGATCCCATCAAACACAACATAGCAACAACAGAAGAATTACATATGTGCCTCGATCATGTAGGGCAGCTCAAGAGGTCTAAACCATGAAGAATAAAGAGGGGAGGAGAACATCACATAGCTACTGATCACGGACCCATGGTCCAAGGTAGACTACTCACGGCACATTCGGGAAGCGTCCATGGTGGAGGAGAAGCTCCCGGAGGTCGATCCTCCCTCCGGAAGGGTGCTGGGAAGGGTCCTGACGATACTCCCGATCTTGGAATCGCGGCGGCGGCGGAACAGAGTCGATATTGGAAAATAGGGTTCTGTCTTCGGAGTTTCCCCGTCATGAGAAATAAATAGGCGAAGGGGGGCAGCCAAGAGGGCCTCCATGGGCCCAGGACCCCCCTGGCCGCGCCAGGTGGCCGCCTGGGGCCCTGGTGGTGGTCCTCTGGCCCCACTTGGGTGTTTCTGGAAGACTCCGTTACACTAATTTTTTATCCTATTTTCCCGTATTCTTGGAGCACTTTTAATATGGGGGAAACCTGGAATAGAAAAACAACAGAAAATAGAAACTGGCACTGGGGTGCACTGACTTATTAGGGTAGTCCAAATATGATAAACGAATGTATGAAAGTGTATCTAGATCATAGCAATATCTCACAAAATATGCATGGAGCGAGCAGAAATTGTCGATACGTTTGAGACGTATCAACATCCCCAAGCTTAATTCCTGCTCGTCCTCGAGTAGGTAAATGATAACAGGCAAAATTTCTGTGGTACATGCTAGCAACCATATAAGAACTTTTGAAAATTAAAGTAATCAAGGTATGTAATTCAATTCAAGTAATAACATGCAAGAGTCTACATTAGCATTGAAACAACAACGAAAGAACATTAGGTGCAAGAGCTCTCGCTGTCCGTTACTCGAATGTCTCCAGACGGTGTTTGCGTGCAAGTATTTTTGTGTTGAGAACTCAATCTACTAAAGTTTCACTCTTGGTCTTCTTTGGAATCTTATCTTCACTCGTCCCCAGACCACTAGCCAGGTACAAGTCAATTTGATCCACTCCTTTTCGATATTTTGAGCACTCATGCAATGAATGAGCGTAAGCACGAGAGTTGACACTTTAGATGGAAAAGAGAGAATATGGTGGAGGAGGAAGACAAAAAGGATGAGAAAGGCTCACATCAATGAGGACAATCATAGGCGAGGAGGACAATCATAGGAGAAAGGCTCACACCAAAAAGATGAGAAAGGCTCACATCAATGAGGACAATCATAGGCTCCCATAAGGTTCACATACTTGAGGACAATCATCGGGTGCGTGGATTTTCTGGTATTTTTCTAGGAATTTTATGGGACGTCCAAAAATCCATTTTCCTGCGCACAAAAAAACCATACAGACAGCTCTGCTGAAAACAGCGTTAGTCTGGGTTAGTTTCGTCCAAATGATGCAAGAATGAGGGCAAAGCAATAGCAAAAGTGTTTGGAAAAGTAGATACGTTTGAGGCGTATCAACCCCCCCAAGCTTAGCATATTGCTTGTCCTCAAGCAATTCAGTACAACGGACTGAACGCGACAAAGAAAACTTTGACAAACTCTTTTGCTTAAATAGATGTATATAAGCATGTACTACGAAAAGAATTTAGTAAGTATCAAAACAATGCTATGAGGACAATGCACAAAGCAATCCTTCTTTCAAGTGATCAATCACAAACAGCTAAAAGTAAATGATATGCTACTGAAAATCAAGACAGGATTACAATGCACAAAATTTGAACATACTAGAGTGGTATTTCGCTAGCCTCCATGAGTGAAGCAAAACATAAAAGCAGAAACTCCTTCGGAGTTTTAAAGGAGACTAGAACTAAGAAATTTCAGAATAAATAATACCACAGTCATGAAAAAGACAATGTAATACTTTGGGACAATGCACATTACACTCAGAATGAGAATTATGCTCTCCTAGTTGGTGCTTTGAAGAAGGAAGGTGGAGACTCTCGAACCATGGAGTTTGATGGAAAGGTTGAAAACCCGTGGAAGGAAGCAAAGACTAAACTTGTACCAGAGCTCTTGGTTTTGAAAACAGAGATAACAAGTGTGTTGGGAGGTGCATGCTTTGTCAACGAATGCTAGTAGACAACTCAATCGCCTCTTACGCTAGACATGTTTCGAGGAACGGCTCCCAAGATGGAGACGATCACATCCCCTTAATCTCCTTTGTTTATCACTGCCAAAATTTTCTGATTTCTCATAGACAAAGCATGAAGGAGGGTTTGTTGGTTGTGATTATCTTTTGTGAGCTGGGCGCAGTCATGCCAGTCCCTCCTTGTATTGAGGTTTTCAGATTAGACATGCAATCCCGGAATAAAACATGTCTAACGTAAGGGGGTCATGAATTACCTACTACTTCCTCATGAGCTAAAACAGGGCACAAAACAAGAGTGCTTTTGAATAATTTCGAGATGGTACAAGAAAGTCTTCGTTAGGATGGCCGGTAAATACCACATAGGAAGGTATGGTGGACTCATATGGAAAAACTGGTTTCAAGGATTTTGGATGCACAAGCAGAAATCCGCTTAGTGCGAGAAAAGTCTAGCAAAAGACTGGGAAGCGACCAACTAGAGAGCAATAACAGTCATAATCATGCAGAGCGACAAAGTAACATTGAATCAGGCATGAAAATGATATGACTATTGTGAAATTCAAAGATCATCAAGGCATAGTAGACTTTTCAGTCATAAACATGTGTAAGCATGTGCCAAGTCAATCCAAGAATTCCCCAAAGGGAAATACCACTTCAGTATGCCAAACCATGAACAATGCAATGCATGTAAAATCATTTCAACAACACATTATGTACTCTAGCTATTTGGGATTACCCACAAGGAAAGCATGAACACTGGGAAAGCATTGTAAACATAGCACTATGTCGCTGCAAGCTGGTCTCTAAATCATAAGTACAAGCATATGTACAAAAGTAGAAACAAAAAGAGTTCATACCTGTTTTCCTTGTTGCATCCTTTTTGTCGATCTTCATCATTACTGCCTTGTCACTTGCACGATCGAACGTAGGAAATATAATCAAGTGCAAATGCCATCATGGACTCAAGCTGAACTCTGCAACAAAGCAAACTAAAGAGAGAAAAGAAAATATTTTTGGATTTTTCAAAGGTTAAAAGAAAAGAAAAGAGAAATCTTCTTGTTGTTTTTGCAAAATAAAAGAACGAAGAAGAACAGGCAAAAACTTCGAAAAGATCAAAGCAAAAAAATTAAAAATGGATAATACGATGGAAAGGTGAGAAGGACACGTACTCCCCCAAGCTTAGGATTTTGGCCTAAGTTGGTAGCAGCTACTGCCCCCAAGAGCCTCCAACTCCAGGGTAAGGGTAAGTCCAGGAGTCGTATGAGCCCTCCGATGCGTACACCGAAGTCCTCGGATCCTCCCATGAGGAAGGTCCTGCGCTCCAAGCGGAAGAAGATCCCTCGCCATGCTCGGTGAAGGTCTCTCCCTGGAAAGGTGGGAACTCACCATGCTCCTCCTCATCGGGAACAACCCCCTCCATGGGGTTATGCGGCTGGTAATTAGCCAAGAACTCATCGAACTGAATTTCGTTGAAGGACCATCCGTTCCTGCTAGTGTTATCAAACAAAAGTGGTGCAGGTAGACGAATATCACGAGTAATAGTCCTTTCAAACCTCAAAATATAATCAAGGTTACCAAACTGAGAAGTCATGGTAACAAACTTATGCCTCTTCATGGCCGCGAGATCAAGACTTGCATATGAAAATGGAACTTCATCAGGATGCGGGGTGCGCTCAAGAGACTCAAGTATAAGTGTAGCGTAAACGCCACCATATAAATCGCCCTTGTTACTATTCGTAACAAGTCGCCGAGCAATCAAGGCACCCACATTATACTCATTCTTACCAGAGAGGGCGTTCGCATAAATAGCGAAATCTGGTGCAGAACCATTGCTCCTGTTGTCACGAGCCAACAACCTCCTAGCAACAAAATACGCAAAGTACCTGAGGTGTGGAAATAAAATACTGGAAATCTTCGTGCGCCGAATGTCGGTCTCCTCCTGGCAGCAAAGGGAGTTGAAGAGGGTCCTCAACCCGGAAGGCTGCATGGTCATCTTAGCTGTCTGACCAATGTTCGGCACACCTATTATATCACAAAACTGTGCCAAAGACATGGTTATGAGATCATTATAAAGTTTGAACTCAACGGTTCCAGCATCATGGTTATAACAGAAATTGTTAACAAAACAGGAGGTAAGCTTTTTGTATTGCATCACATGGCATAAATCTAACCGTGTCAACCCTCCGTTGGCACAAAGGCCATAAAATTCCATCTTAAATCCTGCATCTGTAATAAAATCATCGCATGGATACATCATTGCGCATGCTGGATTTGTTTCTTCCAACAGCTCCAGGGGCACATGATCTTCATTGTAGCTCACCCTAACTGCCGAGGGTGAAGTTGCAGCTCTAGTGACTCGATCGGAGCGCTCGGGCTTCTTCTTCCCAAGCCACCCCTTTGCTTTTCCAAAGAAACTCATTTCTGAATTTTTTTAAAATTCACAAAAACAAGGATTTAAACAAAGTGAGTTGAGGAAAACTACTTTACTCACTTACCTAAGGCATAAACTTGCATCAAAATTTGGAAAATAAGTTTCTACACATGCATGCAAGCTCATAAGAACAACACCAAGAGCTACTAAATACTCACAAATGAAGCCACCAATCAAAAATCTAATTGGAGGGGTGAAGGAGTTACATATCAAGGAGTATTTTCCCAAAATCTCAACTCAAATGATGGGTCGTAGAGAGAGATCGAAATTCTGGACGGAGAGCAGCAAGAACGCGAGAACAAAGTGCAGAACTCGTGTTTTTGGAGAGAGAGAAGGGAGGAGGAAGAAGACTTACCTGGCTGCCAGCCCTGTGGGCCCCAGGCGCCCTGTGGGCGCGGCCAGGGGCCAGGCCGCGCCAGCTGGCTGTCTGGGCCACTGGTGGCCCTCCCTGGTCAGCCCAAGGTGCCCCTGGGTCACTCCCGGCATGGAAATTTTTAAAATATTTTTTCTGGAATTTTTCTCACAACTTCACTGTTGAATTTTTTTCGAAGTTCAAAAGGTTGCGAAACTTTCTGAAAACTTGAAGCAGTGATTAGAGTTGTGAAGTTTCAAAAATAAATAAACTTGGTACAACAAGGAGAATAAAAGCTATGGAAAATGAGAACATAACAAGCTGCACTTTTTACCTATATAAAACATGCTTACTAGCAAGGTTGATCAAGTATTACCAACAAACTGGCAATATATAGAGCAAAAAGACTCACCTCTCATGAAGTGATCATTGCACCTTTACATTAATGGAAATTGTCCCCACCATGATGGTTTTGTATTTGTGGTGCACATTCTCCAATCTTCACGGTCTCGATATTCTCTATAGAGTTAAGGCCATGCCTTTGGTCGATCTTCTTCGGAAAATACACCATGTGTTCTTTTTCATTCACATTGAAAGTAACCTTTCCTTTATTGTAATCAATAATAGCACCTGCGGTGTTAAGAAAAGGTCTACCAAGAATAATAGACATGCTCCCATCCTCGGACATGTCAAGCACAACAAAATCAGTAAGGATTAAACAATTAGCAACTTCAACGGGAACATCCTCACAAATACCTATGGGAACAGCTGTTGACTTGTCAGCTATCTGTAGGGATTAGTTTTTCTAAACATAATCTCTTGTAAAGAGAAAAGGGCATACCACTCAGTCCTGCTCCAAGATCACATAAAGCGGTCTTAACATAATTATTCAATATGGAACAAGGAATGGTGGGTATACCTGGATCACCAAGCTTCTCTGGAATCTTGCCACTGAAAGAGTAGTTAGAAAGCATAGTAGATATTGCCTCATTAGGAACTTTTGTTTTGTTAGTAACAATATCTTTCATATATTCTGAATAAGGAGGTAACTTAATAGCATCAGTCAAAGGAATTTGAAGAAAAAGACGTTTCATCCACTCACAAAACTTATTGTAATGCTCTTCGTCTTTAGTTTTGAGAGACTTACCTAGAAAGGGAATGGGTTTCTGCACCCATGGTTCTCGTTCCTTCCCATGTCTTCTTGCGATAACATCTTCTCTAGTGTATTTCTTGCGTTTGCCGGGTGCTTCTTCTTCTCGAACCCCGGGTGGATCATTCTTTTCATCATCCTTCTCAGGCTCAGCACCGTCTTCAGTCTCAACATCGGAGGTAGATATACTATTTGGATCATTGGAATTGTCAGCTTCTTTGTGCTTCTTCTTCTTCTTCGGAGAGCTAACAATTTCTTCCGCCCGTATTTGAGAATCTTGCTCGATCCTCTTAGGATGCCCCTCTGGATAGAGAGTATCTTAAGTGCTAGTTCCCCCTCGGGTTTTAATCCCGAAGGCCTGTATATCCTGTTTGTCATTATTAGCAAGCAAATCTTTTTTCACATTAGAAATTTGATCAAGCTGAGTTTGAACCATATGAAAATGCTTCACAAGACATTTCACATCATTAACTGTTCTACCTAGAACATCAAGCAAACTTTTGATATCAAGGGAATTATCATGCAACTGACTTTGTATCCTCTCATTAAAGTGGTTCTGCTTCATAATAAAATTATCAAGCTCATCTAAACATTGATCAGGAGGCTTACCATGAGGAATTTCACTTGCATTGAAATCTAAAAGAGAGTGTACCTCTACCATATGAAGGTGAGTGGTAGGTTCACACAACTTCTCAATAGGGGGTATATTTTTCACGTCTTTAGTTTTAATACCTTTCTCTTTGATAGACTTCTTAGCTTCTTGCATGTGTTCGGGGCTTAGGACAAGCATGCCCCTCTTCTTTGGTGGTGGAGGTGGTTCAGGGACGGACCAATTGTAACAGCCCAGTTTTCACAAAAATAAAAAAAATTTGTTTTCGCTGTGAATTGTGTGATTGTCTGATTTGTTTGCGATGTTTGCATCCCCGATTTATTGATCGGCGATTATTTTTCTCCCCCTATTCTCGTATCGGATGCGTGACCGACCCCTTTCCACCACGGCACACGACTTTGCGACACCGGGATTTCACCCGAGCACCGTCGCTACCGGCACAGGACCAGCCATCGCCACCATATCGAAAACCCCGTTTATTTAATAAACGGATTATTTTATTGGGGCACCGAAAAATGTTGTCGGAATGTCACCACAGTGAGGTACGATCAACGGGCTCGACGCGCTGAGCGCGTGGTTCAAGATTTTGTCTGAATCGGAGTCCATACGGAGTCTCGGCGGCCACGAACGCGATCACCGAACACGTGAGAGGGGTACCGAGGGCATTTGCGTAAAACGACCAGCCAACCCTGCCCTATATATCACCCCACCTCCCAAACCAGCCAATTAGGGTTCCCCCTTGCACATTTGCAGCCACCCCCCTCCAAATTTCCAGTTTTTGCCCAATCTGACCCCGTTTTCACGAACCCTAGCCACCGGGCGTTCTCAGCCATCAGATCTTGGATCTGACGGCCAGATCGTGGCCTCCTGCCACCTCCCAGCCGCCCGGGCCCCGCCGGGCCCTCCTCACGCCGCCGCGGGCCTCTTCGGGCCCGATTTGGATCCCGCCTCCGCCTCGAGCCGTGGCGCTCTCGGCCGCAGCCGCCGCAGGCGACCATGGCTGCCTCGCCGGCCATCTCCTCCTCCCTCTCCCTTCCTCTCCTCTTCCCCACGCGCGACCTCCTCTTCCTCCTTGCCCCTGACCTCCTCCCTTCCCCTGCAGATGCCCGCCGCCGCCGCCACCAGGAGGCCAGCCGCCGGCTGCCATGGATCCGGAGGTCCCGAGTTCGGGCTCCCTCGCTGCCGCCAGGCCACGGCCCGACCTCCGCCACCCGCGGATCCACCTCGCCCGCCTCCAGATCCCCTCCTCCCAGCGCCACCTCGAGGCTCCGCCTCCTGTGCCACCTCGCCGGCCGGTGGAACCAGGAGCGCCGCCGCCTGGCTGCACGCTCGGGGGCACGCCGGCGCCCTCCCAGCAGACCCAGCCAGATGGGCCGGCCCAGGTCCAGGCGGGAACCGCAGCCCAAGCAGGCCCCCGCAGCCCAACGCCAGGCCGACTCCAGGCCAGTGGGCCTTGGCCCATGGAGCCAGGCGCCCCCCTTTTTTTATTTTATTTTTTTATTGTCTCTGTTTTTTTTCCTTAGCCCCTGTAATTTTTTCAAATCCCTGAAAATTGCTGCTGTGATCTGTTTTGCACCGTTAATAACGCTTAAACCGTAGCTCCGATGAACGTGCCCCCAAAACGAAGGTTGCTCAATTTTGCGTGCTCTAGCATTCATATGTAGAAAGTTTTTGCATCTGAGGTCATCTTGATTGTGTAATTGTGTGCTAAACAGGGCATCAGATCGTTAATTGCAACTGCTGCTGTTAAATTTGCTGAAACTGTTGCTTGATTGAAACTTCGGGCGACGGTTGCTTCGCAACCGTACGTCGGAATTGAGTGATTCCTTTTGCGTTGCGTTAAGAATTGTTTCTACTTCAGTTTCATGCAGTCACATGCCATATTTTCTTGCTGCATCATGATTGTATCTTGCTCCAAAGTAGCTACCCTGCTGTTAGTGTGCTGCTGTTCATATTTTGTTGCAACTTCGGTCGACGAGTGTGTCGCGACCGTCTATCAGAATTGAGTGATTCCAATTGCATATTGTTAAGAATAATGTCTACTTCATGCCCATGTATTGCTATGTCATGTTACTGCACTTTTCCATATAGTTATACCCCTGTTTATACCGCATAAAATAATAGTTTCTGCCATGTTGTTTGCTTAATATCTTTTGATCTATGATGTCTTTTTGCATGATTCTTTTTGCCATGCCTTCCCTGTCATGTCTAGTTTAATTTCATATCATTTGTGAGCATGTTTGCATTGATCATCCTGTTTATGCATTTCTCTAAAGTGTGCTTCGTGATGTTGGCAGTTTGTGCTCGTAACTTGTTTTGCTTATATCTTTTTAACCGTAACTCCGTTTGGAGTGTGCCTTATATGTAACTTGATTAGTTTTTCGTGCACTTTGTGTTTATGCTATTGTTTGCTGTTGTTAACCAACCTAAAATATGGTTTAGTATAGAACAGTACCAAATGTTTTAATCATCGTGCGGCACTTAGTGTTATGCCATGTTTAGGTTGTGCCTCACTTAAATTGACTAGCATAGATAGTTTACTTTGTGCTTAAACACTTGCCATGTTTCTGTGCTATGCCATGCTTGCTTGAGTTGCCATGTTAATAACCTTTGGTTGGTCACCTGTAGCTAAGCAACTTGAACCACCGTAAACGTGTGGTATTCGTCGTGTGTGACCGATACCCCACTTAAACTGTTAGTAACCGTTCTCGACGATAGATCCGTATCGCGTTGCTGTGTCGTGTGATGTCTTCTTGATCTTGTGTTTCCTCGTAGTAATAGATGCTTGCTCGTCGATTGCTTTCCAGTGTTTATCGTCTTGTGTGCTTCCGCGGGTACCTCTCGGAGACGATGCGAGCTTGCGATCAACTACACCTTCGGTACCCGACTTATCAACAGGCAAGGACTATACATTACTTATGATCCATTCTATTTCAACCAGCGGTTTGCATGCTAGTCTAGGTTAGCTTTGATGTTTGATCCTACCATATGTTTACAGCATCTTTCAAACAGATACAACCATGTCCCTTCCCAGCAAACCTTGTACTTCTATGTTACTATTGCTCGTTGCTCAGCCCCTGCTTAGTATGCATGCTTAGGATGCTACGATGTTACCCTGTTACTCCTGGGTTTGGGATATCACATTATTATATTGTTGTTGATGATATGATTATTATAATGTTGACTATATTCGATGAAGGATGGAATGTCTAGGCTAACCCGCCCCGACGCTTTGTTCCATTCGAGTCACCTAGGATCCGAGTTCCGGGTATTGGTTTTAAGACTGAGCGTGCCTAACCGCGTGTGGGATTTTATGGGGTCCCCTTTTCTTACCTACCTAGCTTCAAGCATTTCTAGTGGTGGCCCAAGCTGATTTTACCATTTGAAACCGTGTGTGTGCTGGTCGTACGCCAGTATTTTTTAACCCAACCCGGACCAGTGAGGACATAGTTCCCTTGCTGGCCCATCATGACCGGCTGAGGACCCGGTGTCCCATGTGTGATTAACCGGCAATCCAAACCTGGAGTCATACGGTAGAGACCAGATCGAGAGAGCGGCCGGCTCCTCAGCTGTATGTCGTCTCACCGGGGGCCACCCGGATTTGTTCGTTGTTAGCTAGAGGGACTTGTCGTTTCGGATCTCTTGGAACTAAATCATAAAATGGTTGCCTTTGATGGGTAGCAACTGAGAGTGATGGACGTGCGTGCGGAGCCTCGTAATGGGCAGTTGGTACACCCCTGCAGGGTTAAATCTTTTCGAGAAGCTGTGTCCACGGTTATGGATGACTTGAGACCTACTCCTTGTTCATAGACAACAACAACTGAGATAATCTTAATACAACTTGATCAACGTGTGTGTGCCTTGACTGCTTCTTCTTCGTCGGGACGCGAAGAGGAGGACAAGGATAGGATAGGTGTTATGTTTGCGTAAGTAGTTGATAGCAAGACTTGTTGGAGGCGATTCCTCATCGAATGCTTGGCTTCTTATCTTACTCTCTAGACCTTTAGCCACTTCAGAAATGCTAGTGCGGCGGCAACCTCACCACTTACACCTTCCTTACCGTAAACTACTAGTTGTCCTAGAATGACGAGTGATGAAGTCCTTGCTGGGTCAGATGACCACTACAGTTGGATGCTGAGTACCTCTGTACTCATGATACTACCCCGAAACTCTTTTCAGGGTTCTTGATCGACAACAGGTATGGTGATCGACGTTTCGCGTGGAGACTTGACGACGACTAGTTAGGCGGATCCCGGCGGAGGGCCCGGACCCGTGTGGTTATGGGGATCGATGTTTTTCTCTTTGCCACTAGGCATTTGGTTGTAGTCTGTACCCAGACATGTATCTTCCGTTGTTGTATTGTATTTAAGGCAGTTGTATTCCGATTGTATGAGATGTTGTATCATTGTATCTGTAATGTTGTGATATCATGTTGGAAATCCGGGGCATATGACTTCGTCATATGTCGCGGTGGGACCGATATGTGCTTCGTCCCCGGATCTGGATGGAAACATCTAGATCTGGAACAGTACCGCATAGTGGGCCTTACAACTTGGTATCAGAGCCTTACCGACCGTAGGATCCCCTCTCTGGACGAAGTCGAGTCTAGATAAAAAAACTATTTTGTAGTTACTAAGTTAGTTGTCGGAGAGTAGGATATTTTTACTCCTTACCCTTGCTCTGGTCAGGACAAGTGTCGTAAGTGTTTTATTCTCGACTTATCCCCCTTCAAACTTTAGGATCTCGAGTGTGTCGAGTTTCGGAACCGTTACAATGCCTTCCTTGCACCGTATTGTCTCGATTCCGATCTCAGGTTTGGGAAATCCTGTAGTACCGTTAGTTCTTCCGACTCTGGGTAAATTTCTTGGTCGTCTGTTGACCTCATTCCTTTTACCTAGTATCCTCACGATCTGGGTGAGAGTACTTCCCTTGATCACCGCTTTGAATTTTCGTTCTTCCTCTTGACACTGGTGGTTTCGTTTTCCGACGATGTCGTCTCTCTGCGGAAATTTATCTAGACATAAGTTCGTCGTCGACATGGAGCAGAGTCCCTTGTTGGTGGTGTTGAAGATCGTCGTCTCTCTTCTTTCCCCCTTCCCCTCTCCCCGGATCGTCTTGGATCTCGGGACGAGATCCCTTGTTGGTGGTGTTGTATTGTAACAGCCCAGTTTTCACAAAAATAAAAAAAAATGTTTTTGCTGTGAATTGTTTGATTGTCTGATTTGTTTGCGATGTTTGCATCCCTGATTTATCGATCGGCGATTATTTTTCTCCCCCTATTCTCGTATCGGATGCGTGACCGACCCCTTTCCACCACGGCACACGACTTTGCGACACCTGGATTTCACCCGAGCGTCATCGCTACCGGCACAGGACCAGCCATCGCCACTGGATCGAAAACCCCGTTTATTTAATAAATGGATTATTTTATTGGGGCGCCGAAAAATGTTGTCGGAATGTCACCGCAGTGAGGTACGATCAACGGGCTCGACGCGCTGAGCGCGTGGTTCGAGATTTCGTCCGAATCGGAGTCCGTACGGAGTCTCGGCGGTCACGAACGTGATCACCGGACACGCGAGAGGGGTACCGAGGGCATTTGCGTAAACAGACCAGCCAATCCTGCCCTATATATCCCCCCACCTCCCAAACCAGCCAATTAGGGTTCCCCCTTGCACATTTGCAGCCACCCCCCCTCCAAATTTCTAGTTTTTTCCCAATCTGCCCCATTTTCGCGAAACCCTAGCCACCGGGCGTTCTCAGCCATCAGATCTTGGATCTGACGGCCAGATCGTGGCCTCTAGCTACCTCCCAGCCGCCCGGGCCCCGCCGGGCCCTCCTCACGCCGCCGCGGGCCACTTCGGGCCCGATCTGGATCCCGCCTCCGCCTCCAGCCGTGGAGCTCTCGGCCGCAGCCGCCGCCGGCGACCATGCCTGCCTCGCCGACCATCTCCTCCTCCCTCTCCCTTCCTCTCCTCTTCCCCACGCGCGACCTCCTCTTCCCCCTTGCCCCTGACCTCCTCCCTTCCCCAGCAGATGCCCGCCGCCGCCGCCACCAGGAGGCCAGCCGCCGGCTGCCATGGATCGGGAGGTCCCGAGTTCGGGCTCCCTCGCTGCCGCCAGGCCACGGCCCGACCTCCGCCACCCGCGGATCCACCTCGCCCGCCTCCAGATCCCCTCCTCCCAGCGCCACCTCGAGGCCCCGCCTCCTGTGCCACCTCGCCGGCCGGTGGCACCAGGAGCGCCGCCGCCTGGCTGCACGCTCGGGGGCACGCCGGCGCCCTCCCAGCAGACCCAGCTAGATGGTCCGTCCCAGGTCCAGGCGGGAACCGCAGCCCAAGCAGGCCCCAGCAGCCCAGCGCCAGGCCGCCTCCAGGCCAGTGGGCCTCGGCTCATGGGTGAGCCAGGCGCCCCCCCTTTTTTTTTATTGTCTCTGTTTTTTTTCCTTAGCCCCTTTAATTTTTTCAAAGTCCCTGAAAATTGTTGTTGTGATCTGTTTTGCACCGTTAATAACGCTTAAACCGTAGCTCCGATGAAGGTGTCCCCAAAACGAAAGTTGCTCAATTTTGCGTGCTCTAGCATTCGTATGTAGAATGTTTTTTCATCTGAAGTCATCTTGATTGTGTAATTGTGTGCTAAACAGGGCATCAGATCGTTAATTGCAACTGCTGCTGTTAAATTTGCTGAAACTGTTGCTTGATTGAAACTTCGGGCGACGGTTGCTTCGCAACCGTACGTCGGAATTAAGTAATTCCTTTTGAGTTGCGTTAAGAATTGTTTCTACTTCAGTTTCATGCAGTAACATGCCATATTTGCTTTCTGCATCATGATTGTATCTTGCTCGAAAGTAGCTACCCTGCTGTTAGTGTGCTGCTGTTTATATTTTCTTGCAATTTCGGTCGACGAGTGTGTCGCGACCGTCTATCAGAATTGAGTGATTCCAATTGCATATTGTTAAGCATCATGTCTACTTCATGCCCATGTATTGCTATGTCATGTTGCTGCACTTTTGCATATAGTTATACCCCTGTTTATACAGCATAAAAATAATAGTTTCTGCCATGTTGTTTGCTTAATATCTTTTGATCTATGATGTCTTTTTGCATGATTCTTTTTGCCATGCCTTCCCTGTCATGTCTAGTTTAATTTCATATCATATGTGAGCATGTTTGCATTGATCATCTTGTTTATGCATTTCTCTAAAGTGTGCTTCGTGATGTTGGCAGTTTGTGCCCATAACTTGTTTTGCTTATTTCTTTTTAACCGTAACTCCGTTTGGAGTGTGCCTTATATGTAACTTGATTAGTTTTTCGTGTACTTTGTGTTTATGCTATTGTTTTCTGTTGTTAACCAACCTAAAATATGGTTTAGGACAGAACAGTACAAAATGTTTTAATCATCGTGCGGCACTTAGTGTTATGCCATGTTTAGGTTGTGCCTCACTTAAATTGACTAGCATAGATAGTTTACTTTGTGCTTCACCTCTTGCCATGTTTGTGTGCTATGCCATGCTTGCTTGAGTTGCCATGTTAATAACCGTTGGTTGGTCACCTGTAGCTAAGCAACTTGAACCACCGTAAACGTGCGGTATTCGTCGGGTGTGACCGATACCCCACTTAAACTGTTAGTAACCGTTCTCGACAATAGATCCGTATCGCGTTGCTGTGTCGTGTGATGTCTTCTTGATCTTGTGTTGCCTCGTAGTAATAGATGCTTGCTCGTCGATTGCTTTCCAGTGTTTATCGTCTTGTGTGCTTCCGCGGGTACCTCTCGGAGACGATGCGAGCTTGCGATCAACTACTCCTTCGGAACCCGACTTATCAACAGGCAATGACTATACATTACTTATGATGCATTCTATTTCAACCAGCGGTTTGCATGCTAGTCTAGGTTATCTTCGATGTTTGATCCTACCACATGTTTACAACCTCTTTCAAACCGATACAGCCATGTCCCTTCCCAGCAAACCTTGTACTTCTATGTTATTATTGCTCGTTGCTCAGCCCCTACTTAGTATGCATGGTTAGGATGCTACGATGTTACCCTGTTACTCCTGGGTTTGGGATATCACATTATTATATTGTTGTTGATGATATGATTATTATAATGTTGACTATATTCGACGAAGGATGGAAGGTCTAGGCTAACCCGCCCCGACGCTTTGTTCCATTCGAGTCACCTAGGATCCGAGTTCCGGGTATTGGTTTTAAGACTGAGCGTGCCTAATCGCGTGTGGGATTTTATGGGGTCCCCTTTTCTTACCTACCTAGCTTCAAGCATTTCTAGTGGTGGCCCAAGCTGATTTTACCATTTGAAACCGTGTGTGTGCTGGTTGTACGCCAGTATTTTTTAAACCAACCCGGACCAGTGAGGACATAGTTCCCTTGCTGGCCCATCATGACCGGCTGAGGACCCGGTGTCCCATGTGTGATTAACCGGAAATCCAAACCTGGAGTCATACGGTAGAGACCAGATCGAGAGAGCGACCGACTCCTGAGCTGGATGTCGTCTCACCGGGGGCCACCCGGATTTGTTCGTTGTTAGCTAGAGGGACTTGTCGTTTCGGATCTCTTGGAACTAAATCATAAAATGGTTGCCTGTGATGGGTAGCAACTGAGAGTGATGGACGTGCGTGCGGAGCCTCGTAATGGGCAGTTGGTACACCCCTGCAGGGTTAAATCTTTTCGAGAAGCCGTGTCCACGGTTATGGACGACTTGAGACCTACTCCTTGTTCATAGACAACAACAACTGAGATAATCTTGATACAACTGGATCAACGTGTGTGTGCCTTGACAGCTTCTTCTTCGTCGGGACGCGAAGAGGAGGACAAGGATAGGATAGGTGTTATGTTTGCGTAAGTAGTTGATAGCAAGACTTGTTGGAGGCGATTCCTCATCGAATGCTTGGCTTCTTATCTTACTCTCTAGACCGTTAGCCACTTCATAAATGCTAGTGCGGCAACAACCTCACCACTTACCCCTTCCTTACCGTAAACTACTAGTTGTCCTAGAATGACGAGTGATGAAGTCCTTGCTGGGTCAGATGACCACTACAGTTGGATGCTGAGTACCTCTGTACTCATGATACTACCCCGAAACTCTTTTCAGGGTTCTTGATCGACAACAGGTATGGTGATCGACGTTTCGCGTGGAGACTTGACGACGACTAGTTAGGCGGATCCCGGCGGAGGGCCTGGACCCGTGTTGTTATGGGGATCGATGTTTTTCTCTTTGCCACTAGGCATTTGGTTGTAGTCTGTACCCAGACATGTATCTTACGCTATTGTATTGTATTTAAGGCAGTTGTATGCCGATTGTATGAGATGTTGTATCATTGTATCTGTAATGTTGTGATATCATGTTGGAAATCCGGAGCATATGACTTCGTCATATGTCGCGGTGGGACCGATATGTGCTTCGTCCCCGGATCTGGATGGAAACATCTAGATCTGGAACAGTACCGCATATCGGGCCTTACACCAATCTTCGTTGTTCTTGGCAATCCTGCCCATCAATTCTTCTGCATCGTCCGGTGTTCTTTTCCTGAAAACACAACCAGCACAACTGTCCAAGTAGGATCTAGATTCATCAGTTAGACCAGCATAAAATATATCAATTAATTCATTCTTAGGGACTCCATGGCCCGGTCTAGCCTGGATCAGATTGCAATACCTCCCCCAAGCTTTAGGGAGGTTCTCATCCTGCAACTGTGTAAAGTTATAAATGTTCCGTGAAGCAGCATGTTGCATATGAGCAGGAAAATACTTATCAACAAACGAGTGAGCTAAGTCTTGAGGACTACTAATAGAACCACATTGTAGTGCATCGTACCATGCTTTAGCACCTTCCTTTAAAGAGAAAGGAAAAAGCTTAGTAACATAGAAGTTTCGTATCTTCTCATCTGTAGTAAACAAGCCACCTAACTCAGTGAGTTTGGTCAGGTGTGCAATAGCATCATCATTTTCTCTGCCATAAAAGGGGTCATCTTCAACCATAGATATAAGTGAAAGATCAACAGAGAAATTATAATCAGGATCATTGATGCATATAGGAGACGTAGCAAAAGTAGGATCAGGTAGGGTCTTGTTCTTCAGAGAATGTTTTTCGAGAAGCTTCTTAATAGCGTCAGGGTCAGAGTCGTCAAACACTGTTAGATCCCTGCATAAATCATCATCAAGTATAATATAATCATCATCAAGGAGTCTCTCCTTGAGTATACTCAAATCGTGATAAGTGTAAGTCCCATCAAAAGGATAGAAAGTATCGGGAATTTCAATCCCAGATTTCTTGGCAGCAACAGCAATCTGTTTCTCAAGAGCGTGACTAAGTGAACCAATATCATCAAGAGTAGTAGAAGCATCATCAAAAGTATCGGACATAGTGACAGATTCAGTAGAGACATCATGTGGTGGAGGTGAAGCAAACTTACTCATAACTGAAGGTGAATCAAGTGTAGCACTAGTGTTCCGAACAATACCTTTTCTCGTACGCGATGGTAAGATCAGGACCTTGGGGTCTTCTTTCTTACCCATATCGGATAAATTGCAGCAGGTAAAATACTTCAAGTAGACTTGTGAATAAAGCTATGCTCCCCGGCAATGGCGCCAGAAAACATGCTTGATAACCCACAACTGCAGGGGATCGAGATAGTCTTCGCGGGTAAGAATAACCGAATTTATAGATTCGACTCAAGGGGAGCCAAAGAATATCCACAAGCTTTAATAGTGGGGTTGTCAGTTCCACCGCACCTGAGATAACCTTACTTGCAACAAGATATTAATAGCAACTGCGGTATGGAAGTGATGATAGCAACGATAATAGTAAAACAACGAAAGTAAACAACTAGTAACCAGCAGAATTAAATAAACTATAGGCTAGGGAGATGGATGGTTGGGCGCTGCATGGATAAGACACATCATGTAATCAACTTGGGGCAAGGCACACAGAAAAGCAAAGATCATCTAGGCATAAATCAATCATCAGGCATGTATCCCACAGGTAGTTGTACGTGCTTGCAATAAGAACTTGCACAACATCTTTTGTCCTACCATCCCGCTACGAACGGAGCCAAAAGGAACTGATGGAGATTAAGGTGCTCCTGTCAAAGAGCACCGGAACAAAGCATTAACAATCAATGGATACATGGAATCCTCAAATTATAGTCCATCCCCTTTGGTGTCCCAAGCCGTCACCTTTGGGATCGCCGGTTCCGGACTATAACAGGTGCAAACAACTCATAGATAGGATCAAGAACACAAATATATTCATGAAAACACATAGGGTTCAGATCTGAAATCATGGCACTCGAGCCCAAAGTGACAAGAATTAAGAGCAACAAGTTGAAGCAAAGATGATAAACACCAATCTAGATGATAGGCAACATGCCCCCAACAATCTGATAAACTATTACATGATTTAACTCATCCAATCCCTACCATCCCCTTTGCCTCCAACAGGGAATTACTCACACATGGATGGAGAAGTCATGGAGGGAGGATGGAGTGGTGATGGTGATGACGATGGCGATGATCTCCCCTCTCCGGAGGCCAAAACAACCTCTAGGTTAGCCCTCCCGGAGAAGAACAGAGGGTGGCGGCGGCTCCGCGATGAGAACTGGGAAAATGACTTTTGTTCTGGGGTTTTCGCGTTACGGGAATAAATAGGAGCATCGGTCGGGCACCAGATGAGGGGGGAGGCCCCCAGGTGGCCAGAGGGCGCGGCCCCACCCCTGGACGTGCAAGGGGGGGCGCCTGGGGCCCCCTGAGCTCCCCTCTGGTCCCACTTCTGGCATTTGTCTCCTTCGTGTGCATGGATTTTATGGTATTTTTCTGGGACGTCCAAAAATCCATTTTCCTGCGCAAAATAAAACCATACAGACAGCTCTGCTGAAAACAACGTTAGTCCGTGTTATTTTCGTCCAAATCATGCAAGAATGAGGGCAAAACAATAGCAAAAGTTTTTGGAAAAGTAGATACGTTTGAGACGTAACACCCCTTTCTCTCTTTTTATTTATTTTTCTCTTTTTTCTATTTTTTTTGTATTTTTTTGTGGCCTCAATGGCTCTTTCTATTTAACTCTCATTTGTCCTCTTTGGGATCTTTTAATTTGTCCACTTTGGGATCTTTTCCTCACTCAAGGGCAACACTCTAATTTACAAGAGGGTATAGAAGATATTTCACACTTTACAAGGTACTCAAAACATAAAGAAGATGTAGCTATCATGATGTATGCAATGTATGTCGTTGCCAGTGTAGCAGGAACATATATGACATGAAGATGAAGTCGTGAAGAGGTGGAAGTTGCATGGAAATATATCTCGGAAAGGCTATGGAAATGCCTTGATAGGTAGGCATGGTTGCTGTTTTGAGGAAAGATATAAGGAGGTTTATGATGAGAGAGCGTATCATGCCAAGGGTTTGGATGTACCGGCGAAGGTGGACGCCAACTCTCGGAGTGAGAAGGAGGCAATGCACGAAACAGGAGAGGCTACTAAATATGAGGAGGTGGAAGTGTCAACTTTCAATACTCACATTAGTCCGAAGAACTCACGCATTTATTATTGGTAACTCTCAATCTAATAAGGAGGTTCACAAAGAGACAAGTACCCCGAGGAGGATTGTACGGGGGTTTCGTTATCCTTGCGCATCCTCGACTCATGGTACGTGAGTGTACTCTAATATTTGACCCCTCAGAAGATTAGTGGTCCATCTAGTAGCTAGAGTTCCCAACTAGTTTTGTAGGTTTTTGAAAATAACACACGGATTGCCCAAAATACGACACCTATCACTAATATCCTAGAGCTCTTGACACCAAAAGTTCACACATTACTCACATCAATACCTCAAAACTATTGCAAGCTACTACTGAAATTAAATTGCAATCTCAATTACCTAATTCTCAAAAACAAGACATAACTCAGTACAACAACCAAATCTCTTAACAAGATAAACATGAAAACTAAAGAGAGTTCCAGCGACAAACTAAACAAAAGCCAAGGCTCTTACTAAGACCAACTAAGACTAAAACTAGACAGGGCAGTAGCTATGAAAAGATAAAGAACACACAACAACAAAAAGATAGGAATGAAGAATCCTATGATGTGTTCTTGATTTTGAAAGTGCAGCGTGTTTCTCTCCCACACGAATTAAAACGGTATCTAACTTGTTATGAACAGCAAGCAAAGCTAAAGAAAACTAAAAATAAAACCTAAGAGCGAGACGCTCCAAGCATAGCACATAACGCATGAAGTGATAAAAATATAGTGAGACGAAGGACAAACTGATGATTGTTGATGGAGAAGGGGATGCACGGGGGCATCCCCAAGCTTAGACGCTTGAGTCTCCTTGAATATTTTTGGGTATGCTTGGGGGCATCCCCAAGCTTGAGCGTTTGACACTCCCGAATCTTCTTTAATCATCTTCCATCGCACACTTGAAAACTCCCTTCATACACAACTCATCATAAGCTGATAAGAGAGGTTAGTACCCTTAATAAATTAATTTTCCCCACTGGATAGAGAGATATTCTTGAAGAGCTACTGTTTCTCAAGATTTCCAAAAGGTTTTTGCAAAGAAAAAGCAAGCTTAAGGTTTGGAAAAGTAAGGAGAGATAAAACGTGGCAGAATGTGTGAAAAATAGAACAACAGGTAGTAAAGAATTTTGTAGGGGAACTTCTGTAACTCGAATAGAAAAACTCAGAACATATGAAAGTTCCGTGATTGTATATAGCATGCTGTGTAAAAAAATCAGCTCAAAAAGACGAACTGGTGATTTGTTCTGATTTTCCCCGTCACGAGGACAGAATCTGTTTTCTGGAAAGAATGTCACAAATTTCACTTTCCTTGTCATATGAGGCTATACTTGGCACAAAGCTTGAAAATAAAGATACAATGATGTTGCTACCGTAGTAAAAATCATCAAGACCAATAAAAACAGAAGTAAAAACATCTTGGGTTGCCTCCCAACAAGCGCTTTCTTTTACGCCTTTAAGCTAGGCATGAAGATTATAGAAGATGCTCTCACAAAAATAAGAATTTTGAAGCAAAAGAGAGCATCAAGAAGCAAATATGAAACACATTTAAGCCTAACCCACTTCCTATGCATAGGCATCTCATAAGAAAATAAATCAAAGAAGCACAAAATGGCATGCATAGGAAGATAAACACAGAACAACTTCAAAATTTTATCATAAAGAGAGGAGTTTTAGTAATATGGAAGTTTCTACAACCAAACTTCCCTCTCTCAAAATAATTTTCAGTAGTATCATTAACAACATCAAGAATATAGCTATCACATAAATCATATTGTTCATGACCTAAAAGCTCATGTTTATAGTTTTCAACACGGTCTTGAGGATTAAAAGATAAATGCAACCCATCACATTGATCCTTGATAAGAGCACAATTCTCCGGAATATGAGTTGGAGATTTCAAAAGGATAATAGGATAACCAAGTGTGGGTGCAATAGAAAAAATTTCATGATTATCATACGGAACTATAGAGAGTTAATCTTTGTCAGCATCATCCATATTGGCATCATGGCCATCAACAAAGCAAGTATGAAGATATTCAGAAAGGGATATTTCAAGTGATTCCTTGGAATCATGGGATTCCTCATCATAGCAACCATTGGCCTCTTCTAGGGCAGCAAACATTTTATTTTTTAAATCCTCAATATAAGAATTGGAAGTATAATTCTCGATGCAATAAGCAAGAACTGCAAAGTTTTTGGACTGGTGAATAGTATCGTGATAGCTTTCAATCAAACAAGCAATCTCATAAGCACCTTTAAAAGCAACAAACTCTTCAATCTTTTCAACATCAAATTAATCATAAACACCTTTAGCATAAGACGATAAGATCTCATTTTCATTGAACTCACATTGGAAAGGGAGGTTTTTATGATCTATATTAGAACAACAAGTAAAATCATAATTGTAGCACAAAAGTTTAGCATGGCAATAAGAAACATGTATTTGATCCCATAAGTGTTTCCCTTTCTGAGATAGGCGGTGCCGCGTATAATGAGCATGCTCATCCAATGATTTTCCCTCAACCAAGTCGGTTGGGTTTTTAGCGCGAGCACAAATTGATCGAATATGATCAAAGTGAAACATGTCAAATATTTCCATCCTACAATATATGGGTGGCTCCACACCCATTGTAAAGATAGCATCAGTAGGCAGACGAAGGCAAAGATAAAAGGTAGCAACTATTTTTTGGTTTTTCATAGACACAAAAGCAAAAGCAAAGGTAAAGGTAAAGGATAGTGGGCAACTCCCCTATCTTATCACTCGGAGTCCTCGGCAACGGCGCCAGAAATTTGCTTGATAGCGTAGAAGTGATAATGGGTTCTCGCCCTTCGTTGGTTACCCCAAGTGGAAGGTGAGATGCAGCGTAGCGGCAAATTTCCCCTATGTAGAGGATAGGGTTTGTCTCCCATCGGACTCCGGCAATGATAAGTAGGTGTCAGCGGCGCACCTGACGTGGACCTGCACACGATACAATTAACTTTGCTCCCAACGAAGTTCAGAGAGGTTGTCAATCTCTCCAGTCTTGTTGTTTACAAAGGGTCAAACACACAAGGGATAATGATAATGATAGAAACTGAAAGTAAATGCGAAAAAGGAAAGAGCTTGTAAACAATGATGAGAATATGGACCGGGGTCCCGTGATGTTCTCTAGTGATGTCTCTCTCCCAAAAGATGATAAAACTGCTATGTGAGGTAAACAAATTACAGATAGGCAATTGACAGGATTATAAACGCACCGCAATGCTAACTATGTTACAAAAGAAAGGAAGAGGCTCAAAAGCATGGGCAGTACGCCAAAATAAGTAGACCGAAATCCATCAACATCTACTAATAATCATCCACCTTGAGATATCTATCCAGAACATCTCGCTGGTATTAAGTTGCGAGTCCCAACCAAAGTGTAAACCCAAAGCAACAGACAACGACATTAAAAGAACTTTGCGTAAAGTAAACAATCCTTGCAACCGCGGTTACAAGCACCGTTGTTTTCCCCCTTGTGGCCACAACACATCCCCTAGACTCATGTTTCTGTCACTCAAGCGTGTCATCAGGGGGCATGTACCCACAATCGAGCATAACGTTCCCTCTTGGAGTTACTATCCACCACTTGTCCAAAGCAATAAACATCAATGGAGAACATGCAAGAATTACTTAGGAACAAAAATATAAGAGATCAAAACCAAATATATTACTCTATCACGATCTGAACATAATCTCATAATCCATCGGATCCCATCAAACTCAACATAACAACAGCAGAAGAATTACATGTCTGCCTCGATCATGTAGGGCTTCTCACGAGGTCTAAACCATGAAGAACAAAGAGGGGAGGAGAACATCACATAGCTACTGATCACGGACCCATGGTCCAGGGTAGACTACTCACGGCACATCCAGGAAGCGTCCATGGTGGAGGGGAAGCTCCCGGAGGTCAATCCTCCCTCCGGCAGGGTGCCGTGAAGGGTCCTGACAGTGCTCCTGATCTTGGAAGCGTGGCGGCGGCGGAACAAAGGAGAGATTGGAAAATAGGGTTCTGTCTTCAGAGTTTCCCCGTCACGAGAAATAAATAGGAGAAGGGGGCAGCCAGGGAGGCCACCAGGGTCCCAGGCGCCCCCCTGGCGCGACCAAGCCCCTGTCCGCACCAGGTGGACGCCTGGGGCCCTGGTGGTGGCCCTCTGGACTCACTTGGGTGCTTTTCGAAGACTCCGTTACGCAGATTTTTTTATCCGACTTTTCCCAATTTTTTGGACCACTTTTAATATGGGGGAAACCTGGAATAGAAAAACAGCAGAAAACACAAACTGACACTGGGGTGCATTGAGTTAGTAGGTTAGTCCAAATATGATCAAAAGTGTATGAAAGTGTATCTAGATCATAGAAATATCACAAAAATATGCATGGAGCGAGCAGAAATTATCGATACGTTTGAGACGTATCAGTGTGCGCATGACATGATGAAAGTTGCCTATGTTTTGCCGAAATGTCGATGGAGAGGTTGAGAAGAGAAGAACTCCATGTAAGAGTCGGCACCGAAATCAAAATGTTGTTGGATGAATGGGAAGAGTGCCCCTCACCGGGAAAGAAGAAAAAGGCACCGGAGCCGCTCCGGAGGGTATGGAAAACGAAGTCTGTTTTTTGGGATTTGCTATACTGGAAGATCCTCGACACTCCTTATAGCCTTGATCAAATGCATATCACGAAGAATGTTCTCGAGAGCTTGCTTGGCACACTTCTGAACATGCCGGAGAAGACTAAGGACGGGCCAAAGGCAAGAACTGACTTGAAAATCTTTGGTATAAGGGAAGATCTTCATGGAGCACCCTCGAAAGAGACGGAGATGGAGATGGACATGGGAAAAAAAGCCAAGAAGAAGAAAGACCATTATTTCCCGCCCTCTTTCTTCACCTTAAGTCAGAAGGAGATCGATTGATTTTTCAATTGCCTAGTTGGAATCAAAGTTAGTTCCGGTTTCTGTGGAAAGATAAGCAGATATCTAGAAATTAAGAAGAAAAGGTTTAGCGGGATGAAGTCTCATGACTGTCACGTGATGATGACCCAAATAATCCCGGTTGCACTTAGAGGGATAATGGATAAGCACGTCCGCGATACACTTATTGGTCTATGCAATTTTTTTCTACACAATCTCTCGAAAGTCGATCAGTGTGAAGCAGCTCCAAAGGTTACAAGAAGAGATTGTTGTCATATTATGTGAGCTTGAGATGTATTTCCCACCTGCATTCTTTGACGTCATGGTGCATCTATGTGTCCATATTGTCGACGACATCATTGACCTCGGCCCGACGTTCCTGCACATCATGATGGCATTCGAAAGGATGAATGGGTTCCTAAAAGGCTTCGTTCGTAACATGTCCCATACGGATGTATCTTGCCCATGAGTGCATTTCTTTCTGCGAGAGTTATCTAGGTATCGAAAACCTTGTTGTTGGTTTTCCCGTCAAGAAGCACCTTGGCAGACTCAAAGGAGTAGGTCACATCACTGGCTCAAGGGAATTGCATGTGGACTATTCGGGCCGACGCACAGATTTGGACAGAGCAAACTTAGTAGTGCTACGACATCTACAACTGATAGATCCTTTCTTGGAGCTTCACAAAGACATCATTGAAAAGTACCACCTTTACCTGGGGATAACTAAGACTGATGCCAAAGTTACTAGAGAGCACAACTCTTATTTTTTGTGTTGGTTCAAACAGAACATTCTAGCTAATCCTCCGCAACAGGGTTGTACATACGACGAAAGTCTGATATACGCCTTAGTACATGGCCCCACGGTCAAACTCGCCACTTATCAGGCATATGACATCAACGGTTACACATTCTGCAAGATAAAAAAAGTGATTATCAGAACTCAGGGGTGACGATGGAATCCATGAACGGCGATGGCGTACTTGAAAGATTATATGGAAGGCTAGAAGGGATCTGGGAGCTTGAGTACTCTGGAAAGTACAATGTGACGATGCTCCGTGTCCGATGGGCTAGGAGCGCCGAAAGAGAGAATCGTGATTTCACCACCATGTGTATACCTGACACAAAGAGCGGTACTGTGAATGTCACCGCAAAAAATGAGCCATGGGTACAAGCTATGCACGTGACCTAATGCTTCTTCATAGCCTACCCAAACAACCCCATCCGTGTTGTCGTGAGGAGAGGAAAAAGGAACATCGCCGGAATTGATGGAGTTGCCAATGAGGAGGACTATAACCAGTACAGTGACCCATTGAGGGAAGATGACGATGACGATGAACCATACGTCAAAATAAGAAGAAAAACTAAATTACCTCAGAAAGATCATAATCCTTGGAAAAGGAAAAGTCACGATGAGGGGCTAAATTATTCAGCACCGAACAAGAAAGGAAAGAAGATCACTACGAAGAAACGTCGTCGACGCTGATCATCTCGGGTCAAACTATCAATACCGGAATTTTTTTTTGTATAAACACTTATTATTATATGATGTAATATTAATTGTATCACGTTGTATAATCACTTAATTATATGTACCTATTTATATATATTCTACCGCGTTGTGTACCCCCTCGCTCCTCTTCGCTATCGCCCTGTCGTTGCCGCGCTCCTCCCTCGGCGTCGTCCCGTTGTCACCGCTCCTCCTCGTCGTTGCCGTCGCCTAACCCTACTAACCTGCTAATCCAACCCCTAACCCTGCTAACACTAAAACTTAACCACAACCCTAATTAAAAAAGAGGGTAAACAAACAAAAATAAAAATAAAAAACATATCTACAGCGAGGGGTCTCGGGCCGCGCTGTAGATGATAGCACCTCTACGACGTCGGTTTTCCTAGCCCATGCTGCAGATGATAATACATCTATAGCGCTGGTTACACTGTCCCGCACTGCAGATTAGGTTGTACCGTTATGTTGACTCCACCCTGCACGTTTGCCGCACTCCACTCACAATCTCAATCTCTCGATCTCGTCGCCGTCTTCGTCGTTTGCTCCTCCACACCGCTTCTGTTCCCGCGCCCTCTCCTCGATGCCGCTCCTCCTCACTGCCGCTGGATCCCGCGCCCTCCCACGAAGCCGCTCCTCCTCACTGTCGACGAAGCCCTCCTCCTCGCCCTCTGCTTCCTCCGTCCCCGGTTAGTCCCCCTACCCTCCGTACGCACCCCGCCCTCCTCCACACCGCCGCCGTACCCGAAGTTTTTTGTTGTTAGTTTCTACAAGAGAAGAAAATTGTTAGTTGTTATTAGAAAAATTGAAAATTAGAAAACAAATTATTAGTTGTTAGTTATATAAAATGGGTTCACTGCTATATTGAATTAGCCATTAAAATTTGTTCAGTGGTATATTGAATTAGCATCTAGTGAATATGCGAGGTTTTTAATTATAATGTTTGAATTTGAATTAAAATTTGTATATGTTCTTATTTGTTAATACCAAATGAGGAGCAGCATAATATTTTTTCTTATTTGTCTGTGGCCATTGTGATCAAAAGCAAAAGACCATTTATATGCTATATTTTTATGAGTTGATATTGTTTGTAGGGATCCGAGTGGCCTATGTTTTGCCGGAATGTTGATTCATTTCCATTTCGGAAAATTCCAGGCACTCACTATGTCCATTTTTTTAGCAAAGGTCATGCCGAATTTTTTCGTGGATTTCGGCATGACTTGTGCTAGAAAAGTAGGACATATCGAGTGCCCCGGGATTTGCCGCAATGGGTATTAAACGACCTTTCGGCAAAACATAGGCCATTTTTATTATTACTTTATCATTTTTTTACAATTAAATTGAGTCCTATAGGAAACATGGCTAATAACGAGGAAGCCGACCCTATTAAACAACCCGAACAACCGCAAAAAAATTTCGACTATATAACTAGTCAGGACTCCGGGCCGCAGGCCCCACAACCCCTTCGCATCACAGAGCGTGCTGCTGACAGCGATAACACAGAGGGGGGGCAACACCGAGACCACCGACATAGATGGTGCCAACGAGACCACGGATGGTGGTAGGACCAAGAGGAAGCAGAAACCCCGACCCCCAAACAGGCTCCACGTCGGAAGACTTGATGTCCACATGGTGCACCCTGGCACCTTCGACATCGTAAGTACGCCGGAGGTGTCGGCATGCTACGGCAATGACGTGGCACGCATCCTTCGTGAGACCGTCAATAGCAACCAAACAAACATTAGAGAAGTACCCTGAGGAGCTTTGGAGAACCACCTCCTAGAAAAAATTCACGCGAGATTCAAGTTCCCCGGTCGGAATGAAAAAGTCCTTCTGTGGAAAGATGATAATATGCAGGGGATAAAAGAAAAAGCCCTCAAGAAGTGTAGAAAAGCCTTGAGCAACTGGAAACATATGGTGAAAGTAGAGATTGCTAAAGAAGGTTCATCGTACGAGACGATCAAGCATCACTTTCCCTCTATAAAGGAAGAAGACTACAAAAAATTCAAGGCTCATTGCGACGACCCTGAAACCCATGCGAGGTCGGAATATTTCAAGGTTCTTTAGTAGAAGAACGTCGGGATACCACGCCTCGGAAGCCGTGGTTACACCGGGAAGATGCGAGTGTGGGATAAGGAGGACGCGACACGTCCGGAAGGTCCGCTGGAGCCAGACACCTGGGAGGACTTTGAGGATCCGCTCGCGCGTGAACACTTTAGGGCCCAGTACGCAAGAGACCCGGTTACCGGGGAATGGACCACGGACACCCCGACACTGAATGTCATGAAAGAAATGGTAAATTTTTTATTTACCACCTTAATTATTTTCTAATGATCAAGTCGCTAACGGTTCACATCGATCTTTTTGTAGAGGGAGCGTATACGACTTGCATCAGAAAGCGAGTCATCATATCAGACGTCGAAGTACACGTGGGACACCGCTTTCAACCAGGCGTTGAACAAAGTGAAGATAAATCCCTTGCATGACCCGTCGGAGTATGGACGTGTAGCCGGCGCCGAAGTCGGGGCCTCCTGGAACTACTACTACAAGGAGGATAAGGAGACACGTAAGCAGAGAAGAAGGCTCAACACAGTGACCCTTGAAGTTTTTCACAAGGCAATCGAGGAAGCCACGTGAAAGGCCAAAGAAGAGGCCAAGGCTGAGGCGGAACAGAACAAGGCTAACCTAGTCGCGGCAGCCGTAGCTACAGCGAGAGAAGAGGTCAGGGAAGAGCTTAAATCTTATTTTTCTTCCTTGGTGCCAGCTATGCAGAAGTGGACGAAAGAAAATCCCAACGCGGATCATTTTTCCCTTCCTAGCTTCATCGAGAGTAACTCGTCGAACACCGGCTTCCTACCGGCACATGCAACCGGGCACGAACTCATCGCACCATCCACTGTCTCTCATAGAAGCCCCTCCTGCGGCTCTGGTATGCCCCACGGGCCTTGCTTATTAGCTGAGCTCGAAGCTATCATGGTAACTATGCGTCTCGCGCTCATCAACATATTCGATCTTCCATTTCTTTGACATTTGATCTCTGACGCCGCACATTTCTTCACAGGGCAACGATACTCCATGCACCCTCCTATTGAGTGCCGACGGCCAGGTATTGGATGTGGCGAAGGCTTCACTCATGAATCCATTGGACCGGGTCTTCCACCACACTGCCATGCCGATGACGTCTTCAAAGGTATGGTGTCTCGTTTTCTATCAAACGAGTACTCTAAGTTGCCTCTTCCCATTCTTGGTACGGGAGAAGTACGACCGGACGATCTTGGAGGATCCAAGGGTAGGGTGATATTGTGGGCGAAGGTGCTTATCCGCACGGAGCTTGCCGGTGCGACGCCGACCCAAGGTAATGCCACTTTTACTCCACCTATGCAGTTCCCATCCTTTGGCTTGGGGGATCATGGCAGCGGACATGAAGGAGGTTCAACAGTCCCGATGGCTCATCATGCCGCCCCCGTGGATCCATCACCTCATAACATGGAGGTTGCGTACCCTGACCAATACCTCAACCTCAACCATACCTATGATGACGCTCAACCTGATGATGATTTTGAGCTCAACCTTGACGATATGGATCTTGATGAAATGCACAAAATGCCCGACCAAACCCAAAAGGAACATGCTAGCCTTCAGTGCAAGAAGTCTTTGTTCAGAAAATGCTCCCTGGACGACACGCCTCTTGATGCCCAGGACAAAGCAACCGAGCAGCCACCAAACATACTAAGCCCAAACACAATGCTAACGGGCATCCGTGCGGGTTTTGCTGAAACACAACTTGCGCCTGGGACAACGAAGAAGATGAAGCATAGTAAGAGAAGAAGAAAGGCGGTAATGATGCTTCCATGAGCCAGCCGCCACCGGTGACCCGGGTTAACGACGGTTTACCGGTTCGTGATGCGCCGGTGCTCCATATGGCGGGTAGGCCGATGCCACCGACGAATGCACTCAAGGGCTTAACGCCGGAGATGAGGAGACTGCATGACCATGTCTTGTCTACGGAGCAAAATCTTCTTCGAGCCCCTACTGGCATAGTAGGATACCCGCTTTAAGCGGCTAAGGTGCCCTCAGGCTTAGAATTCAACCATATTAGCCCCCACTGACTTGATCTTTCTTCGGTCTGATTACATCTTCGAGATGTTACACATGAGACGGGTCGATTTTACCTTCGTCCGCCTTTATGCGCTACATCTGAACTACCTGGTGAAGAAGGAGGAAATCTCACAAATAGTGGTAGCGAACCCATACTACATGTCTGAGAGCTTCTTGAATCTGGGGGACGAGGAATGCAAGGGAGCTGTGCAGTACATCACAAAATTCATGCTGGACAATAAGGACAAGGAGATTATTCTTCTGCAGTATCATCCCATGTAAGTGATTTGTAAGACACATTATTAACGCATCCAACTATTACTTCGCACGTACGCATATGGATGCTAATTTGCTGTTAACTTTTTTTTACGCAGTGAGCATTGCATCCTTATCGTATTATTCCCGCAAGTATCCCACGCATTCTATTTGGACTCAACCAAGAACAAGAAGAAGAAAGACTATATCCACATCAAAAAAGTTCTGGATAGAGCTCTCTTCACCTTCGGAAACAAGGGTGGCTACATCAGATCCCACAAAAAGAAACAAGGCGTTGCATGTTTCGGCCATGATACTAACTTCTGCTGCCTCCAGCAAGTGACAACAAGTATGAAGGATGAATTCTACGTCATCCATCATATGAATGAGTTCAAAAGGGATCAACAAATTCTTAGAATGAAAACTGGATTCGATAGACATGTCATCGACTGGGCCAACAACCTAGCAAGCACGAAGGATGATGCCCTCAGACTTGAATTCTAACGCATCCAAAATTCGCTCGCGATGATCACCATGAAAGATGTCATCGAGAAGGATGGCATGTTCTACGCGGGGCCACAGTCCCGTGAATCCGTCGACACTAGGTTGATGTGCCAGGGTCAAGACCCGACGGCTTTCACAAATCTAGGTTGCGTCCTTCTGGATATTCGAAAGTGATGATTGCCGATGACGAGATTGTCTCTTTTGTGTAGAGCGAAACTTTGAATTTCTCGATGATGAACTTTGTGATGTAATCGGTTATTTTAAACTTGTGTAGCGCTCTAGTTTGGGTACAGTAAAATTTGTTATGTTTTACTATGTGATCGATTGTATTTGATAACATTTTAACTCTTTTATTCATGTTTTTTTGTTATATTATATCATAGATATATTTTGAGTTTTTTTCTGACATATAGATCGCTGAAGGAGTAGTGGTATATCGTGTACATTGGGAGGCGTCCGGGAATATACGATGAGTGGTCAGAGTGTCACGCCCAAATCAACCGCTTCCGTGGTAGCAGCTACAAAGGGTTCCAAAGCAAAAGCGAGGCAGAAGCTAGCTACTTGAGGTTCAAGGTACTAGATGTAGAGAGAAATAAAAACGGGCTTAAATACTACCTCCTATTTGCTTTCTTTTTTATCGCGATGGGTTTTCTCTTGTATAACAAAATATTGTAGTTTTGATCCATTGTGAAACATGCATGTAGGAATTGTCTTGGAGACATGTATATTTCATGATTGATGTGTTGGTCACTATGTTGATAATTGTAATATGTTGAATCACAACCAATGTGTGTGCTGCTACTTGTGTGATGTTACTTTATACGCGGAAATATATAAAAAAAACTGTATAAATACAAAGAAAATAATCAGGAGACCAGTAGAAGCGCGGCTAGCCTGAACTGAAAATTAGCAATTACAACGCGGGATTGGAAGGCGCGCTGCAAATGGACATACACACCCACAACGCGGGTAGCAGGAGGTGCACTTCTAACTACAGATTAGCTAAGCCGTGGGTACCCCGCGCTGTAGATGGAATTTAGCAGCAGCGCGTTATCTACAGTGCGGGTACCCCGCGCTGCTAGAGGCCATTATCCTAGTAGTGTATGTAACCGAGGAGCTTTCCTGCAAGGACCCCAAAGGTGCATTTGGCTGGCTTTAACTTCATCTGGTACTTGCGCAGATTCTTGAAGGTTTCCTGGAGGTCACGGATGAGTGAGTCGGCCAGCTGCGATTTGATAACTATATCATCCACGTAAGCGTGTACATTGTGCCCAATTTTCTCTTTGAGGCAATTCTGCACTGTTCGCTGATATGTGGCTCCTGCATTCTTCGAGCCGAAAGGCATAGAAGTATAGAAGTATATCCCAAAAGGAGTGATGAAAGCCATTTTCTCCTGGTCTTCAAGATCCATCTTGATTTGGTGATAGCCAGAGTAGGCATCGAGGAAGCACATGAGCTCACATCCCACAGTCGAGTCTATGATCTGGTCAATACGGGGCAGTGAAAAAGGATCCTTTGGGTAGGCCTTGTTTAAGTCGGTGTAGTCAATGCACATACGACAAGTCCCTTTCTTTTTCAAAACGAGGACCGGGTTTGCGAGCCACTCTGGATAAAAAACTTCCATGATAAATCTGGCGGCAAGGAGTGGGGCTATCTCTTCCCCAATGGCGTTTCTCCTTTCGTCATTAAAACGACAAAGGAATTGCTGGACCGGCTTCAGTTTTGGATCAATATTTAGGTGGTGCTCAGAGAGTTCCCTTTGGAAACCTGGCATGTCAGAAGGTTTCCATGCGAAAATGTCCCGATTCTCACGGAGGAACTCAATGAGAGCGCTTTCCTATTTATCAGATAACCCTGTCCCAATGATGAACTTCTGGGAAGCGTCACGAGGGACAATGTCGAATTTCTTTGTATTCTGAGCCGGTTGGAACTTGGGGTAGTTATCAGAGTCGGTTTCTTCAGGATAGTGGAATCTGCTGGGTCTACCTTCTCCTGGTATGCTGACAAGTCCTCTTTGGCGCATGCCGAGTCAGCAAACTTGATGTGTTGCTCATCGCACTCCGAGGCCCTGGACCGGTTCGCATCTACCGTAATTGGACTGTCCAGACCCGACATTTTCAGCTTTAGATAAACATAGCATGGTCGAGCCATGAACCTGGCATAAGCCGGTCTACCCCTGATGGCATGATATGGGCTCTCGAGTTTCACCACCTCATAAGGTATGATCTCTGAACGAAAATTTTCGGCAGTCCAAAAGCTGTCTCCAGGTAGATCTTGCCTACCGGGCGTGCCGACTTTCCTGGGACTATTCCATGGAAGACAGTGTTCGAGGGTTGCAGTTGTTTTTTAGTCAATCCCATCCTGCGGAATGTTCCGTAGTAAAGGATGTTGATGCTACTTCCTCCATCCATGTGCACTTTGTCAAGTGTGTAACATCCAATTTGTGGAGAAACTACCGGGAGCCACCTGGACAGGCCGGCTCTGTGGCCACAGCCATGGCGGCTCTCTGTTGTAGCTTCCTGTCCCTCCGTCAGCTGGTGGTGGTGAACATGTGGTATGCCAAGTGATCTTGAAGTTGTTTCAGGTTTTCTTGGAATCCTGCAAGCCCTGACTGATGTTGCTGCCCTCCTCCTCTGGGTCCTTGGTGTTGAGGTGTTGCGCCGGCTCCCTGATGACCAAAATTTTGGTTGTTGCTATTCTGGCAGGCTCCTCCACCTGACCCGGGAGGTCCCTGGCTTCCTCTCCGTGCATACTCTTTCATGAAGTTGCACTCTTCCCAGGTGTGATTGACTGGTCGAACAGGTTTACTATGTGTTTGGCAAGGCGTTTTCATGGCTTCTTCAAAGCTGCTTGGGGGTCGAAAGTTTCCTTCCGACTTACGGTAGTTATTGCCCCCTGCTTCTGCCTTTGGAAGCCGACATTTGTGTTGCCTACCAAGTCAGAAGTATTCTGATCGAGTCGATATTTGGTTTGTTTATTCTGGCTCTTGGATCCTTTGCCCCCACTCTTTTTATTCTGGGCAGTTTTGTCCTCTTCTGAATCAACATCCTTGGTTTTGTCAGACTCGGCATACTTTATGACCGCGTTTATGAGCTCTCCCATGTTGTTGAACGTTCTCTTGTGTAGCATCCCAAATTTTTCAAAATTTTGGAATGTTAATAAATAATATAATATTGATTGACTTGTTTGAATTTTAGAGTAAACGAAAACTTTTCTTTTGAGTTTTTGTTTAAAACCTTTACAAATCATTTAATAAAATTTGGATAATCATTTATCCAATGATAAAAATCTTTGTTGTGAAGTTTATTCCAAATTCAAATAATGATTTTCTTTCTTTTGTCTTTTTGAAATTTGGTAGGAACCACAATTAAATATTTTAGAGCGAGAATAAAATGACTTTCTCAAATTTATTGTGGTCCCATACTCATTCTCGAATTTTATTTGAAATTTGAGTTTATTTGATATTGACGTTTAAGAGATATTTAAATATTTCCAACAATTTATTGAATAAAATGAGAGGAGATAATATGGCTTCTTCGAAGATAGTATTGAATTTTTTTAAAGTGCTCATTTGAACACTTGATTATTTTTTTGTAATCATTTTGGTATTTATAAAACCCTAAAACTAATTTGGGGAATTTATTAGTGCCTTAAATGAATTTTGGTTGATAAAAATCTATTTATAACATTTAATTCGAAGAGAAATATATTTCTATAATCTCTATATTTTATTTAGTCTACATATATGTTTCGACTTTGGGAGGGATTTGATAATCCAGAATTTTAGTGTTGTTAGGTATTAGAAAATATAAATCCTAGATCATCTGAGCCGAGCCCATGTTTCTGATTTATTTTCCCTCTGTCTTTTTCCTCCCTTGACCTAATTTCCACTAAGGCTCATATCATCTTCTTCTGTCTCACGTTCATGAATGAATGAGTCACTCATTACAGAAAAAACGAGGTACATGGCACCTGGACACGTTCCTCCCCTCCTTCTACTTAATTCCTTGACCGATTCGATATGAAGTCTACATTCGTAGCACATTATAAGGAATTCATTCAGGCAACTAAAACCTCACTTTAATGCTTTTAATGCCATTATTTCTCCATGAATGGCATTAACTCCATTTCCAAAACCTCGCTTTTAATGCCCATTATTTCTCCATGAATGTCATTAACTCCATTTCCAAAACCTCGCTTTTAATGCCCATTATTTCTCCATGAATGTCATTAACTCCATTTCCAAAACCTTGCTCACTCTCCTTCTATGGACCTCCCATGACCCTATAAATACCGCCCCTAGGACCCCTTTGAACCACACATCCCCACGCATAAAGTCCCTCTTCAAATCCCTCTCCTTCGTGCGCAATTTCTCGTCGGAGTAAACATGCATCCACACTTCCGGTGAAGATTTTTTCGCCAAGAAAGGTACCTAGTCCATATTTCTTCCTCTAGTTTCTTCCCCTTGCCGATGCGCACCGTTGTGACATATTTTTCCTCTCGATTGCAAGGCCGGAGCACGCCGTCCGTGTCATTGTGCTCTTTATGCGTTCTTCTCTACTCCGGTGGAACTTCTTCGCTATCCGAGGGCGAACCTAGAGCTATAACCTTGTCCATCGAGTCGCCCAAATCATCCTCTATCCCGTTCGGCTGTTTATTGACGCCCGCGACCTTTTTCCAAAATTCCGGCGAGATCTCCGGTGAGCCTTTCTCCCCTCTTTGTTCATCATTTTATTTTGTAAAAATCGAATGGGTACAGACCTATCAGAACTCGCCATTTTGCATCCTTTTTATTAATCCCGTAATTTCATTTTAGCAAAAATAGTCAAACTTCAGAAATTCATATCTTCTATCCCGTAAGTCGGATTTCGACAAATTTTATATCCCCAGATTCCTTGGAAAATGTAGTTTATTATTTTCCAATAATATTACACTTTTGATAATTCGAAATTTAACTCAAATTTATTTTATTAATTTGAGTATATTTGATATACATCTTATTCTATAATTTATTTGGAATATTTTCTTCATCAAATTTGATCCTTAAAATCAAATCTTTCTGTTTGGACAATTGTCACATTCTTTCCATCATATAAATACACTATTTTGACCTCAAACCTTTGTCTTATCTTCCCTTTAGTTATATCTCTTTTTTATATAAATTTGGCTACAAAAATTCAATCTTCTCAACAAGATCATCACGATTTCTATCGGATCTTTTTGAATCCAATCCAAGAATCGATTTCCTATTCAAATATGCATATGGAAAAACCAACTGAGTTTGACATACTCTCCATCCAATTGATTTTATAATCAACCTCGAACATATCCAATTGATTTTACAATCCTCGGATATATGATTGCCATCATATTTCCATCCAATCCAACTTGATCCTATCTCAACCTATCCATGCCATAGTAATTAGTTTATTAATAGTAATAACTAAATATTTATGTTGTAGTTGTATCTTATTTGGATCTTCACTTTGGATTGAGTTGTGTGTTGAAGTGTTTCTCTTTTACTGTTAGATATATTGTAACAAGATGGAGAGATGACTACGAGTAGAATATTTCATCGTCAGGATCCAGGCAAGTTACTCTTTTGATCATGCTCAAGTATTACCTATATTTTTTATATGCATTGTAGTCCAACTTAAATATTATGCATTGATAGGATTATATATTATGCTATGCTATTACACCCAGTAGTTCATTGAGGTAGGTCTGAACCTTATATCATTGTCGCCACCGTGTAGAATTATACTGCTTTGCTAAGTAGACGTGGATTGGGAAGTGATCCATTATGAGGTATGAGTGACTAAGTAGTAAACAGGACCAAGATAATCTTAATGAACCACCTGGGTGGAATGGTTGGGGGCACCCTGGAGGAACCAGTGGATTTGCCTGAGTGACCTGGAGATGGCCATTAATCACTGCGGAATGCCTCCCAGGCTTAAAGGGATCAATCATATTTTTCATAACTAGAAGCTTACGTGTGCAGCCACAAGCTATTATGGGCTCTGGCTTGGTTGATTAGTTGTAGTGACTCTTACTAGGTGGTGCTACGAACGTAGTTATGAGTAGGTGGGATGGGCACCGCCAGAGTGAGGGAAACTCTTCTAAAAGACCATGTCTCGACCTTCCGGTTCTCATACAACATGCAGTGTGACGAACTAAAAAGGAGGTGGTCGAGTCTTGTGGGGAAAAGTGCACAAACCTCTGCAGAGTGTACAAACTGATCATGATTAGCCGTGTCCCCGGTTACGGACAACTTTGAGCATCTAGAAGTGGGAATGTTGACGGATCTCATCATATTTAATTAATCAATCGGGTTTAATCAACTTTGGGAATAGATTGACTTGGAGAAACCAATTCAATCATATTATGAGCTTTGTAGTACTGTTATGATACTCTTTGAGTAGGACAAAATCAGCTTTATGCAAATTGAAACTCTTAGAGCTTTTCCACCAGCCAAAATTGCATGTAGAAGATAGGCCTGTTATATATTCTTTTGGGAGTAACTTGCCGTACATTCAAAGTACTGACCCATTTTGGGCTGTAACCTTCGGTGTTGCAGGATTGTATATGACGAGTAAGTGATGCGATGTAGGGTTACGATGTCTACACTCAACTTTGCCGTTGGTGTTGATGGGACTCCACTTATGTATTGTTTGTTTCCGCGGTGTATTCTAGCCCAAAGGCTATAAGGTAATAAATACCATGTACTTACATTACTTTTTGACATGTGATTTATGGTATTTCATCGAGTACTGTGTGTGCTAGCATACTGATCCAAGGATAGCACAGAAGCACAGTAGACTTGGTTCCCTTCAGGACCGGGTCGTTACATCTTGAGTCGGCCAAGCTTGTGTACTAGGGGCTCAAACTTGCAGTTTCTTTCCAAGACAATCACTGCCGTCTGGGCAGTAATAGTGTCCGAGGAATGGACTATATCTACGACTCATCGTGCCCAGCTTAGGGCCGACTCTCCTTCCTTCTGGACACAGTGCTCCAAGTCGATGATTGTGGTGGCTCGTCGGCAAGAGGTGATGGAATTCCCCGGGAGGTTTTTGAACCATGTACGAGCCGGTCCTTCCAACATCATCGTGAGGTAACGGGTGCATACCTCTTTTGCTGGCTTGCAGCATATCCATGGCAAGGTCGTAGCTTTCGATCCAGGCCATCGGGTCCATGTCAGTTGTATAGTTTAGAATCTTACGTGGTCCCTTTAAATATGGGGGCAAGCGTGTGTTCCTCAAAGCTGACACCAGACATCGGTTACCCATGGATCTGCTGACGAACTCGGTATTCTGATCTTGTGGGGGAAACTGGGTCACCGGTTCTATACGACGCTCGGGCTTAGGATTCGGTAGGTCCAGGACTCTCACTGCCGCCAGAGGGTTTGGAGGTGGTGGCGCTCCATGCTGGCGGTGACTGCTCGAGACTGCGAGAGACGGTGATTCTGCTTGCCGGCTCATACTGTTGTACGGAGTCCCATGTAAGTATGAGACTCCCTGTGAATATTGGGCTTGTTGTGTGATCACAGTCTTAAGCAAGTCGACAGCTTCTCGCCCGGCGTGATCCGCTGGAGTGTCTCCATGAATCGGCGTGTTGGTGAGGAACCGAGTTGCCGCTACGACGTTTGCCATGGGTTTATTGAAGTGGCGAGGGGGTGTGTGGAACCGATCTAGGCGTGGCGGAGGAACCGACTGTCTAGGCGGTGTGTATCCTGGGGGAGTCGACTGGTGAGGGCTGTGGAACAGTGCTCGTCCTTGGTAGTCAGGGGGGGTCCGACTCGAAGGTCCATGAGGGCGCGTATCTTTCTGCCATCTTCTCTTTTTCAGCATTGATCTCCCCCCGGATGCTCGTCACCCATTCCTTGAGTCCATCGACTCTTGTCCTCCAGGCCTCCTGATTTTCCGTTGTTATTGGTATGGCCAAAGCCTCATCAAGAGAATTCAAGGCATCAGCGAGGGCTTATGTTCCTGTGAGGACTTGTTCTGATGAGCGGGCTGCCGCCTCCCTATTAGGATTGGGGACTGCATTGGAAGCCGGCTCTGAAGCCTGGTTCTGGGTTGTGTTCTGGGTCTCCTGACTTCCCTGTGCTCCAGTGCCCGCCATGAAAATCGTGACAAAGTATGGAGGTTCGTAGTAAGGGAAATCTGAGTTGTATTCTTATGCCCCCGTGCCGAGTCTGTTGCTCCCAACAGATCAGATGGACCCATTGTCTGAAAAGCTTCCTTCACTAGGGTGTGAGTCAGCATCAAATAATTCTTCTGAGGCGTCGTGCATTGGGGACTCGACAGAGCACTTTGGCTCTGGAGATCCATCAATGAATCCAACGAAAGCATACTTGGAGCCGGCACGTCGCCGACTCGAAGATTCTAGAGGGACTTTGGGATCCGTCTCTGGCTCAAATCCGTCCGTTCCACCAATGAATATGTGGATAGACCCGATCGGGGCCCGATATCCAGATTCGACGGAATCGGCTTCAGGGCCCCAAGTTGAGTCGTCGATGTAGAGCTTCACGCGCCGGCTTCTTGTGATCCGTCCAGCAACGAATCCTTCCATGCTTTGGAGAGCTCCATCCAAAATCTCGGTGCCCATTGTCGTGGGAAAGTCACGGCAGATGTTCGAAGAGTCGAACTTGACATGGGACATTTGCTGCGAGGTGGATACGAGGAGAGAGTTAACATGGACAAGAGACTCGGCGATTTACCCAGGTTTCATCCCCTCTTTTTCTCGAGGTAAAATCCTACTCCTGCTTCTTATTATTACGAGGATCGACTTCTCGAATAGAGGAGTCGATGGATTGATTACAAGAGAGTCGGATCGTAACCTTAGTCTCGTGGAGATCTAGGTTATGCCGAAAGTGTCTAGTCCTGACTTATACTAAGTTGAGTTTTTCCTCTGGACTCCGTAGACCTTGACTTATAAAGGCGTCGGGTCCCGGGGTTCCGTGAGTCCGACTCCCACACGAGGTGGGGTCCTATTCTACTTTACAAAGATGTTACATGCTAAACAAGGTAAGTCGAATTCCTTCTACGGCTTTGATCTTCATGCTTGATGCGGCCGGCTTGTGGACGGTTCTTCCTTTGTGGGCCTTCATATGTGACTCCGCCCATAAATCTAATGCCGGTTTATGGAATTGGTCCATCCCCGCGATAGTACTCCTGCACCTGGGCGCCAGCGTCTGGTTGCAGCAATACGGGTATATAAACAAATATAGAAAAGCAAGAGGGGGTGAGTATCTATCATACCCGCAAGTCTTATGTACGGCTACTAAGAAATTATGCATTGGTATCTAATGGAAAGGGGAGGCTATATAGTGGACTGAACTGCAGAAAGCCAGAATAAGGATGAGAAGCTAGGCCTATCGAAGACTAGCATCTTTCGACGATTCTTGCAGCATGAGAAGAGAATAGCCAACAGTTATGTATGAAGCATAAAGTAACAATGCAACAGAAGTTGCTGCATCATTGTATAATAGTAAGTTGTAATTATTAACAATTATCAATGCCTCTAAGATCCCTTCCTCGACTTCCCTGCGAGGAAGAGAAACCGGAACCAACAGTTTAATAGTAATAGTTTGTAATAGTTGGCTTGGGCTTCAGCATAAAGCGTCCAGTTACCATGGACACGGCTATTCGGATAGATTAACTTCCCTACAGGGGTGCACTACTATTATGCCTCCACGCTCGGATCTCCAGGGTGGCGTACACCTTGTTAGGGAATGCCCCACCGAGGCTATCCATGTCGTGACCCGGGGTTAGCGTATGTAATTCCAGTCACGATGCAATCACATGGAGAGCCGAGAACCGTACCCACTTGTCTAAGCAGACAAGGCCAAGCACAGAACGTTCTCGGTAAGCATCGAACGTGAGGGGCATCCCATTCAGGCCGGATGATCAACTGAGATGGGTCCTCATCGTCCGCTCACAAGTCTAAATGCTTATGGGTGGTGAATCCCATACTCATAGACAAGTCGCCTCAACCATGTTATCGATTGAATCCTAACTCTTACATATACTTACTCCAGCCCGATCACTTAGTCGGGGTCTAGGGCGGGCTCGATCATACAACAAAGTGTGCACGTGATAGAGTCACGAACAATCGCATCGCGATGCCCCAAGCTGCGCACATCTAAGGGCCACTTGGTGTATAAAAGACCGCCAGCCAGATCACAACTAAGGTCTCGAAAACCCATACTAAGACATGCATGTTATAAACATACACGCTGCACACATGCCTAGTATGAACAGCAGGTATCATCACATAACTCTACAAAGTACTCTTTATAGATATACACATAGAGCATAAATGTCTGTGATCAACATTACATCATACAACGGAAGCAAATTAGGTCTGAGTACAGACAAGTTTAACAAATGGCTTAGAGAAGCCTTGTACAACAAACATGCCCTTCCACGAGGGACCAGACTGCTGTCTGGGACTATGCTAACTTAGTCAACGTCGAGCTTCAAGTTGATGACTCCATCGGGGTCCCGGTTCTTATCTAAAACATAGAATAAGCAAACGTGAGTACAAAGTCGTACTCAGCAAGACTTACATCAGATCTATACTACTCATGCTCAAGTATCAAGGTAAAGGGAGGTGGGGTTTCATCATGCAGAAGTGCCAGCTTTGACTTGGCTATTCCTGAACTACGAATAACAGACTTGAGGTAAGAAGCGTACACGAGTCCACTACATCTCCAACCAATACACCACTATAGTTACTTCCTCGACTTCCCCACGAAGAAGCGCACCATAGCACTCACGCTTATCTTGCGAGTTTTATAAGTATCCAGTTCAAGTTATTTAATAATCAGGTACAGGTTCCATGTAGTCCTTAACCGCGGACGCGGCTATTTGAATAGTTTTGTTAACCTTGCAAGGGTGTAAACTACACACACATGACCATCGGTTACCGCATTTTTCTCTCCACCGTTCAAGAGGTGACAGCGAGGATGTTCACCACGACACTTCGGTCACATCCGGTCTATTCCAGGAGTCGACTATCTAAGTTGCTACCGCTCGAGAGTCCGGCCGGATCAACGAAACGGACTCAGACAATGTAGGTGACCGAGACGCCACCTTTAGCAGATGGTTTTCCTGCCTCACAGGTGCACCCACATATCTAGGATGATGCAACCATTCCTTCATTCTTTTTCTATGCAGATGCCAAATGGAAAGCCCGAACTAATGTGACTCCTGGATGTCGACATGGATCAAGGTACTAGGCCGAGAGGGGTCAGTGAGCCCAATGTGTGGTTGTACTCTTTGTCTTGGATTACCATACAAGAACTCGATGCTTAAGGCGGTGTTCAACGAGACAACCCACTGTGTACTCCTACACAGCCTCTCATCGTTCACCTTGTATTAGGGTGGATTCACCGACACAGTTTCACTTTCATCAACACCATGTTCACCATCATCCCGACTCACATCAAAAGAAACCTCATGTAACACTAAGCATGCAATAAGCTGTAACAGTTGCAGTGGCTCCATGATATCAACCAACTCCTATGTCAGCTAGGATTGTGGTTTGCTTACTACTGTGACAAGATGATAGGTCATGCATCGGATATGGGTTCAACTATGTGGTAGAATCGATACAAGATGATCTCCTAAACATGCATAAGCGAGACTGAGAGGGAATTGGGATTTTATAGACATGATCAATGGAGTTTGCTTGCCTTGCTGACGAAACACGGGTCTTAACGGTGGTCTTCTTTTTCGGGGGTGATCACCGTCTCGGAACGTCTGTCATCGGAGGAAATCATCAACAAAGGGGGACAACTTCAAAAGTAAAATGCACATACACATGATAATGTTTTCCATGAGGTGAATGGTACTGGTTTGTAGCATATTCAATTTAATTGAAGTATATTGCATTTGAAATGCAAATTCAATTTCAAATCAAGTCATATACACATTTTCTTTTGTTCACCCATTTTAAAATGGTCAAACATAAAAACAAATTGCATATTCTTACTCCTTGTATTTTTCTGATAATTTTTCATATATAATATGTTTAATTTGGAGTTAGTATGAATTTTCTATGATTTTCCAAAGTTTAACTCAATTTTTGGATTTTCTGGATTATTTTAAAACTCTGGAAAAGGCTTTTCTGCATCAGCATTGTGTAATGCTGACGTCAGGGCTGCTGATTTGTCAACCTGACGTGTGGGACCCGCAGGTCAGTGAGCCTGGTTTAAATTCCGTTTAATTAGAGTTAACAGGGTGTTAGGGGGGTTCTGGGTCCACATGTCATTGGGCTAGGGGGGGGGGGGGGGTTAGCAGGGTCATTAGCCCTAATGACCGGCGGCGACCTAGCCACGGCGGCGCAGCACGGGGTGGTGCTCCCGGTGGCCATTTGGTGCGGGGCTTGCACCAAACTGATCACTAGTGAGCCGTGGTTCAAAGGGAAGGCTCTGGGGAGTGTGGGGAGGACCAGGGGCTCACCGGCGACGAGGAACGGCGGAGGCCATGGCACTGGACCGGCGGGCTTGGTGATTCCGGCTACGGCAAGAGCAACGGAGGGCACAGGGAGATAGAGGGGCTCACCAGGACCTCTCTGGTGCTAGCCAGGAGTGCTGGGGACGCCAGACGACGAGGCAATCGGCGAGGAACTTCGCGGCGGCCGGCGGCAAGTCGGAGAACCTGGCGTCGCGTGAAGAGCTTGCCTGGCTCGATTAGTCGATGGCTTCGACGGAGAGGACAGCGGCGGTTCGCCTGGACATGGTCGCAGCGGCTGAGGAGGCGAGTGGCCACGGTTCTCCACGGTGGTGCTCCGGCGTGCTTCGGGGCGGCGCTGAAATCGCGAAGAGGAGAGGGGGAGGAGGTCCAGGGAGACGGGGAAGAGGTGCGGGGCCTTCTCGTGGGCGTCGTGGCGCTCAGAGGCATCCGGGGGGGGCTAGGTGGCTCGGCCACGTCACCGGCGTCGGCATGCAAGCCACGGAGCTGCTTGCCGTCGCCGGGGTAGACGACAACGGGGAACTCGCGGGCTGGGCCGTGCTAGATGGGCTGGGGGGAAGAGTTGGGCTGAAAGCCACGGGTGTTTTCCCTTTTTCTTTATTCTTCTTCTGTTTTGTTTTTCTGCCTTTTGTTTTGCCCTGGTAAAAATACCAAAGCATTTTATAAAAATTCCCAAATACTTTTATAAATACTAGGTGACCAGTAGCTAGCCACATATACAATTTGAGCATTTTTGAAATTCAAAACATTTGAATTTCAATTCAAATAGGGATCAAATTTAATTTCCAGGCACTATTTGAATATTAGAAAATTCCATGAGCATGGGAAAATACCCAAACCACTTTTTAAAATGATCAGCATCATTTATAGAAATTTTCCACACATTCAAATGATTTTTGGAAAATATTTTTATCTGGCCATTTCAAATAATTTCTCAGGGCTTTCTTCTTCCCCATTTTTGAATTTCTTTTTGAATTTTTCATGATGCAAAAGTGAACTCAAACCCTAGCACTTACCCTAGTTGGGGTTCTGACAACTCGCCCCCACTCAAAAGAATCTCGTCCGGAGATTCAGAAGTCGTCGGGAGGAAGGTGGGGTACTCGGCACGGAGGCGGTCTTCTCTTTCCCAGGTTTCTTCTTTCTCGGAGTGATGTGACCATTGAACTTTTAGGAACTTGATCTTCTGACGACGCGTGACACGCTCTGCGGAATCAAGAATACGAACAGGGTACTCTCGATAAGAAAGGTCATCTTGGAGATCAAGCGTTTCATGGTCGACTTCGCGGATGGGTTACTTGAAGCAACGCTTGAGTTGTGACACATGGAATACATCATGTACTCGGGAAAGGTGCGGAGGTAGTTCAAGTTGGTAGGCAACTTCTCCACGTTTAGCAAGAATTCGGAGAGGTCCGATGTAACGTGGGGCCAACTTGCCTTTGATACCGAATCTTTGGGTTCCCTTCAGAGGAGTAACCCGAAGGTAAGCCTTCTCATCCAGATTGTAGCTCTCCTTCCTATGATGACGATCATAGTAGCTTTTATGACGAGATTGAGCGGCTTTCAATCGATCACGAACAATGCGAACTTGCTCTTCTGCTTCCTTGATCATATCCGGTCCAAAGAGTTGTCTTTCACCGGTTTCTGACCAGTTAAGGGGTGTTCGACATCGTCGTCCGTAGAGGAGTTCAAAAGGAGCCATGTTCAGACTAGATTGAAAACTATTGTTATAAGAAAATTCGGTGAATGGAAGAGATTTCTCCCAATTCTTTCCGAATGAGATAACACAAGCTCTGAGCATGTCTTCCAAATTTTGATTAAGCCTTTCAACTTGACCGCTAGACTGAGGATGGAAAGCTGTACTAAAGGATAGATGAGTTCCCATAGCACTCTGAAAGCTTCCCCAGAATCTAGAGGTGAAAAGGCTACCACGATCAGAATTGATCACCAAAGGAACACCGTGAAGAGACACAATTCTAGAGATGTACAAGTCCGCTAACTAGCTAGCAGTTATAGACTCGCGAACGGGAAGGAAGTGAGCAACTTTTGAAAGTCGATCAATGACAACGAAGATGGCATCATTTCCTTTCTGGGTTTTTGGAAAGCCGGTGATGAAGTCCATACTGACTTTGTCCCATTTCCACTCTGGAATAGGCAAAGGTTGAAGTGTACCAGTAGGTCTTTGGTGTTCTGCCTTAATGCGACGACAAACATCACATTCAGCAACAAGTCGAGCAATGTCTCTCTTCATCCGGGTCCACCAAAATCTCTGGCGTAGATCTCGGTACATTTTTGTGCTACCGGGATGAATCGAGAGGGGTGTGTCATGGGCTTCTTTGAGGATGAGTTGCCGTAGATCCTTATTCTTAGGTACTACCAAACAATTTTCAAAGAATACCGTTCCTTTACTATCTGTGGAGAAACATTTAGCAACTCCGCTAGCAATGTTCTCCTTGATCCGGCGTACACCTCGTGCACGTCTTTGGGAAACTCTGATTTGATCCTCAAGGGTTGGTTTCGCCACCAAGTTGAAAAGAGATCCACGAGGAACAATCTCGAGATTGAGCTTTCGAAATTCCTCATGAAGAAGTGGTTAATACTGTTGTAACATGAGGTTATTACAATACGACTTACGACTTAGTGCATCAGCCATGACATTGGCCTTGCCTGGGGTGTAAGAAATTCCTAAGTCATAATCTTTTATCAACTCAATCCAGCGTCTTTGCCTGAGATTAAGATCTGGCTGGGTGAAAATATATTTGAGGCTCTGGTGGTCGGAATAGATCTCACAACGATTACCAAGGAGGTAATGTAGCCAAGTCTTCAGGGCATGAACTACGACAGCGAGTTCAAGATCATGGCTAGGATAGTTCTCTTCATGTGGACGCAACTGCCGCGAAGCATAAGCTACCACATGTCGATCTTGCAGAAGTATGCACCCTAACCCTTGCCGTGAAGCATCACAATAGATCTCGAAATCCCTTTTGGTGTCTGGAGGTGCAAGTACGGGTGCAGAAGTCAACCTTCTTTTTAGCTCTTGAAAGCTTTCCTCGCACTTGGAAGTCCATTGGAATTTATTATCTTTCTTGAGGAGTTCAGTAAGAGGCTTTGCAACTTTATAAAAGTTCTCGACAAAGCGGCGGCAATAGCTTGCTAAGCCAAGAAAACTCCTAACTTGCTTAACCGATTCAGGTGGAGTCCAGTCAAGGACGGCCTGAACTCTCTCGGGATTGACTGCAACACCTTTCGCAGAAATCACGTGGCCTAAGTAGGTCACTTATGGTAGCCAAAATTCGCACTTGGAGAACTTGGCATAAAGGCGGTGCTCTCTAAGTTTCATCAATACCAACCTAAGATGTTCTGCGTGCTCTTCTTCGTTCTTCGAGTAGATGAGAATGTCATCAAGATAAACCACAACAAATTTATCTAGGTACTCCATGAAGATCGAATTCATTAAGCGCGAGAATGTGGCGGGGCCATTGGTTAAACCAAAGAACATGACGGTATACTCGTAAAGACCATAACGAGTAGTGAAAGCCATTTTGGGAATGTCCTCATTTCGGATTTTGATTTGATGATAGCCTAATCTCAAATCCATCTTGGAGAAGACAGAGGATCCTGCAAGTTGATCATAAAGATCATTGATCCTGGGCAGTGGGTACTTGTTCTTTATCGTCGCTAGATTTAGCGGGCGATAGTCTACGCACATCCTTTCTGTTCCATCTTTCTTCGTTACGAACAGAACGGGGCAACCCCATGGCGATGAGCTAGGGCGGATGAAGCCTTTTGCCAACGAAGCATCAAGTTGGGTTTTTAGCTCAGCTAACTCATGTGGGGCCATCCTATATGGACGTCTCGAGATTGGGGCTGTGCCTGGTATAAGATCCACTATGAATTCTACACACCTGTCGGGTGGCATTCCCGACAGCTCTTCAGGAAATACATCCGGGAAGTCACGAACCACCGAAACATCTTCAAGGTCTGGAAGGGGAAGCACATTCAAAGTCTGCACCTGGATTCTAGAACTGGGTGAGGTGTAGTCAATGATCTGTCCTGAAGGATGGGTGAGTTTAACTGATTTGGCTTTACAATCAAGGAAAGCATTCTGCCTTGATAACCAATCCATTCCTAGGATGACATCAATGTCCGAAGACTTGAGGGCTATAAGTGAAGCAAGGAATACTAAACCCTCAATTGCAATTTGATTGTCATGGCTTACTCTATTAGTTTGCCATTTGAACCTAGGAGTTTGAATGATCATTGGGGAAAACATTTCTTCAAAAGAAAATCCATGACGAAATGCATAACTCTCCGACATGAATGAATGAGAAGCTCCTGGATCGAAAAGAACGGAGGCGGGGACATGATTGACTGGGAGTGTGCCAAGAATGACATCAGAAGCAACAGTGGTTTCCTCATCTGAAATTTGGTTCACACAACCACTACTAGTGGATGAAGGCTTTGCTAGAAAGGCTTTGGTGGTTGATTTCTTTGCAGGCTTGTGACTAGGTCGACGTGGTGCCACCAACACTGTAGGGAACTGTCGGAAGTAATGGCCTGTCAGACCACACGTGAAACATGCCCTGCCTGAATTGTTGGGAGTGGGATTACTTGGTTGCACACCATCATTCCGGGGTGGAATAATGTGTTGGGGTGGATGGCATACATTTGGTGGTGGCCTCTGAAGAAGGTTTTGAGGTATGGCTCTGGTTGGAATCCAAATTCGGCGTTTCTGAGGGGCTGAACTTGAAGAAAGGGCATGCTCAAGAGCATGCTTGCGGGACTCCTCGAAAATTTCATTGCCATGCTCAGCTCTGAAGGATCTGTTGACTAAATCCTCAAAGGTGGCAAATTCGATGAGGTTGAGATCATGACGAAGGATGGGGCTAAGTCCCTTACGGAACCTTGCCTGCTTTCTGACATCGGTGGTGATCTCATCTTGGGCATACCGAGCAAGACGGTTGAACTCTCTCACATACTCATGAATGGACATCTCTCCTTGAGTGAGATTGCAGAACTCTTCCTTCTTGCGCTCCATCAATTCATCCATAAGGTGGTACCCTCGAAAGGCATCTCAGAACTCCTACCAAGTCACTAGGTGACCATCTGGCTGCATAACAACATAGTTCTCCCACCATTCAGCAGCAGCACCTTCCAAAAAGTATGCCGCAAATATAACTCGATCATCTGGAGCGACATGTGCAGTATCAAGCTTACGCTCGATGGAACGGAGCCAATCATCAGCTTCAAGGGGCTCGGAAGAACATCGGAATACCGGTGGCTTGAGGAGGATGAAGTCCTGAATGCTCACAGCCACATTACGATGACGTGAGGTATTCTGCTCGATGAGCTCCAGAAGACGTGTTTGATCGCGTTGATTCTTCGAAGCTTCCATCATGATTTCCGCCGCAGAAGGCGGTGGTAGAGGTTCATCATCATTTCGATTCCGATCACGGTCTCGATTCCGACGAACAGCACTACGAGTTCCACCTGACATCCTGTGTGATAAAAATCAACAATCAGAACAGGTTGGATGATGGATTCAAGGATAACAAGACATGATGAAGGAGGAAAAGATTATAATGCGAAGGCAATGATTCATAGAAACTAGGAACAAATCCGGCAGCATAACGGCTACAGCGGGATGGAAAATGAAACAACCTCGAAGAAATTGGACAGAACTTCTTCAAGAAACTCAACAGAACGATGAGTCTGGACGACCACAACTGTCCTACAGCTACAAGGAAGCACTCAGCGAGATGTTCTAATCAGACATAGATGAGCCTAGTCCTATCGTCCCGTGGAAAAGATAAGGGTGACCCAGAACTTAGATCGATGAGGGTAAGGAGAAAAAGAAGCCTTACGTTGTTCCCTTTATACCCAAGTAACTATATAACTATAGAATGCTAGACTCGACTTCGACCAAGGGTTTGATAAGCCTACAGACAGTCCTGCTCTGATACCAAGTCTGTCGGGACCCGGGGTTAGCGTATGTAATTCCAGTCACGATGCAATCACATGGAGAGCCGAGAACCGTACCCACTTGTCTAAGCAGACAAGGCCAAGCACAGAACATTCTCGGTAAGCATCGAACGTGAGGGGCATCCCATTCAGGCCAGATGATCAACTGAGATGGGTCCTCATTGTCCGCTCACAAGTCTAAATTCTTATGGGTGGTGAATCCCATACTCATAAACAAGTCGCCTCAACCATGTTATCGATTGAATCCTAACTCTTACATATACTTACTCCAGCCCGATCACTTAGTCGGGGTCTAGGGCGGGCTCGATCATCCAACAAAGTGTGCACGTGATAGAGTCACGAACAATCGCATCGCGATGCCCCAATCTGCGCACATCTAAGGGCCACTTGGTCTATAACAGACCGCCAGCCAGATCACAACTAAGGTCTCGAAAACCCATACTAAGACATGCATGTTATAAACATACACGCAGCACACATGCCTAGTATGAACAGCAGGTATCATCACATAACTCTACAAAGTACTCTTTATAGATATACACATAGAGCATACAAAGATCACATGTCTGTGATCAACATTACATCATACAACGGAAGAAAATTAGGTCTGAGTACAGACAAGTTTAACAAATGGCTTAGAGAAGCCTTGTACAACAAACATGCCCTTCCACGAGGGACCAGACTGCTGTCTGGGACTATGCTAACTTAGTCAACGTCGAGCTTCAGGTTGATGACTCCATCGGGGTCCCGGTTCTTATCTAAAACATAGAATAAGCAAACGTGAGTACAAAGTCGTACTCAGCAAGACTTACATCAGATCTATACTACTCATGCTCAAGTATCAAGGTAAAGGGAGGTGGGGTTTCATCATGCAGAAGTGCCAGCTTTGACTTGGCTATTCCTGAACTACGAATAACAGACTTGAGGTAAGAAGCGTACACGAGTCCACTACATCTCCAACCAATACACCACTATAGTTACTTCCTCGACTTCCCCACGAAGAAGCGCACCATAGCACTCACGCTTATCTTGCGAGTTTTATAAGTATCCAGTTCAAGTTATCTAATAATCAGGTACAGGTTCCAAGTAGTCCTTAACCGCGGACGCGGCTATTCGAATAGTTTTGTTAACCTTGCAAGGGTGTAAACTACACACACATGATCATCGGTTACCGCCTTTTGCTCGCCACCGTTCAATAGGTGACAACGAGGATGTTCACCACGACACTTCGCTCACATCCGGTCTATTCCAGGAGTCGACTATCTGAGTTGCTACCGCTCGAGAGTCCGGCCGGATCAACGAAACGGACTCAGACAATGTAGGTGACCGAGACGCCACCTTTAGCAGATGGTTTTCCTGCCTCACAGGTGCACCCACATATCTAGGATGATGCAACCATTCCTTTATTCTTTTTCTATGCAGATGCCAAATGGAAAGCCCGAACTAATGTGACTCCTGGACGTCGACACGGATCAAGGTACTAGGCCGAGAGGGGTCAGTGAGCCCAATGTGTGGTTGTACTCTTTGTCTTGGATTACCATACAAGAACTCGATGCTTAAGGCGGTGTTCAACGAGACAACCCACTGTGTACTCCTACACAGCCTCTCATCGTTCACCTTGTATTAGGGTGGATTCACCAACACAGTTTCACTTTCATCAACACCATGTTCACCATCATCCCGACTCACATCAAAAGAAACCTCATGTAACACTAAGCATGCAATAAGCTGTAACAGTTGCTGTGGCTCCATGATATCAAACAACTCCTATGTCAGCTAGGATTGTGGTTTGCTTACTACTGTGACAAGATGATAGGTCATGCATCGGATATGGGTTCAACTATGCGGTAGAATCGATACAAGATGATCTCCTAAACATGCATAAGAGAGACTGAGAGGGAATTGGGATTTTATAGACATGATCAATGGGGTTTGCTTGCCTTGCTGACGAAACACGGGTCTTAACGGTGGTCTTCTTCTTCGGGGGTGATCACCGTCTCGGAACGTCTGTCATCGGAGGCAATCATCAACAAAGGGGGACAACTTCGAAAGTAAAATGCACATACACATGATAAGGTTGTCCATGAGGTGAATGGTATTGGTTTATATCATATTCAATTTAATTGAAGTATATTGCATTTGAAATGCAAATTCAAACTCCAAATTCAATTTCAAATCAAGTCATATACACATTTGCTTTTGTTCACCCATTTTAAACTGGTCAAACATAATTTTTTTTTGCATATTCTTAATCCTTGTATTTTTCTGATAATTTTTCATATATTATATGTTTAATTTGGAGTTAGTATGAATTTTCTATGATTTTCCAAAGTTTAACTCAATTTCTGGATTTTCTGGATTATTTTAAAACTCTGGAAAAGGATTTTCTGCATCAGCATTGTGTCATGCTGACGTCAGGGCTGCTGACTGGTCAACCTGACGTGTGGGACCCGCAGGTCAGTGAGCCTGGTTTAAATTCCGTTTAATTAGAGTTAACAGGGTGTTAGGGGGGTTGTGGGGTCCACATGTCATAGGGCTAGGGGGGGGGGTTAGCAGGGTCATTAGCCCTAATGACCGGCGGCGACCTAGCCACGGCGGCGCAGCACGGGGTGGTGCTCCCGGTGGCCATTTGGTGCGGGGCTTGCACCAAACTGATCACTAGTGAGCCGCGGTTCAAAGGGAAGGCTCTGGGGAGTGTGGGGAGGACCAGGGGCTCACCGGCGACGAGGAACGGCGGAGGCCGTGGCACTGGACCGGCGGGCTTGGTGATTCTGGCTACGGCAAGAGCAACGGAGGGCATAGGGAGATAGAGGGGCTCACCAGGAGCTCTCTGGTGCTAGCCAGGAGTGCTGGGGACGCCAGACGACGAGGCAATCGGCGAGGAACTTCGCGGCGGCCGGCGGCAAGTCGGAGAACCTGGCGTTGCGTGAAGATCTTGCCCGGCTCGTATAGTCGAGGGCTTCGACGGAGAGGACAGCGGCGCTTCGCCTGGACATGGTCGCAGCGGTTGAGGAGGCGAGTGGCCACGGTTCTCCACGGTGGTGCTCCGGCGTGCTTCGGGGCGGCGCTGAAATCGCGAAGAGGAGAGGGGGTGGAGGTCCAGGGAGAGGGGGAAGAGGTGCGGGGCCTTCTCGTGGGCGTCGTGGCGCTCAGAGGCATCCGGGGGGGGGCTAGGTGGCTCTGCCACGTCGCCGGCGTCGGCATGCAAGCCACGGAGCTGCTTGCCGTCGTCGGGGTAGACGACAACGGGGAACTCGCGGGCTGGCCCGTGCTAGATGGGCTGGCTCCTGCTTGCTATTACTATGGGTACCTATAAAAATAACATACCTTTTGACCACACTAGTTATGATGGGGAAATATGCCTATGGCATGGTCTCTTGGGAAAGAAACCGGATCTTTGGTTTGAAGTTTCTCCTAGACGTCCTCACACCTGGGAGGATGTCAAAACTATTATAATTGAAAGAAACTCACATGTAGAGGATGACACCACAACTTTGATTAATAGCAAAGAAATTGATTTTCATAATTGCACTCTTCTCGATGTTATTAAATTATTGCAAAGAATGTCCAAAGACCCCCACACTAGTTCACTCAACATTGCCTTCACCGAGCATATTACCAATGCTCTTATCAAAGCTAGGGAGGAGAAACTTAAGTTAGAGGTTTCTATTCCTAGAAAACTAGAAGATGGTTGGGATCCTATGGTCAAAATCAAAATGAATAATTTTTCTTGCTTTGCTTTATGTGATGTTGGAGCTAGTGCCTCCATTTTACCCAAAAGAATGTATGATATGCTTGAATTGTAACATTTTGATCCTTGTTCTTTTGGTGTTTGTCTTGTTGATTCTTCCGTAAAGAAACCTTTAGGGAGGATTGATGATGTTCTTATTTTTGTTAATGATAATTATGTCCCCGTTGATTTTCTTGTCATGGACGTTGAGTGTTATCCCTGATGTCTAATTATTTTGGGACGTCTTTTCTACGCACCGTTGGTGCTATCATTGATATGAAATAAGGGACTATTAGATTCCAATTCCCCCTCAAAAAGGGCATGGAAAATTTCCCTAGAAATAAGATGTAGTTACCTTATGAGTCCGTTACACGGGCAAGCTATTTATTTGAAGTTGACAAAATTTGAATTTTTTATATCATGCCTAGCGAAAAGGCATAAACGAAAGCGCTTATTGGGAGGCAACGCAACTTTTTTTTACTTTCAGTTTTAGTGGTCTTGATGCTTGTTACTACTGTAGAAACATCATTGTATCTTTATTTTCAAGCTTGGTGCCAAGTTTTAGCCTCCGATTGCAAGAAAGATCAAAAGTTGTGACATGCTGTCCAGAAAACAGATTATGTCTTCTTGATGGAAAAATTCACCTAAAATCACCCGATCATCTTTTTGATCTGAAGTTTTTTGAAAGTATGCTCTATAAAATTGACTTTTGGCGGTCTGTTCTGAGTTTTTTTATTTGATTTACAGAAGTGCCCCTAAAAATTATTTACTACCTGCTGGTCTGTTTTTCACAGATTCTTTGCGTTTTCTCCGTTTTGCAAATCTTAAGCTTGCTTTTTCTTTTCGAATTTTTTTTGGAAATCTTTAGAAACATTAGATCTTCATGAAAATCTTTATTTCCAGTAGAGGAAATTATTTATTTATGGGTACTAACCACTCTAATCAGCTTATGATGAGTTTAATATGAACTGAGTTTTCAAGTATGCAAACGAAGATGATAAAATAAGATCTAGAAGTGTCAAAAGCTCAAGCTTGGGCATGCCCCCATGCAACCCAAACAAATACCCAAGGAGACTAAAGCGTCTAAGCTTGGGGATGCCCCCCGTGCATCCCCTTCTCCATCAACAATCATCATTTCGTCCTTCTCCATGCTATATTTTTATCACTTAATATGTTATGTGCTAGGCTTGGAGCATCTTGCTCTTTACTTTTTAGGTTGTTTTAGTTTTGCTTGTTGTTCATAACAAGTTGGACCCTAGCCTACATTGTTTGGGAGAGAAACATGCTCCACTCGACCCTAGAACACACCATAGGTGCTCATGCTTATCTTTAATTGTGTGTGTTCTTTATGTTTTCATAGCTGTTGTCATGCTTACCTCTTAGTTTTCGTGCTTATCTTTTTTAAGAGGTTTTATTTAGGTTGTTTCTTTTGGAACTCTCTTGAGTTATCAAGCTTATGTTGTTTAGAGAGTTGGTCTGTTGCACTGAGTTGTGTGTCTTGACTTTATTAGGTAATTAAGGTTGCTATTATAAGTGTAATAGTAACTTTCAATAGTTTTGAGGTATTGATTTGAGTAATGTTTGGACTTTTGGTGTCAAGAGCTTGAGCCTATTAGTGATAGGTGTCGTATTTTGGGAAATTCACGTTTATCTTAGAAAACTACAAAAAATTAGTTGAGAACTCCAGCTACTAGATTGATTGCTAACCTCTGGAGGGGTTGGAATATATAGAGTACCCTCACGTATCATGAGTCATGGATGCGCAAGGATAACCAACCCCCATACACTCTTCCTCTGGGTAATTGTCTCTTTATGAACATCCCAATTAGATAGAGAGTTACCGATAATAAGTGCATGAGTTCCTTTGACTAATGTGAGTATTCGATTGTTGGCACTTCCACCTTCCATATTTTGCTATCCTCTTCGGTACCATGCATTTACCTTTCTCACCCTGAGAGTTGGTGCAAACTTCGCCGATGCATCCAAACCCTTGGCATGATACGCTCTGTCATCATAAACCTCCTTATATCTTTCCTCAAAACAGCCACCATACCGACCTATCAAGGCATTTCAATAGCCTTTCCGAGATACATTGCCATGCAACATCCATCATGTCATGACATGATCTTCATGCCATACATGTTTTTTCTTGATCTTAGAGCCGCATGCTAGTTGGGCCTTGCCCTTATCATTGTTACATCACGCACTCGTATCATTGCATATCCTGCTACACTGACAGAGGCATACATTTTCATAAATCATGATAGTTTTCAGTTTTCTTTATGTTGAGTATTTCTTGTAAAGTATGAGATCTTGTATACTCTTGTAAATTATAGAGTGTTTCCCTTAAAGTGAGGAAAAGATCCCAAACAGTACAAATTAAAAGATCCCAAAAGAGTAGTTATGCATGAATGATATGAAAATCTCTATGGAGTACAAATATAAATTTGGAGTACGAGTGTGGATCTTTCAAAAGGAATAGTACTGTTTCCCCTTTCTCTCTTTTTGTTTCTTTTTATTTATTTATTTGTATTTTTGTGGCCTCATTGGCTCTTTCTATTTATCTCTCATTGTCCTCTTTGGGATCTAATAATTTTTCCTCTTTGGGATATTTTCCTAACTTAAGGGCAACACTCTTTATTTTACAAGAGTATAGAAGATCACCCACTTATAAGAGGTACTTAACATAAAGAAAACTGAAAACTATCATGATGAATGCAAACGTATGCCTCTGCCCGTGTATCAGTATATGCAATGATACTAGCGCATCATGTAGCAATTATGAGGGCAAGGCCCAACTAGCATGCAGCTCTACGATCAAGCAAAAGCATGTATGACATGAAGATCAATTCATGAGATGATGGATGTTGCATGGTAATGTATCTCGGGAAGGCTATGGAAGTGCCTTGATAGGTAGGTATGGTGGCTGTTTTGAGGAAGGATATAATGAGTTTTATGATGACAAAGCGTATCATGCTAAGGATTTGGATGCGGCGGTGAAGTTTGCACCAACTCTCAAGATTATAAAGGGAAAAGCACGGTACCAAAGAGGCTAGCAAAATATGGAAGGTGGAAGTGCCAACAATCGAATACTCCCATTAGTCCGAAGAACGCATGCACTTATTATCGGTAACTCTCTATCTAATCAGGAGGTTCATAAAGATACAAGTACCCCGAGGAGCAGTGTATGGGGTTTTTTTCATCCTTTGTGGCACCCAACCTCAGAATACCGGAACGCCCCGTGCTCCAGCCCAGAGATCATGTTTTTTGGAACACGAGACTTCTTGATATAGAACTGAACCACTTTTATTACCGATGAAAGGGTACAAGGGGTTCTATTACAACGCTAGCGGAGCGAGGCAGCGGACAACTTGCTCCTAATGCTAGCCACATATCTGCACCAAGCAGCAGAATAGCTCTACGGTAGCGGAATAATCTTAGCAGCGGAACAACGGCGACGGTGATGAACTCCATTCCACAGGGACACTGACTGGGACACCTCCTAGCTCGCAAACGCCGGGAACATCGTCCTACGCAATCACGGCTTTGCCTGCAAGTCTACCATAACAAGTAGGTCAGTACATTGAATGTACTTGAAAGCTCACAACAACCAAAGCACCAAGGCAAAACAATAACATGGTATTAACAGTTCAACCAAGAATAATCATGATGAATCTAGCATATTATCAAGGCTACAACTAATGCATGAATAATCATCGTTTAAGGTCACATGGACCCCGTATGATCATCGCATAATCATATGGCTTACCTCGGAGTCATTACAGACTCAAGCACCGGGTCATCGCATGACCACTCAACTTGCACGGGTCATCGCATGACCATTCAACGGGTTAGGTGTCCTTATGTTACCACCCAACAAATCCAGTCATCGCATGACCAAACGGGTCATCGCATGACCAAAAACCTGTACGGGTCGTCGCACGACCATCCACTTAGCACGAACACCAAACTAGATTAACGTTGACTCATGGTGTGACATAGTACGAACTTTGTCCAATACCGTGGACTCGGCTATTCGAATAGATTCTTAACACACTGCAGAGGTTGTGCACTTTACCCACGCTATGGAGTTCTTCCTCCATCCAGTACCTTGGAACTTGTCCCACAGGAACCTCGGAACTCGTACCATAGGAGTGGACTGGGACTTCTCCAACGAGGCCATTCTACCGCGCACCTCCCTTACCATATCACCCGACATGCTTTGCGATCCATGGCTTGGGTAGCCCCGTGTCCTCCAGAAACCTACCACGGCATGGCAAACCATGTTGTCCCAAATGGGGTACAACTGTCCAAAAAGGGGACTAAGCTCAATATAACCAAACCGGCTTTCAAGACTATCGCCTCTTACCAGGCTAGGGTAACCGCGCGCGCATAGCCTTCCCACCTTGGTGATACGCGTAGGAGAGCACACCGATAGACCGAGCCAAGGCCTTCCCATACAGGCGAGTGTGGCTGCACGGATAAGTTCGGTTCGGTGGCACCTGATCAACTTGGCACAAAGCATGTACTCTAATGCATAATCATCAAGATTAGGTGCAACATAATAGTCTAAATCCAATCATAGCAATGCATGAAGAACAATCCAAGGTACGGTTACGATCATATCATGATCCAAAGCATTACTATATGAGTAACTTAGCAATGTGAATATGATCAATATATTATCAACAAACATATCAAGATCACGACTAGGGGCATGATGCAAACGGGCATAACATGGCAATATCAAAATGATAGCATGCAACCTAGTATGATCATAATCATACAAGCGGTATGATGGAAAGCAGGCATACCATTTAAATGGCATGGTCATAATGATTCAAGGAAGATCAAGCAAGATCATCATTTTATCCGAAAGTTAAAGCAAGATGCAAATCACGTCAAGGTTTTATGAAGGTGCAAAAGAATTTCTGGCTTGCCTTTCACCAATGGAGTAAGAGATACTCCTCGTCTTCAAGACAATTAAGGCCCTGCAAAATATATTTAAAATTTGCAAAAGAAAATGTCACATAAAAGGTTTTCTTCGACTAGCAAAAATCAACAGAACATCATGGCATGAAAGCTATGCCAAAATGAAGGAGAGCTCAAGACAAAACCAATGCAAAATGTTTCAAATCAATTGGACTTGTAGAATAATATTTATAACTGGTCAATGTCTTGTCAAAATATGATTTAAAATTGATTTGCATCATTTCTAGAAAATCAGCCAAGGGGGTGACGTCGAAGGTGTATTCGAGGGAATACGTTTCCACTTAAGTACGCCTTCGGGCTGGGCTGGGAGGCTAATGGGTGGGCCCTGGGTGTCATATGAGAGAGAGCGGGAAGAGGGAACAGTGCACTAAGCTCACCGGCGGCGAGGTTCCTCCGGCGAGAGAGCACAACTAGGGCTGGGGTTGGCACGGCTAGAATGGGGAGCCCATGGCGCTCCTCCCTATATCCGTGGCACGTTGAACGGTGGCCAGACGGTGAGGGGAGGGTCGCCGCGGTGGAGGCAGAGGACGGGCTGCGGCGGCGTCGACGCCGGCGACGATTCCTTCAGAAACTGGCCCGGGTACCGGAGAGGGAAGATGCAGCAAGGCGCGGGGAGTCGAGAGGTGGTGTTTTCTAGGACGGAGGTGCAAAGAAGCGAAGGGAGGTCGTTGCAACCCGTCGACGGAGCTGCTCATCGGATTTGGGGAAAACAAGCCCCCTCGGCTCGGTTACCAGCTCTGGACTGTGATTGAGGGGGAGCTGAGGCTTCTGGTGGAGAAAACGGACGGGGAGGCCTCGTTTTATAGGGGGGAGAGAGATGCTGAGCTGGGCGGCGACAAGCAGAAGAGGCCAAGGTTATGCAGTAAGATGGCAGCGAGGGAGCAGGCTCAGGAGGGTTCTAGGGCGTGCTGGGGCTCACGAGCGAGCAGTGGAGCACGCGGGGCAGAGGGGGTGACGGGGATCAACCCCGGCAAATCCCATGCTCAGGGACCCTGGGTTAGTCATGAGAGGCACAGGTTGGACGATAGCTCGTCGGCAAACAGGAAGGATCGCTCCTGCTCGATATTATTAATGCGGGAGATTCGATTACAGTGGATGCCAAGGCTGGAGTGCTCAAGGCTAGGGTTACAGGTGATACTAGATGTTGGACGGCGGACAAGCGACACGTGGGGCACGATTTACCCAGCTTCAGGCCCCCGAAGGGAAACCCTACATGCTACTTGTCTGATCTTGTATTGATGATGATGTATAGAGGAGTCGTGAGGGCTTTGGTGAAGAGAGATTTGTCTAGTCCTATGCGTGGTGGTTGAGAGCTTTTGTTGTGGTTGTGTCCTGTCTGTTGGGATCTGTCTAGAGAGGTGCCCCTACCTCGCTTTATTTAAATAGCCAGGTAGGGTTTACATGAGTCCTAATCAATCTACAAGTAGGAGTCCTTGTCTTGCGCCTCATGTCTTCGGCTTCACGTCTTTTTCCATTATGTCGGTGTCCATGAGTGGGCCCCTGGTGGGCCGCCAGCGATGACACGCACCAGGTACCCTCAAGTAGAGGAGTCGTGGGGTCACCCCCTCGTCAGTAGCCCCCGAGTGCCTGGGGGGCTCGAAGAGTCGCGCAGGGACTCGAATCTGCAGTAGCCGCCGTAGTGCGTATCCATTAGTTGTTGATGAGCAGTCGAAGCTGTCGTGAGTAGGCTCCCGATGGGAGTGGTAGCCCCCGAGTGCCTGGTGGACTCGAAGAGTCGCGCAGGGACTCGAATCTGCAGTAGCCGCCGTAGTGCGTGTCGATTATTTGCTGATGAGCAGTCGAAGATGTCGTGAGTAGACTCCCGACGGGAGTATTTGGATGAAGCATCGAAATTGCAGTCTGGTTCGTCTTCGTATTTCGTCGTCGGGTGGAGAGAAGTTGCCCAGTCGAGCGGTCGTCGGGTGCGCGTCAGCGCTCCCGATAGGAGTAGCCCCCGAGGCTATGTGCGACTCGTAGAGTCGGGCATAGGCTCAAGTTGTTTTAAAGCTAACCCCGTCGTTCTTTTCATCTGCACGAGTAGTGCTCGTCGGGTGCGCGTCAGCGCTCCCGATGGGAGTAGCCCCCGAGTCTATGGTCGACTGCTGGCAGTCGAGCATAGACTCAAGACTTCTTCGTCGTCGAGTAATTGTCATCCGAGGAAGTGCTTAACTCGGGTCTTGCGCCGTAGGCGTGAGTTCTTGTAGAGACCGGTCATGAACGAGAAGGTTGGACTCGCCACGTCACGAGGGCGCCCAGCCCCCGAGCATCTGCTGAGAAGGAGAAAAAAGGTGCAACTGTATTCAGATGTACTTGCGCGATATACAAAAGAATTGTAAGGTACGTGATTTGCAGATGTTGCACTTTTGTCGAGTGGATAATGTAGCATCATATAAAGTCTATGCGTGTCTTTTCATGAGTAGGCCCTCCGGCAGCATACTCTTGCTGGGTAACAGGGACGCTATGCCAGACTTGTTGAACCCGGAGACAAGAGCGGCCTTTTGGTACCCAGCCTCACTATTTTGACGAACATGAACATATAAAACTGAGCATGATCCAAAGATTTTGTAGTCCTCAGATGTTTGTGTGCGACTGCGTAGTCGTCTGTGGCTACTGATCGAGAATGTATAAAGGTTTTGTAATCATAGCATAAGAATGTAAAGAAAACTTAGTTGTAGGATCGACACGGCGGAGGATGTCGAAGATGACAGTCGACTAGTCGACGATGAGCAGTCGACGAGGCGAGAACGGACTCGATGTGACGGCGACTGCGACGTTCAGTCCCCGAGTCCGCGAGCCCCCGAGTGTTGAGGCGGCGGAGTTGCGTGGCGAAGTCGTCGTGATGAATTTATCCGGCGAGTGACGAGAGGACTCGATGCGGCGATTCCTGCGCGATGGAGCTCGGTACGGGAGAGCCCATACAAAGGAGCTGGACGCAGGATGATTCGTGTGCTTGGAGTCGACGGTGCGGCAAGTGACCGAGAAGGACAGGGCGCGCCTGGCGGAGTCGACGTGATGAAATTTCGCGGCGTGTATCCGCACTGGAGCCGATGAAGTTGATGTCGAAAAAGTGCCAGCCCCCGAGCATCGAGTGCGCGTCGTGATTCGCCCGTAGTTGATGTAGAGGACGGAGTCGATGCCGCAGCCTTGGTCGATGTCGCGCCCGAAGTCGATGTAGAGGACGGAGTCGATGTGGCGGACGGATTTGATGCCTTGCCTGTAGACTTGCGCAGCTTGATTCCGCAATTTGTTGCGGCAACGGTTTCGGCTGCGTTTTTTTTTCTTCTTCGATCTGGATCTTCATAGTGAATCATTGTTGATGTAGTTGCAGAGTCGTCGAGTTGTCGATTGCTCGTCGTGTGCTGTTGTTGTAGCGGGTTGAGTCGATGTAGAAATCTTGGCGAGTCATCCATGGCATGTCGAGTTGGGGTACAAGCTTTGTGGGTCGTCGATTCCTCCTTCCTTGGTGATGGTTCTGCTGGTCGCTGGTTTCGATCTCGTAGTCGTCGTCTTGATGTGCGGCGGGTGTCCGGGCGGCGGTGGGTTGTCGAAGGATTTGCGAGTCCTCCGCTGCGCTTCGCGGTTCGTCGAGTGGGATTCCTTCGTAGGGGCCCCTCGCCGTTCTTCTGGGTTGTCGATTCCTTCGGTTCTAACGCTACACTTGGCCGTTACCGTAGTATCGGTCCTGGCACAACTGTAGCTCGAGTGGTCTTGATGGGGTGGCAGAGATGTCCGCCGTGATCTTGAATCCTTCGAGTGGGCTAGATCTGGTTATTTCCCTTGAGTTGTAGCTTGCTGAAGACGGGACCGCCGAGATCGTGATCCCAACCTGTGTAGTTCCCACAGACGGCGCCAATTGACGGGGATCAACCCCGGAAAATCCCATGGTCAGGGACCCTGGGTTAGTCATGAGAGGAACAGGTTGGACGATAGCTCGTCGGCAAACAAGAAGGCTCGCTCCTGCTCGATATTATTAATGCGGGAGATGCGATTACAGTGGATGCCAAGGCTAGAGCGCTCAAGGCTAGGGTTACAGTGATACTAGATGTTGGACGGCGGACAAGCGACACGTGGGGCACGATTTACCCAGCTTCAGGCCCCCGAAGGGAAACCCTACATGCTGCTTGTCTGATCTTGTATTGATGATGATGTACAGAGGAGCCGTGACGGCTTTGGTGGAGAGAGATTTGTCTAGTCCTATGCGTGGGGGTTGAGAGCTTCTGTTGTGGTTGTGTCCTGTCTGTTGGGATCTGTCTAGAGAGGTGCCCATACCTCGCTTTATATAGATAGCCAGGTACAGTTTACATGAGTCCTAATCAATCTACAAATAGGAGTCCTTGTCTTGCGCCTCAAGTCTTCGACTTCACGTCTTATTCCATTATGTCGGTGTCCATGAGTGGGCCCCTGGTGGGCCGCCATCCATGACACGCACCAGGTACCCTCAAGTAGAGTAGTCGTGGGGTCACCCCCTCGTCAGGGGGGAAGTCATGGCGATGGCGACGGGTCAGTGGCCGCCGTGCTCGTCGTGATGCACATGGGGGAGGGCGGCCAGCATGAATCCGGGGAGGAAAGGAGAGCGGGGAGCACGCGTGAATGAAAAAGGCATGTCGCGCGGGTGGACACAGGGACGAGGCCAAGGGCGGCCTGTAGGGCGATGTGGACGCATCAGGTGACCTCGGGGCGCGCCCAGAGCACACCGTCTTCATGCCAGAGCGTGACCAACACGGCACTAGCGCATGGGGTGGGTTTTCTTCGCGTCCAAGCTTGTCCAGAAGCTTATCCTCTCATCCCTGAGCACAATTGTGGATTTGAATGGTCAATGGAGGTCAGGGTTGATCTTATCTTCAAGGATAAGATTGACACAGTGAAATTGCAGAGCAAGTCTTGGTCAAATGGTGGACAGTGGTTGCATGGAATTTTTTCAAAGGATTTTTTGGTTGGAAGGATAAGCAATCTGGAAAGTTCTAGCGCAATTGGCCAACCAAACAATGTACTTCCTTTGCAAGTGCCCAAATGGACCAGAAATACATTATTGAAGCTGGCATTCTCTAGCCTTGATGGAATTAGCTGAAATTTGGCGTGATGGGGTCATTTGGTGGTGTACACATGTGTGCAAATTTTCATGGCCATTGGATGTGCCTATCTAGTACTTGCTTCACAAGGTACTTGGTTGGACAGGAACTTGATCTTGGTGCTCCTCTCACATGGGTGGTTGGGTTTGCTCAAACTTGGTTTAGTGGAGTCATTTGGGTGTGGGAATAGGCACAAAACGTTTCAAGGAAAATGGGCTCCCCTATCATGCACTTGCTTCACAATGCCTCCTTGCTGCACACCAACTTTGGAATTTTTGGTATGGAGTTTGGCTTATCCCCTAAGGCTGAAAATAGGGGTTGCTTCAAAATCCTCAAATAGCAGGGAATATTCCTTTTATTGGAAAAGGAATACATGGTTTGAATAAAAATGCGGCTTGGATGGGTTGGATCAAGGGATGATCATTGGAAAGGGTTTTGGGAATCATGGGCTACTTGAGCAAAGAAAAAAATATGCTCAAGATTCAACTCCAAAGCGTTTCTCATAATTTAATCAAATAGCAAATCTTGAAATAAATCAGAAAAGATTTTGGAAAAAGAAAGTTCCAAAATACAGGGTGTCACAAACCTACCCCCTTAGAAAAATCTTGTCCTTGAGATTTGCTTGCTCAGGGAGCCATTGAAAACATACCGTCCCAAGGCAACTGATTGCTCCTCGAGTTTTGTTTTTACCGCATAGTGTTCCCTCGGTAGTATCCAAGATATTTTGGCTCAGGGGGTTTACTTCACCTATTCCATCTGTGTGACAGGATTTTTCCCTCTATATATCAGATCCTTTACTGCTGACTTCCATCCGCATATCTGCTGATTGGCATGATAGAGAGATAGCTTACAATTGGTTGAATGCTGACGATATCCGTACTGTCCTGGGTATCTCGGGCCTTATCTGCGATACATTCTTGAATCCATTGTATCGGCCGCTTCGAGAACAACTTAGCTTCCATGGGTGGTTGCTGGCTCAAGATGCTCATCATCTCTATGTCCCGCCATGCCGAACCTTGACTGACTGCACATGGGGTTGCATCACTTCCCTTTTTGTTGTCCATCTTGATCATTAGTTCTGACGGGAAGAAGCGCTTGATTTGAGCTTTTACTGCCGCTGAGATTTATTTGTCCATATCGGTGTGTGGCGATAAGCTGTACTATGCTTCAACACAGTCCTTACCGTCGAAATGTCGAGCTGGGTTGGCAAGCTTTAGCTAAGAAGACCTGGGTGTCCTAGCAAGTACGAAATTTTTTAGACATTTGTAACCTCACAAGCTGACCGGCGGGATACTCGGTCCTTTCCCCTATGAACTGAGGTTCCTTAGGTTTGGGCATCCATGGTGTCTTATATGGAAGCATGGCTCGAACTGATCAGAGTGAATTTGACCATGCAGTCCATATAATTTCCCATTTTTCCTTTTGTGTCGGCTCGCAAGGTTTGCACACTTTTGGCAGCTTATGGGGTAGTGCTAACTCTTGTTGCATATATAGCAAGAAGATTCGACATACTCCATGTCTGTCGGCCTGGTCCTTCCTACAGCGCCAATCACCTTTCTTGGGTACTTCTCGTACACTGACTTTCTGCTGTCGGAATCCTTTCTCTGAGCTAGCTGGGCTGCATTCATACTTTGTATCTTGGCTAATCCATAATCGCTCTTGGTTGTGAAAATTTTAACCTCAAGGTTATACTCCTTCGGGGCCTTGTCGGACATGAAGAGCTAATTCTCCGGGCTATGGTCAAGACCAAAGGCTTCATGGTATCCTTTCCTGGGATGTTCCTCCCTGACTTGTCCATTTTCACACCAGGCTGAGATATGTATTTGCTTCTTCTGCTTGCTTCCCTCACAGAGGTTGCGGGCCCTATTGCTTTCCATGTGTATAACTCACCGGGGTACGAGCGTGGCTATATCCATACGAGAGTAGTCCGTATAACTTCTAAAGTATGCCCATGAACTATACAGATCCATATGCAACTGTCTCTGTTGAAATCTTCCTTGCTTTTGAACAGTCGAGTTTCATACAATACTGTGTCCGTCACGATAGTGTATCCTGGAAGACTGAGTAGCTTGTGCTCGAAGCTTTGCTGGGGTAGTGTGCTGAAGAAGGCTGGGTACCGTGTCTCGGAAGCTTCCTCTGGTGGCGTAGAGAGGAAGGCTCGGAGTCGTACGTGGGAGGCTTCTCCGATAACTTATCGACGAAGACTGGGTGTCTTGCCTCAGAAGTTTGCCCTTTGTACTATGGATGTACTGGTTCGTTGGGCTGGAAGATCCTGCTGCAGTCCACTATAGATAGTTGGGTAGCGTGTGCTGGACTTCTTCCATGCAGAGTACTGAGCAAGATTGGGTGTCTTGCACCGGACGCTTTTCTCGGCGGTTTTTGGCGGAAGACTGAATGTCTTGGCCGACACGCTATCCGGATGGCGTACCGGGGAAGATTGATGCACTGTACATGTCGGTTCTGCCTAGTGTCTTACCCAGGAAGGCTGCAATTCCTTATAACCGAGGTTTTCCCACGATAGCGTGTGGACAACGAAACACTGTGCTTAGAAATTTTGCTGACTTACTAACTGCTAACTCTTCAGGGCGATCATGGTTCCAATCATTTCTTCGCTGGGTACCCGACACATTCTGCCTTGCTTCTGGAGTATACCATAATCTAACAGCTTGCGTGTAACAAGAGTGCAACCTGTAGGTATCATACCTTTGATGCAGATGCTAATAGGTCACAACTGATATTTTCCCTTGGTTGGATCTCCGAGACTGTAACGGCTGAATGACTGATGTAGGCTTCATCCGAATGATTCATCCAGGTAGAACTCGTAATGATCCAAATACTCTCAACATCATCAGACGTGAATCCTTCTTAACTTGCTGGTCTTCACACTTCTTTGCGATCTTTTACTGATTCTTTGCGGTATGCGTAGGTTATTGAGCAACTTTGTGTCAGAGAAAAAATAAAGCGACACCAAAGAACCGAATGAAAAAACAACAAAGAAATCCAATGGAACGAAGATCAATATAAATCGATAGAAGGTTCACCAAATCAAACGTTTTAGAGGTAGCCGATGACCATCTGAATCCCTTGCATAAAACCAGCCAATAACCCAGTAACCACCAGAACGGTTTTTGAAGCTCTGATCTGGGTGTTTTACTAGAATAACTCAAGCACTGCTCAAGACGGCCAACCATGAATCAGCTCAGAGCATGAGACAATGTTGATAAAAAGAATGCAGAGGTCCCCTAAGACGGCCGAAAAGCAGCTCACAACATAGGGCCACCACTGCGAAAATAAACTCAACAGCTGTCCGAGACGTCCGAGAAAGCAGCTCAGAACACGGGCCGACTGTTGAAAAGAGAAATAAAAAATAGGCATCCACCCTGGACGGCCGAAAACGATTCAGCTCAGAACCAGGCGTGGTGCCATTATCCCAACAGAAAGCGAGCAAGGGTCCGTCAGAGTCATGTGCTACCTGCAAAACATATTTGTTAACTTCGAGGAACCAAATAAATGATCGACGAAGAAATCCGAGGAAGCAAAGATCAATAGCACTGAATGTGCATCGAGATCACACACAAACATATCATAACTTATTGATACACACATAAAACAACAAGCAACAAGCAACATGCCAGACTACTTCTACTCATGCAACATGAACTACGCGCAACTTAGACGCTGCAGTCCATAGACGGGTCGCCGGATGCAGAGGGAGCTGGCGGAGGAGTTGCGGAAGCCATGGCTGCAGCAAAAGAACTTCTCGCATCCCTCGCATCACGGACCATGTCGACGATGAGGACGTACTCGACGATCATGTAGTGGGACATGCCAATCACCGCTGCATCAGATTCCGCAAGAGGTCAGGGAAACCTTACTCCTTGGGGAGGGGTGGCAAAGGTGGGACAGAAATGGAAGGCACGAATCTGATACATCGCGCTTTCCTCCTGGCGATGACCTGTGAGGCCTGCCAAAGCAGCAAGTTGGACGGCACGGTCTGTGGTAGAGGCGTGTGCGCCCTGGAATTCGTAGGTACGCCTGCCAATGGTGAGGGGGACCGTCATGAGGACCTTGCATGGTACTACAACATCGATCCTCCGAGCAATGTCTGAAGCACTTGGTACCACGGAACATCTCCATTGGGATAGACACTACACCAGACGTCGGGAAGCAAATAGGCAAAGCTGGTTGGTGAGGGGGATGAAAGGTGGTCAAGTGGATACTCTACCGTCTAAACTCATCACACCAGATCGTTACCAAACCAACGCTATCTATATGCATGTCATGCAGCAAACAAATGCAACAATCATATGCATCACCCAAGCAAGCTATAAAACTCTAGCTCTTACGTCAATCTAGCGTCCTTCTAATGTTCGCGTGGACTAGCGTGTCCTACAGTCAGTCCTGCTCGGATACCATGCGTTGCAGCACCCCGACTCAGAATACTGGAACGCCCCGTGCTCGAGCCGAGAGATCATGTCTTCTGGAACACGACACTGATTGATATAGAACTGAACCACTTTTATTACCGATGAAATGGGTACAAGGGGGTCTATTACAACGCTAGCGGAGCGAGGCATCTGACAACTTGCTCCTAATGCTAGACACATATCTACACCAAGCAGTGGAATAGCTCTACGGTAGCGGAATAATCTTAGCAGCGGAACAATGGCGACGGTGATGAACTCCATTCCACAGGGACACAGATTGGGACACCTCCTAGCTCGCAAACACCGGGAACGTCGTCCTACGCAATCACGGCTTTGCCTGCAAGTCTGGCATGACACCCCAGGTCAGTACATCGAATGTACTTGCAAGCTCACAACAATCGCACCAAGGAAAAACAATAAAATGGCATTAACAATTCAAGCAAGACTAATCATGATGCATCTAGCATATTATCAAGGCTACAACGAATGCATGAACAATCATCGTTTAAGGTCACATGGACCCCGTATGATCATTCCATAATCGTACGGCTCACCTCGGAGTCATTACAGACTGAAGCACCGGGTCGTCGCATGACCACTCAACTTGCACGGGTCGTCACACGACCATTCAATGGGTTAGGTGTCCTTATGTTACCACCCAACCAATCCGGTCATCGCATAACCAAATGGGTCATCGCATGACAAACAACTTGTAGGGGTCGTCGCACGACCATCCACTTAGCACAAACACCAAACCGGATTCACGTTGACTCATGGTGTGACCTAGTACGAACTTTTTCCAATACCGTGGACTCGGCTATTCGAATAGATTCTTAACACTCTGCAGAGGTTGTGCACTTTACCCACGCTATGGGGTTCTTCCTCCATCCAGTACCTTAAAACTTGTCCCACAGAAACCTCGAAACTCGTACCATAGTAGTGGACTAGGACTTCTCCAACGAGGTCGTTCTACCGCGCGCCTCCCTTACCGTATCACTCGACATGCTTCGCAAGCCATGCCTTGGGTAGCCCCGTGTCCTCTAGACACCTGCCTTCACATGGCAAACCATGTTGTACCAAACGGGGTACAACTGTTCCAAACGCGGACTAAGCTCAGTATAACCAAACCGGTTTCAAGACTATTGCCGCTTACCCGGCCAGGGTAACCGCGTGCATAGCCATCCCACCTTGGTGATACGCATAAGAAAGCACACCGATAGACCGAGCCAAGGCCTTCCCATATAGGCGAGTGTGGCTGCACTGATAAGTTCGGTTCGGTGGCACCTGATCAACTTGGCACAAAGCAAGAGTACTCTAATGCATACTCACCAAGATCAGGTGCAACAAAACAGTCTAAGTCCAATCATAGCAATGCATGCAGAACAATCCAAGGTACGGTTACGATCATATCATGACCCAAAGAATTACTATATGAGTAACTTAGCATTGTGAATATGATCAATATATTATCATGCAACATAGCAAGATCACGACTAGGGTCATGATGCAAACTGGTATAACATGGCAATAATAAAATGATAGCATGCAACCTAGTAAGATCATAAGCATACTAGGGGTATGATGCAAAGCAAGCATAACATGTAAATGGCATGGTCATAATGATTCAAAGCAGATCAAGAAATGTAACACCCCGGGTGTCACGCTACAGTGATCACCTTGTTAAATTCCTTGTCATCATGATCACCCTCATTAAAAAATTTGCATTAGGAAATAATTCCACTCCAGGTCCTTTTCAAAAGGCAGGTCGAGATAAAACCTTGGCAAATAATTAGACAGATTATTCTTGGCATTTTGAAAGATCCCAAGTCAATAATAAATAGTGAAATCCATAATGGTTGAATATTAAATTTCCCCTAGGAAATAAATAAAAGTGAAAAATAAACTTTAACCAAAAATTGTGCAAACACTTTTATAAAATAGCTAATAATCAGTAGGTCATAATAGAATACAAATGAGAAATTATGAAAATGCTTAAATAATATAAACAAATAAAAAATAGTGCCAAACAACCCCATTTATTCCATTTAAATAATTTGCAGAAATTCAAATGATTATGTTTTCATCCCAAACCTTTTCTGGCAGTAGATTATAATACAACGCAAATATGGGAACCCCTTGAACATTTTTTCAAAATTGTTTTCTAGTCAAATCAAAGCGGAACCAGATAGGATAAGCAAGATATGGGAAAAAAAATTCAAATATACAGAAATAACGCACATGGAAATTTGCTGCCAGGCCCACCCCGGGCCAAGCTCCCTCCCTCCTCTCTCAACCCCACCTTGGCCCTTAGTTCCCTAGACAGCGCCGAGCCCCCCCCATCTCTCTCGATCTCTTTTCTCTCGCCCGATTCCCCTCCAGGCCGTGGCCTTCCGCTGGAGCTGCGGCGGCTTCTACTTCGGTCGACTCCGTCCAGCGCCGGCTGCTCTGGCTGCCGCGCTCACCCTCACGGCTTTCCCTCATGTTGGTGCACCTCCTGGGCCCCGGAGCTTTGCCGCACGCCTCCACCTCGCGCGCCCCCGGCCAACCCTAGCTGCCACTGCCTCCGGTGTTCGCCGCCGCCATGGCTGCCGGTGTGGCTCCGGCGCCTCCCGGTGCTCTGCCCTGACCGCCTCATGCCCTCCGCTCGACCTCCCTGTGAGGTTGCCCTCCTCCCCTCCCCTTCCCAACCTACGGTGTTGCCCCTTGCGACTAGGTCGTCAAAGCTTTGCTTCGGCAGCTGTGCAAGCCGTCGCCCCCGTCTTCCGTACATCCCACACCTTGGCCACCCCCAGGCTCCCCCGTGTACGAGCCTTGTGTGCCTCTTGTCCGCTTCGCGCGCTGGACGTGCTTGTCCATGGTCGACCTCCCCCTGGACGCGCCTGACACCACCCTCGTGCCCGATGTCCGCCATAGCCAGGGCGTGCACTCGTCGGGCCCTGGCTGCGCTCGAGCTTGCCTCTGGCGGTCGCCCCGACACCCCTGGCCTCGCCCCTGCTGCTCGCCCCTGTCGTGTTGCTACGGCTAGTTCGGGACCTGTCGAAGCTGCGGCTGCTCTTGTGGTTCTGAAGCTGTAAAAGAAGAAAATGCTAAGTGCTAAAAAACTGTTGCTGGACACCACTTTGAACATCAACAAAAAACATGCAAACGGAGTTTAACATAGATAAAAATAATATAGACATGTAGTACAAGCAACAAGCTTCACTGGCTACCATTGGACCATCTTCAAATATTGCATGGATTAAATCCGATAAAGATCGCAAAATGCGGTTTTATAATAAACTGCGGGCAGAGTAACCCCATAGCCACTTTGGCGTTGTGGATGAGTATCCTAGGGGCACCTATAATAAAGTTGGTAGGCATGGCATGACAGTGCACTTGATGTGGAGCAAAACTTTTGCTGGATTCATCCCCATTTGATTTGTAGATCAACGACAATTGTCGAGCAAACTTTGCACATTTTAACGATTTCTAGAATTAGCCTTGAGTAGCACTTTCCGGATCGAGTTTCAATTAAGCAAATGGGTTCTACTAAAAACGTCATCCGTGTCGGATTCGAGATCATGGACAACTAATAAAAGTTGATGTTGGGAACAAATTCATTGGAGGAGTGGAACCCTAAACCGTGGCCTCCCGAACACGGCTAATGTATAATTATAGCCGGGATTTCCAGACTTAGCCAATTTCGGTGAAATCCAGATATGGGAAATGACATGTGGGACCCCCCCTAGCACAGTTTATAACTTGACCAGTCAAAGATCCTTGTGTGTGACAGGTGGGCCCTCTGTGTCAGTTTGACTAGTTAACGTCACTATTGTAATAATGTTGAATTAATAATTAAATAAATTCCAGAAATGAATTAAATTGGGAAATTCAATATCTTTTAAGCCGTATCTCTGATTAAAATATTTTATACATCAAAGTTGATCAGAAAAATATCACGAATCCAAATACGCTATCTGTATGTCAACCACACCCCTCTAACATACCGAACATCGAACCATCCCCCTCCGGACCGTTTGTCCGATGATTTGTCCGGTACTCTTAAAGTATCCGGATGAATTTATTCTGAACACGAAAGTTGTTCAGGATAGCTCAATTAACACGGATACACCCTCCATACGTTTTTCGGATGTCCACGACACCTCCGGCATGATCCCTTCCACCTCCGGACACCCTGTTCGGTAATCACCCGGAGCTGGCAGTTCATTCCCAGATGAATTCCCGCCCCGAGCATAATACATTGCACTGCGTTAGAACACCGCCAACACTACGTTTGCCACGTCTTGTATTTTTATTGCTATTATTGTTGTATATTCATTGTTTCTCCCCCTTTTTCTCTGATAGACCCCGTTGTTGCCGCCGACGACACCGTTGCCGAGTACGACTGATTCGTCGATGACCGTACCGCTACTACCGAGCTTCCAGGCAAGCAGAGCCATTCTCTTCCCCAGATATCACCTATCTTTCCGTACTTTCTTGCACCAGGCATTGTTACTGCTGCTACTACGTTACAATCCTATTCAATTGCATAGCCAGATTTTTTCGCCCCTTGATGTACCTTCCTTATCCTATGCTGCCTATTATAATTATGCATTATTCAGAAGTGAGCCCTGCGCCTTGTTAGCTAGGATTAGATAGCGGGCCGTGGCCACTTAGGGGAGTGACGCGGATACAAAATATATACAACTGCAACAGGTACGGATAAATGCAGACGCCCTAGGGAACCTACAATGGCGAGACTCTGCCGAGTCGCTTCGAGTTTGACTTATGAGTGGACGAACTCGTATTTCACTCTCGTCGGCTCAGTAGCGTAGAATCACTGGGATGATACGAGGGTATTCCTCTTTATTTCATTCCGCTGGTGTCTCGGCACCACCGGGGTGATACGAGGATATTCCTCTTTAGTTCATTCCGCTGATGTCTCTGTCGAACCTCTTTAAGTGTACCATCGAGGGTGATTCCTCCTGGTTTCACTTAATGGTAGGCACTCGAATCAACTGGTGTCCTTAAAGGTAAGAGTCGGGCGACCCAACGGTGCCCGCCAACGGTATATTGTCGGGAGCGACAGGGAGGGTACGATCGACGTTACTGGCGTGTTTGGCCCCTGCTCGTATCTCGCGAGAGTTACCAAACCACGAAAAAGTCGAGCTCTAACAAGAGCACAGGAGAGACAAGGTAAGGAGACGGTTCACCTTGTTGGTAACCGCGCGCTTTGACGAGACGACAGGGCAGGCCCCGACATTACCGGTGGGCCTTGTTGCTGTTCGTTGTCTGTTGTGTTGTTAGTCAGACAGCGATAACGGTTGTCTGCAAGATAATATTAAAATGCTAAATGGTTCGGCGGATGACTTGAGAGACCCGTTGGTCTATACGCACTACCTTCACGTGGGATAAGGAGTTATGGGCTCCTCTTCATCATAGTTTGTCCGAAAGCTCTTCAGACGTCAGCAGTACCACGGGCTTATAGCCGGGAAGCGGTCTTGTCTTCTTTGCTGCAGCAGGTGTGTTTTGGATTTGCTTTTGCTTCACCGGCCAGTCTCGTACCGTGCAGGAGCGTGCAAGGGTGAGGGACCTAGACCCCTTGGCGCATAGGATATAGTCCGGCGGATGGCCTCTCTGCTGAGCCTAGGATGAACTGCGATGTGTCGGATAGCCTCGGAGGGGCGTTCACTAACACGGTTCACGCCACCCTGGAGATCCGCGCGTGCAGGATGAACAGTAGTGCACCCCTGCAGGGAGTTTAATCTATTCGAATAGCCGTGTCCACGGTAACCGGACGCTTTATGCTGAAGCTGGATCTTACCACTACAAACTACTACTATTAAACTGTATGGTTCCGGGTTTTCTCCCTCGGAGGGAAGTCGAGGAGGGGAACTCGGAGGCATTATTATTATTAATCATTACAACTTACTATTATACAATGTTGCAGCAACTTCTGCTTTGTAACAGCCCAGTTTTCACAAAAATTAAAAATTTTGTTTTCGGTGTGAATTGTTTGATTGTCTGATTTGTTTGCGGTGTTTGCATCCCCGATTTATCGATCGGTGATTATTTTTCCCCCTCTTATCTCGTACCGGACGGAGACCGACCCTTGCCACCCTGACACTCGACCTTTGCGACACCGGGTTTCACCCGATCACCGTCGCGAAAACCGCACGAGACCAGCCGAAGCCAAAGGAACGAAAAACCCCGTTTAATAATTAAACGGGATATTTTGATAGCGCGCCGGAAAGTGTTCTCGGAACGGTTCCAGCGCGAGTTGAACGCCTCCGGCTCGACGCACCGATCGCGCAGTTCGAAGTTTTACCCGAACCGGAGGTACTGCGCACCCCCGGCGGTCAGAAACGTGAAAACCGCGCGCGCGAGAGAAAAACCGCGGATGTTTTTGCAAACTGCCAGCCACCGGGGCTATATAAAGACCACCACACTCCCAACCATTTCTAGGGTTTCCCTAGCCACAAAATTGCAGCCACCCCCCTGAGTTTGCTCAGATCTGCCCATTTTATCCCAAATCCCGAATTTTTGCTCCCCATGCGATCTGGACCGTCGGATCGGCCGATCCAACGGCCCAGACGCGCCCACAGCCCCACCTCTCCTCTCTCTCTCTCCTTGACTCCCTCTAGCCCGTGGAGGCACCGCAGCCGCCGGCTCCAACTCCGGCTGGCGAGCCGCCTGACGCCGGCGCCCCTCCTCTCTCCTCCCGCGCTCCCTCTCCTCCCTCTGTCATTTCACCCCCTCACCTCCTCCTTCCTTTACCTGCAGGAGCCAGCCGCCATGGCGCCGCCCATCCGAGGTCGAGCCGCCGCGCTCGGGAGCCTCTCCCGCGACCTCCTCTTGCCGGGGTCCGGCCGCCGCCGGGCCTGCCCTCCACCGCGTCGCCCCGTCCCGTTCCCGCCTCCTCCATGCCCGCGCCCCCTCGCCCTCCTCGCCGGCAAGCCAGCACGGTGGCATTGCCGCACCTGGTCGGCTCGAGAAGAGTGGCCGAGCGAGCCAACCGGCGCCTGGCTGGGCCGCCTCCACCTCGTGGGCCGGCGCGCCTGCGAGGCCCAGCCTGTCCGCCTCAGCCCGAAGCCGGTCGCCAGCCCAGCCACCAGTGGGCCAAGTCTGTGTTAATTTTGCTGCTGATTCGATTCCGCGTTGACGATAGCAAGCGATCCGTAGCCCGGATGACTTTGCGCCCAAAAGACGAATTGTTTAGAATTGCGTGTATTTTAATTAATCTTTTGTGAGCATTTGCATTTGAGCTCATCTTGATTGTGTAATTGTGTGCTGAACAGGGCATCAGGCCGTTGAACTGCTACTTTTTCCTGTTATGTGCTGCTGTTATTATTTTTTTGCAACTTTGCATGATGATTGTGACTCATCCATGAGGCCTATTGCATTGATTCTTTATCCTATGTGTTAAGCATCATGTGTACTTCATTTCCATGCTTGGACTTGCCATTTTTGGGTGCTCTAGCTATATTAAATCTTGCTCCAAAGTGGTGATCCTGATGTTAATGTGCTGCTGTTGCTGAAACTGTTATTTTGTTGCAACTTCGGTCGACGAGTGTGTCGCGACCGTATATCGGATTTGAGTGATTCCAATTGCATATTGTTAAGCATCATATCTAATTTCATCCCATGTATTGCATTGCCATGATATGCTTGCTGGTAATATAGTTATTTAGCTCCAAAGTTGCTATGCTACTGTTTTTGACAGCCACCTCTGTTTTTCTCTAAGTCTTCTACTTTGTGATGCCATGTTGTTTGCTTAATATCTTTTGATCTATGATGCCTATTTGCATGATTCTTTTTGCCGTGCCTTCCATGTCATGTCTAATTTAATTGCAAGTCATTTGTGAGCATGTTTGCATTGATCATCCTGTTTGTGCATTGCTCTAAAGTGTGCTTCGTGATGTTGGCAGTTTGTGCCCGTAACTTGTTTTGCTTCTATCTTTTTAACCGTAACTCCGTTTGAGGTGTGCCTTATATGTAACTTGATTAGTTTTTCGTGTTCTTTGTGTTTGTGCTATTGTTTTATGTTGTTAACCAACCTAAAATATGGTTTAGGACAGAACAGTACCAAATCTTTTAATCATCGTGCGGCACTTAGTGTTATGCCATGTTTAGGTTGTGCCTCGCTTAAATTGACTAGCATAGATAGTTTACTTTGTGTTTCACCTCTTGAACTGTTTGTGTGCTATGCCATGCTTGCTTGAGTTGCCATGTTAATAACCGTTGTTTGATCACCTGTAGCTAAGCAACTTGAACCACCTTAAACGTATGGTATTCGTCGTGTGTGACGAGTACTCCACTTAAATCGTTAGTAACCGTTCTCGACGATAGAACCGTATCGCGTTGCTGTGCCTTGTGTTGTCTCTTTGATCTTGTATTGCTCCGTAGTAATAGTGGTGCACCGTTGATTGCTTTCCAGTTTTTCCTTCTTGTGTGCTCCCGCGGGTACCTCTCGGAGACGATGCGAGCCTGCGATCAACTACACCTTCGGAACCCGACTTATCAACAGGCAAGGTCTATACATTACTTATGATCCATTCTATTTCAACCAGCGGTTTGATTCCTAGTCTAGGTTATGTTCGATGTTTGATCCTACCACATGTTTACAGCCTCTTTCAAACCCATACAACCATGTCCCTTCCCAGCAAACCTTGTACTGCTATGTTACTATTGCTCGTTGCTCAGCCCCTGCTTAGTATGCATGCTTAGGATGCTAGGATGTTACCCTGTTACTCCTGGGTTTGGGATATCACATTATTACTATTGTTGTTGATGATATGATTATTATAATGTTGACTATATTCGACGAAGGATGGAAGGTCTAGGCTATCCCGCCCCGACGCTTTGTTCCATTCGAGTCACCCAGGACCCGAGTTCCGGGTATTGGTTTTAAGACTGAGCGTGCCTAACCGCGTGTGGGATTTTAAGGGGTCCCCTTTTCTTACCTACCTAGCTTCAAACATTTCTAGTGCTGGCCCAAGCTGATTTACCATTTGAAACCGTGTGTGTGCTGGTCAGCTGCCAGTTGTTTTCAAACCAACCAGGACCAGTGAGGACTTAGTTCCCTTGCTGGCCCACCTTGTTCGGCTGAGGACCCGGTTTCCCATGTGTGATTCACCCGCTATCCAAACCCGCGACAAATGGTAGAGACCAGATCGAGAGAGCGGCCGGCTCCTGAGATGGATGTCGACTCACCGGGGGCCACCCGGATTTGTTCGTTGTTAGTTAGAGGGACCTGTCGTTTCGGATCTCTTTGAACTAAATCATAAAATGGTTGCCTGTGATGGGTAGCAACTGAGAGAGATGGACGTGCGTGCGGAGCCTTGTAATGGGCAGTTGGTACACCCCTGCAGGGTTAAATCTTTTCGAGAAGCCGTGTCCACGGTTATGGACGACTTGAGACCGGCTCCTTGTTCATAGACAACAACAACTGAGATAATCTTAATATAACTTGACCAACGTGTTTGTGCCTTGACTGCTTCTTCTTCGTTGGGATGCGAAGAGGAGGACAAGGATAGGATAGGTGTTATGTTTGCGTAGTAGGTGGATAGCAGACTTGTTGGAGGCGATTCCTCATCGAATGCTTGGCTTCTTATCTTACTCTCTAGATCGTTAGCCACTTCATAAATGCTAGTGCGGCAGCAACCTCACCACTTCCCCTTTCCTTACCGTAAACTACTAGTTGTCCTAGAATGACGAGTGATGAAGTCCTTGCTGGGTCAGATGACCACTACAGTTGGATGCTGAGTACCTCTGTACTCATGATACTACCCCCAAACTCTTTTCAGGGTTCTTGTTCGACAACAGGTATGGTGATTGACGTTTCACGTGGAGACTCGACGACGACTAGTTAGGCGGATCCCGGCGGAGGGCCTGGACCCGTGTGGTTATGGGATCGATGTTTTTCTCTTTGCCACTAGGCATTTGATTGTAGTCTGTACTCAGACATGTATCTTCCGCTGTTGTATTGTATCTGAGGCAGTTGTATGCCAATTGTATGAGATGTTGTATCCTTGTATCTGTAATGTTGTGATATCATGTTGGAAATCCGGGGAATATGGCTTTGTCATATGCCGCGGTGAGACCGATATGTGCTTCGTCCCCGGATCTGGGTGGAAACACCTAGATCTGGAACAGTACCGCATATCGGGCCTTACAACTTGGTATCAGATCCTTACCGACCGTAGGATCCCTCCTCTGGCCGAAGTCGAGTCTAGACAAAACTATTTTGTAGTTACTAAGTTAGTTATCGGAGAGTAGGATTCTTTTTACTCCTTACCCTTGCTCTGGTCAGGACAAGTGTCGTAAGTATTTTACTCTCGACTTATCCCCTTCAAAACTCTAGGATCTCGAGTGTGTGGAGTTTCGGAATAGTTACGATGCCTTGCTTGCAGCGTATTGTCTCGATTCCGAGCTCTGGTGGGAATTCCTGTAGTACCTTTAGCTTCTCCAATTTTGTTTATCATCTGGGTAATCCATTGCCATCCATCCTTTTGCCGGTGTTTTCACGACTTGCGTCGAAAATTACTATCCCTTGATCTGGTTTTCGCGATCGTTCTTCCTCTTGTCACTGACGTCTTCGTTATTCCGACGATGTCGTCTCTCTGCGCAAATTTATCTCGACGGAGTTTGACGTTCGACATGGAGCAGAGTCCCTTGTTGGTGGTGTTGAAGATCACCGTCTTTCTTTTTCTCTCGCCCGGATCGTCCTGGATCTCGGGACGAGATCCCTTGTTGGTGGTGTTGTATTGTAACAGCCCAGTTTTCACAAAAATTAAAAAATTTGTTTTCGGTGTGAATTGTTTGATTGTCTGATTTGTTTGCGGTGTTTGCATCCCCGATTTATCGATCGGTGATTATTTTCCCCCCTCTTATCTCGTACCGGACGGAGACCGACCCTTGCCACCCTGACACTCGACCTTTGCGACACCGGGTTTCACCCGATCACCGTCGCGAAAACCGCACGAGACCAGCCGAAGCCAACGGAACGAAAAACCCCGTTTAATAATTAAACGGGAAGTTTTTATAGCGCGCCGGAAAGTGTTCTCGGAACGGTTCCGGCGCGAGATGAACGCCTCCGGCTCGATGGACTGATCGCGCAGTTCGAAGTTTTATCCGAATCGGAGGTACTGCGGACCCCCGGCGGTCAGAAACGTGAACACCGCGCGCGCGAGAGAAAAACCGCGGATGTTTTTGCAAACTGCCAGCCACCGGGGCTATATAAAGACCACCACACTCCCACCCATTTCTAGGGTTTCCCTAGCCACAAAATTTCAGCCACCCCCCTGAGTTTTCTCAGATCTGCCCATTTTATCCCAAATCCCGAATTTTTGCTCCCCATGCGATCTGGACCGTCGGATCAGCCGATCCAACGGCCCAGACGCGCCCATAGCCCCACATCTCCTCTCTCTCTCTCCTGGACTCCCTCCAGCCCGTGGAGGCACCGCAGCCGCCGGCTCCAACTCCGGCCGGCGAGACGCCCGACGCCGGCGCCCCTCCTCTCTCCTCCCGCGCTCCCTCTCCTCCCTCTGTCCTCTCACCCCCTCACCTCCTCCTTCCTTTACCTACAGGAGCCAGCCGCCATGGCGCCGCCCATCCGAGGTCGAGCCGCCGCGCGCGGGAGCCTCGCCCGCGACCTCCTCTTGCCGGGGTCCGGCCGCCGTCAGGCCTGCCCTCCACCGTGTCGCCCCGTCCCGTTCCCGCCTCCTCCATGCCCGCGCCCCCTCGCCCTCCTCGCCGGCAAGCCAGCACGGTGGCGCCGCCGCCCCTGGTCGGCTCGAGAAGAGTGGCCGAGCGAGCCAACCGGCGCCTGGCTGGGCCGCCTCCACTTCGTTGGCCGGCGCGCCTGCGAGGCCCAGCCTGGCCGCCTCAGCCCGAAGCCGGTCGCCAGCGCAGCCACTAGTGGGCCAAGCCATGTGGGTGAGGCCTGCTGTTTTTTTTACTTACCCCCTGTTATTTTTGCTAAGTCTGTGTTAATTTTGCTGCTGATTCGATTCCGCGTTGACGATAGCAAGCGATCCGTAGCCCGGATGACTTCGCGCCCAAAAGACGAATTGTTTAGAATTGTGTGTACTTTAATTCATCTTTTGTGAGCATTTTCATTTGAGCTCATCTTGATTGTGTAATTGTGTGCTGAACAGGGCATCAGGCCGTTAAACTGCTACTTTTTCCTGTTATGTGCTGCTGTTATTATTTGGTTGCAACTTTGCATGATGATTGTGACTCATCCATGAGGCCTATTGCATTGATTCTTTCTCCTATGTGTTAAGCATCATGTGTACTTCATTTCCATGCTTTGACTTGCCATTTTTGGGTGCTCTAGCTATATTAAATCTTGCTCCAAAGTGGTGATCCTGATGTTAATGTCCTGCTGTTGCTGAAACTGTTATTTTGTTGCAACTTCGGTCGACGAGTGTGTGGCGACCGTTTATCGGATTTGAGTGATTCCAATTGCATATTTTTAAGCATCATGTCTAATTTCATCTCATATATTGCATTGCCATGATATGCTTGCTGTTCATATAGTTATTTAGCTCCAATGTTGCTATGCTGCTGTTTTTGACAGCCACCTCTGTTTTTCTCTAAGTCTGCTACTTTGTGATGCCATGTTGTTTTCTTAATATCTTTTGATCTATGATGCCTATTTGCATGATTCTTTTTGCCATGCCTTCCATGTCATGTCTACTTTAATTGCAAGTCATTTGTGAGCATGTTTGCATTGATCATCTTGTTTGTGCATTGCTCTAAAGTGTGCTTCGTGATGTTGGCAGTTTGTGCCCGTAACTTGTTTTGCTTGTATCTTTTTAACCGTAACTCCGTTTGAGGTGTGCCTTATATGTAACTTGATTAGTTTTTCGTGTTCTTTGTGTTTGTGCTATTATTTGCTGTTGTTAACCAACCTAAAATATGGTTTAGGACAGAACAGTACCAAATCTTTTAATCATCGTGCGGCACTTAGTGTTATGCCATGTTTAGGTTGTGCCTCGCTTAAATTGACTAGCATAGATAGTTTACTTTGTGTTTCACCTCTTGACCTGTTTGTGTTCTATGCCATGCTTGCTTGAGTTGCCATGTTAATAACCGTTGTTTGATCACCTGTAGCTAAGCAACTGGAACCACCTTAAACGTGCGGTATTCGTCGTGTGTGACGAGTACTCCACTTAAATCGTTAGTAACCGTTCTCGACGATAGATCCGTATCGTGTTGCTGTGCCTTGTGTTGTCTCTTTGATCTTATATTACTCCGTAGTAATAGTGGTGCACCGTTGATTGCTTTCCAGTGTTTCCTTCTTGTGTGCTCCCGCGGGTACCTCTCGGAGACGATGCGAGCTTGCGATCAACTACACCTTCGGAACCCGACTTATCAACAGGCAAGGACTATACATTACTTATGATCCATTCTATTTCAACCAGCGGTTTGCATGCTAGTCTACGTTATGTTCGATGTTTGATCCTACCACATGTTTACAACCTCTTTCAAACCCATACAGGCATGTCCCTTCCCAGCAAACCTTGTACTGCTATGTTACTATTGCTCGTTGCTCAGCCCCTGCTTAGTATGCACGCTTAGGATGCTACGATGTTACCCTGTTACTCCTGGGTTTGGGATATCACATTATTATTATTGTTGTTGATGATATGATTATTATAATGTTGACTATATTCGACGAAGGATGGAAGGTCTAGGCTATCCCGCCCCGACGCTTTGTTCCATTCGAGTCACCTAGGACCCGAGTTCCGGGTATTGGTTTTAAGACTGAGCGTGCCTAACCGCGTGTGGGATTTTATGGGGTCCCCTTTTCTTACCTACCTAGCTTCAAACATTTCTAGTGGTGGCCCAAGCTGATTTACCATTTGAAACCGTGTGTGTGCTGGTTAGCTGCCAGTTGTTGTCAAACCAACCGGGACCAGTGAGGACTTAGTTCCCTTGCTGGCCCACCTTGTTCGGCTGAGGACCCGGTTTACCATGTGTGATTAACCAGCTATCCAAACCCGCGACAGACGGTGGAGACCAGATCGAGAGAGCGGCCGGCTCCTGAGATGGATGTCGACTCACCGGGGGCCACCCGGATTTGTTCGTTGTTAGTTAGAGGGACCTGTCGTTTCGGATCTCTTGGAACTAAATCATAAAATGGTTGCCTGTGATGGGTAGCAACTGAGAGAGATGGACGCGCGTGCGGAGCCTTGTAATGGGCAGTTGGTACACCCCTGCAGGGTTAAATCTTTTCGAGAAGCCGTGTCCACGGTTATTGATGACTTGAGACCTACTCCTTGTTCATAGACAACAACAACTGAGATAATCTTAATATAACTTGACCAACGTGTGTGTGCCTTGACTGCTTCTTCTTCGTTGGGATGCGAAGAGGAGGACAAGGATAGGATAGGTGTTATGTTTGCGTAGTAGGTGGATAGCAGACTTGTTGGAGGCGATTCCTCATCGAATGCATGGCTTCTTATCTTACTCTCTAGATCGTTAGCCACTTCATAAATGCTAGTGCGGCAGCAACCTCACCACTTACCCTTTCCTTACCGTAAACTACTAGTTGTCCTAGAATGACGAGTGATGAAGTCCTTGCTGGGTCAGATGACCACTATAGTTGGATGCTGAGTACCTCTGTACTCATGATACTACCCCCAAACTCTTTTCAGGGTTCTTGTTCGACAACAGGTATGGTGATTGCCGTTTCACGTGGAGACTCGACGACGACTAGTTAGGCGGATCCCAACGGAGGGCCTGGACCCGTGTGGTTATGGGATCGATGTTTTTCTCTTTGCCACTAGGCATTTGATTGTAGTCTGTACTCAGACATGTATCTTCCGCTGTTGTATTGTATCTGAGGCAGTTGTATGCCAATTTTATGAGATGTTGTATCCTTGTATCTGTAATGTTGTGATATCATGTTGGAAATCCGGGGCATATGGCTTTGTCATATGTCGCGGTGGGACCGATATGTGCTTCGTCCCCGGATCTGGGTGGAAACACCTAGATCTGGAACAGTACCGCATATCGGGCCTTACATGCTTCATTGCTAGTTTATGGTTTATATAAACTGTTGGTTGTTTCTCTTCCCATGTTGCAAGACACGTCAGAAGATGCTAGTCTTCGGTAGGCCTATCTTCTTACCGTTATTCTGATTTCTACCTTGCAGTCCACTATATACAGCCTCCCCTTTCCATTTGATACAAATGCATAAATGCTTAGTAGCGGACGTAAGACTCGCGGGTATGCTAGATACTCACCCTCGCTTTATTTTCCCCCTTTATGTTTTGCCTGATCGGCCGCTGCAGTCGACGTTGGAGCCCAGGAGCAGGAGTACCCCGGAGGCGCCTACTACTACGTCGAGACCACCGCTGACCAGGACCAGGAGTAGTTTCGGACGCTCCCAGGCAGGAGGCCTTGCCTTTTTTATCTGTATCTCTGATGTTATTTATGCTAGCCTTATTAAGGCAAAACTTGACTAACTATGTCTGTACTCAGATATTATGGCTTATATAACTTGTATTCGGGTCCGCGTGACCCCCCTTTATTGTAACATATTAGTTTATCCTTTTGTGCTTAGTGTTGTGCTATGATATTCTCACCAAGGCACCCTAATCTCCGTCGTGTACCCTGCGTGTATGATTACTATACACGGATTGATTTTGGGGGCGTCACAAGAAAGATCATGCAAATGAAAAGATAATGGGTCACAACTAATCTTTTCCATTGATTGGATCTCCGTGACTGTAACGGTTGAATGACTGATGCAGGCTTCATCCGAATAATTCATCCAGCTAGAAGTCGTACTGATACAAATACTCTCAACATCATCAGGCATGAATCCTTGTTGACTTGCTGGTATTCACACTTCTTTGCAATCTTTTGCTGATTCTTTGCGGTATGCGTAGGTTATTGACCAACTTTCCGTCAGGGGGAAAATAAAGCGACACCAAATAACTGAATGAAAAACCAATGAAGAAATCCAATGGAACGAAGATCAATAGCAATCGATAGAAGGTTCACGAAATCACACATTTTAGCTGTAGTCGATGACCATCTGAACCCCTTGCATAAAACCAGCCAATAACCCAGTAGCCACCAGAATGGTTTTTGCAACTCTGATCTGGGACTTTTACTGGAATAACTCAAGCACTGCTCAAGACGGCCAACCATGAATCAGCTCAGAGCATTAGACAACATTGATAAAAAGGATGTAGAGGTCCCCTTAGACGGTCGAAAAGTAGCTCAGAGCATAGGGTCTCCACTGCGAAAAGAAACTCAACAGCTGCCTGAGACGGCTGAGAAGGCAGCTCAGAACACGGGCCGACTGTTGAAAAGAGAAATAAAAAATAGGCATCCACCCCGGAGGGTCGAAAACGAATCAGCTCAGAACAAGGCGTGGTGCCATTATCCCAACAGAAAGAGAGCAAGGGTCCGTCAGAGTCATGTGCTACCTACAAAACACATTCATTAACATTGAGAAACCAAATAAAGGATCGACGAAGAAATCCGAGGAAGCAAACATCAATAGCACTGAAAGTGCATCGAGATCACCCACAAACATATCATAACTTATTGATACACACATCAAACAACATGCAACAAGCAACATGACAGACTACTTCTACTCATGCAACATGAAATACGCGCAACTTAGACGTTGCGGTCCATAGACAGGTCGCCGAATGCAGAGGGAGCTGGCGGAGGAGTTTCGGAATCCATGGCTGCAGCAAAATACCTTCTCACGTCCCTTGCATCACGGACCATCTCGATGATGAAGGCGTACTCGACGATCATGTAGCGGGACATGCCAATTACCGCTGCATCAGCTTCCGCAAGAGGTCAGGGAAACCTTACTCCTTGGGGAGGGGTGGCAAAGGTGGGATAGAAATGGAACGCATGAATCTGATACATCGCGCTTTCCTGCTAACGATGACCTGTGAGGCCTGCCAAAGCAGCAAGTTCGACGGCAAGGTCTGGGGTAGAGGCGTGTGCGCCCTGGAATTTGTAGGTATGCCTGCCAATGGTGAGGGGGACCGTCATGAGGACCTTGCATGGTACTCCAACATCGATCCTCCGAGCAATGTCTGGAGCACCTGGTACCACAGAACTTCTCCATTGGGATAGACACTACACCAGACGTCGGCAAGCAAATAGGCAAAGCTGGTTGGTGAGGGGGATGATAGGTGGTCGAGTGGATAATCTGCCGTCTAAACTCATCAGACCAGATCGTTAGCAAAAACAACGCTATCTATATGCATGTCATGCAGCAAACAAATGCAACAATCATATGCATCACCCAAGCAAGCTATAAAATCTAGCTCTAACGTCAATGTAACGTCCTTCTAACGTTCGCGTGGACTAGCGTGTCCTACAGTCAGTCCTTCTCTGATACCATGCGTTGTGGCACCCCGACTCAGAATACTGGAACGCCCCGTGCTCGAGCCCGAAGATCATGTCTTCTGGAAAAGGACACGGATTGATATAGAAATGAACCACTTTTATTACCTATGAAATGGGTACAAGGGGGTCTATTACAACGCTAGCGGAGCGAGGCATCTGACAACTTGCTCCTAATGCTAGCCACATATCTACACCAAGCAGCGGAATAGCTCTACGGTACCGGAATAATCTTAGAAGCGGAACAACGGTGATGAACTCCATTCCACAGGGACACCGATTGGGACACCTCCTAGATCGCAAACACCGGGAACGTCGTCCTACGCAATCACGGCTTTGCTTGCAAGTCTGGGATGACACGCCATGTCAGTACATTGAATGTACTTGCAAGCTCACAACAATCGCACCAAGGAAAAACAATAACATGGCATTAACAGTTCAAGCAAGACTAATCATGATGCATCTAGCATATTATCAAGGCTACAACGAATGCATGAACAATCATCGTTTAAGGTCACATGGACCCCGTATGATCATTCCATAATCGTACGGCTTACCTCAGAGTCATTACAGACTGAAGCACCGGGTCGTCGCATGACCACTCAACTTGCATGGGTCTTCACACGACCGTTCAATGGGTTAGGTGTCCTTATGTTACCACCCAACCAATCTGGTCATCGCATAACCAAATGGGTCATCGCATGACCAACAACCTGTAGGGGTCGTCGCACGACCATCCACTTAGCACGAACACCAAACCGGATTCACGTTGACTCATGGTGTGACCTAGTACGAACTTTGTCCAATACCGTGGACTCGGCTATTCGAATAGATTCTTAACACTCTGCAGAGGTTGTGCACTTTACCCACGCTATGGGGTTATTCCTCCATCCAGTACCTTGGAACTTGTCCCACAGGAACCTCGGAACTCGTACCATAGGATTGGACTAGGACTTCTCCAACGAGGTCGTTCTACCGCGCGCCTCCCTTACCGTATCACCCGACATGCTTCGCAAGCCATGCCTTGGGTAGCCCCGTGTCCTCTAGACACCTGCCATCGCATGGAAAACCATGTTGTCCCAAACGGGGTACAACTGTCCCAAACGAGGACTAAGCTCAATATAACCAAACCGGCTTTCAAGACTATTGCCGCTTACCAGTCCAGGGTAACCACTCGCATAGCCTTCCCACCTTAGTGATACGGATAAGAAAGCACACTGATAGACCGAGCCAAGGCCTTCCCATACAGGCGAGTGTGGCTGCACTGGTAAGTTCGATTCGGTGGCACCTGATCAACTTGGAACAAAGCATGTACTCTAATGCATATTCACCAAGATCAGGTGCAACATAACAGTCTAAGTCCAATCATAGCAATGCATGCAGAAAAATCCAAGGTAAGGTTACGATCATATCATGATCCAAAGAATTACTATATGAGTAACTTAGCATTGTGAATATGATCAATATATTATCATGCAACATAGCAAGATCACGACTAGGGGCATGATGCAAACGGGCATAACATGGCAATAATAAAATGATAGCGTGCAACCTAGTAAGATCATAAGCATACTAGGGGTATGATGCAAAGCAAGCATACCATGTAAATGGCATGGTCATAATGATTCAAAGCAGATCAAGAAAGATCATGTAAATGCAAAGCTAATGGTTCACAACTAATATTTTCCCTTGATTGGATCTTCGTGACTGTAATGGCTGAATGACTGATGCAGGCTTCATCCGAATGATTTATCCAGGTAGAAGTCATACTGATACAAATACTCTCAACATCATCATGCGTGAATCCTTCTAGACTTGCTGGTCTTCACACTTCTTTGCAATCTTTTACTAATTCTTTGCGGTATGCGTAGGTTATTGACCAACTTTCCGTCAGGGGGAAAATAAAGCGACACCAAATAACTGAATGAAAAACCAATGAAGAAATCCAATGGAACGAAGATCAATAGCAATCGATAGAAGGTTCACGAAATCACACATTTTAGCTGTAGTCGATGACCATCTGAACCCCTTGCATAAAACCAGCCAATAACCCAGTAGCCACCAGAATGGTTTTTGCAACTCTGATCTGGGACTTTTACTGGAATAACTCAAGCACTGCTCAAGACGGACAACCATGAATCAGCTCAGAGCATGAGACAACGTTGATAAAAAGGATGTAGAGGTCCCCTAAGACGGTCGCAAAGTAGCTCAGAGCATAGGGTCTCCACTGCGAAAAGAAACTCAACCGCTGCCCGAGACGGTCGCGAAGGTAGCTCAGAACACGGGCCGGCTGTTGAAAAGAGAAATACAAAATAGGTATCCACCCCGGAGGGTCGAAAATGAATCAGCTCAGAAAAAGGCGTGGTGCCATTATCCCAACAGAAAGAGAGCAAGGGTCCATCAGATCCATGTGCTACCTGCAAAACACATTTTGGGGCTGGGGTTGGAACGAATGGAACGGGGAGCTCACGACGCACCTCCATGTACCCGTGGAACCTCGAACGGTGGCTGGACGGTGAGGGGAGGGTCATCGCGGCGGCGGCAGAGGCACGGGCTGTAGCGACGTCGTGGCCGGTGCCTATTCTGGAAGCAACCGGCCAGGGCAACGGAGCAGGAAGATGCAGCAGGGCACGGGGAGTCAAGAGGTGGTGTTGGCTAGGCCGAAGGGGCAAAGAAGCGAGGGGAGGTCGCTGCAAACCGGCGGCGGAGATTCTCTCCGGAGATGGGTAAGACAAGCTCCCGCGACTCGATTTCTAGCTCTGGACTACGATTGAGGGGGAGGTGAGGTTTCTGGTGGAGAAAACGGGCGGGGGAGGCCTCGTTTTATAGGGGGAGAGAGATGGTGAGCCGGGTTGCGACAAGCAGAGGCGGCCATGGCGATGTGGTGAGCTGGCGGAGAGGGAGCAGGCTCGGGAGGGTTCTAGGGTGTGCTGGGGCTCACGAGCGAGCAGTGGAGCACGCGGGGCAGAGGGGGAAAGTCATGGCGATGGCGTCGGGTCAGTTTCCGCTGTGCTCGTCGCGACACGCATGGCGGAGGGCGGCCGACGTGAATCAGGGGAGGAAAGGCGAGGGGGGGAGCACGCGTGACTGCAAAAGGCGTGCGACGCGGGTGGACGCATCGGGTAACCTCCCGGCACGCCCAGAGCACGTCGGCTGCATGCCAGAGCGTGGCCAACACGGCACTGGCACATGGGGTGGGTTTTCTTCGCGGCCAAACTTGTCCAGAAGCTTATCCTCTCATCCCTGAGCACTGTTGTGGCTTTGAATGGTCAAAGGGAGGTCAGGGTTGATATTATCTTCAAGGATAAGATTGACATAGTGAACTTGCAGAGCAAGTCTTGGTCAAATGGTGGACAGTTGTTGCATGGCATGTTGTCAAAGGGTTTTGTGGTTGGAAGGACAAGCAATCTGGAAAGTTCCAGTCCAATTGGCCAACTAAACAATGTACTTCCTTTGCAAGTCCCCAAATGGACCATAAATACATTGTTGAAGCTGGCATTCTCTAGGATTGATGGACTTTGTTGAAATTTGGTGTGGTGGGGTCATTTGGTGGTGTACACATGTGTGCAAAGTTTCATGGCCATTGGATGTGCCTATCTTGTACTTGCTTTACAAGGTACTTGGCTCGACATGAACTTGATCTTGGTTCTCCTCTCACATGGGTGGTTGGGTTTTGCTCAAACTTGGTTTAGTGGAGTCATTTGGGTGTGGAAATAGGCACAAAAAATTTCAAGGGAAATGGGCTCCCCTATCATCCACTTGCTTCACAATACCCCCTTGCTGCACACCAACTTTGGAAATTTTGCTATGGCGTTTGGCTTGCCCCCTAAGGCTGAAACTTGGCATAGCCTCATGATATGATCACAAGAGTATGCACAAAAAGTTTCACCAGCAATGGATAAGGATAAATAACACTTTCTTTACAAAGTGCTATTGTGCCCCTACAGACAAAAGAATTTTCTTGAGGAAAAATCCACTTGGGTCATCTAATGTCTTTGGAGAAACTGGATAGAACTGGCATCAAGGATATGTGGGAATTAGTTGGGGATTTATGGAGCTATAAAAATAGGGCTTTCTTCACAATTCTCAAATAACAGGGAATATTACTTTTATTGGAAAAGGAATACATGGTTTGAATAAAAACGGGGCTGGGATGGGTTGGATCAAGGGATGATCATTGGAAAGGGTTTTGAGAATCATGGGCTACTTGAGCAAGGAAAGAAAATATGCTCAATTTTCAAGTCCAAAGAGTTTCTCAAAATCCAATCAAATAGCAAATCTTGAAATAAATCATAAAAGTTTTTGGAAAAAGAAAGTTCCAAAATCCATGGTATCACATCGTTGCGCATCCTCGACCCATGGTATGTGAGGGTACTCTATATATTCCAACCCCTCCAGAGGTTAGCGATCCATCTATTAGCTAGAATTCTCAACTAATTTTTGTAGTTTTTCAAAACTAAGCATGGATTGTCCAAAATACGACACCTATCACTAATAGGCTCAAGCTCTTGGCACCAAAAGTTCAAACATTACTCAAATAAATACCTCAATACTATTGCAAGTTACTTCTATAATTATAATAGGAACCTAAATTGCCTACCCATGCAAGACACACAACTCAGTGCAATAGACCAACTCTCTTAACAAGATAAGCATGATAACTCAAGAGAATTCCAAAAGGAACAACCTAAATAAAAGTTCTTAAAAAGAAGAATAAGCATGAAAACAAAGAGCTAAGCATGACAGCAGCTATGAAAAGATAAAGAACACTCAAACAAAGATAAGAATGAAAACCTATGTTGTGTTCTAGGGTGGAGTGGAGCGTGTTTCTCTCGCAAACAATGAAGGATAGGGTCCAACTTGTTATGAATAGCAAGCAAAATGAAACAAACTAAAAACTAAAGAGCGAGACGCTCAAGCATAGCACATAGCATATGAAGTGATAAAATATAGCATGGAGAAGGACGAACTGATGATTGTTGATGGAGAAGGGATGCACGGGGGCATACCCCAAGCTTAGACAGATGAGTCTCCTTGCATATTTCTTAGGGGTGCATGGGGGAATCCCCAAGCTTGAACTTTTGACACTCCCAGATCTTCTTTCATCATCTTCCTTTGCAAACATGAAAACTCCCTTCATACAAAACTCATCATAAGCCTATTAGAGTGGTTAGTACCCACAAAAAAATAAGTTTAATCTACTGGAAATAAAGATTTTCATGAAGAGCTAATGTTTCTAAAGATTTCCAAGAAGTTTTTGTAAAGAAAAAGCAGACTTAAGATTTTCAAACCAAAGAAAACGCAAAACGTGGCAGAATCTATGAAAAACAGACCAGCAGGTAATAAATAATTATTTTGGGGCACTTTTGCAACTCAAATAAAAAAAATCAAAACAAACGCTAGAAAGCCAATTGTGTAAAGCATATATACTGTCGAAACAATTCAGATAAAAAAGATGATCTAGTGATTTTTGGTGAATTTTTTCGTCAAGCAGACAAAATCTTTTTCTGGACAACATGTCACAACTTTTGATCTGTCTTGCAATCGGAGGCTAAAAGTTGGCACAAAGCTTGAAAATAAAGATACAATGATGTTGCTACAGTAGTAAAAACATCAAGACCACTAAAACTGAAAAAAAAAACATTTTGGGTTGCCTGCCAATAAGCGCTTTCTTTTATGCCTTTGCTAGGCATGATGCAAAAAGATCAAGTTTTGTCAACTTCAAACGAATAGCTTGCCCGTGTAACAGACTCATAAGGTAACTTAATCTTCTTTCGAGGGAAGTGTGATGGCACTTAAGTAGTGCTCCTCGTTGGTTACCCCAAGTGGAAGGTTGAGATGTAGCCTTGCAGCAAATTTCCCCTAACTTAGAGGATAGGGTTTATGTCTCCAGTAGGACCCTAAGGATGACAAGTAGGTGTCTACTTCTCTGGCGCTTACAAAAGACGTGTACCTGCACAAAAAATCAAAGAAATTTGCTCCCAATGAGTACATAGAGAATTCCAATCTCTCCGGCCTTGTCGTTTACAAAGGATCAAACGCACGGTGGAAATAGTGATGGTGATTGCCACTGAAATAAAATAAAGATAGTAAATAGTTGAGGTGTAAATAGTGGTGGAAATATGGACCGGGGTCCCATGATGTTCACTAGTGATATCTCTCTCCCAAAAGATGATAAAATATTTAAGTTGGGTAAAGACATTACAGCTGGGCGATTGACAGAATTATAAACACATGGAATGCTAATTATGCTGCCAAGAAAGTTAGAGGCTCTATGGGCAGTACGCCAAGACAAGTAGACCGTAATCCAATTTCATCTACGCCCTAATCATCCACCTTGAGATATCTATCCAGAACATCTCGCTGGTATTAAGTTGTGAGCCCCACCCAAAGTGTAAACTCAAAGCAACAGACAACTGCATTAAAAACTTTGCGTAAGGTAAACAATCCTTGCAAGCGCGGTTACAAACACCGTTGTTTTCTCCCTGGTGGCAACATCACATCCTCTAGTCTCATGTTTCTGTCACTCAAGCTAGACATCGGGAGGCATGAACCCACAATCAAGCATAAAAACTCCCTCTTGGAGTTACTATCTACTACTTGACCAAAGCAATAAAAAGCAACGGATAACATGCAAGAATTACTCAAGAACAAAATCTAAAAGGAGAACCAAATATATAAATCATCACAATCTGAACATAATTTCCTAATCCATCGGATCCCAGAAACACAGCATAGCAACAGCAGGAAAATTACATAGATGCCTTGATCATGTAGGGCAGCTCACAATGGCTAAGAATTGAAGCACAATATTGGAGAGAAGACATCACATAGCTACTGGTCATGACCCATGGTCCAAGGGGGATTACTCACTGCACATCAGGGAAGCACTCATGGTGGTGGAGAAGCTCCCGGAGGTCAATCCTCCCTCCGGCAGGGTGACGTGAAGAGGTTTTCTGGTGCTCCGAATCTTGGAAGCGAGACGGTGGCGTAACAAAGATGAAAATCGCGATGCGGGGTTCTTCTCGAGGGTTTCTCTGATGGGGTGTAAATATTGGCCGAAGGGGGTCACCAGGGGGTGGCCCCTCCCCCATGCACCCTGGTGGCGTGGCCAAGGAGGGGGCCGCGCCACCTGGCCGCTTGGGTGGGGCCTGGATCCCCACTGGCTCCACTTCGGGTTTCGTGAGGCCTCTGTTGCGCTGATTTTTTATATTTTTTATTGGATTTTTATTTTTTTTTGTAAATATGGGTAAAAACCTGAAATTCATAGAGATAAACCGGCACTGGGTGCACTGAGTTTGTTGGTTAGTACAAATATGTGTAAAAAGGTATGAAAGTGCAGCAAAACGCATATGAGTGTCACCTAATAGAGCATGGAACAAGCATAAATTATAGATACGTTTGGGATGTATCAACATCCCCAAGCTTAATTCCTGCTCTTCCTCGAGTAGGTAAATGATAACACATATAATTTCTAGGGTGACATGCTAACACACATATAAGAACTTCAAATTAAAGCAAGTAAGATATGCAATTCAAGTCAAGATAATAAAAAGCAAGAGTGTATATCTAGTATTGAAACTAGCGAAGTAAGAACATAAAAGTTGCAAGATCTCTCGTTGTTTGTGACTCGAATGTCTCCAAATGGTGTTTTTGTGCAAGAAGTGGGAGATGGGTTTAGAGGATAAAAATACTATATATTTTAAATGAGAACTCAATCTACTAAAACTTCACACTTGTTCTCCTTCAGAATCTTATTTTGACTCGTCCACAGACCACTAGTTAGGCACAGGTCAAACTGATCCTCTCCCTTTCGACTTTGAGCACTCATGCAATGGATGAGCGCGAGAAAGATATGTTGGCACCTAGGATGGGAAAGAGGAAAAAATATGGGGAAAGAAGAAAAAAAGGTGTGAAGGGCTCACATTAATGAGGACACTCATAGGTGAGAGAAAGCTAAATGATAGATATGACGTGAGGAGTAGGGATGGCCATACAACAGATGCACATATGAGCTAAAGTAAGCTCTCCAATGGAAATAGTGGGGGTGCATCGAACTTGCTTTCTCATGAAGACCTAGAGCTCATTTGAGGAGGGTAATCCTTGGAATATGCAATCCAAGTTCTATAATGTAAGGATCCCCACATAGTTATGCTTGAATGATATGAATATCTCCATGGAGTACAAATATGACAATGGAGTACGAGTGTAGATCTTTCAAAAGGAATAGTAGTGTTGCCCCCTTCTCTCTTTTTATTTTTTTTCCTTTCTTTTTTCTATAATTTTTTTTGTATTTTTTGTGGCCTCATTGGCTCTTTCTATTTATCTCTCATTTGTCCTCTTTGGGATATTTTATTTTGTCCTCTTTGGGATCTTTTAATTTGGCCAGTTTGGGATCTTTTTCCTCACTTTAAGGGCAACACTCTATATTTTACAACAGTATAAAGAAGATCTTCACACTTTACAAGAGGTACTCAACATAAAGAAAACAGAAAAACTATCATGATGTATGCTAATGTATGCCTCTGCCAGTGTAGCATGATATACAACGATACTAGCGCGTCATGTAGCACTTATAAGGGCAAGGCCCAACTAGCATGCGGCTCCTCGATCAAGCAAAAGCATGTATGTTATGAAGATCAAGTCATGATATGGTAGATGTTGCATGGAAATGTATCTCGGAAATAAAGACAGAGCCCCATATCACGAATTTCCCCTCTGTTCATCCGCCACCGCGCTTTCAAGATCGGGAGCACCCGAAGACCTCTTCCCAGCACCCTATAGGAGGGAGGATTGACCTCCGGGAGCTTCTCCACCACCATGAGCTCTTCCCGTATGTGACGTGAGTAGTCCGCCTTGAACCATGGGTCCATGACTAGTAGCTATGTGATGTCTTCTCTCCAATCTTGTGCTTCAATTCTTAGCCCTTGTGAGCTGCTCTACATGATCAAGGCATCTATGTAATTCTTCCTTCTATTGTTATGTTTTGTTTGCTGGGATCCGATGGATTATGAGATTATGTTCAGATTGTGATGAGTTATATATTTTGTTCTCCTTTTATATATTGTTCTTGAGTAATTCTTGCATGTTCTCCGTAGATTTTTATTGCTTTGGCCAAGTAGTAGATAGTAACTCCAAGAGGGAGCGTTTATGATTGTTTGTGGGTTCATGCCCCCCGATGTCTAGCTTGAGTGATAGAAACATGAGACTAGGGGATGTTGTCACCAGGAACAAAACAATGGTATTTTTAACTCGGTTACAAGGATTCTTTACCTTACGCAAAGTTTGTTAATGCAGTTGTCTGTTGCTTTGAGTTTACACTTTGCGTGGGGCTCGCAACTTAATACCAGCGAGATGTTCTGGATAGATATCTGAAGGTGGATGATTAGTGAGTAGATGCCGTTGGCTTTCGGTCTACTTGTCTTGGCGTACTTCCCATACTTTTGAGCCGCTAACTTTCAAGAAGCATAATTAGAATTGCGGTGCGTTTATAATTCTATCAATTGCCCAGTTGTAATTTGTTTACCCATCTTAGCTATTTTATCGTATTTTGGGAGAGAGACATCACTACTGAAATCACTGGACCCCGGTCCATATTTCCGCCACTGTTTACACCTCCACTTTATTTCCTGCTTTATTTACTTTCAGTTGAAATTGTCACTACTATCCTCTTGCGTTTGATCCTTTGTAAACAACAAGGCCAGAGGGATTGACAACCCCTCTGTACTCGTTGGGAGTAAAGTTACTTGTTGTGTGTGCAAGTCTAGGTAAAGCAAGTGATTATCAAACGGTGCCTCACTTGTCGCACCCCCTACTTGTCGACCTTGGGGTCCTACTTGAGACATTACCCTATCCTCTATGTTAGGGGAAATTTGCTGCTATCTACAACTCAACCTTCCACTTGGGGTAACCAGAGAAGGGCGAGGAGACGTTATCATCTCTTGTACCATCAAGCAAATTTCTGGCGCCGTTTCCGGGGACTCCAATCTTCAAGATAAGAGAGTTGCACAATATCTTTTACCTTTGCTTTTTAGTCTTCTTAGTTTACTTTCTAGTTTTTACTTTAAAGTCTTTTATCAAAAATCACACAAAAAGTCATTTTCTTTGTTTTTGCTTGATTCTTTTACTACGAGTTCCACTGAAAACACCAAGTTGTGTGACTTCACTAGTCACAACTACAATGACTTTATCAGCACTCCTATTGATCAACCTGCCACTTCAACACCTTCTTATGAAATTAAACCTGCTTTGCTGAATCTTGTTATGAAAGATTAATTCTACGGTGCTGGAAATGATGCTGCTTTGCACTTGAATATTTTTGTTGAGCTTTGTGATATGCAAAAGTACAAAGAAGTAGATGGTAAGATTGTTAAAATTAAGATTTTTCCTTTCTCCTTGAGAGGAGGAGCTAAAGTGTGGCTTCAATCCTTGCCTAGGAATAGCATAGATTCTTTGGATAAGTGCAAAGATGCTTTTATTGGGAAGTACTACCCACCTGCTAAGATTATTCAGTTGGGGAGTAACATTATGAATTTTAAGCAACTGGATAATGAACACTTTTACCAAGCTTGGAAACGCATGAAATCTCTTGTTGAGAATTTCACTACTTGGATGGTTATCCATACTTTCTATGCAGGATTGAACTTTACCTCGCGGAATTTGTTAGACTCGGCCGCGGGAGGAACCTTCATGTCAACTACACTTGGTGCTGCCATGAAGCTATTGGACGAGATGATGACAAACTATTCTCAATGGCACGCCGAGAGAGCTCCATAAGGTAGGAAGGTAAATTCTATTGAGGAAATCTCCTCTTTAAATGAAAAGGTTGACATGATCATGTCTTTACTTACTAAGCAAGCTCCTATTGATCCTCATGATGTTCCTTTAAATTCTTTGGTTGCTCAAGAGAAAGTTGATGTTAATTTTATCTCTAGGAACAACTTAAGTAATAATGCTTATAGGAGTAATTTTGGTAGCAAGAATCCTAGACCAATCCCATCCAACAACTATGGGAACAACAACACTTATCCTAGCACCAAAAACTCCACTTCTGAATTAGAGAGCATGCTTAAGGACTTTATCACTTCTCAAAAAGTCTTCCACAAGAGTGTGGAAGATAAATTAGAAAAACTAGATAATCTCTCTTTGAAGGTAGACAACATAGCTCATGATGTAGAGATGCTTACAATTAGAACCTCTCCTCTTGAGGAAAGGAAAACTACACCCATGAATGTTATCCAAGTGCAAATTAATGAGAACATTATAATGCTAGCCCAACTTAAGTTTAGACGGGCCAGAGAAAAGGAATAGGAAGATAGGATTAAGAGCCTTCCTACACACACTACTATCTCCACTATGCAAGTTGTTGAGGATCTCAAAACTTTTAGCACCCAACACATCCCTAGTCCCATTGGACCTATTAAAGGTGATGCGAATACCTCAACTTTAGGACAAGAAGGTCCCATGAACTTAGAGACTACCAAAAGAATAAGCTTAGATGACATCACCACCACTTTAATTAATGGTAGTGATCTTGATTTTGATAATTGTAGTCTTTCTAAAGTTATCACTTTTTTGCAAAGAATGGCTAAAGACCGCCACACTAGCGCACTTAACATTGCCTTCACCGAGCACATTACCAATGTTGTTATCAAATCTAGGGAGGAGAATCTCAAGTTAGAGACTTCTATTTCTAGAAATCTAGAAGATGGTTGGGAGCTATGGTCAAGATTAAATTGAATAATTTCTCTTGCTTTGCTTTATGTGATGTTGGAGCTAGTGCCTCCGTTTTACCCAAAATAATTTATGATATGCTTGATTTGAAACCTTTTTATCCATGTTCTTTTGGTGTTTGTTTTGTTGATTATTCCATAAAGAAACCTTTAGGGAGGATTGATGATATTCTTATTATTTTCAATGATAACTATGTTCCCGTTGATTTTCCTCTCATGGACATTGAGTGTGATCCATCATGTCCAATTATACTGGGACATCCTTTTCTTCGCACCATTGGTGCCATCATTGACATGAAATAAGGGACGATTAGATTCAAATTCCCCCTCAAAAAGGGAATGGAACACTTCCCTCGAAATAAGATTAAGTTTCCTTTTGAGTCCGTCTCACGGGCAAGCTATTCTTTTGATATTGATAAAACTTGATCTTTTTGCATCATGCCTAGCTAAAAGGCATAAAAGAAAGCGCTTGTTGGGAGGCAACCCAAGATGTTTTGAATTTAATTTTAGTGTTCTTGATGCTTGTTACTACTGTAGCAACATCATTGTATCTTTATTTTCAAGGTTTGTGCCAAGTTTTAGTCTCCGATTGCAAGAAAGTTCAAAAGTTGTGACAAGCCGTCCAGAAACAAATTTTCTCTCCTTGAATGAAAAATTATCTGAAAATCACCACATCATATTTTTGATCTGATTGTTTTTGACAGTATGCTTTATACAATTAGATTTCAGGCATCTGTTCTGAGTTTTTTGATTTGAGTTGCACAAGTACCCAGAAAAAAATATTTACTACCTGCTGGTCTGTTTTTCACATATTCTGCCACGTTTTGCGTTTTCATCATTTTGCAAATCTTAAGCTTGATTTTTCTTTGCAAAAACTTTTTGGAAATCATGAGAAAAAGTATATCTTCATGAAAAACTTTATTTCCAGTGGAGAAAAAATATTTTATTATAGGTACTAACCACTCTAATCAGCTTATGATGAGTTTTGTATGAAGGGAGTTTTCAAGTATGCGACGGAATATGATGAAAGAAGATACGGGGGATTCAAGCGCTCAAGCTTGGGGATGCCCCCATGCACCCCCAAGAAATATCCAAGGAGACTCAAGAATCTAAGCTTCAGGATGCCCCCGTGCATCCCCTTCTTCATCAACAATCATGCGTTCATCCTTCTCCATGCTATTTTTTTATCTCTTCATGTGTTATGTGCTAAACTTGGAGCATCTCGCTCTTTACTTTTAGTTTGTTTTAGTTTTGCTTGCTGTTCATAACAAGTTGGACCCTAGACTTCATTGTTTGGGAGAGAAACACGGTCCACTCCACCCTAGAACACAACATAGGCTTGCATGCTTATGTTTATTTTTGTGTGTTCTTTATCTTTTCATAGCTGTTGTCATGCTTAGCTCTTAGTCTTCATTCTCATCTTTTTAAGAGCTTTTAGTTAGGTTGTTGATTTTGGAACTCTATTGAGTTATCATGCTTATCTTGTTTAGAGAGTTTGCTTGTTTCACTGAGTTGTGTGTCTTGCATGGGTAGGTAATTAAGGTTGCTATTAAAAGTGTAGTAGTAACTTGCAATAGTTTTGAGGTATTGATATGAGTAATGTTTGGACTTTTGATGCCAAGATCTTGAGCCTATTAGTGGTAGTTGTCGTATTTTGGGCAATCCGTGCTTATTTTTGAAAACTACAAAAATTAGTTGAGAACTCTAACTACTAGATGGATCGCTAACCTCTGTTGGGGTTGGAATATATAGAGTACCCTCACGTACCATGGGTCAAGGATGCACAAGGATAACCAAACCCCAATATACTCCTCCTCGGGGTACTTGTCTCTTTGGGAACCTCCTGATTAGATAGAGAGTTACCGATAATAAGTGCATGAGTTCTTCGGACTAATGCGAGTATTCAATTGTTGGCACTTCCACCTTCCATATTTTTCTAGCCTCTTTGCTACCGTGCATTGCCCTTTCTCATCTTGAGAGTTGGTGCATACTTCGCCGGTGCTGCCAAACCCTTGGCATGATATGCTCTGTCATCATAAACCTCCTTATATCTTCTTCAGAACAGCCACCATACCTACCTATCAAGGCGTTTCCATAGCCTTTCCGAGATACATTGCCATGCAACATCCACCATCTCATGACTTGATCTTCATTCCATACATGCTTTTGCTTGATCGAGGAGCCGCATGCTAGTTGGGCTTTGCCCTTATCATTGCTACATGACGCGCTAGTATCATTGCATATCCTGCTACACTGGCAGAGGCATACATTTGCACACATCATAATAGTTTTCATTTCTCTTTATGTTGAGTACTTCTTGTAAAGTGTGAATATCTTCTTTATATTCTTGTAAAATATAGAATGTTGCCCTTAAGTGAGGAAAATATCCCAATGAGGACAAATTAAAAGATCCCAAAGAGGACAATTGAGAGATAAATAGAAAGAGCCAATGAGGCCACAAAAATACAAAAAAGAGGAAAAGAGAAAAAAAAGAAATAAATAGAGAGAAGGGGGAAACACTAATATTCCTTTTGAAAGATCCACACTCGTACTCCATTGTCATATTTGTACTCCATAGAGATTGTCTTTCATGCATAACTATGTGGGGATGCTTACACTATAGAACATGGCTTGCATATTCCACGGATGAGCCTCCTCAAAAGAGCTCTAGGTCTTCATGAGCAAGCGAGTTGGATGCACCCCCACTAGTTCCATTGGAGGGCTTACCTTAGATTTATGTGCATCCCTTGCATGGCAATCCCTAATCCTCACATCATATCTATAATTTGGCTTTGTCCCGCCTATGATTGTTCTCATTGATGTGATCCTTTCACACCTTTTTGTCTTCCTTCCCCGTCATTTTCTCTCTTTGCCATCCTAAGTGCCAATATATCTTGATTGCACTCATACATTGCATGAGTGCTCAAAGTCGAAAGGGAGAGGATCAGTTTGACTTGTGCCTGACTAGTGGTCTAGGGATGTGTCAAAATAAGATTCCGAAGGAGACCAAGTGTGAAGTTTTAGTAGATTGAGTTCTCAATTAAACTATATAATATTTTTATGCTCTAAACCCATCTCCCACTTCTTGCACGCAAACACCATTTGAAGACATTTGAGTCACGGATAGCGAGAGCTCTTGCACCTTTATGTTCATACTTTTATACTTTGCTAGTTTCAATACTATATATAAACTTTGCTTGCTATTGTCTTGACTTGAGTTGCATATCTTACTTACTTCACGTTGAAGTTCTTATATGTGTGTTAGCATGTCACCACAGAAATTATATGTGTTATCATTTACCTACTCGAGGACAACAAGGAATTAAGCTTGGGGATGTTGATACATCCCAAACGTATCTATAATTTCTGCTTGTTCCATGCTCTTTTAGGTGACATATCTATAATTACAAATATTTTGACTAACCTACTAACTCATTACAGCTAGTGCCAGTTTCTATTTGCTAATGTCTGTAAGTTGCAGGTTTTTATCCATATTTACAGAGCTCCAAAAATTCCCAAAAAAATAGATAAAAAATCAGTAGGACGGAAGCTTCCAAATCACTGAGGGAGAGCCGAAGGGGGACCAGGGCCCACCGAGGAGGCCACCTAGTGCGGCCCCCCTCCTGGCCGCGCCACCAGGGCACATGGGAGGGGGGTGGCCCCCCTTTGGCCTATATTTACCTCTCGCTCCGAAAACCCTCGGAGAGATCCCAACATCGCGAATTTCCCCCTGTTTCGCCGCTGCCGCACTTCCAAGATCGGGAGCACCAGAAGACCTCTTCTCGGCACCCTACCGGAGGGAGGATTGACCTCCGGGAGCTTCTCCACCACCATGAACCCTTGGACCATGGGTCCATGACCAGTAGCAATGTGATGTCTTCTCTCCAATCTTGTGCTTCGATTCTTAGCCCTTGTGAGTTGCCCTACATGATCAAGGCATCTATGTAATTCTTTCTACTGTTCCTATGATGTCTTTGCTGGGATCCTATGGATTATGACTTATGAGATTATGTTCAGATTTTGATGGGTTATATATTTGGTTCTCCTTTTCTATATTGTTCTTGAGTAATTCTTGCATGTTCTCCATTGCTTTTTATTGCTTTGGCCAAGTAGTAGATAGTAACTCCAAGAGGGAGTGTATATGCTTGATTGTGGGTTCATCCCCCCCGATGTCTAGGTTGTGTGGTAGAAACATGAGACTAGGGGATGTGTTGTTGCCACCAGGGAGAAAACAATGGTATTTTTAACCGAGGTTGCAAGGATTGTTTACCTTAGGAAAAGTTTAATAATGAAATTGACTGTTGCTTTGACTTTACACTTTGGGTGGGGCTCGCAACTTAATACCAGCGAGATGTTCTTGATAGATATCTCAAGGTGGATGATTAGTGAGTAGATGCAGTTGGATTTTGGTCTACTTGTCTTGGTGTACTGCTCATACTTTTGAGCCTCTAACTTTCCAGCGGCATAATTAGCATTGTGGTGCGTTTATAATTCCGTCAATTGCTCAGCTATAATTTGTTTACCCATCTTAGCTATTTTATCGTCTTTTGGGAGAGAAAATCACTAGTGAACATCATGGGACCCGGTCCATATTTCCGCCACTGTTTACACCTCCACTTTATTTCCTGATTTATTTACTTTCAGTTGAAATTATCACTACTATCCTCTTGCGTTTGATCCTTTGTAAACGACAAGGCCGGAGGGATTGACATCCCCTCTGTACTCGTTGGGAGCAAAGTTACTTGTTGTGTGTGCAGGTCCAGGTAAAGCAAGTGATTATCAAACGGCGCCTCACTTGCCGCACCAACTACTTGTCGACCTTGGAGTCCTACTGGAGACATAACCCTATCCTCTACGTTAGGGGAATTTTGCTGCTATATACGTCTCAACCTTCCACTTGGGGTAACCAACGAAGGGCAAGAAGCCGTTATCATCTCGTACCATCAGACTCCAAAGACAACAAGTAGGTGTCTGCTGCTCTGGCGCTTATAGAAAACGTGGACATGCACAAAAAAGCAAATGACTTTGCTCCCAACGAGTACAGAGAGGTTGTCAATCTCTCTGGCATTGTGTTTTACAAAGGATTAAACGCACGATGGAAATTGTTATGATGATTGAAACTGAAAGGAAATAAAGACAGTAAATAGTTGAGGTGTAAACAGTGGTGGAAATATGGACCGGGGTGCCAAGATGTTCACTAGTGATGTCTCTTTCCCAAAAGACGATAAAATAGCTAAGTTGGCTGAACAAATTACAGCTGGGCAATTGACAGAATTATAAATGCACCGCAATGCTAATTATGCTGCAAAGAAAGTTAGAGGATCAAAAGTATGGGAAATACGCCAAGACAAGTAGACCATAGTCTAACTACATCTACTCACTAATCATCCACCTTGAGATATCTATCTAGAACATCTCGCTAGTATTAAGTTGCAAGCCCAACCCAAAGTGTAAACTCAAAGCAATAGACAACTGCATTAACAAACTTGCATAAGGTAAAAAATCCTTGCAACCGCAATTACAAGCACTGTTATTTTCTCCCTGGTGGCAACAACACATCCCCTAGTCTCATGTTTCTATCACTCAAGCTAGAGATCGGGGGGTACGAACCCACAATCATGCATAAACGCTCCCTCTTGGTGTTACTATCTACTACCTGGCCAAAGCAATAAAAAGAAACGGAGAACATGCAAGAATTACTCATGAAAAAAATATAAAAGGAGAACCAAATATACAACTCATCACAATCTGAACATGATCTCATAATCCATCGGATCCCAGCAAATACAACAAAGCAACAGCAGGAAATTTACATAGATGCCTTGATCATATAGGGAAGATCACAAGGGCTAAGAGTTGAAGCACAAGATTGGAGAGAAGACATCACATAGCTACTAGTCGTGGACCCATGGTCCAAGGGGGACTACTCACGGCACATCCAGGAAGCGCTCATGGTGGTGGAGAAGCTCCCAGAGGTCAATCCTCCCTCCGGCAGGGTGTCAGGAAGAGGTCTTCTAGTGTTCCCGATCTTTGAAGCGAGGCGGCGGCGGAACAGTGGTGAAAATTGCGATGCGGGGTTCCTCTCGAGGGTTTGCGTGACGGGGTGTAAATATAGGCCGAAGGGGGTCACCAAGGGGTGTCCCCTCCTCCAGGCACCCTGGTCGCACGACCAAGGAGGGGGCAGCGCCACCTGGCCGCTTTGGTGGGGCCTGGATCCCCTCTGGCCCCACTTCGGGCTTCGTGAAGCTTCAATTGCGCTGATTTTTTATATCTTTTTATTGAAATTTTTGGAGCTCTGTAAATATGGGTAAAAACCAGCAATTCACAGACATCAGCAGACAGAAACCGGCACTGTGTGCACTGAGTTAGTAGGTTAGTCCAAATATGTGTAAAGAGATATGAAAGTGTAGCAAAACACATAGAAATTTCACCTATAAGAGCATGGAACAAGAAGAAATCATAGATACGTTTGGGACGTATCAAAGTGTTCCATTCCATTTTTGAGGGGGGTTTGGAATCTAATAGTCCCTTCTTTCATATCAATGATAGCACCAACGGTGCGGAGAAAAGGACGTCCCAAAATAATTGGACATGAGGGATCACACTCAATGTCCATGACAAGAAAATTAACGGGAACATAATTATCATTACAACAATAAGAACATCATCAAACCTCCCTAAAGGTTTCTTTACGAAAGAATCGACAAGACGGACACCAAAAGAAAAAGTATCAAAAGGTTTCAATTCAAGCATGTCATACATTCTTTTGGGTAAAACGAAGGCACTAGCTCCAACATCACATAAATCAAAGAAAGAAAAATAATTCATTTTTATTTTCACCATAGGATCCCAACCATTTTCTAGTTTTCTAGGAATAGATACCTCTGACTTAAGTTTCTCCTCCCTAGCTTTGATCAGAGCATTGGTAATATGCTTGGTGAAGGCAATGTTGAGTGAACTAGTGTGGGGGTCTTTTGCCATTCTTTATATTAAAATGATAACTTCAGAAATACTACAGTTATAAAAATCAAGTTCACTACCATTAATTAAAGTGGTAGTTATGCCATCTAAGCTCATTCTCTTGGTAGTCTCTAAATTGATGGGACCTTCTAGTCCTAAAGTTGAGGTATGAGTATCACAATTGATAGGTCCATTAGGTGGACTAGGGATGTGTTGGGTGCTAAAGGTTTTGAGATCCTCAAAAACTTGTATAGTAGCAATAGTAGTGTGTGTAGGAAGGCACTTAATCCTATATTCCTCTTCTTTCTCTCTAGCCCTTCTATCCTTAACTTTGGATAGCATTCTAATGTTCTCATTAATTTGCACTTCAATAGCATTCATGGGTGTAGTTTTTCTTTCCTCAAGGGGAGAAGTAGTAATTTTAAGCATCTCTACATCATGAGCTATGTTGTCTACCTTCAAAGAGAGACTATCTAATTTTTATATTTTCTCTTCTACACTCTTATTGAAGGCCTTTTGAGAAGTGATAAATTCCTTAAGCATGCTTTGTAATTCAGAAGTGGAGTTTTTGGTGCTATGATAAGTGTTATTTTTCCCATAGTTGTTAGATGGGAACGGTCTAGGATTGTTGCTACCAAAGTAATCGTATAAGCATTATTATTGAAGTTGTTCCTAGAAATAAAATTAACATCTACTTGATCTCTTTCTTGAGCAACCAAAGAATTCAAAGGAACACCATGAGGATCAATAGGAGCTTTCTTAGTAAGTAAAGACATGATCAAGTCAAGCTTTTCATTCAAAGTGTTCATTATCCAGTTGTCTAAAATTCATAATGTTACTTCTCAACTGAATAATTTTAGCAGATGGGTAGTACTTCCCAATAAAAGCATCCTTGCACTTATCCAAAGAATCTATGTTATTCCTAGGCAAGGATTGGAGCCACTCCTTAGCTCTTCCTCTCAAAGAGAAGGTAAAAAGCTTATGTTTAACAATTCCACCACTACTTCTTTGTACTTTTGCATATCACAAAGCTCAACAAAATTATGTAAGTGCAAAGCAGCATCGCCTCCAGCACCGAAGAATTGTTATTTCATCACAATATTCAGCAAAGCAGGTTTGATTTCATAAGAAGGTGCTGAAATGGCAGGTGGAGCAATAGGAGTGCTAATAAAGTCATTGTTGTTGTGACTAGTGAAGTCACACAACTTGGTATTTTCAGTGGAACCCATAGTAGCAGCAAGCAAGAGAAAAGGAACTGAAAACAAGACAACTAATTTTTTTGTGGTTTTTGGTATAAGACTCTAAAGAAAAAACTAGAAAGTAAACTAACAAGACTAAAAAGAAAAGGTAAAAAATAGTGTGCAACTCCCCTATCTTGTAGGCTAGAGTCCCCGGCAACGGTGCCAGAAATTAGCTTGACGACGCTGAAGTAGTGCTCCTCGTTGGTTACCCCAAGAGGAAGGTTGAGAAGTATATAGTGTATAATTTCCCTTGGTGAAGATACCAAGGTTTGTCTCCAGTAGGACTCCAAGTTCTTCAAGTAGCTGGTCAAGTAAGTAACACGTCGTATGAATAGAAATGACTTTCTTAACCTTGACCTGCACACAAAAGCAAATAACTTTTCTCCCAACGAGTCAGAGAGGTTGTCAATCTCTCCGGTCTTGTTGTTTACAAAGGAACAAACACACATTGGAAACAGCGATGGTGATTGCAACAGAAAGGAAATAAAGTAGTAAAGAGTGGAGGTGTAAACAATGGTTGAAATATGGATCGGGGTCCCATGATGTTCACTAGTGATGTCTCTCTCCCAAAATACGACAAAATAGCTATGACGGGTGAACAAATTACTGCTTGGCAATTGAAAAAATTATAAACGCACCGCAATGTTAATTATGCTACAAGAAAGTTAGAGGCTCAATCATATGGGCAATACGCCAAGAAAAGTAGACCGTTTATTCATCATCATCATCTACTCACTAATCATCCACCTTGAGATATATATCCAGAACATCTCACTGGTATTAAGTTCTGAGCCCCAGCTAAAGTGTAAACCAAAGCAACAGACAAATGCATTAACAATCTATGCGTAAGGTAAACAATCCTTGCAACCCGATTACAAGCACCGTTTTTTTCTCCCTGGTGGCAACAACACATCCCCTAGTCTCATGTTTCTGTCACTCAAGCTAGACATCGGGGGGCATGAACCCAAAATCAAGAATAACACTCCCTCTTGGAGTTATTATCCACTACTTCACCAAAGCAGTAAAATGGAACGGAGAACATGCAAGAATTACTCAAGAACAAAATATAAAAGGAGAACAAAATATATAACTCATCATGATCTGAACATAATCTCATAATCCATCGGATACCACCAAATACAGCATAACAACAACAGAAAGATTACATAGATGCCTCGATCATGTAGGGCATCTCACAAGGGCTAAAAATTGAAGCACAAGATTGGAGAGAAGACATCACATATCTACTGTTAATGGACCCATTGACCAAGTAGGACTACTCACGACACATCCAGGAAGCACTCATGGTGGTGGAGAAGCTCCCGGAGATCAATCCTACCATGGGCAGGGTGCTGGGACGAGGTATTCTGGCGATCCAGATCTCGGGATCGCGACGGCGGCGGAACGGTGGCGAATTTCATGATGCAGGGTCTTTTTTCGGGGTTTTTGTACCGAGGAGTAAATATAGGCGGATGGAGGGCCAGATGGGAGGGCCCAGCCCTCCAGGAGGCCCCCTGGCGCGGCAAGGGATGGGGCTGCGCCACCTGGCCTCCTGGGAGGGGGGTGGCCCCCCTCCGGCTCTCCTTCGGTCTTCCGGAATCTCCTGGAACGCTGAATTTTTATATATTTTTCTTGGAATTTTTTGGGCACTATAAATATGGTCATAAACCTACAATTCACAGACATCAGCAGACAGAAACTGGCACTGGGTGCACTAAATTAGTAGGTTGGTCCAAATATGTGTGAAAAGGTATGAAAGTGTAGAAAAGCACATAGAAATGTCACCCAAATAAGCATGTAACAAGCAAAAATTATAGATACGTTTGGGACGTATCGGTGCATCAGTTTCTTGGCAATCCCTACTCCTTACATCATATCTATCATTTGGCTTTCTCTCGCCTATGATAGTCCTCATTGATGTGAGCCTTTCACACCTTTTGGTCTTCCTTCCCCATCATTATTCTATTTGCCATCATAAGTGCAAACATATCTTCCTTTCACTCATCCATTGCATGAGTGCTCAAAGTAAAAAGAGAGAGGATCAGTTTGAATTGTGCGTGACTAGTGGTCTAGGGGCGAGTCAAAATAAGATTCTAAAGGAGACTAAGTGTGAAGTTTTAGTAGATTGATTTCGCAATTATACTATATAGTATTCTTATGCTCTAAACCCATCTCCCACTTCTTGCACGCAAACACCACTTGGAGACATTCGAGTCACGGACAGCGAGAGCTCTTGCACCTTTATGTTCTTACTTTGCTAGTTTCGATACTAGATATGGACTCTTGCTTGTTATTATCTTGACTTTAATTGCATATCTTACTTGCTTTAATTTGAAGTTCTTATATCTGTGTAAGCATGTCACCACATAAATTATCTGTGTTATCATTTACCTGCTTGAGGACGAGCAGGAATTAAGCTTGGGGATGTTGATACGTCATAAACGTATCTATAATTTCTGCTTGTTCCATGCTTATTTGGGTGATATTGTTATGTGTTTTGCTACACTTTCATACCTTTTTACACATATTTGGACTAACCTACTAACTCAGTGCATCCAGTGCATGTTTCTGTCAGCTGGTGTCTGTGAATTGCAGGTTTATACCCATATTTACAGTGCTCGAAAAATTCCATAAAAATATATAAAAAACAGTGTTACAGAAGACTTCAGAAGCGCGAAGGAGAGCCGGAGGGGGCCACCCCCTCACAGGCGGCGAGGAGGCGCGGCCCCACCCTAAGCCATATAGAGTCATTACTTTTTAACTCAGAGTTGTAAGTAAATAAAAGTGTGTTGATGTTCTTATAGAGTGTTGCCCCTACAGTGAGGAAAGAAATAAAAGATCCCAAAGTGGACGAAATACAAAAAAATATCCCAAAGAGGACGAAAAAAAAGAGAGAATAAAGAGCCATGGAGGCCACCCCAAAATAAAAAAAATACAAAAATGTGAAAAAGGAAAAAAAAGAATAAAAAGAGAGAGGGGGTAGCACTACTATCCTTTATTCCACACTTGTGCTTCAAAGTATAAATTTTACTTCATAGAGAGTTTTCATATCATTCATGCATAACTATGTGGGGATCTATACACTATAGAACTTCGCTTGTATATTCCAAGGATGCGCCTCCTCAAAAGAGCTGTAGGTCTTCATGAGCAAGAAAGTTGGATGCACCCCCACTAGTTCTATTGGAGGGCTTTCATACACTTATAGATCTTTGTGCATCCGTATGTTGCATGGAAATTCCTACTCCTCACACCATATCTATCATTTGGCTTTCTCTCGCCTATGATTGTCCTCATTGGTGTGAGCCTTTATGACTTTTTGACTTCCTACCCCATCATTATTCTCTTCGCCATCCTAAGTGCCAACTAATCTTTCTCGCGCTCATCCATTGCATGAGTTCTTAAAGTTGAAAGGGAGAGGATCAGTTTGACTTGTACCTGACTAGTGGTCTGGGGATGAGTCACAATAAGATTCCAAAGGTACCATGTGTGAAAATTAGTAGATTGAGTACTCAACAACTATTCAGTAGTTTTATGCTCTAAAACTTCCCAACTCTTGGCACGGGAACTCTGACTGGAGACATTCGATTCACGGACAGCAAAAGCTCAATTGTCTATATGTTCTTTCATTGCTTGCTTTAATACCAACTAGAGACTATTGAGTTATATGACTTTGCCTTTGGCTTATTGATACGGTGAGGATAGTTCTCTCACTCCTCGTTGGTTACCCCAAGTGGAAGGTGAGATTTAGCGTAGCAGCAAATTTCCCTCGGTGAAGATACCAAGGTTATCGAACCAGTAGGACTCCAAGAGATACAAGAAGGTGCCAACGGCGCCAGAAATTAGGCGGTTGACGTGGACCTGCACACAGGAACAAATAACTTTGGTCTCAACGAGTACAGAGGAGTTGTCAATTCATCCGGCCTTGCTGTTTACAAAGGATTAACGCAAGAGATAATAATAGTGGGAACAGAAAGTAAAGACTGAAAGTAAACTAAGGATGTAAACAATAATGTAAAGATGGACCGGGGTCCCGTGATTTTCACTAGTGATGTTTCTCTCCCAAAAGACGATAAAAGTGCTAGCGAGGTAAACAAATCACAGCTGGGTAATTGACAGAATTATGAAGGCACCGCAATGCTAACTATGCTGCAAAGAAAGGAAGGGCTCAAAAGCAATGGGCAGTACGCCAAGGTAAGTAGACTGAAATCCAACTGCATCTACTACGAACATCCACCTTGAGATATCTATCCAGAACATCTCGCTGGTATTAAGTTGTGAATCCCACCCAAAGTGTAAACACAAAGCAACAGACAACTGCATTAAAAGAACTTTGCGTAAAGTAAACAATCCTTGCACCCGCGGATACAAGCACCGTTGTTTTATCCCTAGTGGCAACAGCACATCCCCTAGTCTCATGTTTCTGTCACTCAAGCTAGACATCAAGGGGCTGAACCCACAATCAAGCATAACGCTCCCTCTTGGAGTTGCAACAAACTACTTGGCCAAAGTAAAATACTGCAACGGAGAACATGCAAGAATTTACACAAGAACAAAATATAAAAAAGAAGAACCAAATATATTACTCATCACAATCTGAACATAGTCTCATAATCCATCACATCCCAACAAACTCAGCATAGCAATAGCAGAAATTAAAAAATTTCCTCGATCATGTGAGGCAGCTCACGAGGTCTCAAAAGTGGAAGCACAAAGAGGGGAGAGAAGTACATCACATAGCTACTGGTCACGGGCCATGGGGGGAAACCTCACGGTACATCCGGGAGGCGTCCATGGCTATGGATGGTCTCCCGGAGGGGGTTCCTCCTCCCGGCAGGGTGCCGGGGCAGCTTCTCCAGGCAGCCCCGATCTAGAAACGGCGGCGGTGGCGGTACAGAGGCGAGTTCGCGGAAAAGAGATCGATATTAGGGGTTTCTGCCCCGAGGGCTAAATATAGGCGGAGGGGGGTGTCGTGGGGACCCACATAGCAGCCAGAAGGCTCCCTGGAGCGCCCTAGGGTGGGGCCGTGCCAGGGACCCTTCTAGAGTCCATGTGGTGGCCCCCTCCGCTGCCTTGGTGATTCCGGAAGCATCCGGGTCGCTGATTTTTTATCTGATTTTTCCGGATTTTTTGGAGCACTTTTAATGGCCGGAAAACCTGAAATACAAAAACAGCAAAAACAACAACTGGCAGCTGGGTGCACTGGGTTAATAGATTAGTCCAAAGATGCTAAAAAATGTATGAAACTTCAAGCAAATCATGGCAAAGTTACACAAAACATGCATGGAGCAAGCAGAAATTATAGATACGTTTGGGACGTATCACTTATGTTTCTTCATTACCTTATATTGATTGCCTTTACAACTAAGTAGCATGTCGCATAAAAAATTGTCCTGTTATCATTTACCTACTCGAAGAAGAGCAGGAATTAAGCTTGGGGATGTTGATATGTCTCAAACGTATCCATAATTTTTGCTTGTTCCATGCTTATTTTGTGTCATTGCTACATCTTTTTACCATGCTTTTGAATCATTTATTGGACTAACCTACTAATATATAGCCCATTTCCAGCTTCTGTCTTTTTTGTCTTTGCAATGTAGAAAAGGTCAAAAAATGAAGTTGCTCAGAAAATTCCTGAAAAAAATACCAAAAATCTTTTACATCAGAAGAGTCCTCCAGACGGAGGATGAGGTCAAGGGGTGAACCACAACCCCTAGGGGGTCTCTAGGCACGGCTAGCGGGGGACCTGCGCCACCTGGCCGCCTAGGTTACCTAGGCACTTATGACCCTCAACTGTAGGGGATCAAGATTGTCGGGACCCGAGGTATGCGTATGTAATTCTTGTCACAACTCAATGATATGGAGAGCTGAGAGCCATACCCACTTGTCTAAGAAGACATGGCCAAGTACAAGACACTCTCGGAAAGCTCAAACGTGAGGGGCATCCCATCCAGGCCCAGATGATCAACTGAGATGGGTCCTCATCATACGCTCACAATTTTAAATGCTTATGGGTGATGAAATCCCATACTCATAGACAAGTCGCCTCAACCATATTGTCGATTGAACCATAACATTTACATAAAGACTCCATCTCGATTCACTTATTCGGGGTCTCGCGCGGTCTCGATCGTACAACGAAGTGTACCATGTGACAGAGTCACGTGCAATCACATCACAATGCCCCAAGCTGCGCACATCTCAACGCCACTTGGTGTAAGAAAGACCGTCGGCGAGATCACAACTAAGCTATCGAACCCCAAACTAAGACATGCACGTTGTAATCATACACGCAACATAAATACTCTAGTGTAAACAGTAGGTACTCATCACATGAACCCTACAAAGTTACATCTTTATTGCATCTGCTAAACAGAGTAGACATAGTAGTAGTATTACAAGAATAGATCACATGACTATGACCCAACATTACATCAAACAACAACGGAAGAAAATTATGTCTTAGTAAAGACAAGGTTAACAAATGGCTTAAGAAACCTTAAGAAAACAGAACGACCATCTGGAGGGACCAGGCTGCTGTCTGGAACTACATGACTTCGTCGGCGTCGAGCTTGAGGGGGAGGCAACCATTAGGGTTAGTGGTTGATGTCTACGCATGCTTCTATTCTTGTAGACTATGTTGGGCCTCCAAGCGCAGAGGTTTGTAGGACAGCAGCAATTTCCCTCAAGTGGATGACCTAAGGTTTATCGAACTCAGGGAAGTAGAGGTTGAAGATGGTCTCTCTCAAGCAACCCTGCATTTAAGATACAAGAAGTCTCTTGTGTCCCCAACACACCTAATACAACTAGGAGTTGTATAGGTGCACTAGTTCGGCGAAGAGATGGTAAAATATGGGTGATAGGTGTAGCAAAACAAAGTAATATAAATCTGTAATGAAAAGTGAAGCAAGCAAACATGTGACAAAAATGAGCACAAACGGTGTAACAATGGTGGAAAGAAGGCCTAGGATTCATACTTTCTCTAGTGGCAACTCTCAACAACATTAACATAGTCTAATCACATGATATTTCCCATTAAACATGCAATGAGACGCACTCGGAGGTCATTCCTTGGTGGTCAAGAGAGGATGAGAATTATGTAGGGCTACAAAAGCACACCTCAAAGTTCGTAGTTCTCAATCTGTGTATTTCCCAATGTCACCGCGACCATCAAAAGAGAGTACCACAATCACCAAAACATATCTCAAGGATAGTCAAAGACAAGCACCAAGAGACTCTCAATCTTCAATGAACACACAAAAGAGGAAATCACTCATGATAATATTCTTCTAACCCATATCCAATAGACCGTTGTCACCTTGGTCTCGGGGATTATACTAGATAAGATCAATTGAGTACATCAATCCAATACATAGAGGAAGGGGAAATATCATGGGATCACCCTAGATTAACATAGCCTATGATCACAACGAAGATCACATCATGGGAGAGAGAGAAGAACACATAGCTACTGGTAGAAACCTCAACCCCGAGGGAGAACTACTCCCGCTTCATGGAGGGAGGAAGCAACGTCGATGGAGATGAATCCGGGGTCACTTGCCCGTCCCGCAGGGTGCCGGCACAGGAATTCTTTCCCTCCCGAAACTTGATGGCGATAGCGGCGGAGATCGGAATTGCTTCTAGAGAAAACGGGTTCGGACTCAGAGTTTCCTCAGCGGGGGTAAAAATATGGCCAAAGGGGGCACCAGGGGGGCCACAGGGCAGCCAGGAGGGTGCCCGGCGTGGCCTAGGGTCGGGCCGCGCCAGGGACCCTTCTGGAGTCCCTGTGGTGGCCCTCCCCTCCTTCCTTGGTGATTCCGGAAGCTTCCGGGACGCTGATTTTTTATATATTTTTTCCGGAATTTTTGGAGCACTTTTAATGGCCGGAAACCTGAAATACAAAAACAGCAGAAAACAGGAACTGGCAACTGGGTGCGCTGAGTTAATAGGTTAGTCCAAATATGCTCAAAAGTGTATGAAAGTTCTAGTAAAACATGGCAAAGTCACAGAAAACATGCATGGAGCAAGCAGAAATTATAGATACGTTTGAGACGTATTAGTGGTCTCGTCTCTAAAACATAAATTAAGCAAACGTTAGTACAAAGTCGTACTCAACAAGACTTACATCAGAACTATACTACTTATGCTCAGGTATCAAGGTAAAGGCAAGTGGGGTTGCAATGCAGAAAGCTTTGACTTGGCTAACCTGTACAACGACTACATAGAGTTGAGATGTGAGGCGCACACGAGTTCATCCAATCCTTATCACCACATCAATACACTACCATGGATTCTTCCTCGACTTCCCCACGAGGAAGCAACCCAAAGCACTCAAACTTATCTTGGCAGTTTTAGACTATCCATTTAAGTTGTCTAATAATCAATTATAGGTCTCCAAGTAGTCCATAACCGCGGACACGGCTATTCGAATAGGTCATTAACCCTGCAGGGGTGTAATTCTTCACATACTAAGCTACCACTTACTGCCTAGAACTCGTCACCTTCAAGCGGTGTCGGCGAGGATAGTACTGCGACACTTACCTCACGGCTCCAACTCTAGTCCAGGGAATTGCCTATCTGAGTATGTACCCTAATCGGGAATCCGACCGGATTTTCCGTTCAGGACTCAGACGATGTATGGACAGTCCGACAAGCCCACCTCCACGGATGGTACTGCTCTTGCCTAAAACCGTGCTACGATATGAAATCAAATCGAAGAAACAAATAATCCATGCGAATCCTAGACCATAGTCTGGGTGAGTTAGTAGGTCGAGAGGGTTCAATGAGCCCAACATGTGGTAGTAATCTGTGTCTTGGATCACAACACAAGAATCGGGGCCTAGGTAGTGTAAATGAGACAACGCACTGTGTTCATCTACACAACCTCTCATTGTTCACCTTTGTTAGGGTGACTTCACCAACACATTACCATTACATTGCATTGTTCTCTACCATCCCGATACATCATCCAGATGGATCATCTTCATTGCAGTCACTCTAAGAATATCATTGAATAACATGGATGAAGGGCCACGTGATGAACACAATCAATTATGGATCTGCTAGGTTGAGGTTTGCTTAATACTATGGCAGCAATGATAGGTCATGTAAAGGATGGGTTCGACTAGCGATAGAACGGTAACATGTGAATCACCTAATCATGCATAAGAGAGAACAAGAGGGAAATGGGTTTATATAGACATGATCAATGGGGGTTGCTTGCCTTGCTGACGATCACAAGGTGCCACTCTTTAGAGCAATCGGAAACTACGTCCGGCGATGGATCTATCGAGAAGAAGCAAACACCAAGACAACAATGTATAAACATCACATTGCGATGCAGAATCAAGATGTAAAACATAGAAGGGCATGGTACTGATGTGCCCTATGTTAATGTTGCAACATGTTAATTGAAGTTGATTAGAAAAAGAATTCCAAATTCAAACTCCAAACAATTTTTCAAAATTTCCCAAATTACATTTGCTACTGTTTGTTCATTGTAAACTATTTTGTCATGCTTGAAAGTAGCATATTTGGATTCCTTGCATTTTTTTCATAATTTTTCATATATAAATCTTTCCCATCTGATTTGTGGTTTAATAGTTATTAAATTTCAAAGAGTTAATCATTATCTGGAATTTATGTTAACTAGATAAAAGAATTACTGTGTCAGCATGACATTAGGATGATGTCATGGGGGCGCTGACCAGTCAACTGATAGCTGGGACCCAAATTTCATTGACACAGGGGGTTAATCCCCTTTTAATTATAATGACAGGGGTTAAGGGGGGCAAGGCCCACCTGTCATTGAACTAGGGTCAAATGACCAGGGGGTTAGGGCCCTAATGGCCGGCGGCTCAACGCCGGTGACCACCGGTCATGGCGGGGCCTCGTCAAAGTGGCACTCCCGGCCACGGCTTGGCACGGGGGAGGCACCAAACTGCTCCCCGTGGCATTGCGCACCCACTGCTGCACGCCATGGACCTCGGGGCGGCCGGAGAGCTCGTTGGCGAGCAAGGCGGCGGCGTCCGTGCTCGGGCTCGACAGAAATGGCGATGGGGACCACGGGTAGGAGGCGGAGGGACGGGGAAGAAGGGAAAGCTCACCCCGCGCGCGTACACGTGGTCGAGAAGGCCAGAAGGGCGTCGGAGGCAGAGGAATTGCTCGCCGGTGAGCTGCGGCCGTAGCGGGGAGGGAGGTCGCGTGCGTCATCCTTTGGCTCCTCGGCTCCAATTGAATGGGCACGGTGACGAAGATGTGCACGGGGAGGCGCGAGGAAACGACGGAGTAACATCTCATCGACGTTGGCCGCGGTTGCGCACACATGGCGGCGAGGGGCGTTCTCGGTGGCGGTGAGAAAATGGCGAGACGAGAGGGAAACGTGTCCAAAGAGAGGGGGGGAAATAGATGAGGGCTTTCAGGGGCTCCTCGACGCTGGATATGGACGAGGGGGAGCTGCTGCGTGGCCACCCGAAGGTGGAGGGCATGCAAGGTGCACGTCTCGGCCGTCCCTCCTTCTCGCAGAGGAGGAAGACGACATGGAGGCAAGGTGGGCTGGGCCAAGCCTCTGGGCCAGGTGGGCCAGAAGGTAAGAAAGGTAGGTTTCTCTCTTTTCTTTTCTTGTTTTTCTATTTTTTTTTGTTTTGAATTTAATAAAATATCAATTCATTTTATAAAAATTCTAAAGAATTTTATGTGGACTTAAGTGACATATACCTAGTCACTCCCACTGTTTTGGATTTTTTGGATTCCAAAATATTTGTATCCAAATCAAATATGAATATTATTTAATTTCCAAGCTTATGTTTGAATTTTTGAAAATTCTATGCGCATGAGATGGGACCCACGACACATGAAATGTGATCATGCACATTTATAGAGATTTTCAAAAAGTTCAGAAGATTTTTGGAAAAAGATTTTTGTCAAGCCATTTATTTAAATTCATATTGAGGCTTTTCCAATGTCCCCAATTATTAAACAAAGGAATTTAAACATGATGCCTTAAATCTAGTAATAAAAGCACATAACAAAACTAGGGTTGTGACAGAGATAGTCTTCACGGGTAAGAATAACCCAATTTATAGATTCGACTCAAGGGGAGCCAAAGAATACTCACAAGCTTTAACAGTTGAGCTGTCAATTCAACCGCACCTGAAATAAACTTGCAACGATGATATGAAGTGATGGTGGCAACAGAAATAGTGGCGGTGAAACAGCGAAAGTAAAACAACAAAAGTAAACAACTAGTAACTGTTGGGAAACGTAGTAGAAAACAAAAAATTTTGGCCTACGAATAAAGAACCCCAGATCATCCAAGAAGATTGCATACAAGGTTTTAGGTCATGGCTCACCAACCGATGTAGCGGAAGTAGAGTTGGTGAATCTCGTGGACGTAGTGGAATTAGATATCGCAAGTTCTCCCACGAACAGTCCCTTGATCAATCCCACGAACAAGTCCCGCGATCTAGTCCCACGGACAAGTCCCATGAACAAGCTCCTCGAAGAAGGGTCGAAGGTACGACCCCTCCATTAGTATCCACACATCCCGTAGCAGCAATCCAGCAGCGCTCCGCCGTCCAGAGATGAACGCCACCGAGAAAACTAGAGGGAGAAAACCCTAACGGATTCCGATCTAGAACAGCGTCTAAACCGGGGTCTAAAAGTGGAGCAACGGGGTTTAGAGGAGGGAGGGTGGCGCATAGACCTTGGGGACAAGTTGTGTTGCGCCCCCCACCCCCTCCCCTCATTATATAGGTGGCCAGGAGACCCTTGGGGCGCAATAAGGGGGGTGGGGAGTCCAACTTGGACTCCCAAACCTCCCAAACCTTCCCACCGGAAACCTGCCATATTGGAGAGTTGGACTTTCCACCTGGAGGGGATTCCTTCCCCTTGGTGCGCCCCCACCTCCTTGGCCGGCCAGGGCAGCCTAGGTGGCTTGCCCCCCAAGGCTAGGGGCGCAGGGGAGTGGGTGGTACTGCCCGGAACCCTCCAGAACCTTCCATGACCTTCTAGAAGCTTCCAGGACCTTCCGGGATATACCGGGACCGTTTCGGGACATTCCAGACACTTCTGGAGCACTTCCAGGACCTTCCGAGACCGTTATCGGACGTTCCGGAGCCATCCGGATAGTTTCCAAGACCATCCGAGTTACAGTTTAAGCCACCCGATGACCGCGAAGGTTGTCGGGACGCCCAGCGATTATCCGGAAACTATTCCGGTTGATCCAGGACTTCCCCAGTACCATTCTCATATGTTCCGGAACCACCTGGGACTACTCCAGAGTGATCCGGACATAACCTTAAATACCTAGAACTACTTCTGGTGCCCTTATGAACAATTCCATAAATCTCCGGAACTACTTCCGGTACCCGTATGAACTATTCTGCTTTGCTTCCACTAAACCTTCTACCATACTAGTATTCTAACAGACTACTGCTCGTTAAGTGTGTGACCCAATAGGTTCGGTATAATGCGGACATGACTCATAACATCTTCCGGACATAGGTCAACAGCCTTTTTTCAATAGCCAATAATCAACAGCGGAGCCATGGACACCCATGTTGACTCCCGCACATACACGAAGAAACTTCGAGTGAACCATTATGTTTAGTTATGTACCATTCCCTTTGCTTCGCGATATATGAAAAAGTTAGAGGAGAGAAGTTTGGCACCCATGTGTAACAACTTTTTGAACACAAGCCACTCGTTATCCTCTTTGCTCGTTTGTCCCTTTTCTCGTTATCGTGTTCCGGTATCCCTGTGACTGAATCACAATGCGTCTGGCCAGACTATAATGGATACCGTCATACCGAGTGGGCCCGAAGTGAATATCTTCTTCATCGTGAAGGAGCAAATCCCATTCTTGAACTATCACAGTCACTAGCCACACCATCTGACATACCCAGAACTTATTTTACTACTTCCCATTTACGGGAGGATTCATCTAAGAACCAAAGCATGTCTTCTTGTGTGAAGCAACTCGATACTCTCATGGTCTAAGGAATTACGTATATGATAACATTTCATGATATGACTTATAACGTAGTTACGATGTGATCTCTAAGTATATCATTCAATACTGGGGTCGGTTCAACATCATTGTTCTGCTAACAATATGTTCCCATTGCTACTGACATCCTTGTTACAAGAACAATGTCCATGATTAAGAAAACGTAATCATTAGTTAGCACATGAGCTGGTCTTAGAGGCTAAACCAGGAACTCTTGGTGTTTACATTTCCACACATGCAAATGAGTTTTCTTCTGAATCTCACAGTCAGGGTCATTGCAATTATAGCACAGAAATATAAACATTAATTATGAACGTGGAAATATATATATAATAACATTTTATTATTGCCTCTAGGGCATATTTCCAACAGTCTCCCACTTGCACTAGAGTCAATAATATTGTCAGTGCTTGAGCACTTTACACCTATGGCATACCGGTGTAATAAATGCCTCATTTGTGGTATAGACCTCATCTTCGGATCTGACGTTTCAGGCCCGTTTGTATCTTGCATATCTTCGCGTTTTCACGCTATCATAAAATTCACTAATTTTATCAGTTTAGCTTTGTATATGTTTGAATCATTTGGTAGGACCTTGGTTCCTTAGAATAAGTCATGAAATCATTCATCAATGTTCCATGAGCTTCAAGCATCTAGGAAACCATACCATGTTCATAAATGAACTGATGATTCAAAATACCCTCCCTTGTTACTTCTTTAAGCAACAATATACTTAGCCTCTGTTATAGAATTCGCCACAGTATCTAACTTTAACACAGTTCCTTCATACTGTGCCACCCTTACGTGTGAAACACATAATCCCAATTAAAATCGAAAATCGATCGGAGTAAGTATGAAGACTGAATTGGTGTAACTGTTTACATCAAAATTCAGCTGGTGTAACTTGTTACAACGAGCTCTTCATTATCTCCATTTTCCGAGAAACATATCTTATCTATCATAAGTTTAACTTTTCACTGTTTGTCCAATGATCAACATATTGATCACTTTGGTATCTTGCTCATAACCTTTTGAAGCACTGGACATATCTGGTCGTTTTACATATTATGGTGTACATGATTAATCCAAACACACGGGTGAGTGGAATTCAATTCACGTGTTTTTTCTTATCTGTGTTCATCAACACCGATTTCTGCAAACAACTTTTCACCACGACTTCGGCAAGAACATGTTTCTTGGCATTTCATACTAAACTACTTTAGTATCATGTCAATATGTAGTGTTGGCTTTAGCATGATCAGGAACTTACTATCTTCATAGATCACTATGCTCAATACTAATGCTATATTAGCCCAAGTTCTTCAACTGAAAACTATTTCCAATGAAGTCCTTATTCGTGTCAAGGAATTTATATCATTCCTAATCAACAATATGTCATCTACATAAGGTTTTAGAAATATTATTCAGCTCCCACTTACTTTCTTGAATATTCAAGCATCTTCGTTATTCCTGATGAAAACAAACTCTTTTGGCAATTTCATCACAATGAAAAATTCCAACTCCATTATGCTAGCTCCAGTCCATCACTGGATATCCAAGGCTTGCATCTATTTTAGCATCCTTTGAATGGACAAAACATTCCGGTCGTATCACGCATACGTCCTTTGTTATATTTCCATGTAGGAACTTTGTTTTGACGTTCATTCTACCATATCCTATAAATGAGATATGTAGTAATTGCTAGTATAACCCGAACTGACTAAAGCATTTCTACGGTCGACACTATTTCGCCGTAGTCAACCTTTGAACTTGCTAGAAAACAATTTTCCAACGAGTTGAGCTTTATGGATAAAACAATTTCATCCGAATCAATTATAGATCCATATATATATTCTTCAGACTTTTAGTCTTTCCGAGGGTCTACCAAGTTCAAAACTTGACTTACTTCCATGGATACTATCTCGGATTATTTGGCATTTAGCCAAATCCCGGAGTCAGGGTCCATCAACGCTTCTTTGTATATCACAGGTTTATCATTGTCGAACAACAATATATCGTTTTACATATCATGAATGTTTGTACGATTTTTGTCTAACCTGTGTGGTTCAGCTGCGCACTCCTCTGAAGATTCAACAATCTTTGACAAGTTGCACTATCCTCCCACTCACTCTTTTGTAAGAAACTATTTTTCTTCAAAAAACATTGTTCTTAACAGCAAACAGTTTTGCTTTTGTGTAGTGATAGAGGAATACCAAATTTTTTGGCATAACCTTAACAAAGTAGCACTTATCTGATTTGGGGTTTTGAGTATGTCAAACATATGCCTCATATACCCAAATTTTAAGAAAAGACAACATGGTTTTAATAGTCCATACCACATCTAATATGGTGTCATTTCAACAGATTTGATGATGCTCTTTTCAGTGTAAAAGCCGTAGTCACTAACGCATAACTTTAATAAGTATAATGGCAAATTGATAAACGTCATATTTGATCTTTACCGTGTCATACATGGCTTGATTACATCTCTCGAAAACGTTACTCATAGTGATGTTCCGGGAGACGCAAGTTATGACAGTTCTTCACAACTCATCAGACGTTCACTAAACTTGTAACTAAAATATTACTTTCTACAATCTAATTTGCAGAAGCTTTATTTTCTTGTTACAATGAATTTCTATTTCACTCTAAAATTCCTTGAACATTTCAAAGATTTCAGACGTATGTCTCTATTGAACAGATATCCACATATCTACTTCAACTCATGAGTGAAGATAGGGAATCCACTGCACACAACTACACTTATTGGACTACACACATCATCATGTATGATTACCAATGGTTTAGTTGCCCGTTCATATATGGCCTATTAACGGTGTTTTAGTCACATTTCTTCGAGACAAAGATCGCAAGCGTCAAGTGATTCATAATCATATGACTCGAAAGTCCATCACTTATGAAAATTCTTCATGCATGTTATGTCACTTGTGATAAACGGCAGTGCCACATCTATGTGGTATTTCTGTCAGTCTTGCGACGTTTAGCGTCAGTGTTATGGATGTTTAGTATTATTATCAAGATTCATAACATACACCCTATTCATAATGGAAGTATGGCCTTTACGTTATTCATAGCTTTGAACAACTCTCTTGCAACAAACATGATTCAAAATGATGTTTTGCAACAAGGCTAAAGTGTAGTAACAATTTACTCAACTCTAAAATGAATTATGAAGATAATCATAGAGTCAACACACGGTATAGTAAACCTTTTACCTTGTTCCCGAGCGTGTCAAAACTCATCATTAGCTAGTCACAAAGGCCATATTATTTCTTGCATCGAGTTGCAACAATATGCAATCGATCTGATATTCCGGTGATCAATAGTTTAATCACAATATACAGAATCCACAATTAACTGCTTAATCATGATTCCCAAGAATTACATCTCTTGACCAGCAATGAATTCATCTATAACTCCGTATGACTTTCATTTCTGAGCTGGTTATTCCAGTCTTCTTTCGTTTTGCCTTTATACGTATCATAGTTCTATTTCCAATGTCACTCCTATTCACAGAAGATCACACATGATCAAGGGTGGCGCAGGCCATGGACTTTCCGGCGTGTAAGTCTTACTAACACCCTATGGAACTTCCTTTCCGTTAATCCTCATCATCATATGATCATTGTTCTTCTGGATCCCACACTTATCAGTTTTGTTTAGAGCACAATGAACATTTTCACTAATGCTTACAATCATACATTGTACTAGATATCTTATATCCAACATTAATTGTCTTACTACTGAAAACTTATTTTTCAGTTCCATGAATATAACATAACTATCCCAAACTCTTCGAAGTTCGGGTTTCATGGTGGTGAAGACAATGCACTTAGCTGTGGTGGAATTCTAGCATTTTGGATTATGGACGTAAGTCACATCATCCATAGCATCAGCGGGAGAGCATCAAAAATTTGCGATAGGACATGGTCCTTCTCGGCACTATTGAGGATAGTCCTCACAATACGTACCAATCGTAAAGTTTTTACCAGATAATACAGTTAATCAAAATCAATTGGGAAGGTGGTAATGCGAGCCATTATTCTACAACGATAATGCAAATACTAAGACTTTGTTCATAATTAAGTTGCACTTGTGATTAATCAATTTAATTACTAAGTGCGCTCCCACTCAGATCAATATCTCTCGTAATTGATGCTGGAGTGATTCAAGATCCAACCCAATCGTCCGCCATTGATGTGACATCACTGATGACTTAGACTGGACCGGTAGGCCAACTTGCCAATCACGCCAAAGGTGATTCTTGTTCATCTTTCGATGGGCGTGTTCCGGTAGCAAACTTTTATCCAAACCGTCAAGACAACCAAGTGTAATGCGCTGTGTGTTCTTTTAACACACCCGCCTTTTATGCGTCACACACGTGTGCACCCATGTGACATGACCTGCTCCGATGTGAAACATAGTATAGACGGTGCTACAGTTGGAAGAACACTATCAACTTGATATTGTTTTGCGAGAGATCACCCTAATAAAATACGACTACCGCGCATCAAACAAGGGTGCAACAAAGGGATAAACATCACAGGCAGTTCATAAAATTATGTGATATAGTATAGCCCTTTGCTTCGTGAAGTCTTCATTGTCTTCACGTCGTCGTGGTTGAAGTCACCGTGTCCACCAACTTTGTCCTTGGCGCCGGGAACATCACCACGGCTTCCGGCATGTGCGTCGGGGTCCACCTCCGCATCGTGGATCATCACCTTGCATCTATCTATTGCTTTGCCTCGATCTAATAAACAGTTCTGGCACGCAGGCCATAATTAAGTGACAATCATATGACTCCAGTCATCATGTCGTACCACGACACGCAGGTCGCGAATAAATATTACATCATATAGCATCTCATACAAACACATTGCAAATCTTGAAGGCTATACCACATCACATGCATACTCTGCAAAAACGAGTTAGATCGCCATCTACACGGGTTGTTGCAACTTTTATCGTGGTTGTTAAGCAGGTTTACAAGGCAAACGAGAAACCCTAGATAAAACAAAACATGATACTTCTTTTGTTGCTAGTTTAACATACGAGGTGCGTGCAGCAACTAATGCCACAAGCCAAACTTCGTTAAACGCGTGACCCCCGTGTGGATTTGAGTTCATAAAATCCACAAGCCCCTCCATGTTAAATCTTCTATTGCGAGATTAAGATGAGATCCAAGGAGTTTGATGTGGACCATGATCAAGGCAACCAGCATACTGAAAGCAGCATAGAGGGATCGATGGAAAACTCAATCCTTGTAGCAAAACCTCAACTTGCCCTCAAGCATAGAAAAAATGACATGACAGGGAAGCAACAAGAAAATCAATGCCTCATATCACACATATGATCTAGACCTAAACATGCATCTAATCAAGGATCGCTCAGATACCACTGTTGGGAAACGTAGTAGAAAACAAAAAATTTCGGCCTACGAATCAAGAACCCAAGATCATCCAAGAAGATTGCATACAAGGTTTTAGGTCATGGCTCACCAACCGATGTAGCGGAAGTAGAGTTGGTGAAGCTCGTGGATGTAGTGGAATTAGATCTCGCAAGTTCTCCCATGAACAGTCCCTTGATCAATCCCACGAACAAGTCCCGCGATCTAGTCCCACGGACAAGTCCCATAAACAAGCTCCCGAAGAAGGGTCGAAGGTACGACCCCTCCATTAGTATCCACACATCCCGTAGAAGCAATCCAGCAGCGCTCCACCGTCCAGAGATGAACGCCACCGAGAAAACTAGAGGGAGAAAACCCTAACGGATTCCGATCTAGAACAGCGTCTAAACCGGGGTCTAAAAGTGGAGCAACGGGGTTTAGAGGAGGGAGGGTGGCGCATAGACCTTGGGGACAAGTTGTGTTGCGCCCCCCACCCCCTCCCCTCATTATATAGGTGGCCAGGAGACCCTTGGGGCGCAATAAGGGGGGTGGGGAGTCCAACTTGGACTTTCCACCTGGAGGGGATTCCTTCCCCTTGGTGCGCCCCCACCTCCTTGGCCGGCCAGGGCAGCCTAGGTGGCTTGCCCCCCAAGGCTAGGGGTGCAGGGGAGTGGGTGGTACTGCCCGGAACCCTCCAGAACCTTCCATGACCTTCTAGAAGCTTCCAGGACCTTCCGGGACATACCGGGACCGTTTCGGGACATTCCGGACACTTCTGGAGCACTTCCAGGACCTTCCGAGACTGTTCTCGGACGTTCCGGAGCCATCCGGATAGTTTCCAAGACCATCCGAGTTACAGTTTAAGCCACCCGATGACCGCGAAGTTTGTTGGGACGCCCAGCGATTATCCGGAAACTATTCCGGTTGATCCAGGACTTCCCCAGTACCATTCTCATATGTTCCGGAACCACCTGGGACTACTCCAGAGTGATCCGGACATAACCTTAAATACCCAGAACTACTTCTGGTGCCCTTATGAACAATTCCATAAATCTCCGGAACTACTTCCGGTACCCGTATGAACTATTCTGCTTTGCTTCCACTAAACCTTCTACCATACTAGTATTCTAACAGACTGTTGATCGTTAAGTGTGTGACCCAATAGGTTCGGTATAATGCGGACATGACTCAGAACATCCTCCGGACATAGGTCAACATTCTTTTGTCAATAGCCAATAATCAACAGTGGAGCCATGGACACCCATGTTGACTCCCGCACATACACAAAGAAACTTCGAGTGAACCATTATGTTTAGTCATGTACCATTCCCTTTGCTTCGCGATATATGACAAAGTTAGAGGAGAGAAGTTTGGCACCCATGTGTAACAACTTTTTGAACACAAGCCACTCGTTATCATCTTTGCCCGTTTGTCCCTTTTCTCGTTATCGTATTCTGGTATCCCTGTGACTGAATCACAATGCCTCTGGCCAGACTATAATGGATACCGTCATACCGAGTGGGCCCGAAGTGAATATCTTCTTCATCCTGAAGGAGCAAATCCCATTCTTGAACTATCACAGTCACTAGCCACACCATCTGACATACCCAGAACTTATTTTACTACTTCCCATTTACGGGAGGATTCATCTAAGAACCAAAGCATGTCTTCCTGTGTGAAGAAACTCGATACTCTCATGGTCTAAGGAATTACGTATATGAAAACATTTCATGATATGACTTATAACGTAGTTACGATGTGATCTCTAAGTATATCATTCAATACTGGGGTCGGTTCAACATCATTGTTCTGCTAACAATATGTTCCCATTGCTACTGACATCCTTGTTACAAGAACAATGTCCATGATTAAGAAAACGTAATCATCAGTTAGCACATGAGCTGGTCTTAGAGGCTAAACCAGGAACTCTTGGTGTTTACATTTCCACACATGCAAATGAGTTTTCTTCTGAATCTCACAGTCAGGGTCATTGCAATTATAGCACAGAAATATAAACATTAATTATGAACGTGGAAATATATATATAATAACATTTTATTATTGCCTCTAGGGCATATTTCCAACAGTAACCAGCAGGATTGAAACACTGTAGGCTAGGGAGATGGATGGTTGGGCGCTGCTTGGATGAGAGTGAACATGTAATAGATTCTAACACGGGACAAGGCACATAGAAAAGCAAGGATCATCTAGGCAATATCAAACATTAGGCATGCATCCTGTAGGTAGTTGTACGTTCTTGCAATAAGAACTTGCACAACATCTTTTGTCCTACCATCCCGCTAAAAAGGGCCAAAAGGAACTTATGGAGATTGAGGTGCTCCTGTCAAAGAGCACTGGAACAAAGCATTAACACTCAATGGATACATGAAATCCTCAAATTAAAGTCCATCCCCTTTGGTGTCCTAAGCTGTCACCTTTGGGATCGCCGGTTTCGGACCAAAATAGGTGCATACAACTCATAGATAGGATCAAGAACACAAATAAACTCATGAAAACACAAGTGGTTCAGATCTGAAAACAGGGCACTCGGTCCCAAAGTGACAAGAATTAAGAGCAACAAGTTGTAGCAAAGATGATAAACACCATACTAGATGATAGGCAACATGCCCCCAACAATCTGACGAACTATTACATGATCTAAGTCATCCTATCCCTACCATCCCCTTTGCCTACATCAGGGAATTACTAACACATGAAAGGAGAAGTAATGGAGGGATGATGGAGTGGCGATGATGATGACGATGGCGATAATCTCCCTCACCGGAGGCCAAAACAACCTTCAGATTAGCCCTCCCGGAGAAGAACAGAGGGTGGCGGTGGCTCCGAGATGAGAATTGGAAAACCGACTTCTGTTCTGGGGTTTCCTCGCGACGGGTAAAAATAGGGGCCAAGGTAGGTCACCAGAGGGGGTGGGATCCACCCAGGCGGCCTCCCGACACGGCCACCTCTGGCTCCCCTCTGGCACACCTTCTGGTCTTGGGTCCCTCCATGTGCGTGGATTTTCTGTGATTTTTCTGGGAATTTTCTGAAGTACCTAAAAATCTGTGACGCCCCCAAAATCAATCCGTGTACAGTAATCATACACGCAGGGTACACGGCTGAGATTAGGGTGCCACGGTGAGAATATCAGAGCACAACACTAAACACAAAAGGATAAACCAATATGTTACAATAAATGGGGGGTCACGCGGACCCGAATACATAAGTTATACAAGCCATAATATCTGAGTACAGACATAGTTAGTCAAGTTTTGCCTTAAGAAGGCTAGCACAAATAACATCAGATATACAGATCGAAAAAGCAAGGCCTCCTGCCTGGGAGCTTGCGAAACTACTCCTGGTCCTGGTCAGCGGGGGTCTCGACGTAGTAGTATCTGCCTCCGGGGTACTCCTGCTCCTGGGCTCCAACGTCGACTGCAGTGGCCGATCAGGCAAAACAATAGAGGAAATAAAGCAGGTGAGTATCTAGTATACCCGCGAGTCTTACGTCCGCTACTAAGCATTATGCATTTGTATCAACGGAAAAAGGAGGCTGTATATATAGTGGACTGCAAGATAGAATTCAGAATAAGGGTAAGAAGCTAGTCCTATCGAAGACTAGCATCTTCCGACGTTGTCTTCCAGCATGAGAAGAGAAACAGCCAACAGTTCATATAAAGCAATAAAGTAACAATGAAGCAGAAGTTGCTGCAACATTGTATAATATAAGTTGTAATGATTAATAATAACAATGCCTCTGAGTTCCCCTCCTCGACTCCCATGCGAGGAAGAAAACCCGGAACCATACAGTTTAATAGTAATAGTTTGTAGTGGTAAGATCCAGCTTCAGCATAAAGCGTCCTGTTACCGTGGACACGGCTATTCGAATAGATTAAACTCCCTGCAGGGGTGCACTACTGTTCAGCCTGCACGCTCGGTTCTCCAGGGTGGCGTGAACCTTGTTAGGGAACGCCCCACCGAGGCTATCCGACACGACGCAGCCCATCCTAGGCTCAGCAGAGAGGCCATCCGCCGGACTATATCCTATGCGCCAAGGGGTCTAGGTCCCTCACCCTTGCACGCTCCTGCACGGTCCGAGTCTAGCCGGTGAAGCAAAAGAAAATCCAAACACACCTGCTGCAGGAAAAAGACAAGACCACTTCCCGGCGATCAGGCCGCAGTACTGCTGACGTCTGAAGAGCTTTCGGACGAACTACGACGCGGAGGGCCCACACCGTAATCCCACGTGTAGGTAGTGCGTACAGACCAACGGGTCTCTCAAGTCATCCGCCGAACCATTTAGCATTTTAATATTATCTCGCAGACAGCCGTTATCGCTGTCTGACTAACAACACAACGGACAACGAACAGCAACAAGGCCCACCGGTAACGTCGGGGCCTGCCCTGTCGTCCCGTCAAAGCGCGCGGTTACCGACAAGGTGAACCGTCTCCTTACCTTGTCTCGCGTGTGCTGTTGGTAGAGCTCGACTTTTGCGTGGTTTGGTAACTCTCGTGAGATACGAGCAGGGGCCAAGCACGCCAGTAACGTCAGTCGTACCCTCCCTGTCGTTCCCGACAATATACCGCTCGCGGGCACCATTGGGTCACCCGACTCCTTACCTTAAGGACAACCGATGTTCAGGACCCTATGGTGGCAAGACAAAGTCAGCCTCGAGCGGAGTACAAGGATTACTCCTTGATAGCTCACACTTGAGGTGACTAGGAATAACCCAGATAGGGGCCTTTGGCGGTTTCTGCTTTGTAACGTACCTGTGCAGTTGTATATATTGTATCCGTGTTCACTCCCCTGAGTGATCACGTCCCGCTATCTAGTCCTAGCTAACAATGCGCAGGGTTCACTTCTGAATATAGGCATAATTATAATAGCCAGCATAGGATAAGAAAGGTACATCAAGGGGCGACAAAATCAGGCTATGCAATTGAATAGGATTGGGATCGTAGCAGCAACAGTAACAATGCCTAGTGCAAGAAAGTACAGAAAGGTAGGCGATATTTGGGGAAGAGAATGGCTCTGCTTGCCTGGAAGCTCGACGGTAGGGGCAGGGTCGTCGACGAAGTAGTCGTACCCGGCAGCCGTGTAGTCGGCGGTAGCAGCAGGGTCTACCGAAGATTAAGGGGGGGAAGGAAACAGTAAATACACAGCAATAAAATAAAAAAATATGCATGACATGACAGAAGAAATGTTAACGATGTTCTAACGCAGTGCAATGCACGTTGCTCGGAGCGGGAATTCATCCGGGGATGAACTACCGGTTCCGGGTGATTACCGGACAGGGTGTCCGGAGGGGGAAGGATCAAGCCGGAGGTGTCGTGGACATCCGACAAAGATAAGGGGGGTGTATCCGTGTTAGTTGAAATATTCCGAACAACTTTCGTGTTCGAAATAAATTCATCCGGGTACTTTTTATCGGTACCGGGAATTATCGACAGACAGCCCGGAGGGGGAATGTCGATGATCGGTGTGTTAGGGGGTGTGGTGAGGGTATGGGTAGCGTATTCTTATTCGTTGTATTTTTCTGATCAATTTTCATGTATAAAGTTTTTCGATCCGATATACGGATTAAAAGATATTGATTTTATAAGTTTAATCAATTTTAAAACATTAAAAATCCCTTTTTAATAATTTCTTTTATTATTTTAGTAACATTATCCAGAACAGTGTTGACTGGTCAAACCTGACCAGTGGGACCCACTGGTTAGCCTCACATGCTAATAAAACATTTTAATTAAATCTAATTACAGTTGGGTCCCACATGTCATACACTGGATTTGATACTAATTCATTTTAATTAACAAAACTGACAGGGGGGGCCCATGTGTAAGTGGCACCCAATTTAACTAACAGTTTTCTATTTGTTTAATTAACATGTAATTTTAACAGGGGGGTGGGGGCCACTGGTCAGTGGGTCATTAACACTAATGACACCACTGACAAGCGGGACCCGCAGGTCAGCCTCACCGGCGAGCACACCGGCGAGGCCAACTCCGGCGAGGTCGCCGTTCGTGCGATACATGGCACCATTTCGTGCACGGTTTGTTCCTACTGATCGAGCAGAACGCGCCGCGTCGAACGGTAGTCGGGGCGTGGCCGGAGGTGGTCGGAATCAACGGCGGCGTCGACATCGAGCGGCGGTTGCGCACGGACCTCCTTGGAATCGCGTCTACGGAGGGAGATCTCGAGCATGCTTTACGAGGTGGAGTTCCTGGGGACACAACGAACGAACGGACACGCACGACGTGCCATATACGCGAGCCAGGCTACGGTGGGGAGCTCGCCGGCAGCAATAAGCTACGGCTTCAATGGCGTCGACGCCTACAGGGCATGGGGAGCACAACAGAGAGGTGGAGAAGGTGGCCCTGCTCACCAGGAACACGTAGAGGAGGGCAGCGGGCTCGGGGAAGGTTTGTAGTCGCCGGAATTGACGACGAAGACGGCGGCGATGCAGAGGGGAAACGGAGACCATGAGCTAGTTGTGGTGGCGCCGGGCTCGAATCCTTCCGCGAGCTGACGAAGACGAAGGCTGCGCTTCGATTGGACACGGTGGCTTGGTCGGGGGGGACAGTGGGCGCGCGTGGGCACGAAAGGCGGCCGGCGACGGCTCGGGAGAAACTTTCCCCGACGAGAGCGGCGCGAGGAGAGGGGGAAATGGGCTAGGGTTTCGCCAGGGCGTCGAAGGGGGAGTACATCACGGCGAGGCGGGTCCTGTAGCAGCGCGGTGGCAGCCATCGCGCGGTGCATCGCGTCGAGCACCTCTGCCATGGCGCCACGCACAGGGGAGGGGGAAAAGTGAGGAGGGGGGTGACCCCGGGTGGGCCTAGTGGGCTAGGTGGGCTGCACTGTACACTTGCTGTACTGGGCTGGAGCCTTTTATTCTTTTTATTTCTTTTCTGCTTTTCTTTTATGTTTGGTATTTTTGTTTTGCTTTGAAACTATTTTTTCCACATGTGAAACTTGTGGTTATATTTGTGTTGCATATATTAGAGGTGCCACAAAAGGTTTGGTCACTTATAAAATTCATTTAATATTTTATTATAATATTAAATGATTAAATTGGGGGTTTTAGCTACTGTTTTGATTTGTTTGGAATTTTCTATAACTTAATAAATACCCAAACCCATATGGCTTTGGTCCACTGAATATTTGTGATTTTATAAAAGTAGTTTCACAATTTTTGGACCAAGTTTATATTCCACTTTGTTTTTATTATTGCACCAAAGGCATTTTGAGATTTGATTTGATTTCAATCCAAAGGCAATTGAATTGAGCTTGGAGTTGTTTTCATTCCACCATGACCAAGGTACATGATCACATTGCATTCAACAATATCAAAGGAGAATTTGAATTTGAACTGAACCAGTTGATCAAACAAAAGTTTTGAACAGTAGAGATGAACAGTAACCCTGATTACTGTTCACTGACAGTGAGGGTGTTACAAATCTCCCCCACTACAAGAATTCTCGTCCCGAGAATTTAGGTGGTAGAGGGGAAAAGATCGGGGTATTCCTCACGAAGACGATCTTCGCGTTCCCAAGTGGCTTCATCTTCAGAATGATTCGACCACTGAACTTTGAGGAACTTGGTTGTCTTGTTGCGGGTTTTGCGTTCAGACTGATCGAGAATGCGGCTCGGATGTTCTTGATAAGTCAAGTCCTGCTGCAGCTCAATCATATCATGTTCCACTTCTCGAATAGGGTCTTTGAAGCATCGTCAGAGTTGCGACACATGGAATACATCGTGGACTTGAGAGAGGTTCGGCGGCAATTCCAATCGGTATGCCACTGGTCCACTCTGGGAAAGAATACGGAACGGGCCAATGTAGCGAGGAGCTAACTTGCCTTTGATTCCGAAACCATGAGTGCCCCTCATCGGAGTGACACGGAGGTACGCGTATTCGCCAGGTTGATAGACCATTTCTTTGTGCTTGCGATCATAGTTGCTCTTCTGGCGTGACTGAGAAGATTTCAGATGTTCACAGATAACGCGAACCTGATCTTCTGCATGCTATATGATGTCCGGACCAATGAGAGTTTGTTCTCCAGTTTCTGACCAATTCAGAGGGGTTCGACACTTACGTCCATAGAGAACTTCAAAGGGTGCCATCTTCAGACTAGCTTGATAGCTATTGTTGTACGAGAATTTAGCAAATGGAAGAGATTCCTCCCATTTCTTACCGAATGAGATGACACAAGCTCGGAGTATATCTTCAAGCACTTGGTTGACTCGTTCGACTTTTCCTTGCGACTGGGGGTGATAAGCGGTGCTGAAATTTAGGTGAGTGCCCATAGCTTCTTGGAAACTATCCCAGAACTTCGAGGTGAAAATGCTGCCTCGGTCGGAACTGATCTCCAATGGAATACCGTGGAGGGAAACAATTCTGGAAACATATAAGTCTGCTAACTGACTAGCAGAGATCGTCTCCTTGACAGGCAGAAAGTGGGCAACCTTGGAGAATCGGTCGATGACGACAAAGATCGCATCATGACCTTTCTGTGATCGGGGAAATCCGGTGACGAAGTCCATTTTAATCTTGTCCCATTTCCATTCAGGAATAGAGAGTGGTTGCAGAGTACCAGCAGGTCTTTGATGTTCGGCTTTCACGCGACGGCAAACGTCACACTCATCAACATAACGAGCAATGTCTTGTTTCATGTTGGACCACCAGTACCGCTGACGAATGTCTTGGTACATCTTGGTACTACCAGGGTGAATCGACAAAGGTGTATCATGAGCTTCTTTCATGACATCAGAGGCGTAATTCAGGTTGACCTTGGCTACCGGAACCACTAAACGACCCTTGAAGTACACCGCATTATCATCATTTTCATCAATAGTGAAGAATGAGGGTTCTCCGCTGGCGACACGACGCTTAATCTTCCAAATGTCAGAGTCATAATGTTGTATCGTCTCTATGCGGGTGTCGAGGTCTGGTTGGCCCACCAGGGAGTTCACATATCCCTGCGGAACAATTTCGATGTTCAGCTTGCGGAGTTTTGCATACAGACGTGGTTGTTGCACTTGAAATTCAAGTTCACTACAATAGGCTTTGCGGCTTAAGGCATCGGCCACCACATTAGCTTTGCCAGGGGTGTAAGAAATTCCCATGTTGTAGTCGGCTATTGTCTCGAGCCATCTCTGTTGGCGGAGATTCAGGTCGGGCTGCGTAAACAGGTACTTCAGGCTTTGGTGGTCGGTGAAGATCTCGCAACGATTACCGACGAGGTAATGTCGCCACAGCTTCAATGCATAAATTACCGCTGCCAATTCGAGATCATGAGTTGGATAGTTTTCTTCGTGAGCACGCAACTGACGAGAGCCATAAGCAATCACTTGGCGCTCTTGCATTAGGACACAGCCTAATCCTTGACGAGACGCGTCGCAATAAATCACCAAGTCCTTCTGAGTATCAGGCGGAGCAAGCACTGGGGGTGAAGTGAGCTTGTCCTTGAGAGCTTGAAAACTTTCTTGACATTTATCAGTCCACTCAAACTTGACGCCTTTGTGAAGCAGATTAGTCAGAGGCTTGGCAATCTTGGAGAAATTCTCAACAAAACGGCGGCAATAGCTGGCAAGGCCGAGGAAACTTCGGACTTGCTTGACAGTTCTGGGCGGAGTCCAGTCAAGAATAGCCTGGATACGTTCTGGGTTGACGGCAACGCCATCCTTGGAAATCACATGACCAAGGTAGGTTACTTCGGGAAGCCAGAACTCACACTTAGAATACTTAGCATAGAGTTTGTGTTCTCGAAGCTTTTCCAGTATAAGACGAAGATGTTCAGCATGTTCTGCATCGGTCTTGGAGTAAATCAATATATCATCCAGATAAACCACGACAAACTTGTCAAGATATTCCATGAATATAAAGTTCATCAATCTGGAGAAAGTGGCTGGGGCATTCGTCAAGCCAAAGTACATGACAGTGTACTCGTATGAACTATAGCGAGTAATGAATGCGGTCTTCGGGATGGCCTCATCACGGACCCGGATCTGATGGTAACCCAACCATAAGTCGAGTTTTGAAAACACCGTGGATCCAGCAAGTTGATCATAAAGATCATTGATCCGAGGGAGGGGGTAATTGTTCTGTATCGTGGCCTGGTTAATAGGTCGGTAATCTTGGACCAATCGGGTCGTGCCATCACTCTTGTTGACAAAGAGCGAAGGTGCTCCCCAAGCAGAGGAACTAGGCCGGATGAAGCCTTTCTCGAGGGCCGTGTCGATCTCCTTCTTCAATTCAAGGAGGTGGTGAGGTGGCATCTTATATGGGCGCTTGGCAATAGGGACGGTGCTAGGCTTCAAGTCGATGACGAATTCAACTTCCCTAATCGGGGGTATCCCCGGCAGTTCTTCTGGGAATACGTCGGTAAAATCACAAACGATTGGGACTTTCTCAATCCCTTCGAGAGGTGCGACATTCAAGGCATTCAGAGCATATATACGAGCTTCGGCATTCATCGACGCAATGGCAGTATGACTCAAAATCGCGCCAGAAGGATGAAAAAGTTCGATGACCTTGGTGCCACAATAAAGTGCGGCATTGTGGGTTTTCAGCCAATCCATGCCAAGGATAAGTTCGATGGTGGAGGTTTTCAGAATGTGTGGAGAAACCATGAACTCAAATCTTTCGATCTCGACAGTGAGGTTAGGTGCAACCATGTCGACATGACACTGGGTACCGGGAGTCCGGACTATTAAGGGGGTATGCATCTTTTCGTGGTAAATGCCATACTTAGAAGCAAATGCTCCAGACATAAATGAATGTGATGCTCCTGTATCAAATAAAACAGTAGCAGGTATTGAGTTAACGAGGAGTTTACCCATCACAGTAGTGGGCTGTTCCTGAGATGCTTCAACATCAATGTTGTAAGCATGACCACGAGCATGAGGATTTGACCCAGTATTATAGTTGAGGGTCCCATTGTTGCCACGACCATTTCCGCGGCCAGCAGGGTGAACTACCAGTTGATTCTGTCACTGAGGGCAGTCTCAGTCTTCGACTGTCTCGGCGGGGGCGGAGGCAGACGAGGGGCAACATACGAAGGCCTTGGTGCAGGGGCAGTTGGACGAATAAGACTGTGATGAAGCCAAACGCGTTGCTTCTGTGCTGTGCCCGAAGATGAGCCAGCATCACGGGGGCGCTTCGGCGAACCACCGAACTTAAGCTGAGCGGTCTCGAGAGTGATAGTCTGGTTCACCATGGTGGCGAAGTCGGGGAAGGCTTGCAAAGCCAGTGCAAGCTGGAGATCTGGGTTGAGTCCATCACGGAACTTCTCTTGCCTACTTGCATCATTGGGGAGGTCACTTGCAGCATAGCGGGAGAGGCGGAGGAATTCCCTCTGATAAGCCTCGACAGTTTTGTTGCCCTGAACGAGGTTGCGGAACTCGGCCTTCATACGGTTCATAATCGCCTGGGGACATAACGAGCACGGAAGGCAGTCTTGAAGTCATTCCAGGTGACGACAGTCCTTTCAGCTAGCGAGCCCTTGTAAGTGTCCCACCACTGAGCAGCGGGACCACGCAGGAAATAGGACGCGAAGTTGACATAATCAGCAGCGCTCACATTAGCGAACTCCAGCTGACGAGTGATGTCATGAAGCCAATCATCAGCATCCAGCGGGTATTCCGGTTGGTGGAAGAGAGGGGGATTGAGACGCATGAAATCCCGCAGAGTAACCACAGGCGGTTGGTTCTGGTGCTGGTTCTGGTTCTGGAGCTGATCTATGACTCCTTGCATCTTGGTTCATCTGAAACTGTTGCATCATCGCGGCCATGTAGTCCGGCGGCGGAGGTGGATCGTTGGCACCACGACCACGACCACGACCACCACGACCAGCCATCCTGCTAGAATTTAACAGGGGTATTTCAGCGATGAACATTTTAACGAGATGCCGGAAACGAGTAAGAGGTAAAGCGACAACAAAGAGGAGGCTCGGAAATATAGGAGTAGTTATATAAGACGTACACATCCACACATAGAATCAATCGAAAATCGGGCAGCGTAACGTCGTAGAAATTAAGGAAAAAGGACACAGTAGGCGGCGCGCAGACCGCGGTAAGGATTACACGACGCGACATAGATTCCACTATGTCAATCACGCCGCAAGAAAACTGTTGGCCACAGGAGTTAATGCCAGAGGACGCGCGTCCTGCCCAGAATGAGAATGGGATCCGCGGTCCGGGAACTGGGGTAGAACTCCTGCAACACGACTCAATCAATGGGGAAGCACCAAAACGCCGGATGGAATCAAGAGAACGTGATCCTAATGTCAGCGTTTGTAAAACTTACCAGCAAGGATAAGAGAGCAGAGTCCCAGAGCATAGGTAAGGAGAAAAGGATCCTAATACCATTAAGTTAGCAAAATAGTTTTTCAAAGTCTAGACTCAACTTCGACCAGGTAGTGGTTGGGTGGCTTCCTACAGGCAGTCGGCTCTGATACCAACTTGTGACGCCCCCAAAATCAATCAGTGTAAAGTAATCATACACGCAGGGTACACGGCTGAGATTAGGGTGCCACAGTGAGAATATCACAGCACAACACTAAACACAAAAGGATAAACCAATATGTTACAATAAAGTGGGGGTCACGCGGACCCGAATACATAAGTTATACAAGCCATAATATCTGAGTACAGACATAGTTAGTCAAGTTTTGCCTTAAGAAGGCTAGCACAAATAACATCAGAGATACAGATCGAAAAGGCAAGGCCTCCTTCCTGGGAGCCTCCGAAACTACTCCTGGTCCTGGTCAGCGGGGGTCTCGACGTAGTAGTATCCGCCTCCGGGGTACTCCTGCTCCTGGGCTCCAACGTCGACTGCAGCGGCCGATCAGGAAAAACAATAAAGGAAATAAAGCAGGTGAGTATCTAGTACACCCGCGAGTCTTACGTCCGGTAGTAAGCATTATGCATTTGTATCAACGGAAAAAGGAGGCTGTATATATAGTGGACTGCAAGATAGAAATCAGAATAAGGGTAAGAAGCTAGGCCTATCGAAGACTAGCATCTTCCGACGTTGTCTTGCAGCATGAGAAGAGAAACAACCAACAGTTCATATAAAGCAATAAAGTAACAATGAAGCAGAAGTTGCTGCAACATTGTATAATATAAGTTGTAATGATTAATAATAACAATGCCTCTGAGTTCCCCTCCTCGACTCCCATGCGAGGAAGAAAACCCGGAACCATACAGTTTAATAGTAATAGTTTGTAGTGGTAAGATCCAGCTTCAGCATAAAGCGTCCTGTTACCGTGGACACGGCTATTCGAATAGATTAAACTCCCTGCAGGGGTGCACTACTGTTCAGCCTGCACGCTCGGATCTCCAGGGTGGCGTGAACCTTGTTAGGGAACGCCCCACCGAGGCTATCCGACACGACGCAGCCCATCCTAGGCTCTGCAGAGAGGCCAGCCGCCGGACTATATCCTATGCGCCAAGGGGTCTGGGTCCCACACCCATGCACGTTCCTGCACGGTGCGAGTCTGGCCGGCGAAGCAAAAGAAAATCCAAACACACCTGCTGCAGCAAAAATACAAGACCACTTCCCGGCGATCAGGCCGCAGTACTGCTGACGTCTGAAGAGCTTTCGGACGAACTACGACGCGGAGGGCCCACACCGTAATCCCACGTGTAGGTAGTGCGTACAGACCAACGGGTCTCTCAAGTCATCCGCTGAACCATTTAGCATTTTAATATTATCTCGCAGACAACCGTTATCGCTGTCTGACTAACAACATAACGGACAACGAACAGCAACAAGGCCCACCGGTAACGTCGGGGCCTGCCCTGTCGTCCCGTCAAAGCGCGCGGTTACCGACAAGGTGAACCGTCTCCTTACCTTGTCTCGCGTGTGCTCTTGGTAGAGCTCGACTTTTGCGTGGTTTGGTAATTCTCGCGAGATACGAGCAGGGGCCAAGCACGCCAGTAACGTCGGTCGTACCCTCCCTGTCGTTCCCGACAATATACCGCTCGCGGGCACCGTTGGGTCGCCCAACTCCTTACCTTAAGGACAACCGCTGTTCAGGACCCTATGGCGGCAAGACAAAGTCAGCCTCGAGTGGTGTACAAGGATTACTCCTTGATAGCTCACACTTGAGGTGACTAGGCATAACCCAGATAGGGGCCTTTGGCGGTGTCTGCTTTGTACCGTACCTGCGCAGTTGTATATATTGTATCCGTGTTCACTCCCCTCAGTGATCACGTCCCGCTATCTAGTCCTAGCGAACAATGCGCAGGGTTCACTGCTGAATATAGGCATAATTATAATAGGCAGCATAGGATAAGAAAGGTACATCAAGGGGCGACAAAATCAGGCTATGCAATTGAATAGGATTGGAATCGTAGCAGCAACAGTAACAATGCCTAGTGCAAGAAAGTACGGAAAGGTAGGCGATATCTGGGGAAGAGAATGGCTCTGCTTGCCTGGAAGCTCGACGGTAGGGGCAGGGTCGTCGACGAAGTAGTCGTACCCGGCAGTGGTGTAGTCTGCGGTAGCAGCAGGGTCTACCGAAGATTAAGGGGGGGAAGGAAACAGTAAATACACAGCAATAAAATACAAACATATGCATGAAATGACAGAGGAAATGTTAACGGTGTTCTAACGCAGTGCAATGCACGTTGCTCGGAGCGGCAATTCATCCGGGGATGAACTACCGGCTCCGGGTGATTACCGGACATGGTGTCCGGAGGGGGAAGGATCAAGCCGGAGGTGTCGTGGACATCCGACAAAGATAAGGGGGGTGTATCCGTGTTAGTTGAACTATTCCGAACAACTTTCGTGTTCGAAATAAATTCATCCGGGTACTTTTTATCGGTACCGGGAATTATCGACAAACAGCCCGGAGGGGGGAATGTCGATGATCGGTGTGTTAGGGGGGTGTGGTGAGGGTATGGATAGCGTATTCTTATTCGTTGTATTTTTCCGATCAATTTTCATGTATAAAGTTTTTGATCCGATATACGGATTAAAAGATATTGATTTTATAAGTTTAGTCAATTTTAAAACATTAAAAACCCTTTTTAATAATTTCTTTTATTATTTTAGTAACATTATCCAGAACAGTGGGTCCCACTGGTCAGCCTCACATGCTAATAAAACATTTTAATGAAATCTAATTACAGTTGGGTCCCACATGTCATACACTGGATTTGATACGAATTCATTTTAATTAACAAAACTGACAAGGGGGGCCCATGTGTATGTGGCACCCAATTTAACTATCAGTTTTCTATTTGTTTAATTAACATGTAATTTTAACGGGGGGTGGGGTCCACTGGTCAGTGGGTCATTAACACTAATGACACCACTGACAGGCGGGACCTGTAGGTCAGCCTCACCGGCGAGCACACCGGCGAGGCCAACTCTGGCGAGGTCGCCGTTCGTGCGATACATGGCACCATTTCGCGCGCGGTTTGTTCCTACTGATCGAGCAGAACGCGCCGCGTTGAACGGTAGTCGGGGCGTGGCCGGAGGTGGTCGGAATCAACGGCGGCGTCGAGATCGAGCGGCGGTTGCGCATGGACCTCGTTGGAATCGCGTCTACGGAGGGACATCTCGAGCATGCTTTACGAGATGGAGTTCCTGGGGACGCAACGAACGAACGGACACGCACGACGTGCCATATACGCGAGCTAGGCCACGGTGAGAACTCGCCGGTGGAAATAAGCTACTTCTTCAATGGCGTCGACGCCTACAGGGCATGGGGAGCGCAACAGAGAGGTGGAGAAGGTGGCCCTGCTCACCAGGAACACGTAGAGGAGGGCAGCGGGCTCGGGGAAGGTTTGTAGTCGCCGGAATTGACGACGAAGACGGCGGCGATGCAGAGGGCAAACGGCGACCGTGAGCTAGTTGTGGTGGCGCCGGGCTCTATTCCTTCCGCGAGCTGACGAAGACGAAGGTTGCGCTTCGATTGGACACAGTGGCTCGGTCGGGGGGGCACAGTGGCCGCGCGTGGGCACGACGGCGGCCGGCGACGGCTCGGGAGAAACTTTCCCCGACGAGAGCGGCGCGAGGAGAGGGGGAAATGGGCTAGGGTTTCGCCAGGGCGTCGAAGGGGGAGTACATCACGGCGAGGCGGGTCCTGTAGCAGTGCGGTGGCAGCCATCGCGCGGTGCATCGCGTCGAGCACATCTGCCATGGCGCCACGCACAGGGGAGGGGGAACAGTGAGGAGGGGGATGACCTCGGGTGGGTCTAGTGGGCTAGGTGGGCTGCACTGTGCACTTGCTGTACTGGGCTGGAGCCTTTTATTATTTTTATTTCTTTTCTGCTTTTCTTTTATGTTTGGTATTTTTGTTTTGCTTTGAAATGATTTTTGCCACATGTGAAACTTGTGGTTATATTTGTGTTACATATATTAGAGGTGCCACAAAAGGTTTGGTCACTTATAAATTCATTTAATATTTTATTATAATATTAAATAATTAAATTGGGGTTTTTAGCTACTGTTTTGATTTGTTTGGAAGTTTCTATAACTTAATAAATACCCAAACCCATATGGCTTTGGTCCACTGAATATTTGTGATTTTATAAAAGTAGTTTCACAATTTTTGGACCAAGTTTATATTCCACTTTGTTTTTATTATTGCACCAAAGGCATTTTGAGATTTGATTTGATTTCAATCCAAAGGCAATTGAATTGAGCTTGGAGTTGTTTTCATTCCACCATGACCAAGGTACATGATCACATTGCATTCAACAATATCAAAGGAGAATTTGAATTTGAACTGAACCAGTTGATCAAACAAAAGTTTTGAACAGTAGAGATGAACAGTAACCCTGATTACTGTTCACTGACAGTGAGGGTGTTACAAAATCCATATTCCTGCACACAAGAAGACCATACAGGCAAGTTTGTTGAAAACAGCATCGGTACGGGTTAGTTTCGTTCAAATCATGCCAGAATGAGGCCAAAACAATAGCAAAAGTGTTTGGAAAAGTAGATACGTTTGAGACGTATCAACTCCCCCAAGCTTAGCATATTGCTTTTCCTCAAGAAATTCAGTTCAACGAACTGAACGCGACAAAGAAAACGTTGACAAACTCTTTTGCTTCATTAGATGTATATAAGCATGCACTACAAAAAGAGTTTAGCAAGTATCAAAACAATGCTACAAGGACAATGCACGAAGCAATCCTTCTTTCATGTGATCAGTCACAAACAACCAAGTGTAAATAATATGCTACTGAAAATCAAGACATAATCACAATGCACATAGCTTCAACATACTAGAGTGGTATCTCGCTAGCCTTCATGAGTGAAGAAAAACATAAATGCAGAAACTCCTTCGGAGTTTTAAAGGAGACTAGAACTAAGAATTTCAGAACAAGTAATATCACAATCATGCATAAGACAATGTGGTACTTTGGGACAATGCACATTACACTCGGAATGACAATTATGCTCTCAATAGTTGGTTCTTTGAAGAAAGAAGGTGGAGACTCTCGAACCGTGGCTTTTGATGGCAAGGTTGAAAACTTGTGGCTGGAAGCAAAGACTAAACATGTATCAGAGCTCATGGTTTCACAACAGAGATAAAATTATTTTGAGAGGTGCAACTTTCCAGTCAACATTAGACGGTAAAGGTTTCTCAATATCTCCTATACCAACCACAATAATGGCGGTTCCCATGCTTTTTGTTTACACTTTTGTTGCCTTATCAATCTATCATTTGTCGGTCTATGGTGCCTTTTATTTTTCCTCAAGTATAGAAGGAAAGTTCTCGTTCCATCTATCATTAGCAGCATTTGACCCATTTCATTTCATCATCGAGTGTGGGGGAAGTGTAATTTTTTATAAATTGTGAAACAAGTGATAACTGGGCATTCTCCAGACCGGACTCTTCCTCGTAAATTTGACAAGTAAAAAAATGTCAAGGAGTAAAACATTTTTGGCATGGAAGATACTGATTTTTCCCTCACCGCACCATGAGCTTGTACGGTTACAAAAATGACAATTTTGAATGAATTTTGAGATGGTACATGAAAGTCTTCGTTAGGGATGGCAAGTAAATACCACAAATAGGTAGGTATGGTGGACTCAAGTGGAATAACTAGTTTGAATGGATTTTGGATGCATGAGAAGAATTCTGCTTAGTGCGAGCGAAGGCTAGCAAAAGACTGGGAAGCGACCAACTAGAGAGCAATAACGGTCATAATCATGCAGAGCGACAAAGCAACATTGAATTGGGCATGAAAGTGATATAACTATTCTGAAATAAAAAGATCATCAAGGCATGATAGACTTTTTAGTCATAAACATGTGTGAACATGTGCCAAGTCAATCCAAGAATTCTCCGAAGGGAAATACCACTTCGATATGTCAAACCATGAACAATGCAATACATGTAAATAATTTCAACAACACATTATGCACTCTAGCTATTCGAGATTGCCACAAAGAAAGCATGAACCACTGGGAAAGCATTGTAAACATAGCAATATGTCGCTACAAGCTGGTATCTAGATCATAAGTACATGCATATTTACAAAAGAAGAAACAAAAAGAGTTCATACCGGCTTTCCCTGTTGCATCCCTTTCGTCGATCTTCGTCATTACTGCCTTGTCACTTGCACGATCGAACGCAGGAAAATATAATCAAGTGCAAATGCCATCACAGACTCGAGCTGAACTCTGCAAACAAAGCGAACTAAAGAGAGAAATGATATCTTTTTGGGGTTTTCAAAGGTTAATCGAAAGAGAAATAAAGGAGAAATATTTTTGTTGTTCGAAAAGATCAAAGCGAACGACACAAAACGGATAGTACAATGCAAAGGGGAGAAGGGCACGTACTCCCCCAAGCTTAGGCTTTTGGCATAAGTTTGTATCGGCAACTGCGGTCCGCAAGAGCCTCCAGCTCCGGGGTGGTACTGGTGTGTCCACGGGACGTAAGAGGCTTCGGATGCGTACACCGTAGTCCTGGGATACTCCCATGAAGAAGGCTTCACGCTCCAAGCAGAAGAGAACCCTTCACCCCACTGGGTAATGGGATTCTCCTCATCAGGCACACCTCCTCCATGGGTTTATGAAACTGTTGCTGGGCCACGAACTCGTCGAACTGTATAACGTTGAAGGACCATCCGTTCCTGCGGGTAGAATCAAACAAGAGAGGTGCAGGTAGACGAATCTCCCGAATAGTGGTCAGTCCAAACCTCAGAATATAATTAAGGTTACAAAACTCGGAAGTCCTGGTAACAAACTCATGCCTCTTCATGGCAGCAAGATCAAAGCTCGTAAAAGCAAAAGGCTAATCATTTGGATGTGCAGTGCGCTCAAGAGACTCAAGAATAAGTGTGGCATAAACCCCACCAAAGAGATCTCCCTTTTTTCCATTAGCAGTAAGGCGACCAGCAATCAAGATACCCACATCATACTTACTCGCCCCTGAGAGGGCGTTCACGAGGATAGCAGCATCGGGCGCAGAACTGTTGCTCGTGTTGTCCCGAGCTAACACCCCTCTAGCAATAAAATATGCGAAATACCTGAGATGGGGAAACAAGATGATGGAACTCTTCAAACGTTGGATATCCTTCGTGTCCTGGCTTCAAAGAGAGTTCAAGAGAGTCCCCACCTCAGTGGGATGAGAGTTCATCTTTGTCGTCTTTCCAGCGTTCGGCACACAGATTATTTCACAAAATCTTGCCAAAGGCATGGTCAAAAGATCATCATAAATTCTAAACTCAACATTACCAACATCAAGATTATATCTGAAACTATTAATAAAATAGGACGTGATATTGCGATACTGAGCAACACGACATGTTGTAAGTCGTGTCAAACATGCGTTATCACAAAGGTTGTAAAACTCCTCCTTGATATATGCAGCTTCAAAGAAAACTTGGCAGAGATACGGCATCGGACGTGCCGGACTTGTCTTTTCTAACTACTCTAGGGGCACAAGATCTTCATTGTACCTCGCCCTAGCAGTTGACGATGAAGCTGCAGCTCTAGTAACTCGGTCGGTACGCTCGGGCTTCTTCTTCCCGTGCCATCCCTTTGGCTTTCCTAACAGGCTCATTTCTGAAATTTTTGACAAATCACAAAAAACAAGGATTTAAGAAAAATGAGTTGAGGCAAACTACTCTACTCACTTCCCCAAGGAACAAACTTGCATCAAAACATGGAAAATAAATGTCTACACATGCATACAAGCTCAAAAGAACAACACCAAGAATTACTGAATACTCTAAAATGAAGCCATCAATCAAAAATCTAATTGGAGGGTGATACGTCCAAAACGTATCTATAATTTCTGCTTGCTCCATGCATGTTTTGTGTGATATTTCTATGATCTAGATACACTTTCATACACGTTTGATCATATTTGGACTAACCTATTAACTCAATGCACTACAGTGCGAGTTCCTGTTTTCTGCTGTTTTTCTATTTCAGTTTTCCCCCATATAAAAAGTGCCAGAAAAATTCCGGGAAAAATATAGGAAAAATCAGCGTACATGAAGCTTAGCGAAGAGTCCGAGAGGGGCCAGAGAGGAGCCAGGGGGGCCCAGGCGGCCACCCGGCGCGGCCCCACCCCTGGCCGCGCCAGGGGGCGCCTGGGGCCCCTGGTCCACCTCTGGCTGCCCCCCTTCGCCTATATATTCTCCGTCACGGGAAACTTCAGAAAATAGAACCCTTATCCACGATCTTGCCTCTGTTCCGCCGCCGCCGCGCTTCCGAGATCGGGAGCACGAGAAGATCTCTTCCCGGCACCCTTCTGGAGGGAGGATTGACCTCCGGGAGTCTCCTCTCCACCATGGATGCTCCCCGGATGTCTCGTGAGTAGTTTTCCTTGGACCATGGGTCCGTGATCAGTAGCTATGTGTTGTTCTCCTCCCCTCTTTGTTCTTCATGGTTTAGACCTCGTGAGCTGCCCTACATGATCGAGGCACTTTTGTAATCTTTCTGCTATTGCTATGATGAGTTTGATGGGATCTGATGGATTATGAGATTATTTTCAGATTGTGATTGAGTAATATATTTGGTTTTTATCTCTTATATTTTTGTTCCTAAGTAATTCTTGCATGTTCTCCGTTGTTGTTTATTGCTTTGGCCAAGTAGTAGGTAGTACCCCCAAGAGGGAACGTTATGCTCGATTGTGGGTTCATGGCCCCCGATGACACGCTTGAGTGACAGAAACATGAGTCTAGGGGATGTATTGTTGCCACAAGGGGGAAAATAACGGTTCTTGTAACCGCGGTTGCAAGGATTGTTTACTTTACGCAAAGTGCTTTTTAATGCAGTTGTCTGTTGCTTTGGGTTTACACTTTGGGTGGGGCTCGCAACTTAATACCAGCGAGATGTTCTGGATAGATATCTCAAGGTGGATGATTAGTAGTAGATGAAGTTGGATTTCGGTCTACTTATTTTGGCGTACTTCCCGTGCTTTTGAGACTCTTCCTTTCTTTTGTAGCATAGTTAGCATTGCGGTGCGTTCATAATCCTGTCAATTTCCCTTCTGTAATTTGTTTACCTTGCATAGCAGTTTTATCGTCTTTTGGGAGAGAGACATCACTAGTTAACATCACGTATCCCGATCCATATCCTCATTACTGTTTCCATGCTCATTTACTTTTCTGCTTTTACTTTCAGTTGCTATCATTATCCTTTGTGTTTGATCATTTGTGAACAACAAGACCGGAGAGATTGACAACCTCTCTGAACTTCGTTGGGAACAAAGTTATTTGTGTCTGTGTGCATGTCCGCGTCAGTAGCGCCGCTGACACCTACTTATCATCTCTGGATTCCTACTGGAGACAAACCTTGGTATCTTTACTGAGGGAAATTTGCTGTTGTGCTGCATCACGCCTTCCACTTGGGGCTCACCAACGAAGGGCGAGAAGACTACACCCGTCAACTCTCGCGCCATCAAGGCAAATTTCTTGCGCCGTTGCCGGGACTCCGAGTGCTAAGATAGGGGAGTTGCACACTACCCTTTACCTTTGTTTTTTAGTCTTGTTAGTTTACCTTTAAGTTTTTATCTTTGTGTCTTTTATCAAAAATCACAAAAAAATCTGCCACACTTGCTGCTACTATGGGTTCCACTGAAAACACCAAGTTGTGTGACTTCACTAGTCACAACAACCAAGACTTTATCTGCACCCCCATTGCCACACCTGCCACTTTAGCTACCTCTTATGAAATTAAACCTGCCTTGCTAAACCTTGTTATGAGAGATCAATTCTCTGGTGCTGGAGATGATGCTTCTTTACACTTGAACAATTTTTTTGAATTATGTGATATGCAAAAGTATAAAGAAGTAGAAGGTGATATTGTTAAGCTCAAGCTCTTTCCTTTCTCTTTAAGGGGAGACGCTAAAATATGGTTTCAATCTTTGCCTAGGAATAGCATATATTCTTGGGATAAGTCCAAAGATGCTTTTATAGGGAAGTACTACCCACCTGCTAAAATTTTCCAATTAAGGAGTAACATTATGAATTTTAAGCCATTGGATAATGAACACGTTGCCCAAGCTTGGGAACGAATGAAATCTCTTGTTAAGAAATGCCCTACACATGGTTTGACTACCTGGATGGTTATCCAGACTTTTTATGCAGGCTTGAACTTTACCTCGCGGAACCTGTTAGATTCGGCCACGGGAGGAACCTTTATGTCAACTACACTTGGTGCTGCCACGAAGCGTCTCGATGAGATGATGACCAATTATTCCCAATGGCACACCGAACGCGCTCCAACAGGTAGGAAGGTAAACTCTGTCGAGGAAATTACCTCCCTCAGTGAAACTGTTGACTTAATTATGGTTGGGACCCTATGATCAAAATTAAATTAAATAACTTCTCTTGCTATGCTTTATGTGATGTTGGAGCTAGTACCTCTGTTATGCCCAAAAGAATATTTGATATGTTTGAATTGAAGCCCTTTGAGCCTTGTTCTTTTGGTGTTCGTCTTGTTGATTCTTCCATAAAGAAACCTTTGGGGAAGATCGACGATGTTCTTATCATTGTCAATGAGAACTATGTTCCCGTTGATTTTATTGTTATGGATATAGAGTGTGAACCTTTGTGTCCAATTATTTTGGGACGTCCTTTTCTTCGCACCGTTGGTGCGGTTATTGACATGAAAGAGGGGAATATAAAATTCCAATTCCCATTCAAAAAGGGGATGGAACACTTCCCTATAAAGAAAATCAAGTTACCTTTTGAGTCCGTTACACGGGCTAGTTATTCTCTTTCTCTTGATAAAACATGATTCTTCTTTTGCATTATGCCTAGCTTAAAGGCATAAAAGAAAGCGCTTTCGGGAGGCAGCCCGCAACGAATTTAGTTTTTTTTTTCTTTTGTTGTGTCCTGATGTTTGTTCCTACTGTAGCAACATCATTGTATCTTTATTTTTCAGCTTTGTGCCAAGTTATAGCCTCTTATGATAAGGGAAGCAAAAGTTGTGACATGATGTCAAGAAAACAGATTCTGTCCCTTGACAGAAAAATTCGAATAAAACCACCAGATCATGTTTTTGATCTGAATTGTTTTGACAGCGTGCCCTATACAATTGTGAAACTTCCCTATGTTCTGAGTTTTTTGATTTGAGTTGCAGAATTTCCCCTAAAGAATTCTTTACTACCTGTTGTTCTGTTTTTCACAGATTCTGCCACGTTTTGTCTCTCCTAACTTTTGCAAACCTTAAGCTTGCTTTTTCTTTGCAAAAACTTTTTGGCACTCTTGAGAAATAGTAGCTCTTCAATAATATCTTTATATCCAGTGGGGAAAATTATTTTATTAAGGGTACTAACCTCTCTAATCATCTTATGATGAGTTATGTATGGAGGGAGTTTTCAAGTGTGCGATGGAAGATGATGAAAGAAGATCCAGGAGTGTCAAGCGCTCAAGCTTGGGGATGCCCCCATGCAACCCCAATAAATATTCAAGGAGACTCAAGCGTCTGAGCTTGGGGAAGCCCCCGTGCATCCCCTTCTCCATCAACAATCATCAGTTCGTCCTTCGTCTCACTATATTTTTATCACTTCATGCATTATGTGCTATGCTTGGAGCGTCTCGCTCTTAGGTTTTATTTTTAGTTTTCCTTATATTTGCTTGCTGTTCATAACAAGTGAGATACCGTCTTACTTTGTGTGGGAGAGAACACGCTCCACTTTCAAAATCTAGAGCACATCATAGGATTTTTCCTGCCTATCTTTTTGCTGTTGTGTGTTCTGTATCTTGTCGTAGCTACTGCCATGCTTAGTTTTAGTCTTAGTTTGTCTTTAGCAAGAGCCTTGCCTTTTGTTTAGTATGTTGCTGGAACTCTTTTTCGTTTTCATGTTTATCTTGTTAAAGAGAGTTGGTTGTTGCACTGAGTTGTGTCTTGTCTTGAAAGTAGGTAATTGAGGTTGCTATTTAATTTTAGTAGTAACTTGCAATGGTTTTGAGGTATTGATGTGAGTAATGTTTGAACTTTTTGTGTCAAGAGCTCTAGCCTATTAGTGATAGGTGTTGTATTTTGGGCAATCCGTGTGTATTTTCAAAACCTACAAAACCAGTTGAGAACTCTAGCTACTAGATGGATCACTAATCTTTGGAGGGATCGAATATTAGAGTACACTCACGTACCATGAGTCGAGGATGCGCAAGGATAACCAAACCCCCATACTCTCCTCCTCGGGGTACTTGTCTCTTTGTGAACCTCCTTATTAGATTGAGAGTTACCGATAATAAGTGCATGAGTTCTTCGGACTAATGTGGGTATTGAAAGTTGACACTTCCACCTTCCCATATTTTGCTAGCCTCTCCCGTGCCGTGCATTTCCTTCTTCTCACTCCGAGAGTTGGTGTCCACTTTCGATGGTACATCCAAACCCTTGGCATGATACACTCTGTCATCATAAACCTCCTTATATCTGTCACAACCCCAAGTTAGGTATGTGCTAGGATCAAGTGCTCCTTTGCATCATGTAAAAATTCAAAAGAAATTCAAAAATGGGGAAAAGAAAAGCCCTGAGAATTTAAATCAAATGGCCAGATAAAAATCTTTTTCCAAAAATCATTTGAGTATTTGGAAAATTCCTATAAATGATGATGATCATTTTAAAAGTGGTTTTGGTATTTTCCCATGCCCGTGGAATATTAAAAAATTCAAAAGGTGCCCTGGAAATTAAATTTGACCCCTATTTGAATTGGAATTCAAATGTTTTGAATTTCAAAAATGCCCAAACCTTAAAAGTGGATGTTATAAGCCCACATAAAAGTTTTCATGATTTTTAAAAATGCTCTGCTATTTTTATTTGGGGCAAAACAAATTAACAGAAAAGAAATTTAAAAGAAAAAGAAAAGGAAGAAGCCCCCTGTCCTTCTGGCCCAACTCGTCCCCCCCCCCAGCCCAGCAGGCGGCCCAGCCCATCTCCCCTGCTTGTCTCTTCCTCGCCGCGCCCCGAAGGTGCTCGGTGGAATGCATGCAGCACTCCACCGACGCTGCCGACGAGCCGCGGCCACGTAGCAGCTTCCCGAGGCCACCTCTTCGCACCTGGAGGCGTCTGGAAGCCTCCCGCTCCATTTCCCCCCTCCAGCGCGTCTCTCTCTCGCCCTCTCTCGCCGTTCCCGCCGAAACCGAGCGCCGCCTGAGCTCACCGACGCGCGTAGCCGTGGCCAACGGCAGCGAGGAGCTCCGCCGCCGTGTCCAGGATCTTCCTCGACGTCGTCTTCGTCGCCCCACACGTGGAATCGAGCCCGGAGGCCACAGAGACGCCGCCCCCTTCTCCAGTTCTCCGCCGGCCGCCGAGGAGCTCGAGCTCCAATTCTCCGCAACCAAGCCCCCTCCAGCTCCGCCGTCTACGCCGTTGGCTCCAGGGTGAGCGTCTCGTTCGAACGCCCCTAACCCCGCCTCTTCCCGTGCCCCGCAGCTCAATTCCGGCGAGGTCCGTGCCTCGGCCGCCGCCGTGCTTGGCGCTGCCGTCGCTACAGAGCCCCCCCTTGGCCCCCTCCTACTCCAACGTGTGCGCAAGCTCGAGGGCTTCCTCCCAGTACCACCCTTGCCCCACCCCGTGCCCTCTAGGAAGTTCCGGCGAAGCTCCGGCGGCTCCCCGGCGAGCTCCACCATTAGAGCTAACCTACCCCCCACTAAACCTAACCCAGCCACTGACAGTGGGGCCAGGCCCCCTAATCCCTCTGCTTGTTCAAATTAACCACAGGTTTAACCCCCTCTAAGGCTGATAGAGAGGCCCCACCAGTAAGAACCCCCCCCCCCCCACGTCATGCTGATGTCAGCATGACGCAGTAAACAGAAAAACAGATTAAAAAGAAATTATAGAAATTCCAGAAAATGCTTTAAACTTTGAAATTCAATAACTAATTCATATTAACTCCAAATTGGACAAATAATATATGAAAAATGATCAGGAGAAAATAACCTATCCAAAAATCCAACTTTCAACTATGTTTGAGTTGATTTTCAATTGGGACCAGTAGCATTTGTCATTTGATTTAAATTGAATTTATTCAAATTAAATTCAAATGCTTTTGCATTAGGAACCATGGCAACATGCTACTTTTCAACCACACATCAGAGGCATATCATACACATTTCAAAATGATTCAAATTGAGAAAACAATGTCACATGTAACTTGGCTAAGTTTGAATTCAAATTGGAGTTTGAATGTGCAATTCATTTTGCAATATACTCCATTTAAATGGAATTGCTTCACACATCAAAGCATATACATCAAGTTTCAACCTTCAACCATGTGCATTGTATTTACTTTGCTACCTTGTTTATTGTTTGTCGAGTAGAGGTGGAACCGGAACAGGAGGCTGCCCCCTTCGTTGAAGACCCCGAACCCGAACCTCGTCAGCATGGCAAGCAAACCCCCATTGATCATGTCGATAAAATCCCATTTCCCTCTCATGTCTCTCTTATGCATTGTTTAGGATGATCACCATGATAACGTTTCTACCGCATAGTTGAACCCATGTCCATTGCATGACCTATCATCTTGTCACAGTAGTAAGCAAACCACAATCCTAGCAGATGTAGGAGTTGGTTGATATCATGTGGCCCCTGCAACTGTTACTGCTTATTGCATGCTTAGAGTTTACAATGAGGATGTTTTTGATGTGAGTCGGGATGATAGTGAACATGGTGTTGATGAAAGTGAAACTGTGTTGGTGAATCTACCCTAATACAAGGTGAACGATGAGAGGTTGTGTAGGAGTACACAGTGGGTTGTCTCGTTGAACACCGCCCTAAGCCCGATTTCTTGTGTGGTGATCCAAGACGAAGAGTACTACCACATGTTGGGCACATGGACCCCCGCTCAACCTACTAACTCACCCCTTCTCAGTTCAATGAGTCGCATTAGTTCGGTGTTCTGGTAGGTCTGTGGCACGGTCTGCGAAGTGGAAGAACGGCTATTCAGACCGGCTTGGGACCCTGCACACATCTTCTGGGACCGCATCGGTAAACCGGCCGGGTTCACGATTTGGATTCCAGCCCAGATAGGCGTCTCCATTGAATTTGAGTTGGCTGTGAGGTAAAAGTTGTGGGAATTATCCTCGCCGGCACTTCTTGAACGGTGTCGAGTACAAAGGCGTTAACTGATAGTTTCATGTGTGTAGCAGTACACCCCTGTAGGGTTAATAAACTATTCGAATAGCCGCGTCCGCGGTAAGGGACTACTTGGAGAGTTGTGCTCGATTATTAGACAACTTGAACTGGATACTTCTAAAAACTCGCAAGATAAGCGTGAGTGCTATGGTGTGCTTCTCGTGGGGAAGTCGAGGAAGTAACCATAGTGGTGTAATTGGTTGAAGAGATGTAGTGGACTCGTGTACGCTTCTTACCTCAAGTCTGGTACTCGTAGTTCAGGACTAGCCAAGTCAAAGCTGGCACTTCTGCAAGTGAAACCCCACCTCCCTTTATCTTGATACATGTGCATGAGTAGTATAGTTCCTACGTAAGTCTTGCTGAGTACGATTTTGTACTCACGTTTGCTTATTCTATGTTTTAGATGAACCCACCGACCCCGATGGTGGCTTCTCCCCGAAGCTCGAAGAATGAAGACTCAGACCAAGACCAAGCTAGTGTAGTCCCAGTGAGACGAATGGTTCCCTCGTGGAGGGCTTGTTTTTAGATAAGGCTTCTCTAAGACATTTGTTAAACTTGTCTGTACTCAGACCTACTTTTCTTCCACTTGTCTGTTGTAATTTTGGATCACATGCTTGTGATCTCTGTGTGCACTCTGTAAGAGTTATTAATAAAGTAGTATACTTTGTAGAGAATTGCAATGATACCTTCTGTTCATACAAGGCATGTGTGTTGCGTGTATGTTTATAACATGCATGTCTCTGTATGGGTTTTCGAGACCTTAGTTGTGATCTGGCTGGCGGTCTTTTATACACCAAGTGGCCCTTAGATGTGCGCAGCTTGGGGCATCGTGATGCGATTGCTCGAGACTCCGTCTCGTGCACACTTTGATGTATGATCGAGCCCGCCCTAGACCCCGACTAAGTGATCGGGCTGGAGTAAGTCTATGTAAGGGTTATAATACAATCGATAGTATGGTTGAGGCGACTTGTCTATGAGTATGGGAGTTCACCACCCATATCATTTAGACTTGTGTGCGGACGATGAGGACCCATTTCAGTTAATCATCCGGCCTAGATGGGATGCCCCTCACGTTCGATGCTTTCCGAGAACGTTCTGTGCTTGGCCTTGTCTGCTTAGACAAGTGGGTACGGTTCTCGGCTCTCCATATGGTTGTGTTGTAGCGAGGCTTGCATACGCTAACCCCGGGTCCCGACAGACATGGTATCAGAGCAGGACTGACTGTAGGATTATCAGCCTTGGCCGAAGTCGAGTCTAGCCTTCTATAGTTATATAGTTACTCTGGGTATATAAGGGAACAACGTAAGGCTTCTTTTTCTCCTTACCCTCATCGTTCTGAGTTCTGAGTCACCCTCATCTTATTCTACGGGAAGATAGGACTAGGCTCATCTATGGCTTACTAGAACATCTCGTTGTTTGCCTCCTTATAGCCGTAGGATGGTTGTGGTTGTCCAGAGTCTCCGTGTTTTGAGTTCCTTTGTCAGATCCCTCTGTTAGGTATGTGCTAGGGTTAGCTAGTGCCTTTGCATCATGTAAAAGTTTCAAAAAGAAATCTTTGAAATCAAATTCAAAATCCAAATGGGAGCAGGAACACCCCCCAGATGAATTAATTCAAAAGGCCAGATAAAAATCTTTTCCAAAAATTCATGTTAGAGTTTTGAAAAGTCTTATAAATGAGTCTGATCACATATCAAGTGATGTGGGACCCACCCCATGCTCATAGATTTTTCAAATATTCAAACAGTACCTTGGAATTAAAGAAATCCCCCTATTTGATTTAAAATTCAAATCATTTGAATTTTAAAAATGTTGAAAGTTTATGAGTGGCTAGTCTATATTATTATGAGGCCATGTAAAAGTTTTCAGCATTTAATAAAATGGTTTGGTATTTTTATCAGAGCCAAAACAAATTACAGAAAAAGAAAGGAAAGATTAAACAGAGGAAAAAAGAAAAAGGCTTACCTCTCGCCAGGGGCGAGGCCCACCTCTCCAGCCGGCCCAGCCCACCAGGAGAACTCCCGTGTCGTCTTCCCCGGGCACGAGCACACAGCTGCGTGCCCGGCATGCCGTGGCCGTCGCGGTGGAGGCTCCTCAGCGACTCCCCTGCCTCCTTCTCACTGCCCGCGTGTCCTGGAGACGTCCAGGCTTCTTTCCCTTCCTTCCTCGCCCTCCAGTTCTTCCTCCCCGCGAAGAACAACGACGCCACCGTAGACTAGCCGGAGCGCCGTCGAGCACACACGTGGCCACTGACGTCGAGGAGCCGAACCAAGGTGTCCAAGCGCTTCGCCGTCGTCGACTTCGTCGAACTGCAGAAGGAATCGAGCCCGGAGCCCGCGTAGACGCCGGAATCTTCCTCGAGCTCCCGCCGACCGCCGTGGAGGACTTCGTCGATTACTCCGCCGTTGAACCACCCCAGACCTCGCCACCACCTCTGCTGGATTCAGGGTGAGCTTGCGAGTGAAACCCCTCACTTCTCCCCCTCGATTGCTTCCTCTAGCCGGATCCGCCATGGGAACCCGAGCACCTCGCCGCCATGGTCGTCGTCCTCCTCGCTCCAGTGCTTTTCGTGAACCCCCAGTGCACGCGTTTGACTCCTGCGTGTGCCAGCACTCGAACGTGCCACAAATCAGCCCGAACCGTGCACCACAACGATGACTGCGACCTCGCCATGGTTCTGCTGCCGCCGGAGTCGTCGTCGTCGTTACAGAGCTCCCCGTGGACCCCCGAGGCCTCCAGAAGACGCAGACGACCTCCAGGAGCAATCCGGTGCCCTCCGTTTCCCCTCCCGTGGACGGAATCGTGCTCCCGTGCTGCGCCGCCGTGGCCAGGCCGCCGACGTTTAGCCGCCGGCGAATCAGCCCTTAACCCCCCCCCCCCCCCCCCCCCGTTTAATCACAAGTTAAGTGACCCCTGGGTCACTGACCAGTGGGCCCAGTGGCTTAATTAAGCCACTGGATTAACTTAACCCACGGGTTAAGTGAACCCAGTCAATGACAGGTGGGACCCCCTTGTCAGCCCCCCCTGACTCCAGCTTGACGTCAGCCTGACGCAGTAAATCGATTAAATGAATTTCCAGAAAAGAAAAATGGTTTAATAATTCCAGAAATTCCAGAAAATACCCCAAACTTTGGAAATTCATAGAAAATTCATATTAACTCCAAATTGGACAAATAATATATGAAAAATGATCAGGAGAAAATTATCTTTCCAAATATGCAACTTTCAACTCTGTTTGAGTTGAATTTAAAAAGTGATCAGTAGCATTTGCTATTTGATTTAAATGGAATTAAATCAAATTCAATTCAAATATTTTTGCAACTTGAACCATGGCAACATGCTACATTTCACTTACACATCAGAGGCATATCATACACATTTGAAGATGATTCAAAATGATCAAACTATATCACATATAACTTGGTTAATGTTGAATTCAAATGTGGAATTTGAATTTGCATTTTAAATGCAATATATTCCACTTAAATGGAATTGCCTCACACATCAAAATTATACTTCAAGCTTTAACATTCCATCATGTGCTTGAGCATTGCATTCATATTAATTGCTACTTCGTGCTTTGTTTGCCGAGTAGAGGTGGAACCGGAGCAAGATGTCACCCCCTTCGCTGAAGATCCAGAACCCGAACCTCGTCAGCAAGGCAAGCAAAACCCCATTGATCATGTCGATAAAATCCCACTTCCCTCTCATGTCTCGCTTATGCATTGTATAGGATGATCACCATGTTACGATTCTACCGCATAGATGAACCCATTCCTTTGCATGACCTATCTTTTGTCACAGTAGTAAGCAAACCACAATCCTAGCAAATGTAGGAGTTGAATGATATCATGCGGCCCCTGCAAATGTTACCGCTTATTGCATTCTTAGTATGATACCATGATGTTATTGTGATGTGAGTCGGGATGGTAGTGATCATGTTGATGATGGTAGAAAAGTGTTGGTGAATCGACCCTAATACAAGGTGAACGATGAGAGGCTGTGTAGGAGTACACGGTGGGTTGTCTCGTTGAACACCGCCCTAAGTCCGAGTTCTTGTGTGGTGATCCAAGATGAAGAGTACAACCACACATTGGGCTCACTGACCCCTCTCAACTTATTAACTCATCCCTTTCGATGTCCAGATGTCGCAGTAGTTCGGAGTTCTGGTAGGCTAAGTGAGAGAACGGCTCATCCGAGACCGGCTTATGCACCACGCACACATCACTTGGGTCCACTTCGGTAAACCGGCCGGGTTCACGATTGTGGTAACCAACCCAAGTAGGCGGCTTTCTTGGACTAGATAGGCTATAAGGTAACAGTTGTGGTGAGCATCCTCGCTGGCACCCCTTGAATGGTGTCGAGATCAAAGGCGGTAAATGATGTTCATGTGTGTGTAGCGGTACACCCTTGCAAGGTTATCAAAACTATTCGAATAGCCGCGTCCGCGGTTATGGACTACTTGGAAAGCTTAGCTTGATTATTAGATAACTTGAACCGTATACTTCTAAAATACACCAAGATAAGTGTGAGTGCTATGGCGTGCTTTCTCGTGGGGAAGTCGAGGAAGGCACCATAGTGGTGTATTGGTTGGAGAAAGTAGTGGACTCGTGTACGCTTCTTACCTCAAAGTTTGGTACTCGTAGTTCAGGATTAGCCAATTCAAAGCTGGCATTTCTGCAAGTGAACCCCACCTCCCTTTACCTTGATACATGTGCATGAGTAGTATAGCTCCTATGTAAGTCTTGCTGAGTACGCCTTTGTACTCACGTTTGCTTAATCTATGTTTTAGATGATGCCACTGACCCCGAAGGTGGCTTCTTCATCGAGCTGGACGACTGAAGTTAACTAGTCTAGTCCCAGTCAGCAGACTGGTTCCCTCGTGGAGGGCTTTATGTTTGAATAAGGCTTCTTAAGCCAATTTGTTAAACTTGTCTGTACTCAGACATAATTTGCTTCCGCTTTATGTTGTAATGTTGGATCACATGTATGTGATCTCTGTGTGTACTCTATAAGAGTTATAAATAAAATGTACACTTTGTAGAGAATTGCAATGGTACCTGCTATTCATACAAGGCATGTGTGCTGCGTGTATGTTTATAACATGCATGTCTTTGTATGGGTTTTCGAGACCTTAGTTGTGTTCTGGCTGGCGGTCTTTCATCCACCAAGTGGCCCTTAGATGTGCGCAGCTTGGGGCATCGCGATGCGATTGCTCGAGACTCCGTCTCGTGCACACTTTGATGTATGATCGAGCCCGCCCTAGACCCCGACTAAGTGATCGGGCTGGAGTAAGTCTATGTAAGAGTTTTGAGATAGTCGATAGTATGATTGAGGCGACTTGTCTTTGAATATGGGAGTTCACCACCCATATCTTTAGACTTGTGTGCGGACGATGAGGACCCATCACAGTTGATCATCCGGCCTGGATGGGATGCCCCTCACGTACGATGCTTTCCGAGAATGTTCAGTTCTTGGCCTTGTCTTCTTAGACAAGTGGGTGCGGTTCTCGGCTCTCCATATGACTATGTCTTAACTGTACTTGCATACGCTAACCCCGGGTCCCGACATCCTTGAAGAAGTTCTGTCCAATTTCTTCGAGATTGTTTCATTTTCCATCCCAGTGTAGCCGTTATGCTGTCGGATTTGTTCCGTGTTTCTTTGAATCATTGCCTTCGCATTATTATCTTTTCCTCCTTAAATCATATCCTTCTATCCTTGCCTCCATCGTACAACCTGTTCTGATTGCTGATTTTTATCACACAGGATGTCAGGTGGAACTCGTAGTGTTGTTCTTCGGAATCGAGACCGTGATCAGAATCGAAATGATGATGAACCTCCACCACCGCCTTCTGCGGCAGAAATCATGATGGAAGCTGAGCGGAATAGACGTGATCAGACACGCCTTCTGGACCTCATCGAGCAGAATACCGCCCACCATCGTAATGTGGTGGTCAACATTCAGGACTTCATCCTCCTCAAGCCACCGGTATTCCGATGTTCCTCTGAGCCCCTTGAAGCTGACGATTGGCTCCGTTCCATCGAGCGTAAGCTTGATACAGCACATGTTGCTCCCGATGACCGAGTTATATTCGCGGCATACTTCTTGGAAGGTGCTTCTCTTCAGTGGTGGGAGAACTATGTTGCAATGCAGCCAGATGGTCACGTAGTGACTTGGCAGGAGTTCTGTGTTGCCTTTCGAGGGTACCACATTCTGGATGAGTTGATGGAGCGCAAGAAGGAAGCGTTCTGCAATCTAAATCAAGGAGAGATGTCCATTCATGAGTATGTGAGGGAATTCAACCGTCTTTCTCGTTATGCCCAAGATGAGATCACCACTGATGCCAGAAAGCAGGCAAGGTTCCGCAAGGGACTTAGCCCCATCCTTCGTCATGATCTCAACCTCATCGAATTTGCCACCTTTGAGGATTTAGTCAACAGATCCTTCAGAGCTGAGCATGGCAATGAAGTTTTTGAGAAGTCTCGCAAGAATGCTCTTGAGCTTGCCCCTTCTTCCAGTTCACGCCCTCAGAAGCGTATGATCTGGATTCCTAACAGTTTGTTTCCCCAAAACAAACCACCGAGGCCATCCCTTGTGCCGCCTCGTCCACCAGCTCCACCAAACAACCCAGCTCCCTGCACTATCTTTGGAGCCTGCTTTAGATGTGGCCAGCCTGGTGACTATTCTCGTGAGTGCCCCGTCAGTCAGAATGCTCCACCCCATGCCAAAGGAAACCCCACTGTTCGTGCCAAACCACCCCCGAAGGTTCCCACCACCAAGCCTTTCACTTCCACAAATCTTGGACGTGTGAACCAAATCTCAGCTGAGGAAACTGATGGTACATCTGACGTCATTCTTGGTACGCTCCCAGTCAATTTTGTCCCCACTTCTGTTCTTTTCGACCCAGGAGCATCTCACTCATTCATGTCGGAGAGTTATGCACTTCGGCATGAGATATTCTTTGATGAAATGTTCACCCCTATGATCATTCAAACTACTGGTTCCAAATGGCAAACTAATAGAGTAAGCCATGGCAATCAAATTGCAATTGAGGGTTTAGTATTCCTTTCTTCACTCATAGCCCTCAAGTCTTCAGACAATGATGTCATCCTAGGCATGGATTGGTTATCAAGACAACATGCTTTTCTTGATTGTGAAGCCAAGTCAGTTAGACTTACACATCCTTCAGGCCAGACAATAGCTTACTCCTCACCAAGAACAAGAACCCAGGTGCATTCTTTGAATGTGCTTCCCCTTCCCGACCTTGAAGATGTTCCGGTGGTTCGTGACTTCCCGGATGTCTTTCCTGAAGAGCTGTCGGGAATGCCACCCGATAGATGTGTAGAGTTCATAGTGGATCTTGCCCCAGGAACCGCACCAATTTCCAGACGCCCATACAAAATGGCCCCACGTGAGTTAGCTGAGCTTAAGACCCAACTGGAAGCTTTGTTGGAAAAAGGCTTCATCCGCCCTAGCTCATCGCCATGGGGTTGCCCCGTTCTGTTCGTAACGAAGAAAGATGGAACAGAAAGGATGTGCGTAGACTATCGCCCGCTAAATTTAGCGACGATAAAGAACAAGTACCCACTGCCCAGGATCAATGATCTCTATGATCAACTTGCGGGATCCTCTGTCTTCTCCAAGATGGATTTGAGACTAGGTTATCATCAAATCAAAATCCGAAATGAGGACATTCCAAAAACGGCTTTTACTACTCGTTATGGTATTTACGAGTACACCGTCATGTCCTTTGGTTTAATCAATGCCCCCGCCACTTTCTCACGCATGATGAATTTGATCTTCATGGAGTACCTAGATAAATTTGTTATAGTTTATCTTGATGACATTCTCATCTACTCGAAGAACGAAGAAGAACATGCTGAACACTTAAGGCTGGTATTGATGAAACTTAGAGAGCATCGCCTGTATGCTAAATTCTCCAAGTGTGAATTTTGGCTACCAGAAGTGACCTACTTAGGCCACGTGATTTCTGCAAAAGGCATTGCTATGAATCCCGAGAGATTTCATGCCGTCCTTGACTGGACTCCACCTGAATCGGTTAAGCAAGTTAGGAGTTTTCTTGGCCTAGCCAGCTATTGCCGTCGCTTCGTCGAGAACTTTTCTAAAGTTGCAAAGCCTCTAACTGAACTCCTCAAGAAAGATAAGAAATTCCAATGGACTTCCAAGTGCGAGGAAAGCTTTCAAGAGCTAAAAAGAAGATTGACTTCTGCACCCGTACTTGCACCTCTAGACAACAAAAAGGATTTCGAGATCTTTTGTGACGCCTCACGGCAAGGGTTAGGATGCATACTTATGCAAGATAGACATATGGTAGCTTATGCTTCATGCTAGTTGCGGCCACATGAAGAGAACTATCCTACCCATGATCTTGAACTCGCTGCCGTAGTTCATGCCCTAACAACTTGGCGAGATTACCTCCTTGGTAATCGTTGTGAGATCTATTCCGACCACCAAAGCCTCAAATACATATTCACCCAGCCAGATCTTAACCTCAGGCAAAGACGCTGGATTGAGTTGATAAAAGATTATGACTTATGAATTTCTTCCACCCCAGGAAAAGCCAATGTCATGGCTGATGCACTAAGTCGTAAGTCGTATTGTAACAACCTCGTGTTACAACAGTATCAACCACTTCTACATGAGGAATTTCGAAAACTTAATCTCGAGATTGTTCCTTGTGGATCTCTTTTCAACTTGGTGGCGAAACCAACCCTTGAGGATAAAACCATAGACGCCCAGAAACGTGATAGTGGTATTCGAGAGATCAAGAAGAACATTGCTAGCGGAGTTGCTAAATGTCACTCCATAAATGATCAAGATGTTGTTTTCTTTGGCACTCGATTGGTGGTACCACGAAAACACAATCTTAGGAGGCTAATCCTCAAAGAAGCTCATGACACTCCCCTTTCAATTCATCCTGGTAGCACAAAGATGTACCGAGACCTACGCCAGAGATTTTGGTGGACTAGGATGAAGAGAGAAATTGCTAAGTTCATTTCCGAATGTGATGCTTGTCGTCGCATTAAGGCCGAACATCAAAGACCTGCTGGCACTCTTCAACCATTGCCTATCCCTGAGTGGAAATGGGATAAAGTCAGTATGGATTTCATCACTGGCTTTCCAAAAACCCAGAAAGGAAACGATGTCATCTTTGTTGTCATAGATAGGCTTTCCAAAGTAGCTCACTTCCTTCCAGTTCGCGAGTCTATAACTGCTAGCCAGTTGGCGGACTTGTACGTCTCTAGAATTGTATCCCTTCACGGTGTTCCTTTGGAAATCAATTCTGATCGTGGTAGCCTTTTCACCTCTAGATTTTGGGGAAGCTTTCAAGATGCTATGGGAACTCATCTCTCCTTTAGTACAGCTTTCCATCCTCAGTCTAGCGGTCAAGTCAAAAGGGTTAACCAAATTCTTGAAGACATGCTCAGAGCTTGTGTTATCTCATTCGGAAAGAATTGGGAGAAGTCTCTTCCATTTGCCGAATTTTCTTATAACAACACTTTTCAATCTAGTCTGAACATGGCTCCTTTTGAACTCCTGTATGGATGACGATGCTGAACACCCCTTAACTAGTCAGAAACCGGGAAAGACAACTCTTTGGACCGGATATGATCAAGGAAGCAGAAGAGCAAGTTCACATTGTTCGTGATCAGTTGAAAGCAGCCCAGTCTCGTCAGAAAAGCTACTATGATCGTCATCATAGGCAAGAGAGCTACAATCTGGATGAGAAGGCTTACCTCCGGGTTACTCCTCTGAAGGGAACCCAAAGATTCGGTATCAAAGGCAAGTTGGCCCCACGTTACATCGGACCTTTCCGCATTATTGCTAAACTTGGAGAAGTTGCCTACCAACTTGAACTACCTCCGCACCTTTCCCGAGTACATGATGTATTCCATGTGTCACAACTCAGGCTTTGCTTCAAGGACCCCATCCGCGAAGTCGACCATGAAACGCTTGATCTCCAAGATGACCTTTCTTATCGAGAATACCCCGTCAGTATTCTTGATTCCGCAGAGCGTGTCACTCGCCGAAAGAAGATCAAGTTTCTGAAAGTTCAATGGTCACACCACTCTGAGAGAGAAGCCACGTGGGAAAGAGAAGACCGTCTCAGTGCCGAGTACCCCTCCTTCCTCCCGCAGACTTCTGAATCTCGGGACGAGATTCATTTGAGTGGGGCGAGTTGTCACAACCCCCAGTTAGGTATGTGCTAGGATCAAGTGCTCCTTTGCATCATGTAAAAATTCAAAAGAAATTCAAAAATGGGGAAAAGAAAAGCCCTGAGAATTTAAATCAAATGGCCAGATAAAAATCTTTTTCCAAAAATCATTTGAGTATTTGGAAAATTCCTATAAATGATGCTGATCATTTTAAAAGTGGTTTGGGTATTTTCCCATGCCCATGGAATATTCAAAAATTCAAAAGGTGCCCTGGAAATTAAATTTGACCCCTATTTGAATTGGAATTCAAATGTTTTGAATTTCAAAAATGCCCAAACCTTAAAAGTGGCTAGCTATATATGTTATAAGCCCACATAAAAGTTTTCATGATTTTTAAAAATGCTCTGCTATTTTTATTTGGGGCAAAACAAATTAACAGAAAAAGAAATTTAAAAGAAAAAGAAAAGAAAGAAGCTCCCTGTCCTTGTGGCGCAACTATTCCCCCCCCCAGCCCAGCAGGCGGCCCAGCCCATCTCCCCCGCTTGTCTCTTCCTCCCCGCGCCCCGAAGGTGCTCGGTGGAATGCATGCATCACTCCACCGACGCCGCCGACGAGCCGCGGCCACGCAGCAGCTTCCCGAGGCCACCTCTTCGCACCTGGAGGTGTCTGGAAGCCTCCCGCTCCATTTCCCCCCGCCAGCGCGTCTCTCCCTCGCCCTCTCTCGCCGTGCCCGCCGAAACCGAGCGCCGCTCGAGCTCACCGACGGGCGTAGCCGTGGACAACGACAGCGAGGAGCTCCGCCGCCGTGTCCAGGATCTTCCTCGACGTCGTCTTCGTCGCCTCACACGCGGAATCAAGCCCGGAGGCCCCAGAGACGCCGCCCCCTTCTCCAGTTCGCCGCCGGCCGCCGAGGAGCTCGAGCTCCAATTCGCCGCAACCAAGCCCCCTCCAACTCCGCCGTCTACGCTGTTGGCTCCAGGGTGAGCGTCTCGTTCGAACGCCCCTAACCCCGCCTCTTCCCGTGCCCCGCAGCTCAATTCCGGCGAGGTCCGTGCCTCGGCCGCCGCCGTACTTGGCGCTGCCGTCGCTACAGAGCCCCCCTTGGCCCCCTCCTACTCTAACGCGTGCGCAAGCTCGAGGGCTTCCTCCCAGTACCACCCTTGCCCCACCCCGTGCCCTCTAGGCAGTTCCGGCGAAGCTCCGGCGGCTCCCCGGCGAGCTCCACCATTAGAGCTAACCTAACCCCCCACTAAACCTAACCCAGCCACTAACAGTGGGGCCAGCCCCCCTAATCCCTCTGCTTGTTTAAATTAACCACGGGTTTAACCCCCACTAAGGCTGACAGAGAGGCCCCACCAGTCAGAACCCCCCCACGTCCTGTTGATGTCAGCATGACGCAGTAAAGAGAAAAACAGATTAAAAAGAAATTATAGAAATTCCAGAAAATTCTTTAAACTTTGAAATTCAATAACTAATTCATATTAACTCCAAATTGGACAAATAATATATGAAAAATGATCAGGAGAAAATAACCTATCCAAAAATCCAACTTTCAACTATGTTTGAGTTGATTTTAAATTGGGACCAGTAGCATTTGTCATTTGATTTAATTGGAATTTATTCAAATTAAATTCAAATGCTTTTGAATTTTGAACCATGGCAACATGCTACTTTTCAACCACACATCGGAGGCATATCATACACATTTCAAAATGATTCAAATTGATCAAACAATGTCACATGTAACTTGGCTAAGTTTGAATTCAAATTGGAGTTTGAATTTGCAATTCATTTTGCAATATACTCCATTTAAATGGAATTTCTTCACACATCAAAGCATATACATCAAGTTTCAACCTTCAACCATGTGATTGTGCATTGTATTTACTTTGCTACCTTGTTTATTGTTTGTCGAGTAGAGGTGGAACCAGAACAGGAGGCTGCCTCCTTCGTTGAAGACCCCGAACCCGAACCTCGTCAGCAAGGCAAGCAAACCCCCATTGATCATGTCGATAAAATCCCATTTCCCTCTCATGTCTCTCTTATGCATTGTTTAGGATGATCACCATGATAACGTTTCTACCACATAGTTGAACCCATGTCCGTTGCATGACCTATCATCTTGTCGCAGTAGTAAGCAAACCACAATCCTAGCAGATGTAGGAGTTGGTTGATATCATGTGGCCCCTGCAACTGTTACTGCTTATTGCATGCTTAGAGTTTACAATGAGGATGTTTTTTATGTGAGTCGGCATGATAGTGAACATGGTGTTGATGAAAGTGAAACTGTGTTGGTGAATCTACCCTAATACAAGGTGAACGATGAGAGGCTGTGTAGGAGTACACAGCGGGTTGTCTCGTTGAACACCGCCCTAAGCCCGAGTTCTTGTGTGGTGATCCAAGACGAAGAGTACTACCACATGTTGGGCACATGGACCCCCGCTCAACCTACTAACTCACCCCTTCTCAGTTAGATGAGTAGCATTAGTTCGGAGTTCTGGTAGGTCTGTGGCACGGTCTGCGAATAGGAAGAATGGCTATTCAGACCGGCTTGGGACCCTGCACACATCTTCTGGGACCACATCGGTAAACCGGCCGGGTTCACGATGTGGATTCCATCCCAGATAGGCGTCTCCATTGAATTTGAGTTGGCTGTGAGGTAAAAGTTGTGGGAATTATCATCGCCGGCACCTCTTGAACGGTGTCGAGTACAAAGGCGGTAACTGATAGTTTCATGTGTGTAGCAGTACACCCCTGCAGGGTTAATAAACTATTCGAATAGCCGTGTCCGCGGTAAGGGACTACTTGGAGAGCTGTGCTCGATTATTAGACAACTTGAACTGGATACTTCTAAAAACTCGCAAGATAAGCGTGAGTGCTATGGTTTTCTTCTCGTGGGGAAGTCGAGGAAGTAACCATAGTGGTGTAATTGGTTGAAGAGATGTAGTGGACCCGTATACGCTTCTTACCTCAAGTCTGGTACTCGTAGTTCAGGACTAGCCAAGTCAAATCTGGCACTTCTGCAAGTGAAACCCCACCTCCCATTATCTTGATACATGTGCATGAGTAGTATAGTTCCTACGTAAGTCTTGCTGAGTACGATTTTGTACTCACGTTTTCTTATTCTATGTTTTAGATGAACCCACCGACCCCGATGGTGGCTTCTCCCCGAAGCTCAAAGAATGAAGACTCAGACGAAGACCAAGCTAGTGTAGTCCCAGTCAGACGACTGGTTCCCTCGTGGAGGGCTTGTTTTTAGATAAGGCTTCTCTAAGCCATTTGTTAAACTTGTCTGTACTCAGACCTACTTTGCTTCCGCTTGTCTGTTGTAATGTTGGATCACATGCTTGTGATCTCTGTGTGCACTCTGTAAGAGTTATTAATAAAGTTCTATACTTTGTAGAGAATTGCAATGATACCTGATGTTCATACAAGGCATGTGTGCTGCGTGCATGTTTATAACTTTGATGTATGTCTCTGTATGGGTTCTCGAGACCTTAGTTTTGATCTGGCTGGCGGTCTTTTATACACCAAGTGGCCCTTAGATGTGCGCAGCTTGGGGCATCGCGATGCGATTGCTCGAGACTCCGTCTCGTGCACACTTTGATGTATGATCGAGCCTGACCTAGACCCCGACTAAGTGATCGGGCTTGAGTATGTCTATGTAAGGGTTATAATACAATCGATAGTATGGTTGAAGCGACTTGGCTATGAGTATGGGAGTTCACCACCCATATCATTTAGACTTGTGTGCGGACGATGAGGACCCATTTCAGTTGATCATCCGGCCTGTATGGGATGCCCTCAAGTTCGATGCTTTCCGAGAACGTTCTGTGCTTGGCCTTGTCTGCTTAGACAAGTGGGTACAGTTCTCGGCTCTCCATATGATTGTGTTGTAGCGAGGCTTGCATACGCTAACCCCGGGTCCCGACAATATCTTTCCTCAAAACAGCCACCATACCTACTTATCAAGGCATTTCCATAGCATTTTCGAGATATATTTCCATGCAACATCCACCTCTTCATGACTTGATATTCATGTCATACATGTTCCTGCTACACTGGAAGCGACATACATTGCATACATCATGATAGTTATATCTTCCTTATGATTTTGAGTACCTTGAAAAGTGTGAAAGATCTCCTTTACCTTCTTGTAAAATAGAGTGTTGCCCTTAAGTGAGGAAAAGATCCCAAAGTGGACACAATAAAAGATCCCAAATAGGACAAATGAGAGTTATATAGAAAGAGCCATGGAGGCCACAAAAAAATACAAAAAAATAGAAAAAAGAGAAAAAGAAATAAAAAGAGAGAAAGGGGAAACACTACTATCCTTTTGAGAGATCCACACTAGTACTCCCTTTATATCCTTGTACTCCATAGAGATGATCATTATGCATATAGCTATGTGGGGACCTTCACACTATAGAACTTGGCTTGAGTATTCCAAGGATGAGCCTCCTCAAACGAGCTCTAGGTCTTCATGAGCGAGCAAGTTAGATGCACCCCCACTAGTTCCATTGGAGAGCTTCCTAGATCGTATGTGCATCCGTTGCATGGCAATCCCTACTCCTCACATCATATCTATCATTTGGCATCTCTTGCCTATGATTGTCCTCATTGATGTGAGCCTTTCTCCTCCTTTTTGTCTTCCTCCTCCGCACTTCTCTCTTTGCCATCCTAAGTGTCAACTCTCGTGCTTACGCTCATCCATTGCATGAGTGCTCAAAATATTGAAAAAGGAGTGGATCAAATTGACTTGTACCTGGCTAGTGGTCTGGGGACGAGTCAAGATAAGATTCCAGAAAAAGACCGAGTGTGAAAATTTAGTAGATTGAGTTCTCAACAAATAAATTATTTTTTCTCGTATTCCCTATCCCCCGTCTTGCACGCAAACACCATTTGGAGACATTCGAGTCACGGACAGCGAGACCTCTTGCACCTTTTGTTCTTTTGTTACTTGTTTCAATGCTAATATAGAATCTTGCATGTTATGACTTGAATTGAGTTTCTAACCTTGATTGCTTTACTTTTAAAAGTTCTTTTTTGGTTGCTAGCATTTCACCACAGAAATTATTCCGTTATCATTTACCTACTCGAGGACGAGCAGGAATTAAGCTTGGGGATGTTGATACGTCCAAAACGTATCTATAATTTCTGCTTGCTCCATGCATGTTTTGTGTGATATTGCTATGATCTAGATACACTTTCATACACTTTTGATCATACTTGGACTAACCTATTAACTCAGTGCACTATAGTGCCAGTTCCTGTTTTCTGCTGTTTTTCCATTTCAGTTTTCCCCCACATAAAAAGTGCCAGAAAAATTCTAGGAAAAATATAGGAAAAATCAGCGTACAGGAAGCTTCGCGAAGAGCCCGAGTGGGGTCATAGGGGAGCCAGGGGGGCCCAGGCGGCCACCCGGCGCGGCCCCACCCCTGGCCGCGCCAGGGGGGCGCCTGGGGCTCCTGGTCCACCTCTAGCTGCCCCCCTTCGCCTATATATTCTCCGTCACGGGAAACTTCAGAAAAGAGAACCCTTATTCTCGATCTCGCCTTTGTTCCGCCGCCACCGCACTTCCGAGATCGGGAGCACCAGAAGACCTCTTCCCGGCACCCTGCCGGAGGGAGGATTGACCTCCGGGGGTCTCCTCTCCACCATGGATGCTCCTCGTATGTCTCGTGAGTAGTTTTCCTTGGACCATGGGTCCGTGATCAGTAGCTATGTGATGTTCTCCTCCCCTCTTTGTCTTCATGGTTTAGACCTCGTGAGATGCCCTACATGATCGAGGCACTTTTGTAATCTTTCTTCTATTGCTATGCTGAGTTTGATGGGATCTGATGGATTATGAGATTATGTTCAGATTGTGATTGAGTAATATATTTGGTTTTTATCTCTTATATTTTTGTTCCTAAGTAATTCTTGCATGTTCTCTGTTGCTATTTATTGCTTTGGCCAAGTAGTAGGTAGTAACCCCAATAGGGAACGTTATGCTCGATTGTGGGTTCATGCCCCCCGATGACACGCTTGAGTGACAGAAACATGAGTCTTGGGGATGTGCTGTTGCCACAAGGGGGAAAACAACGGTGCTTGTAACCGTGGTTGCAAGGATTGTTTACTTTACGCAAAGTGCTTTTTAATGCAGTTGTCTGTTGCTTTGCGTTTACACTTTGGGTGGGGCTCGCAACTTAATACCAGCGAGATGTTCTGGATAGATATCTCAAGGTGGATGATTAGTAGTAGATGCAGTTGGATTTCGGGCTACTTATTTTGGCGTACTGCCCGTTCTTTTGAACCTCTTCCTTTCTTTTGTAGCATAGTTAGCATTGCGGTGCGTTCATAATCCTGTCAATTCCCCTTCTGTAATTTTTTTACCTTGCATAGGAGTTTTATCGTCTTTTGGGAGGGAGACATCACTAGTGAACATCACGTATCCGGTCCATATCCTCATTACTGTTTCCACGCTCATTTACTTTTCTGCTTTTAACTTCGTTGGGAACAAAGTTATTTCTGTCTGTGTGCAGGTCCGCGTCAGTAGCGCTGCTGACACCTACTTATCATCTCTGGAGTCCTACTGGAGACAAACCTTGGTATCTGTACTAAGGGAAATTTGCTGCTGTGCTGCATCACGCCTTCCACTTGGGGCTCACCAACGAAGGGCGAGAATACTACACCCGTCAACTCTCGCGCCATCAGAGGGGTGGAGGATTCACATACCAGGGAGTATTTGCTCAAAATTTTAGCTCAAACAATGGGCTGTAGAGAGAGATCGAAATTCTGGGTGGAGAGCCGGAAGAACTCAAGTTCTCGCTGAAGAACTTGTGTTTTTGCGGGCGCAGCCTGGCCCCTGGTCAGCCCCAGGTGCCTCTGTTGAAATTTTTATTTTTGCGGAATTTTTCTGACAACTTCACTGTTGAAATTTTTTCGAAGTTCCAAAAGCTGCAAAACTTCCTAGAAACTTGAGACAGTGGTTAGACCTGTGAAGTTTCAAAAACATAAAACTATGGTGCAGCAAAGAGAACAAAAGCTAAAGGAAATGAAAACATAACAAGTTCCACTTTTTACCTATATAAAAACATGCTACCTAGCAAGTTTGATCAAGTCTTACCAACAAACCGACGATACATAGAGAAAAAAGTATCACCTCTTATAAAGTGATCATTATACCTTTCCTTTAATGGACATTGTCCCCACTATAATGGTTTTGTATTTTTGGTGCACATGTAGAGGACAACCCCAATCTCCAATCTTCACGGTCTCGATATTCTCTTTGGAGTTAAGGCCATGCCTTTTGTCGATCTTCTTTGGAAAATACATCGTGTGTTCCTTATTGTCCACGTTGAAGGTAACCTTTCCTTTATTGCAATCAATGATAGCACCTGCGGTGTTAAGAAAAGGTCTACCAAGAATAATGGACATGCTCCCATCCTCGGGCGTTTCAGGCACAACAAAATCAGTAAGGATTAAGCAATTAACAACTTCAATAGGAACATCCTCACAAGTACCAATTGGGACATCTGTTGACTTATACCCATCTAAAGAGAGATATCTGTAGGGATTAGTTTATCTAAAGAAAGCCTCTTGTAAAGAGAAAAATTCATAACACTCACTCCTGCACCAAGATCACACAAAGTAGTTTTGACATAATTATTGTTTATGGAGCAAGGAATGGTGGGTATACTTGGATCACCAAGCTTCTCAGGGATCTTCCCACTGAAAGAGTAGTTAGCAAGCATAGTAGTTATTGCCTCATTAGGGACTTTTATTTTGTTAGTAACAATATATTTCATATATCTCGAGTAAGGAGATAACTTAATAGCATCAGCCAAAGGAATTTGAATAAAAATAGGTTTCATCCACTCACAAAATTTATTACAGTGCTCTTCTTCTTTGGTTTTGAGAGACTTACCTGGAAAGGGCATGTGTTTCTGTACCTATGGTTCTATTTCATTCCCATGTCTTCTTGCGATGAAGTCTTCTCTAGTGTATTTCTTGCGTTTGTCGGGTTCTTATTCTTCTTGTACTTCTGGTGGACCTTTCTTCTCATTAATTTTTTCAGGCTTAGCACCGTCTTCATTCTCAGCATCGGAGGTAGATATTCTATTTGGATCAACAACAGGCTCTTCTTCAACTATGGTATCATTTGAATTGTCAGCTTCCTTGTGTTTCTTCTTCTTCTTCTTCTTCTAATTCTTCGGAGAGCTAACAATTTCTTCTTCCTGCATTTCAGAATCTTGCTCGATCCTCTTTGGATGCCCCTCTGGATAGAGTGGGTCCTAGGTGTGTTCCACCCCGCGTCTTTATACCATAAGCTTGTAAATCATCTTGTTTGGCATTGTTAGCAAGCAAATCTTTTTGCACATCAGAAATTTGTTCAAGCTGAGTTTGAACCATATGAAAATGCTTAACAAGACATTTAACATCATTAACTGTTCAACCTAGTACATCAAGCAAACTTTTGATAGAGAAGGTATTATCATGCAAATGACTTTGTATCCTCATATTAAAGTGATTTTTCTTCATAATAAAATTACCAAGCTCATCTAAACATTGATAAGGAGGCTTACCTTGAGGGGTGTCACTTGCATTGAAATCTAAAAGAGAGTGTACCTCTACCATAGGAGGGTGAGTAGTGGGTTATGATAACCCTCAACTGAAGGGGATCGAGATAGTCTTCGCGGGTAAGAATAACCCAATTTATGGATTCGAATCAAGGAGAGCCAAAGAATACTCACAAGATTTAAGAGTTGAGTTTTCAATTCAACCGCACCTAAAATATACTTGCTTGCAACGAAATATTAATAGCAATGGTGATATGGAAGTGATGGTGGCAACGGTAATAGTGGTGGTGAAACAGCGAAAGTAAAACAACAAAAGTAAACAACTAGTAACCAGCAGGATTGAAACACTGTAGGCTAGGGAGATGGATAGTTGGGCGCTTCTTGGATGAGAGTGAACGTGTAATAGATTCTAACACGGGGCAAGGCACACCGAAAAGCAAGGATCATCTAGTAAATACCAAACATTAGGCATGCATCTCATAGGTAGTTGTGTGTGCTTGCAATAAGAACTTGCACAACAACTTTTGTCCTACCATCCCGCTGCAAACGGGGCCAAAAGGAACTTATGGAGATTAAGGTGCTCCTGTCAAAGAGCACCGGAACAAAGCATTAACACTCAATGGATACGTGAAATCCTCAAATTATAGTCATTCCCTTTGGTGTCCCAAGTTGTCACCTTTGGTATCGCTTGTTCTGGACCATAATAGGTGCATACAACTCATAGATAGGCTCAAAAACACAAATAAAGTCATGAAAACACAAGTGGTTCAGATCTGAAAACATAGCACTCGGGCCCAAAGTGACAAGAATTAAGAGCAAAACGTTCTAGCAAAGATGATAAACACCATACGAGATGATAGGCAACATGCCCCCAATAATCTGACGAATTATCGCATGATCTAACTCATCCAATCCCTACCATCCCCTTTGCCTACAGCAGGGAATTACTCACACATGAAAGCAGAAGTCATGCAGAGATGACGGAGTGGCGATGATGATGATGACGGCGATGATCTCCCCTCATCGGAGGCCAAAACAGCCTCCAGATTAGCCCTCCCGGAGAAGAACAGAGGGTGGCGGCGGCTTCGAGGCGAGAATTGGGAAAGCGACTTCCGTTCTGGGGTTTCCTCACGACGGGTAAAACCAGGGGCCACGGTAGATCACCAGAGGGTGTGGGACCCACCCAGACGGCCTCCTGGCGCGGCCAGGGCGGTGGCAGCGCCAGCAGGGCGCCTGGGCCCCTTTGGATCCCCTCTGTCCCACCTTCTGGTCCTGGGTCCCTCCGAGTTCGTGGATTTTCCGTGATTTTTCTGGGAATTTTTTAAAGTACCTAAAAATCCAAATTCCTGCACACAAGAAAACCATACAGGCAGCTCTGCTGAAAACAACGTCAGTCCGGGTTAGTTTCGTTCAAAGCATGCAATAATGAGGCGAAAACAATAGCAAAAGTGTTTGGAAAAGTAGATACTTTTTGGACGTATCAACTCCCCCAAGCTTAGCATATTGCTTGTCCTCAAGCAATTCAATTCAATGAACTGGACGCGACAAAGAAAACTTTGACAAACTATTTTGCTTCATTAGATGTATATAAGCATGCACTACGAAAGGAGTTTAGCAAGTATTGAAATAATGCTACAAGGACAATGCACGAAGAAATCCTTCTTTCATGTGATCAATCACAAACAACCAAGAGTAAATAATATGCTGCTGAAAATCAAGACCGGATCACAATGCACATAGCTTGAACATACTAGAGTGGTATCTCACTAACCTCCATGAGTGAAGAAAAAAAAATGCAGAAACTCCTCCAGAGTTTTAAAGGAGACTAGAACTAAGAATTTTAGAACAATAAATATCACAATCATGTAGAAGACAATGTGATAATTTGGGACTATGCACATTACACTCAGAATTACAATTATGCTCTCAATAGTTGGTGCTTTGAAGAAAGATGGTGGACACTTTTGAACCGTGGCTTTTGATGGCAAGGTTGAAAACCGGTGGTTGGAAGCAAGGACTAAACATGTACCAGAGCTCGTGGTTTTGAAAACAGAGATACAATTCTTTTTGGGAAGTGCAACTTTCAAGTCAACGATAGACGGTAAAGGTCTCTCAATATCTCCCATACCAACCACATTAATGGCGGTTCCCATGCTTTTTTTTCTTACACTTTTGTTCCCTTATCCATCTATCATTTGATGGTCTATGGTTCCTTTTATTTTGCCTCAAGTATGGAAGGAAAGTTCCCGTTCCATCTATCATTAGCAGCATTTGACCCATTTCATTCCATCATCATGTATGGGGGAAGTGTAATTTTTTGTAAATTGTGAAACAAGAGAGAACTGGGCATTCTCCAGACCGGCCTTTGCCTCATAAATTTGACTAGTTAAAACTTTGTCAAGGAATAAAACATTTTTGGCATGGAAGATACCGATTTTCCCTCACCGCACAATGAGCTTGTACGGTTACAAAAAAGGGAACTTTTGAATGAATTTTTAGATGGTACAAGAAAGTCTTCGTTAGGGATAGCAAGTAAATACCATAAATAGGAAGGTATGGTGGACTCAAGTGGAATAACTTGTTTGAAAGGATTTGGGATGCACATGCATAATTCCGCTTAGTGCGAGCGAAGGCTATCAAAAGACTCGGAAGCGACCAACTAGAGATCAATAACGATCATAATCATGCAGAGCGACAAAGCACTATTGAATCCGGCATAAAAGTTATATAACTATTATGAAATAAAAAGATCATCAAGGCATGATAGACTTTTTATTCATAAACATGTGTGAACATGTGCCTAGTCAATCCAAGAATTCTCCGAAGGGAAATACCACTTCAATATGCCAAATCATGAACAATGCAATGCATGCAAATCATTTCAACAACACATTATGAAATCTAGCTATTTGAGAATAACCACACAAAAAGCACGAACCACTAGGAAATCATTGTAAACATAGCACTATGTCGCTACAATCTGGTCTCTAGATCATAAGTACATGCATATGTACAAAAGTAGAAAAAAGAGAGTTAATACCGGTTTTCCTTGTTGAATCCCTTCCGTCTATCTTCGTCATTACTTCCTTGTCACTTGCACGATCGGATGTAGGAAAATATAATCAAGTGCCATCATAGACTTGAGCTGAACTCTGCAAATAAATCAGACTAAAGAGAGAAGGGAAATCTGTTCGAAGGACACATACTTCGAAAATATCAAAGCGAACAACATAAAACAGATAGTACAATGGAAAGGGGAGAAGGACACATACTCCCCCAAGATTAGGCTTTTAGCCTAAGTTGGTATCGGCTACTGCGGTCCCCAGGAGCCTCCAGCTCCTGCGTGTGACACCCTGGATTTTGGAACTTTCTTTTTCCAACAACTTTTCCGATTTATTTCAAGATTTGCCATTTGGTGTGATTTTGAGAAACTCTTTGGACTTGAAACGTGAGCATATTTTCTTCCTTGCTCAAGTAGCCCATGATTCCCTAGCCCTTTCCAATGATCATCCCTTGATCCATCCCATCTAAGCCACATTTTCTTCAAGCCATGTATTCCTTTCCAACAAAAGGAATATTCCCTTTTATTTGAGGATTGTGAAGCAAACCCTATTTATATTGCTCCATAAATCCCCAAATAATTCCCACGTATCCTTGATATCATTTCTAGCCAAAATCTACAAAAACATTGCATGGCCCAAGTGGATTTTTCCTCTAGAGGAATTCATTTGTTTGTGGGGGGAAGAATAGCACTTTCCGGAGGAAGTGCATGATAGGGGAACCCATTTGCCTTGAAACTTTTTTCACATCATCCCACCCCCAAATGACTCTCCTTAACAAAGTTTGAGCAAATGCCAACCACCCAGGTGAGCACACGCTCAAGATCAAGTCTCTGGCCAGTCAAGTACCTTTTGAAGCAAGTACTAGCTAGCCTTTTCCCCTAGCTTTGAAAATTTGCACACATATGCACACCACCAAATAACTCCACCACACCAAATTTGAGCCAATTCCATGAAGCCTATGATATGCTATCTTCAATACAAGTTTCTGGTCAGTTTGGGCATTTTCAAAGGAAGTGTAATATTTCTCTGGCCAAATGATCTCAAACATTCAAGACTGCTAGTCCCTCCAACCCCAAAGCCATGTGACAACACCTCACACACCCACGGTTCACCATATGACCAAAACTTGTACTGCAAGCTTCCTGTATCCACCTTTGCATTGAAGATAAGATCAATCCGACCTACCCTAGACTATACAAGCCCATAGCAGCGATCAGCAGTCAAAGGAGAAGCTCCTATACATTCTTGGCCACGAAGGAAACCCCCCATGTGCACAAGTGCCGTGGTGGCCACGCCCATGGAGCGCCACTGCCGTGCTTTGGCCGTTCCCCGAGGCCACCCGACGCGTCCCCATCCCTCAGCAGCGTGCCCATGTCACCTTCTGCTCGTCCACCCGTGCCGCACGCCTTTTGCAAGCAAGCGCGCCACCTGTCCCCTCTGACCCTCGCAGGAATCCCGGCCGCAGCTCGCCGCCAAGCGCAACCCACGGCCACAGTGGTCATTGACCCGTCGCTATCTCCATGGCTGCTCCCCCTCTGATCCTTGCAACGCACTGCATCCCCGTGAGCTTCCCGAACCCCCTAGAACCCCCGCGATGCCACTAGAGGCCGCCAGCTCACCCCCGCCATGGCCGTTTCTCCAGGGCGGCACCCGTGCTCGGCATCCCGCTCCTCGTATAATAGGAGATCTCCCTCGCCCGCTCTCTTCACCAGCAGCATCAGCTCCCCCTCAATTTCTCTGCTGCACTTGAAATCGAAGATGGAGAGATCCTCTTCCCCGTCTCCGGCCGTGAGCTCCGCCGCCAGTTGCAGTGGAATTCTGGGAGCTCCAGAGCCCCCCTAGTTGTGCAAGCATCACCCCTCGACTCGCCTTTCTCCCCTTCACCTTCCCCGACGCTCCCCTTGTCGGATTTTTGCCAGAGTCGACGGCTACGCCGACGCCCGACGAGCTCCGCTGCCTCCCGCCGTTGGACAGGAGGCTGCGCTTGCCGTCCGGCCACCTCCTGATGAGCCACAGGTACGAGCAGGCTCGCCGACGTGCTCCTGTTCCACATGAGCCCATCCAGACCACGGTCGTGCCCCCTCGCTGGAGTTCTCATTGCCGGTGAGCCCGTGTGCCCTATTCCCCTCTCTCTCTCCTTAAACCCTGATGCCCTAGCCCCACTGTCAGCCACCCAGCCCCCACCCGAAGGGGTATCCAAGTGGAGACATATTCCACAAATACGTCTTCGACGTCACCGCCTGGCTTTTTTCCAAAAATTAATTTAATTCATTTTAAATTGATTATTTGACCAAACTTTGACCTTGAATATCTTTTGATTCAAAAGTTCAAATGAGATGAAACTTTTTCCTCTAGTTTTGTTTTGAACCCGTCTTTAATTTGGCATAATTTTTATGCCATGTTGTTCTGTTTATGTTTGCTGAGCAAAAGAATTGCTTTATGCGACATTTCCCTTTTTCTATGAAAAATATATTTTCAGGTATTGACTTGTGTGAAGACCAGGAGTATTTGTTACTCCTCTGGTGAAAGGCAAGCCACAACCCCCTTTGCACTTTTTTAAAGCTTTGACGTGGTTTTGCAACGCGCCATAGAATTTCGTATGATATAGTGTTCTTCCTTGATATGCTTGAGTTACTTTAATCATGCTATTGCCATGTTATACTTGTTTGCATCCTACGCCTAGTATGCCCATGATCTTGCTAGGTTTTATGTGATCATTTTGATATGCTAAGTTAATCATAAAGTTATGCTTCGATTATGATGTGACTATAACCGTACCTTGGATTTTTCTTCATGCCTTGCTATGATTTAGACTATAGAGTTTCATGTTGCACATGATCTTTATGTTTATGCATTTGGATATATGCTATGTGCCAAGTTGATCAGGTGCCACTGAACCGAACTTATCAGTGCATCCATAATTTCCTGTATGGGAAGGCCTTGGCTCAGTCTATCGGTGTGCTCTCTTATGCGTATCACCAAAGAGGGGAGACTATGCGCGCGCGATTACCCTGGCCGGGTAAGCGGCCATAGTCTTGAAAGCCGGTTTGGTTATATTAAGCTCAGTCCCCGTTTGGGACAATGTTTTTTGCCATAGGATGGCCGGTGTCTGGAGGACACGGGGCTACCCAAGACGGGATGTCGGTGATATGGTAAGGGAGGCATGCAGTAGAACGGTCTCGTTGGAGAGTCCTAGTCCTCTCCAATGGTATGAGTTCTGATGTTCCGGTGGGACAAGTTCCAAGCTACTGGATGGAGGAAGAACTCCATAGCGTGGGTAAAGTGCACACTCTGCAGAGTGTTACAAATCTATTCGAATATCCAAGTCCACGGTATTGGACAAAGTTCATACTAGGTCACACCATAACTCAACGTGAATCCGGGGCAATGTTTGTGGTCGTGCAACGACCCGGAAAGTTGTTGGTCATGCGATGAACCATTTGGTCATGCGATGACCGGATTGGTTGGGTGGTAACATAAGGACACCTAACCCGTGGAATGGTCGTGCGATGACCCGTGCAAGTTAAGTGGTCATGAGATGAACCGAGTCTGTAAGGACTCCGAGCTAAGCCGTATGATCATGCGATGATCATACGAGGTCCATGCGACCTTAAACGATGTTTGTTCATGCATTAGTTATAATCTTGATAACAGGCTAGATGCATCATGTTAGCATTGCTTGAACTGTTACGCCATGTCGTGTTAGCATTGCAGGAAAAGCCATGATTGCGCAGGACGAAGTTCCCGTTGTTTGCGAGCTAGGAGGTGTCCCAGTCAGTGTCCCTGTGGATTGGACTTAATCACCGTCGCCGTTGTTCTGCTTCTAAGATTATTCCGCTATCGTAGAGTTATCCCGCTGCTTGGTGTAGATCCGTGGCTAGCATGAGGAGCAAGTTTTTCACTGCCTCGCTCCGCTAGCATTGTAATAGACCCCCTTGTACCCATCTCATCGGTAATAAAAGTGGTTCTGTTCTATATCAAGTAGTGTCGTGTTCCCGAATACATTATCTCTGGGATGGTGCACGGGGCATTCCGGTATTCTGAGCCAGGGTGCCACAACGCTTGGTATCAGAGCAGGACTGACTGTAGGACACCCTAGTCCGCGCGAACGTAAAAAGGATGTTAGATTGACGTTAGAGCTAGAGTTTATAGCTTACTTGTGTGCTGCATTTTTTTGGTGCATAGATGCATATAGGTAGCATTATTTTCGCTAACGATCTGGTATGGTGAGTGTAGATGGCAGAGTATCCAGTGGGCTATGAATGAGACCTTTCACCGGTCATCTTTTCCTATCTTCTTGCCGATGTTTGGCATTGCCTCTACCCAAATGGAGGAATGTCGATGTACCAATTTTCCCAGACACCGCTCAGAGGGCAGATCCTTGAGTATCGTGCCAACGTCATTATGACATTTCACCTCCCCATCGTAGCTACAACTTTCAGGGCGCAACCGCCTCTACCCCAGATCGCGTTGTCCAACTTGCTGTTTTGGCAGGCATCACAGGTCTTCGCCACCAGGAAGTCGCGATGCCTCAGAATTGTGCCTTCCACTTTATCCCATTTGGGCCGGCACTCTGCAACGAGTGAGGTTTCCTTGTCCGCTTGCGGAAGCTGATGCAGCGGTGCTGGGCATGTCCCACTACATGATCACAAAATACGACCTCATCGTCAAGATCGTTCGTGACGCAAGGCAAGAGAGAAGGGATCTTGCTATAGTTTGGCTTCGGTAACTCCTCCGCCAGCTCCCTCTGCATCTAAGTTACGTGTAGTTCTTATTGCATGAGTAGTAGTAGTCCTACATGTTGCTTGTTGCATGTTGCTGTGCGTAGCAATAAGATATGATTTGTTTGCGTTTGATCTCGATGCACTTTCAGTGCTATTGATCTTTGCTTCGTCGAATTTCTTCGTCGATCGTTTATTTGGTTCCTCGATGTTTAATGAATATGTTCTTGCAGGTAGTATGTGACTCGGATAGACCCTTGCTCGCTTTCTTTTGGATAATGGCACCACACCTGGTTCTAAGTTGATTCGTTTTCGGCCGTCCAGGGTGGATTCCTACTTTATATTTCTCTCTTCAACATTGGTCCCGTGTTCTGAGCTGCTTTTCGGCTATCTCGGGCAGTTGTGGAGTTCCTTTTCGTAGTGGCGACCCTATGTTATGAGTTGTTTTCTCGACCGTCTTAGGGGATCGCTGCATTCTTTTTATCAACGTTGTCTCATGCTCTGAGCTGATTCTTGGTCGGCCGTCTTGAGCAGTGGTTGAGTTATTCCAGCAAACGTCCCAGATCAGAGTTGTAAAATCCGTTCTGGTGGCTACTGGGTTATTTGCTGGTTTTACACAAGGTATTCAGATGTTCATCGACTACCGCTGAAACTGGTGAAGTTTTAAACCCCCATCGATTGCTATTGATTTTCGCTCCGTTGTATTTCTCCGTTGGTTTTTCATTTGGTTCTTTGGTTTCGCTTTATTTTTCCTCTAACGGAATGTTGCTCAACAACTTCCGCATAGCGCAAAGATTCAGTGAAAGACCGCAAGGAACTGTGAAGGCCATCAAGTCAAGAATTATTCACATCCGATTGTGTTGAGAGTCTCTGGCTCCGATAGGGATCATATCTGGATAAATTATTCGGATGAAGTCGGAAACAGTCATTCAACCGTTACAGACGTGAATATGCAATCAAGGGAAGAGATAAGTAGTAATCCCGACTCCAGAATGTCCGCGTTCAAGGTATGACATACACAGGTTGCAATATGGGCATACGCAAGTTATTATATCGGGGTACATTCCGAATGAAACTCAGGACGAGCCATGAAGTCAGTACCCCGCAGAGAAATGATTGGAACCATGATCGCTCCTGACGAGTCAGCAGTCAGCAAGTAAGTAAATTCCTTTGCATAGTATTCAGTTTGTCCACACGCTATCGTGGGAAAGCTTCAGACATAAGGACCATCAGCCTCCCTTGGTAAGATATCAGACACCGCCGACGCGTATAGTGCACCCGCCTTCCTCAGCACGCTATCTGGATAGCCTCTCGGCCAAGACATCCATTCTTCTACTACAAGCCACCGAGAGAAGCTTAATATGCAACGCACCTAATCTTGCTCACTACGACACATGGATGGATTCTAGCACAAGCTACCCAACTATCTACAGTAAACTGACGAAACTTCCAGCACAAGGAACCGGTACATACATAGTACAAAGGTCAAACTTTAGAAGGAAGACACCCAGTTTTCGTCGGTAAGCTACAGGAAAAGCTTCCCGCGTACGACAACCAGTCTTCCTCCATACGCCACTAGAGAAAGGCTCTGAGGCAAGAGACCCCGTCATCTTCATCAAACTACCCTAGCAAAGCTTCGAGCGTAAGCTACCCAATCTTCTCCGGTACGCCATCGTGTCTGCAATAGTGTTGTCATAAACGCAACTGTTCAAAAGAGAGCCAGATTTCATCATGGTCAGTTACATATGGAGATGCACATTTCATGGGCATACTTCTCATGTTATACGAGCTACTCCCGTATGGACGCAACCCCGCTCGTAATCAAGTGAGATATACACATGGGAAGCAGTAGGAACCGCAACTCCTGCAAGGAAAGCAAGAAGAAGAAGAAAATCCGCATCCCAACGAGGCATAAAGACTGACAAATCAGGAAGGAACACCCGAAGGAAAGGAAACAATGACGCCTTTGGTCTCGACCACGGCCATGAGATTCCGCTTATCACGTCTGACAAGGTCCCGAATAAGGATAACCTTGAGGTGCAATGTATTGCAACCAAGAGTAAGCATGGATAGACAAGAGACAAATAATGAAGGAAACCCAGCTAGTTCGGAGAAAGGAATCCGACACAAGGAAAGTCAGGATATGAGAAACACCTAAAATGGGTGATTTCCGCAGTAGCAAGGACCAAGACAGACATACACGGCATATGTTGAACCTTAGTGCGCTATATGCGACAAGAGTTAGAGCTACACCCATAAGCTGCCAAGACTATGCAACCCTTGCGAGCCGACACGTAAGGTAGAAAGGAAATTATATGGACTTCATGGTAAAAATTCACTCCGATCTGTCGAAACCATGTTTCCATATGGAACCCCATGGACACCTGGACCTAAGGAATCTCGTTTCATATGGGAAAAGATCAAGTATCCAACCAGTCAGCTCGTGCAGTTACACCTTTTTGAAAGTGTTAGTAATTGCTGAGCCACCCAAGGCTGCTCCATTAAAGATTCCCTACCCAGCTCAGCATTTTGACTACGAGGACCGTGTTGAAGCATAGCAAGGCCTATCGCCACCCACGGATATGAAGGTTTGTGAAGTAAACCTCAGCGTGAGTAAAGTTTAGGGTGGTGACCCGCCCGTCAGGACTAATGACCAAAATGTACGAGCCAAGAGAAGTGATGCAACACCATGTACAGACAGTCAAGTTCCTCACAAAGAGACATCACAATAATGATCATCTTGAGAAAGCCACCACTCGTGGGAGGTGAGTATGTTCTCGAAGAGGCCGATACAAAAGATTCAGTAATGTGCCATAGATAAGTTACGAGATACACCGAGGGTAGTACGTATATCGTCAGAAGTCAATCTATGGCAAGATATCTCGCTACCCCACAAGTCCACCGACATGAGGATGAAAGTCAGCATGAAAGGGATCGACTATATACGGGAAAACACCTACCAGACATATGGATTGGGTGAAGTAAACCCCCTTGAGCCAAAACAGCTTGGATGCTACCGAGGGAACACTATCCGGTAAAAAGGAAGCTTGAGTAGCAATAAGTTCCCTTAAGACGGTATGTTTTCAATGGTTCCCTGAGCAACCAAATCTCGAGGACGAGATTTTTCTAAGGGGGGTAGGTTTGTGACACCCTGGATTTTGGAACTTACTTTTTCCAAAAACTTTTCCGATTTATTTCAAGATTTGCAATTTGGTGTGATTTTGAGAAACTCTTTGGACTTGAAACTTGAGCATATTTTATTCCTTGCTCAAGTAGATTTTTCCATCCCATCCAAGCCACATTTTATTCAAGCCATGTATTCCTTTCCAATAAAAGGAATATTCCCTTTTATTTGAGGATTGTGAAGCAACCCATATTTATATTGCTCCATAAATCCCCAAATAATTCCCACATATCCTTGATTTCATTTCTAGCCAAAATCTCCAAAAAACATTACATGGCTCAAGTAGATTTTTCCTCTAGAGAAATCCATTTGTTTGTGGGGGAAGACTATCACTTTGTGAAGGAACTACATGATAGGGAACCAATTTTCCTTGAAATTTTTTGCACATCATCCCACCCCCAAATAACTCTCCTAAACCAAGTTTGAGACAAAGCCAGCCACCCAGGTGAGCACACCCTCAAGATCAAGTCTCTGGCCAATCAAGTACCTTGTGAAGCAAGTACTAGCTAGCCTTTCCCCTGGCACTGAAATTTTGCACACATACGCGCAACACCAAATAACCCCACCACACTAAATTTGAGCCAATTCCATCAAGCCTATGAGATGCTAGCTTCAACACAAGTTTCTGGTAAGTTTGGGCATTTGCAAATGAAGTGAAATATTTCTCTAGCCAAATGATCTCAAACTTTCCATACTGCTAGTCCCTCCAACCCCAAAGCCATGTGACAACACCTCACACACCCACTGTTCACCATTTGACCAAAACTTGTACAGCAAGCTTGTTGTATCCACCTTTTCATTGAAGATAAGATCAAATCTGACCTACCCTTGACCATCCAAGCTCATAGCAGTGATCAGTGGTCAAAGGAGAAGCTCCTAGACATTCTAGTCCACGAAGGAAACCCACCATGGGCACCAGTGCCGTGGTGGCCACGCCCATGGCATGCCCTGGCCATGCCCCGAGGCCACCCGACGAGTCCCCATCCCTCTGCATCACGCCCATGTTGCCTTCTGCTCCTCCACCCGCACCGCATGCCTTTTGCAAGCATGCGCGCCACCTTTCCCCTGTGACCCTCGCCGGAATCCCGACCACAGCTCGCCGCCAAGCGCAACCTGCGGCCAAACTAGCTATTGACCCGTCGCTATCGCCATGGCTACTCCCCCTCTACTCCTTGCGTAGCACTGCATCCCCGTAAGCTCCCTGAACCACCTAGAACACCGCGATGCCACCAGAGGCTGCCAGCTCACCCCCCGTCGTGGCCGTTTCTCCAGGGCGGCACCCGTGCTCGGTGTCCCGCTCCCCCCTATAAAAGGATGTCTCCCCTGCCCTCTCTCTTCACCAGCAGCATCAGTTCCGCCTCAATTTCTATCCCGCGCTTGAAATCAAAGCTGGAGAGCTCGTCTTCCCCGTCTCCGGTCGTGAGCTCCGCTGCCGGTTGCAGTGGAATTCCTGCAGCTCCAGAGCCCCCCTAGCCGTGCAAGCACCACCCCTTGACTCCCCTTGCTCCCCTTCACCTTCCCCGACGCTCCCCTTGAAGGATTGTTGCCGGAGTCGACGGCTACGTCGATGCCCGACGAGCTCCGGCGCCTGCCGCCGTTGGAGAGGAGGCTGCGCTCCCCATTGATGATACGAGAGTTTACTTCTCGCCCCTCGTTGGTTTACCCAATGTGGAAGGTGAGATGTAGCGTAGCGGCAAATTTTCCTTAGCGAAGATGTTAAGGATAATGTCAAACCAATAGGACTCCAACAGATACAAGAAGGTGGTGAAGTGAACAATGGCGCCGTTCACAACTCAAGGTTGCTTACTTCACCTGGACCTGCACACACAGCAAATAACTTTGCTTCCCAACGAGTATAGAGGAGTTTTCAATTCCTCCGGCCTTGTTGTTTACAAAGGATAAAACGCACGGGATAATAATGATAGTGATAGCAACGGAAAAATAAATACTGAAAGTAAATTGAAGGTGTAAACAGTATTGGAAATATGGACTGGGGTCCTATGATGTTCACTAGTGATGTCTATCTCCCAAAAGACGATAAAAGAACCATGTGAGGTAAACAAATTACAGCTGGGCAATTGACAGGATTATGTGCGCAAACCAATGCTAATTATGCTATAAAGAAAAGAAGAGGCTCAAAAGCTTGGGCGGTACGCCAAATCAAGTAGACCGAAATCCATCTGCATCTACCTACTAACCATCCACCTTGAGATATCTATCCAGAACATCTCGCTGGTATTAAGTTGTGAATCCCACCCAAAGTGCAAACTCAAAGCAACAGACAACTGCATTAAAGAACTTTGCGTAAAGTAAACAATCCTTGCACCCGCAAGTACAAGCACCATTGTTTTCCCCCTTATGGGAACAACACATCCCCTAGACTCATGTTTCTGTCACTCAAGCTAGTCATTGGGGGGCATGAACCAGCAATCATGCATAACGCTCCCTCTTGGAGTCACTACCTACTATTTGGCCAAAGCAATAAACAACAACGGGGAACATGCCAGAATTACTCAAGAACATAAATATAAAAGAGGAGAATCAAATATATTACTCAAACACAATCTGAACATAATCTCATAATCCATCGGATCCCAGCAAACTCAACATAGCAACAGAAGAAATATTACATAAGTGCCTCGATCATGTAGGGCAGCTCACGACGTCTAATCCATGCAGAACAAAGAGGGGAGGAGACCATCACATAGCTACTGATCATCGACCCATGGTCCAAGGTGAACTACTCACGGTTCATCCGGGAAGCGTCCATGGTGGTGGAGAAGCTCCCGGAGGGTGCCGGGAAGAGGTCTTATGGTGCTTCCGATCTTGGAAGCGCGACGGCGGCGGAACAGAGGAGAGATTGTGAAAAAGGGTTCCTCTTTCGGGGTTTTTGCGTCACGGGGAATAAATAGGCGAAGGGGGCAGCCAGGGGGGCCACCATGGGTCCAGGCGGCCCCCTGGCGTGGCCCCACCCTAGGGCGCGCTGGGAGGGCGCCTGGGGCCCTGGTGGGTTGTAACATCCCAAAATTCTCCGAATTTTGGAATGTTAATAAAATTGTTTGCTTGATGTGGTTGATTTTCTCTGGGTTTTAAAACTTTTTGGAGTTTATTGAATATTAAAAAAGAGAGGGAATAAAAGGACTTTCCCTAATATTCATAATTGGTATTTTTGGAATTTATTATTTAAAACAAAACCAACAAAACAAAATGAGAGAAGGTAATATGACTCCTTCAACATATTAAAAGGTTAGAAAATGTTTTAAATCATTATTGGAATTTTTCCAAATATTCAAAACATTTTTCAACTCAAGGAAATTTATTTGAGAGGATATAAAATGACTTATCCGTTTTTTAATAAAGTTGGAAAATATTTAGAATATTACTTTAAAGTTTTTAAAATTTATTATGAGTATTTTAAATAACTCTAAAATTATTTTAGAGTTTTTATAATGCTAAGAGAGTTTTTATTTCATTAAAAGGATTTCTTAAATATTTTTAAAGAGTTGAAAAAGTATTCCAATGGGATATTTTTATTTTACCAAAATATTTATTGGTGTGACCATTTTAAAATTTATATTTTCTTATTGAGAAATGGTTTCTCAATGCTTTTGAGAAAATAAAAGTGTTTTTAATAATTTATTGGATTTTATTTTATTTTTTAAAAGTATTTTATATTTAAATAAAGTATTTAGAAAATGTTTTTATTTTAATTTTCCTTTTTCGAAAATGTAATCATTAAATAAATTTCTTTGTATTATTTGATGAATTTAGGATTTTATTTCATATTTTTCAGAGTTACGGTTGATTTTATTTAATTGTTTGAAGTTTCGAATTTAAAGAAAACAACTGTGACCCAGCCGGCCCAGTAGCCTTTTTCTCCCGCGAGCACAATTCGAGCCCGAGTCGGATCTAGTTGTTTTTTTTTCTTTTTCTTTTTTTTCTTATCTTTTCTCTGGCAATATATAATTTTCGCTTTACTTTTTTTGGTTTTTCTGGATAACCCTAGCGGGACCCGCCGCCGCCGCCGGGCGCCTCGTCGCCCGACCCCGCCACCGTAACTGCCCGCCGCCGCCATCGCCGCCGGCCGCCGCTCGCGTCTATCGCTGGAAACGCCGCCTCCCGGGTCGCGCCTTCACTGCGGCCCCGCCCGCGCCACCCTTGCCCGCCGCCCGTCGCGGAGCACCACCGCCGCGCCGCCTCCTGGCTGCGCCGCCGCGCGGCCATCGCCGGAGTCGCCGGCCGCCTCCGCCCCGAGCAGTCACGGGCCGCCGCCCACCGCCGCCGACGCGCCGCCCCAGCCGCGCCCGAGGCTGCGCCTCCTTCCTCGCAGGGCGCCGCCAACGGCCGAGCCGCGCGCCCACGCCGCCCCTCATACCCGGCAGCCAACCTCGCCGGAGCATGCAACTCACCGGAGTCCAGATCTGGTCAAACTGCCTCCAGGGACCTGATCGCTTTTTTCGTAAAAGTATAATTGCGAATAGGTCCTTTTTGCAGAAAAGACCCCATTCTCGCGCCCGCAATATCTCCTCAACCGTAAGTCGGAATCAGGTGAAACTTTTTCCTACGCGCTCGTGTTGTTCTATACTTTAGCATGGAATCAACTTTTCAAACTTTTGCACAGTTTTGAATTTGAATTTATTTCAAATTCCGGAGGTCGTATCTTTTAAACCGTTGATCCAAATCGAGTGATTCTTTTTGCGTAGGATCACTCGTTCCATGTACTTTCGGTCTATAGCATGTGTACACAAAAATTCAAATGTTTCTTGATCTGTTTAAATTAAAATTCAATTCAATTTTGCACTTTCTATGACCTGCGTTGTAGTATTCCGTTTCACGTGATTCTTTTTGCATATCGGATCACTTGAGACATTTTATCTGTAAGATTCACACACTTTTCATGTGGGCATGAATTTCACCTTGATTTCATAAATGCCCGTAGTCAAAATTCTTTACCGATGAATCTCTATCTGTTGACTCTCTCGAGTTCACTTCCACCGATCACCTTCGAGCACATCTACACCTTTACCCTTCAAAACCTTTTTGTTTTGTTGCTAAAACCTTTGTGTTTGTTTGTTGATCTTTTGTTTGCCTTGTGATGTGATTGCTTATTTGAGTTCCTTCAGTTGCGATAGATTTCTCGGAGTGTGACGAGTAGAGTTGGCTGGACCATGAGAGCGAAGAACTTCACCGAATGGAAAAGGCAAGTTACACTTTGACCATACCTCAACCTATATTTTCTATTATGCATGTAGCAAATTATCATTCTATGTATGTGTAGGATTATATATTAGTTATGATTTAAACCTAGTAGGATAGCGATATGCTCTGACCTTGTATTTCATTGTCGCCCTAGGATCGTGGTTGTTATATACTACTATTGCTTTGTAGGCGGGGATTGGTTGAGTTATCATTGAGCTATGCGAGGATTAATGACTTGAATAGCAAAATTAAATAGAAATCACCTCTGGGCGGGCAGGGAATGCATCCTGGGGCTCGTGCCTTGTCCAAGGAGGGACCAGGGCTAAATGCTTCCCGAATGGTTGTTTTGGTGGTGAACAGGGTGCGTCATGGTGTCTACCCTCTGAACGCAGTGGGCGCCGTCCAGGCTCAAAAAGATCGGACAGATAGTATGACTAGTAGCTTCCATGTACAACCACTAGCTATACGGGCTCTGGCTTAGATGAGTAAGTTGTGGGGAACCTGGCCCTGGTAGCTAGCTGATGTAGATATGATAGGTGTACCGGCTACCAAAGGGTGGAGGCAACCTCTTCTTAAGCACTATGTCTCAATCTTCCGGTTGAGTCCAGTGGGGAAAGTGTACAAACCTCTGCAGAGTGTAAAACTGATCATGATTAGCCGTGTCCACGGTTACGGACAACTTTGAGCAACTGGGCATTATTGTTGTTGGATGGTCTTGACAGATAATTCACCTTAATAAGAATTTGAGTGGGAACTTTTAATAAAGGGATGGTTGTAATTGGTGTAGCCCGATTATGTCAGAACCCCAACTAGGGTAAGTGCTAGGATTGTTTGTGCCCTTTTGCATCATGAAAAATTCAAAAAGAAAATCAAAAAAGGGGAAAAGAAAAGCCCTGAGAATTTAAATAAATGGCCAGGTAAAAATCTTTTTCCAAAAATCATTTGAATATTTGGAAAATTCCTATAAATGATGCTGATCATTGCAAAAGTGGTTTGGGGATTTTCCCATGCCCATGGAATATTCAAAATTCAAAAGGTGCTTTGGAAATTAAATTTAACTCCAATTTGAATTTAAATTCTAATTGTTTGAATTTCAAAAGTCACCAAAAATTATGAGTGGCTAACTATTTATGTTATAAGCCGACATAAAAGTTTTCATGATTTTATAAAATGCCTTGCTATTTTATTCAGGGCAAAACATATTTACAGAAAAGGAAAAACAGAAAGAAAAAGAAGAAAAGGAAATCCAGCCCACCCCCTGGCCAGCTGGCCCAGTAGCCGGCCCAGGCGAGCTCGTCGTGTCGTCTTCCTCCCCTCGCCTCCAAGCAGCTCGGTGGCGAGCCGAGCACCGTGGACGCCACCGAGGCTCGCCTGGAACCCCCCAGGCCTCCTCCTCGCGCCACGCAACTCGCCCAGAAGCCCCGCACCCATTCCCCCTCCTCTTGCTTCCTCCCTGTCTCTCTTCCCCGTGAATCCAGCGGCACCAGTATCCCTAGCGGAGCACGCCGCCGTAGAGCGCGTGGCCACCTTGCTCCCCTCGCCGCACCGCCGTGTCCGTTGAACTCCCCGTCCACGTCTCCATCAAGCTGCCGTGTCAATTCGAGCCAAGCGCCACTGGAGGAGACGTCCGCTTCAAGAATTCATCGCCGGCCGCCGAGCTCGTCTCCACGAATTCCACCGCAACCTCGCCTCCTCCGGCTACCCCGAGCTCACCGTCGCGTTCAGCGTAAGGAGCTCTCCTTTTACCCCCACTCCGCTGGCCTTTTAGCACCCCGTGGCTGGATTCCGGCGAGGAACTGTTTCGGCCGCCGCCATGGTCGATGCTCCCGAGCTCTGGAGCACGCCAGTAACCCCCCAATGGGCCCACTGGACGCGCGGGAGCAAGGGCTCTCTCCTGGTGCTTCGTGCGAGTCAAATGGAGGCCAGGAGCCTCTCCCCCGTCGCAGCAGTACCACGGCCGCCGCGCCACGTTGACGCCGGCGAGGCTCCGGCCACCCCCGAGCCTCCCCGTGGGCACTGGGTGACGCGGGTGACCTCGGGCGTCACTCTGGTGGCCTCGGCAAGCTCTCCAGTGGCCGGAATCGCCACTCCGGCGAGGCGCCGCCGCGTCCAGTGACGCCGGCGTCGAGCCGCCGGCAGCCCAGGCCATTAGCACCTAATGACCCAGCTTAATCCCACCCGAGTCCATGACAAGTGGGCCCCAGGCCACAACTAACCCACTGTTAGTTAAACTAACAGAGGGGATTAACCCCCTGAGGCTGACAGAGGGGCCCCACAGGTCAGAAGCCCCCACGTCATGCTGAGGTCAGCATGACGCAATAAACCAAATTCCAGAATTTAAAAGAATTAATTAAAACAGAGAAAAATCCAGAAAATGAGTTGAACTTTGGAAATTCATAACTAATTCATATGAACTCCAAATTAAACATATAATATAAGAAAAATTATTAGAAAAATACAAGGATTAAGAATATGCAATTTGTTTTTATGTTTGACCATTTTAAAATGGGGGAACAGTAGCAAACATGCATATGACTTAATTTGAAATTGATTTTGGAGTTTGAATTTGCATTTCAAATGCAATATACTATAATTAAATTGAATATGCTACAAACCGGTACCATTCACATCATGGACAACCTTATCATGTGTATGTGCATTTTTATTTTGAAAGTTGTCCCCCTCTTGTTGATGATTGTGCCGGTAACAGTGCCTCGAAGAAGAAGACCATCGTTAAGACCCGTGTATCGTCAGCAAGGCAAGCAAAAACCCCTTTGATCATATCTATAAAATCCCAATTCCCTCTCAGTCTCGCTTATGCATATTTAGGAGATCATCGAGACACGTTCTTCGCATAGTTGAACCCATTCCGATGCATGACCTATCATTTTGCCACCGTATTAAGCAAACCACAATCCTAGCAGATTTAGGAGTTGATTGATGAGCATGTGGCCCCTGCAACTGTTACTGCTTATTGCTGCTTAGTGGTACAATGAGGATGTTTTGATAGTGAGTCGGGATGGAATGAACACAGTGATGCTGATGTAAACGTGTTGGTGAATCCACCCTAAACAAAGGTGAACGATGAGAGGCTGTGTAGGAGTACACAGTGGGTTGTCTCGTTGAACACTGCCCGAGGCCCGAGTTCCTGTTTTGTGATCCAAGACAAAGAGTATGACCACATGTAGGGTTTTATGGGAGCCCCGTTTGGCCTCTTTACGTACCCGATCCAGTCCAGGAGTCACACTAGATTCGGGCTTTCCATTTGATTTATATATAGATATGTGGGTGGACCTGTGAGACAGTGAAACCATCTGTCAAAGGTGGCGTCTCGGTCCCTTACATTATCTGAGTCCGTTTCGTGGAATCGGCCGGACTCTCGAGCGGTGACAAACTCAGGTAGTCGACTCCTGGTTTAGAGAAGGTGATGTGAGGGTAGTGCCTTGGTTTCATCCACGTCCGACATCCGCTTGAAGGATGACAAGAACGAGGCGATAAGTGATGACACGCGTGTGAAGATGTACACCCCTGCAGGGTTAATGAACTATTCGAATAGCCGTGTCCGTGGTTATGGACTACTTGGAAACCTCTACTTGATCATAGACAACTTGAATGGATACTTATAAAACTCGCAAGATAAGCGTGAGTGCTATGGTGTGCCTCCACGTGGGGAAGTCGAGGAAGTAACCATAGTGGTGTATTCGTTGGAGATGTAGTGGACTCGTGTACGCTTCTTACCTCAAAGTCTGGTACTCGTAGTACAGGATTAGCCAAGTCAAAGCTGGCACTTCTGCATGTTGAACCCCACCTCCTTTACCTTGATACTTGAGCATGAATAGTTTAGTTCTGATGTAAGTCTTGCTGAGTACGACTTTGTACTCACGTTTGCTTATTCTATGTTTTAGATGAGAACCCGGACCCCGATGGAGTCACCTTCGTGAAGCTCGACATTGACCTTGGTAGTATAGTCCCAGACAGCAGTATGGTCCCTCGTGGAAGGGCATGTTGGTTTTACAAGGCTTCTCTAAGCCATTTGTTAAACTTGTCTGTACTCAGACCTAATTTGCTTCCGTTGTATGATGTAATGTTGATCACAGACATGTGATCTTTGTATGCTATATGTGTATATCAATAAAGAGTACTTTGTAGAGTTATGTGATGATACCTGCTGTTCATACTAGGCATGTGTGCTGCGTGTATGATTATAACATGCATGTCTTAGTATGGGTTTTCGAGACCTTAGTTGTGATCTGGCTGGCGGTCTTTTATACACCAAGTGGCCCTTAGATGTGCGCAGCTTGGGGCATCGCGATGCGATTGCTCGTGACTCTGTCACGTGCACACTTAGTTGCATGATCGAGCCCGCCCTAGACCCCGACTAAGTGATCGGGCTGGAGTAAGTCTATGTAAGAGTTAGGATCCAATCGATAACATGGTTGAGGCGAATTGTCTATGAGTATGGGATTCACCACCCATTAGCATTTAGACTTGTGAGCGGGCGACGAGGACCCATCTCAGTTGATCATCCGGCCTGAATGGGATGCCCCTCACGTTCGATGCTTACCGAGAACGTTCTGTGCTTGGCCTTGTCTGCTTAGACAAGTGGGTACGGTTCTCGGCTCTCCATGTGATTGTATGATGACTGGAATTACATATGCTAACCCCGGGTCCCGACAGACTTGGTATCAGAGCAGGACTGTCTGTAGGCTTATCAAACCCTTGGTCGAAGTCGAGTCTAGCATTCTATAGTTATATAGTTACTTGGGTATAAAGGGAACAATGTAAGGCTTCTTTTTCTCCTTATCCTCATCGATCTGAGTTCTGGGTCACCCTTATCTTTTCTACGGGATGATAGGACTAGGCTCATCTATGTCTTACTAGAACATCTCGCTGAGTGCTTCCTTGTAGCCGTAGGATTGTTGTGGTCGTCCAGACTCATCGAGTTTTGAGTTCCTTGAGGAAGTTCTGTCCAATCTCCTCGAGGTTGCCTTGTTTTCCATCCCGGTGTTGCCGTTATGCTGCCGGATTTGTTCCAAGTTTCTATGAATCATTGCCTTCGCATTATAATCTTTTCCGCCTTCATCATATCTTGTTATCCTTGAATCCATCATACAACCTGTTCTGATTGTTGATTTTTATCACACAGGATGTCAGGTGGAACTCGTAGTGCTGTTCGTCGGAATCGAGACCGTGTTCGGAATCGAAATGATGATGAACCTCTACCACCGCCTTCTGCGGCGGAAATCATGATGGAAGCTGAGAAGAATCAACGCGATCAAACACGTCTTCTGTAGCTCATCGAGCAGAATACCTCACGTCATTGCAATGTGGTTGTGAGCATTCAGGACTTCATCCTCCTCAAGCCACCGGTATTCCAATGTTCTTCTGAGCCCCTTGAGGCTGATGATTGGCTCCGTTCCATCGAGCGTAAGATTGACACTGCACATGTTGCTCCCGATGACCGATTTATATTCGCGGCATACTTTCTGGAAGGTGCTGCTGCTGAATGGTGGGAGAACTATGTTGCTATGCAGCCAGATGGTCACCTAGTGACTTGGCAGGAGTTCTGTGTTGCCTTTCGAGGGTACCACCTTCTGGATGAGTTGATGGAGCGCAAGAAGGAAGAGTTTTGCAATTTGACTCAAGGAGAGATGTCCATCCGTGAGTATGTGAGAGAGTTCAACCGTCTTTCCCGGTATGCCTAAGATGAGATCACCACCGATGCCAAAAAGCAGGCAAGGTTCCGTAAGGGACTTAGCCCCATTCTTCGTCATGATCTCAACCTCATCGAATTTGCCACCGTTGAGGATTTAGTCAACAGATCCTTCAGAGCTGAGCGTGGCAATGAAATTTTCGAAGAGTTCCGCAAGCATGCTCTTGAGCTTGCCCCTTCTTCTAGTTCAGCCCCTCAGAAACGCAGAATTTGGATTCCAAACCGTGTCATACCTCAAAACCTTATTCATAGACCACCACCGGATATATGCCATCCACCTCAACACATTGTTCCTCCCAGGAATGATGTTGTGCAATCAAGTAATCCTGCTCCCAGTAATTCAGGCAGGGTATTTTTCACGTGTGGTCTGACAGGCCATTACTTCCGACAGTGCCCTACAGTGTTGGTGACACCACGTCGACCTAATCACAAGCCTCCAAAGAAATCCACCACCAAAGCCTTTCCAGCAAAGCCTTCATCCACTAGTAGTGGTTGTGTGAACCAAATCTCAGTTGAGGACACCACTACTGCTTCTGACGTCATTCTTGGCACACTTCCAGTCAATCATGTTCCCGCCTCCGTTCTTTTCGATCCAGGAGCTTCTCATTCATTCATGTCGGAGAGTTATGCACTTCGTCATGAGTTCCCCTTTGAAGAAATGTTTTCTCCAATGATCATTCAAACTCCTGGTTCAAAGTGGCAAACTAATAGAGTAAGGCATGGTAATCAAATTGCAATTGAGGGTTTAGTATTCCTTGCTTCTCTTATAGCCCACAAGTCTTCGGACATTGATGTCATCCTAGGAATTGATTGGTTATCAAGGAAGAATGCTTTCCTTGATTGTAAAGCCAAATCAGTCAAACTCACCCATCCTTCAGGACAGATCATTGACTACACCTCACCCAGTTCTAAAATCCAGATGCATACTTTGAATGTGCTTCCCCTTCCTAACCTTGAAGATGTTCCGGTGGTTCGTGACTTCCCGGATGTCTTTCCTGAAGAGCTGCCGGGAATGCCACCCGACAGGTGTGTAGAATTCATAGTGGATCTTATACCAGGCAGAGCCCCAATCTCGAGACGCCCATATAGAATGGCCCCACATGAGTTAGCTGAGCTAAAAACCCAACTTGATGCTTCGTTGGCAAAAGGCTTCATCCGTCCTAGCTCATCGCCATGGGGTTGCCCCGTTCTGTTCGTAACAAAGAAAGATGGAACAGAAAGGATGTGCGTAGACTATCGCCCGCTAAATGTAGCGACGATAAAGAACAAGTACCCACTGCCCAGGATCAATGATCTTTATGATCAACTTGCAGGATCCTCTGTCTTCTCCAAGATGGATTTGAGATTAGGTTATCATCAGATCAAAATCCGAAACGAGGACATTCCAAAAACGGCTTTTACTACTCGTTATGGTCTTTACGAGTACACCGTCATATCCTTTGCTTTAACCAATGCCCCCGCCACATTCTCGCGCTTAATGAATTCGATCTTCATGGAGTACCTAGATAAATTTTTTGTGGTTTATCTTGATGACATTCTCATCTACTCGAAGAACGAAGAAGAGCACGCAGAACACCTTAGGCTAGTATTGATGAAGCTTAGAGAGCACCGCCTTTATGCTAAGTTCTCCAAGTGTGAATTTTGGCTACCAGAAGTGACCTACTTAGGCCACGTGATTTCTGCGAAAGGTGTTGCAGTCAATCCCGAGAGAGTTCAGGTCGTCCTTGACTGGACTCCACCTGAATCGGTTAAGCAAGTTAGGAGTTTTCTTGGCATAGCAAGCTATTGCCGACGCTTCGTTGAGAACTTTTCTAAAGTTGCAAAGCCTCTTACTAAACTCCTCAAGAAAGATAAGAAATTCCAATGGACCCCCAAGTGCGAGGAAAATTTTCAAGAGCTGAAAAGAAGATTGACTTCTGCACCCGTACTTGCACCTCCAGACACCAAAAGGGATTTCGAGATCTATTGTGATGCTTCACGGCAAGGGTTAGGATGCATACTTATGCAAGATCGACATGTGGTAGCTTATGCTTCACGCCAGTTGCGGCCACATGAAGAGAATTATCCAACCCATGATCTTGAACTCGCTGCCGTAGTTCATGCCCTGAAGACTTGGCGACATTACCTCCTTGGAAATCGTTGTGAGATCTATTCCGACCACCAAAGCCTCAAATATATATTCACCCAGCCAGATCTTAATCTCAGGCAAAGAGGCTGGATAGAGTTGATAAAAGATCATGACTTAGGAATTTCTTACACCCCAGGCAAGGCCAATGTCATGGCTGATGCACTAAGTCGTAAGTCGTATTGTAACAACCTCATGTTACAACAGTATCAACCACTTCTTCATGAGGAATTTCGAAAGCTCAATCTCGAGATTGTTCCTCGTGGATCTCTTTTCAACTTGGTGGCGAAACCAACCCTTGAGGATCAAATCATAGCCGCCCAGAAACAAGATAGTAGTATTCAAGAGATCAAGCAGAACATTGCTAGCGGAGTTGCTAAATGTTTCTCTACAAATGATCAAGGAAAGATATTCTTTGAAAATCGTTTAGTAGTTCCTGAAAATGAAGACCTAAAGCAGATGATCCTTAAGGAAGCTCATGACACTCCCCTCTCAATTCATCCCGGTAGCACAAAAATGTACCTAGATCTACGCCAGAGATTTTGGTGGACCCGGATGAAGAGAGACATTGCACAATTTGTTGCCGAATGTGATGTTTGTCGTCGCATTAAGGCAGAACACCAAAGACCTGTTGGTACTCTTCAACCATTGTCTATTCCCGAGTGGAAATGGGACAAGGCCGGTATGGACTTCATCACCGGCTTTCCAAAAACCCAGAAAGGAAATGATGCCATCTTCGTTGTCATTGATCGACTTTCAAAAGTTGCTCACTTCCTTCCAGTTCGCGAGTCTATAACTGCTAGTCAGTTGGCGGACTTGTATGTCTCTAGAATAGTGTCTCTTCACGGTGTTCCTTTGGTGATCAATTATGATCGTGGTAGCCTTTTCACCTCTAGATTTTGGGAAAGTTTTCAAAATGCTATGGGAACTCATCTATCCTTTAGTACAGCTTTCCACCCTCAATCTAGCGGTCAAGTTGAAAGGGTTAATCAAATCTTCGAAGACATGCTCAGAGCTTGTGTTATCTCTTTCGGAAAGAATTGGGAGAAATCTCTTCCATTCGCCGAATTTTCTTATAACAATAGCTATCAATCTAGTCTGAACATGGCTCCCTTTGAACTCCTATATGGACGACGATGTCGAACACCCCTTAACTGGTCAGAAACCGGTGAAAGACAACTCTTTGGACCGGATATGATCAAGGAAGCAGAAGAGCAAGTTCGCATTGTTTGTGATCGTTTGAAAGCCGCTCAGTCTCGTCAAAAGATCTACTATGATCGTCATCATAGAGAGGAGAGCTACAATATTGATGAGAAGGCTTACCTTCGGGTTACTCCTCTGAAGGGAACCCAAAGATTCGGTATCAAAGGCAAATTGGCCCCACGTTACATCGGACCTTTCCGCATTCTAGCTAAACATGGAGAAGTTTCCTACCAACTTGAACTACCCCCTCACCTTTCCCGAGTACATGATGTATTCCATGTGTCACAACTCAGGCGTTGCTTCAAGGACCCCATCCGCGAAGTCGACCATGAAGCGCTTGATCTCCAAGATGACCTTTCTTATCGAGAGTACCCTGTTCGTATTCTTGATTCAACAGAGCGTGTCACTCGTCGTCAGAAAATCAAGTTCCTCAAAGTGCAATGGTCACATCACTCCGAGAAAGAAGCAACGTGGGAAAGAGAAGACCGCCTCCGTGCCGAGTACACCACCTTCCTCCCGACGACTTCTGAATCTCGGGACGAGATTCTTTTGAATGGGGGCGAGTTGTCAGAACCCCAACTAGGGTAAGTGCTAGGATTGTTTGTGCCCTTTTGCATCATGAAAAATTCAAAAAGAAAATCAAAAATGGGGAAAAGAAAAGCCCTGAGAATTTAAATAAATGGCCAGGTAAAAATCTTTTTCCAAAAATCATTTGAATATTTGGAAAATTCCTATAAATGATGCTGATCATTGAAAAAGTGGTTTGGGGATTTTCCCATGCCCATGGAATATTCAAAAATTCAAAAGGTGCTTTGGAAATTAAATTTAACTCCAATTTGAATTTAAATTCAAATTGTTTGAATTTCAAAAGTCACCAAAAATTATGAGTGGCTAACTATTTATGTTATAAGCCCACATAAAAGTTTTCATGATTTTATAAAATGCCTTGCTATTTTATTCAGGGCAACACATATTTACAGAAAAGGAAAAACAGAAAGAAAAAGAACAAAAGGAAATCCAGCCCACCCCCTGGCCACCTGGCCCAGTAGCCGGCCCAGCCCAGCTCGCCGTGTCGTCTTCCTCCCCTCGCCTCCAAGCAGCTCGGTGGCGAGCCGAGCACCATGGACGCCACCGAGGCTCGCCTGGAACCCCCCAGGCCTCCTCCTCGCGCCACGCAACTCGCCCAGAAGCGCCGCAACCTTTCCCCCTCCTCTGGCTTCCTCCCTGTCTCTCTTCCCCGTGAATCCAGCGCCACCAGTAGCCCTAGCGGAGCACGCCGCCGTAGAGCGAGTAGCCACATTGCTCCCCTCGCCGCACCGCCGTGTCCGTTGAACTCCCCGTCCACATCTCCATCAAGCTGCCGTGTCAATTCGAGCCAAGCGCCACTGGAGGAGACGTCCGCTTCAAGAATTCATCGCCGGCCGCCGAGCTCGTCTCCACGAATTCCACCGCCACCTCGCCTCCTCCGGCTACCCCGATCTCACCGTCGCGTTCAGCGTAAGGAGCTCTCCTTTTCCCCCCACTCCGCTGGCCTTTTAGCACCCCGTGGCTGGATTCCGGCGAGGCAGTGTTTCGGCCGCCGCCATGGTCGATGCTCCCGAGCTCTGGAGCACGCCAGTGACCCCCCAATGGGCCCACTGGACGCGCGGGAGCAAGGGCTCTCTCCTGGTGCTTCGTGCGAGTCAAATGGAGGCCAGGAGCCTCTCCCCCGTCGCAGCAGTACCAGGGCCTCTGCGCCACGTTGACACCGGCGAGGCTCCGGCCACCCCCGAGCCTCCCCGTGGGCACTGGGTGACGCGTGTGACCTCGGGCGTCACTCTGGTGGCCTCGGCAAGCTCTCCAGTGGCCGGAATCGCCACTCCGGCGAGGCGCCGCCGCGTCCAGTGACGCCGGCGTCGAGCCGCCGGCAGCCCAGGCCATTAGCACCTAATGACCCAGCTTAGTCCCACCCGAGTCCATGACAAGTGGGCCCCAGGCCACAACTAACCCACTGTTAGTTAAACTAACAGAGGGGATTAACCCCCTGAGGCTGACAGAGGGGCCCCACAGGTCAGAAGCCCCCACGTCATGCTGAGGTCAGCATGACGCAATAAACAAAATTCCAGAATTTAAAAGAATTAATTAAAACAGAGAAAAATCCAGAAAATGAGTTGAACTTTGGAAATTCATAACTAATTCATATGAACTCCAAATTAAACATATAATATATGAAAAATTATCAGAAAAATACAAGGATTAAGAATATGCAATTTTGTTTTATGTTTGACCATTTTAAAATGGGGGAACAGTAGCAAACATGCATATTACTTAATTTGAAATTGATTTTGGAGTTTGAATTTGCATTTCAAATGCAATATACTTCAATTAAATTGAATATGCTACAAACCCGTACCATTCACATCATGGACAACCTTATCATGTGTATGTGCATTTTTATTTTGAAAGTTGTCCCCCTCTTGTTGATGATTGTGCCGGTAACAGTGCCTCCGAGACGGTGATCACCCCGAAGAAGAAGACCACCGTTAAGACCCGTGTACTGTCAGCAAGGCAAGCAAGACCCCCTTTGATCATATCTATAAAATCCCAATTCCCTCTCAGTCTCGCTTATGAATATTTAGGAGATCATCGAGACACGTTCTTCGCATAGTTGAACCCATTCCGATGCATGACCTCTCATTTTGCCACCGTATTAAGCAAACCACAATCCTAGCAGATTTAGGAGTTGATTGATGAGCATGTGGCCCCTGCAACTGTTACTGCTTATTGCTGCTTAGTGGTACAATGAGGATGTTTTGATTGTGATTCGGGATGGAATGAACACAGTGATGCTGATGTAAACGTGTTGGTGAATCCACCCTAAACAAAGGTGAACGATGAGAGGCTGTGTAGGAGTACACAGTGGGTTGTCTCGTTGAACACTTCGCTAGGCCAGAGTTCCTGTTTTGTGATCCAAGACAAAGAGTATGACCACATGTAGGGTTTTATGGGAGCCCCGTTTGGCCTCTTTACGTACCCGATCCAGTCCAGGAGTCACACTAGATTCGGGCTTTCCATTTGATTTATGTATAGATATGTGGGTGGACCTGTGAGGCAGTGAAACCATCTGTCAAAGGTGGCATCTCGGTCCCTTACATTATCTGCGTCCGTTTCGTGGAATCGGCCGGACTCTCGAGCGGTGACAAACTCAGGTAGTCGACTCCTGGATTAGAGAAGGTGATGTGAGGGTAGTGCCTTGGTTTCATCCACGTTCGACATCCGCTTGAAGGATGACAAGAACGAGGCGATAAGTGATGAAACGCGTGTGAAGATGTACACCCCTGCAGGGTTAATGAACTATTCGAATAGCCGTGTCCGCGGTTATGGACTACTTGGAAACCTCTACTTGATCATAGACAACTTGAATGGATACTTATAAAACTCGCAAGATAAGCGTGAGTGCTATGGTGTGCCTCCTCGTGGGGAAGTCGAGGAAGTAACCATAGTGGTGTATTGGTTGGAGATGTAGTGGACTCGTGTACGCTTCTTACCTCAAAGTCTGGTACTCGTAGTACAGGATTAGCCAAGTCAAAGCTGGCACTTCTGCATGTTGAACCCCACCTCCTTTACCTTGATACTTGAGCATGAGTAGTTTAGTTCTGATGTAAGTCTTGCTGAGTACGACTTTGTACTCACGTTTGCTTATTCTATGTTTTAGATGAGAACCCGGACCCCGATGGAGTCACCTTCGTGAAGTTCAACGTTGACCTTGGTAGTATAGTCCCAGACAGCAGTCTGGTCCCTCGTGGAAGGGCATGTTGGTTTTACAAGGCTTCTCTAAGCCATTTGTTAAACTTGTCTGTACTCAGACCTAATTTTCTTCCGTTGTATGATGTAATGTTGATCACAGACATGTGATCTTTGTATGCTATATGTGTATATCAATAAAGAGTACTTTGTAGAGTTATGTGATGATACCTGCTGTTCATACTAGGCATGTGTGCTGCGTGTATGATTATAACATGCATGTCTTAGTATGGGTTTTCGAGACCTTAGTTGTGATCTGGCTGGCGGTCTTTTATACACCAAGTGGCCCTTAGATGTGCGCAGCTTGGGGCATCGCGATGCGATTGCTCGTGACTCTGTCACGTGCACACTTAGTTGTATGATCGAGCCCGCCCTAGACCCCGACTAAGTGATCGGGCTGGAGTAAGTCTATGTAAGAGCTAGGATCCAATCGATAACATGGTTGAGGCGACTTGTCTATGAGTATGGGATTCACCACCCATAAGCATTTAGAGTTGTGAGCGGGCGACGAGGACCCATCTCAGTTGATCATCCGGCCTGAATGGGATGCCCCTCACGTTCGATGCTTACCGAGAACGTTCTATGCTTGGCCTTGTCTGCTTAGACAAGTGGGTACGGTTCTCGGCTCTCCATGTGATTGTATCATGACTGGAATTACATATGCTAACCCCGGGTCCCGACAGATTCAACCATACTTAGGACTAGCAAGATAAATTAAAATTTGATTAGTTGTAGTATGTGAGGGAAAAACTGGCTTTCTGCAAAACTAAACCATAAACCTTTCCTTTGACTTACCTTGCATGTAGATGTAGGTCTGATGTATACTTTTTCGTGTCACTTGCCGTACAAATCAGATGTACTGACCCATTGTCGGGCTGTAACCTTCGGTGTTGCAGGATTTTATACGATGAGTAAGTGATGCGATGTAGGGTTATGATGTCTATACTCAACTATGCTGGTGGAGTTGATGGACGCCACGAAGCTTTTATTTTTTTTCCGCTGTATTATATTTGTAGGCTAGCCTTGAGCTATGCAGGTATGCTTTATTGTAATACTGGATCTTCGATGTAATATTTATGACATGTGGTTTATTCTTGATATTACATCTTGTACTGTGTGTGCTAGCTATTGATCCAGGGACTAGCACAAAATGCACAGAGACTTGGATTCTTAGTGAATCGGGTCATTACATGGGTCCCCTCTTCCCCCCCCCCTCGGTGATTCCCGAAGCTTCCTGCACGCTGATTTCTTATTGGATTTTTCCGGAATTTTTGGAGCAATTTTTATATGGAGGAAACCTGAAATACAAAAACAGCAGAAAACAGGAACTGGCACTGGGGTGCACTGAGTTAATAGGTTAGTCCAAATATGATAAAAAATGTATGGAAGTTCATCAATAACATAGCAATATCACACAAAAGAGGCATGGAGCAAGCAGAAAATATAGATACGTTCTAGACGTATCAGCCATCTGGCCACCTCCCGGTGAGCCACGGGTAAGGTCAGGCTCGCCGACGTGATCCCGTTCCACCTGAGCCAATCCCAACCCCGGTCATGCCCTCTCGCCGGAGTTCTGGCCGCCGATGAGCTTGTGTGCCCTGTTCCCTGCTCTCTCTCTCACCAAACCCTGACGCCCTGGCCCCACTGTTAGCCACCCAGCCCCCGCCCGAAGACATATCCAAGTGGATATGTATTCCCCAAATACGTCTTTGACGTCACCCCCTGGATTTTTCCAAATATCAATTTAATTCATTTAAATTGATTATTTGACCAAAATTTGACCTTGAATATCTTGATTCAAAAGTCCAAATGAGATGAAACTTTTCCCCCTAGTTTTTTCTTGAAACCCTTTTTAATTTGGCATAATTTTTATGCCATGTTGTTCTTTTTATTTTTCCTGAGCAAAAGAATTGCTTTATGTGACATTTCCCTTTTGCTATTTAAAAATATATTTTCAGGTATTGACTTGTGTGAAGACCAGGAGTATTTCTTACTCCTCTAGTGAAAGGCACGACACAACCCCCTTTGCACTTTTGTAAAGCTTTGACGTGGTTTTTCAACGTGCCGTAGCATTTCGGATGATATAGTGATCTTGCTTGATATGCTTCAGTTACTTTAATCATGCTATTGCCATGTTATACTTGTTTGCATCCTACCCCTAGTATGCTCATGATCTTGCTAGGTTGTATGTGATCATTTTGATATTCTAAGTTAATCATAAAGTTATGCTTTGATTATGATGTGACTATAACCGTACCTTGGATTGTTCTGCATGCCTTGCTATGATTTAGAATATAGAGTTTCATATTGCACCTGATCTTTATGATTATGCATTTGGATATATGATATGTGCCCAGTTGATCAGGTGCCACCAAACCGAACTTATCAGTGCAGCCACACTTACCTGTATGGGAAGGCCTTGGCTCGTTCTATCGGTGTGCTCTCTTATGCGTATCACCAAAGAGGGTAGACTATGTGTGCGCAGTTACCCTGGACCGGTATGTGGAGATAGTATTGAAAGACGGTTTGGTTATATTGAGCTCAGTCCCCGTTTGGGACAGTTGTACCCTGTTTGGGACAACGTTGTTTTCCATCTGATGGCTGGAGTCGGCAGGACACAGGGCTACCCAAGACGGCATGTCGGTGATACGGTTAGGGAGGCATGTGGTAGAACGGTCTCGTTGGAGAGTCCTAGTCCACTCCTATGGTACGTGTTCCGAGGTTCATGTGGGACAAGTTCCAAGGTACTGGATGGAGGAAGAACTCCATAGCGTGGGTAAAGTACAAAACCTCTGCAGAGTGTTACAAATCTATTTGAATAGCCGAGTCCACGGTATTGGAAAAAGTTCGTACTAGGTCACACCATGACTCAACGTGAATCTGGGGTGATGTTTGTTGTCGTGCGACGACCCGGAAAGTTGTTGGTCATGCGATGACCAGATTGGTTGGGTGGTAACATAAGGACACCTAACCCATGGAATGGTCGTGCGACGACCTGTGCAAGTTAATTGGTCATGAGATGACCCGGCACTTGAGTCTGTAAGGACTCCGAGGTAAGCCATATGATCATGCGATGATGATACGGGGTCCATCCGACCTTAAACACTGTTTGTTCATGAATTAGTTATAATCTTGATAACAGGTTATATGCATCATGTTAGCATTGCTTGAACTATTATCCCATGTTATGGTATTGCCTTGTTGCTTTGGATATTGTGAGCTTGCAAGTACATTCAATGTACTAACCTAGCGTGTCATGCTAGACTTGCAGGCAAAGCCGTGATTGCGTAGGACGACGTTCCCGGTGTTTGCGAGCTAGGAGGTGTCCCAGTCAGTGTCCATGTGGATAAGAGTTCATCACCGTGTCGTTGTTCCGCTGCTAAGATTATTCTGCTGCCTTAGAGTTATCCCGTTGCTTGGTGTAGATCCGTGGCTAGCATGAGGAGCAAGTTGTTCGTTGCCTCGCTCCGCTAGCATTGTAATAGACACCCTTGTACCCATCTCATCGGTAATAAAAGTGGTTAAGTTCTATATCAAGTAGTGCTGTGTTCCAGAAGACATGATCTCTGGGATGGGGCACGGGCGTTCCAGTATTTTGAGCTAGGGTGCCACACAGGGGTCGTACGAGGCTTCAGGTGCGTACACCAAAGTCCTGGGATCCTCCCATAAAGAAGGATGCGGGCTCCAAGCAGAAGAAGACCCTTCACCCCACTGAGTAACGGGCTCCTCCTCATCAGGCACAACCCCCTCCATGGGGTTATGAAACTGCTGCTGGGCCACGAACTCGTCGAACTGGATAACGTTGAAGGACTATCCGTTCCTACGGGTAGAATCAAACAAAAGAGTTACATGTAGACGGATCTCCCGAATAGTGGTCAGTCCAAACCTCAGAATATAATTAAGGTTACCAAACTCGGAAGTCCTGGTAACAAACTCATGCCTCTTCATGGTAGCAAGGTCAAAGCTCGTAAAAGGAAAAGCCTCATCATCAGGATGTGCGGTGAACTCAAGAGACTCAAGAATAAGTGTGGCATAAACGCCACCAAAGAGATCTCCCTTGTTACCATTAGTATCGATGTGGCGAGCAATTAAGGCACCCACATTATACTTACTCTCCCCTGAGAGGGAATTCGCCAGGATAGCAGCATAAGGTGCAGAATTGTTGCTCGTGTTGTCACGAACTAACACCCCTCTAGCAATAAAATATGCGAAATACCTGAGGTGGGGAAACAAGATGCTGGAAATATTCGAACGTCGGATATCCTTCGTGTCCTGGCTGCAAAGGGATTTGAATAGAGTCCTCAACTCGGTGGGCTAAGAGTTCATCTTTGCCGTCTTTCCAGCGTTCGACACACCTATTATTTCACAAAATCTTGCCAAAGGCATGGTCAAGAGATCATCATAAATTCTAAACTCAACAATACCAGCATCATGATTATATATGAAACTATTAATAAAATAGGAGGTGAGTTTGTGATACTGAGCAACACGACATGTTGCAAGCCGTGTCAAACCTGCATTAGCACAAAGGCTGTAAAACTCCTCCTTGATACCCGCAGCTTCAAGGAATACTTGGCACAGATACGTCATCGGACGGGCCGGACTTGTCTCTTCTAACAACTCTTGGGGCACATGATCTTCATTGTAGCTCACCCTAGCAGTTGAGGACGAAGATGCATCTCTAGTAACTCGGTCGGTACGCTCGGGCTTCTTCTTCCCAAGCCATCCCTTTGCTTTTCCTAACAAGCTCATTTCTGAAATTTTTGACAATTCACAAAAACAAGGATTCAAGAAAAATTAGTTGACGAAAACTACTCTACTCACTTCCCCAAGGCATAAACTTGCATCAAAACTTGGAAAATATATTTCTACACATGCATACAAGCTCATATGAATAGCACCAAGAACTACTAACTACTCAAAAATGAAGCCACCAATCAAAAATCTAATTGGAGAGGTGGAGGAGTCACATACCAGGTAGTATTTGCTCAAAATTTCAACTCACACAATGGGATGTAGAGAGAGATCGAAATTCTGGGTGGAGAGCAGCAAGAACTCGAGTTCCAGCAGAAGAACTCATGTTTTTGGGGGAGAAAGAACGACAGAGGAGGAAGACTTACCTGGGTGGCTGGCCTGGGGGGCCCAGGCACCTTGTGGGCCCGGCCAGGGGCCAAGCCACGCCAGCTGGCCGCCTGGACCAAGGGTGGACACCCTGGTCAGCCCCAGGTGCCTCTAGGTCACTTTTTCTGTGGAAAAATTGTTTTTCTTTTTGTGGAATTTTTCTGACAACTTCACCGTTGAAATTTTTTCTAAGTTCCAAAAGCTGCAAAACTTCCTGCAAAGTTGAGACAGTGGTTAGACATGTGAAGTTTGAAAAACATAAAACTTTGGTACAACAAAGAGAACAAAATCTAAAGGAAATAAAACACAATAAGTTCCACTTTTTACCTATATAAAACATGCTAGCTAGCAAGGTTGATGAAGTCTTACCAACAAACCGGTGATATATAGAACAAAAAGTCTTACCTCTTATAAAGTGATCATTGTACCTTTACTTTAATGTACATTGTCCCCACGATAATGGTTTTTTATTTGTGTTGCACATGTACAGTACAATCCCAATCTCCAATCTTCACGGTCTCGATATTCTCTATAGAGTTAAGGCCATACCTTTTGTCGATCTTCTTCAGAAAATACACCGTGTGTTCCTTATCGTCCATGTTGAAGGTAACCTTTCCTTTATTGCAATCAATGATAGCACCTGCGGTGTTAAAAAAGGTCTACCAAGAATAATGGACATGCTCCCATCCTCGGGCATGTCAAGCACAACAAAATTAGTAAGTATTAAGCAATTAGCAACTTCAACAGGAACATCTTCACAAATACCAATCGAAATGGTTGTTTCCTTGTCAGCCATTTGAAGAGAGATATCTGTAGGGATTAGTATATCTAAAAAAAGCCTCTTGTAAAGAGAGAAAGGCATAACACTCACTCCTACACCAAGATCACATAAAGCATTTTTGACATAGTTATTCTTTATGGAGCAAGGAATGGTGGGTATACCTGGATCACCAAGCTTCTCAGGGATCTTGCCACTTAAAGAGTAGTTTGCAAGCATAGTAGATATTGCCTCATTAGGGAATTTTATTTTATTAGTAACAATATCTTTCATATATCTGGAGTAAGTAGGTAATTTAATAGCATCAGTCAAAGGAATTTGAAGAAAAAGAGGTTTCATCCACTCAAAAATTTATTATAGTGCTCTTCTTCTTTGGTTTTGACAGACTTACCTGGAAAGGGAATGGGTTTCTGTAGCCATGATTCTCTTTCATTCCCATGTCTTCTTGCATGAAGTCTTCTCTCATGTATTTGTTGCTCTTGTGGGTGCTTCTTCTTCTTGCACCTCGGTTGGATCATTATTCTCCTTATCTTTTCAGGATCAGCACCATCTTCATCTTTCGCAGCGGAGGTAGATTTACTTTTTGGATCAGCAACAGGCTCTTCTTGAACTATGGGATCATTTGAATTGTCAGCTTCCTTGTAATTCTTCTTCTGCTGCTTCTTCAGAGAGCTGACAATTTCTTCTTCTTGCACTTGAGAATCTTGCTCGATCCTCTTTGGATGCCCCTCTGGATAGAGGGGGTCCTAGGTGTGTGTTCCACCCCAAGTCTTTATACCATAAGCCTGATAATCATCTTGTTTGGCATTGTTAGCAAGCAAAACTTTTTGCACATCAGAAATTTGTTCAAGCTGAGTTTGAATCATATGAAAATTCTTAACAAGACATTTAACATCATTAACTGTTCTACTTAGAACATCAAGCAAACTTTTCATAGCAAGGGTATTATCATGCAACTAACTTTGTATCCTCCTATTAAAGTGATTTTGTTTCAAAATAAAATTATCAAGCTCATCTAAACATTGATCATTAGGCTTACCTTGAGGGATGTCACTTGCATTGAAATCTAAAAGAGAGTGTAGCTCTACCATAGGAGGGTGAGTAGTGGGTTCTTCACGTCTTCAGGTTTAATACCTTTCTTTTTTATAGAGTTCTTCGCTTCTTGCATATCTTCGGGGCTTAGGATAGGCATGCCCCTCTTCTTTGGTGGTGGAGGTGGTTCAGGGACGGACCAATCTTCGTGGTTCTTGGCAATCTTGCCCATTAATTCTGGAGCATCATCTGGTGTTCTTTCCCTGAAAACACAACCATCACAACTATTCAAATAGGATCTAGGTTCATCGTTTAGACCAGCATAAAATATATCAAGTAATTCATTCTTAGGGACTTAATGTCGCGGTCTAGCCTTGATCAAACTGCAATACCTCCCCCAAGCTTTAGGGAGGTGCTCATCCTGGAACTGTTTAAAGTTATAAATTCTTTTTAAAGCAGCATGTTGCATGTGAGCAGGAAAGTACTTATCAATAAAAGATTGAGCCAGATCTTGAGGAATCTTAATGGACCCATATGGTAGTGCATCATACCATTCTTTAGCACCATCCTTTAAAGAGAAAGGAAGAATCTTAGTCACATAAAAGTTTTGTATCTTCTCATCGATAGTAAACTGTTGGATATGTTCCCTAGAGAAAAATTAATAAAGATATTTGTCACATATCCGTTTTGTTCATAATACGTTTTATACTGTGCTATAACTGTATTACTTGGAAATACTAATACAGGTGTAGTATAAAACATGGTCCGTAGTTTAACTCGGGTAAACTATCTCATTGGGCAATTGATTGATCAAACTTTCCTGATCATGGCGACACTTAAGTCCATTGACAATGAGGTCATATCATTAAGGGGAATGATGTGATGCACATACACCCACCTAAAGTATTGCAATGTGATCGAGTCACATAGTTCAGCGTTGCTATGACTTTGTAACGTATGGCTTAGTCCTTAGACTGTAACGATCATACGTAATTGTCATCTATGAGGAGACTTTGATTTGTATCCCACCACTTGACTGAAATATGCTGGCTATAACGGTGCACTTTGGGTATTCCGAAATAGATGGTTGATGAGTATGTTAATAGATCAGAGCGGGATTTGCCAGTCCTTGTGACAGGAGAGGTACTCTGGGCCCACTCGGTGATATTGCATCAACACCTTACAAGGAGGTGACTAGGTCACAAGAGATGAAATGATCATGGACGAGAGAAGTTGTTTGTTGTGAATGAGATGTGAACACGGTATGTAGGATACCGACGATCAAACCTCGGACAAACAAAGTACCGCAGCACAAAGGGATTACGTCGTATCGTTAACGGATCCAAAAGCGACCGAAGTTCATTCGATGGAAGCGCAGGGGCTGTCAAGGATTGTAACCAGGTCCAACTGACTAGTCATTGGTCAATGAGAAGAGTCTCGACCATGTCTGTTGTTTCCCGGACCGTTAGGGTATTACACTTAAGGGCAATCGATGCATAGGACAGTTACGGGATCAATCGGTGAAATAGGAGGAATCACCGGAATATTTCTGGAGGAGGACGGAATGGTTTCCGGACATTTTGAATAGTTAAAAATAAAGTTTAATTGTTTTAATAATGTTTTATTATTTAATTATCTGAAGTAAATATTAAAAAAATATTAAAAAAATTTAAAAAATGGGAAAAAGGCTAAAATGGGCCCATGGGGCCCATTAAGGGAGGAGGGGGTCTCCCCCCTTGGGCTTGGCGCCAAGGGTGGGGGCCACCACCCCCCTTGGCCGGCGCACTCCCCCCCCCTTGGGAGTTTAGTCCCACATGGGGGAGGGGAGGAGGATGGCACCCCCCTTGTCCTATATAAGGAGGGGTAGACCCCCCTTTTTCCAACACACCAATATCTCCTTCTTCCTCCTTCTCCTTCCCGAAAGTGGACTCCCCTTGTTTGGAGTCTGCACTTGGATTGGAGTTCTCCACTATAAGGCAGGCCGTCGTTCTGCTGGAGTCGGGATCCGTAGCCGTCTTTCTTCCGCTGCTCGTCTGGTTCTGGGCCCGGGAGGAACATCGATTGTACCGTACGTGTATAATCTCTTCGAGGCACTACATCTGTGGTGCTACTTCGTCGCTGGAGGTTTACCGGGAGTCATCCTCGCCGGTGGTGGTCTTCTACACGACATGGAGGTCGTAGTTCCGAGTCTACACCAGCCACGTTCGCAAGAACGTTTCCCTCTTTCGGTCTTCAAAGGTATGAACACCGATTCCCTCTGTTACTTTACATCTCCATAGCATAGATCTTGGGTTCGGGTACCGTTGGTATGAAATTTTTTTGTTTTATTCCCCGTATCCCAACATGAACAAGCCACCCAACTCAGTGAGTTTGTTCAGGTGTGCGGCATCATCATTTTCTCTGCCATAAACGGGGTCAGCTTCAACTGTAGAAATAATAGTGAAAGAACAACAGAGAAATCATAATCAAGATCATTGATGCATATAGAAGATGTAGAAAATTCAGGATCAGGAGTAAGCTTGTTCTTCATGGAGTGTTTTTCAAGCAGCTTCTTAACAGCACCCGGGTCAGAGTCGACACACTCTTTAAGTTACCTGCATAAGTCATCATCAAGAATAATATAATCATCCTGAAGGAGTCTCTCCTTCAGTTCGTTCAAGTCTGGGTAACCAAAGGATTTGCAAGTGGGGAAATAGGTAGCAGGAGTTTCAGTATCAGACTGTTTTGCAACCTTGGCAATTTGAGATTCAAGATAGCGACCATCATCAAAAGTATCAGACATAGTAATAGACAAAGTAGAAGAAGCATGTGGTGGTGGTGAAGCAAACTTACTTATAACGGAAGGTCAATCAAGTGTAGCACTAGTACTCAGAACAGTACCTTTTCTGGTAGTGGATGGTAAGATCGGAACCTTGGGGTATCCTTTCTTAACCATAGTGGATAAAGTGCAGTAGGAAGAATACTTCAAGAAGACTTGTAAATAAATCTATGCTCCCCAGCAACGGCGCCAGAAAATTGTAATTGATGACCCACAACTTTAGGGGATCGAGATAGTCTTCGCAGGTAAGAATAACCCAATTTATAGATTCGACTCAAGGGGCGCCAAAGAATACTCACAAGCTTTAACAGTTGAGTTGTCAATTCAACCGCACCTGAAATACACTTCCTTGCAACAAAATATTAATCGCAACAGTGATATGAAGTGATGGTGGCAACGGAATAGTGGCGATGAAACAACGAAAGTAAAACAGCAAAAGTAAACAACTAGTAACCAACAGGATTGAAACACTATAGGCTAGGGAGATGCATGGTTGGGCACTGCTTGGATGAGAGTGAACATGTAATAAATTCTAACACGGGGCAAGGCACACAGAAAAGCAAGGATAATCTAGGAAATAGCAAACATTAGGCATGCATCACGTAGTTAGTTGTATGTGCTTGCAATAAGAACTAGCACAACATCTTTTGTCCTGCCTTCCCACTACAAACGGGGCCAAAAGGAACCTATGGAGATTAAGGTGCTCCTGTCAAAGAGCACCGGAACAAAGCATTAACACTCAATGGATATATGAAATCCTCAAATTATAGTCCATCCCCTTTGGTGTCCCAGTGTCGGGACCCGGGGTTAGCGTATGCAAGACTCGCTACAACACAATCATATGGAGAGCCGAGAACCGTACCCACTTTTCTAAGCAGACAAGGCCAAGCACAGAACGTTCTCGGAAAGCATCGAACGTGAGGGGCATCCCATCCAGGCCGGATGATCAACTGAGATGGGTCCTCATCGTCCGCACAAAAGTATAAATGATATGGGTGGTGAACTCCCATACTCATAGACAAGTCACCTCAACCATACTATCGATTGTATTATAACCTTTACATAGACTTACTCCAGCACGATCACTTAGTCAGGGTCTAGGGCGGGCTTGATCATACATCAAAGTGTGCACGTGACGGAGTCACGAACAATCGCATCGCGATACCCCAAGATGCGCACATCTAAGGGCCACTTGGTGTATAAAAGACCGCCAGCCAGATCACAACTAAGGTCTTGAAAACCCATACTAAGACATGCATGATATAATCATACACGTAGCACACATGGCTAGTATGAACAGCAGGTATCATTGCAATTCTCTACAAAGTATACAACTTTATTGATAACTCTTACAGAGTGCACACAAAGATCACGAGACCGTGATCCAACATTACAACAAGCATGCGGAAGCAAAAATTTTCTCGGTACATACAAGTTTAACAAATGGCTTAAGAAGCCTTATTTAAACACAAGCCCTGCACGAGGGAACCAGTCTGCTGACTGGGACTACACTAGCTTGGTCTTCAGTCGTCAAGCTCGAGGAAGAATCCACCTTCGGGGTCAGTGGGTTCATCTAAAACATAGAATAAGCAAACATGAGTACAAAGTCGTACTCAGCAAGACTTACGTAGGAGCTATACTACTCATGCACATGTATCAAGGCAAAGGGAGGTGGGGTTCATAAGCAGAAGTACCAGCTTTGACTTAGCTAGTCCAGAACTACGAGTACCAGACTTGAGGTCAGAAGCGTACAGGAGTCCACTACAGGTCTCCATTCAATTACACCACTATGGTGCCTTCCTCGACTTCCCCACGAGAAAGCACGCCATAGCACTCACGCTTATCTTGGAAAGTTTTATAAGTATCGAGTTCAAGTTGTCTAATAATCAAGCTAAGCTTTCCAAGCAGTCCCTTACCGCGGACGCGGCTATTCGAATATTTTTGTTAACCCTGCAGGGGTGTACCGCTACACACACATGATCATCAGTTACCGCATTTGTACTCGACACCGTTCAAGAGGTGCCGGCGAGGATGCTGACCACAACTGTTACCTCATAGCCGATCTAGTCCAAGAAAGCCGCCTACCTGGGTTGGCTACCACTATCGTGAACCTGGCCGGTCTACCGAAGTGGACCCAGATGATGTGTGCGTGGTGCATAAGACGGTCTCGGCTGAGCCGTTCTCTCACTTAGCAGCCAGGCCACAAACCTGTAACAGCCCAGATTTTGCAATAATTTTTTTTTTGTTTTCGGCCTGAATTGTTTGATTGTCTGAATTGTTGGCGGTGTTTGCATCCCTGATTTATCGACCGGCGATTATTTTCCCCCCTCGTATCTCGTATCGGATGGAGACTGACCCCTGCCACCCTGACACTCGACCTTTGCGACACCGGGTTTCACCCGATCACCGTCGCGAAAATCGCACGAGACCAACCGCAGCCAACGGAATGAAAACCCCGTTTAATTATTAAACGGGTTATTTTTATAGCGCACCGGAAAGTGTACTCGGAACGGTTCCAACGTGAGGTGAACGCTGCCAGCTCGACGTGCTGATCGCACAGTTCGAAGTTTTGCCCGAATCGGAGGTACTGCGGACCCCCGGCAGTCAGAAACGTAAATATCGCGCGCGAGAGAGAGAAAAACCGGGGATGTTTTTGCAAACTGCCAGCCACCTGGGCTATATAAATACCACCACACTCCCACCTCTTTCTAGGGTTTCCCTAGCCACAAAATTGCAGCCACCCCCTGAGTTTGCTCATATCTGCCCAATTTATCCCAAAATCCCGAAATTCTAGCCTCCCTGCGATTTGGACCGTCGGATCGGCCGGTCCAACGGCCCAGATGCGCCCTGGCCTCCACCAACCTCCAGCCTCCCCATCTCTCTCTCCTCTCCCCTACTGTAGAGAAGCCGCCGCCGCCACCTCCGGCCACCGGCCCGGAGCTGCCGAGCCACCGCCGCGCCCCTCTGCTCCTTCCCCTGTCGCGCCCCCTTCTCCTTCCCTCTCCTCCCTGACCTCCCTCTCTCCTAACTCCTCTCTCTCTCTCACAGGGGCGACGCTGCGCGCCATGGGCATGGAGCACCGAGCTCCTCGCGACGCGCCTTGCTGGGCCTCACGCCGACCTCGCCGGGGCCCGGATCCGGCGAGATCCGGCGCCCACCGGCCTCCTCCACCGATCCTGAACCTCCCTGGCCTCCTCGAGCCCCATGCGCCACCTTGCGTCGCCTCCGGCAGCCGGCGCCGGTGCGGCCGCACCGACCGGATCGGGAGGAGCCCCGCTCCAAGCCACCTCCTGTGGGCCACCTCCACACGGTCCAGCAAAGCGCGGCCCAGCGCTCCAGGTTCTGCCCAGCCGAGGCCAAAGCCCAACGCCAGCCGCCAGCCAGATGGGCCTAGCCAATGGGTGAGCCAGGCCGCCCTTCTTTATATTTTTTTATTGTTTCTGTTATTTTTTTACCTAGCACCCTGTAATTTTTCTAAGTCTGGTAAAATTGTGTCTGCTTTCCTGTTTTGCAAATCGATTTCCCGTTGACTCGTAGCTCCGAATGAAGTGATTCTTTTTTTGTTTGGTTGTGCTTTGTATGATCTAGAGTTCATCTTTAGGAAGTTATTTATTTTGAGGTCATCTTGAATATGTAATTGTGTCTTGAACAGGGCACCAGATCTTTAAGTTGCTAATCTGCTGTTAACTACTGTTGCTATTATTATGTTCAAACTTTGGGTGATGCTTGTGTCAAATCCATGAGGCCTATTGCATTGATTCTTTTTCCTATGTGTTAAGCATCATGTGTACTTCATTTCCATGCTTTAACTTGTCATGTTTGGGTGCTTTAGCTATATTAAATCTTGCTCCAAAGTGGTGACCCTGATGTTAATGTGCTGCTGTGCTGAAAACTGTTAATTTGTTGCAACTTCGGGTGACGGTTGCGTCGCAACAGTTTATCGGAATTGAGTGATTCCAATTGCATATTGTTAAGCATCATGTCTACTTCCATTATATGTATTGGATTGTCATGATATTCTTGCTGGTCATATAGTTACTGAGCTACAAAGTTGATATCCCGCTGTTTTTGACAGCCACCAGAGTTTTTCTCTAAGTCTGTAACGTTCCGATGCCATGTTGTTTGCTTAATATCTTTTGATCCGTGATGCTTATGACCTTGACTCTTGTTTGTACCTGATCACCATCATGTCTAGTTCATGCTCATATATTGCTATGTCATGTTGCTGCGCTTTTGCATATAGTTTTGCTCTTGTTTATACAGCATAAAAATAACAGTTTCTGCCATGTTTCCTGATTTTCACTAAGTCATAGACCAGTAATGTTTTATTGCATTTTTCATGGGCTATAACTAGTTGTTCATGATGCCTATTTGCATGATTCTTTTTTCCATGCCTTCCCTGCCATGTCTACTTTAATTGCATATCATTTGTGAGCATGTTTGCATTGATTATCCTGTTTATGCAATGCTCTAAAGTGTGCTTCCTGATGTTGGCGGATTGTGTTCCAAACTTGTTTTGCTTGTATCTTTTTAACCGTAACTCCGTTTGGGATGTTCTTTATATGTAACTTGCTTAGTTTTTCGTTTTCTTTGTGTTTATGATTTTGTTTTCTTCTGTTAACCAACCTAAAATATGGTTTAGGACAGAACAGTACCAAATGTTTCAATTGTCGTGCGGCACTTAGTGTATGCCATGTTTAGGTTGTGCCTCACTTAAATTGACTAGCATAGATAGTTTACTTTGTGCTTCACCTCTTGTAATGTTTGTGTGCTAATGCCATGCTTGAGTGAGATGCCATGTTAACAACCTTTGTTGATCAACTGTAGCTAAGCAACTTGAACCTTTCCAAATGTGCGGTATAGTCGTGTGTGACGAGTACTCCACTTAACCTGTTAGTATTCGCTCTGGACGGTAGGTGCGTTGTCTCGTGTTGTCTTCTTTTTGATGCTCGCTCGTGATTGCTTCGTAGTAATAGGTGCTTGCTCGTTGATTGCTTTCCAGTGTTTACCCTCTTGTGTGCTTCCGCGGGTACCTCTCGGAGACGTTGCGAGCTTGCGATCAACTACACCTTCGGAACCCGACTTATCAACAGGCAAGGACTATACATTACTTATGATCCATTCTATTTCAACTAGCGGTTTGCATGCTAGTCTAGGATATGTTCGATGTTTGATCGTACCACATGTTTACAGCCTCTTTCAAATCGATACAGCCATGTCCCCTCCCAGCAAACCTTGTACTGCTATGTTACTATTTCTCGTTGCTCAGCCCCTGCTTAGTATGCATGCTTAGGATGCTACGATGTTACCCTGTTACTCCTTGGTTTGGGCTATCATATTATTATATTTCTGTTGATGATATGATTATTATAATGTTGACTATATTCGATGAAGGATTGAAGGTCTAGGCTATCCCGCCCCGACGCTTTGTTCCATTCGAGTCACCTAGGATCCGAGTTTCGGGTATTGGTTTTAAGACTGAGCGTGCCGAACCGCGTGTGCGATGCTATGGGGTCCCCTCTTTTTACCTATCTAGCTTCAAATGTTTCTAGTGGTGGCCCAAGTTGGTTTTACCTTTTGCAAAACGTGTGTGTGCAAGTGTCGTCCTCGCAGATTTTCAAACAACTCGGGCCAGCTGAGATATGGTTTCTTTATTGGTCCACACCTGGAAGCTCGGGGGTTGCCCACATAGTTTGGGTAGCTAACCCGACCTCGTCCAGACGGTAGAGGCCGATTCGAGAGCGCGACCGGCTTTTGAGTTGAATGTCGACTCACCAGGGGCCACCAGGATTTGTGCGTTGTTAGTTAGAGGGACTTGTCGTTCCGGATCTCTTGGGACTAAATTATAAAATGGTTGCCTATAATGGGTATCAACTGAGAGAGATGGGCGTGCGTGCGGAGCCTTGTAATGGACAGTTGGTACACCCTGCAGGGTTAAATCTTTTCGAGAAGCCGTGTCCACGGTTATGGACGACTTGAGACCTACTCCTTGTTCATAGACAACAACAACTGAGATAATCTTAATATAACTTGATCAACGTGTGTGTTCCTTGACTGCGTCTTCTTCGTCGGGATGCGAAGGGGAGGACAAGGATTGGATAGGCGTTATGTTTGCGTAAGTAGTTGATAGAAAGACTTGTTGGAGGCGTTCCCTCATAGAATGCTTGGCTTCTTATCTTACTCTCTAGATCGTTAGCCACTTCATAAATGCTAGTGCGGTAGCAACCTCACCACTTACCCCATCCTTACCGTAAACTACTAGTTGTCCTATAATGACGAGTGATGAAGTCCTTGCTGGGTCAGATGACCACTACAGTTGGATGCTGAGTACTTCTGTACTCATGATACTACCCCCAAACTCTTTTCAGGGTTCTTGATCGACAACAGGTATGGTGATCGACGTTTCACGCGGAGACTCGACGACGACTAGTTAGGCGGATCCTGGCGGAGGGCCAGGACCCGTGTGGTTATGGGGATCGATGTTTTTCTCTTTGCCGGTAGGAATTTGATTGTAGTCTGTACCCAGACATGTATCTTCCGCTGATGTATTGTATCAAGGAAGTTGTATGCCAATTGTATGAGATGTTTTATCCTTGTATCTGTAATGTTGTGATATCATGTTGGAAATCCGGGGCATATGGCTATGTCATATGTCGCGGTGGGACCGATATGTGCTTCATCCCCGGATCTGGATGGAAACATCTAGATTTGGAACAGTACCGCATATCGGGCCTTACAAAACCTACCAGAACTCCGAACTACTGCGACATCTGGACATCGAAAGGGATGAGTTAGTAGGTTGAGAGGGGTTAGTGAGCCCAATGTGTGGTTGTACTCTTCATCTTGGATCACCACACAAGAACTCGGACTTAGGGCGGTGTTCAACGAGACAACCCATTGTGTACTCCTACACAGCCTCTCATCGTTCACCTTGTATTAGGGTAGATTCACCAACACATTTCCACCATCATCAACATGATTACAACCATCCCGACTAACATAACGGTATCAACATTGTATCACTCTAAGCATGCAATAAGCAGTAACACTTGCAGGGGCCACATGATATCAATCAACTCCTACATTTGGTAGGATTGTGGTTTGCTTACTACTGTGACAAATGATAGGTCATGCAACGGAATGGGTTCATCTATGCGGTAGAAACGTAGCATGGTAATCATCCTAAACAATGCATAAGCGAGATTGAGAGGGAAGTGGGATTTTATCGACATGATCAATGGGGTTTGCTTGCCTTGCTGACAAGGTTCAGTATCAGGGTCTTCAACGAAGGCGGCAGCCTCCTGTTCCGGTTCCACTTCTACTCGACAAACCACAAACAAGGAAGAAATATAAATACAATGCACAATCACATGGTTGAAGGTTGAAACTTGATGTATATGATTCTAATTTGTGTGGGTTTCCATTTAAATGAAGTACATTGCAAAGGTTTTGCAAATTCAAACTCCAATTTGAATTTAAAAGGAATTCATATGCATTGTTATCTCTGTTCCCCCATTTTAAAATGGTCAAACATGAAAACAAAGTGCATATTCAGAATCCTTGCATTTTTTTCATAATTTTACATATATTTTATGTTTAATTTGGAGTTAAAATGAATTAGTTATGAATTTCCAAAGTTTAATTCATTTTCCGGAATTTCTGGAATATTTTTAAATAGAAAAGCTTTTACTTCATCAGCATTACCTCATGCTGGCGTCAGGGGGTCTCTGACCATTGGGTCCCACATGTCAGTGTCTCATGTGTTAATTAAAACGTTTAGTTTAGTTTTAAATTAACCCAAAGGTTAATTAGGGCCTAGGGCCCACATGGCAGCCTCACTGGGGGTGGGGCCAAGGATAAGCTCGCCGGACACGTCAGCACGCCGGCGACGTGTCTCCGGCGACCTCCAGAACGGCGGAGCTGCACGGGGACGGCGTTCCCATTATCCTTTTGAAGCGCCAAGACCACCAGGAGGAATCTCTCGTTTCCTCGCCTCGATCTGTACCAAGAACAAGGGCTGGGGTGCCCTGTAGGCTCACCGGCATCGAGCTTTGCGGCGGCGGAGCCACGGCTGCGAGGTGGATTCAGCTACGGGGCACTGAAACGAGCGGGTTTAGGCGGGATCGAAACGGAGGAGCACGGCGGTTGCGAAGGACAAGGTGGCACGGATGTCTGCTTTACGGTTGCTCGCCGACGACGAGCACAGTGGCGCTGTACTCCGGCGTTCATGGCGAATCGAGCTAGAGGAGGGTAGGGGTGCCACGGCTTGAGGGGAAAATCTCACCAGACGCTGGAGAACACGTTGGAGCAGGCATCGGAGGCTGGGAGGTTACGGCAGTGGGGAATCGATCAACTTGAGCTCCGGCGGCCGGCGGCGATCCAATGAAGCGTGCGTCTCTTCGGGGCCGAATTGAAGCTCCATCTTCTGCGAGTAGACGTAGATGATGGAGAGAAACACGGGGGACTTGTTGGTTCGAGCCCTAGGTGTCGTTGGCCGCGGAAACCATGGCGGGGCGCTCCGGCGAGTCCTCGGGCGATGGAGAAATCGGGCGAGGGGGAAGGGGAAAATGGCAGTGTAGAGGGGGAATGGATCGGGGAGGCTTCGGGGCGTCTCCAGGACACGTAGAAGGCGGCGGGGAAGCAGCTGCGTGGCCAGGGACGTCACGGTGGCGTCGGCGGCCTCGGCATGGCCGGCACACAGCAGCGTGCTCGCTTGCCTGGGGTAGACGACAAGGGCTCCAGGTGGGCTTGGGCCGGGGGCGATGAGTTGGGCCTCTTTGCAGGTAAGCCTTCTCCTTTTTATTTCTTTTCTGTTTTTCTTCTTCTATTTGTTTTGGTACTTCTAAATAAAATAGCAAAACATTTTATAAAATGTTGAAACTTTTTATATGGCTTCACAATATAATAGGCTAGCCACTTGTAAAGTTTGAACATTTTTTAAATTCAAATGATTTGAATTTTAAATCAAATAGGGGTTTTTGATTAATTCCAAGGTCCTTTTTAAATATTTGAAAAATCCATTAGCATGGGGTTGGTCCCACATCACTTGATATGTGATCACACTCATTTATGAGACTTTTCAAAAATGCCAAAGGAATTTTTGGAGCAACTTTTATTCTGGCCATTTGAATTAAATTCATCTGGGGGGTGTTCCTTCTCCCATTTGAGTTTGAATTTGAATTCCATTTGATTTTCTTTGATGAATGCAAGGTGACTTTGATCCTAGCACATTACCTAACGGAGGGTTCTGACAACTCGCCCCCACTCAACATAATCTCGTCCCGAGATTCAGAAGTCTGCGGGAGGAAGGTGGGGTACTCGGCACGGAGACGGTCTTCTCTTTCCCATGTGGCTTCTTTCTAAGAGTGGTGTGACCATTGCACTTTTAGAAACTTAATCTTCTGACGACGAGTGACACGCTTGTCGGAATCAAGAACACGAACAGGGTATTCTCGATAAGAAAGGTCATCTTGGAGATCAAGCGTTTCATGGTCGACTTCGCGGATGGGGTCCTTGAAGCAACGCCTGAGTTGTGACACATGGAGTACAACATGTACTCGGGAAAGGTGCGGGGGTAGTTCAAATTGGTAGGCAACTTCTCCATGTTTAGAAAGAATGCGGAAAGGTCCGATGTAACGTGGGGCCAACTTGCCTTTGATACCGAATCGTTGGGTTCCCTTCAGAGGAGTAACCCGAAGGTAAGCCTTCTCATCCAGATTGTAGCTCTCTTTCCTATGATGACGATCATAGTAGCTTTTCTGACGAGACTGAGCGGCTTTCCATTGATCATGAATAATGCGAACTTTCTCTTCTGCTTCCTTGATCATATCCGATCCAAAGAATTGTCTTTCACCGGTTTTTGACCAGTTAAGGGGTGTTCGACATCTTCGTCCATAGAGGATTTCACAAGGAGCCATGTTCAGACTAGATTGGAAACTGTTGTTATAAGAAAATTCGGCAAATGGAAGAGACTTCTCTCAATTCTTTCCGAATGAGATAACACAAGCTCTGAACATGTCCTCGAGAGTTTGGTTAACCCTTTCGACTTGACCACTAGACTGAGGATGGAAAGCTGTACTAAAGGCGAGATTAGTTCCCATAGCATTCTGAAAACTTCCCCAAAATCTAGAGGTGAAAAGGCTACCACGATCAGAATTGATTTCCAAAGGAACACCATGAAGAGACGCAATGAGACATACAAGTCCTCTAACTGACTAGAAGTTATAGACTTGCGAACGGGCAGGAAGTGTGAGACTTTGGAAAGTCTATCCACCACAATGAAGATGGCATCATTTCCTTTCTGGGTTTTTGGAAAGCCAGTGATGAAATCCATACTGACTTTGTCCCATTTCCACTCTGGAATAGGCAAAGGTTGAAGTGTACTAGCAGGTCTTTGGTGTTCTTCCTCAATGCGATGACAAACATCACATTTGGTAACAAATCGAGAAATGTCTCTCTTCATCCTAGTCCACCAAAATCTCTGGCGTAGATCTCGGTACATTTTTGTGCTACCGGGATGAATCGAGAGGGGTGTATCATGGGCTTCTTTGAGGATGAGTTGCCTTAGTTGCCCATTCTTCGGTACTACCAAACGATTTCCAAAGAATACCGTTCCTTTGCTATCTTTGGAGAAACATTTATCCACTCCGCTAACAATGTTCTCCTTGATCCGACGAACACCTCGTGCACGCCTTTGGGCAACTATGATTTGATCCTCAAGAGTTGGTTTCGCCACCAAGGTAGAAAGATAGCCATGAGGAATAATCTCAAGATTGAGCTTGCGAAATTCTTCATGAATAAGTGGTTGACACTGTTGTAACATGAGGTTGTTAGAATACGACTTACGACTTAGTGCATCAGCCATGACATTGGCTTTGCCTGGGGTGTAAGAAATTCCTACGTCGTAATATTTTATCAACTCAATCCAGCGTCTTTGCCTGAGATTAAGATCTGGCTGGGTGAAAATGTATTTGAGGCTTTGGTGGTCGGAATTGATCTCACAAACGATTACCAAGGAGGTAATGTCGCCAAGTTGTCAGGGCATGAACTACGGCAGCGAGTTCAAGATCATGGGTAGGATAGTTCTCCTCATGTGGACGCAAGTGGCGTGAAGCATAAGCTACCACATGTCTATCTTGCATAAGAATGCATCCTAACCCTTGCCGTGAGGCGTCACAAAAGATCTCGAAATCCTTTTTGGTGTCTGGAGGCGCAAGTACGGGTGCAGAAGTCAATCTTATTTTTGGCTCTTGAAAGCTTTCCTCGCACTTGGGAGTCCATTGGAATTTCTTATCTTTCTTGAGGAGTTCAGTTAGAGGCTTTGCAACTTTGGAAAAGTTCTCGACGAAGCGGCGGCACTAGCTTGCTAGGCCAAGAAAACTCCTGACTTGCTTCACCGATTCAGGTGGAGTCCAGTCAAGGACGGCCTGAACTCTCTCGCGATTGACAGCAATGCCTTTTGCAGAAATCACGTGGGCTAAGTATGTCACTTCTGGTAGCCAAAATTCACACCTGGAGAACTTGGCATAAAGGCGATGCTCTCTAAGTTTCATCAATACCAGGCTGAGATGTTCGACACGTTCTTCTTCGTTCTTCGAGTAGATGAGAATATCGTCAAGATAAACTACAATAAATTTATCTAGGTACTCCATGAAGATCGAATTCATCATGCGCGAGAAAGTGGCGGGGGCATTGGTTAAACCAAAGGACATGACGGTGTACTCGTAAAGACCTTAACAAGTAGTGAAAGCCGTTTTGGGAATGTCCTCGTTTCGGATTTTGATTTGATGATAACCTAATCTCAAATCCATCTTGGAGGAGAGAGAGGATCCGGCAAGTTGATCATAAAGATCATTGATCCTAGGAAGTGGATACTTGTTCTTTATCGTCGCTAGATTTAGTGGGCGATAATCTACGCACATGCTTTCTGTTCCATCTTTCTTCGTTATGAACAGAATAGGGCAATCCCATGGTGATGAGCTAGGGCGGATGAAGCCTTTTTCCAACAAAGCTTCAAGTTGGATTTTAAGCTCAGCTAACTCACGTGGGGCCATTTTGTATGGGCGTCTGAAAATTGGTGCGGTTCCTGGTATAAGATCCACTATGAACTCTACACATCTGTCGGGTGGCATGCCCGGCAGCTCTTCAGGAAAGACATCCAGGAAGTCACGAACCAGCGGAATATCTTCAAGGTCGGGAAGGGGAAGCACATTCAACGAATGTATCTGGGTTCTCGATCTTGGTGAGGAATAATCTATTGTCTGACCTGAAGGATGTGTAAGTCTAACTGACTTGGCTTTACAATCAAGAATAGCATTTTGTCTTGATAACCAATCCATACCAAGGATGACATCAATGTATGAATACTTGAGGGCTATGAGTGAAGCAGGGAATAGTGAACCCTCAATTGCAATTTGATTGCCATGACTTACTCTGTTATTTTTCCATCTTGAGCCTAGAGTTTGAATTATCATTGGTGTGGACATTTCAATAAAGGATAACTCATGACGAAGTGCATAACTTTCCGACATGAATGAATGAGATTCTCCTGGGTCGAAAAGAACGGAAGTAGGAACATAATTGACTGAGAGCGTACCAAGAATGATGTCAGAAGTTTCGTCACTCTCTTCAGCTGATATATGGTTCACACGTCCACGAGTGGCCGAAGGAGCGGGTTTGGTGGTGTAGACCTTCGGGGGTGGCTTTCCACGACCATTGTTGTTACCTCCGGCACGGGGTGGAGCATTCTGATTCTGGATCTAGTTCTGGGGACACTCGCGGGAGTAGTGACCTACCTGACCACACTTGTAGCAGGCTCCAAAGACAGTGCGGGGAGCTGGGTTGTTCGGTGGAGCTAGGTGGAACGAAGCTGGTGGACGAGGCGCCACATAGGATGGCCTCGATGGGTTTTCTGGCGAAACATGTTGTTGGGGATCCAGATCTTGCGCTTCTGAGAGCCTGAGCTGGATTGTAACACCTCCGGTGTCACACTACAGTAATCACTTTTACTGTTGCCAAGTCACTGTGGTTAAGCATGGATGATCACCCTTGATCATAGTGATCCAGATTCAGCCCAAATAAAAATTCCAAATCTAAGTGGAAATTAAACATTGCCCAAAAATTATGCAAACAATTTTGTTAAATGCACAAAAATTAGTAGACCAAGATACCATGGTGATGGATATTTATAGTGGCATATAAATATCTTAGCAATTCAAACAGTAACCAAAACAGCCCCTTTTAATCATTGCATATTCAAAAGAAGAACTAAATGAATTTATTTAATTCCCAAACTTTTGTGGCACTGTTATAAAGTGCAACACTAATATCGGAACAAGTTTCATACCTAGCAAAAATAAATTGATAAATGAATAAATAAAACAGTAGATAAAAGAGCCCTATTTAATACTTTGTATTTTATATATTACTAAAATGGTTTTTATTTTCATCCCAAGCTTTGGGTGGCAGTAGTAGATATTGCCATATATTTAATAGGACTAGTATTTCGATTCACAAAAATAATATGTTGTCCAAATTAAAATATAGCAGAAAGGAAAGGCTTAACAAAAAAACAAAAAAAGAAACCTTAAAACCGCCCATGGGCAGAGCCCCCCCCCCCTAATGGGCCCAGCCTGGCCCAATCCCCATCCCCCATCCCCTACCTACTGCTCACGGGGAGGCCGTGTCGGCTATCCAAGGCACCCGCCATGGCGTGGTGGCCATCCCCAGCTCACCGGTGGGATAAGGGGAACCCGGCCACGACCCGTGCCCCCTCGAACCCTAGCGCCCCATTATTCCTCCCTGCAACTCCACTCCCCTTCCACTGCGCCATGGCTCCCCGCCCCCGAGGTCCCCGTCGCCGCGAGGTCGTTGTGGTCGCGGCCACCATCCTCCTCTCATCGCGCCAAGACGTCTAGGAGCTTCTTCAGCGTCGTCTCCTTCGGCTACATCCAACGGTTCGAGCCGAGACAGCCCGGACGATCTCCATCGTCGCCATCCTCCACCACGGCCACCACATCTCGACGACGAGCGTGACGCATCCGGCCACCCCCAGCTTCGCCAAGCATGTCCAAGAGCCTTCCCATGAGCTACTCCTCCGATTCCCTCATTTTCCCCCTCTTGAATCGTTGCCGTTTATCGCCTGCGTGTCGACGGCCGCCATGGCCGGAGCTTGAGCTCCCTTGCTGCTTGTGCCTCCGCTGCTGCGCTCGGCCGCGCCTTCACGTGCGCGCCCGCTCGTGCGTAGCCGCGCCACGCCGCACCCTGTAACCCCTGCTGGTCGGCCTCGTCGCTCCTGCCAAGGCTCGCTGTTGACCATGGCCGGCCATGGCTGTGTGGTGCACGTGCGTGGTATGTGTGTGTGTACACAACGTGCATGAGTGGCACAGCCAGGCCGTGCCCCCTGCTGCTGCAGCTGCATCGCGCCGTCGCCGTGTGGCGAGCCTCGCGTGTTGCTGCTGCCAATTCGTTTTCTGAAGCCGTGCTACTGCTACATGTTGTTGGGTGCAACTGAAGAATGCCACTTGTGGCAATAGCTAACACTACAGAGTACTCCTCTAGACAGCAACAAAAATAGATCAAAGCAAATTCTAAAAAATTTAAAATTACTATGTGCAAATAGTTGGTCTAACCAGCTTCAATTTGTTCCATTGGACCAATTCTAAATGATGCACCGATTAATTCGTAGAAAAATGGCAAATATGCAAGAATCCATGATGAGCTAGTAAAATTAGGCCTAATGTCATCTGTGCAAATAAAGAGTTCGCAAATAACTTCCTAAGTTCTTGGAATTTGCAAATAGGTCCTCTACTATTAATTGGAATCTACATTAAATAAATCTGCTAACTAAATAGTCTATGACATGTGGGCCCCCCCCTGTACTGTTTAAATACATAATTAATTTATTTATCTACCGTCAATGACAGTAGGGTCCCACCTATTAGTTGACCTGGTCAAACATCCATATTCTGGATAATGATGCTTTTATTATTAAAACAAATTCAGAAATTGCTATAAAATAAATAAAACTGTATAATCCAATATCTTTTAAACTGTAAGTCGGATCAAAATAATTTATACATCAAACTTGATCAGAAAAATCCAACGGATACAGATACACCACCTGTATGTCCATCACCCCCCCTCTAACATACCGAACATCGAACCGTCCCCCTTCGGACCGTTTGGCCAATGATTCGTCCGGTACGGTTAATCCGGATGAATTTATTCTGAACACGAAAGTTGTTCGGATTGTTTCAACTATCACGGTTACACCAGCCACACGTTTGTCGGATGTCCACGACACCTCCGGGATGAACCCTTACCCCTCCGTACACCCTGTCCGGTAATCACCCGGAGCCGGTATCTCATCCCCGGATGAATCCCCGCTCCGTGTATAACACATTGTACTGCGTTAGAACACCGTTAACATTGCATTCGTCATGCCTTTCATCTGTTTGTTTATTCTTGCTTTGTATTTACTGTTTATCCCCCCTTTATTCTCCAATAGACCCTGACACTGCCAACGACGACATCGTTGCCGAGTATGACTACTTCATCGACGACTGTACCCCTACCGTCGAGCTTCCAGGAAAGCAGAGCCATTTTCTTCCCCAGATATCGCCTATCTTTCCGTACATTTATTGAACTAGGCATGGTTACTGCTGCTGCTACGTTACAATCCTATTCAATTGCATAGCATGTTTTTTTCGCCCCTTGATGTACCTTTCTTTATCCTATGCTGCCTTATAAATATATATATTATATTACGCAGTAAACCCTGCGCATTGTTAGCTACGTTTAGAATAGCGGGCCGTGATCACTCTGGTGAGTGAACGCGGATTACAAAATATTATAACTGCAACAGGAACGGATCAATGCAGACGCCCTAGGGAACCTACAACGGGGAGACTCTGCCGAGTCGCTTCGAGTTTGACTTACGAGTGGACGGACTCGTATTTCACTCTCGTCCGCTCAGTAGCGTAGCATCACTGGGATGATACGAGGGCATCCCTCTTTTGTTCATGCCGCTGGTATCTCGGCACCACCGGGGAGATACGAGAATATTCCTCTTTAGTTCATTCCGCTAATGTCTCTGTCGAACCTCTTCAAGTGTACCATCGAGGGTGATTCCTCCTGGTTTCACTTGATGGTAGGCACTCGAATCAAGTGGTGTCCGTACAGGTAAGGAATCGGGTGACCCAACGGTGCCCGCGCAGGTTATCTTAGCGGAACGACAGGTCATGTGTAATCCACCGGTGTGCGGCGGGCCTAGTACTGTTCGTGGCTGAAGGATTTCCTGTTGTACAAAAGTCGAGCTCTTCGGAGCAAACGCGAGACAAGGTAAGGTGACAGTTCACCTTGTTGGTAACCGCACGAGTTGGTGGGACGTCAAGGCAGGCACCGACGTTACTGGTGGTCCTGACTGCTGTCGTTGTCCGCTACTCATCCAATAAGGGGCAACGATAACGGTTGTCTCGTCAGAAAACTAATAAAATGCTTAACGGGTTCGGCGGATGACTTGAGTAGCCTTTTGGCTTGTACACACTACCTATACGTGGGATTACGCATTTGGGCGCCTCCGCAATGTAGCCTCGTTCGAAAGCTCTGAAAGACGTCCAGTTCAGCATTGTGGCAGGGACGGATCGCGCTGCGGCTTTGGAATTCACCCTCCTCGCAACGACCTGGAGAGCGAGGAGTGATAGGCCCATGACCCCCTTGCCCTTAGGGTTGTAGACCGGCGGGGACCTCTCTGATGAGTCATAGGATGGACTGTGTTGTGTGGGATAGCCTCGGTGGGGCATTCCCTAACAAGGTGTTCGCCACCCTGGAGATCCGAGTGTGTAGGGTAACACTAGTGCTGCCCCTGCAGGGAAGATTGGTCTATTCGAATAGCCGTGTCCACGGTAACAGGACGCTTTATGCAGAAGCCAGATCCTACCACTACAACCTACTACTATTAAACTGTTGGTTCCGGTTTCTCTTCCTCACAGGGAAGTCGAGGAGGGGATCTCAGAGGCATATATAATTATTATTGATTACAACTTATTATTATACAATGCTGCAACAACTTCTGCTGCATTGCTACTTTCATTACTGTTATATTAAACTGTTGGCTGATTCTTACCTCATGCTGCAAGACTCGTCGGAATATGCTAGTCGTCGATAGGCTTAGCTTCTCATCTTTATTCGGATTTCTACCTTGCAGTCCACTATATACAGCCTCCCCTTTCCATTTGATACAAATGCATAAATTCTTAGTAGCGGACGTAAGACTCGCGTGTATGCTAGATACTCACCCTTGATTTTTCCCCCTTTTTGTTTTGCCTGATCGGCCGCTGCAGTCGACCTTGGAGCCTTGGAGTCCAGGAGCAGGAGTTCCCCGATGCTGACCACCGCAACGTGAAGATCCCCGATGCTTTCTACGACGTTGAGTTCCCCTTTGACCAGGAGTAGTTTGGAGGTTCCCAGGCAGGAGGCCTCGCCTTTTCGATCGAGTGTTGATTTTGTGCTAGCCTTCTTAAGGCAACCTTGTAACTTTGTGTCTCTACTTAGATACTATTGCTTCTGCTAACTTTGTGCTCTCGAGCTGTTGAATTCGACCCCTCGTGGCCCCTGGCTTGTATTAAACAACTTGTATTATTTTATTTGTAGAGTTGTGTTGTGATATCTCACCGTGAGTCCCTGATCTCGATCGTGTACCTTGCGTGTATGATTACTGTACACGGTCTGATTTTGGGGGCGTCACAAGTTGGTATCAGAGCCGACTGCCTGTAGGACACCCCCTTCCCACTCCTTGGTCGAAGTTGAGTCTACTATTTGCAAAACTACTTTACTAACAGTGTCGTGTGGCTTATTAGCCCACGTCGCAAACTTGGTGGTATTAGGATCCTTTTCTCCGTACCTTTACTCTGGGATTCTATTCTCTTATTCTTTCGGGAAAATTTTCTAACTCTGACATTAGGATCTCGTGGTCGCATCTACCCGGAGAGCGCTTCACCCAAGATGATCGCTTGCTTCACCTGAAGATTTTGACGACTACCCTCTGATGAATTCCCGAGAATCCTACGTGTTCATCGCCTTTGAAATCCCCTGCTACCGATAAGTCTGTGTGGATATTTGCATCCACCACCCGATCTGGAGACCACGATTCCCTTGTACTTAAGCATCGAATTAGTCCGATGCTTCCATCACCCGATGCCTTTGTATTCTTTCCCCTCCCGATTGAGTGCCGATACTCACACCGGATCCTTTGCGAACCATCCGACCTTTTCATGGATTATTATCCAACTAATCATACATGGCTTCTTCCATGTGTCGATTGGATTCATCGTGTGAAACACCATCCTTTCCCTCGATGATTTTTCTTATCAACGATAACCTCCTTTAACTCCAGCCAATACAAACTTGGTCATTTATATCTTGCTCTGTTTTCCCTTGGGAAAGATATACACCTGATACTTGTGTATCATCACCTTTTCTCTTCCATTGGTATGTTTAACCTTTCTTGTAATGTGACTTATCTGAGCAATGATAATTCCCTGCTTATGTAAACACTTCGGTGTACTACTCTGTTGGTACAACCTGTTACTATCGTGGATAACCTTTTTGGTTACCGACGATAGACGAGAGCTTTGCCAAGTGGTTCTCTTTGTCCACTGTCCCTGTTACCGACGTTGTTGCCGAGATAACGGACAAACTGTTCTCTGACAAACCTTGCATCGCGATCGCATGGAATGTCGCCACCCTTCTTATTCAATGTGGCCCCATAACCCACTGTTCCACAGGATCGAAACCTGACTCATGTCGTCTACCTTGTGATATTTAGTCTAATACTAGACGCAGTGCTCATGCCCGATGCTCTAGACCCCCCTTTTATATATCCGTTATCGACATCGAATGCATGCCTAGCCGTTTGAAATTTCTCATGCCTTCTTTTGATTCTCTCGATGTATGTCCCTGAGTTTAAATCGTGAGATACTTTGTACCGCATTCCCTTGGACAGCCTCGGTTGATTAACCTTGTACCGATGTGACCCCCTTAATTTTACCCTCCTAGCCTATTCGTAAGCACTATGGAGCCCCGAATGAAGGATGATAACTCGTCGAGATGCAATGATGCAAAGAAATGAAGACACCAATGAGAAGGATTAACTTCTTCGCGAAGGGCAACAAGCACCAGAAGAATCGTTAGAATTCGAAACCGAAAATTTACCCCTTACACTACCTTTAATTCTCGGGACGAGAATTCTTTGTAGTGGAGAGATTTGTAACACCTCGGGTGTCACACTACAGTAATCACTTTTACTGTTGCCAAGTCACTGTGGTTAAGCATGGATGATCACCCTTGATCATAGTGATCCAGATTCAGCCCAAATAAAAATTCCAAATCTAAGTGGAAATAAAACATTGCCCAAAAATTATGCAAACAATTTTGTTAAATGCACAAAAATCAGTAGACCAAGATACCATGGTGATGGATATTTATAGTGGCATATAAATATCTTAGCAATTCAAACAGTAACCAAAACATCCCCTTTTAATCATTGCATATTCAAAAGAAAAACTAAATGAATTTATTTAATTCCCAAACTTTTGTGGCACTGTTATAAAGTGCAACACTAATATCGGAACAAGTTTCATACCTAGCAAAAATCAATTGATAACTGAATAAATAAAACAGTAGATAAAAGAGCCCTAGTTAATACTTTGCATTTTATATATTACTAAAATGATTTTTATTTTCATCCCAAGCTTTGGGTGGCAGTAGTAGATATTGCCATATATTTAATAGGACTAGTATTTTGATTCACAAAAATAATCTGTTGTCCACATTAAAATATAGCAGAAAGGAAAGGCTTAACAAAAAAAAACAAAAAAAAGAAACCTAAAAACCGCCCATGGGCAGAGCCCCCCCCCCTAATGGGCCCAGCCTGGCCCAATCCCCATCCCCCATCCCCTACCTACTGCTCACGGGGAGGCCGTGGCGGCCATCCATGGCACCCTCCATGGCGTGGCGGCCATCCCTGGCTCACCGGTGGGATAAGAAGAACCCAGCCACGACCCGTGCCCCCTCGAACCCTAGCGCACCCCATTATTCCTCCCTGCTCCGCCACTCCCTTGCCACTACGCCATGGCTCCCCGCCCCCGATGTCCCCGGCACAGCGAGGTCGTTGTGGTCGCGGCCACCATCCTCCTCTCAGCGCGCCAAGACATCTAGGAGCTTCTTCATCGTTGTCTCCTTCGGCTACATCCAACGGTTCGAGCCGAGACAGCCCGCACGATCGCCATCGTCGCCATCCTCCACCATGGCCACCACATCTCGACGTCGAGCGTGACGCATCCGGCCACCCCCAGCTTCGCCAAGCATGTCCAAGAGCCTTCCCGTGAGCTACTCCTCCGATTCCCTCATTTTCCCCCTCTTGAATCGTTGCCGTTTATCGCCTGCGTGTCGACGGCCGCCATGGCCGGAGATCGAGCTCCCTTGCTGCTTGTGCCGCCGCTGCTGCGCTCGGCCGCGCCTTCACGTGCACGCCGCTCGTGCGTAGCCGCGCCACGCCGCGCCCTCTAACCCCTGCTGGTCGGCCTCGTCGCTCCCGCCACGACTCGCTGTTGACCATGGCCGGCCATGGCTGTGTGGTGCGCGCGCGTGGTATGTGTGTGTGTACACAACGTGCATGAGTGGCACAGCCAGGCCGTGCCCCCTGCTGCTCCTTGCTGCTGCAGCTGCATCGCGCCGTCGCTGTGTGGCCAGCCTCGCGTGTTGCTGCTGCCAATTCGTTTTCTGAAGCGGTGCTCCTCTAGACAGCAACAAAAATAGATCAAAGAAAATTGTAAAATTTGTAAAATTAATATGTGCAAATAGTTGGTCTAACCAGCTTCAATTTGTTCCATTGGACCAATTCTAAATGATGCACCGATTAATTCGTAGAAAAATGGAAAATATGCAAGAATCTATGATGAGCTAGTAAAATTAAGTGTGATGTCTTATGTGCAAATAAAGAGTTCGCAGATAACTTCCTAAGTTCTTGGAATTTGCAAATAGGTCCTCTACTATTAATTGGAATCTACATTAAATAAATCTGCTAACTAAATAGTCTATGACATGTGGGCCCCCCTCTACTGTTTAAATACATAAATAATTTATTTAGCTACAGTCAATGACAGTGGGGTCCCACCTATCAGTTCACCTGGTCAAACATCCCTGTTCTGGATAATGATGCTTTTATTATTAAAACAAATTCAGAAGTTGATATAAAATAAATAAAACTGAATAAATCAATATCTTTTAAACTATAAGTCGGATCAAAATAATTTATACATCAAACTTGATCAGAAAAATCCAACGGATACGGATACACCACCCGTATGTCCATCACCCCCCCTCTAACATACCGAACATCGAACCGTCCCCCTTCGGACCGTTTGTCCGATGATTCGTCCCGTACGGTTAAAGTATCCGGATGAATTTATTCTGAACACAAAAGTTGTCCGGATTGTTTCAACTATCACGGTTACACCAGCCACACGTTTGTCGGATGTCCACGACACCTCCGCCATGAACCCTTCCCCCTCCGGACACCCTGTCCGGTAATCACCCGGAGCCGGTATATCATCCCCTGATGAATCCCCGCTCCGTGTATAACACATTGTACTGCATTAGAACACCGTTAACATTGCATTCGTCATGCCTTTCATCTTTTTGTTTATGCTTGCTTTGTATTTAATGTTTCTCCCCCCTTTATTATCCGATAGACCCCGACACTGCCGACGACGACATCGTTGCCGAGTACGACTACTTCGTCGACGACTGTACCCCTACCGTCGAGCTTCCAGGCAAGCAGAGCCATTTTCTTCCCCAGATATCGCCTATCTTTCCGTACATTTCTTGCACTAGGCATGGTTACTGCTGCTACTATGTTACAATCCTATTCAATTGTGTAGCATGTTTTTGTCGCCCCTTGATGTTCCTTTCTTTATCCTATGCTGCCTTATAAATATATATATATATATATTATATTCAGCAGTTAACCCTGCGCATTGTTACATAGGTTTAGAATAGCGGGTTGTAATCACTCTGGTGAGTGAATGCGGATTACAAAATATTATAACTGAAACTGGTACGGATCAATGCAGACGCCCTTGGGAACCTACAATGGCGAGACTCTGCCGAGTCGCTTCGAGTTTGACTTACGAGTGGACGGACTCGTATTTCACTCTCGTCCGCTCAGTAGCGTAGCATCACTGGGATGATACGAGGGCATCCCTCTTTAGTTCATGACGCTGGTGTCTCGACACCACCGGGGTGATACGAGAATATTCCTCTTTAGTTCATTCCGCTGATGTCTCTGTCGAACCTCTTCAAGTGTACCATCGAGGGTGATTCCTCCTGGTTTCACTTGATGGTAGGCACTCGAATCAACTGGCGTCCTTACAGGTAAGGATTCGTGTGACCCAACGGTGCCCGCGCAGGTTATCTTAGCGGAACGACAGGTCAGGTGTAATCCACCGGTGTGCGGCGGGCCTAGTACTGTTCGTGTCCGAAGGATTTCCTGTTGTACGAAAGTCGAGCTCTTCGGAGCAAACGCGAGACAAGGTAAGGAGACGGTTCACCTTGTTGGTAACCGCACGAGTTTGTGGGACGTCAGGGCAGGCACCGACGTTACTGGTGGTCCTGACTGCTGTCGTTGTCCGCGACTCATTCAATAAGGGGCAACGATAACGGTTGTCTCGTCAGAAAACTAATAAAATGCTTAACGGGTTCGGCGGATGACTTGAGTAGCCTTTTGGCTTGTACGCACTACCTATACGTGGGATTACGCGTTTGGGCGCCTCCGCAATGTAGCCTCGTTCGAAAGCTCTGAAAGACGTCCAGTTCAGCATTGTGGCAAGGACGGATCGCGCTGCGGTGTTGGAATTCACCCTCCTCGCAACGACCCGGAGAGCGAGGGGTGATAGGCCCATGACCCCCTTGCCCTTAGGGATGTAGAACGGCGGGGACCTCTCTGATGAGTCGTAGGATGGACTGTGTTGTGTCGGATAGCCTCGGTGGGGCATTCCCTAAGAAGGTTTACGCCACCCTAAAGATCCGAGTGTGTCGGGTAACACTAGTGCAGCCCCTGCAGGGAAGATTGATCTATTCGAATAACCGTGTCCAAGGTAACAGGACGCTTTATGCTGAAGCCAGATCCTCCCACTACAAACTACTACTATTAAACTGTTGGTTCCGGTTTCTCTTCCTCGCAGGGAAGTCGAGGAGGGGATCTCGGAGGCATATATAATTATTATTGATTACAACTTATTATTATACAATGCTGCAACAACTTTTGCTGCATTGTTACTTTCATTACTGTTATATTAAACTGTTCGCCGATTCTTACCTCATGCTGCAAGACTCGTCGGAAGATGCTAGTCTTCGATAGGCCTAGCTTCTCGTCCTTATTCTGATTTCTACCTTGCAGTCCACTATATACAGCCTCCCCTTTCCATTTTATACAAATGCATAAATGCTTAGTAGCGGACGTAAAACTCGCGGGTATGCTAGATACTCACCCTTGCTTTTTTCCCCTTTTTGTTTTGCCTGATCGGCCGCTGCAGTCGACGTTGGAGCCTTGGAGTCCAGGAGCAGGAGTTCCCCGATGCCGACCACCACAACGTGAAGATCCCCGATGCTTTCTACGAGTTCGAGTTCCCCTTTGACCAGGAGTAGTTTGGAGGTTCCCAGGAAGGAGGCCTCGCCTTTTCGATCGAGTGTTGATTTTGTGCAAGCCTTCTTAAGGCAACCTTGTAACTTTGTGTCTGTACTCAGATACTATTGCTTCCGCTAACGGAGTCCAGAATTGAGTCCACGACGGAACCTCTCTTGCTTCTTGGCGTTGGTGGATACCTCTTCAGTAGCATAATGAGCAAGTCGGTTGAACTCACGACTAAACTCGTCAACAGTCCTTCTGCCATGGGTGAGGTTGCAGAACTCCTCACGCTTGCGGTCCATAAGACCCTTTGGAATGTGGTGCTCATGGAATGAAGTGCAGAACTCATCCCAAGTTGTGGGCGGTCCAGCGGGACGCATGTTCAGGAAATTCTCCCACCAAGAGCTAGCTGCACCCTCAAGGTGGTAGGTGGCATAGTTGACCCTGTCACCATCTGAAACAGGGCCTGCCTGGAGCTTCCTTTCGATGCTGCGAAGCCAGTCATCGGCGTCAAGGGGCTCGGTGGAGTAGATGAAAACCAAGGGATGAAGCCGGATGAAGTCATTCAAAGACACCAACTCGTTGCGCTGCTCAGTGGTGTTGCGGGCAATGACCTCCAGCAACTGGTGAGAGTCTCGGCGGTTCCTCTCAACCTCCATCAGAACCTGAGACATCGTGGGTGGGGGTGGAAGATTGCCTTCCTCCGGATCATTCCCACGACCATGGGCACGACCAAGCTGGCCACGGGTTCCTTGAGACATCCTGAAGGTTAAAACCAAAGTTAAACAGAGTTGATTGGAAGAGTCTAAACAAGGTATTGAAGGTACTGGAAGAATCACAGAGCAAAGGAAGTAATCGTCTTGACAACATGGTGATAAAAGCATACAAGCCATATATTCACAAGTTGTCATACAAACCATACATCGTTTTAGTACAAGCGACAAGATAATACAAACATGATGAAGATGATAAATCCTTCAGAGGCACTCTGACTTCCTATACATTATTTATCTAAGCCTCAGCAACTTAGAGCACCTTGCGTACAATATACTTAGATACTACTACATCCTCAATAAAGTAAGACCACAGGCGGTCTCACTCATCTCCATCACCATAGTAATCCTCATAAAAGTTACCCGCGTAACCCGTAGCTGAAGGTGACCATCAGAAAACACGGAGGCTTGTGGACCCTGATATCCATTTGGGAAAGGATGGGGCCTAGGTCAAGCCTAGGGTGGAAGCAGAGGACCACGGGGTGGAAAAATGCCTCCAATCTCGGGCCAAGCAACTCGAGAAGGCATCCGTGTCCTGGCTGGGTAGATAGCATCATACTCCACTGATCCAACACTCACAAAAGGATCCAGGAGTGTAAGTGCTCGATACAGACGGACACGGGTTGCGTGAAGCTCAAAACGAAGGGCATGTGCATCACGATCTCTATCAAAAGCGTGCCGAGCAGTGATCTGAAGCAAAGTATCCTCCAGGGAGTGATCTGTGTACAATCCGGTGTAATATCCCTCTTCTCCTGGAAGTGCAGCAGGGATATAGAGGGTAGGTGATCCTGCAAGCAGGGCATGCTCCTCTCTCAGTAGGGTAATACATGAGTATGCAGCATCCTACACAGCCATGTTCTCAGTCACACCAATGCCATGTCCAAAGAGGATAGGCTAAGAGACTCCAATGTGGTGCGGGTAAATCCTGACAGTGCAGTGAAATTGAGTCTGGTTAAAGTCGAGGAACTGCTCCTCAACTGTGTACTCAGGATACCAACGATAGCCAATGAAGGACATCATCTCGGTGAGCATGGTTGGATGCCCACGCACATCAAGGCACCTAGTCAGACGAACAATCTGCCGGGGGGGAAGATCCGCCATTTGAAACAGAAAGAAGGAATTTCCAAATGCATCAGATTATGAAGAAACTTGGAATGACTCGGACAGCATAACGGCTTTACTTGCAAGAAAAGACAATTTCATACAACATGGAAACAACACTTACATACGATGTAAGAAATCAGGAAGAGAAACGACTATAGCAAACCGAAAACAACTTTCCTACGGTTACAAGGAAGCAAACAACGAGATGTTCTAGTAAGACATAGATGAGCCTAGTCCTATCTTCCTGTAGAAAAGATGAGGATGACTCAGAACTCAGAATGATGAAGATAAGGAGAAAACAGAAGCCTTATGTTGTTCCCTTATATACCAAGAGTAACTATATAACTATAGCAAGCTAGACTCGACTTCGGCCAAGGCGGATAATCCTACAGTCAGTCCTGCTCTGATACCAAGTATGTCGGGACCCGGGGTTAGCGTATGCAAGACTCGCTACAACACAATCATATGGAGAGCCGAGAACCGTACCCACTTGTCTAAGCAGACAAGGCCAAGCACAGAACATTCTCGGAAAGCATCGAACGTGAGGGGCATCCCATCCAGGCCGGATGATCAACTGAGATGGGTCCTCATCGTCTACACACAAGTCTAAATGATATGGGTGGTGAACTCCCATACTCATAGACAAGTCGCCTCAACCATACTATCGATTGTATTATAACCCTTACATAGACTTACTCCAGCCCGATCACTTAGTCGGGGTCTAGGGCGGGCTCAACCATATTATCAATAAAGTGTGCACGTGACGGAGTCACGAACAATCGCATCGCGATGCCCCATGTTGCGCACATCTAAGGGCCACTTGGTGTATAAAAGACCGCCAGCCAGATGACAACTAAGGTCTCGAAACCCATACTTAGACATGCATGATATAATCATACACGCATCACACATGTCTACTATGAACAGCAGGTATCATTGAAATTCTCTACAAAGTATACGACTTTATTGATAACTCTTACAGAGTGCACAAAGATATCACGAGACTGTGATCCAACATTACAACTAGCATGCGGAAGAAAATTTTATCTGGGTACAGACAAGTTTAACAAATGGCTTAAGAAGCCTTATTTAAACACAAGCCCTCCACGAGGGAACCAGTCTGCTGACTAGGACTACACTAGCTTGGTCTTAAGTCGTCGAGCTCGAGGAAGAATCCACCTTCGGGGTCAGTGGCTTCATCTAAAACATATAATAAGCAAACGTGAGTACAAATTCGTACTCAGCAAGACTTACGTAGGAACTATACTACTCATGCACATGTATCAAGGAAAAGGGAGGTGGGGTTCATAAGCAGAAGTGCCAGCTTTGACTTAGCTAGTCCTTAACTACGAGTACCAGACTTGAGGTAAGATGCATACACGATTCCACTACAGGTCCCCAACCAATTACACCACTATGGTGCCTTCCTCGACTTCCCCACGAGAAAGCACGCCATAGCACTCACGCTTATCTTGGCAAGTATTATAAGTATCCAGTTCAAGTTGTCTAATAATCAAGCTAAGCTTTCCAAGCAGTCCCTTACCGCGGACACGGCTATTCGAATAGTTTTGTTAACCCTGCAGGGGTGTACCGCTACACACACATGTCATCAGTTACCGACTTTGTACTCGACACCGTTCAAGAGGTGCCGGCGAGGATGCTCACCACAACTGTTACCTCATAGCCGATCTAGTCCAAGAAAGCCGCCTACCTGGGTTGGCTAACACTATCGTGAACCCGGCCGGTTTACCGAAGTGGACCCAGATGATGTGTGCGTGGTTGATAAGCCGGTCTCGGCTGAGCCGTTCTCTCACTTAGCAGCCAGGCCACAAACCTACCAGAACTCCGAACTACTGCGACATCTGGACATCGAAAGGGATGAATTAGTAGGGTGAGAGGGGTCAGTGAGCCTAATATGTAGTTGTACTCTTCATCTTGGATCACCACACAAGAACTCGGACTTAGGGCGGTATTCAACGAGACAAACCACCGTGTACTCCTACACAGCCTCTCATGGTTCACCTTGTATTAGGGTAGATTCACCAACACATTTCCACCATCATCAACATGATTCCTACCATCCCGACTCACATAACAGTATCAACATTGTATCACTGTAAGCATGCAATAAGCAGTAACAATTGCAGGGGCCACATGATATCAATCAACTCCTACATTTTCTAGGATTGTAGTTTGCTTACTACTGTGACAAATGATAGGTCATGCAAAGGAATGGGTTCATCTATGCGATAGAAACGTAGCATGGTAATCATCCTAAACAATGCATAAGCGATATTGAGAGGGAAGTGGGATTTTATCGACATGATCAATGGGGTTTGCTTGCCTTGCTGACGAGGTTCAGTATCAGGGTCTTCAACGAAGGGGGCAGCCTCCTGTTCAGGTTCCACTTCTACTCGACAAACAACAAACAAGGAAGCAATATAAATACAATGCACAATCGCATGATTGAAGGTTGAAACTTGATGTATATGCTTCTGATGTGTGAGGGTTTCCATTTAAATGAAGTACATTGCAAAGGTTTTGCAAATTCAAACTCCAATTTGAATTTAAGAGGAATTCATATGCATTGTTCTCTCTGTTCCCCCATTTTAAAATGGTCAAACATGAAAAAAGTGCATATTCAGAATCCTTGCATTTTTATGATAATTTTACATATATTATATGTTTAATTTGGAGTTAAAATGAATTATTTATGAATTTACAAAGTTTAATTCATTTTCTGGAATTTCTGGAATATTTTTAAATAGAAAAGCTTTTACTGCATCAGCATGACCTCATGTTGGCGTCAGGGGGCCTCTGACCATTGGGTCCCACATGTCAGTGTCTCATGTGTTAATTAAAACGTTTAGTTTAGTTTTAAATTAACCCAAAGGTTAATTAGGGCCTAGGGCACACATGGCAGCCTCACTGGGGGTGGGGCCAAGGTGGATAACATCGCCGTACACGTCAGCACGCCGGCGACGTGTCTCCCGCGACCTCCATAACGGCGGAGCTGCACGGGGATGGCGTTCCGGTTATCCTTTTGAAGCGCCAAGACCACCAGGAGGAAGCTCTCGTCTCCGTGCCTCGATCTGGACCAAGAACAAGGGCTGGGGTGCCCTGTAGGCTCACCGGCGTCGAGCTTTGCGGCGGCGGAGCCACGGTTGCGAGGTGGATTCAGCTACGGGGCACTAAAAGGAGCGGGGTTAGGCGGGATCGGACCAGAGGAGCACGGCGGTTGCGAAGGACAAGGTGGCACGGACGTCTGCTTTACGGTTGCTCGCCGATGACGAGCACAGCTGCGCTGTACTCCGGCGTTCATGGCGAATCGAGCTAGTGGAGGGTAGGGGTGCCACGGCTTGAGGGGAAAAGCTCACCAGACGCTGGTGAACACGTTGGAGCAGGCGTCGGAGGCGGGGAGGTTATGGCGGCGGCGAATCGATCAACTTGAGCTCCGACGGCCGGTGGTGATCCAATGAAGCGTGCGTCTCTTCGGGGCCGAATTGAAGCTCCATCTTCTACGAGTAGACGGTATCGATGGCGAGGAGCACAGGGGACTTGCTGGTTCGAGCCCTAGGTGTCGTTGGCCGAGGAAACAATGGCGGGGCGCTCCGGCGAGTCCTCGGGCGGTGGAGAAATCGGGCGAGGGGGAAGGGGAAAGTGGCCGTGGAGAGGGGGAATGGATCGGGGAGGCTTCGGGGCGTCTCCAGGACACGTCGAAGGCGGGGGGGGGGGGGGGGGGAAGCAGCTGCGTGGCCAGGGACGTCGCGATGGCGTCCGCGGCCTCGGCATGGCCGGCACGCAGCAGCGTGCTCGCTTGCCTGGGGTAGACGACAAGGGCTCCAGGTGGGCTTGGGCCGGGGGCGATGAGTTGGGCCTCTTTGCAGGTAAGCCTTCTCCTTTTTATTTCTTTTCTATTTTTCTTCTTCTATTTGTTCTGGTACTGCTAAATAAAATAGCAAACCATTTTATAAAATGTTGAAACTTTTTATATGTCTTCACAATACAATAGGCTAGCCACTTGTAAAGTTTGAACATTTTTAAAATTCAAATCATTTGAATTTTAAATCAAATAGGGGTTTTTGATTAATTCCAAGGTCCTGTTTGAATATTTGAAAAATCCATGAGCATGGGGTTGGTCCCACATTACTTCATATGTGATCACACTCATTTTTGAGACTTTTCAAAAATGTCAAAGGAATTTTTGGAGCAACTTTTATTCTGGCCAGTTGAATTAAATTCATCTAGGGGGTGTTCCTTCTCCCATTTGAGTTTGAATTTGATTTCCATTTGATTTTCTTTGATGAATGCAAGGTGACTTTGATCCTAGCACATTACCTAACAAAGGGTTCTGACACCCAGGCTGTCACCTTTGGGATCGCCGTTTTCGGACCATTATAGGTGCATACAACTCATAGATACGATCAAGAACACAAATAAACTCATGAAAACACAAGTGGTTCAGATCTGAAAACATGGCACTCGGGCCAAAAGTGACAAGCATTAAGAGCAACAAGTTGTAGAAAATATGATAAAAATCATACTAGATGATAGGCAACATGCCCCCAACAATCTGACGAACTATTACATAATCTAACTCATTCAATCCCTACCATCCCCTTTGCCTACAGCAAGGAATTACTCACACATGAAAGGAGAAGTCATGGAGGGATGATGGAGTGGCAATGATGATGACGATGACGATGACGATGACGTTGGTAACCGAGGAAACATCTTCCAGATTAGCCCTCCCGAGGAAGAACAGAGGGTGACGGCGGATCCACGACGAGAATTGGAAAAATGACTTCTATTCTGGGGTTTCCTCGCGACGGGTAAAAGTAGGGACCAAGGTAGGTCACCAGAGGGGGTGGGACCCACCCAGGCGGCCTCCTAGCGCGGCTAGGGGGGTGGCCGCGCCAGCAGGGCGCCTGGGGCCCCTCTAGCCCACCTTCTGGTCCTGGCTCCCTCCGGGTGCATGGATTTTCCGTGATTTTTCTGGGAATTTTCTGAAGTACGTAAAAATCGATATTCCTGCACACAAGAAATGCATAGAAGCAGCTCTGCTGAAAACTGCGTCAGACCGGGTTAGTTTCATTCAAATCATGCAAGAATGAGGCCAACACAATAGGAAACATGTTTGGAAAAGTACATACGTTTGAGACGTCTCAGGCACCCCCTCGGTCTCCTCTTTGGCCCTATTTATTGCCCCGACGCGAAAACCCAAGATATCTAGTCATATTTTCCAGAAGCGATCCTGATCTCCGCCGCCATCGAAATCTAGCTTCAGGGGTCACCAGGATCCTGCTCCGGCACCCTTCCGGAGAGGGCCTTGGCCCCCGGGGTCATCTTCATCAACCCATCTTCGCTCCATGATGCTTCTTGAGTAGTTCCCCCCTGGACTATGGGTTATTGGTAGTAGCTTTGTGGTATCTTCTCCCCCTAGATCTTGAATACAAAGTTCTCTTGAGCTGCCCTACATGATTGAGATCCATATGATGTAATTGGTGTTGTGTTTGTTGGGATCCGATGAACTGTTACCTTGTTCAGTCCTAAAAAGTTAAAAAATTGTTGTTGATGCAATTTTTTGTTCTTCATGCTTGTTACTAGTGCACGAGTAGCATGATTTCAGATCTGAGCACGTTATTGTTGCATGATTATAATTTTTGCTCTAGATCTTATCTACGGTTGTATGCACCTGTTATAGTTTGGAACTGGCGATCTCAATGGTGATAGCTTGGGACACCAAAGGGGATGGGTTATAATTTGAGGATTACATGTGTTCATAGTGTGTTAATGCTTTGTTCCGGTGCTCTTTAACAGGAGCACCTTAACCTGCACAAGTTCCTTTTGGATCCTTGGTAGCGGGATGGTAGAACAAAAGATGTTGTGCAAAGTTCTTATTGCAAGCACGTACAAGTACATACGGAATACATGCCTGCGTTTGGTTCTTAGACTAGAATAGTCTAGTTTGTTCTTGGCTAGAGTTAGTGCAATTTGGTCAATTGCCCAACTATTGCGATCCCCTAGACTTTTGGGTTATCACCTGCTTCAGTGCCTCTCTATGACGCCCCCAAAATCAATACGTGTACAGTAATCATACACGCAGGGTACACGGTTGAGATTAGGGTGCCACGGTGAGAATATCACAGCCCAACACTAAACACAAATAAGATAAATCTGATATTACAAACCAGGGATCACGAGGATCCGAATACGTAAGTTATGCAAGCCATAATATTTGAGTACAGACATAGTTAGTCAAGTTTTTCCTTAAGAAGGCTAGCAAAAATAACAACTGAGATACGGATCGAAAAAGCGAGGCCTCTTACCTGGGATACACCGAACTACTCCTGGTCGACAGGGAACTCGACGTCGTAGTAGTCGCCTTTGGGGTACTCCTGCTCCTAGGCTCCAACGTCGACTGCAGCGGCCGATCAGGAAAAACAAAAAGGGGGAAATAAAGAAAAGGTGAGTATCTAGCATACCCGCGAGTCTTGCGTCCGCTACTAAGATTTTATGCATTTGTATCAAATGGAAATGGGAGGTTGTATATAGTGGACTGCAAGGTAGAAATCAGAGTAAGGGTAAGAAGCTAGGCCAATCGAAGACTAGCATCTTCCGACGAGTATTGCAGCATGAGGACAGAATGGCTCATAGTTCATATAAAGAATAAAGTAACAATGCAGCAGAAGTTGCTGCAGCATTGTATAATAGTATGTTGTAATAATTAACAACGCCTCCGAGATCACCTCCTCGACTTCCCAACTAGGAAGAAAACCTGGAACCATACAGTTTAGTAATAATAGTTTGTAGTAGTAGGATTTGGCTTCAGCATAAAGCATCCTGTTACCGTGGACACGGCTATTCGAATAGATTAATCTTCCCTGCAGGGGTGCACTTCTGTTACACTACAATGCACGGATCTCCAGGGTGGCGTACAGCTTGTTAGAGAATGCCCCACCGAGGCTATCCGACACTCCGTAGTCCATCTTTCAAACTCAACACAGAGGTCATCCGCCGGACTAAATCCTATGTACGCAGGGCTTTGGACCCTAACCCCCGAAGTACTCCTGCATGGTGCGAGGCTCGCCGGTGAAGCAAAATCAAAGCAAATAAAAATCACATTGCCACGGCAAATAAGACAACACCACTTCCCAGCTTAGGCCGCGGTACTGCTGACGTCTCAAGAGTCCTCGAACGAGACTATGAAGCAGAGGAGCCCATAACTCATTATCCCACATGTAGGTAGCGCGTACAAGACAAAAGGCTACTCAAGTCATCCGCCGAACCCTTAATCATTTTATTTTCTCGCGGACAACCGTTGTCGTTGCCCGACTAATTAACACAACGGACAACAAATAGCAGCCAGGACCACTAGTACATCGGTTCCCGCTCTGTCGTCCCGTCAAAGCGCACGGTTACCAACAAGGTGAACCGTCTCCTTACCTTGTCTCACGTGTGCTCCTGGAGGAGCTCGACTTTCATGGTTCGGTAACTCTCGCGGCCAACGATCAGGGTCCAAGCACACCGGTACACTGGTCGTACCTTCCCTGTCATCCCGTCGCAATACCACTCGCGGGCACCATTGGGCCACCCGACATCTTACCTTAAGGACAACCGTGGCTCAGGTACCTAGAGCGGCTATACAAAGTCAGCAATGAGTGGAGTACAAGGATTACTCATTGATAGCTCACACTTGATGGTGGCTCGGCAGAGCCGAGGTAGGGGCAGGAGGCGGTGTCTGCATTGTACCGTATGAGTGCATTTGTAATAAGTTGTATCCGCGTCACTCCACTAAGTGATCACGGCCCGCTATCTAATCCTAGCTACCAATGCTCAAGGCTCAGTGCGGAATATAATATATATTTATAGGCAGCATAGGATAAAGTAAGGTACATCAAGGGCGACAATGACAGGCTATGCAATATAATAGGATTGTAACGTAGCAGCACCAGTATCAATGCCTAGTGCAATAAATGTACGGAAAGATAGGCGATATATGGGGAAGAGAATGGCTCTTCTTGCCTGGAAGCTCGACGGTAGGGGTAGGGTCATCGACGAAGTAGTCGTACCCAGTAGCGGTGTAGTCGGCTGCAGCAGCGGGGTCTACCGGAGAAAAGGGGGGGGGAGAAACAATGAATACAAAGAAAGCATATACTAACAGATGCATGACATGACAGATGCAATTTTAACGGTGTTCTAACGCAGTACAATGTATTATGCTCGGAGCGGGAATTCATCGGGGATGAAATTTCGGCTCCGGGTGATTATCGACAGACGGCCCGGAGGGGGGAATGTCTCGTGTTCGTTGTGTTAGAGGGGTATGGTTGGTATACGAATAGTGTATCCGTATTCATTACATTTTTCTGATCAATTTTCATGTACAAACTTTTTTAATCCGACCTACCGTTGAAAAGATATTGATTTTCCAAGTTTTTAAAAGATTTTCTGAATTTATTTTATTATTTAAACAAAAACATTGTCCAAAACAGTGCACTGACATGTGGGTGCCACATGTCATACACAGCACTAATAAATCCGTTTTAATTAAATTTAAATACTCAAGTGGGGCCTACATGTCATATTTTGTTTATATATTAATTTAATTTTAATTAATAAACTGACAGGTGGGGCCTAGGTGTCACAGACACAGGTGTTAACTAACCAGTTTTTAATTAACCCAGGGAATAACTTAAAAGGGCAGGGCCCACAGGTAAGTGTCAGTGGGGGGGGTTATTTTGTTTAAATCTAACAAGGGGTATTAGCAGGGGGTGGGTTTACCACTAGTCACACTTCTGACAAGGGGGGCCCAGGGGTCAGTCTCACCAGAGGCTCGCCGGCGACAGAACGCCGACGAGGTCGACGCTACCCTCGTTGTGCTGCACGGGAGGAGACGCGACTGGGCTTGTTCGAAACGGGGGAGCACCGCGCATCGAATGGTGGTCTCGGGGTGGGCGGGGACTCACCGGAGCGGCGTCGACGATGTGCGAGGCAACAGTCAGTTAGGGGCGGCGACGAGGAAGTGGATACGGGGGGTTTTGGCGAGCGCGGGCTGGGGCATTCGACTCCTTCGAGCACCACGGGAAAAACGACGCGAGCGGCTGGAAAAATGGGTGCTCTGGGCCACGCGGAGGAGCATGACGGCAGCGAGGACATCACTGCCCTAATGGCAGTGGTGGCTACAGGGCACGGGAGGCGAAGGGGGGAGTTGGGGAAGGGGACCATTCTCACCAGGGTGACGTAGCCGTTTAAAAGGGCTCGGGGGAGGGTCGACGTTGGCCGGAATTTGAGGGAGCTCGCCGGCGACTGGAGGTAGACGACGGTGGCGATTCCGTGCATGTAGGTTGTCCCAGTTCGAGTTCTTCTGGAGGGCGACGAAGACGACGACGCTTGAGCGACTGGACACAAAGGTGTGGCCTCGCGAGCTCACTGGCCGCGTGAGCTCACGTCCATGGTGTCAGCGGCTCGGGTGGGATTTTTCCCCAACAATGCCGAGGCGAGGAGGAAGGGGGCGGGATCTAGGGTTGGGGTTGGGGTGCGGGGGGGCTTGGGGCACTTATCCCCGCCGCCTTTTCGCCGATGGGCGACACGGCGATGGTGACGGCCGTGGCACCGGGCGATGGACGCCACGCCATGGCGTGAGCAGTGGAGGAGGAAGGAGGGAGTGAGCTGGGTTTGGGCCCGAGTGGGTTTTTCGCATGGGCGTGATATAGAAGTTTTCTATTTCCTTTTTGTTTTTGGTTTATGTTCTTTTCCTTTTTGCATTTCTTTTTGTTGCTTTTATAATTTAGTAAATTATGCACTAGGGTCCATAATTAATGTTGCACTATAGGACGGTGCCACAAAAAGTTTTGTGCCCAAATAAAATCATTTAATATTTTAACTAAATATCCAATGATTAAAATGGACAAAGTAAGCTACTGTTTTAATTGTTGTATTTATTTTATAGCACAATAAATCCCCATGAGCACATGGAAGTGATCCACTTAGTATTAGGCATTTTAAAAAATGGTTTCACAATTTTAGGTTGAACTTTTATTTGCCACTTTATTTTTAATATGAACAAAATTTTGAACTTGGAATTGATCTAAGATGTTCATGGGATGATTAACAACAGTAACCGTCATTAGTAACGTGTTTACTGTTCCACAACACTCAGGGTGTTACAAAACTCCCGAGTATTCATCGCGAAGATGATCTTCGTGTTCCCAAGTCGTTTCATCTTCAGAATTATTCGACCACTGAACTTTGAGGAACTTGGTGGTCTTGTTGCGGGTTCGACATTCAGACTGATCGAAAATGCGGCTTGGATGTTCTTGAAAAGTGAAATCCTGTTGCAATTCTATCAGATCATGATCCACCTCTCGAATAGGGTCCTTGAAGCAGCGTCGGAGTTGCGACACGTGGAAGACATCGTGGAGTTGAGTGAGGTTTGTCGTCAATTCCAATTGGTATGCCACTAGTCCACTCCGGGAAAGAATAAAGAACGGTCCAATATAGCGAGGATCCAACTTTCCTTTGATCCCGAAACGATGAGTGCCTCTCATCGGAGTGACACGAAGGTAAGCTTGTTCGTCGGGTTGATAGACCATTTCTTTGTGCTTGCGATCATAGTTGCTTTTCTTGTGGGACTAAGCAACTTTCATATGTTAAAGGGTAACGTGAACCTGATCTTCTGCGTGTTGGATAATGTCCGGACCAACGAGTGCTCGTTCCCCAGTTTCTGACCAATTCAGAGGGGTTCGACACTTACGTCCATATAGAACTTCAAAGGGGTCCATCTTCAGACTAGCTTGATAGTTGTTGTTGTACGAGAATTCATAAAATGGAAGAGATTCCTCCCATTTGTTACCGAATGAGATGACACAAGCTCGAAGCATATCTTCAACAATTGATTGACTCGTTCAACTTGTCCTTGCGAGTGGGGGTGATAAACGGTGCTGAAATTCAGATGAGTGCCCATTGCTTCTTGGAAACTATCCCAAAATCTGGAGGTGAAAATGCTGCCACGGTCTGAACTGATCTCGAACGGAATGCCATGGAGGGACACAATTCTGGAAACATACAAGTCTACTAACTGACTAGCAGAGATCGTCTCCTTGACTGGCGGAAAGTGGGAAACCTTGGAGAATCGGTCGATGACGAAAAAGATAGACCCGTGGCCTTTCTGCGATCTGGGAAAACCAGTGACGAAGTCCATCTAGATCTTGTCCCACTTCCATTCAGGAATAGAGAGTGGTTGCAGAGATCCAGAAGGTCTTTGATGTTCTGCTTGCACGCGACGGAAAACGTCACACTCGTCAACATATCGAGCGATGTCTTGTTTCATGTTATACAACCAGTACCGCTGACGAAGGTCTTGGTACATCTTGGTACTACCAGGGTGAATCGACAAAGGAGTATCATGAGCTTCCTTCATGACGCACGGGGTCAAGTTTAGATTGGGCTTACTCCTAGGGACCACTAAGCGATTCTTGAAGTACAACGTACCATCATTAGCAAAAGTGAGATCCAGCATTGTATAATAGTAAGTTGTAATAATTAACAATGCCTTCAACATCACCTCCTCGACTTCCTAGCGAGGAAGAAAACCTGGAACCATACATTTTAGTAATAATAGTTTGTAGTAGTAGTATCTGGCTTCAGCATAAAGCGTCCTGTTACCGTGGACACGGCTATTCGAAAAGATTAATCTTCCCTGATGGGGTGCACTTCTGTTACACTACAACACACAGATCTCCAGGGTGGCGTACAGCTTGTTAGGGACTGCCCCGCCGAGGCTGTCCGACACTCCGTAGCCCATCTTTCAAACTCAACAAAGAGGTCATCCGCCGGACTAAATCCTATGTACGCGGGGCTTTGGACCCTAACCCCGACGTAGTCCTTGATGGGGCACGCGGTCCGATATGCTAGCGCTAAATCAAAATTTTCTACCTCGCACAACCAAGATCACTGCTACTGGAGATGAACCACGTGATTAGGGTTTACCACTAGACGTGCAGTCACGGCAGTGGAAGGAGAGTTCGTGATGCGCGCTGGCGGTTGCTGGTCGAATCCCTCGAACCGATCCCTCGTACCGATCCCACGAACATAGTCCCGTGATCCAATCCCGCGAACAGTTCGTACAAGCGTCGTAGGTGCAGTGCCTCCAAGGGATGCGCACGTACAATGAGGAGCGCCGGGCGGCGGACTGCTAGGTCCGGCGTCTCGGCCTAGAGGTGGAGTGGTGGCTACGGTTGTGGTCTGCCCTGTACCCCTTCGTGGTTCTCCCTAGCCTTTATATAGGCTCCCGTGGAATGGCCTCAACCCTTGAGGAAATCTGGACCCTCCATCCATATTCCATTCGGATCACATCCGAATGAACTCCTTTCCTCTTAAGTGCGCGACCCTATAGTTTCACGTACACATGGACACGTCCCGAATCACATCTGGTTCGATAGTCGGTAGCGGTTCCTAGCAGAACGTGTCGACGCCCATATATGCGTAAAGTCAAAAGACGAACCATTACAAAGTGTCATATGCAACATTCCTTTTGCCTAACGATATATGTTGTCAAGCTCAAGGCGAGTACTTGTCACCCTTGTGATAGCTTGACCTCTCTTCTCGAAACCGTGATACAAATTCATGAACCGGGTTAACACTTAACCCATATCGCATGGCCATGTTTTCTGAATCTTATCACTCGAGAGGGCATAGAGAATATCTCTCCAAAGTGGAGGGGCAAATCCCATCTTGATCAACCATGTCTCGCGGCATGTATCATGACTCACCCGTAAGCTACCTTTATAACTACCCAGTTACGGTGTAGCGTTTGATAGACCCTAAGTGAGTCATTCCTCATCCCGAGAACATGCGAGGACCTCAGGTCTAGGACATGGCATATACATTGTATTGAGACTAACAGATGACAATATCTCGCTGCATCTCAAAGTGGGTCTCTGTCCAACTCAGTGATCCCATCACTAAGTCCATACTATCGGTAGCATCTCCATGCTCATGACTTGTGAAACATAGTCATCAATCAAATCATATACTAGTCAAGGATATGTGTCCGCATAACCTTATCAACTAGGGACCATTAAAACAATCATCATAGAATATATAGTCTCACAAACAAGTCACATACTTATTGATACATATCAGTGATGATGTTCAAGGACAATACAAATAACTCATGAATACATAAGGAGATAACATCATAACATGATTGCCCCTAGGGCATATCTCCAACAGTCTCCCACTTGCACTAGAGTCAATCAGTTTGGCATCTAAGGACCATGGCTCTTACGTCCGCCTCATTCTTCCGCATCGGGAGAGGCTTCGTCAAAGGATCAGCAACGTTTGCATCCGTGTGTACTTTTCATACATTTATATTACCATCATCTACAAATTGTCGTATGAGATGATAACACCTTTCTATGTGCTTGGATTTCTGGCGATGCCTTGGCTCCTTGGGCTGTGCGATGGCACCACTATTATCACAATAGAGGTCCAACGGGTTTGCCGAGTCTGGAACCACACCAAGTAGGGTAATGAAATGCCTTATCGAAAAACCTTCATTTGAAGCTTCAGAAGCTGGAAGATACTCGGCCTTTGTTGCAGAATCAGCTACCGTCTCTTGCTTGGAACTCTTCCAGCTCACTGCACCTCCGTTCAGAATGAACACATAACCAGATTGCGAACGAAATTCATCCTTGTCGGTTTGGAAACTAGCATCGGTGTAACCCTTTACAACGAGCTCATCCTCACCTCCATAAATTAGGAACATATCCTTAGTCCTTTTCAGGTAATTTAGGATGCTCTTAACTGTTCTCCAGTGGCTCTCGCCTGGATTAGCCTGGTATCTGCTTGTAGTGCTTAGAGCATAGGAAACATCTGGACGAGTACATACCAAAGCATACATGATAGACCCGATGGCCGAAGCATACGGAATCTTATCCATGCGTATTTGCTCATCAGGAGTCGATGGACCCTGAGTCTTGCTTAGATGAGTGCCATGTGACACATGCAAGTACCCTTTCTTAGCCTCATGCATGTTGAACCTTTTCAACACCTTTTCAATATACGTACACTGGCTTAATCCAATAAGCCTCCTTGATCTATCTCTATAGATCTTGATTCCCAAAATGTAAGATGCTTCTCCCAAGCCCTTCATTGCAAAACTATTTTTCAATGAGTCCTTGACAAGTTCAAGCATTGGAATGTCATTCCCAATCAGTAATATGTCATCCACATATAAGATTAGAAATACGATTGAGCTCCCACTAAACTTCTTGAACACACAAGGTTCCTTTTTGTTCTCGATGAAGCCAAACGATTTGACAACCTCTTTCAAACGAATATTCCAATTCCGAGATGCTTGCTTCAATCCATAAATGGATTTCTGAAGTTTTCATACCTTACTAGCATTCTTTGGATCGACAAAACCCTCGGGCTGTATCATATACACGTCCTCTTCTAGATTTCCATTAAGGAAAGCTGTTTTGACATCCATTTGCCATATCTCATAATCGAAATAGGCAGCGATAGCTAGAATAATCCGAACTGATTTAAGCATCGCTACAGGCGAGAAGTTCTCGTTGTAGTCAATTCCTTGAACTTGTCGAAACCCCTTCGCGACTAGTCGAGCTTTATGGATTTGAACATTTCCATCCATATCAGTTTTATTATTAAAGATCCATTTGCACTCAATGGTTCTTGCACGATTTGGCAGATCAACCAAGTTCCAAACTTGATTTTCATCCATGGACTTTAAATCGGATCTCATGGCCTCAAGCCATAACTCGGAATCCGGATCCACCATCGCTTCCGCATATGTCAAAGGCTCATCGTTCTCCAACAAAAATACATTGCTTGCATTATGCAGCCTTACTGACCTTCGTGGTGCGGGTGCTACTTCAACCACGAGTTCACTGACTGGCTCTGCCATAATGGCATCACTTGCCGTGTCTTCCCCGAGTGGTTTATCTCGAACCTCTTCGAGTTGCACCATCCTCCCACTAGCTTTCCTAGTGAGAAACTCTTTCTCAAGTAAGGTACCATGTCGAGCGACAAACACTTTGCCCTCTTGTCGGTTGTAGAAGTAATACCCTAAGGTTTCCCTTGGATATCCCACGAATATGCACTTATCCGATTTGGGTGCGAGCTTGTCCGACTGAAGTCGCTTGACAAACGCTTCACAACCCCAAATATTTAGAAAAGACAAACTGTGACTCTTCCCAGTCCATATCTCATATGGTGACTTATCTACGGAATTAGATGGTACTCTGTTTAGTGTGAAAGCTGCTATTTCTAGAGCATGACCCCAAAATGACAACGGTAGATCTGACTGACTTATCATTGATCGAACCATGTCCAACAAGGTGCGATTCCTCCGTTCCGATACACCATTTCTTTGAGGCGTTCCAGGAGGAGTGAGTTGTGGAACTATTCCACGACTCTTGAGATGATCATCAAACTCTGTACTCAGATATTCACCTAAACGATCTGATCGTAGAAGTTTGATCGTCATCCCGAGTTGATTCTCTATTCATTCTGAAACTCCTTGAACTTTTCAAAGGTTTCCGACTTGTGCCTCCTCAAGTAGATATATCCATATCTTCTCAAATCGTCGGTGAAAGTCACGAAGTACTGGTAACCACCTCTAGCAGTCGTGCTCATTGGTGCACACACATCAGTATGTATGAGTTCCAACAAGTCGGATGCCCTCTCGCAACTCTTTGAAAAAGGTGTATTGGTCATCTTGCCAAGTAGGCACGATTCGCATGTCTAGAATGATTCAAAATCAAAAAAATTTAAAATTCCGTCATCATGGACCTTCTTCATGCGCTTTTCACTAATATGACCAAGCCGATAGTGCCAAAAGTAAGTTGTATTCAGATCGTTAGGTTTAAGCCTCTTGGCATTTATATTATAGACAGATTCACCTTCAAGATTCAAAATGAATAACCCATTCACAACGGGCGCCAATCCATAAAACATCTTATTAAAATATATAGAACAACCATTGTCCTTAATAATGAATTCATAACCTTGTCTCATCAAACATGAGGCAGAAATAATGTTTCAACTTAACGATGGAACATAATAACAATTATCAAGCTCCATTACAAATCCAGAAGGTAAATTAAGTTGCATGGTGCCGACCGCTAATGCAGCAACTCTTGCTTTATTCCCGATGCGAATGTCAACTTCTCCTCTTGCGACATCTCTACTGCTTTTTACTCCCTGCATCGAGTTGCAAATGTGAACAACCGATCCGGTATCATATACCCAAGAACTATTAGAAATATCCGCAAGATAAATGTCTATAACATATACAACAAGTGTACCTGTAGAAGATGTACTCCCACTGCTGTTGCCCTTGCTGGCGAGCCACTTGTTGCAGTTCCTCTTCCAGTGACCATTCTCCTTGCAATAGAAGCAATGGTCTCTGCGTCAAGTCCAGGCTTAGGCGCCAGGGCTAGAGTCGGGATCACATCCTTGTCCTTTCCCTTTGAGTTAGCCTTCTTCTTGGTCCATGACTTCTTGAACTTGGCCGTGTTCTGCACCATCAACACTTGATCTGTTCCCTTCTTAATGTCTTTCTCTGCTATGTTAAGCATCCCATGCAATTCAGTGGGCTTCTTTTCCATTCCATGCATATGAAAGTTCGTAATGAACGAGTTATAGCTTGGCGGAAGAGAACCTAGAATTGTATCTGTAGCTGAGTCAGGAGTCAACGGATGCCCAAGACGATCCAAAGCTTGAATGTATCCCATAATTTTGATGACATGCGAGCTCAGTGGATCACCCTCTTTCAGCTTGCAATCCATCAGGGACCGCTAGACGTTGAACCTTTCGGTCCTATCCTGAACCGGAAACATGCCCTTAAGACTCTCGATCATATCGAAAGCCCAAATGTCTTCGAACTGCTGTTGCAGCTCGGGCTCCATAGAAGCCAGCATGAGGAAGCTGATCTCAGTAGACTCATCTTTGAGCTTCTGATGGGCATTCTTAGCAGCAGCGGTGGCATTATCATCCGGTTCCTCTAGAAGCGGTTCCTCTAGAACATTTTCCTTTTTATCATGCTTGAGAACAATTCTCAGATTTCTATACCAGGTGGTAAAGTTTGTTCCATTCAGTTTATCTTTCTCAAGGATGGATTTCAATGCAAAATTGGTAACTGGAGAAGGTGGTGCCATTGATCTACAACATAAAATGCAAAATACTAAGACATGTATTCATGAAGAGCAATTCATATTAAAAACTTTAATAATATTACTCCCACTAAGTTCAACATCCCTCTAGTTGACACTAAGTGATTCAGGATCCGATGGAGCGAATTGACTAGTGAGCTTTTGCATCACTGCTAGCCGACTCGATCTACCGGTAAGCAACTCCTTGCTAATTGCATCAACCATACGACTCCTGTTTGTTGACGCGCATTACATGCACACCAACTCCTATGCCTCGAAGCCCAAAACTGTTTTGATAGCCTCGACAAGTTAACCAAGTTTTATGCGTGTACGTGTCTGACACAAACCCATCATGCCAAGGAGATCTAGCAGCACCCTAATTTTATAGGCCTACTACTAAACATACATGACATGTGATGTGCAGCAATTGGGGAGGCAAATTTTACTTGACATTCTTTGAGGGATCATCCTACTTAAAACATCTACCATGTCAAAGAAGGATGCATAAAGGGATAAACTTTCACAGGAAGTTTATACAAGTGATATGGTATAGCCCGTTTATCATAGCGCATGGTGATCTCCATCTCCATGTACAGTTGTCCTCGTGTTGATCTCCATCTCCACGCCATAATGTCAACCCCCATGTGTTACATAAGTTACTATGCTATTACAAACTAATAGCTATTAAAGTAAATTACATTACATGGCTCCACAAGTTGACACGCAGGTCATTAATACAATAATGAGACAACCATATGGCTCCAGCCGGTTTTCAAAACCATCACACGCAAGTCATGAATAATAAGATACACAATGGCCTATACCAAATCACAATCAATCCCTGCAAAACCAAGTTAGACGTTCTACCGCTGTCTAAACCTCTTTTAGCACTAGTAAAATTAGGTCTGCGAAAAATCGCCTACTCGCTGTTTTGCATATCTTTTCATTATGCATCGTTTGGTAGGTCATGGAGCTCAATCGGAGTTCATATGACCAAAATATGGCCTCTGAACCGAACCTGCTCACAGATTTCTAGACAGCGCGGATCATATCCACGTCGTGTCCTGATACGTGTCCTGGATCAATCACAAGTGGTATCCGCGTGCTACAACAGGGTTTACGGCACACTGTCTATCCCAATGGCAGATAACCGACCTCTAGGGATAAGTTGTGGCACGACCTAAGTAGCTCGCGCCTCGAGACAGATCATTAAACCAAGAACCTCAAACATGCAAAACCAATCTGATCTACCATCACATGATCCGATCTACATATCTCCATATGAAATTCTATCACGAATTCATCACCACGCAGCAGAAGCTCTGATACCACTGATGGGGCACGCGGTCCGCTACGCTAGCGCTAAATCAAAATTTTCTACCGCGCACAACCAAGATCACTTCTACTGGAAATGAACTACGTGATTAGGGTTTACCACTAGACGTGCAGTCACGGCAGCGGAAGGAGAGTTGGTGATGCACGTCGGCGGCTGCTGGTCGAACCCCTCGAACTGATCCCTCGTACCGATCCCATGAAAGGAGTCCCGCGATCCGATCCCGCGAACAGTTCATCCAAGCGCCGCAGGTGCAACACCTCCAAGGGATGCACACGTACAAGGAGGAGCGCCGGGCAGCGGACTTCTAGGTCCAGCGGCTCGACCTGGAGGTGGAGTGGCGGCTAGGGTTGTGGTATGTCATGTACCCCTTCGTGGTTCGCCCTAGCCTTTATATAGGCGCTCGTGGAATGGCCTCAAACCTTGAGGCAATCCGGACCCTCCATCCATATTCCATTCGGATCACATCCGAATGAGCTCCTTTCCTCTTAAACGCGCGTCCCTATAGGTTCAGGTACACATGGACACGTCCCGAATCACATCCGGTTCGATAATCGGTAGCGGTTCCTAGCAGAACGTGTCGACGCCCATATATGCGTAAAGTCATAAGACGAACCATTACAAAGTGTCATATGCAACATTCCTTTTGCCTAACGATATATGTTGTCAAGCTCAAGGTGAGTACTTGTCCCCCTTGTGATAGCTTGACCTCTCTTCTCGAGACCGTGATATAGATTCCTGAACCGGGTTAACACTTAACCCATATCGCATGGCCATGCTTTCTGAATCTTATCACTCGAGAGGGCCCAGAGAATATCTTACCAAAGTGGAGGGGCAAATCCCATCTTGATCAACCATGTCTCGCGGCATGTATCATGACTCACCCGTAAGCTACCTTTATAACTACTCAGTTACGGTGTAGCGTTTGATAGTCCCTAAGTGAGTCATTCCTCATCCCGAGAACATGCGAGGACCTCAGGTCTAGGACATTGCATATACATTGTATTGAGACTAACAGATGACAATATCTCGCTGCATCTCAAAGTGGGTCTCTGTCCAACTCAGTGATCCCATCACTAAGTCCATACTATCGGTAGCATCTCCATGCACATGACTTGTGAAACATAGTCATCAATCGAATCATGTACTAGTCAAGGATATGTGTCCGCATAACCTTATCAACTAGGGACCATTAGAACAATCATCATAGAATATATAGTCTCACAAACAAGTCATATACTTATTGATACATATCAGTGATGATGTTCAAGGACAATACAAATAACTCATGAATACATAAGGAGATAACATCATAACATGATTGCCTCTAGGGAATATCTCCAACACTCATGCACGGTGCGAGGCTGGCCGGTGAAGCAAAATCAAAGCAAATACAAATCACATTGCCGTGGCAAATAAGACAACACCACTTCCCGGCGCAGGCGCGGTACTGCTGACGTCTGAAGAGTCCTCGAATGAGACTATGAAGCAGAGGAGCCCATAACTCATTATCCCACGTGTAGGCAGCGCGTACAAGCCAAAAGGCTACTCAAGTCATCCGTAGAACCCTTAGTTATTTTAGTATCTCGCGGAAAACCGTTGTTGTTGGCCGACTAATTAACACAACGGAAAACGAACAGCAGCCAGGACCACCAATACATCGGGGCCCGCTCTGTCGTCCCGTCAAAGCGCGCGGTTACCAACAAGGTGAATCGTCTCCTTACCTTGTCTCGCTTGTGCTCCTGGAGGACCTTGACTTTCGTGGTTTGGTAACTCTCGCGGCCAATGATCAGGGTCCAAGCACACAGGTACACTGGTCATACCCTCCCTGTCGTCCCGTTGCAATACCACTCGCGGGCACCGTTGGGTCACCCGAATTCTTACCTTAAGGACAACCGTGGCTCAGGTACCTAGAGCGGCTATACAGAGTCAGCAACGAGTGGAGTACAAGGATTACTCCATGATAGCTCACACTTGATGGTGGCTCGGCAGAGCCAAGGTAGGAGCCGGAGGCGGTGTCTGCATTGTACCATACCTGTGCAATTGTAATAAGTTGTATCCGTTTCACTCCCCTGAGTGATCACGGCCCGCTATCTAATCCTAGCTAACAATGCGCAGGGCTCACTACTGAATATAATATATATTTATAGGAAGCATAGGATAAAGTAAGGTACATCAAGGGCGACAATGAGAGGCTATGCAATAGAATAGGATTGTAACGTACCAACAACAGTATCAATGCCTAGTGCAAGAAATGTACGGAAAGATAGGCGATATTTGGGGAAGAGAATGGCTCTGCTTTCCTGGAAGCTCGACGGTAGGGGTAGGGTCATCGACGAAGTAGTCGTACCCAGCAGCGGTGTAGTCGGCGGCAGCAGCGGGGTCTACTAGAGAAAAAGGGGGGTGAAGAAACAGTGAATACAAAGAAAGCATATACCAACAGATGCGTGACATGACAGATGCAATTTTAATGGTGTTCTAACGCAGTACAATGTATTATGCTCGGAGCGGGAATTCATCCGGGGATGAAATTCCGGCTCCGGGTGATTATCGACAAACGACCCGGAGAGGAATGTCTTGTGTTCGTTGTGTTAGAGGGGTGTGGTTCGTATACGGATAGCGTATTATCCGTATTCGTTACATTTTTTGATCAATTTTCATGTACAAAGTTTTTGAATTCGACCTACGGTTTAAACGATGATGATTTTCAAAGTTTAATTCATTTTAAAATATTTTATGAATTTCTTTTCTTATTTAAATAGAAACATTATCCAAAACAGTGCACTGACATGTGGGTCCCACATGTCATACATAGCACTAATAAATATGTTTTAATTAAATTTAAATACTCCAGTGGGGCCTACATGTCATACATAGCACTAAAAAATCTGTTTTAACTAAATTTAAATACTAATTTCATTTTAATTAATAAACTGACAGGTGGGGCCTAGGTGTCACAGATCCATGTGTTAACTAAGCAGTTTTTAATTAACCCAGGGAATAACTGAAAAGGGAAGGGCCCACAGGTAAGTGGTAGTGGGGGGGTTATTTTGTTTAAATCTAACAGGGGGGATTAGAAAGGGGTGGGTTAACCAATAATCACACTTCTGGCGAGGGGGGCCCAGGGGTCAGTCTCACCTGAGACAGAACGCTGGCAAGGTCGACGTTGCCCTCGCTCTGGTGCACGGGAGGAGGCGCGACTGGGCTTTTTCAAACCGGTGGAGCACCGCGCATCGAATGGTGGTCTCGGGGTGGCTGGGGACTCACCGGAGCAGCGTCGGCGACGTGCGAGGCGGCGTTAAGTGAGGGGTGGAAACGAGGAAGTGGCTACGGGGGGGTTTTGTCGAGCACGGGCTGGGGCATTCGACTCCTGCGAGCACCACGAGCAAAACGACGCGAGCGGCTGGCCAAATGGGTGCTCTGGGCCACGGGGAGGAGCACAACGGCGGCGAGGAGCTCACTGTCCTAATAGCAGTGGTGGCTACGGGGCACGGGAGGCGAAGGGGGAAGTTAGGGATGGGGGTTGTGCTCACCAGGGTGACGTAGCCGTTTAAATGGGCTCGGGGGAGGGTCGACGTTGGCCGGAATTTGACGGAGCTCAGCGGCGACTGGAGGTAGACGAAGGTGGCGATTCCGCGCGTGTAGGGTGTCCTGGCTCGAGTTCTTCTGGAGGGCGACGAAGGAGACGACGCTGGAGCGACTGGACACGAAGGTGTGGCCTCGCGAGCTCACTGGCCGCGTGAACTCACGGCCATGGTGACGGCGGCTCGGGTGGGATTTTTCCCCGATGATGGCGAGGTGAGGAGGAAGGGGGCGGGATCTAAGGTTAGGGTTGGGGGTGCGGGGGAGCTTGGGGCACTTATCCCCACTGTCTTGTCGACGGGGGGCGACACGGCGAAAGCGACGGCCGTGGCACCGTGCGATGGACGCCACGCCATGGCGTGAGAAGTGGAGGAGGAAGGAGGGAGTGGGCTGGGGTTGGGCCCGGGTGGATTTTGCGCATGGACGTGAGATAGAAGTTTTCTATTTTCTTTTTTTTCTGGTCTTTTCCTTTTGCATTTCTTTTTGTTGCTTTTATAATCTGGTAAATTATGCAATAGGGTCCATAATTAATGTTGCACTATAGGACAGTGCCACAAAAAGTTTTGTGCCCAAATAAAATCATTTAATATTTTAACTAAATATCCAATGATTAAAATGGACTAAGTAAGCTACTGTTTCAATTGTTGCATTTATTTTATAGCACAATAAATCCCCATGACCACATGGAAGTGATCCACTGAATATTAGGCATTTTAAAAAAGTGGTTGCACAATTTTAGGTTGGAATTTTATTTGCCACTTTATTTTTAATATCAACAAAGGGGCATTTTGAAATTGGAATTGATCCAAGATGATCATGGGATGATTAACAACAGCAACCATCATTAGTAAAGTGTTTACTGTTCCCCAACACTGAGGGTGTTACACTCTCCGACAAACCAACACCATTGTAGAGCTCCCCGTGATCTTCTCGTTCTTCCCCAACCGTCCCCCACCCTGATTGCTACCGGAATCGTCGTCGACGACGACCACCGTACCTCGCCGCCGCTGGAGAGGAAGATAGTATCGCCGCAAGGACACCTCCCGACGAGGCACGGGTACTCGCGTCATCGTCATCGACTGCCTGTTCCAGCCGCACCCTCCCCGACCCCTGGCCACCTCCTCCTCGCCGGTGATCCCCGCCGGTGAGCGCCACCCTCCTCTGTTTCCCTTTCTCTCTGTTTCATATGACAAGCCTGGCCCACCTGTCATACTCCCAGCCAGCCCAAAACGTTTTCTAAGTGAAAGTGTATTCCTATAATACGCCTTCGATGTGTCCCCCCAATGAAATTCTACAAAATGATTTAAAATCCTTTTTAAATGATTATTTCTACCAGAACTTTGACCAGCAATATTTCCTAAAGCACAAGTACAATTGAGTTGAAAATTTTTGCACTATTTTTCTATTGAGCCCCTCTTCATTTAGACAAAACTTAGTTGACATTTGATCTGTTTAGCTTTGTTGAACAGAAGGAAAGACTTTATGTGACCTTTTGTTTGCCCTTTTAAAAATCCTTTTTCAGGAGTTTCTTTGTGTTGAAGACCAGTATTACTTTCACACTCCCTTTGTGACAGGAAAGCCATGACTTCCACTTGCATTATCGTAAAGCTTTGACATGGTTCTAAAATTTGACTTTGCTTTCGGATTCATTCCATGATGACTAGTTCATGGCATGTTCGGAGTTAACAATGACTATATTATTGCCATGACTATGTGATACGTCCCAAATGTATCTATAATTTCTGCTTGTTCCATGCACTTTTATGTGACATTACTACATGTTTTGCTACACTTTTATATCATTTTACACATATTTGGACTAACCTACTAACTCAGTGCACCCAGTGTCAGTTCATGTCTGCTGATGTCTTTAGTTGAACTGATTTTTCACCAATTTAAAATGCGAGAAAATTTCTAGAAAAATAAAAATAAAAATAAGCATGGAGGAAGCTTTCGGAACCACCGAAGGAGAACCAGAGGGTGGCCACCCCCCTCCTAGGAGGCCAGGTGGCGCGGCCCCACCCCTGGCCGCGCCACCAGGGATCCTGGGAGGTGGGCCCCACCTCTGGTTCCCCCTTCGGCCTATTTTTACCACCCGTCGAGGAAACCCTCGAGGAGAATCCGGCATCGCGAATTACCTCTCTGTTCCTCCGCCGCCGCGGTCTGAAGATCGGAAGCACCAGAAGACCCCTTCCCGGCACCCTGCCGGAGGGAGGATTGACCTCCGGGAGCCTCTCCACCACAATGGACACATCCCGGATGTACCATGAGTAGTCTCCCTTGGTCCATGGGTCCGTGATCAGTAGCTATGTGATGTCTTCTCTCCACCTTTGTTTTTCAATGTTTAGACCTTGTGAGCTTCCCTACATTATTAAGGCACCAATGTAATTTTCCTGTTGTTGCTATGCTGTGTTTGCTGGGATCAGATGGATTATGGGATTATGTTCAGATCGTGATGAGTTATATATTTGGTTTACCCTTTTATATTTTCTTCTTAGTAATACTTGCATGTTCTCTGTTTCTTTTTATTGCTTTGGCCAAGTAGTAGATAGTAACTCCAAGAGGGAGTGTTATGCATGATTGTGGGTTCATGCCCCCCGATAACTATGTTGAGTGACACAAACATGAGTCTAGGGGATGTGCTGTTGCCACCAGGGAGAAAACAACAATGCTTGTAACCACGGTTGCAAGGATTTTTTTTACGACTGTTAATGCAATTGTTTGTTGCTTTGAGTTTACACTTTGGGTGGGCTCGCAACTACACACAAGCGAGATGTTCTGGATAGACATCTCAAGGTGGATGATTAGTAGTAGATGCAGATGGATTTTGGTCTACTTGTATTGGCGTGCTGCCCATACTTTAGAGAACTCTTACTTTAAAGTAGCATAATTAGCATTGTGGTGCGTTTATAATTCTGTCAATTGCCCAGCTGTAATTTTTTCACCCAGCTTAGCTATTTTATCGTCTTTTGGGAGAAAGACATCACTAGTGAACCTCACGGGACCCCGGTCCATATTTCCACCACTGTTTACACCTGCACTTTATTTTACTACTTTTACTTTCTTTGGAATTATCACTACCATTATCTCTTGTGTTTGATCCTTTGTAAACGGCAAGGCCGGAGGGATTGAGAACCCATATGTACTCGTTGGGAGCAAAGTTATTTGTTTCTGTGTGCAGATCCACGACAACTGTCGTGTCATCAAGTAATCTCTGGCGCCTTTGACACCTACTTGTCGACCCTTGGAGTCCTCCTGGATTCGATAAACCTTAATGTCCTCGTGTAAGGGAAATTAGCCCCTATCTAAATCTTTACTTTCCACTTGGGGTAACCAACGAGGAGCACTACTTCAGTGCCATCAAGCTAATTTCTGGCGCCGTTGCCGGGGACTTCACTCGTCAAGATAGGGGAGTTGCACACTATCTTTTACCTTTGCTTTTTAGTTGTTAGTTTACCTTATCGTTTTTATCTTAGTGTCCTTTATCAAAAATCACAAAAAAAATGTTTGTCTTGTTCTTGCTTGCTGCTACTATTATGGGTACCACTGAAAACACTAAGTTGTGTGACTTCACTAGTCGCAACAACATTAACTTTATATGCACTCCTATTGCTACACCTACCACTTCAGCATCCTCTTACGAAATTAAACCTGCTTTGTTGAACCTTGTTATGAAAGAACAATTCTCCGGTGTTGGAGATGATGCTGCTTTACACTTGAATAATTTTGTTGAACTTTGTGCTATGTAAAAGTATAAGGAAGTAGAAGGTGATATTGTTAAGCTTAAGCTTTTTCCTTTCTCTTTGAGAGGAGGAGCTAAAATTTGGTTTCAATCCTTGCCTAGGAATAACATAGATTCTTTTTTTTGAATTTAATAACATAGATTCTTGGGATAAGTGCAAGGATGCTTTTATTGGGAAGTACTACCCACCTACTAAAATTATCCAATTGAGGAGCAATATTATGAATTTGAAATAATTGGATAATGAACACGTTGCCCAAGCTTTGGAATGCATGAAATCTCTTGTTAAGAATTTCCCTACACATGGTTTGACTACTTGGATGGTTATCCAGACTTTTTATGCAGGCTTGAACTTTACCTCGCGGAACCTATTAGATTCGGCCACGGGAGGAACCTTTATGTCAACAACACTTGGTGCTTCCACAAAGCTATTAGATGAGATGATGACAAGCTATTCCCAATGGCACACCGAAAGAGCTCCAACAGGTAGGAAGGTAAACTCTATCGAGGAGATCTCCTCCCTAAATGAAGAAGTTGACATGGTCATGAATTTACTTACTAAGCAAGATCCTATTGATCCTCATGATGTTCCTTTGAATTTTGTGGTTGCTCAAGAGAAAGTTGATGTTAATTTTAAATCTAGGAACAATATCTATAATAATGCTTATAGGAGTAATTTTGGTAGCAATCCTAGACCGTTCCCATCCAACAACTATGGGAACAACAACACTTATCCTAGCACCAAAAACTCCACTTCTGAATTAGAGAGCATGCTTAAGGACTTTATCACTTCTCAAAAATCCTTCAACAAGAGTGTAGAAGAGAAATTAGAAAAACTAGATAGCCTCTCTTCGAAGGTTGACAACACAGCTCATGAGGTAGAATTGCTTAAGATTAGAACCTCTCCTCTCGAGTAAAGGAAAGCACACCCATGAATGCTATCCACGTCCAAATTAATGAGAATATTAGAATGCTAGCCAAACTTAAGGATAGATGGGCTAGATAAAAAGAAGAGGAAGATAGAATCAAGAGCCTTCCTACACATACTACTGTTTCCATTATACAAGTTGTTGAGGATCTTAAAACTTTTAGAACCCAACACATCCCTAGTCCCACTTGACCTATTAATGGTGATGCTAAAACCTCAACCGTAGAACAAGAAGTTCCTATCACTCTAGAGACTACCAAACCCAAGAGCTTAGATGACATCACCACCACTTTAATTAATGGTAGTGATCTTGATTTTGATAATTGTAGTCTCTCAGAAGTTATCACCTTTTTGCAAAGAGTGGCTAAAGACCCCCAAACTAGCACACTTAACATTGCCTTTACCGAGCATATTACCAATGCTCTTATCAAAGCTAGGGAGGAGAAGCTCAAGCTTGAGACTTCCATCCCTATGAATAACTTCTCTTGCTATGCTTTATGTGATGTTGGAGCTAGTGCCTCCGTTATGCCCAAAAGAATGTATGATATGCTCAATTTGAAACCTTTCGATACTTATTCTTTTGTCGTTCAACTTGTTGATTCTCCCGTGAAGAAACCTTTAGGAAGGATTGATGATGTGCTTATTATTATCAATGATAATTATGTTCCCGTTGATTTTCTTGTCTTGGACATTGAGTGTGATCCCTCATGTCCAATTATTTTGGGATGTCCTTTTCTCCTCGCCGTTGGTACTATCATTGAGATGAAAGAGGGGACCATTAAATTTCAGTTCCCCCTCAAAAAGGTAATGGAACACTTCCCATGTAATAAAATCAAGATACATTATGAGTCCGTTACACGGGCAAGCTATTCTTTTGAAATTGATAAAACTTATTGGGAGGCAACCCAAGATGTTTTTATTTCCAGTTTTAGTGGTCTTGATGTTTGTTACTACTGTAGCAACATCATTGTATCTTTATTTTCAAGCTTGGAGCCAAGTTTTAGCCTCCGATTGCAAGAAAGTTCAAAAGTTGTGACATGATGTCCAGAAACAGATTCTATCCCCTTGACGGAAAAGTTTGGCTAAAATCACCAGATCATCTTTTTTATCTGAATTTGTATGAAAACGTGCTCTATACAAGTGTATTTCGTGCGTCTATTCTGAGTTTTTCTATTTGAGTGGAAGAAGTACCCCGAAAAAATTACCTACTACCTGTTGGTCTGTTTTACACAGATTCTGCCACATTTTTCCTTTTCTTCGTTTTGCAAACCTTAAGGTCGATGTTTCTTTGCAAAAACTTTTTGAAAATCTTGAGAAACAGTAGCTCTTCAAGAATATGTTTATTTCTAGTAGAGAAAAATATTTTATCATGGGTACTAACCACTCTAATCAACTTATGATGAGTTTCGTATGAAGGAAGTTTTCAAGTATGCGAAGGAAGATGATGAATGAAGATTTGGGAGTGTCAAGCTCTCAAGCTTGGGGATGCGCCCATGCACCCCCAAGAAATATCGAAGGATACTCAAGCATCTAAGTTTGGGGATGCCCCCGTGCATCACCTTCTGCATCAACAATCATCAGTTTGTCCTTCTCCATGCTATATTTTTATTGCTTCATATGTTATGTGCTAGACTTGGAGCATCCCGCTCTTTACTTATTGGTTTGTTTTAGTTTTTCTTGCTATTCATAAAAAGTTCGATCCTATCCTTCATTGTTTGGGAGAGAAACATGCTCCACTCCACCATAGAACACAACATAGGCTTGCATGGTTATCTTTCTTTTTGTGTGTGTTCCATATCTTTTCATAGCTACTATCATGCTTAGCTCTTAGTTTTCATACTTATATTTTTAAGAGCTTTTTTTTAGGTTGTTATAGAAACTCTCTTAGCCCTTATGTTTATCTTGTTTAGAGAGTTGGCTTGTTGCACTGAGTTGTGTGTCTTGCATAGTAGCTAATTAAGGTTGCTATTACAAGTGTAGTAGTAACATGCAATAGTTTTGAGGTATTGATTAGAGTAATGTTTGGACATAAAGGTGCCAAGAGCTTGAGCCAATTAGCGATATGTGTCTTATTTTGGGCAATCTGTGCTTATTTTCGAAAACGACAAAATTAGTTGAGAACCCTAGCTACTAGATGGATTACTAACCTCTGGAGGGGTTGGAATATATAGAGTACCCTCACGTACCATGGGTCGAGGATGCGAAAGGATAACAAAACCCCCATACACTCCTCATAGGGGTACTCGTCTCTTTGTGAACCTCCCGATTAGATAGAGAGTTACCGATAATAAGTGAATGAGTTCTTCAGACTAATGCGAGTATTCGATTTTTCGCACTTCCACCATGCCATATTTTGCTAGCCTCTTCGTTACCATGCATTGCCCTTTCTCACCTTGAGAGTTGGTGCATACAAACTCTTGGCACGATACACTCTGTCATCATAAACCTCCTTATATCTTCCTAAAAACAACCACCATACCTACCTATCAAGGCATTTCCATAGCCTTTCCGAGATACATTTCCATGCAACATCCACTATCTCATGACTTGATCTTCATGTCATACATGCTTTTTCTTGATCGAGGAGCCGCATGATAGTTGGGCTTTGCCCTTATTATTGCTACATGACGCGCTAGTATCATCGCATATCCTGCTACACTAGCAGAGGCATACATTTTCATACATCATGATTGTTTTCATTATTCTTTATGTTTGAGTACTTCTTGTAAAGTCTGAAGATCTTCTATATTCCTGTAAAATATATTGTTGCCCTAAAGTGAGGAAAAGATCCCAAAGAGGACAAATTAAAAGATCCCAGAGAGGGAAAATGAGAGATAAATAGAAAGAGACAAAGAGGCCACAAAAATACAAAAAAATAGAAAAATGAGAATAAATAAATAAAAACAGAGAAGGGGCAACACTATTATTCCTTTTGAAAGATCCAAAATCGTACTCCATTGCTATATGTGTACTCCATAGAGATTATCATTCATGCATAACTATGTGGTGAACCTTACACTATAGAACTTGGCTTGCATATTCCAAGGATGAGCCTCCTCAAATGAGCTCTAGGTCTTCATAAGCAAGAAAGTTAGATGCACCCCATTAGTTCCTTTAGAGAGCTTACCTTAGCTCATATCTGAATCCGTTGCATGGAAATCCCTACTCCTCACATCATATCTATCATTTGGCTTTCTCTCGCATATGATTTTACTCATTAATGTGATCCTTTCACACCCATTTTGTCATCCTTCCCGATCATTTCTCTCTTTGCCATCCTAAGTGCTAACGTATCTTGCTCGCGCTCATCCATTGCATGAGTGCCCAAAGTCGAAAGGGAGAGGATCAATTTTACTTGTACCTGACTAGTGGTCTGGGGATGAGTCAAAATAAGATCCCGAAGGAGACCAAGTGTGAAACTTTAGTAGATTGAATTCTCAATTAAACTATATATTATTTTTACTCTCTTAATCCCATCTCCCGTTGCTTGCACACAAACACCATTTGGAGTCATTCGAGTCATGGACAGCGAGAGCTCTTGCACCTTTATGTTTATAATTTGCTACAATTAATACTAAGACCCTTGATTGTTATTGTCTTGACTTGAATTGCATATCTTACTTGCTTTACTTTGAAGTTCTTATGTGTGTGTGTTAGCATGTCACCACAGAAATTATCTGTGTTATCATTTACCTACTCGAGGACGAGACGGAATTAAGCTTGGGGATGTTGATACGTCCCAAACGTATCTATAAGTTATACTTGTTCCATGCACTTTTATGTGACATTGCTACATGTTTTGCTACACTTTTACATCATTTTATACATAATTGGACTAACCTACTAACTCAGTACACCCAATGCCAGTTCCTGTCTACTGATTTCTTTAGTTGCAGTGATTTTTCGCCAATTTAAAATGCCAGAAAAAATCCGGAAAAATCAAAATAAAAATCTGCATGGAGGAAGCTTCTGGAACCACCGAATGAGAGCCGGAGGGGGCCACCCCACTCCTAGGAGTCCAGGTGGCGCGGCCCCACCCTTGGTCGGGCCACCAGGGCGCCTGGGAGGTGGGCCCAACCTCTGTTGCCCCCCTTTGGCCTATTTTTACCCCCCATCGAGGAAACCCTCGAGGAGAATCCCGCATCGCGAATTACCTCTCTGTTCTGCCACTGCCGCTCTCCGAATATCGGGAGCACCAGAAGACCCCTTCCCTGCACCCTACCGAAGGGAGGATTGACCTCTGGGAGCCTCTCCACCACCATGGATGCCTCCGGATGTGTCGTGAGTAGTCTTCCTTGCTCCATGGGTCCGTGATCAGTAGCTATATGATGTCTTCTCTCCACCTTTGTTCTTCAATGTTTAGACCTTGTGAGATTACCTATATGATCAATGTACCTATGAAACAACGGTGCTTGTAACCGCGGTTGCAAGGATTATTTACCTTAGTCATAGATTATTAATGCAATTGTCTGTTGCTTTGAGTTTACACTTTGGTTGGGGCTCGCAACTTAATACCAGCGTGATGTTATGGATAGATGTCTCAAGGTGGATGATTAGTAGTAGATGCATATGTATTTCGGTCTACTTGTCTTGAAGTATTTCCCATACTTTAGTGCACTCTTACTTTCAAGTAGCATAATTAGCATTGTCGTGTGTTTATAATTCTGTTAATTGCCCAGCTATAATTTATTCACCTAGCTTAGCTATTTTATCGTCTTTTGGGAGAGAGACATCACTAGTGAACCTCACGGGACCCCGGTCCATATTTCCACCACTGCTTACAACTCCACTTTAATTTAATTCTTTTACTTTCGTTGAAATTATCACTACCATTATCTCTTGCATTTTATCCTTTGTAAACGGCAAGGCCGGAGTGTAGCGACCAGATCGGAAGGGACCAAGTCTCTGTGCTTAACGTGCTAGTCCCTGGATCGGTTTGCTAGCACACACAGTACTCGATGAAATAACAGAAGTAAACATGTCCTTATTACATCGAATGAAGTAAATATTACAATATTATTATGGCTTAAGGCCATCTAATCAAATACTTGCGGAAGCTATAATAGTAGTAGTAGCGAGTCCATCCGACTCCACGGCAAAAGTTGAGTCTAAGACAGCGACCTATTCGCACGTTACTCCTCGTTAGAACAATCTGCAACATAATTAAGTTACAGCCCTAAGAGGGGTCAGTACTTTGATCGTACGGCAAGCCATATCACAGAAAGAAGTAAAAGGTCTACAATACATGCAATTTGGCTGGTGGAGCTTCTACATTTAATTTTGCAAAAAGCTAATTTTGCCTATAGAATAATAATAACTAAGTTCTACAAATAACATACGATTGAGATGGGCAATTCCACTCAATCTATCCCAAAGTGATAAAACCAATAAATTAATTAAATATGATGAGACAAATCAATATTACCATAACTAGTCGCTCAAATTGTCCATAACCGGGGACACGGCTAATCGATTAGTTTTATACTCTGCAGAGGTTTGTGCACTTTTCCCCACAAGACTCGATCGCCTCCTTTGTAGTTTCTCACACTGCATGGTGTAAGACAACTGGAAGATCGAGACATGGTCTTTCAGAAGAGTTTCCCTTACTCCGGTAGCACCCATCCCACCTACTCACAACTACTTTCGTAGAGCTACCTAGTAAGATTCCCTACAACTGATCAACCAAGACGGAGCCCATAGTATCTTGTGGCTGCACACGTAAGCTTCTAGGTATGCCAATAGAAACACACGTAAGCCTGGGTGGCTTTCCGCAGTCATCACTGGCCATCCCCAGGATACTCGCAACCATCCCACTCAGGTAGTTCATTAACTTTATCTTGGTCCTAATTACTACATTATCACTCATACCTCATAATGATTCCCTTCTCAATCCACGTCTACTTAGCATAGCAATATCATAGTATACGATGGTGACAATGATGTAAGGATCAGACCTACCTCAATGAAATATTGGGTGTAATAGCATAGCATAACCTATCATGCAATCTAAAGAAGAAGAACTAATGCATTAAAAACATTGGTAATAGGGAGTATGGTCAAAGATATGACTTGCCTTGCTGTTGATTGCGGAACTCTAAAGATTGGTGGTACTCTGCTTCGCACTTCGGACAATCTATCATGAGCAAACAAAGATACACACAATCAATACACAACCAAAAGCAAAACAACATTCAAAAACTCCGAAATAAAATCCAAATAAAAGATTTTGCAAAACAGATCTAGAATATAGTGTTTAACTAGGGTTTTAGTTTGCAAAAAGAATCAATCAAATTCAAGTTGTAAAACAAAAGATACGACCAAAAGAAACATGATTTTGAATCTGATCAGATCTAATTATTTTCGAAAATAACAAATAAAAGTTTAGGGTGGTACTGGATAGAAGATTCCAAAAGAAAACCGTGGGCTTTGGAATCACGCAAAACGGATCTACGAGTAAAAAGATATTACAAGAACGGTTTTGCATAGGATTTAGGAAAAAAAATTATCAAACGGGAAAAATAATTTTCTCAAAACTTGGGTCTACAGTACCCAATATTTAGTGTGTTTCAAAACAACGATTTTTCCACTGGTTTCGTCTAAAACGGAGGAACGGATAAAAAGTTACGGCGTTTTTACTAACCGCGACGTGTAGATTTGACGTGACGAAGACGACGATTCCGGCGATCTTCGGCGTCAACGAGGACATCCGTACGGTCGTGGCAACGCGGTGAACCGAGCGCGCTCCGATGAACTCCCTCGGTGCGCGTACAATTTGGGGATCAATCTTGCGCAAGAATAGAAGAGGGAAAATATGTCAATTAGATGCACAACGAAGAGAGAAGTCGGCCTGCAGAATTTGGGGCCAAGGGGAGGCTTACCGGTGATGAATTCGTCCAACAATGGAGCTCCGTTGGACCTAGATCTAACTCGAAATTAGCTCGATTTGGAACGGTTTGCTGCGAAATTTTGTGAGGAATCGGTGGACGGGGTCGTGGGGTATTTATGGGACAAGTTTTCTTGGGCAAAGAGCAATCGAATCGGAGTCCCTAGCTAGCACGAACGCCGCCGTGCGCTGCTGCTGGAGTCCGTTGCGGACTCCTATTCGTGCTCGTGTTGGAAAAGAAAAAGACCAGCGCAGGTGCTGGCCTCGCTGGCCGATGCGTCCACTCGGGCGCGCGCCTGGGTCTGGCTGGCCTGGCTGGTCCGGCTGGGCCGGCCCGTCCAGTTTTTTTTTGCGAATTTAAAAAAAATGTATAGAGGTATTTTTAATATAATAAAAGTAGCCCTAAAAGAATAACATCTTATATTTTTTAAAAAATAATAATACGTAAAACGTAATTACATTTATATATATATATAGGTATTTTTCTTAAACTTCAAAGAGTTTTATAAAATGAAATATAAGTAGGAAAAATACGAAATAAATTTCTAAAATCTTAGAAAAAACGTAAATAATATTTTTAATAAGTTATTTATACAAAATAAAATAATAAAGAAAAACTTCATTCAATAAAATCAAATAAACTCTCAAATAAGATCCGAAATGCACACACAAAAATAATATGCATATGCTCTCTAGTAAATCATCCAAAATAGTAAATTTGGGATGTTACACGGAGGGATTGACAACCCATCTATACTCGTTGGGAGCAAAGTTATTTCTTTCTGTGTGCAGGTCCACGTCAACTGTCGCGTCATCAAGTAATCTCTGGCACCGTTGACACCTACTTGTCGATCCTTGGACTCCTCCTGGATTCGATAAACCTTATTGTCCTCGTGTAACGGAAATTAGCTGTTATCTACATCTTTACCTTCCACTTGGGGTAACCAACGAGGAGCACTACTTCAGTGCCATCAAGCTAATTTCTGTATGCTTGGACTTACATGACTACTAATGCACTTATGCTTCTATGGATATGATTGCTACTAGGAATATCTGATATTTTTGACATGGCTACTTTATTCATTGCTTTATTACTTAGACTGAGATATAGCCAGGATCATGTGGGGATTACATAGCGGAAATTGATGTGACTTGGATTATAGGTTGCTAGATGTAACACCCTCAGATCCAGTACAGTAATCACTACAGTTGATGATCAAGCCTTGAACACCTTTGATCACAACTCATTTAAATTCCAACCCTGATAAAATTTTCAAATAAGTGTGGATTGTAAATCTTGCTCCAAGGATTGTGGATGCATGTCAATCAACTTGACCATGATTAAACCAAATCCAACTATCCATGTGAATAATCACAAGTCAATACTTATGATGGAACCAATGTTGTGGGGTTATCAAAATTGTTTTGAAAATTTAAATGAAAAAATGGAAACCTTAGTTAAACCAAAGTTAATGAAACATATTAAATAAAATGCCTAGCAATCTTAGGCCACGATAATTTAGCAATAGTTATTTTATTAAATGGTATAGTAATATTAAGGAATAATAAATAGAATAAAATAATAGCTTGGACCATTTATTAAATTTCCTTGATAAATTTAATAAACATGTGGTAGTTTTAAATGCACTAAAAATTGTGAAACCAATTTTATTAAATGCCTAAAAATCAGTAGGTCTTATAAATATTGGAATGTGAATTTATAAAGTTATTTAATTAATTCAATTAAATGATAACAGTAGCAAAACAACACCAAAAAGCCTTTTAAAATAATAACAATATTCAAATGAATTTTATTGTGGGCCAAACTTTTTGTGGCATCATGTTGAAGTGTAACCCTAATATAGGTGCAAGTATAACATTTTACAAAAATCAAAACCTAGCTAAAATAAATTAAAACAGAAAACAAATAGAACAAAAAAAAGAAACAAAAAAAATACAAAAACCCCTATCAGACGCCGGGGGCGAGGCCCACCAGGCCCAGCCCCCCTTCTCTCTCCCCTCCCCTGTCTCATCCCCACCTAACCCTCCCCCACCCCCGACGCGCCATGGACAGGAGCACTGCTCGCCGGCCCCCTCCCCTCACCTGCCCCCTACCTGCTCCCCCTCTCTTCTCTGTGGATAAGGAGGCCAGCCCCAGCCCCCGAGTAACTCTACCTACACCCTCCTCCTCCTCCTCGTGCTCTCCCTCGCCTCTGTCTCCCCCTTTCCCCACCGGATCCGCGCGGCCGTGGGCACGCCACCGTCGCCGACGTGGCCACTGGAAACCCTTCACCGCGCCACCATGTCTGGGACGCCCGCGGCTGACTACCACTCCACCTTGCGTTAGCAATCAACACCGGGACGCACCGCACATCGCGAATCGAGCTCCTCTTCGCTGCCGCGGCCACCGCGCCATTGTTGCCGTGGAGCTCCACACCGGCTTCCCCGCGCCTGCTACCTCTCCTACTCGCTCCGCTGTAAGCCGCTGCTCATTTTGCCCCATCTCGCACGCAGTTTCATGCACCGTAGCCTCGCCCCCGCCTAACACAGCACCGGCCGCCGCCTGCGCGTCCGCCGCCGTGGCCACGGGCCTCTCCGTGGCCGTGATCTAGCCCCACACGACGCGCGCCGTCGCGCCGGTCCGATCCCCGCCTTCGACGCTCCGTTTGGCCCTCTGTAGCACCCACGCCGACCTCGCCGGACCTCCTCTGCCACGGCTCGTTGCCGGCGAGCACGTCCGGTTTGGCCAGGGGCTAACCCCACCCCCAACTCGCTGACGTGTGGGCCATGCCTCCTAATCACCCCACTGATTAAATCAGCAGTAATACCCCCCCCCTTGAGACACTTACATGTGGGCCCTGGACCATTAAGTTAATCCCATGTTTAAGTTAAATAAATTGGTTAAGTAGATGTATCAATGACAGGTAGGCCCCACTGGAGATTAGATTTAAGTCGAGGCAACGATAACGGTTGTCACGCAGGTTAATTAAAATGCTAAATGGTTCAGTGAATGTCTTGAGTTGGCTATATGCCATGTACGCACTACCTACCCGTGGGAACTACGAGTTATGGGCTCCTCCGCTTCTTAGTGTCGTCCGAGGACTCTTTAGACGTCAGCAGTACCGCGGGCTGATTGCCGGGAAGTGCGCTGTCTTCTTGGCTCGAGCTGTGTTGTTTTTGTTACGGCTTCCCGGCCACCCACGCACCGTGCAGGAGTACGTCAGGGTTGGGGTCCAAGGCCCTGAGTACTTAGGATTTAGACCGGCGGATGGCCTCTCTGTTGAGTTTGAAAGATGGGCTATGAAGTGTCGGATAGCCTCGGTGGAGCGTTCCCTAACAAGGTTCCCGCCACCCTGGAGATCCGTGCGTGTAGCGTAACACAACTGCACCCCTGCAGGGAAGATTAATCTATTCGAATAGCCGTGTCCACAGTAACAGGACGCTTTATGCTGAAGCTGGATCTTACCATTAGAAACTATTATTATTAAACTGTATGGTTCCGGGTTTTCTTCCTCGCGGGGATGTCGAGGAGGTGAACTCGGAGGCATTGCTAATTATTACAACTTATTATTATACAATGCTGCAGCAACTTCTGCTGCATTGTTACTTTATGCTTTATATAAACTGTTGGTTGATTCTTACCTCATGCTGCAAGAGATCGTCGGAAGATGCTAGTCTTCGTTAGGCCTAGCTTCTTACCCTTGCTCTGGATTTCTGTCTTTTAGTCCACTATATACAGCCTCTTCTTTCCGTTGATACAATGCATAATGCTTAGTAGCGGACGTAAGACTCGCGGGTATACTAGATACTCACCTTCTTTATTTCCTTTACTGTTTTGCCTGATCGGCCGCTGCAGTCGACGTTGGAGTCCAGGAGCAGGAGATCCCCGATGTCGACCACCGCAACGTGAAGATCCCCGATGCCTTCTACAACGTCGAGTTCCCCGTTGACCAGGAGTATCTTGGAGTTTCCCAGGCAGGAGGCCTCGCCTTTTCGATCTGTTGTTATTTGTGCTAGCCTTCTTAAGGCAACCTTGTATCCTTGTGTCTGTACCCAGATACTATTGCTTCCGCTGACCTTGTGCTCTCGAGCTGTGGTATTCGAGCCCTCGTGGCCCCTGGCTTGTATTAAACAGCTTGTATTATTTTATTTGTAGAGTTGTGTTGTGATATCTCACCGTGAGTCCCTAATCTCGATCGTGTACCTTGCGTGTATGATTACTGTACACGGCTTGATTTTGGGGGCGTCACAAGTTGGTATCAGAGCCGACTTCCTGTAGGGAGCCCCTAACCACTCCTCGGTCGAAGTTGAGTCTAGACTTTGCAAAACTACTTTGCTAACTTAATGTTTGGCTTACGGGCCCACATCGATGTCACTACGTGTGATATCTATGGTATTAGGATCTTTTTCTCCGTACCTATGCTCTGGGACTCTGCTCTCTTACCCTTGCTGGTAAAGTTTTAATAACTCTGACTTAGGTTCACGTACCTCCTTCCTCCCGGAGAGCTCTGCATTCCCGATGATCGCCTGATTCACCTGAAGATCCCGACGATTACTCTTCGATGAATTCCCAAGAACCTACGTGTTCATCGCCATTGCAATCCCCTGCCACCGTTAAGTCTGTATGGATAATACCATACACCTCCCCGATCTGGAAGTCATAATTCCTTTGTACTTAAGCCTCGGATTATTCTGATGCTTCTATCACCCGATGCCTTTGCATTCTTTCTCCTTCTGGTTGAGTGCCGATACTCACACCAGATTCCTTGAGAACCACCCGACCTTTGGTGGATTATTATCCGAATAATCTTACATGGCTTCTTCCATGTGCCGATTGGATTCATCGTGTGAAATACCATCCTTGCCCCTCGATGAATTGTGTTATCATCGACAACCACCCTTGGCTCCCTGCCAGTACAACTTGGTCGTGTATATCGTGCTCTGCCTTCCCTTGGGAAAGATATACACCTGATACTTGTGTATCGTCACAATTTCTTTTCCATTGGTCTGTTTAACCTTTCTTGTAATGTATCTTATCTGAGCAGTGATAATTCCCTGCTTATGTAAACACTTCGGTGTGCTACATTGTCTGTACAACTAGTTACGATTGTTGATGACTTTTCGGTGACCACTGACGGACGAGAACTTTGCCAATCGGTCCGCCTCGTCTTAACGAGCTGGAAAATGGTTCTCTTCGTCCCTCGCCCTTGGAACTGATGTTGTTGCCGACATAGTTTACAAGTTGATCTCCGTCATACCCTTCCAACTTGAGTGCATTGAATGTCACCACCCTGGTTCTATGTGGGCCCATAACCCACAGTTCCACAGGACCGAAACCTGACTCTTGTCCTCTACCTTATGATATTCCGTCCGATATCAGACTCAGTGCTTGTGTTTGATGATCGGGGCCCCTTTCCCATCTTCTGTCATCGGCATCGAATGCGTGCCTATACGCTTAAAACTTCTCACGATGTACTTCCCTGAGGTTAAACTCGGAAGGACTTTGTACCCCATACCCTTGAACAACCCCAGTTGGATAACCTTGTATCGATCCTACCACCTTAAGCTTTATCTCTTAACCTGTTTGTAAGTGCGATGAAGCCCCCGACGAAAGGATGAAAACCCATCGAGATGCACCGATGCGGAGCAGTGAAGGCCTCAACGTGAAGGATTAATTTCTTCGAGTAGGACAACAAGAACTAAGAAGATTTGTTAGAACACGATACCGAAACTCTACCCCCTTACACTACTTTTAATTCTCGGGACGAGAATTCTTTGTAGTGGTGGAGATTTGTAACACCCTCAGATCCAGTATAGTAATCACTACAGTGATTCCACTGTTAGTGATCATTACTGTTGATGATCAAGCCTTGAACACCTTTGATCACAGCTCATTGAAATTCCAACCCTGAAATTTTTTTAAAATAAGTGTGGATTGTAAATCTTGCTCCAAGGATTGTGGATGCATGTCAATCAACTTGACCATGATTAAACCAAATCCAACTAGCCATGTGAATAATCACAAGTCAATACTTATGATGGAACCAATGTTGTGGGGTTATCAAAATTGTTTTGAAAATTTAAATGAAAATGGAAACCTTAGTTAAACCAAAGTTAATTAAACATATTAAATAAAATGCCTAGCAATCTTAGGCCACGATAATTTAGCAATAGTTATTTTATTAAAATGGTATAGTAATATTAAGGAATAATAAATAGAATAAAATAATAGCTTGGAGCATTTATTAAATTTCCTTGATAAATTTAATAAACATGTGGTAGTTTTAAATGCACTAAAAATTGTGAAACCAATTTTATTAAATGCCTAAAAATCAGTAGGTCTTATAAATATTGGAATGTGAATTTATAAAGTTATTTAATTAATTCAATTAAATGATAACAGTAGCAAAACAGCACCAAAAAGCCTTTTAAAATAATAACAATATTCAAATGAATTTTATTGTGGGCCAAACTTTTTGTGGCATCATGTTGAAGTGTAACCCTAATATAGGTGCAAGTATAACATTTTATAAAAATCAAAACCTAGCTAAAATAAATTAAAACAGAAAACAAATAGAACAAAAAAAAGAAACAAAAAAAATACAAAAACCCCTATCAGACGCCGGGGGCGAGGCCCACCAGGCCCAGCCCCCCTTCTCTCTCCCCTCCCCTGTCTCATCCCCACCTAACCCTCCCCACCCCCGACGCGCCATGGATAGGAGCACTGCTCGCCGGCCCCCTCCCCTCACCTGCCCCCTACCTGCTCCCCCTCTCTTCTCTGTGGATAAGGAGGCCAGCCCCAGCCCCCGAGTAACTCTACCTACACCCTCCTCCTCCTCCTCGTGCTCTCCCTCGCCTCTGTCTCCCCCTTTCCCCACCGGATCCGCGCGGCCGTGGGCACGCCACCGTCGCCGACGTGGCCACTGGAAACCCTTCACCGCGCCACCATGTCTGGGACGCCCGCGGCTGACTACCACTCCACCTTGCGTTAGCAATCAACACCGGGACGCACCGCACATCGCGAATCGAGCTCCTCTTCGCTGCCGCGGCCACCGCGCCATTGTTGCCGTGGAGCTCCACACCGGCTTCCCCGCGCCTGCTACCTCTCCTACTCACTCCGCTGTAAGCCGCTGCTCATTTTGCCCCATCTCGCACGCAGTTTCATGCACCGTAGCCTCGCCCCCGCCTAACACAGCACCGGCCGCCGCCTGCGCGTCCGCCGCCGTGGCCACGGGCCTCTCCGTGGCCGTGATCTAGCCCCACACGACGCGCGCCGTCGCGCCGGTCCGATCCCCGCCTTCGACGCTCCGTTTGGCCCTCTGTAGCACCCACGCCGACCTCGCCGGACCTCCTCTGCCACAGCTCGTTGCCGGCGAGCACGCCCGGTTTGGCCAGGGGCTAACCCCACCCCCAACTCGCTGACGTGTGGGCCATGCCTCCTAATCACCCCACTGATTAAATCAGCAGTAATAACCCCCCCCCCTTGAGACACTTACATGTGGGCCCTGGACCATTAAGTTAATCCCATGTTTAAGTTAAATAAAATTGTTAAGTAGATGTATCAATGACAGGTAGGCCCCACTGGAGATTAGATTTAATTAAAATATTTTTATTTGTACTGTGTATGACATGTGGGACCCACTGGTCAGTTGGTCCCCCTTGTCAGTTTTGACCTGGTCAAATTCACTATTCTAGATAATGTTGATTTTAATAATAAAAGAAATCCAGAAAATCATTTAAATTGATTTAAACTTTGAAATTCAATAACTTTTAAACCGTAACTCGGATTCAAAAACTTTATACATCAAAGTTGATCAGAAAAATATAACGAATACAAATACGCTATCCGTATGTCTACCACACCCCTCTAACACAATGAACCTCGAACATTCCCCCTCCGGACCGACTGTGCGATAAATTGTCCGGTACTGTTAGAGTGCCCGGATGAATTTATTCCGAACACGAATGTTTCTCGGAATAGGTCAACTAGCACGGACACACCCCCTTATGTTGTTCCGGTAACCACGACACCTCCGGCTTGATCCTTCCCCCTCCGAACACCCTGTCCGGTAATCACCCGGAGCCGGTAGTTCATCCTCAGATGAATTTCCGTTCCGAGCAACGTGCATTACACTGTGTTAGAATACCGTTAACATTTGATCTATCATGTCATGCATCTGTTTGTATTTGATTTCTGTGTATTTACTGTTTCTTCCCCCCCCCCTTAATCTCCGGTAGACCCCGCTGTTGCCGTCGACTACACCGCTGCTGAGTACGACTACGTCGTCGACGACCCTACTACTACCGTCGAGCTTGCAGGCAAGCAGAGCCATTCTCTTCCCCAGATATCGCCTATCTTTCCGTACATTTCTTGCACTAGGCATTGTTACTGCTGCTGCTACGTTACAACCCTATTCAATTGCATAGCCTGTTTTTGTCACCCCTTGATGTACCTTCCTTTATTCCTATGCTGCCTATTATTACTTATGCATTATTCAGTAGTGAAACCTGCGCATTGTTAGCTAGGTTTAGAATAGAGGGTCGTGATCACTTTGGGAGTGATCGCGGGAACGATATATTACAACTGCAACAGGTACGACTCAATGCAGACGCCCTAGGGAACCTACAACGGCGAGACTCTGCCGAGTCGCTTCGAGTTTGGCTTACGAGTGGAATGGACTCGTATTTCACTCTCGTCGGCTCAGTAGCGTAGCATCACCGTGATGATATGAGGTTTACCTCTTTAGTTCATTCCGCTGATGTCTCTGTCAAACCTCTTAAGTGTGCCATCGAGGGTGATTCCTCCTGGTTTCACTTAATGGTAGGGACTCGAACCAACTGGTGTCCTTAAAGGTAAGAAGTCGGGCGACCCAACGGTGCCCGCGAGAGGTATTGCGACGGGACGACAGGGAGGGTACGACCAGTGTACCGGTGTGCTTGGCCCCTGATCGTTGGCCGCGAGAGTTACCAAACCACGAAAGTCGAGCTCCTCCAGGAGCACACGCGAGACAAGGTAAGGAGACGGTTCACCTTGTTGGTAACCGCAGTGACTTGGTGGGACGACGGGGCAGGCACCGATGTACTGGTGGTCCTGGCTGCTGTCGTTGTCCGCGGGTCGGTTAAGTCGAGGCAATGATAACGGTTGTCACGCAGGTTAATTAAAATGCTAAATGGTTCAGTGAATGTCTTGAGTTGGCTATATGCCATGTACGCACTACCTACCCGTGGGAACTACAAGTTATGGGCTCCTCCGCTTCTTAGTGTCGTCCGAGGACTCTTCAGACGTCAGCAGTACCGCGGGCTGATTGCCGGGAAGTGCGCTGTCTTCTTGGCTCGAGCTGTGTTGTTTTTGCTACGGCTTCCCGGCCACCCACGCACCGTGCAGGAGTACGTCAGGGTTGGGGTCCAAGGCCCTGAGTACTTAGGATTTAGACCGGCGGATGGCCTCTCTGTTGAGTTTGAAAGATGGGCTATGAAGTGTCGGATAGCCTCGGTGGAGCGTTCCCTAACAAGGTTCCCGCCACCCTGGAGATCCGTGCGTGTAGCGTAACACAAGTGCACCCCTGCAGGGAAGATTAATCTATTCGAATAGCCGTGTCCACGGTAACAGGACGCTTTATGCTGAAGCTGGATCTTACCACTAGAAACTATTATTATTAAACTGTATGGTTCCGGGTTTTCTTCCTCGCGGGGATGTCGAGGAGGTGAACTCGGAGGCATTGCTAATTATTACAACTTATTATTATACAATGCTGCAGCAACTTCTGCTGCAATGTTACTTTATGCTTTATATAAACTGTTGGCTGATTCTTACCTCATGCTGCAAGACATCGTCGGAAGATGCTAGTCTTCGTTAGGCCTAGCTTCTTACCCTTGCTCTGGATTTCTGTCTTTTAGTCCACTATATATAGCCTCTTCTTTCCGTTGATACAATGCATAATGCTTAGTAGCGGACGTAAGACTCGCGGGTATACTAGATACTCACCTGCTTTATTTCCTTTACTGTTTTGCCTGATCGGCCGCTGCAGTCGACGTTGGAGTCCAGGAGCAGGAGATCCCCGATGTCGACCACCGCAATGTGAAGATCCCCGATGCCTTCTACGATGTCGAGTTCCCCGTTGACCAGGAGTAGCTTGGAGTTTCCCGGGCAGGAGGCCTCGCCTTTTCGATCTGTCTTTATTTGTGCTAGCCTTCTTAAGGCAACCTTGTATCCTTGTGTCTGTACCCAGATACTATTGCTTCCGCTGACCTTGTGCTCTCGAGCTGTGGTATTCGAGCCATCGTGGCCCCTGGCTTGTATTAAACAGCTTGTATTATTTTATTTGTAGAGTTGTGTTGTGATATCTCACCGTGAGTCCCTAATCTTGATCGTGTACCTTGCGTGTATGATTACTGTACACGGCTTGATTTTGGGGGCGTCACACTAGATGATTTCAGAAATATGGCTTTAACCCAGATGCATTCGGGGATACACTCCATCATTCGTTGAATAGGTGCCACTGAACCGAACCTTTCCAGTGCAGCCACATTTTCCTATATGGGAAGGCCTTGGTATAGTCTATCGTTATGCTCCTTATCTGTATCACCAAATTGGTAAGATTATGCGCGCGCACTACCTTGGCCCAGTGGTTGGCGATAATCTTGTGATCCGTTTATGCTGTTGTGCCCGGATCCCGAAGGGGAGAGTTTTGGTTGGCCACTATGGTGGTAGGTGTTTGGAGGACACGGTGGATACCAATGACATAGCTTAAGGAGTATGTCAGTGATGCGGTAAGGGGGTCATACGGTAGACGTGTTTTATTGGAGAAGTCCTAGTCCACTCCTGTGGGATGAGTTCCAAGGATCCCGTGGGACAATTTTAGGGTACTGGATGAAGGAAGAACTCTATAGTGTGGGTAAAGTGCGCAAACTCTGCAGAGTCAAAATCTATTCGAATAGCTGATACGTCCCAAACGTATCTATAATTCTCGCTTGTTCCACGCTCTTTTAGGTGAAATTGCTATGTGTTTTGCTACACTTTTATATCCTTTTACACATATTTGGACTAACCTACTAACTCAGTGCACCTAGTGCCAATTATTTTCTGCTGATGTCTGTAAGTTGCAGGTTTTTACCCATATTAAGAAAGCCCCAAAATTTCCAAGAAAATGAGATAAAAAATCAGCGTGACAGAAGCTTACAGAGCACCGAAGGAGGGCCGGAGGGGGGCCACCCCCCTCCCAGGAGGCCAGATGGCGCGCCCCCCTCCCTGGCCGCGTCACCAGCGCGCTTGGGAGGTGGGGCCACCCCCTAGTTTCCTACTTCGTCCTATTTTTACTCCTCGTTCCGAAAACCCTCAGAGAGACACCCGCATCGCGAATTTCCTCTATGTTCCGCCGCCGCTGCGCTTACAAGATCGGGAGCACCAGAAGACCTCTTCCCGGCGCCCTGTCGGAGGTAGGATTGACCTCCGGGAGCTTCTCCACCACCATGGACGCTTCCCGGATGTGTCGTGAGTAGTCCCCCTTGGACCATGGGTCCATGACCAGTAGTTATGTGATGTCTTCTCTCCAATCTTGTGCTTAAATTTTTAGCCCTTGTGAGCTTCCCTACATGATCAAGACATCTATGTAATTTTCCTGTTGTTGCTATGGTATGTTTGATGGGATCCGATGGATTATGAGATTATGTTCAGTTTGTAATGAGTTATATATTTGCTTTACCTTTTATATTTTTCTCTTGAGTAATTGTTGCATGTTCTCCGTTGCTTTTTATTGCTTTGGCCAAGTAGTAGATAGTAACTCCAATAGGGAGCGTTTAGGCATGATTGTGGGTTCATGCCCCTCGATGTCTAGCTTGAGTGACAGAAACATGAGACTAGGGGATGTGTTGTTTCCACCAGGGAAAAAACAACGGTGCGTGTAACCATGGTTGCAAGGATTGTTTACCTTACGCAAAGTTTTTTAATACAGTTGTCTGTTTCTTTGAGTTTACACTTTGGGTGGGGCTCGCAACTTAATACTAGCGGGATGTTCTGGATACATATCTAAAGTGGATGATTAGTGATTAGATGAAGATGGATTTTGGTCTACTTGTCATGGCGTACCGCCCATACTTTTGAGCCTCTAGCTTTCCAGTAGCATAATTAGCATTGCGGTGCATTTATAATGTTGTCAATTGCCCAGCTGTAATTTGTTTACCCATCTTAGATATTTTCTCGTCTTTTGGGAGAGAGACATCACTAGTGAACAATTATCCCGGTCCATATTTCCACCACTGTTTACACCCCCACGTTATTTCTTGATTTTAATTTCCGTTGCAATTATCACTACTATCTTCCTTTGCGTTTAATCCTTTGTAAACAACAAGGCCGGAGAGATTGTCAACCTCTCTGTACTCGTTGGGAGCAAAGCTATCTGTTGTGTGTGCAGGTGCAGGTAAAGTAGGCAACCTTGTGTTGTGAATGGCGCCATTTTTCACTTTACCAGCTACTTGTCATTCTGGGAGTCCTACGGGTGACATAAACCTTATCCTGTAAGTTAGGGGAAATTTGCTGCTAGGATACATCCAACCTTCCACTTGGGGTAACCAACGGGGAGCGCTATCCCGCGCCAGCAATAGCCGCGTCCTTGGTCATGGACAATTCGTACTAAGTCACACTGTTCGATCGACACTTATAATGATGGAGGGACTTATCGTATAGTTGGATCACTATCATTTGGATATTGATATAGAGATGCTTAAAGGATGATTATGAAATGACTACGAGGTAGTCATGTGAGATCTATGTTGACCTTGAGGATATCACAAGGTATGCATGAGAAATCTTGGTATGAGCAGAGGCTGGGATGATCGCGAGTGAGGTGATCCAGGTGACTTGAATTGAGGATTATTGGGTTTACCATATTATTTGTTCTCACATGCTTATTTCACTAATATACTATAACCTGCCTTGCTATGTTATTGTTTTTTTATGCTTTGGTTGTTGCGAGCTTGCAAGTACATTCAATGTATTGACCTGGTGTGTCATGCCAGATTGCAGGTGATGCTTTGTTTGCGTAGGACGAAGATCCCGACGTGTGCGAACTAGGAGGTGTCCCATCAGTGTCCCTTTGGAGTGGAGTCCATCACCGTCGCCGTTGTTCCGCTGCCACGAGTTATTCTGCTGCTTTAGTAGGTTCCCGCTTCTTGTAGTTTTTCTACCACTAGCATTAGAAGTAAGCTTGTTCTCCGCCTTGCTTTGCTATCCTCATAATCTAACCCTTGTACCCATTTCCCCTTATAATAGAAGTTATTCAGTTCTATATCAAGCAGTGCCGTATTCCAGAAAACTTCCTTGGGCTAGAATACAGGACATTCTGGTGTTTTGAGCCAGGGTGCCACATGCATACATTTCTTGCATTCAACCTTGCGTAGGTTGCATCATGGCATGATTGACATTCTTCATTTGCAATTGTTGTGATTCTTAAATTGTTCTAGAATTACAAGATATATTCTTTGTTGTGATACTTGTTTCCTTGTTCAAAGCATCCCAAGTATCTCTTTTTCCCTTGTTGCTTGTTGTGATGACTTTGATGGTTGTGTGTGGATTTCATTAATTCACAATGAGATAATATTAAGCCAAGGGCTATTCTTTCAAGCAAAGATCTTATTGGTATATTTATGATTTTTGTTGGATATCTTGTTCTTGTGTAACTATTTCGTATGTACATGCTTCTTTGCGGATATTTCATCTACCTAGAATCTCGTACACTTGAGAGAAATTACATAGTTAGTGGATATCCTCTTTCTTTCATGTCCACCTTTTATTTCTAGAGATTAACTCTTTGGTGGTTACATGAAAGTGTGTGTATTTTGAGTGTGTGTCTTAATTCTACTCAGCTTAGTGCACTCATTTGTGGTGAAGATTGTTGTCCTCATGCTTTTCTTGATGAGCATATTATTTTCTATCTTCACACTAGGGTTGTCACAAGCCTTGATTTTACTTTGCATTTTATTAAGCTTGTGAACCCATTTGTTGATTGTGTGTGTGACCTTCTTAACTTATGTTGGAAGGACATGTCTAGCACCTGGAATCATTTCTTCAAGACTATGTTGATGCTTAATGATAACCTTATATTATTCTTATCAAGTGCTTTTCCATGACTCACACACATATTTTTGGTTGAGCCCATTCTTACGATTATCCCTTTTGCTTGTTGCTCAACCATTTGTTTGTTGCAAGTGCTAGACTTTGTCTCATATCCTTGCACGCTTGAACTTGTGTTCTGTCTCTATCGATATTGGGGGGTGATGATCCAATTTTCGTGCACTTTGTATTCTAATACAAAGATTCTAAATACCGCACAAATCTTGGGGAACTTCTCTATTATCTTTAGAACACTCCTATGCTCAAATCATAATATCTTATATTCTTTGGCTTGTTCGATCTTTTGATTGCCTTCATGTTTATGTTATGCCTTTGTTCCATATCATATTTTTGCAATCTTTAGATCCTCAATATAGTTTTTTTCTACCACTATGTATCTTTTGTTAGGTGTATTTTATCCACTCATATCTTGCGAAATGTTCCCATTTTTTAGGAGGAATACATGCTATATTGGCCTTCTAAAATTTTCCGCCCATTTTAGAAATAGATGCCAATGGGGGATAAGTTTAGAGGGTTTAGTTTGAGGAGTTTGAGGAGGTTCATTCTTTGGTTTGGTTCTTAAGCATTTGCCTCATTGCTCATGCATATTTTCTTTGCATGATTTTCTTCATTCATTATATAAACCCTCTTAATGTGATTGTCATCAATTACCAAAATGGGGGAAATTGAAAGGGCATGCACCCTCATGTTTGGTTTTGGTAATTGATGACAATCTTTATGGACTAAGGGTTTCCTTGAGTTATACTTTAAGATTTGTCCACAGGCAACGCTTGAAGATCTTAGGTCAGCTTCAATGTTCAAATATGGATATTATGTGTTGACCAAGGTGTTACTCATGGAGTTATCCAAAGATTGGTCTGGTTGATGGGTGCAAGTTCAAGAGGAGCATCACGAAGATATCATATGCTTGGAGCATGCCGACCATTTGGTGATAATGGTCTTCTGAAGATGTGCCTAAAAGAGGCTCACCAATAATGGAGTATGGGGAAACAATCTACTAGTCTTCATCGAGGCGGCCGAATCAATAAATATGTTCCAACTTGAGGCGGGCATGATCGGTATCATCAAGCTCAAGTGGATTATGTGCAAGACAAATATTTGACCTTGGTAGGCTTCTTGTTACCAGTCTCATGGTATTATTTAGGAGACCGGGTTATAGGCTAGGACGCATCGTTCATGGAGATCTCAAACCTTTGCATCCTTGGCTTCATCTTTATTGGTTCTTGTTTGGATTTTCTCTTTGTGAGTTTTAGAGCTTGTGGTCTTCTTCATGACAAGCTCATGTTCATTGAAAACGGATTTCATATGCATGTTCTATTGTGTTTTCAATGTTGGAGTTTTGCCGGTTATTCACGATAGCTCTTGTCAGTAGATTTCTATCAAGCTTGAGTTCATCGAATTAGGAGTTCATTTGCACAAGTTATGGTTGTTTCGGTTTTACCTGTTTCCATTCCTTAGGAGAAGAGCTCTATATTTCTTATCTTTGTGCACCTACAACAAACTCGAATGTTGGGTCAGATGATGGGTCGGGATGTCTAAATTGTCGGACATTAACGTCATATATTCCGATGTAGTCTCTGACCCGTATCCAGTAAGGTTCAACATAAGTCGGAGGGTGGGTCGGAACATCCAACCCTAAGTCAGAATGTCCAACTTTACTGCGTGTGCAGAATGGGAAGATTTCGGGATCTGCTATAAAAGGGCTCTTCATCCACCTTTGGAAGCACTGGTTTTGAGCAAGGTTTTCCCCACCATTGTTGACCTCTTGGATCTGGCGTTCTCTCTATTCCTCCCATGATTCTTGCATCTTTTTGAGGGAAAAGAGAGAGGAGATCTATATCTACATTCTCCACCAATTCATCTCTTCTCTATGTGAGGGGAACTTTGTGGATCTAGGTCTTGGAGTTCTTGGTGTTCTTCTTGTTCTTCCTCTCATACTCCTCTATAGCTTTTGTTGCTTTGGTGGGATTTGAGAGTGGGGGACTTGAGCAAGTATTCTTGCCAATGAATTTGGTGCATCGGTTTGAGTTCTCTCCGAGGATTCGTTGTAGTGGAAGTTGAGCATTGAGAAGATTGTTACTCTTGAGTGCATTGGCACTCTAGAGATTGTACTCTTGAGTGAATTGGCACTCTAGAGCTTGTTCCTCTTGCGTGCGTTGGCCCCTAGAGGCTTGTTGTTCTTGCAGAGCTCAATCATTGTGGTGTAAAGCTTTGGGACACTACGGGAGCCTCCAATTCGGTTGTGGAGATATCCCCGAGCATTTGTACGGGTACGGTGACCGCCCTCAAGGGTTGCCAATTTTACGGGTTCGATGAACGCCCTCAAGTGTCCCATAGTGGAATCGCGGTATATCGCATTGGTGAGAGCGTGAGGAGAATAGGGAGGCCCTAGGTGGCCTTCTTGGTGAGCATTGTGCTCCACACCTTCTCCAAACGGAGACGTACTTCTCACAAGAGAAGGAACTTCAGTAACACACCTTTGTCTCCATCGGCTCCACTTGCAGTTATCTCTAGTTTTTCTTTGAGCAAGCTTATTACCTTGTTTATCTTGTGCTTTCTCATATTGTTGTTACATTTCTTGTCCGATAGGTTTCTCACCTAGTTCCACATCTAGTCAACCTATTTACTTGTGCACCTACTTTGTGATAGCCATAGTGTTCTTGTTATATATCTTGATATCACATAGGTGTTAACTTGCTTAGTATAAGTTGTTGGTGCACATAGTTGAGCCTAGATTATTTAGGTTTCTTGCTTGGCAAATTGAACGTTATTTTTATTCCTCATTTGTTGAAGCCTAAACCGTAATTATTTTAAGCGCCTATTCACCCCCCTCTAGGCGACATCCACGTCCTTTCAATTTGTATCATAGCCTCGTCTCTCATTATAGGGCTTGAATGCCTTGAAGGTAAAGATGTCTACTAGGGGATTATGATTCATTGATACTCTTAGTTTCGATGGCACAAATTATGATGCTTGGAAAATTCGCATGCTTAACTATTTCCGGGCCATTGGCCCCTGTATGGAGCGAATTGTAGATATGGGTTTTTGTCCTGCAAAGGATACTCAAAACCTATCCTTAGATGATGAGAAAAACTCTTATTTCAATGCTCAAGCTTCTAATGTGCTTGTCGATGCTTTGAGTAATGTAGATATATCTCAATTCATGTCGTTTAGGGATGCTCATGAGTTGTGCACCAAGCTTCAAGATAAATATGGTGTGTCGAAGATTTGTGGGGATGATTGTTCTCCCTCCACCTCCGGTCGCGGTGCATTCTCAACTTCTTCTACTTCACCAACATGTGGTTTGTCACAAGGTAATGAAATGGTGAGTAGTGTTAGTCATTTCTTTGATGATAGTGAGCTTATTGTTGATAACCCTTTATCACTATCTTATTGCAATGCTTTACCTTTGGACTTTAACACTTCAATCACCTTAGAGGTTGTACATGCTTGTGTTGATAGTCCATGCATATCATGTAGAAATCACTTGAATAAATCTCATGATGATATGCTTGCTATATCTTGTTGCCAAAATTCTCAAAAATTCACCAAAATGCTTGCTATATCTTGTTACCAAGGGAAAAATAAATGGCTTTCAGCATTTTACTGCATAAGAAGGATGGATTCACCAAAATTCTCCAAGCCTGTTGTGCCAACAAGGCAACGTTAAAAACTTGCATGTCCCTGAAATCGAGCCCCCTTCACTCTTGGGTTGTGTCATGGCCTTCCACAAACAGGGCATAAGTATATTATTGACTTCTACTACATCACTAATCTTCTAAATCTAAATAGCTAGCACCCACTAACTATTTTAAAAGACATGCAACTATGCCACCTCATCACTCCATTAAGCTTTAGAAATTAATTGCATGTGGGCATGTGTCTTCTTCTATATATGAATAGCTAGGACCCACTACATATTTTAGTAAACATGCAACGATGCCACCTCATCACTTCATTAAGCTTTAGAAATTAATTGCATGCGTGCATGTGTCTTTCATACACAAGTGTATTATCCCACACTTTTGCGAGTTTTTTTATCTACCAATCGATAACTTAGTGCACATATGATGTGACGAAACATATGCAACATACAATTAGTTCCAATATTCATGTTCATACAAGAAAATTTCATCAAAATATAATGCAACCAATCCCGCGGCAATGCGCGGGGTGTGAACTAGTTATGCAGAAAGTTGGGCATATTGATCACTAAAAGGTATGTCAATATCTATCACAAATATTTGAGAAAATTAAAACCATTCCAATCGGAACACAATACAAGAGAGATACATATATATATATATATATATATAAAGTACTAATAAATGTCATGAAGATATTTTTGTTCTACATAACCAGCAAGAAAAAGTGTGAATGGCTGAAGTGGTCATCGCCCAATAAACATCTTCGGAGGTGTTTGTTTCGTTGATTTCTCTGCTGGAGATATGCTCTAGAGGCAAATAATAAAGCATGTTTATTATCGCATCTCATTAGTTTATAATAAGTTTTATAACAAGTTATAATTGTATTAGGCGGAAACATTAATATACGTGTGGTATGAACCAAGTTCCTAGTATCTTCTATTCAACTAGTTCATTGATCAACTGATGATCAAGATATTCCTGATCATGGGACATTTGTGTCTATTGACACTTGGGTCATATCATTAGGTGAATGATGTGATGGATACACACCCAATATAAGTATTACAACGCGATCAAGTCAGAAGAAGTTCAACATTAGGATAATTAAGAAACATAGTAACCTACTAGACCGTGATATCGTATCTAATAACTATCACCGGAGGATGCCTTGATCATATTAACCATCACACCGTAACAAGGTGATCATAAAGGTGTCATCCAATATATGCCCTGATCATCATAGCCAGCTCACAAGGACTAAACATTGAAGCAACGGATTGGAGAGAATAAATCAACTAGCTTGTCGCCATGAACCATAGGTCCTAGGAAGAACTACTCACGGCACATCACAGAGGCAATCATGGTGAAGGAGTGATGGGTGTAGATAACACCTCCTTGTTGGATACCCTAAGTGGAAGGTTATGATGTAGTAGAAGCAATTTTTTCTTACACGAGGACTGTAAGGTTTATCGAACCAGGAGGATTCCTAGCTCAACAAGAAGGTGGTGAAACGAGCAACACGTCGTTTGAGATATTACTCGCTTATCCTGGACCTGCACACAAGACACAAATAACTTTGATCCCAACGAGTTCAGAGAGGTTGTCAATCTCTCCGGCCTTGTTGTTTACAAAGGATCAAACAAAAAGGAGGAAATAGTAGTTGCGGTTCAAAGGAAACAAAAAGCAGTAAATGACACCAGTGTAAACTATGATGGAAATATGGACTGGGGTGTTGATACGCGAGAGAGGATTGCTTCTCGCCCTTCGTTGCTTACCCCAAGTGGAAGGTAAGATGCAGCGTAGCAGCAAGTTTCCCTCGGTGAAGATACCGAGGTTGAGTATCGACCAGTAGGACTCCGGCGATGATAAGTAGGTGTTTTCCCCCTTGTGGCCACAACACATCCCCTAGACTCATGTTTCTGTCACTCAAGCGTGTCATCAGGGGGCATGTACCCACAATCGAGCATAATGTTCCCTCTTGGAGTTATTACCTACCACTTGGCCAAAGCAATAAATAGTAACGGAGAACATGCAAGAATTACTTCGGAACAAAAATACAAAATATAAGAACCAATTATATTACTCTATCACTATCTGAACATAATCTCATAATCCATCAGATCCCTTCAAACTCAGGATAACAAAACCAGAAAGAATTACATATGTGCCTCGAACATGTAGGGCAGCTCACGAGGTCTAAACCATGAAGAACAAAGAGGGGAGGAGAACATCACATAGCTACTGATCACGGACCCATGGTCCAAGGTAGACTACTCACAGGACATCTGGGAAGCGTTGCCGGGAAGGGTCATTAGGGTGCTCCCGATCTTGGAATCACGGCGGCGGCGGAACAAAGGGGAATTTGCGAAATAGGGTTCTGTCTTCGGAGTTTCCCCGTGACAGAGAATAAATAGGCGAAGGGGGGCAGCCAGGGGGGCACCAGGGGTCTAGGCGCCCCCCTGGCCGCGCCAGGTGGCCGCCTGGGCCCTTGGTGGTGGCCCTCTGGACAGTTGTCCGTTGCTTTGAGCCTACAATTTGGACGGGGTTCACAAGTTGGCTGGGGTTCGCAACTTAATACCAGCGAGATGTTCTTGATAGATATATCTAGGTGGATGATTAGTGAGTAGATGCTGATGAATAAACAGTCTACTCGGTTTAATGCGCATACGATTGAGCCTCTTTACTTTCAAGTAGCATAATTAGCATTGCGGTGCGTTTATAATTACGTTAATTTCCTAGATGTAATTTGTTCACCCAACATAGTTGTTTACCGTCCTTTTGGAGAGAGACATCACTAGTGAAAGGCTTGACACCTGATACGTCTCAAACGTATCGATAATTTCTCCTCGCTCCATGCATGTTTTGTGTGATATTGCTATGATCTAGATACACTTTCATACACTTTTGATCATATTTGGACTAACCTACTAACTCAGTTCACCCCATTGCCAGTTCCTGTTTTTTGCTGTTTTTCTATTCCAGGTTTCCCCCATATTAAAATTGCTCCAAAAATTCGGGAAAATCGGATAAAAAATCAGCGTAACGGAGTCTTCCAGAAGCACCCAAGTGGGGCCAGAGGGACACCACCAGGGGGGCGCCTGGACCCCTGGTGGCCCCTGGCTGCCCCCTTCGCCTATTTATTCTCCGTCACGGGGAAACTCTGAAGACAAAACCCTATTTCGCAAATTCCCCTATGTTCCGCCGCCTCCGCGCTTCCAAGATCGGGAGCACCGTCAGGACCCATCCCGGCACCCTGCCAGAGGTAGGATCGACCTTCGGGAGCTTCTCCTCCACCATTGACGCTTCCCGGATCTGCCGTGAGTAATCTACCTTGGACCATGGGTCCATGATCAGTAGCTATGTGATGTTCTCCTCCCCTCTTTGTTCTTCATGGTTTAGACCTCGTGAGCTTCCCTACATGATCGAGGCACATATGTAATTATTTCTGCTTTTGCTATGCTGAGTTTGAAGGGATCTGATGGATTTTGAGATTATGTTCAGATTGTGATAGAGTAATATAATTGGTTCTTATCTTTTGTATTTTTGTTCCACAGTAATTCTTGCACGTTCTTCGTTACTATTTATTGCTTTGGCCAAGTAGTAGGTAGTAACTCCAAGAGGGAACGTTATGCTCGATTGTGGGTACATGCCCCCTGATGACACGCTTGAGTGACAGAAACATGAGTCTATGGGATGTGTTGTGGCCACAAGGGGTAAAACAACGGTGGTTGTAATCGCGGTTACAAGGACTGTTTACTTTACACAAAGTTCTTTTAATGCAGTTGTCTGTTGCTTTGGGTTTACACTTTGGGTGGGGCTCGCAACTTAATACCAGCGAGATGTTGTGGATAGATATCTCAAGGTGGATGATTAGAAGTAGATGCAGATGGATTTCAGTCTACTTATTTTGGCGAACTTCCCATCCTTTTGAGCCTCTTCCTTTCTTTTGTAGCATAGTTAGCATCGCTGTGCGTTTATAATCCTATCAATTGCCCTTCTGTAATTTGTTTACCTCGCATAGCATCTTTATCGTCTTTTGGGAGAGAGACATCACTAGTGAACATCACGGGACCCCGGTCCATATTCTCATCATTGTTTACACGCTCATTTACTTTCTTGCTTTTTACTTTCAGTTGCTATCATTATCATTATCCTGTGTCTTTTGATCCTTTATCAACACCAAGGCCGGAGAGATTGACAAACTCTCTGAACTTTGTTGGGAGCAAAGTTAATTGTGTTGTGTGCAGGTCCGCGTCAGGTGCGCCGCTGACACCTACTTATCATCGCTGGAGTCCTACTGGTCGATACTCAACCTCGGTATCTTCACCGAGGGAAACTTGCTGCTACGCTACATCTTACCTTCCACTTGGGATAACCAACGAAGGGCGAGAAGCAATCCTTTCTCGCGTATCAGGGTCCCATGATGTTCACTAGTGATCTCTCTCTCCCAAAAGATGATAAAATAGCTACGCTGGGTGAAGAAATTATAGTTGGGCAATTGACAGAATTATAAACGCACCACAATGCTAATTATGCTGCAAAGAAAGTTAGAGGCTCAAAAGTACAGGAAGTACACCAAGACAAGTAGACCGTAATCCAACTGCATCAACTCACTAATCATCCATCTTGACATATATATCCAGAACATCTCGCTGTCATTAAGTTGCGAGCCCCACCCAAAGTGTAGACCCAAAGTAACAGACAAGTTGAGAGCTCAAGAATGATCAGAGGGGGAGGGGGTGAATGATCACTTCTACAAATTCTAAGGAACTTAGAAGGAATTCAGGCAAACTGCGAAGGACTAAGAACATCTCGAAGGAAATACAGTATCGAAGGTAATGCATAGCTCGAAAGAATTAAGGGCGAAGGGAAACATCGAAGGCATACAGGCTACGAGAGAATACTTAATTTAAATATATGAAGGAAAACGAGCCTGACACGACGATGTTTGGTAAACCAGTTCACACTCTGCAAAGTGCTACGTCTGGTTGGAGGGACTAGTGATTGAACACCTGGAGCAAAACTCTCTCCGTCCTATTCTCCATTGCAACAAACTCCTCGAGCTTGTCCAGTTTTCACTCGTGGTAGATGATTCAGGACATCTCCGAGACCTTTACAAACTTCCTTCAGCAGTGACAATTACTCTTCGACTGCTTGACAGGCGACGCCTAACCGTCTAGGAGACTTGCAGTTCTCCAAGATAAAAAGATCGGCTAATCTCAACCTAAGTCATAGTGAATTTCTCAACTCAGCTCAGACTTGGGATTTGGTTTTCTCTCGATGAATCTCTCTTGGGATGCTCACAGACTTCTATCTTAGAATCTTCAGTGGAGCAGCCAACCCGAAATGGCGGGTAGGTGCGGGGTATTTATAGTTGGCGATCCCGAAGGGTAAAATGACTGAAGTGACCCGATGCAACCGCTTGACGCGTGTCCACAACGGTCGGATTCCAATCACTGCGCAACTTTACTTGAGGAACAAGTAAGCTGACTTACCGAACGAGTTCTCTCTCGAAGGCACGAAGTGCGATGACTTTGCCTTCGAGCTATTCACTCGACTCAGTAAGATTTCTCTCGGTAGGCTTTTGTGGGTTTTGGTTGAGCAGAGCCAGTTCACTTCAACTAAGATCTCAACTAGCAAACCCCTCTTAATAGTACGGTTTTTCCTACGACTCAAGAAAACAAAGAGAAACTAGTAAAAAGACTAAGTCTTCGACCAGCTTCAGCTTTCTCCTCGTTGCGCTTTTACTCGAGAGAGACTTTTTCTTCGACTACATTTTTAGGGGTCGTCTTTCTCCAAAGGGTTCGGTAGATGACTGCAGCTCTGCTGCAGTGAGTTGTCCTTCGACCTTCTACTTGAAAACTCCATTCTTTCGGAACCTAAGTATCTGTTTATACTCGAAAACAATATTAGTTCCACTTCTGCTTTGTCCAACAATGTCCAAAACCTTCGGGAGGCAAAACTTGCTCTTACAATCTCCCCCTTTTTGGACGATTGTTGAAAAAACAGGCATCGAAAAATAATTGAAAAAGTTTTGAGTTTTTGATGATAAACCGGTGCTAAGATCGATGAAATACTCCCCCTTGATGTATGCACGGAAGATAAGAGTTTCCTGTGAAGTGCATATTTGACAAATGGAGTCGAGGTAAAAACATCAATAATCTCAGCGACTGAAATTGCATTCCAGATAATATCCAATGAGAAACATGCAATCTCCTCGAATGACCTGTGAACTTATATGAAAGATAACTTCCTGCAAAAGGTTAAGTATCGCAAGCAGCAGATAGATATCTTACGAGAAAGAGTAGAAGTTCACAGTCCTACTTAGAGTTAGTTACAACCAGATCGAATCTGAATCGAAAGTTTGTTGAAACTACTCAGAAAACCTCAAAGATCAAAAGTTTAGCAAATGAAAAACAAAAGCCCTTAACCCCGTAGGCAAACCAATTTCTTCGATGCCACTACATCTCCCCCTTTTTGTCACAACGTACAAAAATTCGAGAGAATAGGGTCGAAAGAAATCCCTACTCACGAGGCTGGCTCCGGCGACGACGAGAAGATTCGGCGAGCGTTGGAGCACGACGAATTGGACGAGCGCCGGGAGGAGTGATCTTCGTGCGGAAGGAGTGTTGATCTCCAGAAGATTCCAGCTGCGATTCCGGCGGAGTCCGGGGGCTTCGAGGATGTGGCGAGTAAACTCTCGGTTGATGCTGAGGAGGGGATTCTTCTTGCTCGGAGTCGGAGGAGAGGGTGTCCATAGTGATGTGATAATAGTCATCGACACTGAGCACATCTCTGTTCTTCGGCAGACGAGGGATATTGGGATCCGGGCGATCTACTAGATCATCATTTGTCCAATTTCTGTTCAGATGATGAGGATATTCTTCGTTGCCAGACATTTTCCTGCGAAAAAGGAAGGTACGAGGGAATATAGGGAAGTTGTGAACAAGTACCATCAATTACGAGGAAAAACATTTTGAAAGCAGCAATCATATCGAGAGATTTTTCTTATCGCAAGTTTTCATGAAAGTGCTAGGCTAGATTTTCATCGGGTGGAAATCTGACGAAGAACTTGTATGAATTAATCGCACAAGTATAAGTCTATCGATACGATACTGAAGGAATTGCCTAAGTGAGAGAATCCGAGTGATTTCTTACCAAGGTCAGATGGGGAATCGACAGAAAAGGCTACAAACAGATTTCCCAAGTTTCAAAGATCCAATCGGATCAAACAGTCCTAAAAGAAATCACAGAAAATCAACACAGAAACTGGAAACGATGAACAGATGAGATAGAATCGAATCCAGAGCCACACATACCCTAACTTGGTGATGTTAGGCGACTACGGCGACGAGGATGAAGATCTTTGTCGACGGGAACGTCTCCGGCGACTTCCTTCCGGCAGCTAAGCGGCGAGGGAGTCGACGGCGACGAGCAGCACGACGGCGCGCGAGAGAGAGCTTCTGGAAGCGAAGAGACGAAGTCGAGGAAATAGCGATGTCTAGGCCGGTGGGGTGGATCAGTATATATAAGGGGGGGTCTGACCGAGCTGTCAGATCTGATCCAACGGCGCAGATTTCGCGTCTCTCCGCATTCAACGGACGGATTTTGTGGCGGTAATCGTGGGAAGTCCCAACGAACCGAAAGATAGTTGCTCCACGTCCGAGACCAAACTCATCGAACATCGAGTAAAAAGAAGATAAAAACTTCGATAGATTTTCCTTCGGAATCAATGACATTCGAAGGGAATCTTGATCGAGTACAATATATACATGTTCACGAGAGAAAAGCACAGAAGGGGTAGGGATAGAATAGAGGGAAAACAGGGTCCGATACTTAGTCAATCCGAGGGAAAAACAGCGATAAGACTCGGATTGATAAGTGTATAGGACAACACCAAACGAACAAAAAATAAACGAAAAAGAAACACGATAGAAAATTAACGTAAGTAATCAACAATGAAAACTAATGATACATAGTACCGATGGTTATGATCTTACAGCACATTGCGTGAGTCCAAGATGTTCAACTCACACCTCAGTGTACAGAACCTCTTTTCATCCAAGGGCTTTGTGAATATATCAGCCAATTGATCTTCGGTGCGAACATGACTGATAACAATATCTTCTCGCTGAACGTGATCTCGAAGAAAATGATGACGAATATCAATATGCTTCGTTCGAGAGTGTTGCACTGGATTATGGGCAATTTTGATAGCACTCTCGTTATCACAGAGCAATGGAATTTTCTTCACAAGAATACCATAGTCTTTCAGCGTTTGCTTGAGCCACAGAATCTGAGTACAGCATGAACCGGCAGCAATATACTCGGCTTCAGCCGTAGAAATAGATACGCAATTCTGTTTCTTCGAAGCCCAACAGACAAGAGATCTACCGAGAAAATGACATGTGCCTGAGGTAGATTTCCTGTCGACTCGATCACCAGCCCAGTCGGAATCAGAGTAACCAACGAGATCAAACTGGGCACCCTTGGGATACCAAAGACCCAAGGTTGGTGTGTGAGCCAGATATCGAAGGATTCGCTTGACAGCAATATGATGAGATTCCTTCGGATTTGCCTGAAAACGAGCACACATACAAACTGATAGCATAATGTCAGGTCTAGATGCACAAAGGTATAGAAGCGAACCGATCATCGAGCGATATTTCTTCTGATCGAAAGGTTTGCCCTTATCATCTGCATCTAGATGAACATTCGTAGGCATTGGAGTCTTGATAGTTTTGCAACTGACAAGATCAAACTTCTTCAGGCAATCTCTGAGATACTTCTCTTGAGAAATGAAAGTACCATTTTTCTGTTGACGGATTTGAAGTCCGAGAAAGAACTTCAATTCTCCCATCATTGACATTTCATATTCCTTCGACATCATGCGAGCAAATTCTTCGCTAATATCAGGGTTAGTACAGCCAAAAATAATATCATCGACATAAATTTGACACACAAAAAGGTCATTTTTGTATGCACGAGTAAAAAGAGTCGGATCGGTTGTTCCTGGTTTGAAGCCCTTCTTTAGAAGAAAATCCTTCAGTGTTTCATACCAAGCACGAGGTGCTTGCTTTAACCCATATAGGGCCTTGTGCAATCTGTACACCTTATCAGGATTCTTTGGGTCTTCAAAACCTGGTGGCTGCATAACATACACTTCTTCTTCGATTTCACCGTTAAGAAATGCACTTTTGACATCCATTTGATATAGCAATATACCATTGTAATTGGCAAAAGCAAGCATGACACGAATGGATTCAAGACGAGCAACTGGGGCATAAGTCTCACCAAAATCAATACCTTCGATTTGGGTGTATCCTTGTGCAACCAGTCGAGCTTTATTCCTTACCACTATGCCATCTTCATCTTGCTTGTTGCGAAAGATCCACTTCGTACCAATGATATTATGCTTTGTGGGATCAGGTCTATCGACAAGGGACCAGACTTTATTTCTCTCGAACTGGTTAAGTTCTTCGAGCATAGCAGTCATCCAGTCTGAGTCCTTCATGGCTTCATCGAATTTTGATGGTTCTAGCATGGATACAAACGAAAAATTTCCATAGAAGTTAGCTAGTCGAGTACGAGAACGAGTGGTGGGTCGACCTGGTAAACGAATTTCTTCGAGAATTGAGTCGACATCCACTCTTCTTCGAACGCGAGGAAAAATTTCTTCATCATGTGGACCAGGATGATTTTCAGGATCAGCTTGTCCTTCGGGATAAGCTTGTCCGTCGGGATGAGCATTTTCTTCGTTTATGCGTTCTCCTTCGACCTGTTCATCAGTTTCATCAGGATGTTGATCTCCAGCGCCCCGGGCTATGTGTGGGAACATTGGACCATCATCATCCCTGTTTGCTTGTTGTGCATTTCTATCGACAGGCCGAATATCTCCAATAGCCATGTACCTGATAACTTCATCCAATGGTGGTTCATCCAGGTTAAGAGGTAATTGCTCCTTTTGAGAGCCGTTAGACTCATCAAAGAGAACATTTACAGTTTCTACAACTTTGCCAAGATGTGAGTTGTAAACTCTGCAAGTGTGAGAATTTGAACCATAACCTAGAAGAAAACCTTCGTGTGCCTTTGGGGCAAACTTGGAGCTGTGATTCATATCTCTGATGTAACATGTAGCACCAAAAACCCTGAGATAAGACACATTGGGCTTTTTACCAGTGATGAGTTCATGTGAAGTTTTCTTCAGAAATTTGTGCAGATAAACCTTGTTGATGATATGACATGCAGTGTTGATAGCTTCAGCCCAGAACCTGATAGGGGTCTTGTATTCAGCGAGCATTGTTCTGGCCATTTCAATAAGTGTTCGATTCTTTCTCTCGACCACACCATTTTGTTGCGGTGTATAAGCAGCCGAGAATTCATGAGTAAAGCCATATTCATCAAGAAATTCTTCGATATGAGTATTTTTGAATTCTGTACCATTATCACTTCTGATATTCTTGAGAGATAATTCATATTCAGTTTGAGCTCTCTTTGCGAAGGTTTTGAAAATTTCAACAACCTTGCTCTTGTCATCAAGAAAGAAAACCCAGGTATATCGAGAGAAATCATCAACAATAACTAGACCATACTTGTTACCTCCAAGACTAGCATAATTTTGAGGACCGAATAAATCCATATGAAGTAATTCAAGAGGACGAGTAGTAGTCATGACGGTTTTTGCTGAGTGATGTTTCTTGGCAATCTTTCCAGCTTCACAGGCACTGCATAGACGATCTTTATCGAATTTCACATTATCAATTCCAACGATGTTCTTCTTCGAGATAAGAGTTTGAAGATTTTTCATTCCTGCATGACCAAGTCTTCGGTGCCATAACCAACCAGAAGTGGCTTTGGCCATTAAACATGTGGACACTGCAGGTCCCGAAGAAAAATCAACGACGTAAAGATCACCCTTGTGATATCCTTCGAACACGAAGGAATAATCATCCTGTGAAGAGACAACACAACAAGACGCAGAAAACAGTACAAGCATACCCATATCACAAAGTTTTGATATAGACATAAGATTATATCCTAGAGATTGTACAAGTAACACCTTATCAATATGCTTGTCTTTCGATATTGCAACCTTACCCAAACCAAGTACTTTTCCTTTGTTTTTGTCACCGAAGGTAATGAATTTCTGTGGAGATTCAGACAGTTTTTCTTCGGCGAACAACTCTTTGTCTCCGGTCATATGATTTGTACATCCACTATCCATGACCTATTCGGATCCACCGGAGACATAGGCCTGCAGAAGAATTAGTTCTTCTTAACCACCCACAAGCGAGAAGGTGACTTAGAAGGCATGGTAGAGCTAGATGGGGCAGCAATATTATATCGAACAGGATTGCATTGTCGATCAGGACCATCAAGCACACCATAAATATAATTCCTCGATGAGGGGTTAGAGTAACGATGGGTAATTGCAATTTTGGTGCGATTGTCACGATGGCGATAAACATTTCTATCTATACGATAGTAATCCTTCTGGGGAACATTTGAAACGGATACCAAGGGTTCATTTCTATCCTCGAGAGAATAGTAGTGATTCGGTGGTACGGAGGATTTTCCCTGCATAGAATGATAAGGGGGCAGTTTTTCTACGAGAGATTTGCGAACCCAAATCTGTCGCTTATAAAAGCCATTCTTTGGAGGAGTACCAACGAACTCAGCCGACACCTTTCCTTCCAGATCTTTGACAAGCTTTTAGTCAGAATCAAGTGATTCATCAACAATAGCTTTGTCAATTTGGCAACTGAAACCTGAAAGGTTAGCAATATCAATGGGCTTTTCTTTCGCAAGAACCCAGACAGTCTTAGGATACTGCTCGGGTTCCCAGTAGGTTCCATCAGGATTGATTTTCCTTTCGAAGCCAACTCCTTCGTTTCGGGGATTCCTGTGAAGAAGAGCCTTTCGTAGGATATCACATAGGTACTGGTGTCCCTGCACACTTTTGAACATGCTTGTTTCAAATAAATTTTTCAACCTGAGGAGTTCCTCGGTAATGGTTTCCTCGTTCGAGGGGTTAGCATCATCAATAACAATAGGTTGCTTTCCTTTCGATCTCTCGGAAATAGAGTCAATTTTACTTCGTTCCAAACAAGTCAAGTAAGGTGGAATAGATTCATTTTTATCTTCTGAGCCCTGTTGAGCCATGAGAGTGAGATTTACACTTTCCAACTCTTCATTAGCCTCTCTCAGTTTCTCGAGAGCCATTTTCCCTTGAAGGAATTCGTAGGTTAGCTTCTCGTAGTCCACTGAGAGAAGTTCATGACGAGAGGAAAGTTCATCATACTTTTCTTTCAGAGATGCATGCTCGTTAGTCAAAGTTTGACCCTTCACAATCTCATCGATCAACAGAGTCTCAGATTTTTGAATAGTTTCACTTAGAGAATCTAGTTCATCTTTTTGGATAGAAGCAATTTTAGCAAGTTTAGCATAGCTTATCCTAGAGTCACTTTCATAAGCAGATCCATCAGAAGTATCGTAGGATTTCTTAGATGAAGATACCTTAGCCTTGGCCATGAAGCAGTAAGATGGAGATTCATCTTCACTGCTCTGGTTGGAGAAGAATGAACTTGAATTCTTGTTTGAGGCGAATGCTATCCCAGCAACACCATCAGATTCAGAACCAGAACCAGAACCTGATCTTGACTTTGATCCTGCTTCAGAACCGGAAGCTTCATCTTCAGAGTTCATCTCTTTACCCAGATAGGCTTTGGCTCGGTGTGAATTATGTCGACGAGAGGAATGTGATTTCGAGGAAGAACTCTCTCGATGCTTGTGATACTTCTTCTTCTTGTCATCATCAGAACCATCTTTCTTGTCTTTTCTGGACCTTGAATCATATTTCTTCGAATCGTGGTTTTTGCTCGATCTGTAAGACTTGCTCGAAGAGCTGCTGTGAGAGTGCTTTGATTTATGTTCAGTTTCCCAGAGAGGACAATCAGCAATGAAGTGACCTGGCTTCTTGCACTTATAGCAACAGTTATCTTTCGCTGAAGAGTTTCTGGATGATGATCGATGCTGTGATGAATTCTAGAATGTCTTGAAGAATAGTTTTTCTTCGGTGAAGAGGAGTTCCTTTTCTGAAAGCGGTTGAATCTTCTCATTATCAGTGGAAGATCTTTCCCAATGTTCTCGGGGTCATCAGATGCACCAGCAGATTCAGAACTGGCTTCAGGAGAGGAGTGACGTGAAGCTCTGGCCTTGAGTGCATGAGATTTCTTTCGACTCCCATTGACATCACGTTTCTCATCTTCTTCCATCTCGAAAGTATTAAGCCTTTCAAGAATATCAGCGGCAACCATATCTTTGAAATCAGTTCTTTCCTTAATCATCAGCACAATGTGATCGAAGGAATCATCAAGAGAACGGAGCAAAGTTCTGACAATAATCCGATTGGTAATGTCATCTGCACCGAGGGAAATCAGTTCATTTGACAGCGCAGTGAGTCTACTGTATATGGAACAAACTTTTTCTCCCTCGTGCCTCTTGAACCGATAGAACTTGCTTCGAAGGGTGTCAATTCGAGCATCTTTCTGAGTAGAGACACCTTCACCAATCTTCTCGAGATAATCCCACACACCTTTGGCCGAAGGAATATTCTTGACCTCATGATATTTTTCAGTAATCAGATGATTTGTGATGAATACCCAGACTTCAGCATCTAGCTCTATCTTCTTTGCCTATTCAGGAGTGATGGCATCAGTGTCCTTGACAGTTACACCATTTTTGACAACTTCCCAAGCGGCAGAGTTGATAGCCATGATATTCCTCTTCATTTTGTCCTTCCAATATGGATAGTCCTTCCCATTGAAAATAGGGATTGGTTCCCCCGAGCGAACAGCTGCAAACGACATTCTTGACAACACTCCAGGTTATTAGACCAAAATACGCAGAGCGTAGGGAGTGCCTAGCTCTGATACCAATTGAAAGCTCAAGAATGATCAGAGGGGGAGGGGGTGAATGATCACTTCTAAAAATTCTAAGGAACTTAGAAGGAATTCAGGCAAACTGCGAAGGACTAAGAACATCTTGAAGGAAATACAGTATCGAAGGTAATGCATAGCTCGAAAGAATTAAGGGCGAAGGGAAACATCGAAGGCATACAGGCTACGAGAGAATACTTAATTTAAATATATGAAGGAAAACGAGCCTGACACGACGATGTTTGGTAAACCAGTTCACACTCTGCAAAGTGCTACGTCTGGTTGGAGGGACTGGTGATTGAACACCTGGAGCAAAACTCTCTCCGTCCTATTCTCCACTGCAACAAACTCCTCGAGCTTGTCCAGTTTTCACTCGTGGTAGATGATTCAGGACATCTCCGAGACCTTTAAAAACTTCCTTCAGCAGTGACAATTACTCTTCGACCGCTTGACAGGCGACGCCTAACCGTCTAGGAGACTTGCAGTTCTCCAAGATAAAAAGATCGGCTAATCTCAACCTAAGTCATAGTGAATTTCTCAACTCAGCTCAGACTTGGGATTTGGTTTTCTCTCGATGAATCTCTCTTGGGATGCTCACAGACTTCTGTCTTAGAATCTTCAGTGGAGCAGCCAACCCGAAATGGCGGGTAGGTGCAGGGTATTTATAGTTGGCGATCCCGAAGGGTAAAATGACTGAAGTGACCCGATGCAACCGCTTGACGCGTGTCCACAACGGTCGGATTCCAATCACTGCGCAACTTTACTTGAGGAACAAGTAAGCTGACTTACCGAACGAGTTCTCTCTCGAAGGCACGAAGTGCGATGACTTTGCCTTCGTGCTATTCACTCGACTTAGTAAGATTTCTCTCGGTAGGCTTTTTTGGGTTTTGGTTGAGCAGAGCAAGTTCACTTCAACTAAGATCTCAACTAGCAAACCCCTCTTAATAGTACGGTTTTTCCTACGACTCAAGAAAACAAAGAGAAACTAGTAAAAAGACTAAGTCTTCGACCAGCTTCAGCTTTCTCCTCGTTGCGCTTTTACTCGAGAGAGACTTTTTCTTCGACTACAATTTTAGGGGTCGTATTTCTCCAAAGGGTTCGGTAGATGACTGCAGCTCTGCTGCAGTGAGTTGTCCTTCGACCTTCTACTTGAAAACTCCATTCTTTCGGAACCTAAGTATCTGTTTATACTCGAAAACAATATTAGTTCCACTTCTGCTTTGTCCAACAATGTCCAAAACCATCGGGAGGCAAAACTTGCTCTTACGCAAGTGCATTAACAAAATTTGTGTAATGTCAACAATCCTTGCAAACACGGTTACAAGCACCGTTGTTTTCTTCCTGGTGGCAACAACACATCCTCTAGTCTCATGTTTCTGTTACTCAAGCTAGACATCGGGGGGCATGAACCCACAATCAAGCATAAACACTCCCTCTTGGAGTTACAATCTACAACTTGGCCAAAGCAATAAAAAGAAATAGAGAACATGCAAGACTTACTCAAGAACAAAATATAAAAGGAGAACCAAATATACAACTCATCGCAATCTGAACATAATCTCATAATCCATCAGATTCCAGCAAACACACCATAGCAACAATAGGAAAAATACATAGATGCCTTGATCATGTAGGGCAGATCACAAGGGCTAAGAATTGAAGCACAAGATTGGAAAGAAGACATCACATAGCTACTGGCCATGGACCCATGTTCCAAGGGGGACTACTCACGGCACATCCGAGAAGTCCTCATGTTGGTGGAGAAGCTCCCGAAGGTCAATCCTGCCTCCGGCAGGGTTCCAAGAAGAGGTCTTCTGGTGCTCCCGAACTTGGAAGCGAGGCGGCGGAGGAAAAGGATTGAAAATCACGATGCAGGGTTCCTCCCGAGGGTTTCCTTGACGGAGTGTAAATATAGGCCGAAGAGGGGCACCAGGGGGTGGCCCCTCCCCCAGGCGCCCTGGTGGCACGGCAAGGGAGGGGGCCGCGCCACCTGGCCGCCTGGGTGGGGCATGGCTCCCCTCTGGCCCCACTTCATACTTCGTGAAACTTCTGTTGAGCTGATTTTTTATATATTTTTATCGGGATTTTCGGAGCTCTGTCAATATGGGTAAAAACCTGCAATGCACAGACATCAGCAGACAGAAACTGGCACTAGGTGCACTGAGTTAATAGGTTAGTGCAAGTATGTATAAAAAGGTATGAAGGTGTAGCAAAAACACATAGCAATGTTACCTAAAATAGCATGGAACAAGAAGAAATTATAGATACGTTTGGGACGTATCAACATCCCCAATCTTAATTCATGTTCGTCCTCGAGTAGGTAATTGATAACACGGATAATTTATGTGGTGATATGCTAACACACATATAAGAACTTCAAAGTAAATCAACTAAGATATGCAATTCAAGTCAAGACAATAACAAGCAAGAGTATATATCTAGTACTGAAACTACCAAAGTAGGAACATAAAGGTGCAAGAGCTCTCGCTATCCGTGACTCGAACGTCTCCAAATGGTTTTTCTGTGCAAGAAGTGGGAGATGGGTTTAGAGCATAAAAATACTATGTAGTTTAATTGAGAACTCAATCTACTAAAACCTCACACTTGGTCTCCTTCGGAATCTTATTTAGACTCGTCCCCAGACCACTAATCAAGAACAAGTCAAACTAATCCTCTCCCTTTCGACTTTGAGCACTCATGCAATGGATGAGCGCGAGCAAGATATGTTGGCACTTAAGATGGCAAATAGAAAAATGGTGGGGGAGGAAGAAAAAAAGGTGTGAAAGGCTCACATCAATGAGGACAATCATAGGCGAGAGAAAGCAATAGATATGATGTGAGGAGTAGGGATTGCCATGCAACGGATGCACATATGAGCTAAGGTAAGCTCTACAATGGAACTAGTGGGGTTGCATCCAACTTGCTTGCTCATGAAGACCTAGAACTCATTTGAGGAGGCTCATCCTTGGAATATGCAAGCCAAGTTCTATAGTGTAAGGATCCCCACATAATTATGCACGAATGATATGAATATCTCTATGGAATACAAATATGACAATGGAGTACGAGTGTGGATCTTTCAAAAGGAATAGTAGTGTTGCCCCCTTCTCTCTTTTATTTCTTTTTTTGTTTTTTTGTATTTTTGTGGCCTCGTTGGCTCTTTCTATTTATCTCTCATTTTTCCTCTTTGCGATATTTTATTTTTTCCTTTTTGGGATCTTTTCCTCACTTAAGGGCAACACTCTATATTTAACAATAATATAAATAAGATCTTCACACTTTACAAGAAGTACTCAACATAAAGAAAACTGAAAACTTTCATGATGTATGCAAATGTATGCCTCTGCCAGTGTAGCAGGATATGCAATGATACTAGCGCGTCATGTAGCAATGATTAGGGGAAAGCCCAACTAGCATGCGACTCTCGATCAAGCAAAAGCATGTATGACATGAAGATCAAGTCATGAGATGGTGGATGTTGCATGGCAATGTATCTAAAAAGGCTATGAAAATGCCTTGATAGGTACGTATGGTGGTTGTTTTGAGGAAGATATAAAAAGGTTTATGATGACAGAGCGTCTCATGCCAAGGATTGGGATGCACCAGCGAAGTATGCACCAAATCTCAAGATGAGAAAGGGAAATGCACGGTACCAAAGAGGCTAGCAAAATATGGAAGGTGGAAGTGCCAACAATCGAATACTTGCATTAGTCCAAAAAACTCATGCACTTATTATCAGTAACTCTCTATCTAATCAGGAGGTTCACAAAGAGACAAGTACCCCGAGGAGGAGTGTATGGGGGTTTGGTTATCCTCGTGCATCCTCGGCCCATGGTACGTGAGGGTACTCTGTATATTCCAACCCCTCCAGAGGTTAGCCATCCATTTAGTAGCTAGAGTGCTCAACTAATTGTTGTAGTTTTCAAAAATAAACACGGCTTGCCTAGAATACAACACCTATCACTAATAGGCTCAAGCTCTTGGCACCAAAAGTCCAAATATTACTCAAATAAATACCTCAAAACTATTGAAAGTTACTACTACACTTATAATAGCAACCTCAATTACCTACTCATGCAAGACACAAAACTCAGTGCAACAAGCCAACTCTCTAAACAAGATAATCATGATAACTCAAGAGAGTTCCAAAAGCAACAACCTAAATAAAAGCTCTTAAAAAGATAAGCATGAAAACTAAGAGCTAAGCATGACAACAGCTATGAAAAGATAATGAACACACAAAAAGATAAACATGCGAACCAATGTTGTGTTCTAGGGTGGAGTGGAGCGTGTTTCTCTCGCAAACAATGAATGCTAGGGTCCAACTTGTTATGAACCGCAAGCAAAAGAAAACAAACTAGAAAGTAAAGAGTGAGACGCTCCAAGTTTAGCACATAACACATGAAGAGATACAAATATAGCACACACAAGGATCGAATTGATGATTGTTGATGGAGAAGGGGATGCACGGGGGCATCTGTAACAACCCAATCCACAAGGATCGAAGTCTTCTGTGCTTATTATGCTAGTCCCTGGATCGAACTTCTAGCACACACAGTACTCGATGAAATAACAGAAATAACACATATCTTTATTACATCGAAGTTCCAGGTATAAAGTAATTATTACAATAATGTGGCATAAGGCCTGAATAAGAAAAATACTGCGGAAGAAAATAGTAGTAGTGGTTCATCCGACTCCATAACAAAACGTTGAGTATAGGACAATAACCTATCCGCACCTTAATCACCGTCAGAGTAATCTGCAACAATCGTTACAGCCCGAAATGGGTCAGTACTTTGAATGTACGGCAAGTCATACACGAAGAAGAAATAAAGTCCTACAAATACATGGATTTGGCTGGTGGAGCTTCTACATTTCAATTTTTTCATAAAGCCAAAGTTTCCATATAGAATATTTGTTCCTAACTCCAACCATATCAATTCACAAGGAAAACCATGGTGATTATACCCAATTTATTAATTAAAAGTGATGAGACTACTCCAAATTACCACAACTAGACGCTCAAATTGTCCATAATTGGGGACTCGGCTAATCGATTAGTTCGTACGCTCTACATAGGTTTTGGCACTTTTCCCCATAGACTCGACCACCTCCTTTGGTATTTGCCACACTAATCGTTGTATGGAAACAGGAAGGTCGAGACATGGTCTCTTAGAATAGTTTCCCCTACTCTGGCGGTGCCCATCCCACCTACAAACACTACATTCGTAGCACCGCCTAGCAAGTGTCACTACAACTAATAAACCAAGCCAGAGCCCATAATAGCTTGTGGCTGTACACGTAAGCTTCTAGCAATGACAATATGATTAATGTCTTTAAGCCAGTGTGGCATTCCACAGTTATAACTGGCCATCTCGAGGTCACTCAGGCAAATCCACTGGTTCCTCCAGGGTGCCCCCAACCATTCCAACCAGATAGTTCACTGAATTTATCTTGGTCCTATTTCCTACATAGCCACTCATATCATAGTGATTCTCTTCCAAATCCACGGCTACAAAGTAAAGCACTACAATTTCGGCATGATGGTGAAATGGTAAACCTACCACAATGAACTACTGGGTTTTTGCATAAAAGTAAACTTATACTCATGCACTTTATGAAAAAGGTAGTACATGCATTAAAACATAGGTATAAGGGAAAATATGATCAAAGGTAATGACTTGCCTTGTTGATGGTGATCAAACTCTACAGATTGAAGGTACTCGGCTTCGCACTCCGGACAATCTACCGTAATCAAACAAGGTGCATACAATCAATACACAATTCAATAGAAGGCAAAAACAAGGTTTCAAAAAACTACGAAAAAACCAATGAAAAAGGTTTTGAAAAAAATAACAAAATTTGTGTAAAACTTGTAGGTGATGATTTAAAAAGATAGTGATAATCTAGGATGTTTATTTTCCAAAAGAAATCGATCAAAACCGAGCTATGGTAGAAGTTACAATCAAACGGAGTTTAAATTTGAATATATCCAATTCCAAACTAAAAAAATTAAAATATCAAAAGGTTGAATAATGTCTCTACTGGATAGAGGGATGAACCACTTAAACTTGAGCTTTGGTTTCGATTAAAAATAATATACGAGTAAAAAGAAATAGCTAAAATAAAACTAGGGGCTAATCTGTGAAAAAGGGGTTGATCCGCAATTAAATAACTAAAATATTTACTACGAGCTCCCTGAGCTACGGGACGAACGGTATGCACTACGATTCTAATCTAACAAACGCTTGCTATTTAAATAAACCATTTAACTACGGTTTAAACAAACTAAATCGATCTATAAAAACAGACCGATCTAATCTAATAATAATAATAAAAATAACTGATCTAAAGGTTTTTTTTCTACAGGAAACTAGAAACTAGTACGTGCATGGGGTTGGTTAGGTGTGTGTGTACAGGAACGTACGTACGCGTGCTACACGACGGCTCGGCTTGACGTGGACGGTGACTTCGGCGATCTTTGGCGGCAAGGAAGATATCGTGGAGGTGTGATGTGCGAGGTAATGATAGTGATTTCTCGCCCTTCGTTGGTGAGCCCCAAGTGGAAGGCGTGATGTAGAACAGCAGCAAATTTCCCTCAGTAAAGATACCAAGGTTTGTCTCCAGTAGGACTCTGGAGATGATAAGTAGGTGTCAGCGGCGCTACTGACGCGGACCTGCACACAGACACAAATAACTTTGTTCCCAACGAAGTTCCGAGAGGTTGTCAATCTCTCCGGTCTTGTTGTTAACAAAGGATCAAACACAAAGGATAATGATAGCAATTGAAAGTAAAAGCAGAAAAGTAAATGAGCGTGTAAACAGTGATGATGATATGGACCGGGATACGTGATGTTCACTAGTGATGTCTCTCTCCCAAAAGACAATAAAACTGCTATGCGAGGTGAACAAATTACAGAAGGGCAATTGAAAGGATTATGAACGCACCGCAATGCTAACTATGCTACAAAAGAAAGGAAGAGGCTCAAAAGCACGGGCAGTACGCCAAAATAAGTAGATCGAAATCCAACTGCATCTACTACTAATCTTCCACCTTGAGATATCTATCTAGAACATCTCGCTGTTATTAAGTTGCGAGCCCCATCCAAAGTGTAAACCCAAAGCAACAGACAACTGCATTAAAAAGCACTTTGCGTAAAGTAACAATCCTTGCAACCGCGGTTACAAGCACCGTTGTTTTCCCCCTTGTGGCAACAGCACATCCCTTAGACTCATGTTTTGTCACTCAAGAGTGTCATCGGGGGGCATGAACCCACAATCGAGCATAACGTTCCCTCTTGGGGTTACTACCTACTACTAGGACAAAGCAATAAACAGCAACGGAGAACATGCAAGAATTACTTAGGAACAAAAATATAAGAGATAAGAACAAAATATATTACTCAATCACAATCTGAACATAATCTCATAATCCATCAGATCCCATCAAACTCAGCATAGCAATAGCAAAAACATTACAAAAGTGCCTCGATCATGTAGGGCAGCTCACGAGGTCTAAACCATGAAGAACAAAGAGGGGAGGAGAACATCACATAGCTACTGATCATGGACCCATGGTCCAAGGAAAACTACTCACGAGACATCCGGGGAGCATCTATGGTGGAGAGGAGACTCCCGGAGGTCGGCCCTCCCTCCGGCAGGGTGCCGGGAATAGGTCTTCTGGTGCTCCCGATCTCGGAAGCGCGGCGGCGGCGGAACAGAGGAGAGATCGTGAAAAAGGGTTCTCGTCCCAGAAGTTTCCCGTGACGGAGAATATATAGGCGAAGGGGGGCAGCCAGGGGGGCCACCAGGGGTCCAGGCGCCCCCCTGGCGCGGCCAATCCCTAGGGCGCGCCAGTAGGGCGCCTGGGCCCTAGTGGTGGCCCTCTGGCCCCACCCAGGTACTTCCGGAAGGTTCCTTCACGCTGATTTTTTATCTGAATTTTCCAGAATTTTTGGAGCACTTTTTATATGGGGGAAAACTGAAATAAAAAACAGCAGAAAACGGGAACTGGCACTGTGGTGCACTGAGTTAATAGGTTAGTCCAAATATGATCAAAAGTGTATGAAAGTGTATCTAGATCATATCAATATCACACAAAACATGCATGGAGCAAGCAGAAATTATAGATACGTTTTCGACGTATCAAGGTGCGGCTGATCGAGGGCGTCACGAGAGTGGTGGCGGTGGTCGTCGGTGATGTCGAGAAAGACCAGAACGGGCGTGAAATCGGCGTGAACCGGTGGGTGTGACGTGCTCTAGTAAGTCGCTCCGACGAAACCTAAGATACAAAAATATATCCATTAGATGCGCACGGAGGAGAGCATCCGATCTTCAAAGTTTCACATCTCGAGATTGTTCACCGACGACACAATCGACGACAGAGCAAAGCTCGTGCGGTGAACCTAGATGTGATTTTGGTGGACGTGGGAGCGACGTGGAGATGTGCGAGTTGGCAGATTGGGAGAGGAGCTCGGGGCATTTATCCCATGCATTTCGCACGGGCCGCTGGGAGATGATAAGAGCGAGCGGGTCCCACACGTCAGCGCAGAGAAAACAGATAAAAAAAGAAAAAGAAAAAAACACCGGACGCGGACTGGATGGTGCGAGCTTGGCCGTTTTCACGGCCTGGTGGCTATGTTGCACGCACGGGCGAGCTGGGCGCTTGTCGACTGCTAGGCTGGCCCAGTTAGCCAGCCTGGGTTTTTTTTTAATCCGCAGACAGAAGAAACAACTGGGCTGCAGTTCGCTGGGCTGGCGGCTGGCTGGCCCGGCTAGCCGGTTTCCTATTGTTTTAACAAAATTGCAGAAGTAAAATATAGGGCAATCAAATAAATACTGGTTGGCCCAGCTAGCCGGTTTCCTATTGTTTTAAAAAAAATCGCAGAAATAAAATATAGGGCAATCAACTAAATACTTAGTTATTTATAAAAACACCAGAAAATCTCGAAAATAATATTTATATTTATAAAGTCTAGGAAAAATATTCCTAACTCAAATGAAATTTTATAAAAATGTAATTATTTATATAAAGTCATTTTGGACAAATAATAAGTTCCTAAATTTATTTTAGGATTTATTAAATTTCCAAAATTCTTTATTAACTCCAAATAAAATGTTCCAATATTTTTTAACCCTTTTTATATTGAACAAGTCACTTTATATTCTCTCTTTATTTTCATTGGGTTAAAATTAATGATTGGAAAATCCAGAAAAAAACCCAATATGCATAGAAACATGATATGCAATAATGATTCTATTAACGTCCAAATTTAAATATAAAACTGGGATGGTACAAACCTACCCCCCTTAAGATGAATCTCGTCCTCGAGATTCGGGTTGGCTAGAAAAAAGGTGCGGATGATCCTGCTTGAGGTCTTATTCTCGCTCCCAAGTGGCTTCTTCCTCGGTATGATGGCTCCACTGAACCATGCAGAACTTGATAACCTTGGTACGAGTGACTCTGTCCTTGGTGTCAAGAATTTTAATTGGCTTTTCCTCGTATGTCAAGTCACTCTCCAACTGAATTGCTTCCAATGGTACCATATCTCTCAACGGGATATCCTCCATCTCTGCATGACACTTATTCAGCTGAGACACCTGAAACACATAGTGAACTCCAAACAATGCTTCTGGAAATTCCAACTTGTATGCAACCTCTCCTTTAAGTTCCACATTTTGTATGGCCCCAGAAACCGTGGTGTGATGTCTACGCACGCTTCTATTCTTGTAGACTATGTTGGGCCTCCAAGCGCAGAGGTTTGTAGGACAACAGCAATTTCCCTCAAGTGGATGACCTAAGGTTTATCGAACTCAGGGAAGTAGAGGTTGAAGATGGTCTCTCTCAAGCAACCCTGCAATTAAGATACAAGAAGTCTCTTGTGTCCCCAACACACCTAATACAACTAGGAGTTGTATAGGTGCACTAGTTCGGCGAAGAGATGGTAAAATATGGGTGATAGGTGGAGAAAAACAAAGTAATATAAATCTGTAATAAAAAGTGCAGCAAGCAAACATGTGACAAAAATGAGCACAAACGGTGTAACAATGGTGGAAACAAGGCCTAGGCTTCATACTTTCACTAGTGGCAACTCTCAACAACATTAACATAGTCTAATCACATGATATTTCCCATAAAACATGCAATGGAGACACACTCGGAGATCATTCCTTTGTGGTCAAGAGAGGATGAGAATTATGTAGGGCTACAAAAGCACACCTCAAAGTTCGTAGTTCTCAATCTATGGATTTCCCAATGTCACCGTGGCCATCAAAAGAGAGTACCACAATCACCACAACATATCTCAAGGATAGTCAAAGAAAAGCACCAAGAGACTCTCAATCTTCAATCAACACACAAAAGAGGAAATCACTCATGATAATATTCTTCTAACCCATGTCCAAAAAAGACCGCTGTCACCTTGGTCTCGGGGATTATACTAGATAAGATCAATTGAGTACATTAGTCCAATACATAGAGGAAGGGGAAATATCATGGGATCACCCTAGATTAACATAGCCTATGATCACAACGAAGATCACATCATGGGAGAGAGAGAAGAAGACATAGCTAGTGGTAGAAACCTCGGCCCCGAGGGATAACTACTCCCGCTTCAAGGAGGGAGGAAGCAACGTCGATGGAGATGAATCCGGGGGCACTTCCCCGTCCCGGCAGGGTGCCAGCACAGGAATTCTGTCCCCCCGAAACTTGATGGCGATGGCGGCGGAGATTGGAATTGCTTCTGGAGAAAAGGGGTTCGGAATCAGGGTTTCCTCAGTGGGGGTAAAAATAGGGCCAAAGGGGGGGCACCAGGGGGGCACAGGGCAGCCAGGAGGATGCACGGCGCGGCCTAGGGTGGTTCCGCGCCAGGGACCCTTCTGGAGTCCCTGTGGTGGCCCTCCCCTCCTTCCTTGGTGATTTCCGAAACTTCCGGGACGCTGAATTTTTATATAATTTTTCCGGAATTTTTGGAGCACTTTTAATGGCCAGAAAACCTGAAATACAAAAACAGCAGAAAACAGGAACTGGCAACTGGGTGCACTAAGTTAATAGGTTAGTCCAAATATGCTCAAAAGTGTATGAAAGTTCGAGCAAAACATGGCAAAGTCACACAAAACATGCATGGAGCAAGAAAAAATTATAGATACGTTTGAGATGTATCAACATCCCCAAGCTTAATTCCTGCTCGTCCTCGAGTAGGTAAATGATAAAAAGCATAATTTCTGTGGTGACATGCCACACAACCATATAAGGACTTTTAAGTAAAGCAATCAAAGCATGCAATTCAATTCAAGTCTTAACAACCAAGAGTCTATATTAGCATTGACACAAGCAACACAAGAACAAAAGGTGCAAGAGCTCTAGCTGTCCGTGACTCGAATGTCTCCAGATGGTGCTTGCGTGCAAGCAGGGGACTGGGAAAAAGAGAGAAAAAGGTTGTTGAGAACAACTATCTACTAAAGTTTCACACTTAGTCTCCTTTGGATTCTTATCTTGACTCGTCCCCAGACCACTAGCCAGCTACAAGTCAAACTGATCCACTCCCTTTCGATATTTTGAGCACTCATGCAATGGATGAGCGTGAGCAAGAAAGTTGACACCTAAAAGGAGAAACAGAAAGAAGGTGGAGGAGGAAGACAAAAAGGCGTGAAATGCTCACATCAATGAGGGCAATCATAGGCGAGAGAAGGCCATATGATAGATATGATGTGAGGAGTAGGGATTGCCATGCAACGGATGCACATGTGAGCTAAAAGCTCTCCAAGGGAACTAGTGGGGGTGCATCTAACTTGCTTGCTCAAGAAGACCTCGAGCTCGTTTGAGGAGGCTCATCATTGGAATATACAAGCCATGTTCTATAGTGTAAAGGTCCCCACATAGCTATATGCATGATGATGATCTCTATGCAGTACAAGGGATAAAGGATGAAGTACTAGTGTGGATCTCTCAAAAGGAATATTAGTGTGCCCCCCTTCTCTCTTTTTATTTTTCTGTTTCTCTTTTTTCTATTTTTTGTATTTTTTTGGTGGCCTCAATGGCTCTTTCTATTTAACTCTCATTTGTCCTCTTTGGGGTCTTTTGGTTTTGTCCTCTTTGCGATATTTTCCTCACTTTAGGGGCAACACTCTATATTTTACAAGAATATAGGAGATCTTTCACACTTTACAAAGGTACTCACATCAAGAAGATATAACTATCATGATGCAAATGTATGCCTCTGCCAGGATAGCAGGATATGCAATGATACTAGCGTGTCATGTAGCTATGATTAGGGCAATGCCCAACTAGTATGCGGCTCATCGATCAAGCAAGTAGCATGTATGACATGAGGATCAAGTCATGAGAAGGTGGATGTTGCATGGTAATGTATCTCAGAAAGGCTATGGAAATGCCTTGTAGGTAGGTATGGTGGCTGTTTTGAGGAAAGATATAAGGAGGCTTATGATGACAGAGCGTATCGTGCCAAGGGTTTGGATTCACCGGCGAAGTATGCATCAACTCTCAAGGTGAGAAAGGGCAATGCATTGTACCGAAGAGGCTAGAAAAAGTATAGGTGGGTGGAAGTGTCAACTTTCGAATACTCACATTAGTCCGAAGAACTCATGTACTTATTATCGGTAACTCTCAATCTAATCAGGAGGTTCACAAAGAGACAAGTACCCCGAGGAGGAGTGTATGGGGGTTTGGTTATCCTTGCGCATCCTCGACTCATGGTACGTGAGTGTACTCTAATATTCGAACCCTCTAGAGGTTAGTGATCCATCTAGTAGCTAGAGTTCTCAACAGGGGTTTTTGGTTTTTGAAAAACCTACGGATTGCCCAAAATACGAAATCTATCACTAATAGGCTTGAGCTCTTGACACCAAAAGTTCAAACATTACTCTAGTCAATACCTCAAAACTATTGAAAGTTACTACTACAAAGAGGATAGCAACTTCAACTACCTACTTCCTAGTCAAGACACAAAACTCGGTGAAACAGGAAAACTCTCTAACAAGATAAAACATGCAACCTATAGAAATTTCAACCTAAAACAAAAGAAAAGCTCTAGAAAAACTAAAGCACTACATCTAAACAGAGTAGCAGCTAAGAACAGAAAAAGAACAACTCACAGCTAAAAGAATAAGCATGCAAATCCTATGAAGAGTTCTAGTTCAAGCCGAGCGTGTAACTCTCCCACACAAAAGAGTAAGCTGGGGTCTAACTTGTTACTACAGCAAAACAAGAAAAAACAAACCTAGAAAAGTAAAGAGCGAGACGCTCCAAGCATAACACACAATGCATGAAGTGATAAAAATATAGTGAAACGAGAGACGAACTGATAATTGTTGATGGAGATGGGGATGCACGAGGGAATCCACAAGCTTAGACGCTTGAGTGTCCTTGAATATTTCTTGGGGATGCATGGGGGCATCCCAAATCTTGAGCGATTGACACTCCTGAATCTTCTTTCATCATCTTCCCTCGCACACTTGAAAACTCCCTAAATACATAACTCATCATAAGCTGATTAGAGAGGTTAGTACCCTTAATAAATAAATAAAATTACCACTGGATATAAAGATATTCTTGAAGAGATACTGTTTCTCAAGATTTCCAAAAATTTTTTTCAAAGAATAAGCAAGATTAAGGTTTGCAAAAGTTAGGAGAGACAAAACGTGGCAGAATCTGTGAAAAACAGAACAGCAGTTAGTAATGAATTTTTTAGGGGTACTTCTGAAACTCGAATCAAAAAACTCAGAACAGACGCTCGAAATTCAATTGTATGGAGCACCCTGTCAAAAGAATTCAGATCAAAAAGATGATCTGGTGATTTTAGGCTAATTTTTCCGTCCAAGGACAGAATCTTTTTTCTGGATAGCATGTCACAACTTTTGAACTTTCTTGCAATCGGAGGCTAGACTTGGCACAAAGATTAAAAATAAAGATACAATGATGTTTCTACAGTAGTAACAATCATCAATACCACTAAGAACAAAAAGAACAAACTGAAAGTAAAGATAACAAGGGTTGTCTCCCTAGAGCACTTTCTTTATATCCATAAGATAGGCTTAAGACTTTAATGATGCTCTCGTAGGAATAAGAATTGAAGCACAAAAGAGGGCATCAAGAAGCAAATAACAAACACATTTAAGTCTAACATGTTTCCTATGCAAAGGGATCTTGTAGAGGAATAACTCATTGAAGCATAAAGATATTAGCATAGGAAGGCAAAATAAGTGCAACTTCAAGACTTTCAACATAAAGAGAGGGAACTTGATATTATTGAAATATCTATAAGCATATGTTCCCCTCTCATAATAATTTCCAGTAGGATCATGAATAAACTCAACAATATAAGCATCACATAAAGCATTGTTACCATGATCCACATGCAAAAGGGTACTCTTACTCTCCACATAAGCATAATCTTTCTCATTGGTAATAGTGGGAGTAGGACTATCATAAACAACTTGAACACTATAGATTAATTGTGTATTAGGAAGATGGTGTTCAACAAGAGAGTAATTACCTCCATGATTATGACAAGTTTCATAAGGATAATTTCTCCTTATGTCATAGGTACCTTTAAAATCACTATAGATAGGAGTTATAACATCATCATAGTAGAGAAGAGCATTATCATTGCTAACAACTATATTTGTAAACATGATTTCTTTATTCTTACTAGCAAAAGAATTATCAATTACCACATCACTAATGGTTAAAGGACTTGCAATCCTATCATCCCCAAGCTTGGAGCTTTCCATATCATCACTCTCAGAGTTGGTACCAAAAATATTTTGAAGGTCATAAGTAGCATTATCATCATTTTCCCAATCACAAAAAGTAACATGCATATCATAATCAAAATCATCTTCAATAGTGCCTACGGACTTAACATCAGGATAATAATGAATGGAATCAAGCTCACCGTCCTCTAAAAATTTCTGTCCGTTAGGATAAAAATTGATGCGAGGAATATGCTCAGGCCAGGTTGATACCCATTCTTCTTCCTTCTTGCTCCTCTTCCTCCTCCTCTTCTTTTTCTTCTTATTTACCTTAGGAGGGAGGGGTTGGAGATGAAGCTTCTCCACATATCCTGGTTTATCATTAGAAACAATAGGGGAAACTTGGGAGAAACTCTCCTTTTTATTAGTAGAGATATAAGAGACATTTTTATACTTTGGTAAAGTTCCCTCCTTTCTAATCTTACTTATGTAGTCATTTTCATGGCAATTAAATACACAATAAAGATGGCAATTTTGCAAAGTGTTGCTAATTCCTAAGGCATTAACATCTAGCCAAGAAGTCTTTTCTGATAACTCTTCACACATCAAAAATAACATAAGTTCATCATAAAGATCATAAGTGATCATGTTATCACACAACTGATTAAGAGTTATGCTTTTAAAGTTCATGCATTGAAAATTAAAGTGACCCTCTATGCAGCAAAGTTCACAAGTAAAAGGATAAAGGTCACACAATTCTCTAGCAATTTCATTTAAATATTTGAGCCAAGTGATTGTTCTTTCATGCTTATGTTGCTTACAATACTTCTCTTCTTCAATCATAGGCCTTTTACAAAGTCTATCCACTCCACAAAAATTAACATGCTTATATAAAACTTCATTTTTAGGAATTGGATCATGCATGTTGCAATCATCATGAACAATTTCATTTTATTTGCAAATCTCTTTAAAAGGTTCATGATGCTGGATCCAATTCTCCATAGGCATATTAAGATGTGAAGCAAAAGATTTGAGGAAATCAACAAGGAGTAGAGAATCAAGCCCAAACTTAGAACTAAACTTATTAAAACTTTCAGTTTCAACAAAGGACTTAATGCAATCATACTCATAATTTATACTTGACTCTTTAACTTTGTCGATCTCCCAATCTTCAGTATTGCTTTGAATTATTTCAAGGAGTTCCCATTTAGCATCAGTCTTTTCGTTTGTGAAAGAACCCATAGAGGAAGCATTGAGCAAGTCTCTCTCCTGTCGAGAGAGCCTTGCATAAAAATTAGTAATAATTATATATTTCGGGAGCCCATGGTCAGGACATTTTAGCATTAAAGTTTTCAGTCTCCCCAAAGCTTGAGATATGCTCTCTCCGTCATGAGGATAGAAATTATAAACATAATTCGTATTCTCATGAACTTCATGAAGAGGATAAAACTTGGAGTAAAAGAGAGACTGGATCTCTTCCCAATCCCGTAGGTGAGAATCATCTAGTAGCCTATACCATTCCAATGCTTATCCTTTCAGTGACAAGGAAAATAATTTCTTCATGACTTCACCTCATGTCAAACCTGAAATCTTAAATAACTCACAAAGTTCTGTAAGTTTCAACAAATGAATACTAGGATTGATTGTCCCATCATAACAATCATTAATAATTATTTCAACTATCCCAAGTGGTATTTTGAACAGGATACATTCAGTAGGCGGAGGAGACTTCTCTACCACGGGCGTGGTAAAGCGGCCTTCCCCAAACAGCGAACTAAGGGTGCAGTTTTCCATAAGCATAACTAGTGAAAATAAAAACAAGAAACAAAAATATTTAATTGCAAGATCTAAAGATATACCTTCACGCTTACCTCCCCGGCAACGGCGCCAGAAATATCTTGATGTCTACGCACGGTTCTATTCTTGTAGACTATGTTGGACCTCCAAGCGCATAGGTTTGTAGGACAGCAGCAATTTCCCTCAAGTGGATGACCTAAGGTTTTCGAACTCAGGGAAGTAGAGATTGAAGATGGTCTCTCTCAAGCAACCCTGCAATTAAGATACAAGAAGTCTCTTGTGTCCCCAACACACCTAATACAACTAGGAGTTGTATAGGTGCACTAGTTCATCGAAGAGATGGTAAAATATGGGTGATAGGTGTAGCAAAACAAAGTAATATAAATCTGTAATAAAAAGTGCAGCAAGCAAACATGTGACAAAAATGAGCACAAACGGTGTAACAATGGTGGAAACAAGGCATAGGCTTCATACTTTCACTAGTTGCAACTCTCAACAACATTAATATAGTCTAATCACATGATATTTCCCATAAAACATGCAATGGAGACGCACTCGGAGGTCATTCCTTTGTGGTCAAGAGAGGATGAGAATTATGTAGGGCTACAAAAGCACACCTCAAAGTTCGTAGTTCTCAATCTATGGATTTCCCAATGTCACCGCGGCCATCCAAAGAGAGTACCACAATCACCACAACATATCTCAAGGATAGTCAAAGACAAGCACCAAGAGACCCTCAATCTTCAATCAACACACAAAAGAGGAAATCACTCATGATAATATTCTTCTAACCCATGTCCAATAGACCGTTGTCACCATGGTCTCAGGGATTATACTAGATAAGATCAATTGAGTACATCAATCCAATACATAGAGGAAGGGGAAATATCATGGGATCACCCTAGATTAACATAGCCTATGATCACAATAAAGATCACATCATGGGAGAGAGAGAAGAACACATAGCTACTGGTAGAAACCTCAGCCCCGAGGGAGAACTACTCCCGCTTCATGGAGGGAGGAAGCAACATCGATGGAGATGAATCTGGGGGTACTTCCCCGTCCCGGCAGGGTGCTGGCACAGGAATTATGTCCCCCCGAAACTTGATGGCGATGGCAGCGGAGATCGGAATTGCTTCAGGAGAAAAGGGGTTCGGAATCAGGGTTTCCTCCGCGGGGGTAAAAATAGGGCCAAAGGGGGGCACCAGGGGGGGCACAGGGCAGCCAGGAGGGTTCCCGGCGCGGCCTGGGTTGGGGACGTGCCAGGGACCCTTCTGGAGTCCCTGTGGTGGCCCTCCCCTCCTTCCTTGGTGATTCCGGAAGCTTCCGGGACGCTGATTTTGTATATAATTTTTCCGGAATTTTTGGAGCACTTTTAATGGCCGGAAAACCTGAAATACAAAAACAGCAGAAAACAGGAACTGGCAACTGGGTGCACTGAGTTAATAGGTTAGTCAAAATATGCTCAAAAGTGTATGAAAGTTCAAGCAAAACATGGCAAAGTCACACAAAACATGCATGGAGCAAGCAGAAATTATAGATACGTTTGAGACGTATCATGGTGCTAGCTTCCCTTTGACTCCAAATCTCTTAATTCCACGAAGCGGAGACACATGAAGGTATGCTCGATCACCTACTTCATATATTACCTCTTTGCGGTTTGCGTCAACATAACTCTTCAGTCTGGACTGGGCTATCTTTAGTCCATCACGGATCAACTTGAACTTCTCTTCGAAATCTCTAATCAAGTCCAGTCCAAACAATTGTCTATCTCCAACTTTGTCCCACATCAATGGTGTTCTACACCTTCTTCCATAGAGTGCCTCAAACTGGACCATCTTCAAACTGGTTTGATAGCTATCGTTGTATGAGAACTCTGCATAAGGTAAATTATCATCCCAACTGGATCCATAATCTAGTGCACAAGCTCTCAACATGTCCTCCATAATCTGATTCACTCTCTCTGTTTGTCCATCTGTCTGCAGGTGAAAAGTCGTGCTGAACTCCAGCCTGGTTCCCAAGGTTTCATGCAAATGGTGCCAGAATTTTGAGGTGAACTGAGTGCCTCTATCTGACACAATCTTCTTCGGAACTCCATGCAGACAAACGATTCTGTACATATATATCTTTGCAGCTTTGCACTTGTATAGGTGGTTTTCACAGGGATGAAGTGAGCCACCTTGGTCAAACGATCCACCACTACCCAGATAGAATCATATCCTGATCATGTCCGGGGTAATCCTGTGATGAAATCCATGCCAAGTTTGTCCCATTTCCAATCGGTTATCAACAAAGGCTAAAGTAACCCTGTCGGTTTCTGATGTTCTTCCTTCACTCTCTGATATACATCACACACTGCTACATATTCAGCAATATCCTTCTTCATACTGGTCCACTAGAATTTTTCCTTCAAGTCCAAAAGTATCTTGGTGTTTCATGGGTGTATGGAGTAAGGCGAATCATGAGCTTCCTGAACAATCAACTTCTGGATCTTAGGAATATTGGGGACATAAATACGTTGCTCAAACCATAAGGTTCCATGTTCATCCTCACGGAATCATTTTGCCTTTCCTTTGTCCATTCTTTCCTTTATCTCAGCAATGTCTTTGTCCGTCTTCTGAGCTTCACGGATCTTTCCCAACAACATGGATTGAATCTCCAGAGTGGCGACATATCCTTGAGGAACAATCTCCAATCAGAGGTCTCTGAGGTCATCGCATAATTCTTGAGGTAAACCTCCTTCTATGAGAATATTAACATAACTCTTCCGGCTCAAAGCATCAGCCACCACATTGGCTCATCCTGGGTGATAGTTCAATCTCTTATCATAATCTTTGATGAGCTCCAACCATCTCCTCTACCTAAGGTTCAACTCCTTCTGTGTGAAGATATATTTCAAACTCTCATTATCAGTGTATACATCACAACTATTTCCAACAAGGAAATGTCTCCAGGTCTTGAGTGCATGCACTACGGCTGCTAACTCCAAATCATGCGTGGCATAATTCACTTCATGAGGTCGAAGCTGACGTGAGGTGTAAGCTACGACCTTGCCATCTTGCATAAGAACGCTTCCAAATCCTTGACAAGAGGCATCACAATACACATGAAAATACTTGCGTAAATTAGGCAGAATCAGCACTGGGGTTGTAACCAATCGCTTTTTCAATTCTTGAAAACTTGCTTCACATTCCTCCGTCCAAACGAACTTGTTGTCCTTCTTCAACAACTCCGTCATGGGCTTTGCGATCTTAGAGAAACTCTCAATGAATCTCCGGTAATATCCCACAAGTCCAAGAAAACTACGGATTTCAATGACTAATGTGGGTGCCACCCATTCTATGATGAATCCAACCTTGGAGGGGTCCACTGCTATTCCTTCACCTGACACAACGTGCCCAAGAAATCCCACCTCATTCAACCAAAACTCACATTTACTGAACTTAGCATAGAGTTGATTTTCTCTGAGCTTCTCCAAAACTAAGCCCAGATGTTCTTCATGCTCCTCTTCATTCTTGGAGTAAATCAAAATATCATCAATGAATACCACAACAAACTTGTCCAAGAACTCCATGAATACCTTGTTCATCATACTCATAATGTATGTCGGGGCATTGGTCAATCCAAAATACATGATTGTATACTCATAAAGTCCATATCTGGTGGTGAAAGCTGTCTTGGGTATATCTTGTTCTCGGATCTTCAACTGGTGGTATCCAGATTGAAGGTCGATCTTGGAGAAAACACTAGCTCCTTCTAGCTGATCAAACAAATCATTGATCATTGGTAGTGGATACTTGTTCTTGATAGTCACCTCATTCAACGAGCGATAATCCACGACCATTCTTAGGGTTCTATCCTTCTTCGCTACTAAAGGCACTTGGGCTCCCCAAGGTGATGAACTTGTACATATATACCCTTTCTCCAATAACTCCTTAATTTGCTTCTTAATTTCTTCCAGGTCATTTGCGAGCATTCTATACGGTCTCTTGGATATTCGTCCGGTGCCTGGCAACAACTCAATCAAGAACTCAATGTCTTGATCAGGTGGCATTCCGGGCAACTCCTCTGGGAATACATCAGGGTACTCCTTGAGTACCGGCACTTCCTCCAGGCTAACCCCATTAAGAGAGTATACCTGGACCCTTCTAGGATTATGCTTGGAGAAATAATTGATCCTCTTTCCCTCTGGAGTGGTGAGAGAAAATGATATGCTAACACAATCAATGTTCACTTCATACTTCGACATCCAATCCATGCCTAGAATGACATCTAATCCTTGTGACTTCAGAATTATCAGGTCTGTGGGGAAATCATGCTTGCCATTGGCAAGTTTCAACTGGGGACAACCTAAGCCTACCACCATCTCGGCTCCCGGGGAACTCACCATACAGGGCATACTAAGGGTCTTGGTAGGAAATCCATACTTATCCACAACTACCCTTGATATGAATGAATGTGATGCACCAGTGTCAAAAAGAACTAACACCGGATGAGAGTTTAGGAAAAACTTACCAAACACTGCATCTGGCTCCTCATGGACTTCCTCCACATTGACATGATTCACTTGTCCCTTGGTGAAAGGATTAGGCTTCTTGTTCCTAGAATTTTCATTTCCATTTCAATTCTTGTTCTCAGGACAATCTGTTGAGTAGTGTCCTTTATTGTTGCACTTGAAGCAGGTGATTTGACTCGGGTCCTTCCTCATTGGTGCAGTATTGTTGGGACGGTGTTGATTTCCATTTCCTCCATTTATATTTCCTCCATTTCCATTCCTAGGGCCATTATGGTTGTGACCATTGTTGTGACGCCCCCAAAATCAATCCGTGTACAGTAATCATACACGCAAGGTACACGATCGAGATCAGGGACTCACGATGAGATATCACAACACAACTCTACAAATAAAATAATACAAGCTGTTTAATACAAGCCAGGGGCCACGAGGGCTCGAATACAACAGCTCGAGAGCACAAGGTTAGCAGAAGCAATAGTATCTGAGTACAGACACAAGGATACAAGGTTGCCTTAAGAAGGCTAGCACAAATATCAACAACGATCGAAAAGGCGAGGCCTCCTGCCTGGGAACCTCCAAACTACTCCTGGTCAAAGGGGAACTCGACGTCGTAGAAGGCATCGGGGATCTTCACGTTGTGGTGGTCGGCATCGGGGATCTCCTGCTCCTGGACTCCAACGTCGACTGCAGCGGCTGATCTGGAAAAACAATAAAAGGGGAAAATAAAACAGGTGAGTATCTAGCATAACCGCGAGTCTTACGTCTGCTACTAAGCAATTATGCATTGTATCAACGGAAAGAAGAGGTTGTATATAGTGTACTGCAAGATAGAAATCAGAATAAGGGTAAGAAGCTAGGCCTATCGAATACTAGCATCTTCCGACGATGTCTTGCAGCATGAGGTAAGAATCAGCCAACAGTGTATGTAAAGCATAAAGTAACAATGCAGCAGAAGTTGCTGCAGCATTGTATAATAATAAGTTGTAATAATTAGCAATGCCTCCGAGTCCCCTCCTCGACTCCCCTGCGAGGAAGCAAACCCGGAACCATACAGTTTAATAGTAATAGTTTGTAGTGGTAAGATCCAGCTTCAGCATAAAGCGTCCTGTTACCGTGGACACGGCTATCCGAATAGATTAATCTTCCCTGCAGGGGTGCACTTGTGTTACACTACACGCACGGATCTCCAGGGTGGCGGGCACCTTGTTAGGGAACGCTCCACCGAGGCTATCCGACACTTCGTAGCCCATCTTCCAAACTCAACAGAGAGGCCATCCGACGGTCTAAATCCTAAGTACGCCGGGCCTTGGACCCCAACCCGAACATACTCCTGCATGGTGCGTGGCTGGCCGGTGAAGTTAAAGCAAATCCAAATAAGACACCACCGCACGAGAAAATAAGACAACACCACTTCCCGGCGCAGGCCGCGGTACTGCTAACGTCTGAAGAGTCCTCGGACGACACTATGAAGCAGAGGAGCCCATAACTCGTAATTCCCACGGTTAGGTAGTGCGTACATAGCATATAGCCAACTCAAGACATTCACTGAACCATTTAGCATTTTAATTAACCTGCGTGACAACCGTTATCGTTGCCTCGACTTAACTGACCCGCGGACAACGACAGCAGCCAGTACCACCAGTACATCGGTGCCTGCCCCGTCGTCCCACCAAGTCACTGCGGTTACCAACAAGGTGAACCGTCTCCTTACCTTGTCTCGCGTGTGCTCCTGGAGGAGCTCGAATTTCGTGGTTTGGTAACTCTCGCGGCCAACAACCAGGGGCCAAGCACACCGGTACACTGGTCGTACCCTCCTTGTCGTCCCGTCGCAATACCACTCGCGGGCACCGTTGGGTCGCCCGACTTCTTACCTTTAAGGACACCAGTTGGTTCGAGTTCCTACCATTAAGTGAAACCAGGAGGTATCACCCTCGATGGCACACTTAAAGAGGTTTGACAGAGACATCAGCGGAATGAACTAAAGAGGTAAACCTTGTATCATCCCGGTGATGCTACGCTACTGAGCCGACGAGAGTGAAATACGAGTCCATTCCACTCATAAGTCAATCTCGAAGCGACTCGGCAGAGTCTCACCGTTGTAGGTTCCCTAGGGTGTCAGCATTGATCCGTACCTGTTGCAGTTGTAATATATCGTTCCCGCGATCACTCCCAAAGTGATCACGACCCGCTACTCTAAACCTAACTAACAATGCGTAGGGTTTACTGCTGAATAATGCATAAGTAATAATAGGCAGCATTGGATTAAAGGGAGGTACATCAAGGGGCGACAAAAACAGGCTATGCAATTGAATAGGATTGTAATCGTAGCAGCAGGAGTAACAATGCCTAGTGCAATAAATGTACGGAAAGATAGGTGATATCTGGGGAAGAGAATGGCTCTGCTTGCCTGGAAGCTCGACGGTAGGGGTACGGTCGTCGACGACGTAGTCGATCACAGGGGCATCGGCAGCGGTCGTCGGGACTACCGGGCAATAAAAGAGGGGCGAGAAACAATAAATACACAACAATAATAGCAATAAAAATATAAGACATGGCAAACTCAATGTTAACGGTGTTCTAACACAGTGCAAGGTGTATTGCTCGGAGCGGTAATTCATCCGGGGATGAAATACCGGCTCCGGGTGATTATCGGACAAGGTGTCCGTATGGGGAAGGTACCATGCCGGAGGTGTCGTGGACATCCGACAAACGTATGGGTGGGGTATCCGAGTTAGTTGAACTATTCTGAACAACTTTCGTGTTCGAAATAAATTCATCCGGGCACTCTAACAGTACCGGACAGTTTATCGGACAAACGGTCCAAAGGGGGACGGTTCAATGTTCGGTACGTTAGAGGGGGGGTGGTGGGTGTACGGGTAGCGTATCCGTATTCGTTACATTTTTCTGATCAACTTTGATGTAGAAATTATTTTGATCTGACTTACGGTTTAGAAGATATTGAATTTGAAAGTTTAAATCAATTTAAAAGCAATTCTAGAATTTCTTTTATTTATTAAATACAACATTATCCATAAGCTTATCCAGAACAGTACCACTGACATGGGGGACCCACATGTCAGCCTCTGGATAATTAAAACAATTTCTATTTATTTTAAAAGAGTAGAGGGCCCACATGTCATACTAACATTTTAACTTATATTTTATTGAAACTAACTAATTTAACAAAGGGCCCACCTGTCATTCAGTCATTTATCTAAACATGTTTTATTTAATCTAATCATGTGTTATTAGTGGATGTGGCCCACATGTCATTGTCTTGGGGGGGTCTCTCTGATTAACTCAACAGGGGCCATTAGACCGGGGCAGGGCCCACCTGTCAGAGGCAGAGGGGGGCTTAGCTTAGTGCTAATCACCACCGCGGCGGCAGTACCTCGCCGGCGACGAGGGGCTCACCAGCAGTGATCGTGCGGTCAGTACAGGCCATGATTTGGCGCCTCGTTTGCTCCTACGAGATCTACGGGGCGTGCCGCATCCAGTGGTGGTGCAAATACGGGCCAAATCGGCCGAGCTTGACGGCCATGGCGCGCACGGCGGCCGCCGTAGCCCACATGGACGAGGAATGGTGTCTGGGGGATGAAAAGGAGCAAGAGATGGGGCAAAACGGGCGGCGGCTCACATGGATGCTCGGGGATGTGCTTGGGGAGGCCGAGGCGCACGAACGGCGAGGCAATCGATGCCGACGTGCAGCGGCCGTGGCGGGGAAACGGCGACGATTCTCAGCCCGTGGTGCGCCCCAGCTCGATTCTGTATCGGAGGTGGCGAAGACAACCGCTGCGGAGCCGCAGGACAGGAAGGAGCGGTGATGCGGGGCCGTTGGCCACGTGCATGCGCGGCGGCGCCCACGGCGGAGCTCGGGTGAGCTCGGGTGGGGTGAAGAGAGGGAGGCGAGGGGGGAGAGTGGGCATGGGGTGGACACGGGACAGAGAGGGGGCGAGCTTATCCACATGGGGAAGGTGAGGGGCAGGTGAGGGTGGGGGCGGCTCGGCGAGCTTCCCCTGTGCCGTCGACGTGGTGGAGGGAGGGGAACAAGGGAGGAACAGAGGAGGGGGAGGGTTGGGCCCGGGGTGGGCCTTGTGCCCAGGGTGTAGGATAGTGATTTTTATTTTCTTTTTGTTTTCTGTTTTCTTTCTTTACTGTTTTATTTATTTTATGTACTTTTGTATTTTTGTAAAATAGGAAATAGGTTCCATAATTAGTGTTATGCTCCATATTAGTGCTACAAAAAGTTTGGGGCATTTATAAATTCATTTGCATCTTGTTTTATTTAAACAGGTATTAAATGTCATTGTTTTGCTACTGTTTTTATTTATTTAGATATTTATATGCTTTATAAAATATCCAACACCATGGTATCGTTCTACAGGGATTATTGTGCATTTAATAAAATCGGTTTCATAATTTTTGGACAAGGTTTTATTTCCCACATTGTTTTTATTTTCATTTTATTTCCATGACAATGTTGATAATCCAACCTTATGGGTTTCATGATTATCATTGACTTGGGATTATGCAAATGGCTAAGGTGGATTTGGGTTTAACCATGATCAAGTTGATTGACATGCATCCACAATCCTTGGAGCAAGATTTACAATCCACATTTATTCGGAAATTTTATCAGGGTGGGAATCTGAAAGAGCTATGATCAAAGGTGATCATGGCTTGATTAACAATAGGGATGATCATTTCCAAGGGGATCACTGTAGTGATTACTGCTACTGATCCTGAGGGTGTTACAATTGTTCCACTGATGAAAATGCCCACCATGATTCTGGTGGTTATGGCCTCCATTCTTACCGAATCCAGAGCCAGTATATCCAGAGAAAGGTGCGGAGCGGGGCTTCTGCTGAGGACCAGAATCGAACTTGCCATGCCCATACTTCCTCTTGCGGTTCTCCATCTGGCGATGCTTCCCTTCTAGGACCATTGCTTTGTCCACTAGCTCTTGATAATTATTGAAAGTTGCCACAGTTAGCTGAACTCCCAACTCATCATTGAGTCCCTCCAGAAACTTCTCCTGCTTAGCAGCATCAGTAGCCACATCATTAGGGGCATAACAGGACAGCTAGCTGAATTCCTCCACATACTCCGACACACTGCGGCCTCCCTGACGCAAGTTACGAAACTCCCTCTTCTTGAGACTCATGGCTCCAGCTAAAACATGAGTGGTGCGGAAGGCCTGCTGAAACTGGGCCTAGGTGACACGGCTATGGGGTAAGTCGCGGTGTAGTTCTCCCACCACGAAGCGTCTAGTCCATCGAGTTGGTGGGATGCAAACCCCACCTTATTCTCATGAGTGCAACCAGCTACGGCTAACTTCCTCCCCATGTTGCGGAGCCAATCATCAGCAACGATAGGCTCTGGGCTGCTAGAAAATATGGGTGGGTTAAGCCTCAGTAAACGGGTGAGACTATCCACCTGAGGGGGTGGTGGCGGTGGTGGAGGTGGTGGTGGGTTGTTCTGGTTCTTGTTCATGTTATGCATCAGCATCTGCATCAACTGATTCTGCGTCTGAAGTAACTGCTCCAGACTCGGGGGAACATTACTCCCTGAACAACTCCCTGAACCACTCCCACTGATTCTGCGTCTGAAGTAACTTCTCCAGACTCAGCGGCATCTGTTGGGTTAGCATAGATAAGATATAGATATAATTAGGCCTAAGGGGAAAACACTGCCCATATGCAAATGATGGCAAATAAAGCTCCAAATAAACCACTCACTTTCATTCATAAGGTTCACAAAGCAACTCTAAGGTAATCCATGTCACAAGGTTTGACATGGTCATACTAATCGAATGAAATAACGAATATCCTAACCGAAATCGAATCTTTATTCTTCCTAATAATAGTCTCCTATCTCTGTCTCAAAGTTCCATGTCATCGTCGGAGACCTCATCATCATCACTATACTCTTGATCATTTTTCGTCACTCCCATAGCTGTCGAGTGACTCCCTGATGCGCTCTCCATCATCCAACTTTTCTTCAGCTTCCTCCAGCTGAACCTTCACCTCATCTAGTTTGTCCTGGAGCTCCATCAGCTCCATTTCGTGGTTGGTGTCATCCTCCTCCTTATACTCCTCAAGATGGGCCTTGGCGGTCCGAAGATTGTTGTTGGTGATGACCTTGTAGTGTAGCTCGTCTCCTACCATGCGAACGTGACTCTCGAGGTCTTGGATGTGTTGGATCATCTAATCTTGATCCCTGGTGCGGATTGGGTCTCCTTCGGCACCAAGGCGTCCAAGAGCATAGAAGTGGGTGCCTTTGAGTTCTTGATGGTACTCCTCCAGGATACACCCAAGCGAAGCATGGGTTGCCATGGCCTTGCCGATATCCCATGTCTCGGCCTCCAATCTAAAATCGATGGAATCTGTCTCAGGCTCCACCATGCATTCAGGGATGGTAACATTAACCCTCTATAGTGAGTCCTCCGAAGCAGTAATATGAACATGCCCTGGAAGCTGCGCAATCCGATCGACAAGTGATCGCACACCTTGTGCATCTGGGCTCTGAATGGTCACTTCTATTTAGGGTGGAAAAACTGAGGTCGAGGGGTCGACATCTACATTTCAAAAAGAAAAGAATAAATAAATAAATTTAGCAACGAGAGAAGAAGATTATGAGACAATTAAAATTAATAATACTAAGGTTAGTAAAATAAGGTTTTCATCCTATGGCTTTTCTATTTCTAAGGTCACGTCCTACAGTCAACATGTGCTCTGATGCCATCTTGTAATGACCCAATCCATAAGGATCAAAGTCTTATGTGCTTACTGTGCTAGTCCCTGGATCAAACTGCTAGCACACACAGTATTCGATGAAATAACAGAAATAACACATATCTTTATTACATTGAAGTTCCAGGTATAAAGTAATTATTACAATAATGTGGCATAAGGCCTGAATAAGAAAAATACTGCGGAAGCAAATAATAGTAGTAGTGGTCCATCCGACTCCACGGCAAAACGTTGAGTATAGCACAATAACCTATTCGCACCTTAATCACCGTCAGAGTAATATGCAACAATCGTTACAACCCAAAATGGGTCAGTACTTTGATTGTATGGCAAGTCATACCACGGAGAAGAAGTAAAGTCCTACAAATACATGCATTTGGCTGGTGGAGCTTCTACATTTCAATTTTTGCATAAAGCCAAAGTTTAACTATAGAATAGTTGTTCCTAAATCCAACAATATCAATTCACAAGACAACCCATGGTGATTATACCCAAATTATTAATTAAAAGTGATGAGATTACTCAAAATTACCACAACTAGACGCTCAAATCGTCCATAACCGAGGACTCGGCTAATCGATTAGTTTGTATGCTCTGCAGAGGTTTGTACACTTTTCCTCACAAGACTCGACCACCTCCTTTGGTATTTTCCATACTACACATTGTATGGAAACAGGAAGGTCGAGACATGGTCTCTTAGAAGAGTTTCCCCTACTCTGGCGGTGCCCATCCCACCTACCAACACTATGTTCGTAGCACCTCCTAGCAAGAGTCACTACAACTAATCAACCAAGCCAGAGCCCATAATAGCTTGTGGTTGCACACGTAAGCTTCTAAAAATGAAATTGTGATTAATCTCTTTAAGCCTTGGTGGCATTCCGCAGTGATTACTGGCCATCTCTAGCTCACTCAGGAAAATCCACTAGTTCCACCAGGGTGCCCCCAACCATTCCATCCAGGTAGTTCATTGAATTTATCTTGGTGCTATTTACTACATAGCCACTCATCTCATAGTGATTCTCTTCTCAATCCACATCTACAAAGCGAAGCACTACAATTTATGCACGATGGTAACAAGGTAAACCTACCACAATGAACTACTGGGGTTTTGCATAAAAGTAAACTTCTACTCATGCGTTCTAAGAAAAAGGTACTACATGCATTAAAACATAGGTATAAGGGAAAGTATGATCAAAGGTAATGACTTGCCTTGTTGATGGTGATCAAACTCTAAATATTGAAGGTACTCGGCTGTAAGGCCCGATATGCGGTACTGTTCCAGATCTAGGTGTTTCCACCCAGATCCGGGGACGAAGCACATATCGGTCCCACCGCAACATATGACAAAGCCATATGCCCCGGATTTCCAACATGATATCACAACATTACAGATACAAGGATACAACATCTCATACAATCGACATACAACTGCCTTAATACAACACAACAGCGGAAGATACATGTCTGAGTACAGACTACAAACAAATGCCTAGTGGCAAAGAGAAAAACATTGATCCCATAACCACACGGGTCCAGGCCCTCCGCCGGGATCCGCCTAACTAGTCGTCGTCGAGTCTCCACGTGAAACGTCGATCACCATACCTGTTGTCGATCAGAATCCTGAAAAGAGTTTGGGGGTAGTATCATGAGTACAGAGGTACTCAGCATCCAACTGTAGTGGTCATCTGACCCAGCAAGGACTTCATCACTCGTCATTCTAGGACAACTAGTAGTTTACGGTAAGGAAGGGGTAAGTGGTGAGGTTGCTGCCGCACTAGCATTTATGAAGTGGCTAACGATCTAGAGAGTAAGATAAGAAGCCAAGCATTCGATGAGGAATTGCCTCCAACAAGTCTTGCTATCAACTACTTACGCAAACATAACACCTATCATATCCTTGTCCTCCTCTTCGCATCCCGACGAAGAAGAAGCAGTCAAGGCACACGCACACGTTGATCAAGTTATATTAAGATTATCTCAGTTGTTGTTGTCTATGAACAAGGAGTAGGTCTCAAGTCGTCCATAACCGTGGACACGGCTTCTCGAAAAGATTTAACCCTGCAGGGGTGTACCAACTGCCCATTACGAGGCTCCGCACGCACGCTCATCACTATCAGTTGCTACCCATCACAGGCAACCATTTTATGATTTAGTTCCAAGAGATCCGAAACGACAGGTCCCTCTAACTAACAACGAACAAATCCGGGTGGCCCCCGGTGAGTCGACATCCATCTCAGGAGCCGGCCGCTCTCTCGATCTGGTCTCTACCGTCTGTCGCAGGTTTGTATAGCCGGTTAATCACACATGGGAAACCGGGTCCTCAGCCGGACAAAATGGGCCACCAAGGGAACTATGTCCTCACTGGTCCGGGTTATTTTAAAGGATGTCTGCCAGGAGCTACCCGACAGGCATATATGCATGGTTTTCGAATGGTAAATCAGCTTGGGCCACCACTAGAAATGTTTGAAGCTAGATAGGTAAGAAAAGGGGACCCCATAAAATCCCACACGCGGTTAGGCACGCTCAGTCTTAAAACCAATACCCGGAACTCGGATCCTAGGTGACTCGAATGGAACAAAGCGTCGGGGAGGGATAGCCTAGACCTTCCATCCTTCGTCGAATATAGTCAACATTATAATAATCATATCATCAACAATAATATAATAAGGTGATATCCCAACCCAAAGAGTAACAGGGTAACATCGTAGCATCCTAAGCATGCATACTAAGCAGGGGCTGAGCAACGAGCAATAGTAACATAGCAGTACAAGGTTTGCTGGGAAGGGACATGGCTGTATCGGTTTGAAAGAGGCTGTAAACATGTGGTAGGATCAAACATCGAACCTAACCTAGACTAGCATGCAAACCGCTGGTTGAAATAGAATGGATCATAAGTAATGTATAGTCCTTGCCTGTTGATAAGTCGGGTTCCGAAGGTGTAGTTGATCGCACGCTCGCGTCGTCTCCGAGAGGTACCCGCGGAAGCACACAAGAGGGTAAACACTAGAAAGAAATCAACGATGCATCACTATTACTACGGAGCAATACAAGATAAAAGAGACAACACAAGGCACGGCAATGTGATACGGATCTATCGTCGAGGACGGTTACTAACGGTTTAAGTGGAGTACTCGTCACACACGACGAATACCGCACGTTTACGGCGGTTCAAGTTGCTTAGCTATAGTTGACCAAACAATGGTTATTAACATGGCAACTCAAGCCAGCATGGCATAGCACACAAACATGGCAAGAGGTGAAGCACAATGTAAACTATCTATGCTAGTCAATTTAAGTGAGGCACAACCTAAACATGGCATAACACTAAGTGTCGCACGATGATTAAAACATTTGGTACTGTTCTGTCCTAAACCATATTTTAGGTTGGTTAACAGCAGAAAACAATAGCATAAACACAAAGTACACGAAAAACTAATCAAGTTACATATAAAGAACACTCCAAACGGAGTTACGGTTAAAAAGATATAAGCAAAACAAGTTACACACACATGCTGTATAAACAGGGGTAAATCTATATGAAAAAGTGCAGCAACATGACATAGAAATACATGGGATGAAAGTAGACATGATGCTTAACAAAATGCAATTGGAATCACTCAATTCCGATAAACGGTCGCGACACAATAACAGTTTCAGCAATAGCAACACAATAACATCAGGATAGCTACTTTGGAGCAAGATATAAACATGATGCAGCAAGAAAATATGGCATTTGAATGCATGAAACTGAAGTAGAAACATTGCTTAACGCAACGCAAAAGGAATCAATGCAATAGGCCTCATGGATTTGTTACAATCATCATGCAAAGTTGTAACAAAATAATAACAGCAGCATCTAACAGGAAAAGTAGCAGTTTAACGGCCTGATGCCCTGTTCAGCACACAATTACACAATCAAGATGAGCTCAAACGGAAAAACTTTCTACATACGAAAGCTAGAGCACGCAAAACTGAGCAACTTTCGTTTTAGGGGCACGTTCATCGGAGCTACGGTTTAAGCGTTACTAACGGTGCAAAACAGATCACAGCAGCAATTGCTCCAGACTTAGCAATTTTCACAAGCAGCACAAAAGATAAATAACAAAACAGGGGCTCACCCAAATGGGCCAAGCCCATCTGGCCGGCTGGATTTGGCCTGGCAGCTGGGCTGTGGAGGGGGCCGGCTTGGGCCGGGGAGCTCATGGGCCGCAAGGGGCAGGCCGGCCCAGTGGCTGCAGCGGTTGGAGGCGCCGGCTCGATCCCGAGAAGATCGAGCGGGCGGCGCGGTTTCCACCGGCCGGCGACGAGGGCGCCGTGGAGGGGCGGTTCGTGCGCGGTGGAAGGCGGAGGAGCCGGGCGCCGGCCGGATCCACCGAGGAGGCCGCGTCCCGGACGGCGCGAGGAGGTCGTGGGCCGGGGGAGTTCCTGGCCGAGCTCGTGGCCGGCGGCCATGGCGGCTGCTCGTCGGGGTTCCTGCACGGGTGTGACGCCCCCAAAATCAATCCGTGTACAGTAATCATACACGCAGGGTACACGGCTGAGATTAGGGTGCCACAGTGAGAATATCACAGCACAACACTAAACACAAAAGGATAAACCAATATGTTACAATAAAGGGGGGTCACGCGGACCCGAATACATAAGTTATACAAGCCATAATATCTGAGTACAGACATAGTTAGTCAAGTATTGCCTTATGAAGGCTAGCACAAATAACATCAGAGATACAGATCGAAAAGGCAAGGCCTCCTGCCTGGGAGCCTCCGAAACTACTCCTAGTCCTAATCAGCGGGGGTCTCGACGTAGTAGTATCCGCCTCCGGGGTACTCCTGCTCCTGGGCTCCAACGTCGACTGCAGCGGCCGATCAGGCAAAACAGTAAAGGAAATAAAGCAGGTGAGTATCTAGTATACCCGCGAGTCTTACGTCCGCTACTAAGCATTATGCATTTGTATCAACGGAAAGGGAAGGCTGTATATATAGTGGACTGCAAGATAGAAATCAGAATAAGGGTAAGAAGCTAGGCCTATCGAAGACTAGCATCTTCCGACGTTGTCTTGCAGCATGAGAAGAGAAACAGCCAACAATTTATATAAAGCAATAAGGTAATAATGAAGCAGAAGTTGCTGCAACATTGTATAATATAAGTTGTAATGATTAATAATAATAATGCCTCCGAGTTCCCCTCCTCGACTCCCTGCGAGGAAGAAGACCCGTAACCATACAGTTTAATAGTAATAGTTTCTAGTGGTAAGATCCAGCTTCAGCATAAAGCGTCCTGTTACCGTGGACACGGCTATTCGAATAGATTAAACTCCCTGCAGGGGTGCACTACTGTTCAGCCTGCACGCTCGGATCTCCAGGGTGGCGTGAACCTTGTTAGGGAACGCCCCACCGAGGCTATCCGACACGACGCAGCCCATCCTAGGCTCAACAGAGAGGCCATCCGCCGGACTATATCCTATGCGCCAAGGGGTCTAGGTCCCTCACCCTTGCACGCTCCTGCACGGTGCGAGTCTGGCCGGTGAAGGAAAAGCAAATCCAAACACACCTGCTGCAGAAAAAATACAAGACCACTTCCCGGCGATCAGGCCGCAGTATTGCTGACGTCTGAAGAGCTTTCTGACAAATTACGACGCGGAGGGCCCACACCGTAATCCCACGTGTAGGTAGTGCGTACAGACCAACGGGCCTCTCAAGTCATCCGCCGAACCATTTAGCATTTTAATTAACCTGCGTCACAACCGTTATCGTTGCCTCGACTTAACCGACCCGCGGTCAACGGCAGCACTCAGGACCACCAGTACATCGGTGCCTGCCCTGTCGTCCCACCAAGTCACTGCGGTTACCAACAAGGTGAACCGTCTCCTTACCTTGTCTCGCGTGTGCTCTTGGTACAGCTCGACTTTCGTGGTTTGGTAACTCTCGCGAGATACGAGCAGGGGCCAAGCACGACAGTAACGTCGGCCGTACCCTCCCTGTCGTTCCCGACGATATACCTCTCGCGCGCACCGTTGGGTCGCCCGACTTCTTACCTTAAGGGACAACCGCTGTTCAGGACCCCATGGCGGCAAGACAAAGTCAGCCTCGAGTGGAGTACAAGGATTACTCCTTGATAGCTCACACTTGAGGGTGACTAGGCATAACCCAGATAGGGGCCTTTGGCGGTGTCTGCATTGTACCGTATCTGTGCAGTTGTATATATTGTATCCGTGTTCACTCTCCTGAGTGATCACGTCCCGCTATCTAGTCCTAGCTAACAATGTGCAGGGCTCACTGCTGAATAATGCATAAGTAATAATATGCAGCATAGGATAAAGGAAAGGTACATCAAGGGGCGACGAAATCAGGCTATGCAATTGAATAGGAGTATAACGTAGCAGCAGCATGAACAATGCCTAGTGCAAGAAAGTATGGAAAAGGTAGGCGATATCTGGGGAAGAGAATGGCTCTGCTTGCCTGGAAGCTCGACGGTAGTGGTAGGGTCGTCGACGATGTAGTCGTACCCGGCAGCAGTGTAGTCGGCGGTAGCAGCGGGGTCTACCTGAGAATAAAGGGGGGAGAAATAGTAAATACAAAGCAAGCAATGCAAACATATTAATGACATGACAATTGTAAAGTTAACGGTGTTCTAACGCAGTGCAAAGTACGTTGCTCGGAGCGGGAATTCATCCGGGGATGAACTGCCAGCTCCGGGTGATTACCGGACAGGGTGTACGGGGGGGGGGAGGGTTCATGCCGGAGGTGTCGTGGACATCCGACAAAGATAAGGGGGGTGTGTCCGTGTTTGTTGAACTATTCCGAACAACTTTCGTGTGCGGAATAAATTCATCCGGGTACTTTTTATCGGTACCGGGAATTATCGACAGACAGCCCGGAGGGGGGAATGTCGATGATCGGTGTGTTAGGGGGGTGGGATAGACATACAGATAACGTATCTGTATTTGTTATAATTTTCTGATGTTCAAGGAGGGGGGTGGTTGGAGGTGGCCGAAGACGGGCTCCAGGACGACATCGGCGGCGGCTGTCGTTCGGGTCAGGCGGGAACTCCGACCTGGTGCGATTTCGAGCGGACATTTAGTCTAGGTCGAACCTACGGCTCAGCAGAACACGGTTGGTGCGCTCGGACCAGGCAGAACGGGATCGGGGCACGGTTATGGAAACAATGGCGATGGCCGGAACACATGAAAGGGGGTTTACGGCTACGGGCTTATCGAGCGGTTGCGAGCACTTTTGGATGGTTCCGGTGCTCACCGCAGTCGTGTAGAGGAGCAAAGCGGTCTCGGGGAAGGGGCGGTTGGCCGGAATTTGGAGAAGTTCGCCGGCGGGTCCGACGAGGAAGACGAAGACGATGTGCTCGATTCGCAAGGTTCCGGCTCGAATCCCTCGGCTAGTAGGCGTAGACGACGACGACGCGGCTACTGGACATGCTCCCGGAGCCTGGAGACGACGATGTTCACGGCGGCGCGCCAGCGGCGTCCACGGCGGCGCTCGGGGCGTGGTGGAAGAAGGCCACGGGTGTGGGGGGGGAGGAGATGGAGGAGGCCTAGGGTTAGGGTTCGCTCAAGGGGGAGGACCGCGACCTTATCCCGCCGGAGGGGGCCTGGATGCCCTCCACGGCACCGGCCATGGCGTGCAGCCGGGGGATGCCCTCCACGGCACCCCCTGTGCACTGTAGGTAGGGGAAGATGGGGTTAAGTGGATCGGGGCTGGGGTGGGCCGGCTGGGGGGAAACAGGGGGTAGGGGTGGGCCTCTTTGTCTCCTATCCCTTTCTGTATTTTCTTTTCAGCTTTTGTTCTTTTCAATTTATATTAGTTGCTTTAGCCTTTTTGTAAAATATGTAGTAGGTTCTAAAATTAGTGTAACACCATATATTACTGCCACAAAAAGATTGGGCAATAATAAAAGTCATTTAATATTTGATTTAAATATTAAATGATTTAAATAGGGTTTTTGGCCACTGTTTTGATTTGTTTAGAATTTTCCATAGCACAATAAATACCCAAACCCATATGGATTTGGTCTAGTGATTATTTGGGATTTTATAAAAGTGGTTCCAAGATTTTTGGAAAAGATTTATTGTCACCATATTTTTAATATTCATCAAAAGGCATTCTAGGGTTTGTTTGAATTTTATTTCAAATGGCTTGTACTTGTTTTGATTCCAGATGATCAAGGTCCATGATCACCATGCATTCAAGAACATCAAAGTGGAATTTGAAATTTGATCTGTTCCAAGTTGATCAACAAAAGTTTTGAACAGTACAGATGAACAGTAACAGTGATTACTGTTCACTGACAGTAAGGGTGTTACAAATCTCCCCCACTACAAGAATTCTCATCCCGAGAATTTAGGTGGTAGAGGGGAAAAGCTCGGGGTATTCTTCACGTAGACGATCTTCGCGTTCCCAAGTGGCTTCATCTTCAGAATGATTCGACCACTGAACTTTGAGGAACTTGGTTGTCTTGTTGCGGGTTCTGCGTTCAGACTGATCGAGAATGCGGTTTGGATGTTCTTGATAAGTCAAGTCCTGTTGCAGCTCGATCATATCATGCTCCACTTCACGAATAGGGTCTTTGAAGCAGCGTCGGAGTTGCGACACGTGGAAGACATCGTGGACTTGGGAGAGGTTTGACGGCAATTCCAAACGGTATGCCACTGGTCCACTCCGAGAAAGAATACGGAACGGACCAACGTAGCGAGGAGGTAATTTGCCTTTGATTCCGAAGCGGTGAGTGCCTCTCATGGGAGTGACACGGAGGTACGCGTATTCACCAGGTTGATAGACCATTTCTTTGTGCTTGCGATCATAGTTACTCTTCTGACGGGACTGAGCAGCCTTCAAGTGTTCACGGATAACGAGAACCTGATCTTCGACATGCTGAATAATGTCCGGACCAATGAGAGCTCTTTCTCCAGTTTTTGACCAATTCAGAGGGGTTCGACACTTACGTCCATAGAGAACTTCAAAGGGTGCCATCTTCAGACTAGCTTGATAGCTATTGTTGTACGAGAATTCAGCAAATGGAAGAGATTCCTCCCATTTCTTACCGAATGAGATGACACAAGCTCGAAGCATGTCTTCAAGCACTTGATTCACGCGTTCGACTTGTCCTTGCGACTGGGGGTGATAAGCGGTGCTGAAATTTAGGTGAGTGCCCATAGCTTCTTGGAAACTATCCCAGAACTTCGAGGTGAAAATGCTGCCACGGTCTGAACTGATCTCCAACGGAATACCGTGGAGGGAAACAATTCTGGAAACATATAAGTCTGCCAACTGACTAGCAGAGATCGTCTCCTTGACAGGCAGAAAATGAGCAACCTTGGAGAATCGGTCGATGACGACAAAGATGGCATCATCACCCTTCTGTGATCGGGGAAATCCGGTGACGAAGTCCATTTCAATCTTGTCCCATTTCCATTCAGGAATAGAGAGTGGTTGCAGAGTTCCAGCAGGTCTCTGATGTTCGGCTTTCACGCGACGGCAAACGTCACACTCATCAACATAACGAGCAATGTCTTGTTTCATGTTGGACCACCAGTACCGCTGACGAATGTCTTGGTACATCTTGGTACTACCAGGGTGAATCGACAAGGGTGTATCATGAGCTTCTTTCATGACATCAGAGGCGTAATTCAGGTTGGCCTTGGCTACCGGAACCACTAAATGACCCTTGAAGTACACCGCATTATCATCATTTGCATCAATAGTGAAGAATGAGGGCTCTCCGCTGGCGACACGACGCTTAATCTTCCAAATGTCAGAGTCATAATGTTGTACCGTCTTGATGCGGGTGTCGAGGTCTGGTTGGACCACCAGGGAGTTCACATATCCCTGCAGAACAATTTCGATGTTCAGCTTGCGGAGTTCTGCATACAGACGTGGCTGTTGCACCTGAACTTCAAGTTCACTACAATAGGCTTTGCGTCTTATGGCATCGGCCACCACATTAGCTTTGCCAGGGGTGTAAGAAATTCCCATGTCGTAGTCGGCTATTGTCTCGAGCCATTTCTGTTGGCGGAGATTCAGGTCTGGTTGCGTAAACAGGTACTTCAGGCTTTGGTGGTCGGTGAAGATCTCGCAACGATTACCGACGAGGTAATGTCGCCACAGCTTCCATGCATAAATTACCGCTGCCAATTCGAGATCATGAGTTGGATATTTATCTTCGTGAGCACGCAGTTGACGAGAGCCATAAGCAATCACTTTTCGCTCTTGCATTAGGACACATCCTAATCCTTGATGAGACGCGTCGCAATAAATCACGAAGTCCTTCTGAGTATCAGGAGGAGCAAGCACTGGGGGAGAAGTGAGCTTGTCCTTCAGAGCTTGAAAACTTTCTTGACATTTATCAGTCCACTCAAACTTGACGCCTTTGTGAAGCAGATTAGTCAGAGGCTTGGCAATCTTGGAGAAATTCTCAACAAAACGGCGGCAATAGCTGGCAAGGCCGAGGAAACTTCGGACTTGCTTGACAGTCCTGGGCGGAGTCCAGTCAAGAATAGCCTGGATACGTTCGGGGTTGACGGCAACGCCATCCTTGGAAATCACATGACCAAGGTAGGTTACTTCAGGAAGCCAGAACTCACACTTAGAATACTTAGCATAGAGTTTGTGTTCTCGAAGCTTTTCCAGTATAAGACGAAGATGTTCAGCATGCTCTGCATCGGTCTTGGAGTAAATCAATATATCATCCAGATAAACCACGACAAACTTGTCGAGATATTCCATGAATATAAAGTTCATCAATCTGGAGAAAGTGGCTGGGGCATTCGTCAAGCCAAAGGACATGACAGTGTACTCGTATGAACCATAGCGAGTAATGAATGCGGTCTTCGGGATGTCCTCACCACGGACCCGGATCTGATGGTAACCCAACGTTAAGTCGAGTTTTGAAAACACCGTGCATCCAGAAAGTTGATCATAAAGATCATTGATCCGAGGGAGGGGATACTTGTTCTGTATCGTGGCTTGGTTGATAGGTTGGTAATCTTGGACCAAACGGTTCGTGCCATCACTCTTCTTGACAAAGAGCGAAGGTGATCCCCAAGCAGAGGAACTAGGACGGATGAAGCCTTTCTCGAGGGCCGTGTCGATCTCCTTCTTCAATTCAAGGAGGTGGTGAGGTGGCATCTTATACGGGCGCTTGGCAATAGGGACGGTGCCAGGCTTCAAATCGATGACGAATTCAACTTCTCTGATCAGGGGTATCCCCGGCAGTTCTTCTGGAAATACGTCGGTAAAATCACAAACGATTGGGACTTTCTCAATCCCTTCGAGAGGTGCGACATTCAAGGCATTCAGAGCATATATACGAGCTTCGGCATTCATTGACACAATGGCAGTGTGACTCAAAATCGCGCCAGAAGGATGAAAAAGTTGGATGACCTTGGTGCCACAGTAAAGTGCGGCATTGTGGGTTTTCAGCCAATCCATGCCAAGGATAAGGTCAATGGTGGAGGTTTTCAGAATGTGTGGAGAAACCATGAACTGAAATCTTTCGATCTTGACAGTGAGGTTAGGTGCAACCGTGTCGACACGACACTGGGTACCGGGAGTCCGGACTATTAAGGGGGTATGCATCTTTTCGTGGTAAATGTCATGCTTAGAAGCAAATGCTCCAGACATAAATGAATGCGATGCTCCTGTATCAAATAAAACGGTAGAAGGTATTGAGTTAACGAGGAGTGTACCCATCACAGTAGCGGGTTGTTCCTGAGATGCTTCAACATCAATGTTGTAAGCATGACCACGAGCATGAGGATTTGACCCAGTATTATAGTTGGGGGTCCTGTTGTTGCCACGGCCATTTCCACGGCCAGCAGGGTGAACTACCAGTTGACTCTGTCGCTGGGGGCAGTCTCTGGAAAAGTGACCTGGCTGATGGCACTTGAAGCACAGGCCATCCTGAGGACGGAGGGGTGCAGTCTCAGTTTTCGGCTGTCTCGGCGGGGGCGGAGGCAGACGAGGTGCAACATACGACGGCCTTGGTGCAGGGGCAGTTGGACGCATAAGACTGTGTGGAAGCCAAACGCGTTGCTTCTGTGCTGTGCCCGAAGATGAGCCAGCATCACGGGGGCGCTTCGGTGAACCACCGAACTTAAGCTGAGCGGTCTCAAGAGTGATAGTCTGGTTCACCATGGTGGCGAAGTCGGGGAAGACGTGAAAAGCCAGTGCAAGCTGGAGATCTGGGTTGAGCCCGTCACGGAACTTCTCTTCCCTACTTGCATCATTGGGGAGGTCACTTGCAGCATAGTGGGAGAGGCGGAGGAATTCCCTCTGGTATGCCTCGACAGTTTTGTTGCCCTGAACGAGGTTGCGGAACTCGGCCTTCATACGGTTCATAATCGCCTGGGGGACATAACGAGCGCGGAAGGCGGTCTTGAAGTCATTCCAGGTGACGACAGTCCCTTCAGCTAGCGAGCCCTTGTAGGTGTCTCACCACTGAGCAGCGGGACCACGCAGGAAATAGGACGCGAAGTTGACATAATTAGCAGCGCTCACATTAGCGAACTCCAGCTGACGAGTGATGTCACGAAGCCAATCATCGGCATCCAGCGGCTGTTCCGGTTGGTGGAAGAGAGGGCGATTGAGACGCATGAAATCCCGCAGAGTAACCACAGGCGGTTGGTTCTGGTGCTGGTTCTGGTTCTGATTCTGGTTCTGGAGCTGATATATGACTCCTTGCATAAATACTTGGTTCATCTAAAACTGCTGCATCATCGCGGCCATGTAGTCCGGCGGCGGAGGTGGATCGTTGGCACCACGACCACGACCACGACCACCACGACCAGCCATCCTGCTAGAATTTAACAGGGGTATTTCAGCGATGAGAATTTTAACGAGATACCGGAAACGAGTACTAGATAAAGCGACAACAAAGAGGAGGCGCGGATATATAGGAGTAGTCATATAAGACATACACATCCACACATAGAATCAATCAAAAATCGGGCAGCGTAACGTCGTAGAAATTAAGGAAAAGGGACACACTAGGCGGCGCACAGACCGCGATAAGGATTACACGACACGACATAGATTCCACTATGTCAATCACGCCGCAAGAAAACTCTTGGCCACAGGAGTTAATGCCAGAGCACGCGCGGCCTGCCCAGAATGAGAATGGGATCCGTGGTCCGGGACCTGGGGTAGAACTCCTGCAACACGACTCGAACAATGGAGAAGCACCAAAACGCCGGGTGGAATCAAGAGAACGTGATCCTAATGTCAGCGTTTGTAAAACTTACCAGCAAGGATAAGAGAGCAAAGTCCCAGAGCATAGGTAAGGAGAAAAGGATCCTAATACCATAGATATCACACGTAGTGACATCGATGTGGGCCCGTAAGCCAAATATTAAGTTAGCAAAATAGTTTTTCAAAGTCTAGACTCAACTTCGACCAGGTAGTGGTGGGGTGGCTTCCTACAGGCAGTCGGCTCTGATACCAACTTGTGACGCCCCCAAAATCAATCCGTGTACAGTAATCATACACGCAGGGTACACGGCTGAGATTAGGGTGCCACGGTGAGAATATCACAGCACAACACTAAACACAAAAGGATAAACCAATATTTTACAATAAAGGGGGGTCACGCGGACCCGAATACATAAGTTATACAAGCCATAATATCTGAGTACAGACATAGTTAGTCAAGTTTTGCCTTAAGAAGGCTAGCACAAATAACATCAGAGATACAGATCGAAAAGGCAAGGCCTCCTGCCTGGGAGCCTCCGAAACTACTCCTGGTCCTAGTCAGCGGGGGTCTCAACGTAGTAGTATCCGCCTCCGGGTACTCCTGCTCCTGGGCTCCAACGTCGACTGCAGTGGCCGATCAGGCAAAACAGTAAAGGAAATAAAGCAGGTGAGTATCTAGTATACCCGCGAGTCTTACGTCCGCTACTAAGCATTATGCATTTGTATCAACGGAAAGGGAAGGCTGTATATATAGTGGACTGCAAGATAGAAATCAGAATAAGGGTAAGAAGCTAGGCCTGTCGAAGACTAGCATATTCCGACGTTGTCTTGCAGCATGAGAAGAGAAACAGCCAACAGTTTATATAAACAATAAGGTAACACTGAAGCAGAAGTTGTTGGAACATTGTATAATATAAGTTGTAATGATTAATAATAACAATGCCTCCGAGTTCCCCTCCTCGACTCCCTGCGAGGAAGAAGACCCGGAACCATACAGTTTAATAGTAATAGTTTCTAGTGGTAAGATCCAGCTTCAGCATAAAGCGTCCTGTTACCGTGGACACGGCTATTCGAATAGATTAAACTCCCTGCAGGGGTACACTACTGTTCAGCCTGCACGCTCGGATCTCCAGGGTGGCGTGAACCTTGTTAGGGAACGCCCCACCGAGGCTATCCGACACGACGCCGCCCATCCTAGGCTCAACAGAGAGGCCATCCGCCGGACTATATCCTATGCGCCAAGGGGTCTAGGTCCCTCACCCTTGCACGCTCCTGCACGGTGCAAGTCTGGCCGGTGAAGCAAAAGCAAATCCAAACACACCTGCTGCAGCAAAAAGACAAGACCACTTCCCGGCGATCAGGTCGCAGTACTGCTGACGTCTGAAGAGCTTTCGGACAAACTACGACGCGGAGGGCCCACACCGTAATCCCACGTGTAGGTAGTGCGTACAGACCAACGGGCCTCTCAAGTCATCCGACGAACCATTTAGCATTTTAATTAACCTGCGTGAAAACCGTTATCGTTGCCTCGACTTAACCGACCCGCGGTCAACGGCAGCAGTCAGGACCACCAGTACATCGGTGCCTGCCCTGTCGTCCCACCAAGTCACTGCGGTTACCAACAAGGTGAACCGTCTCCTTACCTTGTCTCGCGTGTGCTCTTGGTAGAGCTTGACTTTCGTGGTTTGGTAACTCTCGCGAGATACGAGCAGGGGCCAAGCACGCCAGTAACGTCGGTCGTACCCTCCCTGTCGTTCCCGACGATATACCTCTCGCGGGCACCGTTGGGTCGCCCGACTTTTTACCTTATGGGACAACCGCTGTTCAGGACCCTATGGCGGCAAGACAAAGTCAGCCTCGAGTGGAGTACAAGGATTACTCCTTGATAGCTCACACTTGAGGGTGACTAGGCATAACCCAGATAGGGGCCTTTGGTGGTGTCTGCATTGTACCGTATCTGTGCATTTGTATATATTGTATCCGTGTTCACTCTCCTGAGTGATCACGTCCCGCTATCTAGTCCTAGCTAACAATGCGCAGGGCTCACTGCTGAATAATGCATAAGTAATAATAGGCAGCATAGGATAAAGGAAAGGTACATCAAGGGGCGACAAAATCAGGCTATGCAATTGAATAGGAGTATAACGTAGCAGCATCAGTAACAATGCCTAGTGCAAGAAAGTACGGAAAAGGTAGGCGATATCTGGGGAAGAGAATGGCTCTGCTTGCCTGGAAGCTCGACGGTAGGGGTAGGGTCGTCGACGAAGTAGTCGTACCCGGCAGCAGTGTAGTCGGCGGTAGCAGCAGGGTATACCGGAGAATAAAGGGGGGGAGAAACAGTAAATACAAAGCAAGAAATGCAAACATATTAATGACATGACAATTGTAAAGTTAACAGTGTTCTAACGCAGTGCAAAGTACGTTGCTCGGAGCGGGAATTCATCCGGGGATGAACTGCCAGCTCCGAGTGATTACCAGACAGGGTGTCCGGGGGGGGAGGGTTCGGGCCGGAGGTGTCGTGGACATCCGACAAAGATAAGGGGGGTCTATCCGTGTTAGTTGAACTATTCCGAACAACTTTCGTGTGCGGAATAAATTCATCCGGGTACTTTTTATCGGTACCGAGAATTATCGACAGACAGCCCGGAGGGGGGAATGTCGATGATCGGTGTGTTAGGGGGGTGGGATAGACATACAGATAGCGTATCTGTATTCGTTATAATTTTCTGATCAACTTTCATGTATAAAGTTTTTCGATCCGATATACGGATTAAAAGATATTGAATTTCCAATATTTAAATAATTTTTTGGAATTTCTGGAATTATTTTATTAATTAAATACTAACATTATCCACAACAGTTGACTGGTCAAACTTGACCAGTGGGACCCACTGGTCAGCCTCACATGCTAATTAAACATTTTAATTAAACCTAATTACAGTGGGGTCCCACATGTCATACTAATAGAAATAAATTAAATCATTTTTATTTAATTAAAACAGTGGGGTGGCCCACATGTCATTGACTTATTAATCCAATTAAATCAATTTAGTAAATGATTAAATGGGATCGGCCCACATGTAAGTCAACCAGAGGGGGATTAGTCTCTAACTAACCCCCTGACGCACGGGCCCCACCCGACAGCCACACGGGGGCACGCCGGCGAGGCCGTGGGCGCCGGCGGCGATCGTGCGCTCGCCACGGGCCAGGGGAGGGGGCGCTGTGTGTTCCAATCGATAGAGGAGACCGAGCCGCATCAATCTGCACACGTGGGGGTGGTCGGAGGTGGCCGAAGACGGGCTCCAGGACGACGTCGGCGGCGGCTGTCGTTTGGGTCAGGCGGGAACTCCGACCTGGTGCGATTTCGAGCGGACATTTAGTCTAGGTCGAACCTACGGCTCAGCAGACCACGGTTGGTGTGCTCGGACCAGGCAGAACGGGATCGGGGGCACGGTTATGGAAACAATGGCGATGGCCGGAACACACGAAAGGGGGTTTACGACTACGGGCTTATCGAGCGGTTGCGAGCACTTTTGGATGGTTCCGGTGCTCACCGCGGTCGTGTAGAGGAGCAAAGCGGGCTCGGGGAAGGGGCGGTTGGCCGGAATTTGGAGAAGTTCGCCGGCGGGTCCGACGAGGAAGACGAAGACGATGTGCTCGATTCGCAAGGTTCCGGCTCGAATCCCTCGGCTAGTAGGCGTAGACGACGACGCGGCTACTGGACATGCTCCCGGAGCCTGGAGACGACGATGGTCACGGAGGCGCGCGAGCGGCGTCCACGGTGGCGCTCGGGGCGTGGTGGAAGAAGGCCACGGGTGTGGGGGGGAGGAGATGGAGGAGGCCTAGGGTTAGGGTTCGCTCAAGGGGGAGGACCGCGGTCTTATCCCGCCGGAGGGGGCCTGGATGCCCTCCACGGCACCGGCCATGGCGTGCAGCGGGGGGATGCCCTCCACGGCACCCCCTGCGCAGTGTACGTAGGGGAAGATGGAGTTAAGTGGATCGGGGCTGGGGTGGGCCGGCTGGGGGGAAACAGGGGGTAGGGGTGGGCCTCTTTGCCTCCTATCCCTTTCTGTATTTTCTTTACAGCTTTTGTTCTTTTCCATTTATATTAGTTGCTTTAGCCTTTTTGTAAAATATGTAGTAGGTTCTAAAATTAGTGTAACACCATATATTACTGCCACAAAAAGATTAGGCAATAATAAAAGTCATTTAATATTTGATTTAAATATTAAATGATTTAAATAGGGTTTTTGGCCACTGTTTTGATTTGTTTAGAATTTTCCATAGCACAATAAATACTTAAACCCATATGGATTTGGTCCAGTGATTATTTGGGATTTTATAAAAGTGGTTCCAAGATTTTTGGAAAAGATTTATTGTCACCATATTTTTAATATTCATCAAAAGGCATTCTAGGGTTTGTTTGAATTTTATTTCAAATGGCTTGTACTTGTTTTGATTCCAGATGATCAAGGTCCATGATCACCATGCATTCAAGAACATCAAAGTGGAATTTGAAATTTGAACTGTTCCAAGTTGATCAACAAAAGTTTTGACCAGTACAGATGAACAGTAACAGTGATTACTGTTCACTGACAGTGAGGGTGTTACAACGGGACAGAGGCGGACGGGGAGGTGAGACAGAGGAGAGGCGCGGCGCGGGAAGAGGAGAGAGGAGAGGAGGAGATGGGGTGGCCGGCTGCCTGCTGCCGGCGGCGGCTGGCTACGCCCACGGGCGCGGGAGGCGGCTCGGGACTCCACGGGCATGGCACGAGAGAGGAGAGAGGCTACGTGGCGCGATCCGGTGCGTCTGATCGCGGATCGAACGGTCCGAAAAATTTGGGATCTGGGAGGCAAACTAGGCAAAGTGGAGGGGGGTGGCTCCAAATTTTGGCTTAGGGAAACCCTAAAAATGGGTGGGAGTGTGGTGGTATTTATATAGCCCTGGTGGCTGGCAGTTTGCAAAAACATCCCCGGTGTTTACCTCGCGCGCACGGTGCTCACGTTTCTGACCGCCGGGGGTCCGCAGTACCTCCGATTCGGGTAAAACTTCGAACTGCGCGATCGGTGCGTCGAGCCGGTGGCGTTAACCTCGCGCTGGAACCGTTCCGAAAACACTTTCCGGCGCGCTAAAAAATATCCCGTTTAATTATTAAATGGGGTTTTCGTTCCGTTGGCTACGGCTGGTCTCGTGCGGTTTTCGCGACGTTGATCGGGTGAAACCCGGTGTCGCAAAGGTCGAGTGTCAGGGTGGCAAGTGTCGGTCTCCGTCCGATACGAGATAAGAGGGGGGAAAATAATCGCCGATCGATAAATCGGGGATGCAAACACCGCAAACAAATCAGACAATCAAACAATTCACGCAGAAAACAAAATTTTTAATTTTTGTGAAAACTGGGCTGTTACATCGGCTTCACACTCCGGACAATCTATCATAATCAAACAAGGTGCATACAATCGATACACAATTCAATAGAAGGCAAAAACAAGGTTTCGACAAACTCCGAAAAGAAACCAATGAAAAATGTTTTGAAGAATAGAACAAAAATTGTGTAAAACTTGTTCGTGATGATTCGAAAAGATATTGATAATCTAGGATTTTTTTTTGCAAAATAAATCAATCAAAACTGAGCTATGGTAAAAGATACGGTCAAACGGAGTTGAAATTTGAATCTATCCAACCTAAAAATATTTAAATTATCAAAAGGTTGAAATAATGTCTCTAGTGGATAGAGGGATGAAAAACATAAACGTGGGGTTTAGTTTCTATTAAAAATAATATACGAGTAAAAAGATATAGAAAAAATAAGATTAGGGGCTAATTTCTAAAAAAGGGGCTGATCCGTAGTTAAATAACTAAACTATTTACTACGAGATCCCTGAGCTATGGGACGAACGGTATGCATTATGATTATAATCTGACAAACGGCCGATATTTAAATAAACCAGTTTACTAAGGTTTAAACAGACTAAACCAATCTTCAAAAAATCAGACCGATCTAATCTAATATTAATAATAAAACTAACCGATATAAAGGATCTTTTCTATAGGAAACTACGAACTAGTATGTGCATGGCGTTGGTTAGGTGTGTGTGTGTGTGTACAGGAACTTACATACGCGTGTTGGACGACGGCTCGGCTCGAAGGGGACGGCGACTCCTGCGATCTTTGGCGGTAGGGAAGATGTCGTGGAGGTGCGGTTGATCGAAGGCGTCACGAGAGTGGTGGCGGTGGTCGTCGGTGACGTCGAGGAAGACCGGAACGGGCATGAACTCGGCGTGAACCGGTGGGCGCGACGTGCTTCGGTAAGACGCTCCAGCGAGACCTAATAGACAAAAATATGTCCATTAGATGCGCACGGAGGAGAGCATCCGATCTTTAAAGTTTCACGTCTCGGGATTGCTCACCGGCAACACAATCGACGACGGAGTGGAGCTCGGCCGGCAAACTTAGATGTGATTTTTGCGGACGTGGAAGCGACGTGGAGATGTAGGAGTTGGCAGATTGGGAGAGGAGCTCGGGGGCTTTATATAGGCGCGAGTAGGAGCTCCGGGGTGTGAGATACGGGCGCGGGCGTTGCGGCCGGCCGGCGAGATCCTGGCGGTGGTGCTGTTGCTTATCCCGTAAGTTTCGCATGGGCCGCTGGGAGAGGATAAGAGCGAGCGGGTCCCACACGTCAGCGCAGAGAAAATAGAAAAAAGAAAAGCAAAAGAAAACAAACACCGGGCGCGGACTGGTTGGTGCGAGTTGGGACGTTTTCGCGGCCTGGTGGTTGAGCTGCACGCACGGACAAGCTGGGCGCTGGTCGGCTGCTGGGCTGGCCCAGTTAGCCGACCTGGGTTTTTTTATCCGAAGATAGAAGAAAAAAAAACAACTAGGCTGCAGTTGGCTGGGTGGTGATACGTCCCAAACATATCTATAATTTCTGCTTGCTCCATGCATGTTTTGTGTGACTTTGCCATGATTTGCTTGAACTTTCATACACTTTTGAGCATATTTGGACTAATCTATTAACCCAGTGCACCCAGCTGCCAGTTGTTGTTTTTTGCTGTTTTTGTATTTCAGGTTTTCCGGCCATTAAAAGTGCTCCAAAAAATCTGGAAAAATCAGATAAAAATCAGCGACCCGGAAGCTTCCGGAATCACCAAGGCAGCGGAGGGGTGCCACCACAGGGACTCCAGAAGGGTCCCTGGCGCGGCCCCACCCTAGGCAGCGCCAGGGAGCCTCCTGGCTGCCCTGTGGGTCCCCTCGACACCCCCCTCCGCCTATATTTAGCCCTCGGGGTGAAAACCCCTAATATCGATCTCTTTTCCGCGAACTCGCCTCTGTACCGCCGCCGCCGCCGTTTCAAGATCGGGGCTGCCTGGAGAAGCTGCCCCGACACCCTGCCGGGAAGAGGAACCCCCTCCGGGAGACCATCCATAGCCATGGACGCCTCCCGGATGTACCGTGAGTAGTCCCCCTTGGACCATGGGTCCGTGACCAGTAGCTATATGATGTACTTCTCTCCCCTCTTTGTCCTTCCACTTTTGAGACCTCGTGAGCTGCCTCACATGATCCAGGCACTTTTGTAATTTCTGCTGTTGCTATGCTAAGTTTGTTGGGATCTGATGGATTATGAGAATATGTTCAGATTGTGATGAGTAATATATTTGGTTCGTCTCTTTTATATTTTGTTCTTGAGTAAATTCTTGCATGTTCTCCATTGCAGTATTTTACTTTGCCCAAGTAGTTTTTTGCAACTCCAAGAGGGAGCGTTATGCTTGATTGTGGGTTCAGCACCTTGATGTCTAGCTTGAGTGACAGAAACATGAGACTAGGGGATGTGCTGTTGCCCCTTGGGATAAAACAACTGTGCTTGTATCCGCGGGTGCAAGGATTGTTTACTTTACGCAAAGTTCTTTTAATGCAGTTGTTTGCTGCTTTGAGTTTGTACTTTGGGTGGGATTCGAAAATTAATACCAGCGAGATGTTCTGGATAATATCTCAAGGTGGATGATTCGTAGTAGATGCATTTGGATTTCGGTCTACTTACCTTGGCGTACTGCCCATTGCTTTCGAGCCCTTCCTTTCTTTGCAGCATAGTAAGCATTGCGGTGCCTTCATAATTCTGTCAATTGCCCAGTTGTGATTTGTTTACCTCACTAGCACTTTTATCGTCTTTTGGGAGAGAGACATCACTAGTGAAAATCACGGGACCCCGGTCCATCTTTACATTATTGTTTACATCCTTAGTTTACTTTCAGTTGCCACTATTATTATCTCTTGTGTTAATCCTTTGTAAACAGCAAGGCCGGAGGAATTGACAAATCCTCTCTACTCGTTGGTAGCAAAGTTATTTGTTGCTGTGTGCAGGTCCACGTCAACCGCCTAATTTCTGGCGCCCTTGACACCTTCTTGTATCTCTTGGAGTCTTACTGGTTCGATAACCTTGGTATCTTCACCGAGGGAAATTTGCTGCTACGCTACATCTCACCTTCCACTTGGGGTAACCAACGAGGAGTGAGAGAACTATCCTCACCGTATCAAGATAATTTCTGGCGCGGTTGCCGGGGACTCCAGTCTACAAGATAGGGGAGTTGCACACTATCTTTTATCTTTGCTTTTTAGTCTGGGTAGTTTACTTTTCAGTTTTTACTTTTGTGTCCCTTATCAAAAATACCAAAAATACCTTCTGCTACAATGGGTTCCAATGAAAACACCAAGTTGTCTGACTTCACCAGTCACAACAACAGTGACTTTATCTGCACTCCTATTGCCACACCTGGCACTTCAGCTACCTCTTATGAAATTAAACCTGCTTTGCTAAACCTTGTTATGAGAGATCAATTCTCTGGTGCTGGAGATAATGTTGCTTTACACTTGAATAATTTTGTTGAATTATGTGATTTGCAAAAGTATAAAGAAGTAGAAGGTGATGTTGTTAAGCTCAAGCTTTTTCCTTTCTCTTTAAGGGACGGAGCTAAAATCTGGTTTCAATCTTTGCCTAGGAATAGCATAGATTCTTGGGATAAGTGCAAAGATGCTTTTATTGGGAAGTACTACCCACCTGCTAAGATTATCCAATTGAGGAGTAACATTATGAATTTCAGGAAATTGGATAATGAACACGTTGCCCAAGCTTGGGAACGGATGAAATCTCTTGTCAAGAACTGCCCCACACATGGACTGACTACCTGGATCGTAATCCAGACTTTTTATGCAGGCTTGAACCTTACCTCGCGGAACCTGTTAGATTCGGCCGCGGGAGGAACTTTTATGTCAACCACACCTGGTGCTACCACATAGCTACTTGATGAAATGATGCTGAACTACTCTCAGTAGCACACCGAACGATCTCCAACTGGTAAGAACGTAAATTCTATCAAGGAGATCTCCTCTCTAAATGAAAAGGTTGACCGTATCATGTCTCTACTTACCAAGCAAGCTCCTATTGATCCTCAGGATGTTCCTTTAAATTCTTTGGTTGCTCAGGAACAAGTAGATGTGAACTTTATCTCTAGAAACAACTTCAACAATAATGCTTATAGGAGTAACATTGCTAGTAATCCTAGACCGTTTCGATCCACTTATGGGAACAACAACACCTACCCTAGCAACAAGAACCCCACCTCTGAACCAGAGAGTATGCTTAGAGACTTTATCACTACCCAAAAAGCCTTCAACAAGAATGTGGAAGAAAAACTAGCTAAATTAGATAATCTTTGTTTGAAGGTAGACAACTTAGCCCTTGATGTTGAGATGTTAAAAATTAGAACTTCTCCCCTTGAGGAGAGTAAGGTCACTCCTATTAATGCTATCCAGTTACAAATCAATGAAAATATTAGGATGATGGATAAACTCAAAGAAAGATGGGCTCGAGAAAAAGAGGAAGAGGATAGAATTAAGAGCCTTCCTACTTACCACACAGTAGCCACTATCCAAATAGTTGAGGATGTCCAAACTGTTAGCACCCATCACACCCCTAGTCCCACTGGACCTATCAATGGTGATGCTACCACCTCAACCATAGATGAAGAAACCTCTATGAACATAGAGGCTTTTAAACAAGTGAGGCTAAATGATATCACTACCTCCTTGATAGATAGTAGTGACCTAGACTTTGACAACTGCACTTTACCTGAAGTTATTGGTTTCCTACACAAGATGTCTAGAGACCCCCACAGTAGCACACTTAATCTTGCCTTCACAGAGCATATCACCAATGCTCTAATCAAAGTTAGGGAGGAGAAGCTTAGACTAGAAGCCTCCATACCTAGGAATCTAGAAGATGGTTGGGATCCTATGATTAAAATTAAGTTGAATAACTTCTCTTGTTATGCTCTTTGTGATGTTGGAGCAAGTACCTCTGTTATGCCCAAAAGAATGTATGATATGCTTGAATTGAAACCTTTTGATCCATGTTCTTTTGGTGTTCGTCTTGTTGATTCTTCCGTAAAGAAGCCTTTGGGGAAGATCGACGATGTTTTTATCATTGTCAATGACAATTATGTTCCCGTTGATTTCACTATTATGGACATTGAGTGTGAGCCCTCTTGTCCAATTATTTTGGGACGTCCTTTTCTTCGCACAGTTGGTGTTGTTATTGACATGAAAGAGGGGAATATCAAATTCCAATTCCCTCTCAACAAAGGGATGGAACATTTCCCTAGGAGAAATATTAAGTGACCTTTTGAGTCCGTCACACGGGCTAGTTATTCTCTTGAAAAAACTTGATCTTCTGCTTTAAGCCTAGCTAATGGCTCTAAAGAAGCGCTTTCGGGAGGCAGCTCGCAACGAATTTAGGTTTTTCTTTTTGTTTTTCTTCTGTTCTTAGTGGTCTTGATGATTGTAAATACTGTAGCAACATCATTGTATCTTTACTTTTCAAGCTTTGTGCCTTTTATAGCCTCATACGATAAGGGAAGTGAAAGTTGTGACATGCTGTCCAGAAAACAGATTCTGTCCTCGTGACTAGAAAAATCCTTGTTCATATTTTTGAGCTAAATTTTTTACATAGCGTGCTATATACAACTATGAAACTTTCGTATGTTCTGAGTTTTTTATTTGAGTTGCAGAAGTACCCCTAAAAAATTCATTTCTACCTGCTGGTCTGTTTTTCACATATTCTGTCCTGTTTTGCCTTTTCTTCGTTTTTCAAACCTTAAGCTTGCTTTTTCTTTGCAAAAACTTTTCGGCAATCTTGAGAAACAGTAGCTCTTCAAATTTATCTTTATTTCCAGTAGGGGAAAAATTATTTTATTATGGGTACTAACCTCTCTAATCAGTCTACGATGAGTTATGTATGAAGGGAGTTTTCAAGTGCGCGATGGAAGATGATGAAAGAAGATATTGGAGTGTCAAACGCTCAAGCTTGGGGATGCCCATGTGCACCCCCAATAAATATTCAAGGAGACTCAAGCGTCTAAGCTTGGAGATGCCCCGGTGCATCCCCTTCTTCATCAACAATTATCAGTTCGTCTCTCGTTACACTATATTTTTATCACTTCATGTGTTGTGTGCTATACTTGGAGCGTCTCGCTCTTTACTTTTCTTAGGTTTGTTTTTGCTTTGTTTGCTGTAGTAACAAGTTAGACCCCATCTTACTCTTTTATGTGGGAGAGATACACGCTCCGCTTGAACTAGAACTCCTCATAGGATTTGCATGTTTATTCTTTTAGCTGTGAGTTGTTCTTTTTCTTTTCTTAGCTGCTGCTTTGTTTATTTGTGGTGCTTTATTTTTTTCTAGAGCTTTTCTTTTGTTTTAGGTTGAACTTTTTATAGGTTGCGTCTTTTATCTTGTTAGAGAGTTTTCCTGTTGCACTGAGTTTTGTGGCTTGACTAGAAGTAGGTAGTTGAAGTTGCTATTCTCTTTGTAGTAGTAACTTGCAATAGTTTTGAGGTATTGACTAGAGTAATGTTTGAACTTTTGGTGTCAAGAGCTCGAGCCTATTAGTGATAGGTGTCGTATTTTGGGAAATCCATGTGTTTTTCGAAAACCAAAAACCCCTGTTGAGAACTCTAGCTACTAGATGGATCACTAACCTCTGGAGGGTTCGAATATTACAGTACACTCACGTACCATGAGTCGAGGATGCGCAAGGATAACCAAACCCCCATACACCCCTCCTCGGGGTACTTGTCTCTTTGTGAACCTCCTGATTAGATTGAGAGTTACCGATAATAAGTGCATGAGTTCTTCGGACTAATGTGAGTATTCGAAAGTTGACACTTCCACCCACCTATACTTTTTCTAGCCTCTTCGGTACCGTGCATTGCCCTTTCTCACCTTGAGAGTTGGCGCATACTTTGCCAGTGCATCCAAACCCTTGGCACGATACGCTCTATCATCATAAGCCTCCTTATATCTTTCCTCAAAACAGCCATCATACCTAGCTACAATTCATTTCCATAGCCTTTCCGAGATACATTGCCATGCAACATCCACCTTCTCATGACTTGATCCTCATGTCATACATGCTACTTGATTGATCGATGAGCCGCATGCTAGTTGGGCCTTGCCCTAATCATTGCTACATGACGCGCTAGTATCATTGCATATCCTGCTATCCTGGCAGAGGCATACATTTGCATCATGATAGTTATATCTTCTGTAACAGCCCGGATTTTGCAAAAATTAAAAATTTTGTTTTCGGTGTGAATTGTTTGATTGTCTGATTTGTTTGCGGTGTTTGCATCCCCGATTTATTGATCGGCATTATTTTTACCCCCTCTTATCTCGTATCGGACGGAGACCGCCCCTTGCCACCCTTAGACTCGACTTTTGCGACACCGGGTTTCACCCGATCACCATCGCGAAACCGCACGAGACCAGCCGCAGCCAACGGAACAAAAAACCCCGTTTAATAATTAAACGGGATATTTTTAGCGCGCCAGAAAATGTTCTCGGAACGGTTCCAGCGCTAGGTGAACACCACCGGCTCGACACGCTGATCGCGCAGTTCGAAGTTTTACCCGAATCTGAGGTACTGCGGACCCCCGGCGGTCAGAAACGTGAGCACCACGCGCGCGAGAGAAAAACCGGGGATGTTTTTGCAAACTGCCAGCCAACGGGGCTATATATAGAACACCACCCCACTTAGGGTTTCCCTAAGCCACTAGCCAGCCCCAGATCTGACCCAAAAACACCCCAATCTCGTCCAAACCCTAATTCTCAGATCTGAGATCAGCCCAATGAGTTCTGGGCCGTCAGATCGTCAGATCCGACGGCCTGGGATCGTCCACGTCACCACTTCTCTCCCTTCTCTCTCCTGGACGCAGCCACCGCCCGTGGAGGCAGAAGCCGACACCACCGCCGCTTCCGGCCGGCCAGCCGAGCCGCCTCGGCCACCCATTCCTCTCTTCCCTCTCTTCCCCTTGCGCCCTGCCTCCTCTTCTCACCACGCCGTTCTCCCTCGCAGGCACGGGAAGCCGCTGGAGCGCCGCCCGCCATGGAGCTTGGGCCGGAGCTCCCCTCCGCCGCCCGGAGCTTGCCCCGCGGCCGCTCGCCTCCCCGACGCCTGCACCGAGCCGCCAGCTCCAGGCTCGCCCGCCTCCACGCCTCCTTCATGCGCCGTCCCAGCCTCCCTCGCCGCCGGTGGACGGAGGCCGCCGCCGCTTGCTGCCGCATGCAGCACGGCTCGGGAGGAGCCGAGCCCTGCCTCCAACCATCGGGGATTCCCACGTGGGTCGCCCAGCAGCCTAGCCGGCCGGCCCAGGAGCCAGCCTGCCAGCCTCGTCGGCTAGATGGGCCCCTGAGGCCCATGGTGAGCAGCCCAAAGCCACCCCCTGTTTTTTTTGTGTCCAGGACCTCAATTTTTCTGCTAAGTCCTTATAAATTTTGCTGCTGATCCCGTATTGTAATGCATTTTCCCGTTGATCCGTAGCTCCGATGAACGTGCCCCCAAAACGAATATTACTCAGTTTTGCGTGCTCTAGCATTCGTATGTTGAAAGTTTTTTCGTTTGAGGTCATCTTTATTGTGTAATTGTGTGCTAAACAGGGCATCAGATCGTTAATTGCAAACTGTTGATTAACTGCTACTGAAATTGTTGCTTGATTGAAAATTCGGGCGACGGTTGCGTCGCAACCGTACGTCGGAATTGAGTGATTCCTTTTGCGTTGCGTTAAGCATTGTTTCTACTTCAGTTTCATGCATTCACATGCCATAATTGCTTGCTGCATCATGATTTTATCTTGCTCCAAAGTAGCTACCCTGCTGTTAGTGTGCTGCTGTTTATATTTTGTTGCAACTTTGGTCGATGAGTGTGTCGCGACCGTTTATCGGATTTGAGTGATTCCAATTGCATATTGTTAAGATCATGTCTACTTACATTACATGTATTGCATTTTCATGATATGCTTGCTGGTCATATAGTTTTTGAGCTCCAAAGTTTCTATGCTGCAGTTTTTGACAGCCACCTCAGTTTTTCACTAAGTCTGTTACTTTGCGATGCCATGTTGTTTGCTTAATATCTTTTGATCTATGATGCCTTTTTGCATGATTCTTTTGTCATGCCTTCCCTGTCATGTCTACTTTAGTTCCATATCATTTGTGAGCATGTTTGAATTGATTATCATGTTTATGCTTTGCTCTAAAGTGTGCTTCCTGATGTTGGCAGATTGTGCCCGTAACTTGTTTTGCTTATATCTTTTGATCCGTAACTCTGTTTGGGGTGTTCTTTATATGTAACTTGATTAGTTTTTCATGTACTTTGTGTTTATGCTATTGTTAGCTGCTGTTAACCAACCTAAAATATGGTTTAGGACAGAAAAGTACCAAATCTTTTAATTGTCGTGAGGCACTTAGTGTTATGCCATGTTTAGGATGTGCCTCACTTAAATTGACTAGCATAGATAGTTTACTTTGTGCTTCACCTCTTGCCATGTTTGTGTGCTATGCCATGATTGCTTTAGTTGGCATGTTAATAACCGTTGGTTGATCACCTGTAGCTAAGCAGCTTGAACCACTGTAAACGTGCGGTATTCGTCGTGTGTGACCGATACCCCACTTAAACTGTTAGTAACCGTTCTCGACGATAGATCCGTATCGTGTTGTCGTGCTATATGTTGCCTGCTTGCTCGTGTTTGCCTCGTAGTAATAGATGCTTGCTCGTTGATTGCTTTCCAGTGTTTATTGTCTTGTGTGCTTCCGTGGGTACCTTTGGAGACGATGCGAGCTTGCGATCCACTACACCTTTGGAACCCGACTTATCAACAGGCAAGAACTATACATTACTTATGATCCATTCTATTTCAACCAGCGGTTTGCATGCTAGTCTAGGTTAGGTTTGATGTTTGATCCTACCACATGTTTACAGCCTCTTTCAAACCGATACAGCCATGTCCCCTCCCATCAAACCTTGTACTGCTATGTTACTATTGCTCGTTGCTCAGCCCCTGCTTAGTATGCATGCTTAGGATGCTACGATGTTACCCTGTTACTCCTTGGTTTGGGATATCACATTATTATATTGATGTTGATGATATGATTATTATAATGTTGGCTGTATTCGACGAAGGATGGATGGTCTAAGCTATCCCGCCTCGACGCTTTGTTCTATTCGAGTCACCTAGGACCCGAGTTCCGGGTATTGGTTTTAAGATTGAGCGTGCCTAACCGCGTGTGGGATTTTATGGGGTACCCTTTTCTTACCTATCTAGCTTCAACCATTCTAGTGGTGGTCCAAGACGATTTACCATTTGAAAACCGTGTGTGTGTCTATCGGGTAGCTCCTGGAAGATATTCTTTGAAATAACTTGGGCCAGCGGAGACATGGTTTCTCTTGTTGGTCCACCCCAGGGAGCTAGGGGGTTGTCCACAGCTGTTTGGGCAACCTATCCGACCTCGTCCAGACGGTAGAGGCCGATTCGAGAGCGCGGCCAGCTTTTGAGTTGGATGTCGACTCACCGGGGGCCACCCGGATTTGTGCGTTGTTAGTTAGAGGGACCTGTCGTTCCGGATCTCTTGGGACTAAATCATAAAATGGTTTCCTATCATGGCTAGCAACTAAGAGAGATGGGCGTGCGTGCCGAGCCTTGTAATTGGCAGTTGGTACACCCCTGTAGGGTTAAATCTTTTCGAGAAGCCGTGTCCACGGTTATGGACGACTTGAGACCTACTCCTTGTTCATAGACAACAACAACTGAGATAATCTTAATATAACTTGATCAATGTGTGTGTGTGCCTTGACTGCTTCTTCTTCGTCGGGATGCAAAGAGGAGGACTAGGATAGGATGGGTGTTATGCTTGCGTAAGTAGTTGATAGCAAGACTTTTTGGAGGCGATTCCTCATCGAATGCTTGGCTTCTTACCTTACTCTCTAGATCGTTAGCCACTTCATAAATGCTAGTGCGGCAGAAACCCCACCACTTACCCCTTCCTTACCGTAAACTACTAGTTGTCCTAGAATGACGAGTGATGAAGTCCTTGCTGGGTCAGATGACCACTACAGTTGGATGCTGAGTACTTCTGTACTCATGATACTACCCCCAAACTCTTTTCAGGGTACTTGATCGACAACAGGTATGATGACCGACGTTTCACGTGGAGACTCGACGACGAATAGTTAGGCGGATCCCGGCGAAGGGCCTGGACCCGTGTGGTTATGGGGATCGATGTTTTCTCTTTGCTAGTAGGCATTTGCTAGTAGTCTGTACTCAGACATGTACCTTCCGCTGTTGTATTGTATCTGAGGCAGTTGTATGCCAATTGTATGAGATGTTGTATCCTTGTATCTGTAATGTTGTGATATCATGTTGGAAATCCGGGGCATATGACTCTGTCATATGTCGCGGTGGGACCGATATGTGCTTCATCCCCGGATCTGGATGGAAACATCTAGATCTGGAACGGTACCACATATCGGGCCTTACATCTTCTTTATGTGAGTACCTTTGTAAAGTGTGAAATATCTCCTATATTCTTATAAAATATAGAGTGTTGCCCCTAAAAAGAGGACAAAATCAAAAGATCCCAAAGAAGACAAATGAGAGTTAAATATAAAGATCCATTGAGGCCACCAAAAAAATACAAAAAAATAGAAAAAAGAGAAAAAGAAAAATAAAAAGAGAGAAGGGGGCACACTACTATTCCTTTTGAGAGATCCACACTAGTACTTCATCCTCTATCCCTTATACTCCATAGAGATCATCATCATGCATGTAGCTATGTGGGGACCTTCACACTATAGAACTTGGCTTGTATATTCCAATGATGAGCCTCCTCAAACGAGCTCTAGGTCTTCGTGATCAAGCAAGTTAGATGCACCCCCACTAGTTCCCTTGGAGAGATTTTAGCTCACATGTGCATCCGTTGCATGACAATCCCTACTCCTCACATAATATCTATCATATGGCCTTCTCTCGCCTATGATTGTCCTCATTGATGTGGGCCTTTCACACCTTTTTTGTCTTCCTCCTCCACCTTCTTTCTGTTTCGCCTTTTAGGTGTCAACTTTCTTGCTCACGCTCATCCATTGCATTAGTGCTCAAAATATTGAAAGGGAGTGGATCAGTTTGACTTGTACCTGGCTAGTGGTCTGGAGACGAGTCAAGATAAGAATCCAAAGGAGACTAAGTGTGAAACTTTAGTAGATAGTTGTTCTCAACAACCTTTTTTCTCTCTTTTTCCCAGTCCCCTGCTTGCACGCAAACACCATCTGGAGACATTCGAGTCACGGACAGCGAGAGCTCTTGCACCTTTTGTTCTTTTGTTTGTTGTGTCAATGCTAATATAGACTCTTGATTGTAAAGACTTGAACTGAATTGCATGCTTTGATTGCTTTACTTAAAATTCCTTATATGGTTCTGTGGCATGTCACAACAGAAATTATGCTTGTTATCATTTACCTACTCGAGGACGAGCAGGAATTAAGCTTGGGGATGTTGATACGTCCCAAACGTATCTATAATTTCTGCTTGCTCCATGCATGTTTTGTGTGACTTTGCCATGATTTGCTTGAACTTTCATACACTTCTGAACATATTTGGACTAATCTATTAACCCAGTGCACCCAGCTGCCAGTTGCTGTTTTCTGCTGGTTTTGTATTTCAGGTTTTCCGGCCATTAAAAGTGCTCCAAAAAATCCGGAAAAATCAGATAAAAAATCAGCGACCCGGAAGCTTCCGGAATCACCAAGGCAACGGAGGGGGGCCACCACAGGGACTCCAGAAAGGTCCCTGGTGCGGCCCCACCCTAGGCCGTGCCAGGGAGCCTCCTGGATGCCCTGTGGGTCCCCTTGACACCCCCCTCCGCCTATATTTATTCCTCGGGGTGGAAACCCCTAATATCGATCTCTTTTCCGCGAACTCGCCTCTGTACCGCCGCCGTCACCGTTTCAAGATCGGGGCTGCCTGGAGAAGCTGCCCCGGTACCCTGCCGGGAGGAGGAACCCCCTCCGGGAGACCATCCATAGCCATGGACGCCTCCCGGATGTACCGTGAGTAGTCCCCCTTGGACCATGGGTCCATGACCAGTAGCTATGTGATGTACTTCTCTCCCCTCTTTGTGCTTCCACTTTCGAGACCTCGTGAGCTGCCTCACATGATCGAGGCACTTTTGTAATTTCTGTTGTTGCTATGATGAGTTTGTTGGGATCTGATGGATTATGAGACTATGTTCAGATTGTGATGAGTAATATAATTGGTTCTTCTCTTTTATATTTTGTTCTTGAGTAAATTCTTGCATGTTCTCCGTTGCAGTATTTTACTTTGGCCAAGTAGTATGTTGCAACTCCAAGAGGGAGCGTTATGCTTGATTGTGGGTTCAGCCCCTTGATGTCTAGCTTGAGTGACAGAAACATCAGACTAGGGGATGTGTTGTTGCCACCAGGGATAAAACAACGGTGCTTGTATCGTCGGGTGCAAGGATTGTTTACTTTACGCAAATTTCTTTTAATGTAGTTGTCTGTTGCTTTGAGTTTACACTTTGGGTGGGATTCGCAACTTAATACCAGCGAGATGTTCTGGATAGATATCTCAAGGTGGATGATTCGTAGTAGATGAAGTTGGATTTCGGTCTACTTACCTTGGCGTACTGCCCATTGCTTTTGAGCCCTTCCTTTCTTTGCAGCATAGTTAGCATTGCGGTGCCTTCATAATTCTGTCAATTTCCCACCTGTGATTTGTTTACCTCACTAGCACTTTTATCGTCTTTTGGAAGAGAGACATCACTAGTGAAAATCATAGGACCCCGGTCCATCTTTACATTATTGTTTACATCCTTAGTTTACCTTCAGTCTTTACTTTCAGTTGCCACTATTATTATCTCTTGCGTTAATCCTTTGTAAACAACAAGGCCGGAGGAATTGACAACTCCTCTGTACTCGTTGGGAGCAAAGTTATTTGTTGCTGTGTGCAGGTCCACGTCAACCGCCTAATTTCTGGCGCCGTTGACACCTTCTTGTATCTCTTGGAGTCATACTGGTTCGATAACCATGGTATCTTCACCGAGGGAAATTTGCTGCTACGCTACACCTCACCTTCCACTTGGGGTAACCATCGAGGAGTGAGAGAACTATCCTCACCGTATCAGCTGCCGGCTGGCTGGCCTAGTTAGCCGGTTTCCTATTGTTTTTTTTGCAGAAATAAAATTAGGGTAATCAATAAATACTTAGTTATTTATAACAACACCAGAAATATCTTGAAAATAATATTTATATTTATAAAGTCTAGGAAAAATATTCCTAACTCAAATGCAATTTTATAAAAATGCACTTATTTATATAAAGTCATTTTGGACAAATAATAAGTTCCTAAATTTATTTTAGGATTTATTAAATTCCCAAAATACTTTATTAACACCAAATAAAATGTTCCAATATTTTTTAACCCTTTTTATATTGAAGAGATCACTTTATCTTCTCTCTTTATTTTCATTGGATTAAAATTAATGATTGGAAAATCCAGAACAAAATCCAATATGCATAGAAACATGATATCAATAATGATTCTATTAACATCCAAATTTAAATATAAAATTGGGATGTTACAGCATCCCCAAGCTTACACACTTGAGCCTCCTTGGATATTTCTTGGGGATGCATGGGGGCATCCCCAAGCTTGAGCGTTTAACACTCCCGGATCTTCTTTCATCATCTTTCGTCGCATACTTGAAAACTCCCTTGATACGAAACTCATCATAAGCTGATTACTGTGGTTAGTACCCATAATAAAATATATTTTTCTCCACTGAAAATAAAGATTTTCATGAATATATACCATTTCTCATGATTGCCGAAAACTTTTAGCAAAGCAAAAAAGCAAGCTTAAGATTTTCAAAACGGTGAAAACGCAGAATGTGGCAGAATCTGTGAAAAACAGACCAGCAGGTAGTAAATAATTTTTTTGAGGTACTTCTGCAACTCAAATCAAAAAACTCAGAACAGACACCATAAAGCTAATTGTATAGAGCATACTGTCAAAAAAATTCAGATCATAAAGATGATCTCGTGATTTTTGGCCATTTTTTCGTCAAGCAGACATAATCTGTTTCTGGACAGCATGTCACAAATTTTCAACTTTCTTGCAATCGGAGGCTAAAACTTGGCACAAAGCTTGAAAATAAAGATACAATGATGTTGTTACGGCAGTAACAAGCATCAAGACCACTAAAACTGAAAGTAACAACATTTGGGGTTGCCTCCCAATAAGTGCTTTCTTTTATGCCTTTGAGCTAGGCATAAAGATTATAAAAGATGCTCTCATAAGAATAAGGATTTGAAGAAAAAGAGCGCATCAAGAAGGAAATATGAAACACATTTAAGCCTAACCCACTTCCTATGAATAGGCATCTTATAAGAAAATAAATCAAAGAAGCACAAAGTGACAAGCATAGGAAGGTGGAAGAAGAAGAACTTCAAAACTTTCAACAACAACAGAGGTGTTTTAGTAACATGGAAGTTTCTATGACCAATCTTTCCTCTCTCAAAATAATTTTCAGTAGAATCGTGAACAACATCAAGAATATAACTATCACATAAAGCATTTTTTTTTTGAATTTAAAGGACTGTGAAGCATGAGCTCCACAGTGTTTTATTGCAAATAAAATAAGGAGGAGAACCAAAAGTTGTCAGAGGGAGTACATGAGGGGATACAGAAAGGGAGGCCTACCTGTACAAACTAGTGCAAGCTATTAATCCAAAAAAGCAACTAATCTCTAGTATCTCCCTGAAATCTATGTGAAAGCGGGGTGATGTCATGCACAAAGTGCCTTCTCCAGGAGGTGAAAGAGGAGCTCTCCCCCCTTGAAGGTCTTGCCATTCCTTTGCAGCGAAATGCACCAAGCATAAGTAATAACAACTTCTAAGAAGAAAGGTCTGGAAAATCTGTTCCTTGCCTGAGCAAAACAGGACACCAGGTCTGGAGCATTGGGCCATTAAATTTGAAGGTAATTCCAAATTCTTGCACTAAAGTTGCAGTTGAAGAACAAGTGTAACATGTCCTCATGAGCATGTATAGGACACAGAATGCAAGAATTGTGACCCTAGGGAGACCTCCACTTCCTTCTAACTAGAAGATCTTTAGTATTCCGTCTGTCAAACAATAAGAGCCAACCAAAAACTTTTATCTTCATTGTGCTCTTACTCCTCCAAATCCACTTGCAAGCAAAATCATCAGGGAGGTGAGAATGCATCAAGGTATAAAACTGTTTTGCAGAATACCCATGCTTTCCAGGCCAAGCCCATATGTCAGGGATGGAAGTGTCCCTCTATAAATTTGCTAGCCAATCACTCAGGATTTGTGTAACAGCCCAGTTTTTGCAAAAATTAAAAATTTGTTTTCGGTGTGAATTGTTTGATTGTCTGATTTGTTTGCGGTGTTTGCATCCCCGATTTATCGATCGGCGATTATTTTTTCCCCTCTTATCTCGTATCGGACGGAGACCGACCCTTGCCACCCTGACACTCGACCTTTGCGACACCGGGTTTCGCCCGATCACCGTCGCGAAAACCGCACGAGACCAGCCGCAGCCAACGGAACGAAAAACCCCGTTTAATAAGTAAACGGGATATTTTTATAGCGCGCCGGGAAGTGTTTTCGGAACGGTTCCAACGCGAGGTGAACGCCTCCGGCTCGACGCGCTGATCGCGCAGTTCGAAGTTTTACCGAATCGGAGGTACTGCGGACCCCCGGCGGTCAGAAACGTGAGCACCGCGCGCGAGAGAGAAAAACCGGGGATGTTTTTGCAAACTGCCAGCCACCGAGGCTATATAAAGACCAATACACTCCCACCCATTTCTAGGGTTTCCCTAGCCATAATTTGCAGCCACCCCCCTCAGATCTGCCCCAATTTTCGCAGCTATTCCCCCAAATCAGAAAACCCTAGCTCAGATCTGTTTGGAGCCGTTCGATCACGAGATCGGAGGGCCGCGGATGCGCCACGTCAGCCCCAGCCATCCTCTTTCTCTCTCCTCCTCTCCCCTCCAGCCGTGGAGCTCCCGAGCCGCCGCCGCAGCCCTACTCCGGCCGGGGCAGCCGGCAGCAGCCGCCGCCGCCCGCGTCTCCTCCTCTCCCTCTCTCCCTTCGTCGCACCCCTTCCCTCACCTCCTCCCTCTCTCTTCGCAGGGGACGACGGCGAGCCCAGCCGCCGGATCCACCATGGCCATGGACAGCCCGACCCCGAGCTCGGCCGCCGCCTGAGGAGCTCGACGGCCTCCTCCGCCCGCTGCACGGCGCCGCCGCACTTGCCCCGCCTCCATCCGCCTCAGCCGCCTCGCGCCGCACTACCTCCCGCCGGAGCCATGGCGCCGCTCGCCGGCGACGTCGCGCAAGCCGCCAATGCGCTCGATCCCGATCGGGACGAGGCAAGCGAGCCAGCTGGGCCGCCTCCAGCTCGCGTGGACCGGCCTCCCCCAGCGGCCCAAGCCGCCTCCCTGGCCCAGCCCGAGCGCCCAGCCAGGCCGGCCTCTCCAGGCCAACTTGGGCCGAGCCCATGTGGGTGAGGCCCGACCTCCTTTTTATTTTCTGCTCTCTGTTTTTTTTCCCAAAACAAAAGTTGCTCAGTTTTGCGTGCTCTAGCATTCGTATGTAGAAAGTTTTTGCATTTGAGCTCATCTTGATTGTGTAATTGTGTGCTGAAGTGGGCATCAGGCCGTTAAACTGGTACAAATTGCTATTATGTGCTGCTGTTATCATTTTGTTGCAACTTTGCATGATGATTGTGACTCATCCATGAGGCCTATTGCATTGATTCCTTTTGCGTTGCGTTAAGAAATGTTTCTACTTCAGTTTCATGCATTCACATGCCATATTTGATTGCTGCATATAGATTAAATCTTGCTCCAAAGTAGCTATCCTGATGTTATTGTGCTGCCGTTGCTGAAACTGTTATTTTGTTGCAACTTCGGTCGACGAGTGTGTCGCGACCGTTTATCGGAATTGAGTGATTCCAATTGCATATTGTTAAGCATCATGTCTACTTTCATTACATGTATTGCCTCTTCATGTTAGAATTACTGGTAATATAGTTATTTAGCTCCAAAGTTGCTATGCTGCTGGTTTTGACACCCACCTTTGTTTTTCTCTAAGTCTGTTACTTTGCGATGCCATGTTGTTTGCTTAATATCTTTTGATCTATGATGTCTTTTTGCATGATTCTTTTTGCCATGCCTTCCATGTCATGTCTACTTTAATTGCAAATCATTTGTGAGCATGTTTGCACTGATTAACATGTTTATGCATTGCTCTAAAGTGTGCATCGTGATGTTGGCAGTTTGTGCCCATAACTTGTTTTGCTTGTATCTTTTTAACCGTAACTCCGTTTGGGGTGTTCTTTATATGTAACTTGATTAGTTTTTCGTGTAATTTGTGTTTATGCTATTTTTTTCTGTTGTTAACCAACCTAAAATATGGTTTAGGGCAAAACAGTACCAAATCTTTTAATTGTCGTGCGGCACTTAGTATTATGCCATGTTTAGGTTGTGCTTCACTTAAATTGAATAACATAGATAGTTTATTTTATGCTTCACCTCTTGTAATGTTTGTGTGCTATGCCATGATTGAGTGAGATGTCATGTTAATAACCGTTGGTTGATCACCTGTAGCTAAGAAACTTGAACCACCGTAAATGTGCAGTATCGTCGTGTGTGACGAGTACTCCACTTAACCTGTTAGTAACCGCTCTCGACGGTAGGTCCGATGTCTCGTGTTGCCTTCTTGTTGATACTTGCTCGTGTTTGCTCCGTAGTAATAGTGGTGCACCGTTGATTGCTTTCCAGTGTTTACTTCTTGTGTGCTCCCGCGGGTACCTCCCGGAGACGATGCGAGCTTGCGATCGACTACACCTTCGGAATCCGACTTATCAACAGGCAAGGACTATACATTACTTATGATCAATTCTATTTCAACCAGCGGTTTGCATGCTAGTATAGGATAGGTTCGATGTTTGATCCTACCACATGTTTACAGCCTCTTTCAAACCGATACAGCCATGTCCCTTCCCAGCAAACCTTGTACTGCTATGTTACTATTGCTCGTTGCTCAGCCCCTGCTTAGTATGCATGCTTAGGATGCTACGATGTTACCCTGTTACTCCTTGGTTTGGGATATCACCTTATTATATTGTTGTTGATGATATGATATTATAAATGTTGACTATGTTTGACGAAGGGTGGAAGGTCTAGGCTATCCCGCCCCGACGCTTTGTTCCATTCGAGTCACCTAGGATCCGAGTTCCGGGTATTGGTTTTAAGACTGTGCGTGCCTAACCGCGTGAGGAATTTTATGGGGTCCCCTTTTCTTACCTATCTAGCTTCAAACATTTCGAGTGGTGGTCCGAGCTGATTTACCATTTGAAACCCCGTGTGTGTGCTTGGTGGATCCCCTCGCAATTTTTAAACAACTTGGGCCAGTGGAGACTTTGTTTCTCTGTTGGACTACCCGATCAGCTAGGACCCGGTTTCCCATGTGTGATTACCGGCAATCCGACCTGCGTCATACAGAAGAGTCCGATCCGAGAGCATGGCTGGCTTTTGGATTGGGTGTCGACTCTCCGGGGGCCACCCGGATTTGTTCGTTGTTAGTTAGAGGGACCTGTCGTTTCGGATCTCTCGGAACTAAATCATAAAATGGTTTCCTATAATGGGTAGCAACTGAGAGAGATGGGCGTGCGTGCGGAGCCTTGTAATGGGCAGTTGGTACACCCCTGCAGGGTTAAATCTTTTCGAGAAGCCGTGTCCACGGTTATGGACGACTTGAGACCTACTCCTTTTTCATAGACAACAACAACTGAGATAATCTTAATATAACTTGATCAACGCGTGTGTGTGCCTTGACTGCTTCTTCTTCGTCGGGATGCGAAGAGGAGGACAAGGATAGGATAGGTGTTATGTTTGCGTAAGTAGATGATAGCAAGACTTGTTGGAGGCGATTGCTCATCGAATGCTTGGCTTCTTATCTTACTCTCTAGATCGTTATCCACTTCATAAATGCTAGTGCGGCAGCAACCTCACCACTTACCCCTTCCTTACCGTAAACTACTAGTTGTCCTAGAATGACGAGTGATGAAGTTCTTGCTGGGTCAGATCACCACTACAGTTGGATGCTGAGTACATCTATACTCATGATACTACCCCCAAACTCTTTTCAGGGTTCTTGGTCGACAACAGGTATGGTGATCGACGTTTCACGTGGAGACTCGATGACGACTAGTTAGGCGGATCCCGGCGGAGGGCCTGGACCCGTGTGATTATGGGATCGATGTTTTTCTCTTTGCCAGTAGGCTTTTGCTTGTTGTCTGTACCCAGACATGTATCTTCCGCTGTTGTATTGTATTTGAGGCAGTTGTATGCCGTTTGTATGAAATGTTGTATCCTTGTATCTGTAATGTTGTGATATCATGCTAGAAATCTGGGGCATATGGCTTTGTCATATGTCGCGGTGGGACCGATATGTGCTTCGTCCCCGGATCTGGGTGGAAACACCTAGATCTGGAACAGTACCGCATATCGGGCCTTACCACTAGGTATCAGACTTTACCGACCGTAGGATCCCTTCTCTGGCCGAAGTCGAGTCTAGACAAAAACTATTTTGTAGTTACTAAGTTAGTTATCGGAGAGTAGGATTCTTTTTACTCCTTACCCTTGCTGTGGTCAGGACAAGTGTCGTAAGTGTTTTATTCTCGCCTTATCCCCTTCAAAACTGTAGGATCTCGAGTGTGTGGAGTATCGGAATAGTTACAATGCCTTGCTTGCAGCGTATTGTCTCGATTCCGAGCTCAGGTGGGAATTCTTGTAGTACCTTTAGCTTCTTCGGTTTCTGATATCATCTGGGTCATCCATTTCCATCCCTCCTTTTGCCCGGTGTTTTTATGACTTGCGTCGAAAACACTATCCTTTGATCCGGTTATCTTTGTCGTTCCTCCTTTTGATCTCCCGATGGTTTCGTTTTTTTCGACGTTGCCATCTCTCTGCGGAAATTTATCTCGACAGATGTTCGACGTCGACATGGAGCAGAGTCCCTTGTTGGTGGTGTTGAAGATCGTCGACTCTTTTCTCTTCCCCCCTCTCCCCCGGATCGTCCAGGATCTCGGGACGAGATCCCTTGTTGGTGGTGTTGTATTGTAACCGCCCAGTTTTTGCAAAAATTAAAAAATTGTTTTCGGTGTGAATTGTTTGATTGTCTGATTTGTTTGCGGTGTTTGCATCCCCGATTTATCGATCGGCGATTATTTTTTCCCTCTTATCTCGTATCGGACGGAGACCGACCCTTGCCACCCTGACACTCGACCTTTGCGACACCGGGTTTCGCCCGATCACCGTCGTGAAAACCGCACGAGACCAGCCGCAGCCAACAGAACGAAAAACCCATTTTAATAAGTAAACGGGATATTTTTATAGCGCGCCGGAAAGTGTTTTCGGAACGGTTCCACCGCGAGGTGAACGCCTCCGGCTCGACGCGCTGATCGCGCAGTTCGAAGTTTTACCAAATCAAAGGTACTGCGGACCCCCGGCGGTCAGAAACGTGAGCACCGCGCGCGAGAGAGAAAAACCGGGGATGTTTTTGCAAACTGCCAGCCACCGGGGCTATATAAAGACCACCACACTCCCACCCATTTCTAGGGTTTCCCTAGCCATAATTTGCAGCCACCCCCCTCAGATCTGCCCCAATTTTCGCAGCTATTCCCCCAAATCAGCAAACCCTATCTCAGATCTGTTTGGAGCCGTTCGATCGCGAGATCGGAGGGCCGTGGATAGGCCACGTCAGCCCCAGCCATCCTCTTTCTCTCTCCTCCTCTCCCCTCCAGCCGTGGAGCTCCCGAGCCGCCGCCGCAGCCCTACTCCGGCCGGGGCAGCCGGCGGCAGCAGCCGCCGCCCGCGTCTCCTCCTCTCCCTCTCTCCCTTCGTCGCACCCCTTCCCTCACCTCCTCCCTCTCTCTTCGCAGGGGACGACGGCGAGCCCAGCCGCCGGATCCACCATGGCCATGGACGGCCCGACCCCGAGCTCGGCCGCCGCCTGAGGAGCTCGACGGCCTCCTCCGCCCGTGGCACGGCGCCGCCGCACTTGCCCTGCCTCCATCCGCCTCAGCCGCCTCGCGCCGCACTACCTCCCGCCGGAGCCATGGCGCCGCTCGCCGGCGACGTCGCGCAAGCCGCCGTTGCGCTCGATCCCGATCGGGACGAGGCAAGCGAGCCAGCTGGGCCGCCTCCAGCTCGCGTGGACCGGCCTCCCCCAGCGGCCCAAGCCGCCTCCCTGGCCCAGCCCGAGCGCCCAGCCAGGCCGGCCTCTCCAGGCCAACTTGGGCCGAGCCCATGTGGGTGAGGCCCGACCTCCTTTTTCTTTTCTGCTCTCTGTTTTTTTTCCTTAGTCTATTTTCTGCTAAGTCTGGAAAATATATTATCTGTTTACTGTTTTGCGCTGTAATTTCCCGTTGATCCGTAGCTCCGATGAACGTGCCCCCAAAACAAAAGTTGCTCAGTTTTGCGTGCTCTAGCATTCGTATGTAGAAAGTTTTTGCATTTGAGCTCATCTTGATTGTGTAATTGTGTGCTGAAGTGGGCATCAGGCCGTTAAACTGCTACAAATTGCTATTATGTGCTGCTGTTATCATTTTGTTGCAACTTTGCATGATGATTGTGACTCATCCATGAGGCCTATTGCATTGATTCCTTTTGCGTTGCGTTAAGCAATGTTTCTACTTCAGTTTCATGCATTCACATGCCATATTTGATTGCTGCATATAGATTAAATCTTGCTCCAAAGTAGCTATCCTAATGTTATTGTGCTGCCGTTGCTGAAACTGTTATTTTGTTGCAACTTCGGTCGACGAGTGTGTCGCGACCGTTTATCGGAATTGAGTGATTCCAATTGCATATTGTTAAGCATCATGTCTACTTTCATTACATGTATTGCCTCTTCATGTTAGCATTACTGGTAATATAGTTATTTAGCTCCAAAGTTGCTATGCTGCTGGTTTTGACACCCACCTCTGTTTTTCTCTAAGTCTGTTACTTTGCGATGCCATGTTGTTTGCTTAATATCTTTTGATCTATGATGTCTTTTTGCATGATTCTTTTTGCCATGCCTTCCATGTCATGTCTACTTTAATTGCAAGTCATTTGTGAGCATGTTTGCACTGATTAACATGTTTATGCATTGCTCTAAAGTGTGCTTCGTGATGTTGGCAGTTTGTGCCCATAACTTGTTTTGCTTGTATATTTTTAACCGTAACTCCGTTTGGGGTGTTCTTTATATGTAACTTGATTAGTTTTTCGTGTAATTTGTGTTTATGCTATTGTTTGCTGTTGTTGACCAACCTAAAATATGGTTCAGGTCAGAACAGTACCAAATCTTTTAATTGTCGTGCGGCACTTAGTGTTATGCCATGTTTAGGTTGTGCTTCACTTAAATTGAATAGCATAGATAGTTTATTTTATGCTTCACCTCTTGTAATGTTTGTGTGCTATGCCATGATTGAGTGAGATGCCATGTTAATAACCGTTGGTTGATCAGCTGTAGCTAAGCAACTTGAACCACCGTAAATGTGCGGTATCGTCGTGTGTGACGAGTACTCCACTTAACCTGTTAGTAACCGCTCTCGACGGTAGGTCCGATGTCTCGTGTTGCCTTCTTGTTGATGCTGTCTCGTGTTTGCTCCGTAGTAATAGTGGTGCACCGTTGATTGCGTTCCAGTGTTTACTTCTTCTGTGCTCCCGCGGGTACCTCTCGGAGACGATGCGAGCTTGCGATCGACTACACCTTCGGAATCCGACTTATCAACAGGCAAGGACTATACATTACTTATGATCCATTCTATTTCAACCAGTGGTTTGCATGCTAGTATAGTTTAGGTTCGATGTTTGATCCTACCACATGTTTACAGCCTCTTTCAAACCGATACAGCCATGTCCCTTCCCAGCAAACCTTGTACTGCTATGTTACTATTGCTCGTTGCTCAGCCCCTGCTTAGTATGCATGCTTAGGATGCTACGATGTTACCCTGTTACTCCTTGGTTTGGGATATCACCTTATTATATTTTTGTTGATGATATGATATTATAAATGTTGACTATATTTGACGAAGGGTGGAAGGTCTAGGCCAACCCGCCCCGACGCTTTGTTCCATTCGAGTTACCTAGGATCCGAGTTCCGGGTATTGGTTTTAAGACTGTGCGTGCCTAACCGCGTGTGGAATTTTATGGGGTCCCCTTTTCTTACCTATCTAGCTTCAAACATTTCGAGTGGTGGCCCGAGCTGATTTACCATTTGAAACCCCGTGTGTGTGCTTGGTGGATCCCCTCGCAATTTTTAAACAACTTGGGCCAGTGGAGACTTTGTTTCTCTGTTGGTCTACCCGATCAGCTAGGACCCGGTTTCCCATGTGTGATTACCGGCAATCCGACCTACATCATACGGAAGAGTCCGATCCGAGAGCGTGGCCGGCTTTTGGATTGGGTGTCGACTCTCCGGGGGCCACCCGGATTTGTTCGTTGTTAGTTAGAGGGACCTGTCGTTTCGGATCTCTCGGAACTAAATCATAAAATGGTTTCCTATAATGGGTAGCAACTGAGAGAGATGGGCGTGCGTGCGGAGCCTTGTAATGGGCAGTTGGTACACCCCTGCAGGGTTAAATCTTTTCGAGAAGCCGTGTCCACGGTTATGGACGACTTGAGACCTACTCCTTGTTCATAGACAACAACAACTGAGATAATCTTAATATAACTTGATCAACGCGTGTGTGTGCCTTGACTGCTTCTTCTTCGTCGGGATGCGAAGAGGAGGACAAGGATAGGATAGGTGTTTTGTTTGCATAAGTAGTTGATAGCAAGACTTGTTGGAGGCGATTCCTCATCGAATGCTTGGCTTCTTATCTTACTCTCTAGATCGTTAGCCACTTCATAAATGCTAGTGCGGCAGCAACCTCACCACTTACCCCTTCCTTACCGTAAACTACTAGTTGTCCTAGAATGACGAGTGATGAAGTTCTTGCTGGGTCAGATGACCACTACAGTTGGATGCTGAGTACATCTGTACTCATGATACTACCCCCAAACTCTTTTCAGGGTTCTTGGTCGACAACAGGTATGGTGATCGACGTTTCACGTGGAGACTCGACGACGACTAGTTAGGCGGATCCCGGCGGAGGGCATGGACCCGTGTGGTTATGGGATCGATGTTTTTCTCTTTGCCAGTAGGCTTTTTCTTGTAGTCTGTACCCAGACATGTATCTTCCGCTGTTGTATTGTATTTGAGGCAGTTGTATGCCGTTTGTATGAAATGTTGTATCCTTGTATCTGTAATGTTGTGACATCATGTTGGAAATCCGGGGCATATGGCTTTGTCATATGTCGCGGTGGGACCGATATGTGCTTCGTCCCCGGATCTGGGTGGAAACACCTAGATCTGGAACAGTACCGCATATCGGGCCTTACAATTTGTAGCTCTAAAGATGCTTGTTGAGACAGAGGCAGGTGAAATAAAGTGGCCACTCCAGTATGTGTAATGAATTCTAAAGATGCTTGTTGAGACAGAGACGGATTGTTTGTCATCTCTGACATAAGAGAAAATATGAGGCAACCTATCTCTGAGAGGCCTGAAGGAGTCACCCAGATGCCATCCATCAGACCAGAAAAGCACAGAGTCCCCAGAATTAACCTTGATGGAAGCTACAGGTCTCTATAGGTCAGCCAGCTTGAGGATATCTTTCCACCAAAAGGAGCCACGAAACACAGTAGCATGTGGCACATTTCCATTATAGTAGGAGTTCCAAATGAGAGAAACCCAGGGGATATCAGCCTTATTGTAGAACTTATGCAGATACTTCAGAAGGAGGGCTTTATTTTGCATTTGTAGATTCATGATTCCCATGCCTCCTTTATTCTTTTGTCTACAAACTAGGTCCCAACCAGCTAAAGATTTTCTTTGTGAATCAGAGTTGCCCCTCCAAAGGCACTGCCTCTGAATTCCTTCCAGTTGTTTTAAAATTCCCAGAGGGATGGCCAGTGTGCAAAGATGATAGATGGGTAGGGATGAAATTACAGAGTTTAGCAGTTGGAGCCTAGCCCCCTGATACAACATTGCAGAACTGGCAGTCAGTCTTCTCTCCACTCTATCAACCAGAGGCATGAGGTCCTGTATCCTGGGTTTAGTTGTACCCATAGGAAAACCAAGATAAGTAAAGGGCATTTGGCCTATGGTACAACCAAAGAGTTCAGCCAACCTAGCAGCCTCATCCTCAGGGACATTGATGGGGACCATGGAAGATTTGCTAAAATTAACTTTCAGACTAGTAGAACAGTGGAACTGAATAAGCATATCCTTCAAGGCAATCAACTGATCCTCTTTAGCAGTTACAACCAAGATTGTGTCATCAGCATACTGGATGATAGGATAGTGAGGATCATGAGAAGGGATAGGTAGGGTGAGAACACTATCCAACAACATCTTGTTAACAATTGATTGGAGCAAGTCAGCAGCCAAAACAAAAAACAAGGGTGAGAGTGGGTCACCTTGTCTGACACCCCTCTTGCAATAGACCTTTTTCCCAGGTACTCCATTAAGCATAATGGAAGATGATCCTGAGGACAAAATCTCTCTCACCCAACTGATCCAAGTTGTGTTGAAACTTTAATGTTGTAAAATCTGAAGGATAACTTCATGCTCAATGGTGTCAAAGGCTTTGGAAAAATCAAGCTTAAGAATTATTAGGGGCAAGTGAGACTGATTGCACTGATGGATATATTGAAAAGCCCAGGCCAGACAGTCCTGAATTGATCTGGATTTGAGGAAGCCATATGGGTTCAAATGGATGCACTTGAGGATGACCTTATGCAATCTATTGGCCAGTAATTTTGTCAGAAACTTCAGACAAGTGTTGGTCAAGGAAATGGCTCTGAAATCATTAGGGTTGACTAGAGCAAGCATTTTAGGAATGAGGGAAACCAATGATCCATTCAAACATTCCAGATTAAGGTTACCACTAGAAAATTGATGGATGAGCTCTAAAAAATCAGCTTCCACAATAGACCAGCATTTCTTGAGGAAATGACCATTAAACCCATCAGGTCCAGGGGTTGTATCAGCAGGTAAATCTTTCAGGACAACATCAATCTCAGCCTTTGTAAAAGGAGCAGATAGCTCCTCAAGCCCCATGACAGGTTGAATTAGGTCATGGAGGTTGAACCTCATATCAATACCTTGAGAGATCTCCATCCTGCTTTTGAAAGAGTTCCAGAGGAGGCCATCCATTTGAGAATGATAAAAAAAACAGACCCATCAGGAGCAGGCAAGCTGGCTATGGAGTTCTTCCTTAGTCTTTCAGAGGCCATGGCATGGAAGAATTTTGAATTTTCCTCTCCCACCAAAATCCCCCTAACTGTATACCTTTGTTTCCAATATATTGATTGCAGCTATAGAAGATGCTCATGATGCAATTTGACAATCTTCCTGAAATTAAATTCATGTCTTGTTAGAGCTCTGATTTCCTCAAGATGATCAAAGGCTAGAACCACATGGGAGCATCTGGCAATGTTCTTCTTAAGAGAGGGGAGTTTAGCAGACCATTTCTTCAAGTCATATCTTAGTCTCTTAAATTTTCTTGAAAGCACTGCTGCAACAGATTGGTTCCAAGAGTTGAACGCACATTCTTGGAAACCAGGAAGATTAGACCAATAGTTCTCAAACCTAAATATATTTCCCTTTGGAATAGAAGTGTTAATAGAAACAATGCAGGGCACATGATCAGAACCAGTCATTCCCATAGGCAGAACAAAAGTGTTGGGGTATAGGGAGATCCAAGAACTGGAAGTAAGAAACAAATCCAACTGCTCCAAAAGGGGATCTTCCTGCATGTTGCACCAGGTATATGATCTACCTTTGAGTGGTAATTCCAGGAGCCTGATGCGTCAGGTGATGATAGTGATTTCTCGCCCTTCATTGGTAAACCCCAAGTGGAAGGTGTGATGTAGCACAGCAGCAAATTTCCCTCAGTAAAGATACCAAGGTTTGTCTCCGGTAGGACTCCGGAGATGATAAGTAGGTGTCAGCGGCGCAACTGACGCGGACCTGCACACAGACACAAATAACTTTGTTCCCAACGAAGTTCAGAGAGGTTGTCAATCTCTCCGGTCTTGTTGTTCACAAAGGATCAAACACAAGGGATAATGATAGCAACTGAAAGTAAAAGCAGAAAAGTAAATGAGCTTGGAAACAGTGATGACGATATGGACCGGGATACGTGATGTTCACTAGTGATGTCTCTCTCCCCAAAGACGATAAAACTGCTATGCGAGGTGAACAAATTACAGAAGGGCAATTGACAGGATTATGAACGCACCGCAATGCTAACTATGCTACAAAATAAAGGAAGAGGCTCAAAAGCATGGGCAGAACGCCAAAATAAGTAGACCGAAATCCAACTGCATCTACTACTAATCATCCACCTTGAGATATCTATCCAGAGCATCTCGCTGGTATTAAGTCGCGAGCCCCACCCAAAGTGTAAACCCAAAGCAACAGACAACTGCATTAAAAAGCACTTTGCGTAAAGTAAACAATCCTTGTAACCGCGGTTACAAGCACCGTTGTTTTCCCCCTTGTGGCAACAGCACATCCCCTAGACTCATGTTTCTGTCACTCAAGCGTGTCATCAGGGGGCATGAACCCACAATCGAGCATAACGTTCCCTCTTGGGGTTACTACCTACTACTTGGCCAAAGCAATAAACAGCAACGGAGAACATGCAAGAATTACTTAAGAAAAAAATATAAGAGATAAGAACCAAATATATTACTCAATCACAATCTGAACATAATCTCATAATCCATCAGATCCCATCAAACTCAGCATAGCAACAGCAGAAAGATTACAAAAGTGCCTCGATCATGTAGGGCAGCTCACGAGGTCTAAACCATGAAGAACAAAGAGGGGAGGAGAACAACACATAGATACTGATCACGGACCCATGGTCCAAAGGAAACTACTCACGATACATCCGGGGAGCATCCATGGTGGAGAGGAGACTCCCGAAGGTCGGCCCTCCCTCCGGCAGGATGCCGGGAAGAGGTCTGCGGGTGCTCCCGATCTCGGAAGCACGGCGGCGGCGGAACAGAGGCGAGATCGCGAAAAAAGGGTTCTCTCCTCGAGGGTTTCTCGTCACGGAGAATATATAGGCGAAGGGGGGCAGCCAGGGGGCCACCAGCGGTCCAGGCGCCCCCTGGCGCGGCTAGCCCCTCGGGCGCGCCACCAGGGCGCCTGGGCCCCTTGTGGTGGCCCTTTGGCCCCACTCAGGTTCCCGGAAGATTCTTCTGCGCTAATTTTTTGTCTGATTTTTCCCGAATTTTTGGAGCACTTATTATATGGGGGAAAACTGAAACTGAAAAACAGCAGAAAACAGTAACTGGCACTGTGGTGCACTGAGTTAATAGGTTAGTCCAAATATGATCAAAAGTGTATGAAAGTGTATCTAGATCATAGCAATATCACACAAAACATGCATGGAGCAAGCAGAAATTATAGATACGTTTTGGACGTATCAACATCCCCAAGCTTAATTCCTGCTCGTCCTCGAGTAGGTAAATGATAACAGCATAATTTTTGTGGTGACATGCTAGCAACCATATAAGAACTTTGAAAAGTAAAGCAATCAAGGTTAGAGACACAATTCAAGTCATAACATGCAAGAGTCTATATTAGCATTGAAACAAGTAACAAAAGAACATTAGGTGCAAGAGCTCCCGCTGTCCGTGACTCAAATGTCTCCAAATGGTGTTTGCGTGCAAGAAGGGGGATAGGGAATACGAGAAAAATATTTATTTGTTGAGAACTCAATCTACTAAAGTTTCACACTTGGTCTTTTTCTGGAATCTTATCTTGACTCGTCCCCAGACCACTAGCCAGGTACAAGTCAATTTGATCCACTCCTTTTTCAATATTTTGAGCACTCATGCAATGGATGAGCGTAAGCACGAGAGTTGACACTTAGGATGGCAAAGAGAGAAGTACGGAGGAGGAGGTGGAAGACAAAAAAGAATGAGAAAGGCTCACATCAATGAGGACAATCATAGGCAAGAGATGCCAAATGATAAATATGATGTGGGGAGTAGGGATTGCCATGCAACGGATGCACATATGAGCTAGGAAGCTCTCCAACGGAACTAGTCGGGGTGCATCTAACTTGCTCGCTCATGAAGACCTAGAGCTCGTTTGAGGAGGCTCATCCTTGGAATATGAAAGCCAAGTTCTATAGTGTGAAGGTCCCCACATAGCTATATGCATAATGATTCTCTCTATGGAGTACAAGGATATAAGGGGAGTACTAGTGTGGATCTCTCAAAAGGATGGTAGTGTTGCCCCTTTCTCTCTTTTTATTTCTTTTTCTCTTTTTTTCTATTTTTTGTATTTTTTTTGTGGCCTCAATGGCTCTTTCTATTTAACTCTCATTTGTCCTGTTTGGGATCTTTTATTGTGTCCACTTTGGGATATTTTCCTCACTTAAGGGCAACACTCTATTTTACAAGAAGGTAAAGGAGATCTTTCACACTTTACAAGGTACTCGAAATCATAAAGAAGATGTAGCTATCATGATGTATGCAATGTATGTCGCTGCCAGTGTAGCAGAAACATGTATGACATGAAGATAAGGCATGAAGAGGTGGATGTTGCCTGGCAAATATATCTCGGAAAGGCTGTGGAAATGCCTTGATAGGTAAGTATGTTGGCTGTTTTGAGGAAAGATATAAGGAGGATTATGATGACAGAGCGTATCATGCCAAGGGTTTGGATGTACCGGCGAAGGTGGACACCAACTCTCGGAGTGAGAAGAAGGCAATGCACGGCACAGGAGAGGTTAGAAAAATATGGGAAGGTGGAAGTGTCAACTTTCAATACTTACATTAGTCCGAAGAACTCATGCACTTATTATCGGTAACTCTCAATCCAATAAGGAGGTTCACAAAGAGACAAGTACCCCGAGGAGGAGTGTATGGGGGTTTGGTTATCCTTGCGCATCCTCGACTCATGGTACGTGAGTGTACTCTAATATTCGATCCCTCCAAAGATTAGTGATCCATCTAGTAGTTAGAGTTCTCTACTGGTTTTTGTAGGTTTTGAAAATACACACGGATTGCCCAAAATATGACACCTATCACTAATAGGCTAAAGCACTTGACACCAAAAGTTTAGACATTACTCACATCAATACCTCAAAACTATTGCAAGTACTAGAATTAAATAGCAACCTCAATTACCTACTTCCAAGACAAAACACAACTCAGCGCAACAACCAACTCTCTTAACAAGATAAACATGAAAACTAAAGAGAGTTCCAGCAACAAACTAAACAAAATCCAAGGCTCTTGCTAAAGACAAACTAAGACTAAAACTAAACATGGCAGTAGCTACAAAAAAATAAAGAACACACAACAGTAAAAAGATAAGCAGGAAAAATCCTATGATGTGTTCTAGATTGGAGTGGAGCGTGTTTCTCTCCCACACAAAGTAAGATGGGGTCTAACTTGTTATGACCAGCAAGAAAAACTAAAGAAAACTAAAAATAAAACCTAAGAGCGAGACGCTCGAAGCATAGCACATAACGCATGAAGTGATAAAAATATAGTGAGACGAAGGACGAACTGATGATTGTTGATGGAGAAGGGGATGCACGGGGGCATCCCCAAGCTTAGACGCTTGAGTCTCCTTGAAAATTTATTGGGGATGCATGGGGGCATCCCCAAGCTTGAGCGCTTGACACTCCTGGATCTTCTTTCATCCTCTTCCATCACACACTTGAAAAGTCCCTTCATACATAACTCATCATAAGCTGATTAGAGAGGTTAGTACCCTTAATAAAATAAATTTTCCCCACTGGACATAAAGATATTCTTGAAGAGCTACTGTTCTCAAGAGTGCCAAAAAGTTTTTGCAAAGAAAAAGCAAGCTTAAGGTTTGCAAAAGTGAAGAGAGGCAAACCGTGGCAGAATCTGTGAAAAACAGAACAGCAGGTAGTAGAGAATTTTTTCGGGGCACTTCTGCAACTCAAATCAAAAAACTCAGAACATACGAAAGTTTCACAATTGTATAGAGCATGCTATCAACAAATCAGATCAAAAAGATGATCTAGGGATTTTATTCGAATTTTTTTATCAAGGGAAAGAATCTGTTTTCTGGACAGCATGTCACAACTTTTGCTTCCCTTATCATAAGAGGCTATAACTTGGCACAAAGCTTAAAAATAAAGATACAATGATGTTGCTACAGTAGTAACAAACATCAAGACACAACAAAAGCAAAAAGAAACCTAATTCGTTGCGGGCTGCCTCCCGAAAGCGCTTCTTTAAAGCCATTAGCTAGGCTTAAAGATTATAGAAGATGCTCTCACAAGAATAAGAATTTTGAAGCAAAAGAGAGCATCAAGAAGCAAATATGAAACATATTTAAGCCTAAATTCTCCGGAATATGAGTTGGAGATTTCAACATGATAATAGGACAATAAATTGTGGGTGCAATAGCAACAATTTCATGCTTAACATAAGGAACTATAGAGAGTTCATTTTTGTCAGCATCATCCATAGTGGCATCTTGGCCATCAACAAAGCAAGTATCAAAATTTTCAGAAAGGGATATTTCAAGTGAGTCCTCGGAATCATGGGATTCCTCCTCAAAGCAATCATTGTCCTCTTCTTGGGAAGCAAAAATTTTATTTTTAAAATCCTCAATATAAGAATTGGAAGTATAATTCTCGAAGCAATAAGCAAGAACTGCAAAGTTTTCAGACTCGAAAATAGTATCGTGGTACTTTTCAATAAAAGAAGCAATCTCATAGGCACCTTTAAAAGCAACAAACTCTTCAATCTTTTCAACATCAAAGTAATCATAAACACCTTTAGCATAAGAAGATAAGATCTCATTTTCATTAAACTCACATTGGAAAGGGAGGTGTTTATGATCTATATTAGAACAGCAAGTGAAATCATAAATGTGGCACAAAAGTTTAGCATGGCAATAAGAAACATGTATTTGATCCCATAAGTGTTTCCCTTTCTGAGATAGGCGGTGCCGCGTATAATGAGCATTCTCATCCAATGATTTTCCCTCAACCAAGTCGGTCAGATTTTTAGCGCGAGCACAAATTGATCGAAGACGATCCAAGTGAAACATGTCCATCCTACCATATTTGGGTGGTTCATCAGCCATGGTGAGGATAGCATAAATAGGCAAAGCAAGACAAAGGCAAAAGGTAGCAACTATTTTTGTGGGTTTTCATAAAGGACACTGAGATAAAAACTGAAAGGTAAACTAACAAGACTAAAAAACAAAGGTAAAGGGTAGTGTGCAACTCCCCTATCTTAACACTCGGAGTCCCCGGCAACGGCGCCAGAAATCTAGCTTGATGCGCGAGGTGATGATAGTGATTTCTCGCCCTTCGTTGGTAAACCCCAAGTGGAAGGTGTGATGTACCACAGCAGCAAATTTCCATCAGTAAAGATACCAAGGTTTGTCTCCAGTAGGACTCCGGAGATGATAAGTAGGTGTCAGCGGCGCAACTGGCACGGACCTGCACACAGACACAAATAACTTTGTTCCCAATGAAGTTCAGAGAGGTTGTCAATCTCTCCAGTATTCTTGTTCACAAAGGATCTAACACAAGGGATAATGAAAGCAACTGAAAGTAAAAGCAGAAAAGTAAATGAGCGTGGAAACAGTGATGAAGATATGGACCAGGATACGTGATGTTCACTAGTGATGTCTCTCTCCCAAAAGACGATAAAACTTCTATGCGAGGTGAACAAATTATAGAAGGGCAATTGACAGGATTATGAACGCACCGCAATGCTAACTATGCTACAAAAGAAAGGAAGAGGCTCAAAAGCATGGGCAGAACGGCAAAATAAGTAGACCGAAATCCAACTGCATCTACTACTAATCATCCACCTTGAGATATCTATCCAGAACATCTCGCTGGTATTAAGTCGCGAGCCCCACCCAAAGTGTAAACCCAAAGCAACAGATAACTGCATTAAAAAGCACTTTGCGTAAAGTAAACAATCCTTGTAACCGCGGTTACAAGCACCGTTGTTTTCCCCCTTGTGGCAACAGCACATCCCCTAGACTCATGTTTCTGTCACTCAAGCGTGTCATCAGGGGGCATGAACCCACAATCGAGCATAACGTTCCCTCTTGGGGTTACTACCTACTACTTGGCCAAAGCAATAAACAACAACGGAGAACATGCAAGAATTACTTAAGAAAAAAATATAAGAGATAAGAACCAAATATATTACTCAATCACAATCTGAACATAATCTCATAATCCATCAGATCCCATCAAACTCAGCATAGCAACAGGAGAAAGATTACAAAAGTGCCTCGATCATGTTGGGCAGCTCACGAGGTCTAAACCATGAAGAACAAAGAGGGGAGGAGAACAACACATAGCTACTGATCACGGACCCATGGTCCAAAGGAAACTACTCACAATACATCCGGGGAGCATCCATGGTGGAGAGGAGACTCCCGGAGGTCGGCCCTCACTCCGGCAGGGTGCCGGGAAGAGGTCTGCGTGTGCTCCCGATCTCGAAAGCGCGGCGGCGGCGGAACAGAGGCGAGATTGCGAAAAAAGGGTTTTCTCCTCGAGGGTTTCTCGTCACGGAGAATATATAGGCAAAGGGGGCAGCCAGGGGGGCCACCAGGGGTCCAGGCGGCCCCCTGGCGCGGCCAGCCCCTGGGGCGCGCCACCAGGGCGCCTGGGCCCCTGGTGGTGGCCCTCTGGCCCCACTCAGGTTCTTCCGGAAGGTTCTTCTGCGCTGACTTTTTATCTGATTTTTCCCGAATTTTTGGAGCACTTTTTATATGGGGGAAAACTGAAATAGAAAAACAGCAGAAAACAAGAACTGGCACTGTGGTGCACTGAGTTAATAGGTTAGGCCAAATATGATCAAAAGTGTATGAAAGTGTATCTAGATCATAGCAATATCACACAAAACATGCATGGAGCAAGCAGAAATTATAGATACGTTTTGGACGTAGCAGAGCCCCAAATGGCCAATAATCTCATTAAACAGGAAAATGTCATTGAGATCACCACCAGGACGATTTCTATTTTCCAAAGAGCCAAAGAGCGGATAAAGTTAAAATCACCCAAGAATAGCCAGTTCTCCTCATCAGGTATGTTGATGTTGTAGAACCATTGCACAAAATCATCACGTAGCTGGCCAGAGCAAGGGCCATAAACATTCACCAAGGTCCAATTTTCAGCATTATGCACCGAAGTAAAAGAGACAATTATCCAAAAACGTAGTGATTAAACAAGAGTTCCACTGAACATGGCAGAATTCCAAGCCACCAGGATGCCACCAGAAGCTCCCACAGACGGGGAGTATACAAAATTATCAAAGCGCCTGGGACAGAAGTTGCGTACCATACGCAAATCAATAGTTTGGAATTTCGTTTCTTGGAGGAAAACAATAGAACAGTTGGTTTCATCAATTTTAGAACGTAGATCACGCTGACTATCAATAGAATTGAGACCACACACATTCCAGCTGAGCACACGCCAATTACGATAATTTGTACTATTCATAAGAAACCATCATAAAAGTATGTGACCTCATGTCTTCCCAACAAACATGCAACTGAACACCACAAAAAATGAAAGCATCGACAAAGTACTAGCAAGACCTGGGGTAAAAAAAAGGACACCCCAACATAACAAACTCAAAGAATGAACTAATCATGGAGAACTAGTTGCAGGTTCAGCATCCGGGCCAGCCGTAAGCTTGTCCGTAGAGAGATCTTCAGGTGCAATTCCAAGGGAGATCCCCAGGTCTTGCATAGCTCTGATAGGTGTGGGTGGCGGCACCACACCGTCTCCATTGTCCTCATCGGCCTTGGCATCATTCTGGTCGTGCTCCTCCTAGATGCATGTGACGATGGTCTTCTGCTTTTTCGCACATGGGCGTCACAGAGGAGATGGCTTGAGTGGGATGGCAGATGTAGGTTTAAAGCCCCATTTCCTAGCGACGCTACGCGTCACTCTTCTCATGGAGAAATCCTCCTCAACATGGAGCAAAGTGGAGGTTGATCGTGTAGACCGCCTTCGCTTGCCCAAGGTCGGTTCTTTAGCAGCAGCAAAAACCAGACCATCAGTAGCAGAGCCGTGTGGTTCTAGCACTGGGATATTTTCACTTGGGGATTCTGAGATTGCAGCCAGAGATTCAGGCTATTCCAAGAGCAAAGGGACACTATGAGCAGAGCAGCTCAAATCCAAGTTCAGCAGATCAATCAAATCACCTTTGGGAATTGCCATTGTGGGCAGCGGGAGATGGTGCATGCTAGTAGGGACAGAATTCAGAAGCAGCTCAGGTAGCAGAGTCCTGAAGGATCTTTCCCATATCATCTGGGGAGGCAGAACTGGTCCAAAAGGGATGGTGACAATGCCAACATGTAGAATTTCAAAGTGAACCAAAGGCTGCTGATATGGAACAATAGCCCAGGCTGCAACATTATTGTTCTCGGGGATATGTTGCACTTGCTGAACCTCTTCCTCCATAATCTGAATATCCGAGGAGCTGCTGGAGCCAAAATAAGGATTCAGGTTCATTGAGTTTTGATCCTCAAGTTGATGTTCCTCAATAACATGCTCATTCTGAGCAGCATTTTCATCATTGTCCATGTTCCATGCTGGACAGTCCTCATCCATGGGTTCCTCACCCACATTTGCTTCATTGTGGTCATTATTATCTTGATGGTGCATGTGAAGGGCATTCCACCCAAGGGAAGGGTAGGGAGGCAAATCCCACACTGGAGGCTGTGGGATAAAATATCCTGGCATGGGGTGAGGATTGCCATCCAAAGGCATGAAATCCTCATCCACCGGCAGCAAAGCATAGGCGAAATTGGCAGTAAGGATATAAATAGGCGTTGTCCAAGAAACAATAGATCCTCCCCAATTTGCAAATTCTCTGAACACCACATCTCTTGGCACCAGAGAATTTTCCGGAAAAGAAGCACGGGTAAGAGTGCGGACCAAGCGCCTATCTGTATGTTCCCAGGAGAGAAACTTCCCATAAGTTCCAATCATCTCAGGAAGACAGCAAGTGTTACGGTAATCTAGAGGAACACCGATGAGCATTCACCAACCAGTGCGATGACCACGGATAGCGCGAAAACCTTCACCCTGGTTATGGGGGATAAATCTAACAAAAATCTCATCCCCTTGCTCATCCATCCCCAAAGCAAACGGCGCGTGCTGGATAAAAGATTATCTAACAATAGGGTTCAGGACCTCAAACAAACCTACTCCCTGGAACCAAGTCTGAGAGGATTGAACCATCACCTGGAGATCTTGGGTGAGGAACTGCAGCACTTGCTCACGACGAACGGCGATTAGGTGCACTGGAGGAGCTGGCTCTATGATGGCCACCATGTACTTCTCATGCATCCGCGGCGGTGGCTCAGTGGTTGTGTAAAAAGTTTGCGGGAAGCGCTCTGGACCACCATCGATAATGTCGAGCCCGGCAGGGAGGAACCTCATGGGGTTAAGATCAAAGGTGGCCATTGGTGGTGGAGTAGGGCAGGCAGACGCGCAATGGGTTGGCGGAAGCGATTGGAGCACAGGGGAAGAAGGGTTGGTGATGGGGTTTTCTGGAGGCAAAGGCGACGGGCCAACATGAAGGCTGGGCGAACTCGAATCATCGGGTGTGGACAAAACGGTGGCGCGAGACTCGAAGTTTTTCGATGGGACATTGGGCACCCAGATGGAAGACTCATTTAATGGACCGTGGCAGTCCTTCTTGACATGTCCAGACCTGAAGCATCGACGGCACCGGACCCGGTTAGTGCATGAAGCCGTATCGTGTCCCATGCTAATACAATGCTGACAATTCCAGAAACTAGCCGCCATGTCTTCAATCATATCATCAAAACTCTGTAAGCTGCGCACCACTTCTTTAGGGGAAGGGATTTTACCAGGTGATACGCTCTGATCAGAGTCGTAATCCACCAAACCGACCCAATGGACCGGAGAAGCCACTAGTGAGGCATGCAAAGCTGACATTGTGGGCCTCGTAGAAAGGTTGAACTCCACGTTAGCAGGAAATGCGGTAGACGTGCTAGATGGACTTGCAGAATTCAAAGCTGCATGTGATCCCTTAATGATTGGAGATAGGATTGAACTACCCCCAGAAATCGGAATGTTCGAAACAGATCACGTGGAAATAGTGGCAGGCGGAAAACTACCAAACTTGATGAAGGCCGTGGCGATCTCCGGCGAGGGAGGTGGCGGAGGACTATCCGATGAAGGAATGGTGGTATGCAAATGTGCAAGTTCATGTCTAGTAAAAGAATAACCACCCTCAAGGACAGTTTGAGCATCCAACCCCGTAGGGAGAAATCGATAACCCCGACAAGCTTCATAATCATGAACGTAGGAAAACGTAGTTTCTTCTTTTTAGATTTCGGGTTCTTGAAAGATGATTTAGCTGGTGCGCTTTGCATAGCTAGAAGACCCTTTTTATCCCGGCGTTTAGATGGACTAACGATAGTCCATGCCTCATCGCATTCAGCTTGCCAAAGCTTGAACTCTTTCTTCCAATCCGGACCCCCATTGCCCCAGAGACGAAATAAACAATGAAACTTGGGACAAAAAAAGTGTGTTGATGGAAGATAAAGAACCCAATGTCTTTGCATGAAATATGAAAAGAAAAAACCCTATCTTGGAGACGGGAAACTTTGAGCTCAGAACAAAAACCTCCAATCACTGATTCCAGGGCCAGACTGACTGAATCTTCATCCAGACGAAAGGAGTGTCTCAGAAACAAGACCACCAAGATGAAATCGCCGGATCCATCCGGGTGAACCGTACGTTTGAATAGACGAGGAACTTGATCCGCCAACTTCATTCCTGGGTCAAAATCCAAACCCAGGGAGATGGCAGCATGAACCGCCATAAGAAGGACACCAAACGAAGCAGAAGAGGACGTCGGTGAAGATGCATGGGTTTAGAGGCAGATTCCACGGCTAGATGTGGAGATCGCCGGCTGTGGGTGGCTAGGGTTAAGGGAGGTGGGAGCGGGGTGGGAGTCTCCATCCTCTTGCATATCACACATAAAGCATATTGTTCATGACCAACAAACACACTGTATTGTTTTCAACACGGTTTTTAGGATCATAAGATAAATGCAACCCATCACATTGAGCCTTAATAAGAGCAAATTCTCCGGAGTTGGAGATTTCAAAAGGATAATAGGACAATCAAGTGTGGGTGCAATAGTAACAATTTCATGCTTAAAATAAGGAACTATAGCAAGTTCATCTTCATAAGCATCATCCATAGTGGCATCATGGCCATCAACAAAACAAGTATCAAGATGTTCAGAAAGGGATGTATCAACTGAGTCCTCAGAATCATAGGATTCCTCATCATAGAAATCATTAGCCTCTTCTTTGGTAGCAAACATTTTGTTTTTAAAATCCTCAATATAATCATTGCAAATATAATTCTCGAGGCAATAAGAAAGAATTTCAAAGTTTTCAGATTTGTGAATAGTATCGTAATACTTTTCAATCAAAGAAGAAATCTCATAAGCACCCTTAAAAGAAACAAACTCTTCAATTTTTTCAACATCAAAGTAATCATAAACACATGATACGCGAGAGAGGATAGTGGCTTCTCGCCCTTCGTTGGTTACCCCAAGTGGAAGTTGAGATGCAGCGTAGCGGCCAGTTTCCCTTGGTGAAGATACCAAGGTTGAGAGTATCGACCAGTAGGACTCCGATAGTGATAAGTAGGTGGCAAGGAAACAATGGCACCGTTTTAGACAAAAGTTGCTTCCTTGACCTGGACCTGCACAAAGAAACAAATAACTTTTCTCCCAACGAAGTTCAGAGAGGTTGTCAATCTCTCTGGTCTTGTTGTTTACAACGGATCAAACGCAAGGGATAATGATAATGGTGATAGAAGCTAGAAAGTAAAAGCTGGAAATAAAATAGCATGTAAACAGTGATGAGAATATGGACCGGGATCCCGTGATGTTGACTAGTGATGTCTCTCTCCCGAAAGACGATAAAACTGCTATGTGAGGTAAAAAAATCACAGCTGGGCAATTGACAGGATTAAAAACGGAATCCAATGCTAACTATGCTACAAAGAAAGGACGAGGCTCAAAAGCATGGGCGGTACGCCAAAACAAGTACACCGAAATCCAACTGCATCTACTACTAATCATCCACCTTGAGATATGTATCCAGAACATCTCGCGGGTATTAAGTTGCGAGCCCCACCCAAAGTGTAAACCCAAAGCAACATACAACTGCATTAAACAGCACTTTACGTAAATTAAAAAATCCTTGCAACCGCGGTTACAAGCACCGTTGTTTTCCCCCTTGTGGCAACAACACATCCCCTAGAGACATGTTTCTGTCACTCAAGCGTGTCATCAGGCGGCATGAACCCACAATCGAGCAAAACGTTCCCTCTTGGAGTCACTACCTACTACTTGGCCAAAGCAATAAACACCAACGGAGAATATGAAAGAATTACTTAGGAACAAAAATACAAAAGATAAGAACTAAATATATTACTCAATCACAAACTGAACATAGTCTCATAATCCATCAGATCCCAACAAACTTAGCATAGCAACAGCAGAAAATTACATATGTGCCACGATCATGTAGGGAAGCTCACGACGTCTAAACCATGAAGAACAAAGAGGGAAGGATAACATCACATAGCTACTAACCACGGTCCCATGGTCCAAGGGAGACTACTCACGTATCATCCGGGAAGCGTCCATGGTGGAGGGGAAGCTCCCGGAGGTCAATCCTTCATCCGGCAGGGTGCCGGGAAGAGGTCTGGTGGCGCTCCCGATCTTGGAAGCGCGGCGGGGGCGGAACAGAGGCGACATTGCGAAAATGGGTTCTGTCTTTGGAGGTTTCGCGTCATGGAGAATATATAGGCGAAGGGGGCAGCCAGGGGGCCACCAGGGGTCCAGGGGCCCCCTGGCGCGGCCAAGCTCTAGGCCGCGCCAGGTGGCCGCCTGGGGACCTGGTGGGTCCCCTCTGGTCCTCCTTCGGGACACCGGAAGCTTCCGTTGCGCTGATTTTTTATCTGATTTTTCCCAAATTTTTGGAGCACTTTTAATATGGGGGAAACGTGAAATAGAAAAACAGCAGAAAACAGGAACTAGCACTATGGTGCACTGAGTTAATAAATTAGTCCAAGTATGATCAAAAGTGTATGAAAGTGTATCTAGATCATAGTAATATCACAAAAAACATGCATGGAGCAAGCAGAAATTATAGATACGTTTGGGATGTATCAACATCCCTAAGCTTAATTCCTGCTCGTCCTCGAGTAGTTAATGATAACAAGCATAATTTATATGGTAACATGCAACCAACCATATAAGAACTTTGAAAGTAAAGAAATCAAGGTATGTGATTAAATTCAAGTCATAACAGACAAGAGTCTATATTAGCATTGGGACAAGCAACATAAGAACATTAGGTGCAAGAGCTCTCGCTGTCCTTGACTCGAATGTCTCCAAATGGTCTTTGCGTGCAAGAAGGGGGATATGGGAATACGAGAGAGAAAGTATTTTTGTTGAGAACTCAATCTACTAAAGTTTCACACTTGGTCTTCTTTGGAATCTTATCTTGACTCGTCCCCAGACCACTAGCCAGATACAAGTCAATTTTATCCACTCCTTTTCGATATTTTGAGCAGTCATGTAATGGATGAGAGTAAGCACGAGAGTTGACACTTAGGATGGCAAATAGAAAAATATGGTGGAGGAGGAAGACAAAAAAGGTGATAAAGGCTCACATCAATGAGGACAATCATAGGCAAGAAGGCCAAATGATAAATATGATGTGAGGAGTAGGGATTGCCATGCAACGGATGCACATATTAGCTAAGAAAATCTCTCCAATGGAACTAGTGGGGTGCATCCAACTTGCTCGCTCATGAAGGCCTAGAGCTCGTTTGAGGAGGCTCATCCTTGGAATATGCAAGCCAAGTTCTATAGTGTGAAGGTCCCCACATAGCTATACGCATAAATGATCATCTCTATGGATTACAAGGATAAGAGGGAGTACGAGTGTGGATCTTTCAAAAGGAATAGTAGTGTTGCCACTTTCTCTCTTTTTATTTCTTTTTCTCTTTTTTCTATTTTTTGTATTTTTTTGGTGGCCTCAATGGCTCTTTCTATTTAACTCTCATTTGTCCACTTTGGGATCTTTGAATTTTTTCCACTTTGGGATCTTTTCCTCACTTAAGGGCAACACTCTATTTTACAAGAAGGTATAGAAGATCTTCACACTTTACAAGGTACTCAACATAAAGAAGATGTAGCTATCATGATGTATGAAAATGTATGCATCTGCCAGTGTAGCAGGAACATGTATGACATGAAGATCAAGTCATGAAGAGGTGGATGTTGCATGGCAATATATCTCGGAAAGGCTATGGAAATGCCTCGATAGGTAGGTATGGTAGTTGTTTTGAGGAAAGATATAAGGAGGTTTATGATGACAGAGTGTCAGAACCCTCTGTTAGGTATGTGCTAGGATCAAGTCTCACTTTGCATCATAGAAAAATTTCAAAAAATAAAATGAGATGGGAGAGAGAACGCCCCCAGATGAATTTAATTTAAATGGCCAGAATAAAAGTTGATCCAAAAATTCCTTTTGCATTTTTGAAAAGTCTCATAAATGAGTGTGATCACATATCAAGTGATGTGGGACCAACCCCATGCTCATGGATTTTACAAATATTCAAACAGGAGCATGGATTTAAATTTAAACCCCTATTTGAATTAAAGTTCAAATTATTTGAATTTTAAAAATGCCCAAACTTTATAAATGGCTAGCTATATGCATTACAAGTCCACATAAAAATTTGGGGCATTTAATAAAATGCCTAGCTATTTTACTTAGCAAGGCAAACAAATTAACAGAAAAGAAAACAGAAAGGAAAAAGGAAAAAGGGCTTACCTGGTTCTGGCCCAACTCATCGCACCCCGGCCCAAGCCCACCTCGACGTCCCTGGCCAGCTCCTGCTTCCCCCGTCCACGTAACCGCGCCTGGAGACGCCTGGAAACCTCCCTCGTCCATTCCCCCTCCTCCCAGTGCCTATCCTCCCCTCTCCAGCTCTCCCGCGAAGAACTCCGAGAGCACCCGCCATGAAAACTCGCAGCCGGAGCCCGAGCTAGGTCCCCGGAGCATGTCCATCCTCTTCGTCGTCCTCGACTTCGTCTCTGTGCAAGAAATAAAGATCCCGGAGCCCTCCTAGTCGTCGAAATCTTCCCCGAGAGCTCGCCGGCCGCCGAGAAGAACATCGTCGAATTCGTCGCCGTTGAATCCTCCCAGACTCTCCCGCTTGCTCCATCATGTTTCTTGCATCACGGTGAGCTTTTCCCCTAACCCCGCAAGCCCCAGCTCTTCCTCTACGCCGATCTGCCATGGGAGCAGAAGCTCGCCGCCGCCATGGCCGGTGAAGTTCTAGCTCCCGTGCGCTAACGTCTCTCCCGCCTGGTCTATCACCCTCCCGGTGTCCCCAGCAACGTTTTGCACTAGGCCACGGTCAAAAGCACGCTCCAGAGCGCAAAACCGATGACTCCAGTGTCACGGCCTCCGCCGTCTTTGACGCCGGCGAGGCTAGAGCCATCCCCGTGACCCCCTGCTACTGCCAGTCGACGCGGAAGCCGATGAGGATCACGCCCGTGCCATCCGACCCCCAAACCGAGCTCGATTTCGCAACTTCGGTGAGATTCCGGCGTCAACAGTGCTCACCGCCGACGACCCCCGCCATTAGCCCTAACCCCCCAGTTTAATTAACCCTTGGACCCACCCCTAGTGACCATAACATGTGGGCCCAGCCCCATGGCTAATCCCTGGGTTAAGTTTAAATCAAATTAAATAGTTTAATTAAACAACAGTCACTTATAGGTGGGACCCACTGGCCAGAGGCCCCCTAACGCCAGCATGACCTCATGCTTGCGCAATAACTGGTTTTCCAATTTAAATATTAATCAAGAAATTGTAGAAAATGATTTAAACTTTGGAAATTTATAACTATTTCATTTTAACTCCAAATTAAACATAAAATATATGTAACATTATCAAAAAATGAAAGGATTCTGAATATGCACTTTGTTTTCATGTTTTCCCATATTAAAATGGGGGGACAGAAGCAAACATGCATATGAACCCTTTTAAATTCAAATATGGAGTTTGAATGTGCAACTCAAATGCAATATACTTCATTTAAATAGAATGTTCAACACATCAGCACCATGAAACTCATGATATAACATCATATCATGTGATTGTGCATTGTCTTTATATTGATCACTTTGTTTGCATTGTTTTCTATCGAATAGAGGTGGAGCCGGAACCCTAGATCACCCCCTCCGTTGAAGATACCGTGTACGACCCTCATCAGCAAGGCAAGCAAACCCCCATTGATCATGTCGATAAAATCCCACTTCCCTCTTAGTCTCGCTTATGCATTGTTTAGGATGATTACCATGCTACGTTTCTACCGCCTAGATGAACCCATTCCTTTGCATGACCTATAATTTGTCATAGTAGTAAGCAAACCACAATCCTAGCAGATGTAGGAGTTGATTGTTATGATGTGGCCCTTGCAACTGTTACTGCATATTGCATGCTTTGAGTGGTACAATGTTGATACTGTTATGTGAGTCGGGATGGTAGCAATCATGTTGATGATGGTGGAAATGTGTTGGTGAATCCACCCTAATACAAGGTGAACGATGAGAGACTGTGTAGGAGTACACAGTGGGTTGTCTCGTTGAACACCGCCCTAAGCCCGAGTTCTTGTGTGGTGATCCAAGACGAAGAGTACTACCACATGTTGGGCACATGGACCCCCGCTCAACCTACTAACTCACCCCTCCTCAGTTCAATGAGTCGCAGTAGTTCGGAGTTCTGGTAGGTTTGTGGCCTGGCTGCTAAGTGAGAGAACGGCTCAACCGAGACCGGCTTATGGACCACGCACACATCTTCTGGGACCACTTCGGTAAACCGGCCGGGTTACGAATGCGGAAACCATCCCAGATAGGCGTCTTCATTGAAATTGAGTTGGCTGTGAGGTAAAAGTTGTGGAGATTATCCTCGCCGACACCCGCTTGAATGGTGTCGAGGCCAAGGCGGTAACTGATAGTTTCATATGTGTAGCAGTACACCCCTGCAAAGTTAATAAACTATTCGAATAGCCGCGTCCGCGGTAAGGGACTACTTGGAAAGTTGTGCCTGATTATTAGACAACTTCAATGGATACTTATAAAACTTTCCAAGATAAGCGTGGGTGCTATGGCATGCTTTCTCGTGGGAAGTCGAGGAAGGCACCATAGTGGTGTAATTGGTTGGAGACATGTAGTGGACTCGTGTACGCTTCTTACCTCAAGTCTGGTACTCGTAGTTCAGGACTAGCCAAGTCAAAGCTGGCACTTCTGCATTTGAACCCCACCTCCATTTACCTTGATACATGTGCATGAGTAGTATAGCCCCTACGTAAGTCTTGCTGAGTACGACTTTGTACTCACGTTTGCTTATTCTATGTTTTAGATGAACCCACTGACCCCGAAGGTGGATTCTTCCTGGAATTCGACGACTGAAGCCAAGCTAGTGTAGTCCCAGTCAGACGATTGGTCCCTCGTGGAAGGGCTTGTTTATAAATAAGGCTTCTCTAAGCCATTTGTTAAATTTGTCTGTACTCAGACCTACTTTGCTTCCGCATGCTTGATGTAATGTTGGATCACGGTCTCGTGATCTCTGTGTGCACTCTGTAAGAGTTATCAATAAAGTTGTAAACTTTGTAGAGAATTGCAATGATACCTGTTGTTCATACTAGACATGTGTGTTGCGTGTATGATTATAACATGCATGTCTTAGTATGGGTTTTCTAGACTTTAGTTGTGATCTGGCTGGCGGTCTTTTATACACCAAGTGGCCCTTAGATGTGCGCAGCTTGGGGCATCGTCATGCGATTGCTCGTGACTCTGTCACGTGCACACTTTGTTGTATGATCGAGCCCGCCCTAGACCCCGACTAAGTGATCGGGTTGGCGTAAGTCTATGTAAGTGTTATAATACAATCGATAGTATGGTTGAGGCGACTTGTCTATGAGTATGGGAGTTCATCACCCATATCATTTAGACTTGTGTGCGGACGATGAGGACCCATCTCAGTTGACCATCCGGCCTGGATGGGATGCCCCTCACGTTCGATGCTCTTCGATAACGTTCTATGCTTGGCCTTGTCTGCTTAGACAAGTGGGTACGGTTCTCGGCTCTCCATATGATTGTGTTGTAGCGGGACTTGCATACGCTAACCCCGGGTCCCGACAGACTTGGTATCAGAGCAGGACTGACTGTAGGATTATCAGCCTTGGTCGAAGTGGAGTCTAGCCTTCTATTGTTATATATTTACTCTGGGTATATAAGGGAACGACGTAAGGCTTCTTTTTCTCCTTACCTTCATCGATCTGATTTCTGAGTCACCCTCATCTTTTCTACGGGAAGATAGGACTAGGCTCATCTATGTCTTATTAGCACATCTCGTTGATTGCTTCCTTGTAGATGTAGGAAATTTGTGTTCGGTTTGCTAGAGTTGTTGTGCTTCCTGATTTTTTACATCGTATGTAAGTGTTGTTTTCATGTTGTAAGAAAATTGTCTTTTCTTGCAATTACAGCCGTTATGCTGTCCGAGTCATCCCAGGTTTCTTCATAATCTGATGCATTTGCAAAATCCTTCTCTCTATTTCGGATGTTTTTCCAGAAGATTTGCTAGGTGGCATGCCCGACAGTTCCATAGAGTTTGTTGTAGGTTTTATTCTAGAAACCTATATTGATGCATTTGCAGTTCTTCCTCCCACTTTAGATGTTTCCTAGAAATAATAACCACATTGACCATCGTGTTGGGGTACTTTGCTACTCTGACATATCTGTTGTAGCCCCTAGAAAGCCGTGGCCATCCTCTAGAAAACTATCCAGTAACCCAACCCCTTAAATCTAGCCACCCGACAGATGTGTAGAATTCATTGTAGATCTTATTCCAGGCACCGCTCCAATTTCCAGACGCCCATATAAAATGGTCCCACGTGAGTTAGTTGAGCTAAAAATCCAACTTGAAGCTTTGTTGGCAAAAGGCTTCGTCCGCCCTAGATCATCGCCATGGGGTTGCCCCGTTATGTTCGTAACGAAGAAAGATGGAACAGAAAGGATGTGCATAGACTATCGCCCGCTAAATCTAGAGACGATAAAGAACAAGTACCCACTTCCCAGGATCAATGATCTTTATGATCAACTTGCTGGATCCTCTGTCTTCTCCAAGATGGATTTGAGATTAGTTTATCATCAAATCAAAATCTGAAACGAGGACATTCCAAAAACGGCTTTTACTACTCGTTATGATCTTTACGAGTACACCGTCATGTCCTTTGGTTTAACCAATGCCCACGCCACTTTCTCGTGCATGATGAATTCGATCTTCATGGAGTACTTGGATAAGATGTGTTGTAGTTTATCTTGATGACATTCTCATCTACTCGAAGAACGAAGAAGAACATGCCGAGCATCTTAGGCTGGTATTGATGAAACTTCGAGAGCATCGCCTTTATGCCAAGTTCTCTAAGTGCGAATTTTGGCTACCAGAAGTGACCTACTTAGGCTACGTGATTTCTGCGAAAGGCAGTGTTGTCAATCCAGAGAGAGTTCAGGCCATCCTTGATTGGACTCCACCTGAATCGGTTAAGCAAGTTAGGAGTTTTCTTGGCTTAGCAAGCTATTGTTGCCGCTTCGTCGAGAACTTTTCTAAAGTTGCAAAGCCTCTAACTGAACTCCTCAAGAAAGAGAAGAAATTTGAGTGGACCCCCAAGTGCGAGGAGAGCTTTCAAGAGCTAAAAAGAAGATTGACTTCTACCCCCGTACTTGCACCTCCAGATACCAAAAAGGATTTCGAGATCTATTGTGATGCTTCACGGAAAGGGTTAGGATGCATACTTATGCAAGATAGACATGTGGTAGCTTATACTTCACGCCAGTTGCGGCCACATGAAGAGAATTATCCTACCCATGATCTTGAACTCGCTGCTGTAGTTCATGCCCTGAAAACATGGCGACATTACCTCCTTGGTAATCGTTGTGAGATCTATTTCGACCACCAAAGCCTCAAATATATATTCAGCCAGCCAGATCTTAATCTCAGGGAAAGACGCTGAATAGAGTTGATAAAAGATTATTACTTAGGAATTTCTTTCACCCCAGGCAAAGCCAATGTCATGGATGATGCACTAAGTCGTAAGTCGTATTGTAAAAACCTCGTGTTACAACAGTGTCAACCACTTCTTCATGAGGAATTTCGCAAGCTCAATCTTGAGATTGTCCCTCATGGCTATCTTTCTACCTTGGTGGCGAAACCAACCCTTGAGGATAAAATCATAGCCGCCCAGAAACGTGATAGTGGTATTCGAGAAATCAAGAAGAACATTGCTAGTGGAGTTGCTAAATGTTTCTCCATAAATGATCAAGGTGTCGTCTTCTGTGGCACTCGATTGGTTGTACCACTAAAACACAATCTTAGGAGGCTAATTCTTAAGGAGGCTCATGGTACTCCCCTTTCTATTCATCGTGGTAGCACAAAGATGCACCGAGACCTACGCCAGAGATTTTGGTGGACTAGGATGAAACGAAAGATTGCTCAGTATGTTGCCGAATGTGATGTTTGTCGTTGCATTAGGGCCTAACACCAAAGACCTGCTGGCACTCTTCAACCTTTGCCTATTCCAGAGTGGAAATGGGACAAAGTCAGTATGGATTTCATCGCTGGCTTTCCAAAAACTCATAAAGGAAATGATGCCATCTTCGTTGTTGTGGATAGATTTTCAAAAGTTGCTCACTTCCTTCCAGTACGCGAGTCTATAACTGCTAGCCAGTTAGCGGACTTGTATGTCTCTAGAATTGTCTCTCTTCATGGTGTTCCTTTGGAAATCAGTTCTAATCGTGGTAGCCTTTTCTCCTCTAGATTTTGGGGAAGCTTTCAGAATGCTATGGGAACTCATCTCTCCTTTAGTACAGCTTTCCATCCTGAGTCTAGTGGTCAAGTCGAAAGGGTTAACCAAATTATCGAAGACATGCTCAGAGCTTGTGTTATCTCATTCGGAAAGAATTGGGAGAAATCTCTTCCATTCGCCGAATTTTCTTATAACAATAGCTTCCAATCTAGTCTGAACATGGCTCCTTTTGAACTCCTTTATGGACGAAGATGTCGAACACCCCTTAACTGGTCAGAAACCGATGAAAGACAATTCTTTGGAACAGATATGATCATGGAAGCAGAAGAGAAAGTTTGCATTGTTCGTGATCAATTGAAAGCAGCCTAGTCTCGTCAGAAAAGCTACTATGACCGTCATCATAGGCAAGAAAGCTACAATCTGGATTTGAAGGCTTACCTTCGGGTTACTCCTTTGAAGGGAACCCAACGATTCGGTATCAAAGGCAACTTGGCCCCACGTTACATTGGACCTTTCCGCATTCTTGCTAAACATGGAGAAGTTTCCTACCAACTAGAACTACCCCCACACCTTTCCCGAGTACATGATGTATTCCATGTGTCACAACTCAGGCGTTGCTTCAAGGACCCCATCCGCAAAGTAGACCATGAAACGCTTGATCTCCAAGATGAACTTTCTTATCGAGAATACCCCGTTCATATTCTTGATTTAGCAGAGTGTGTCACTCGTCGTCAGAATATTAAGTTTCTAAAAGTGCAATGTTCACACCACTCTGAGAAAGAAGCCACTTGGGAAAGAGAAGACCATCTCAGTGTCGAGTACCCCTCCTTCCTCCCACAGACTTCTGAATCTCGGGACGAGATTCTTTTGAGTGGGGCGGAGTTGTCAGAACCCTCTGTTAGGTATGTGCTAGGATCAAGTCTCACTTTGCATCATGGAAAAAATTTCAAAAAATAAAATGAAATGGGAGAGAGAACACCCCCCAGATGAATTTAATTCAAATGGCCATAATAAAAGTTGCTCCAAAAATTCCTTTTGAATTTTTGAAAAGTCTCATAAATGAGTGTGATCACATATCAAGTGATGTGGGACCAACCCCATGCTCACGGATTTTTCAAATATTCAAACAGGAGCATGGATTTAAATTTAAACCCCTATTTGAATTAAAGTTCAAATTATTTGAATTTTCAAAATGCCCAAACTTTATAAGTGGCTAGCTATATGCATTACAAGTCCACATAAAAATTTGGGGAATTTTATAAAATGCCTAGCTATTTTACTTCGCAAGGCAAACAAATTAACAGAAAAGAAAACATAAAGGAAAAGAGGCTTACCTGGTTCTGGCCCAACTCATCGCACCCCGGCCCAAGCCCACCTCCCAGCCATGTCGTCTTCCTCAAGCAGGGACACGCACTGCTGCGTGCCGGCCATGCCGAGGCCGCCGACGCCACCTCGACGTCCTTGGCCAACTCTTGCTTCCCCCGTCCACGTAATCGCGCTTGGAGACGCCTGGAAACCTCCCTCGTTTATTCCCCCTCCTCCCAGTGCCTATCCTCCCCTCTCCAGCTCTCCTGCGAAGAACTCTGAGAGCACCCGCCATGCAAACTCGCAGCCCGAGCCCGAGCTAGGTCCCCGGAGCGTGTCCATCCTCTTCGCCGTCCTCGACTTCGTCTCTGTGCAAGAAATCAAAATCCCGGAGCCCTTCTAGTCGCCGGAATCTTCCACGAGAGCTCGCCGGTCGCCGAGAAGAACGTCGTCAAATTCGTCGCCGTTGAAGCCTCCCAGACTCTCCCACTTGCTCCATCGTGTTTCTTGCGTCAAGGTGAGCTTTTCCCCTAACCCCGCAAGCCCCAGCTCTTCCTCTACTCCGATCTTCCATGGGAACAGAAGCTCGCCGCCGCCATGGTTAGTGAAGTGCTAGCTCCCATGCGCTAAAGTTTTGCACTAGGCCACGGTCAAAAGCACGCTCCAAAGCGCAAAACCGACGACTCCAGTGCCACGGCCTCCGCCGTCTTCGACGCCGGCGAGGCAAGAGCCATCCCCGTGACCCCCTGCTACTCCCAGTTGACGCGGACGACGATGAGGATCACGCCCGTGCCATCCAACCCCCAAACCGAGCTCGATTTCGCAACTCCAGCGAGATTCCGGCGTCAAAAGTGCTCATCGCTGATGGTACAAATTAACGCCCCCTCGTTGGTTACCTAAAGTGGAAGGTTGAGGTGTAGACAGCGACAATTTCCCTCGGTGAAGATACCAAGGTTTGTCTCCAGTAGGACTCCAACAACGACAGGAAGGTGACAACGGCGCCAGAGATTGGCGGTAGGCGTGGACCTGCACACACAACAGATAACCTTGCTCCCAACGAGTACAAAGGGGTTGTCAATCCCTCCGGCCTTGTTGTTTACAAAGGATAAAACGCACGGGATAATAATGATAGTGATAGCTACGGAAAAGTAAATACTGAAAGTAAATTGACAGTGTAAACAGTTTTCGAAATATGGACCGGGGTCCTATGATGTTCACTAGTGATGTCTCTCTCCCAAAAGACGATAAAAATAGCTATGCGAGGTAAACAAATCACAGCTGGGAAATTGACAGGATTATGTGCGCAAACCAATGCTAATTATGTTATAAAGAAAGGAACATGTTCAAAAGCATGGGCGGTACGCCAAGACAAGTAGACCGAAATCCATCTGCATCTACCTACTAATCATCCACCTTGAGATATCTATCCAGAACATCTCGCTGGTATTAAGTTGCGAATCCCACCCAAAGTGTAAACTCAAAGCAACAGACAACTGCATTAAAGAACTTTGCGTAAAGTAAACAATCCTTGCACCCGCAAGTACAAGCACCGTTGTTTTCCCCCTTGTGGAAACAACACATACCCTAGAATCATGTTTCTGTCACTCAAGCTAGTCGTCGGGGGGCATGAACCCACAATCATGCATAACGCTCCCTCTTGGAGTCACTACCTACTACTTGGCCAAAGCAATAAACAGCAATGGAGAAAACGCAAGAATTACTCAAGAACATAAATATAAAAGAGGAGAATCAAATATATTACTCAAACACAATTTGAACGTAATCACATAATCCATCGGATCCCAGCAAACTCAGCATAGCAACATCAGAAAATATTACAGATGTGCCTCGATCATGTAGGGCAGCTCACGTGGTCTAATCCATGAAGAACAAAGAGGGGAGGAGAACATCACATAGCTACTGATCATAGACCCATGGGCCAAGGTGGACTACTCATGGTTCATCCGGGAAGCATCCATGGTGGTGGAGAAGCTGTCGGAGGTGGTTCCTCCCTCCGGCAGGGTGCCGGGAAGAGGTCTTCTGGTGCTCCCGATCTTGGAAGCGCAGCGGCGGCAGAACAGAGGAGAGATCGCGAAAAAGGGTTCCCATCACGGGGGTTTCACATCACGAAGATTAAATAGGCGAAGGGGGGCAGCCAGGGGAGCCACCAGGGGGGCAGGCGGCCCCCTGGGGCGCGCCGGGAGGGCGCCTGGGGCCCTGGTGGGTCCCCTCTGGCCCCCCTCGGTGATTCTCGAATCTTCCTGATCGCTGATTTTGTATTGGATTTTTCCCGAATTTTTGGAGCACTTTTAATATGGGGGAAACCTGAAATAGAAAAACAGCAGAAAACAGGAACTGGCGCTGGGGTGCACTGAGTTAATAGGTTAGTCCAAATATGATCAAAAGAGTATGGAAGTTCATCAATAACATAGAAATATCACACAATGGAGGCATGGAGCAAGCAGAAATTATAGATACGTTTTGGACGTATCAACATCCCCAAGCTTAATTCCTGCTCGTCCTCGAGTAGGTAAATGATAACAGCATAATTTTTGTGGTGACATGCTAGCAACCATATAAGAACTTTTAAGTAAAGGAATCAAGGCATGTAATTCAATTCAAGTCATAACAGGCAAGAGTCTATATCTAGCATTGAAACAAGCAACATAAGAACATAAAGGTGCAAGAGCTCTCGCTGTCCGTGACTCGAATGTCTCCAAATGGTGTTCGCGTGCAAGAAAGGGGATAGAGATATACGAGAAAAAGTATTTTTATGTTGATAACTTAATCTACTATAGTTTCACACTTGGTCTTCTTTGGAATCTTATCTTGACACATCCCAGACCACTAGCCAGGTACAAGTCAAAATGATCCACTCCTTTTCGACATTTTGAGCACTCATGCAATGGATGAGCGTAAGCAAGAAAGTTGACACTTAGGATGGCAAAGATAGAATAAGGTGGAGGAGGAAGACAAAAAGGTGTGAAAGGCTCACAACAATGAGGACAATCATAGGCGAGAAAAATCCAAATGATAGATATGATGTGAGGAGTAGGGATTGCCATGCAACGGATGCACATGTGAGCTAAGGAAAGATGTCCAATGGAACTAGTGGGGGTGCATCCAACTTTCTTGCTCAAGAAGACCTAGATATCATTTGAGGAGGCTCATCATGGGAATATACAAGCCAAGTTATGTAGTGTGAAGGTCCCCACATAGCTATATGCATGAATGATAATCTCTATGGAGTACAAGATATAAGAGGGAGTACGAGTGTGGATCTCTCAAAAGGAATAGTAGTGTGCCCCCTTCTCTCTTTTTATTTCTTTTTCTAATTTTTTGTATTTTTTTGGTGGCCTCAATGGCTCTTTCTATTTCTCCCATTTGTCCTCTTTGGGATCATTTAATTTGTCCTCTTTGGGATCTTTCAATTTGTCCACTTTGGGATCTTTTCCTCACTTTAGCGGCAACACTCTATATATTACAAAAAGTATAGAAGATCTTTCACACTTCACAAAGGATATAAGGAGGTTTATGACGACAGAGCGTATAGTGCCAAGGGTTTGGATGTACCGGCGAAGGTGGACGCTAACTCTCGGAGTGAGAAGAAAGCAATGCACGGCACAGGAAAGGCTAGCAAAATATGGGAAGGTGGAAGTGTCAACTTTGGAATACTCACATTAGTCCGAAGAACTCATGCACTTATTATCGGTAGCTCTCAATCTAATAAGGAGGTTCACAAAGAGACAAATACCCCGAGGAGGAGTGTATGGGGGTTTGGTTATCCTTGCGCATCCTCGACTCATGGTACGTGAGTGTACTCTAATATTCGACCCCTCAGAAGAGTAGTGATCCATCTAGTAGATAAAGTTCTCAACTAATTTTGTAGGTTTTGAAAATAAACACGGATTGCCCAAAATACGACATCTATCACTAATAGGCTAAAGCTCTTGACACCAAAAGTCCAAACATTACTCAAAACAATACCTCAAAACTATTGCCAGTTACTACTACAAAAGAATAGAAACCTCAATTACCTACTTCAAGTCAAGACACAAAACTCAGTGCAACAGGAAAACTCTCTAAACAAGATAAACATGAAAACTCAAGAGAGTTCCAGCAACAAACTAAACAAAAGCTCTTTGAAAAGATAAGCATGAAAACTAAGAGCAAAACATGACAGCAGCTAGGAAAAAGATAAAGAACACACACAGCAAAGATAAGCATGAAAAGTCCTATGTTGTGTTCTAAATTTTGGAAGTGGAGCGTGTTTCTCTCCCACACAAAGAAATCTGGGCTCTAACTTGTTATGAACAGCAAGAAAATCTAAAGAAAACTAAAAATATAACCTAAGAGCGAGACGCTCCAAGCATAGCACATAACGCATGAAGCGATAAAAATATAGTGAGACGAGAGACGAACTGATAATTGTTGATGGAGAAGGGGATGCACGGGGGCATCCCCAAGCTTAGACGCTTGAGTCTCCTTGTATATTTATTGGGGATGCATGGGTGCATCCCCAAGCTTGAGCGCTTGACACTCCTGAATCTTCTTTCACCATCTTCCCTCGCACACTTGAAAACTCTCTTTATACATAACTCATCATAATCTGATTAGCGAGGTTAGTACCCATAATAAAATATATTTTTCTCTACTGGAAACAAAGATATTCTTGAAGGGCTACTGTTTCTCAAGATTGCCAAAAAAATTGCAAATAAAAAGCAATCTTAAGGTTTGCAAAACGAAGAAAAGGCAAAACAGGACAGAATCTGTGAAAAACAGACCAGCAGGTAGAAAAGAATTTTTTAGGGATACTTATGCAACTCAAATCAAAACACTCAGAACATACGAAAGTTCCGTAATTGTATAGAGAACGCTGTGTAAAAAATTCAGCTCAAAAAGATAAACTGGGATTTTTCTCTGATTTTTCTAGTCACGAGGACAGAATCTGTTTTCTGGACAGCATGTCACAACTTTCACTTCCCTTGTCATATGAGGCTATAAATGGCACAAAGCTTGAGAAGTAAAGATTCATTGATGTTTCTACAGTAGTGAAAATCATCAAGACCACTAAAAACAGAATAAAAAAATGATGAAGCCATTAGCTAGGCTTAATGCAAAATAGATGAAGTCTTTTCAAGAAAATAACTAGCCCGTGTGACGGACTCAAAGGGAAACTTAATCTTTTTCCTAGGGAAGTGTTACATCCCTTTCTTGAGAGGGAATTGAAATTTTATAATCCCTTCTTTCATATCAATAACAGCACCCATGGTGCGAAGAAAAGGACGTCCCAAAATAATTGGACAAGAAGGTTCGCATTCAATGTCCATAATAGTAAAATCAACGGGAACATAATTGTCATTGACAATGATAAGAACGTCATCGGTCTTCCCCAAAGGTTTCTTTACGGAAGATTCGACAAGACGAACACCAAAAGAACAAGGATCAAAAGGTTTCAATTCAAATATATCATACATTATTTTGGGCATAATGGAGGTACTAGCTCCAACATCACATAAAGCATAGCAAGAAAAGTTATTCAACTTAATTTTAAACATAGTATCCCAACCATCTTCTAGATTTCTAGGTATGGAGGCTTCTACCCTAAGCTTCTCCTCCTTAGATTTGATGATAGCATTAGTGATATGCTCCGTGAAGGCAAGATTAAGTGTGCTAGTGTGGGGGTCTCTAGACATCTTGTGAAGGAAACGAATAACTTCAGAAAGAGTGAAATTATCAAAATCAAGGTCACTACTATCAAGTAAAGTGGTAGTGGTGTCCTTAAGTCTCACTTGTTTGGTAGCTTCTATAGTCATAGGAATTTCTTTTTCTACGGTTGAGTTCATATCATCACCATTAATAGGTCCTATGGGACTAGGGGTGCATTGGGTGCTAAGAGTTTGGATGTCGTCAACAACTTGGATAGTAGCAATGGTATGGTGTGTAGGAAGGCTCTTAATTCTATCCTCTTCCTCCTTTTCTCTAGCCCATCTCTCTTTAAGTTTAGCCATCATCCTAATGTTTTCATTAATTTGCACTTGGATGGCATTCATAGGAGTGACCTTCCGATCCTCAAGGGGAGAAGTTCTAATTTTAAGCAATTCTACTTCATGGGCTAAATTGTCTACCTTCGACGAGAGATTATATAATTTGTCTAGTTTTTCCTCTACATTCTTGTTGAAGGCTTTTTGGGTAGTGATAAAGTATTTAAGCATACTCTCTAATTTAGAAGTGGAGTTTTTTGTGCTAGGATAAGTGTTGTTGTTCCCATAGTTGTTGGAAGGGAACGGTCTAGGATTGTTCCCATAGAAGTCGCTAAAACTTGCCAAGATAAGCGTGCGTTCTATGGCGTGCTTTCTCGTGGGAAGTCGAGGAAGGCACCATAGTGGTGTAATTGGTTGGAAACATGTAGTGGACTCGTGTACGCTTGTTACCTCAAGTCTGGTACTCGTAGTTCAGGACTAGCCAAGTCAAAGCTGGCACTTCTTCATTTGAACCCCACCTCCCTTTACCTTGATACATGTGCATGAGTACTATAGCTCCTACGTAAGTCTTGTTGTGTACGACTTTGTACTCACGCTTTCTTATTCTATGTTTTAGATGAACCCACTGACCCTGAAGGGGGATTCTTCCTTGAGCTCGACGACTGAAGCCAAGCTATTGTAGTCTCAGTTAGACGACTGGTCCCTCGTGCAAGGGCTTGTTTATAAATAAGGCTTCTCTAAGCCATTTGTTAAATTTGTCTGTACTCGGACCTACTTTGCTTCCGCATGCTTGATGTAATGTTGGATCACGGTCTCGTGATCTCTGTGTGTGCACTCTGTAAGAGTTATCAATAAAGTTGTAAACTTTGTAGAGAATTGCAATGATACCTCCTGTTCATACTAGACATGTGTGTTGCGTGTATGATTATAACATGCATGTCTCAGTATGGGTTTTCGAGACCTTAGTTGTGATCTGGCTGGCGGTCTTTTATACACCAAGTGGCCCTTAGATGTGCGCAGCTTGGGGCATCGTGATGCGATTGCTCGTGACTCTGTCACGTGCACACTTTCTTGTATGATCGAGCCCGTCCTAGACCCCGACTAAGTGATTGGGTTGGAGTAAGTCTATGTAAGTGTTATAATACAATCGAAATTATGGTTGAGGCGACTTGTCTATGAGTATGGGAGTTCATCACCCATATCATTTAGACTTGTGTACGGACGATGAGTACCCTTTTTAGTTGATCATCCGTCCTGGATGGGATGCCCCTCACATTCGATGCTCTCCGAGAACGTTTTGTGCTTGGCCTTGTCTGCTTAGACAAGTGGGTACGGTTCTCGGCTCTCCATATGATTGTGTTGTAGCTGGACTTGCATACGCTAACCCAGGGTCCCGACACATAGCGTATCATGCCAAGGGTTTGGATGCACCGATGAAGGTGGACGCCAACTCTCGGGGTGAGAAGAAGGCAATGCACGGTACTGAAGAGGCTAGGAAATATGGGAAGGTGGAAGTGTCAACTTTAAATACTTACATTAGTCCGAAGAACTCATGCACTTATTATCGGTAACTCTCAATCTAGTGAGGAGGGTCACAAAGAGACAAGTACCACGAGGAGGAGTGTATGGGGGTTTGGTTACCCTTGCGCATCCTTGACTAATGGTACGTGAGTGTACTCTAATATCCGATCCCTCCAAAGATTAGCAATCCATCTAGTAGCTAGAGTTCTCAACTAGTTTTTGTAGGTTTTGAAAATAAACACGGATTTACCAAAATACGAAACCGATCACTAATAGGCTAGAGCTCTTGACACCAAAAGTTCAAACATTACTCACAACAATACCTCAAAACTATTGCAAGTTACTACTAAAATTGAATAGCAACCTTAATTACCTACTTGCAAGACAACACACAACTCAGTGCAACAACCAACTCTCTTAACATGATAAACATGAAAACTAAAGAGAGTTCCATCAACAAACTAAACAAAAGCCAAGGCTCTTGCTAAAGAGAAACACTAATACTAAAACTAGACATGGCAGCAGCTACGAAAAGATAAAGAACACACAACAAAGAAAGATAGGCATGAAAATCCTATGATGTATTCTAGATTTGAGTGGAGTGTGTTTCTTGTAACACCCTCAGTTGCTGTAACAGTAATCATCATCACTGTTGATCATCACTGTTGGATTATCACTGTTTGATCTCCCTTGTACTTGATAAAACTTTGTGATGCTAATGATCAAACCTTGCTGTGATTGATCAACACCCCATGCACCATGTACTTGAGCCTTGGGATCAAAACCCAAAGCCAAATGCACCTTGCTCATTTAACAAACCAAACCCTAGTTGAAACTACTTTTAATGGAAAATAAAACAAAAGTGCTCAAATAAAGATATTCCAAAAATCATGGAACTATTTTTGTAAATTGCCTAAAATCATTATAATCATGTTGGACCAACTTTGGTAATTTTTGAAGTTACAGAAAATTCCAAACAATTCAAACAGTAGGTTAAAACCCCTACTTTGGGCATTTAATATTTAAAATAAATATCTAATGATTTTATTCTGCTGCAAAAACTTTTGTGGCACCTTAGTAATATGTAAACCTAATTTACAAACACTAATAACCTTTTACAAAAATGCTAGGGTTAATAAATCAATTACAGAAAGAAATAGGATAAACAGCAAAACAAAATAAATTGAAAAAGGCTTAAAACCCACCCAGGGCGAGGCCCACCTCAGCCCAGCCCAACCCCCTTGTCTTCTTCCTCCCCCAACCACCCCCACCTGCTCCCGTACGGCGGCCGCCGTGGGCACGCCGCTGCCAGGCCGGCCCCGCCCTTCACCTGCTCCCTGCCGCCGCGGTCGCGATAAGGACAACCCGTTCGACCCCCTGGACACCCCCGCACCTCCATTCCCCTGCTCCTCCGCTCGCCATCGACGGGGCAAAACTGCCCGACGCCGCCATGGCCACCTCGACGAACCACCGTGGCCATTGACCACCTTAGCCCCCGCAACCGTGTCCGGAGTGCTCGGAGGCGACGTCCTCGCCATCACGCAGAAGCTCCCGTGCCCGGAGCCACCACTGCGCGCGCGATTGCTTCGTCTTCAACCTCGGCTCCGGCGAGATCCCCGACCGATTCCGGCCGCTCCAAGTCACCATCGAGCCCACTCTCTCGGCTACAACACACCGGTGAGCAGTCGCCCCTTCCCCAACCCCCCATAGACGACCGCCTAGCCTGTAGTCGTTACCCCCAAATGGCCGAGCTCTGGCCGCCGCCATTGACGACCTAACTCGAGCTCTCGTGCACCACAGACCGCACCAGTTGCTCCATTACGTTGCTAGGATTCCGTATGTACTTTTTGGCACCACCGATAGCTCGATTTCGTCTCGTATGTGCATTCACCATTGGAGCCCGACGCTGTTCGCCGCCATTGTTGAAGTTGCACTCACCTCCGTGCGTCCCAGCCCGCGGGAACACTCCAGATCGATGCGGCGTCGAGTTCTTCGTCGAATGCCGCAAGCGGCGCCTCTAACGGCGCTCGGAATCGCGAGTTAGCTCGACCTCGCCGCCGGCGAGCCTCCGGCGAGCTCACCGGAGTCGCTGACCGGTGGGTCCTCCCTGTCGGGTTCGCTGTTAGTGGCTAATGAGCCACTGACAGTGGGCCCAGCCCCAGTTAATTATCCCTCTGGTTAATTAAAATAAAAATAACTTTCAGTCACTGACATGTGGGCCGTAGTCATTAGGATAATCACTGGATTAATAAAAGGGTTAATTAAGTGCTTGGTCAATGACACCTGGGCCCCCTTTGTCAGCTTATTAATTAAGAGATTTAAATAAATTCCAGTGGCTGACAGGTGGGTCCAGAGGCATTTTTCTAAATTAATTCAATGTTTTATAAATAACAGAGGCTGACATGTGGGTCCCACATGTCAGCACTATTTTGGATAATGTTGTGGATAATGTTCTGGATAATGTTGAATAAATAATAAAAGAAATCCAGAAAATCATTTAAATTGATTTAAACTTTGAAATTCAATAACTTTTAAACCGTAACTCGGATTCAAAAACTTTATACATGAAAGTTGATCAGAAAAATATAACGAATACAAATACGCTATCCGTATGTCTACCACACCCCTCTAACACAATGAACCTCGAACATTCCCCCTCCGGACCGACTGTGCGATAAATTGTCCGGTACTGTTAGAGTGCCCGGATGAATTTATTCCGAACACGAATGTTTCTCGGAATAGATCAACTAGCACGGATACACCCCCCCTTATGTTGTTCCGGTAACCACGACACCTCCGGCTTGATCCTTCCCCCTCCGGACACCCTATCCGGTAATCACCCGGAGCCGGTAGTTCATCCTCAGATGAATTTCCGTTCCGAGCAACGTGCATTGCACTGCGTTAGAATACCGTTAACATTTCATCTATCATGTCATGCATCTGTTTGTATTTGCTTTCTGTGTATTTACTGTTTCTTCCCCCCCTTAATCTCCGGTAGACCCTGCTGCTGCCGTCGACTACACCGCTGCTGAGTACGACTACGTCGTCGACGACCCTACTACTACCGTCGAGCTTGCAGGCAAGCAGAGCCATTCTCTTCCCCAGATATCGCCTATCTTTCCGTACATTTCTTGCACTAGGCATTGTTACTGCTGCTGCTACGATTACAATCCTATTCAATTGCATAGCCTGTTTTTGTCGCCCATTGATGTGCCTTCCTTTATCCTATGCTGCCTATTATTATTATTATGCATTATTCAGCAGTGAGCCCTGCGCATTGTTAGCTAGGATTAGATAGCGGGCCGTGATCACTCAGGGGAGTGAACGCGGATACAAATATTATAACTGCATAGGTACGATACAATGCAGACACCGTCGAAGGCCCCTATCTAGGTTATGCCTAGTCACCTCAAGTGTGAGCTATCAAGGAGTAATCTTTGTACTCCACTCGAGGCTGACTTTGTCTTGCCGCCATAGGGTCCTGTAAACGGTTGTCCTTCAGGTAAGAAGTTGGGTGACCCAACGGTGCCCGCGAGAGGTATTGCGACGGGACGACAGGGAGGGTACGACCAGTGTACCGGTGTGCTTGGCCCCTGATCGTTGGCCGCGAGAGTTACCAACCCACGAAAGTCGAGCTCCTCCAGGAGCACACGCGAGACAAGGTAAGGAGACGGTTCACCTTGTTGGTAACCGCAGTGACTTGGTGGGACGACGGGGCAGGCAACGATGTACTGGTGGTCCTGGCTGCTGTCGTTGTCCGCGGGTCGGTTAAGTCGAGGCAATGATAACGGTTGTCACGCAGGTTAATTAAAATGCTAAATGGTTCAGTGAATGTCTTGAGTTGGCTATATGCCATGTACGCACTACCTACCCGTGGGAATTACGAGTTATGGGCTCCTCTGCTTTGTAGTGTCGTCGGAGGACTCTTCAGACGTCAGCAGTACCGCGGCCTGCGCCGGGAAGTGGTGATGTCTTATTTGCTCGCGCGGTGGTGTCTTATTTGGATTTGCTTTAACTTCACCGGCCAGCCTCGCACCGTGCAGGAGTACGTCGGGGTTAGGGTCCAAAGCCCCGCGTACATAGGATATAGTCCGGCGGATGACCTCTCTGTTGAGTTCGAAAGATGGGCTATGAAGTGTCGGATAGCCTCAGTGGAGCGTTCCCTAACAAGGTTCCCGCCACCCTGGAGATCCGTGCGTGTAGCGTAACACAAGTGCACCCCTGCAGGGGAGATTAATCTATTCGAATAGCTGTGTCCACGGTAACAGGACGCTTTATGCTAAAGCTGGATCTTACCACTAGAAACTATTATTAAACTGTATGGTTCCGGATTCTCTTCCTCGCGGGGATGTCGAGGAGGTGAACTCGGAGGCATTGTTAATTATTATTACAACTTATTATTATACAATGCTGCAGCAACTTCTGCTGCATTGTTACTTTATGCTTTATATAAACTGTTGGCTGATTCTTACCTCATGCTGCAAGACATCGTCGGAAGATGCTAGTCTTCGATAGGCCTAGCTTCTTACCCTTGCTCTGAATTTCTGACTTTCAGTCCACTATATACAGCCTCTTCTTTCCGTTGATACAATGCATAATGCTTAGTAGCGGACGTAAGACTCGCGGGTATACTAGATACTCACCTGCTTTATTTCCTTTACTGTTTTGCCTGATCGGCCGCTACAGCCGACGTTGGAGCCCAGCAGCAGGAGTACCCCGGAGGCGCCTACTACGACGTCGAGTTCCCCGTTGACCAGGAGTAGTTCTGTGGATCCCAGGCAGGAGGCCTCGCCTTTTCGTTCTATATCTCTGATGTGATTTGTGCTAGCCTTCTTAAGGCAAAACTTGACTAACTATGTCTGTACTCAGATATTATGGCTTGTATGGCTTATGTATTCGGGTCCGCGTGACCCCCTCTATTGTAACATATTTGTTTATCCTTTTGTGTTTAGTGTTGTGCTGTGATATTGTCACCGTGGCACCCTAATCTCAGTCGTGTACCCTGTGTGTATGATTACTGTACACGGTCTGATTTTGGGGGCGTCACATTTCTCTCCCACACAAGGTAAGCTGGGGTCTAACTTGTTATGAACAGATATCAAAGAATAATAAAACGAAAAAGGAAACATAAGAGCGAGACGCTCCAAGCATAGCACATCACGCATGAAGTGATAAAAATATAGTGAGACGAAGGACGAACTGATGATAGTTGATGCAGAAGGGGATGCACGGGGGCATCCCCAAGCTTAGACGCTTGAGTCTCCTGAATATTTATTGGGGATGCATGGGGGCATCCCTAAGCTTGAGCGTGTGACACTCCCAGAACTACTTTCATCGTCTTCCTTCCCACACTTGAAAACTCCCTTCATACATAACTCATCATAAGCTGATTAGAGAGGTTAGTAACCTTAATAAAATATTTTTTATCCACTGGAAATAAAGATATTCTTGAAGAGCTACTGTTTCTCAAGATTGCCAAAAGGTTTTTGCAAAAAAAAAGAAAGCTTAAGGTTTGCAAAAATAAGGAAAGGCAAAACGTGGCAGAATCTGTGAAAAACAGAACAATAGGTAGTAAAGAATTTTTTGGGGGTACTTCTGCAAATCAAATCAAAAAACTCATAACATAAGAAAGTTTCAAAATTGTATAAGCATGTTGTGTAAAAATTTCAGCTCAAAAAGATGAAATTTTGCGTCAAGCAGACAGAATCTATTTCCTTGACAGCATGTCACAACTTTTGCTTCCCTTGTCATAAGAGGCTAAAACTTGGCACAAAGCTTGAAAATAAAGATACAATGATGTTGCTACAGTAGTAACAATCATCAAGACCACTAAAAACTGTAGTAAAAACATCTTGGGTTGCCTCCCAACAAGCGCTTTCTTTTACGCCTTTAATCTAGGCATAAATCAAAAAGAAGAATCAAGTTTTATCAAGACAGAGAGAATAGCTAGCCCGTGTAACGGACTCAAAAGGTAACTTGATTTTCTTTTGAGGGAAGTGTTCCATCCCCTTTCTGAGTGGGAATTGAAATTTTATAATCCCCTCTTTCATGTCAATAACAGCACCAATGGTGCGACGAAAAGGACGTCCCAAAATAATTGGACATAAAGGTTCACCATCTATATCCATAATAGTAAAATCAACGGGAACATAATTGTCATTGAAAATGATAAGAACATCGTCGATCTTCCCCAAAGGTTTCTTTATGGAAGAATTAACGAGACGAACACCAAAAGAACAAGGCTCAAAGGGCTTCAATTCAATCATATCATACGTTCTTTTGGGCATAACGGGGGTACTAGCTCCAACATCACATAAAGCATAGCAAGAGAAGTTATTCAATTTAATTTTTATCATAGGATCCCAACCATCATCTAGCTTCCTAGGTATGTAGGCTTCTATTCTAAGCTTCTCCTCCCTAGCTTTGATGAGAGCATTAGTGATATGCTCCGTGAAGGCAAGATTTAGTGTGCTAGTGTGGGGGTCTCTAGACATTTTGTGCAGCAAGGTAATAACTTCTGAGAGGATGCAACTATCAAAATCAATGTCACTACTATCAAAGGTGGTAGTGGTGTCATCTAGGCTCGCTTTTTTGAAAACCTCTATGTTCATAGGAGTTTATTCTTCTACGGTTGAGGTATTAGCATCACCATTAATAGGTCCAATGGGACTAGGAGTGTGTTGGGTGCAAATAGTTTGGGTGTCCAACAATTTCGATAGTAGAAACTGTGTGGTGTGTAGGAAGGCTCTTAATTCTCTCCTCTTACACTTTTTCTCTAGCCCATCTTTCTTTAAGTTTATCCATCATCCTAATATTTTCATTAATTTTTAATTAGATAGCATTAATAGGAGCGGCCTTCCACTCCTCAAGGGGAGAGGTTCTAATTTTAAGCATCTCAACATCAAGGGCTAAGCTATCTACATTCAAAGAGAGATTATCTAATTTAGCTAATTTCTCTTCTACATTCTTGTTGAAGGCTTTTTGGGTAGTGATAAAGTCTCTAAGCATGCTTTCTAATTCAGCAGTGGGGTCCTTGTTGCTAGGATAAGTGTTGTTGTTCCCATAGTTGGATGGAAACGGTCTAGGATTGCTAGCAAAATTTCCCCTATAAGCATTGTTGTTGAAGTTGTATCTAGCAATAAAATTCACATCTACTTGTTCCTGAGCAACCAAATAATACAAAGGAACATCATGAGGATCAATAGAGGGTTGCTTGCTAAGTAGAGACATAATAAAATCAACCTTTTAATTTAGGGAGGTAATCTCCTCGACAGAGTTTACCTTCCTACATGTTGGAGCGCGTTCGGTGTGCCATTGGGAGTAGTTGGTCATCATCTCATCCAGAAGTTTTGTGGCAGCACCAAGGGTAGTTGACATAAAGGTTCCTCCCGCGGCCGAATCTAACAGGTTCCGCGAGGTAAAGTTCAAGCCTGCATACAAAGTCTGGATAAGTAGACCGAAATCCAACTGCATCTACTACTAATCATCCACCTTGAGATATCTATCCAGAACATCTTGCTGCTATTCAGTTCCGAGCCTCACCCAAAGTGTAAACCCAAAGCAACAGACAACTGCATTAAAAATCACTTTGCGTAAAGTAAACAATCCTTGCAACCGCGGTTACAAGCACCGTTGTTTTCCCCCTTGTGGCAACAACACATCCCCTAGACTCATGTTTCTGTCACTCAAGCGTGTCATCAGGGGGCATGAACCCACAATCGAGCATAACGTTCCCTCTTGGAGTCACTACCTACGACTTGGCCACAGCAATAAACAACAACGGAGAACAACTAATAATTACTTAGGAAAAAAATATAAAAGATAAGAACCAAATATATTACTCAATCAAAAACTGAACATAGTCTCATAATCCATCAGATCCCAGCAAACTCAGCATAGCAAGAGAAGAAAAATACATATGTGCCTCGATCATGTAGGGCAGCTCACGAGGTCTAAACCATGAAGAACAAAGAGGGGAGGAGAACATCACATAGCTACTGATCACGGACCCATGGTCCAAGGGAGACTACTCATGGATCATCCGGGAAGCGTCCATGGTGGAGGGGAAGCTCCTGGAGGTCAATCCTCCCTCAGGCAGGGTACCGGGAAGAGGTCTGCTGGCGCTCCCGATCTTGGAAGCACGGCGGCGGCGGAACAGAGGCGAGATTGAGAAAAGGGGTTCTGTCTTCAGAGATTTTTTTGAATTTAAAACTGGGAAGCATGAGCTCCACAGTGCTTTATTGCCTTGGAGAACCAAAAGTTCTCAAAAAATGTAATATTTACATACATAGAAAGGAGGGGGGGGAAGATGAACTTAAACCTACCTTAAGCTAATGTAAATTCTTAATCCAATAAAACAATTTATCCTTAGGATCCCCCTGAAATCTATGTGAAAGAAGGGTGATATCATGCACAAAGTGCCTTCTCTAGGTTTGAAAAGAAGCTCTTTCATTCCTGAAGGTCTTCCCATTTCAAACAATCCAAATGCACCAGGCAGCAGTTAGGATCACCTCCATGAAAAAACTGTGGCCAAAATATGATCTTGCATGTTGCAGGCATTGAATTATAGAGGCATTGCCCAGCCAGTTGATTTGCAGATATGTCCAGATCCTAGTGCTGAAGTTACAGGAGAAGAACAAATGCAGTCTGTCTTCAGAAGAATGAGAAAGGCAAAGGACACAGTTGTTATCCTCCTGGGTAGATCTCCAATGCCTTCTAACTAGAAGATCTTTAGTATTTAGCCTATCAAAAAGTAATAGCCAACCAAACACTTTGATCTTCATGGTGCATTTTCTCTTCCAAATCCAAGATGAAGGAGGATCATCAGGTAAATGAGAGTGCATCAAGATGTAAAAATTCTTTGCAGTGTATCCATGCTTGGCTGGCCAGAGCCAAGAATCATGAGCATTGAGATCCCTCTACAGTAGACCTAACCAATCCCTTAAGATGAAATATTCAGAGGCAGCTTGCTGGGATAATGGCAGATAAAACAAGTCAGACTCATCCCCAATATTCAGGAAATCTTGTACAGAGACTTTATCATCCTTGACAAAAGAGAACAGGTGAGTCAACCTATCTCTGAGAGGTGTCTTCAGAGATTTCGCGTCACGAAGAATATATAGGCGAAGTTGGGCAGCCAGGGGGCCACCAGGGGTCCAGGCGCACCCCTGGCGCGGCCAAGACCTAGGTCGTGCCAGGTGGACGCCTGGGGCCCTGGTGGGTCCCCTCTGGTTCTCCTTCGGGACTCCGGAAGCTTCCGTTGTGCTGATTTTTTCTCTGATTTTTTCCCGAATTTTTGGAGCACTTTTAATATGAGGGAAACCTGAAATATAAAAAACAGCAGAAAATAGGAACTGGCACTGTGGTGCACTGAGTTAATAAGTTAGTCCAAATATGATCAAAAGTGTATGAAAGTGTATCTAGATTATAGCAATATCACACAAAACATGCATGGAGCAAGAAGAAATTATAGATATGTTTGGGACGTATCAACACCTTTAGCATAAGAAGATAGGATCTCATTCTCATTAAACTCGCATTGGAAAGGAAGGTGTTTATGATCTATTTTATAACAGCAAGTGAAATCATAAATGTGGCACAAAGATTTAGCATGGGAATAAGAAACTTGTATTTGATCCCACAAGTGTTTCCCTTTCTGAGATAGGAGGTGCCGCATATAATGAGCATGCTCATCCAATGATTTTTCCTCAACCAAGTCGGTTGGGTTTTTAGCACAATCACAAATTGATCGAAGACGATACACGTGAAACATGTCCATCCTACCATATTTGGGTGGTTCCACACCAATGGTAAAGAGAGCATCAACAGGCAAGGAAAGATAAAGGCAAAAGGTAGAAACTATTTTTTGGTTTTTCATATAAGACTCTAAAGCAAAAACTAGAAAGTAAACTATAAAGACTAATAAGCAAAGGTAAAAGATAGCATGCAACTCCCCTATCTTGAAGATTGGACTCCCCGGCAACGGCGCCATAAATTAGCTTGATGGCACTGAAGTAGTGCTCCTCGTTGGTTACCCCAAGTGGAAGGTTGAGATGTAGCCTAGCAGCAAATTTCCCCTAACTTAGAGGATAGGGTTTATGTCTCCCGTAGGACTCCAAGGACGACAAGTAGGTGGTGAAGTAAGTGATGCATCGTCTGAGTAGAATCGCACTGCCGAGTGGTATGCGCAGACGGCCTGCCAGGTGTGCTGTGCAACTTGCACGGCGCGTCCAGCATATCCTCGAACGTGTACTTGGGCTTCACCTGCCCCGGGGGTCTCACATTTGGTCTCATCTTCCGACTACCTCCTGCAGCCGCTGGATCTCCTTCATTCTGGGCAGCGGCCACCTGCCGACTGCCATACTGAGTATCGGGCTGTTCGTCCTTGCGCTTGCCATTGTTCTGCTGGTTGTTGTTGTTGTTGTTGCGGTTGTTCTCTCTCCTTTCTTTCTGACTGAGACCTTGGTTCCCTGTGTCCGACTGCGGAGCCCCTGGTGACTGGATCACACCTCCAACTCTGAGCTGGATAGGGCGCATCGCAGAATCGGACATAGCGAACGCATTTGCCACCTTCATGAGCTCGGCTAGCGATGTGAAGTCTTTGCGGAGCAGCTTGTGCTTCAACATTGAATCAGCCAGGCATCCATCAGTAAAGTATTGAATGGCCTGGATCTCATGGACTCCTTCGCATGAGTTCTTCAGCTTGATCCACCGAGATAAGTAATCTCGGAGGGGCTCATATTTTCCTTGCACACACAGAGCTAGCTTTCGCGGGAGGTTGGGCTCTCATACGTGCTCGTGAAGTTGTGGATGAATGCGGTCGTGAAATCCTCCCAGCAGTTCACACTGTCCTTGGGCAAACTGTTCAACCACGTCCTTGCTGAGCCCTGCAGCATGAGAGGTGCATAGTGGACTGCTACACGCCGATTGCCTCCTGCAATGCGGACTGCTGTCAGGTAATCGGATAGCCAGTCTTCAGGCTTCACAGAGCCATTGTACTTGGGAGTGTCTCTCGGCAGCGTGCAGCCTTTGGGGAATTTTTCCGTCCGAATGAGATGACCAAAACATGATGGGCCAGCTTCTCCTTCTTCATCTTCCTGAGCCTCCTTCTCTAGGAGCTCAATGCGATGCCTTGCATCATTCTGACCGATTTGGCGAGGGCCAAGTCCAGCGCTAATTGCTGGTCTTGGCGCCGATTGCTGCGGCATGTCATTGCGCCTGCTGTTGACTGCTGGCTCTTCCATTCTTCTGCTTGCTGCTGGAGGTGGCCGATTGCTTCTGACCTTGCTCTCGTGCCGAGATGGCGCGGGTTGGTGTCTGTTCTGGCGCGATGCGTTCGGTCGCTGGCTAGCTCCTGCATTCGGCCTCACAGTTCCTCTTGATGCCTCTGGTTCTGCGTTCTGGTTGCCCATTGCTACGAGCCTCTGTTCCTTTGCGGCTGCTATCAGCTCACGCATTCGGCGCGACTGCTCACACCGCTCATCTCCTTCCAGGTCTTCTAACTCAAGCGCTATCTGCTCGGCTGCTCTCAAGTTCTTGTCCGGCGTGCTGTATGTTGGCCTTTGGACGAATGCCGACTGTGCTGGTTGCTCCGGTTGCACCGGCCTTCTCGGACGCTCCGGCTGCTCGGCCCCCGACAGCTGCTGGTTGACTGCTCTGCCTCGGCTTCTGAGATCTTCCAGGACTGCGGGCTCAATCGGTCGTCGCGGTACTGCATGTGCTGCATTGTATTCCCTTGTGATGGATCCCAGCCTACGCTCTTCTGCCAGCACTTGCTCAGCCCTGCGAGCCAGAGCGAGCCGTGCTGTTTCCAGCTCCGTGTGCACCTGCTCCGGATCACCATTCCTGTTCACGGGTGTGTATAACACATCCCGCAACGCACTGGTGCCGATTTGCTCTGCCACATCAGCTACCTCCTTGGCCTTTCTTGCTGCGCTTGCCGGGTCGCGGTTGGTCGATGAAGACGCTCCCGCCATCATGACGGCGGCGTGCACTCGTCCCTCCTCTCCGCCAGGTGCTGCATTGCAGCCCCTGGTCGAGAGCGGGTCTGTAGCACACGAGAAAATGCGGATATCTCTGGGATACGCCTCGGGGAAGCTGCCAATAAAGAGGCGATGACTGCCAACCTACAGCGACACCCCGGGCGGCAAGGGTGCTCCAGCCCTATACCGCGCCGAGTAATCCACCACGTGATCGATCGCCCCACGCCTTAGAATCAGGCCAGAGGCGTGGCTACCGCCTGATGCAGAGGAAAATCCCGTCCGGATCTTGACTCCAGTCGACGCCTCGGTCTGCCCCATGGTGGGCGCCAACTGTCGTCGATATGTGACGTCAGATGCCATGGGATGGCTAAAGTGAGGGGAAGACGCGAGGGAGAGAATGTCGATGGTGCCGGAATCGGGTTGGGCACAAACACGGTGAGGACACCACGATGTACCCAGGTTCGGGGCTCTCCGGAGAGATAACACCCTTACTCCTGCTTGTCTCTTGTATATCAATGATCTGACTACAATTACTGCTTCTCTATCTTCTCAGGGGAAGGAGAACACCGCCGCCGTGGGCAAGATCCTCTCCTGCTTCCCTGAGGAGTAACTACTAGCAGTGAATGAACTGAGGGGGAAGTGAGTTAATGGTGATCTAAAGTGGGGCGTCCCTCGCGCAGGAGGGGTACCCTGGCTCTTATAGTGTGAGTCCAGGGTACTTCGGTAACTTCATTGCCGAATGGGCCCAGCTGTCATCCTCTAATCGGCCTGGGCCCACCGACTTCTCCTCTCCGGGTGATCCAGAGCCTACGAGCAGCGGCCCATGCTGTAGACTCGTAAGGCCTAGGGATGAAAAGTGAAGCTAGGAGGTGCGGTCTTGTCGCCCTGTCCGCGGAATCGGCGGAGAGGTCGACACCGTATCTCCATCAGATCTTCGACATGACTTGGCCTTCCTGCCACCCAGATATCTCGGAATATGGCATTTATGACCTCGTAATCATACCCCCGACTGGGTATTAGGTTGTTCCGATTGCGCCTGGACCGACTGGTGGTTCCTGGCAGGGTCGATTGCTCTGGGCAATCGGCCTTCTAGATACCAACCTCGGCCCAGCTGCAGACCAATCGGATGATCGTCTTGGTGAAGGAAGGGTGGACCGATTGCGCCTGGGCCGACTGCTGGCATTTGGTACGGCCGATTGCCTTGGAGCAATCGGCCGTACCTCTGGCCAGCTCGGCCCAGTTGCGGCCCAATCGGTCCATCCTTGTCTTGAAAGGTTGCTTCCGCTTGGGTTAGCCTACCCGGGTGCCAATCCCCCGACAGTAGCCCCTAAAGCTGTAAAGGTCCCACGGTCACTTGACCGCGGGGCCTTTGCAGTTTTTAATCTCTCTCTTGATATCGTCCGACAGCTATGGCCTCTTCGAGTGCGTCATTCCGAGTTCGTCGACCGACTCGGAGATCACCCTCGGCTGACCAATATTTCCGTCCGATTGGATTTGGTTCGCTCCCAATTCGTGTCTTCACTTTTGTGAGAAAAGAATCCTTCGCCGATTTCCTTCCAATGGTTACCTCCGATTCTTCCGGGACGGGATCAATGAACTGGGACCCACGACCCACGCGCGACTTGACATAACTGCAGGGCGTGACCCCCACGTCGCACGCCTCGCCTTTTGCCCCAGGATCCTTTGCGCTGGTTTGCCGGTTGCCCTTCATGTGCCCTAGGCCACACCGAGCCACACAGCCGCAGCCGCATCCCACTCCCCTCCCCCGCCGCCCATATAAGCCACAGGGGAGGGCCTTCGCCTCTTCCTTCTCCTCAAACGCCATCTTCAACCTCTAGCTCTCTAACCTCTGCGCCATTGCTGCTCCACGCGAAGCTCTCTGCCGCGGGCCTCTGCACCTTGGATCTGCTCCGGCCACAGACTTGTGCTCTCCGCCGCCTCCGCAGTAACTCTTCATCGCTGCTCTCGCGCTCCGCCTCCCTCTTCTTCTCTCTTCTTCTCCTCGTCTGCGAACGCCATGGCGCCACGGCGAGATGTGTCACAGGCGATCCGCGGGTGCTGGAAGGGTTCTCAGGCCACCGCCGGCGCCGTCGAGTCCCTGATTCGCGCCCGGAAGATGCCTACGGAGGTCGAGTGGCGCATTCCCGGCGCCGAGGTCGTGCCCAGCGCGCGCGCTGGCGAGAGGGTTGTGTTCCTCTCTCACTTCGAGCGTGGATTTGGCCTTCCCGCCAGCGCCTTCTTCCGCGGGTTCCTCGATTTCCACCGACTGCAACCACACCATCTCGCAGCCAACTTCATCATGATTCTCTCCGGTTTCGTGACACTCTGCGAAGGGTATCTCGGCTGCCGTCCAAGCATCGCTCTCTGGAAGCGATTGTTCAATCTCCGAGCTCACAATGCAGCTGTGGTGCCCTCCACCATCGAAGGTGGCGACCCGACATACCCGACTGACATGACCGACTGCGGCAGTTGCCTTGTCGCAGCCGGCAAGCCGAAATACAAGAGTCCCGAGATCGTCCAATCATGCAAAAATTGGCAGACCTCATTTTTCTACGTCAAGTCACCTGACCAAGGGCCCGATCTCCTGAATCTGCCCGAGTTCTCTCTCGCCCGGCCGACTGACAAGCACCAATGGTCGCTGAAGTACGGCGTCGGAGATTGCGACGTCGATGCCCAGGTCGCCAGGGTCGCCCAGCTAGAGCAAGAAGGACTTCTCCCGACCGACCTGGTAGCCGCTTGGCTTCAAGCTCGGATTCTTCCCCTGCAGCGCCGAGTGCACCGCCTGTGCGATATGTCGGGTCCTCGAGATCCCACTCGACTCTGCACATGGCGGGTGAAGAAGGAAGACCTCTGCGCTAGGGTGAGGGCTATTACATCTAGCCCTTTGCCCGACCCTTTCTGCTTCGGGCTTGACTACCTCACTCGCCAGCAGAAACCGCCTGTGGTAAGCTCCGATTGCCCTCTCCTTCCGATTGCTTTTTTCTCTCGGCTTCTCTGATTACTTTTATCTTCTTTCCAGCATTTTATTCAGTCCAAACGGATGGAGGACGGCCAGGAAGCTGGCGTGTATGCCCCCGACCGCGCGGAGGATGACCCCGCCGACTTTGAGTATAACGGCGAGGTTCCTTCCGCCAAGTCTGGTGATTATGATGCTGATGACGACGAGTCTTCCGGAGAATCCTCCGACTCCATGGATGCCGACTTCGCTGATGCCGGGGCCGCGGACCCTCCGAGGACCGACACCCAACCGCCAGCTCAAGGGGGTACGCCTGACCCTTCCCTTGAGCAATTTTTGGCCGAATGGAGTGATGATGATAGTGTCTCAAAGGCTGATGGTTCTGATGCAGCTCTTCGTGCCAAACCTCCGAAGGTGCCGGCTAAACGCACCTCGACCACCAGCTCCTCCGCTGGTACTGCTCCCGGCAAGGTTGCCAAAGCCATGCCGAATGCCAGCAAAGGAAAACACCCCCAGGTGACGACGACTCGGAGGCTGACTTCCCAGGCGTCGCTGGATGTCGCCCCACTGAGATGCCGGATGCCCTCTGGAGCACCAAGAACAATCGGGTATGCTTTTTCCTTCACGCCTTGCATTTTACTGTCCCTCCTTATACTGATTCACTTCCTCTTTTTTCTTTCAGGGAACCGATTGGGCTCGACGACGTTGATGCCGACATTCTGGTCCGACCCGGCGTCGTCATTTCGCCTGCCGCATCTGCCGCCGCCACCCACAAACGGCCGCCTGCTTCTCATCGCTCTTCCAAGGACGCCGAGCGCGCTGCCAAGAAGGCCCGCCTGGAGGCGACCAAGAAGACTTCTTCCTCTTCCATTGCCTCCAAGACTTCCAAGAGCACAGCTGACCGGGAAGCTCCTGGCGGGATAGGAACGCAATCGGTCGATCCGATTGGCCCATCTCCACCACGCCGCTCCGACCCGGTCTCCACTGTCGCGACTACATCTTCTCCGACTGCCGCATTCGAGCCACCGACGGTGACAAGCCCGCCGCCAATTGTGGTTTCAGCGCCACCAACTGTCGCAACTGTGCCACCGGTTGTTCTGCCCGTGCCACCAACGACGACGACCTTGCCGCTGGTTGCAATTATCACCTCCGCTTCAGCTCATCTGACTACGCCGCCACCACCTCCAAGTATTTCTGGCCCTCAGGTGACGCCGATGCTATTAGTTATCCCCACTGCTGCTTCCACCGCCACTCAAGCTTTAGTGCCAACGCCGACCTCCTCTGCGTCGGAGATCCTTATGCGCTCGGTGGACCAGTTCCGGGCCGAGTATTCTCGCGCCCGTCATGTCGGCACCGGGCCTGACGCCTCGCATCGTCCTCAAGACCTTGTGACGACTACTCTGAGTCGGGTGAATGAATTTGCCGACGCCCTTGCTCGGGACCTCCAACAGCTCACCTCTCAACACACGGTGAACTCTTGACTTTCCTCTTATGTCTTTCCTTTACTCGGGAGGCTTTTCTTCCGGTGGGTGCGCGCAAGCGCACCCACTGGGTGTGTTCTCCCCGAGATTCGGGCCGATTGGTTGCAATCGGTTCGGATCTTTCACGCCTTTTGCTTTATCGTTTGCCTTCCTTCAATCGGGAGACCTTTCTTCTGGTGGGTACGCGCAAGCGCACCCACTGGGTGTAGTCCCCGAGATTCGGGCCGATTGCTTGCAATCGAGTTCGGATCTTTCACACTTTTTGCTTTATCGTTTGCCTTCCTTCAATCGGGAGACTTTTCTTCCAGTGGGTGCGCGCCAGCGCACCCACTGGGTGTAGTCCCCGAGATTCGGGCCGATTGCTTGCAATCGAGTTCGGATCTTTCACACTTTTTGCTTTATCGTTTGCCTTCCTTCAATCGGGAGACTTTTCTTCCATTGGGTGCGCGCCAGCGCACCCACTGGGTGTAGTCCCTGAGATTCGGGCCGATTGCTTGCAATCGAGTCGGATCTTCTGTTGTATCCCTAACTCCATCTCGTTATTCTTCTCAGGCTGTCATGGAAGAAAAGCGTGAGGTCTTCGAAAAGCTTCTTGATGCGTACACTGCCAGCCTCCGAACTCTCGCCCAGGCCCAGCTGCAGGTCAACAACCAATCGGCCGAGATCGCTAAACTGAAAGGTAACCTCTATACTATTTCTGTTTTCTTTCCGGTTAACAATTACTCTTGCACTGATATCCTTTATGCTCTCCTCTAGCTTCTACTCCCATGATAGATGACCTTCAGGGCCGAATTACTGAATTGACTGCAGAACTCAACCAACATGGCCCAGCACTCACCAAAGCCAAGGAAGAAACGATCCGACTGCAGGGGGTAGAAACCGATCTAAATCGGACTATCCAAGGCCTTCGCTCTGAAATGGCTGCTCTCGAGAGAAAACATCTGGCCGACATAGCTGCCGTGACGGCTACTGGTGATGGTCTCCTTGCCGAGCGAGATGCTACCGTCGCCGTCCGAGAAGCCTTGCAAGCTGAAAGGGATGAAGCGGTGGCTGCACGCGATTCCATTCGGCGAGATCGTGATGAACACGTCACCATATTTGAAGAGCTGGAGAAACGCAACTACGAAGAGACCACCCGATTGCGCCGCAGAGCCAAAGGCTTCTGCGACACCATGACCGAGATGGACGTCCTCCTTAGCGGTGAGTGCTTCCTGCATCCGAGTGCATTTTCCGATTGCTTTCCTCCTTTATCGCGTTTCTAATACTTTCTTTCGTGACACAGAAGCTTGGCCCGAGTCTGAAGCAGCTGCCTATGCGGCCATTTCCAAATCTCGAGAGGAAACTGTTGCTGCCGGAGGAACCTGCCAACTTGAAGATAACGTCTGGACTCGGCATGAATATTTAATCGGCACCGAAGCCCGCATCCCTGTTATCAAGGGAGTTGCCTTGTCATTCAAGCTCGGAATCTTGAAAATTGTTGAATCTCTATGGTCACCGACTGAGCTCAAGGTTGGCCTTCAAAAGATGAAACACGCCGCTGGCTCCTCCGCCGGAACCCACGATGCCGAAACACGAGATGAAGAGGATTATGACAAAGGAGAGGCTCTGAATGCTACCACGGAACAGACTCGGACTCTTCTGAAGGCCATCCCACGTTGGATCGACGTCTTGCTGAACTCTGCAGGTCGGACTGGCGCGGAAACCGCCCTCCAGACTGTGCTGAGCTGGTACCCTCAGGTGAAGCTCTCCCAACTTTACAGCCTCCGAGAAAATGCCTCTGACCTGCTGGAGAAGACCTATACCGAAGTAAATCGGCTTGCCAGCTCCATGGTGAATTGGTTCTCTCCCTACGAGTACACTCCGTATCTCGATGAGGGGGGGAATCCGCTCGCTGCACCTTCAATCTCTGGCCTGGCCGAGGAGCTTTCTGATAGCGGCTCATCTCAAACATCTCCGAGATCCAAGCAAACTGGTGCCACATTTTCTGAAGCGCAATCGGATCCGACTGCTCCATCTTCTAGCTCCGTGCCTCCGACTTCCTGAGCCATGCCGCCAACTATGTTACTTGTTGCAGCTCGCCGATACTAGATCGGTTTTATCTTATTTTGTCTTCCGACTATCTGCCTGTAAGACATAATTTTAATTCTGTCGACACCCGCTGGGTGTGACCTTGATGTAATGAACACATTCGGCCCTGGGCCTGCTACTTCTGATGCAATCCGGTTGCTTGATCCTTGCTTTTAATTGTGCGATCAACTTTGCGTCTTTGTCGGTTTCCTTTATCGGCTGCACTTCGGGATATCTACCGTATCAACCTTGCTGTCGTCATGCGGTCCGCAATCGGATCAACGGTAGCTTACCAGCCAAGGTTCGATAAGTTTTTTCTTTTTTACACGACAAGATTTAACGCAAAGGATTCTGCGATGGTAGGCGCCGATTGCTTGCTATCGGGCTCGATGCCCTGGGTCGCGGCGCAATCGGCGACTCTGTTTTATCGAATATGCCCTTAATGGCACGTTTCGAATTGTTTCCCGGGGATTCGTACTGCCGACTGCCTCAAATACGACCCTTCTCAATGCCGCAAACCTTTTAGTGGTTTGCGCTTGAGCTGAGTGCCGAGTTGAGTGCCAGCCCGCAGTCCCCGTGCCTCGATGTCCTATTCGCTTGGCCTCGTAGTCGGTCAGTCCCCGGGTGTGTTATACACACCTCGGGTATGACTGAGCGTCGCCGATTGAGGCTAGCTCTTCGAATGAAATTATGCAAAGATAATCGAATGCTCATTTTTAGAGGCATGATAACTTTTACTACTTGTTTGCCGCATGGCTTACATAAGTTTCTGCTGCTCAGCTATAGAACGGACATAACAACTCGGCGTTCCACGGCCGCTCCGTCTCTGCTCCTGATGTGTCCTTGTGCTTAGTGCCCTTGGTGCAGTCGATCAGATAATAGGAGTTGTTCTTGAGCGCTCGGCTGATGACGAATGGCCCTTCCCAGGGTGAGGAGAGCTTGTGTTGTCCGTCTGACTTCTGGATTCGGCGTAGCACCATGTCTCCCTCTCGGAAAGCGAGAGGACGAATCTTCTTGCTGTGGTAGTGCCGCAACTTCTGCTGATAGACTGCTGACCTGGACAAGGCCAACAGGCAAGCTTCTTCTTTGAGGTCGATGTCGTCTTCTCGCGCCAATCTGGCTTCTTCTTCGGTGTATAGGGCATGCCGAGGTGAATCGAACTCGATGTCGGATGGGATGACTGCTTCTGAACCATACACCAAGAAGAAAGGAGTGAATCCAGTCGACCTGTTTGGTGTGGTCCTCAGACTGAACAGTACTGCGGGGAGCTCCTCAATCCATGCTCCGGGTGCCCTCTCAAGTGGCTCTACCAATCTGGGCCTGATACCCGATAGGATTAGTCCGTTTGCTCTTTCGACTTGACCGTTGGATTGCGGGTGCGCCACAGATGCTAGATCAAGCCGAATGCCTTGCTGAGATGCATATCGAGCCAGTGCACCCTTCGCAAAATTTGTGCCATTGTCGGTGATGATGCTGTTAGGCACACCATATCTGCACACAATGTCAGCCACAAACCGAACCGCAGTCGGACCATCCAGCTTCTTGATCGGTCTAGCTTCAATCCACTTGGTAAACTTGTCCACTGCAACTAGAAGATGTGTCATGCCACTGCGAGCTCTCTTGAATGGTCCAACCATGTCCAAACCCCATACTGCAAATGGCCATGCTATCGGGATTGTCTTCAGTGCCGATGCTGGCTGATGACTTCTTGCTTTGAACCGCTGACAACCCTTGCAGTACTTCACCAAATTCTCAGCCACTGCAAGTGCAGTCGGCCAGTAGAAACCATGTCGGAAAGCTTTGCTGGCGATGGCCTTTGCAGACGCATGATGACCACATTCACCCTGATGAATGTCTCTGAGCAGCTCCAAGCCTCTGTCCTCTTCCACACATCTTTGGAGGATACCAGTTGCACTCTTGCGCACTAGCTCATTTTTGATTATTGTGTATGCCCAAGATCGGCGGCTGATTTTCCTTGACTCTGCTAAGTCTTCTGGAAGGACTCCATCTGCTAGGAAATCTCTGATCGGCTGTGCCCATGATGGCGCACTGACCACTACCATTACCACCGCATGCTGAGGTGGGACTTCTTCTTGGATCTCAGTTTCTTGACCACTAGCCTCCTGGATCTCGGCCTCTTGGAAGTCTGCCATTTCTATCTCTGCTTCTGAACTGCCGACTGCGGCGCATAGCACGCATTCGGCAGCCCCTGGTGCCGACTTCTCGTCTGAAGCTGGAGCTTCATCATTGCAATCGGCAATTTCTGATGTCATTGGCTCTTCGGAGGTTGTGCCTTCTGGCGCAGCCTCTTCTTGTTTCCCTTTGGCTTTGCTCTTCTTCTATTCCTCTGCAGCCCCTGGCTCGCAATCGGCAGCCCCTGGTGTTGTTGCCGAGACACCCTGGGCGCTGGATTGCTTCCTCACGGTTGCAGGTTTGGCCGGTTGAACTTCTTTTGCCTTTCTCAGCGCCTCAAGATCGGTCTCCGAGATAAAAATGGACTCGGACTCTGGGGATGGTATGATGGATGGCTTCTTGATGTGCTCCAAAGATACGCCTGGTGGGATTGCTTGCCTTGTGGAGCCGAGTTTGGACAATGCATCTGCTGCCTCGTTGTTTGCTCTTGGCACATGATGGAACTCGCAACCTTCAAAGTACCCGCTGATCTGCTGCACCAGGAACCGGTAACTTGCCATGTTAGCATCCTTTGCATCCCAGGTGCCTGAGCATTGCTTTACAACCAGGTCAGAGTCACCAAAGCACTCAATATTCCGAATACCGATCTCCTTGGCAAGCTTGATACCATGCACAAGAGCTTCCTACTCGGCGACATTATTTGATGCTGCGAAGTGAATCTGGAGCACATATTGTAGTTGATCTCCTCTTGGTGAAGTGAGTACCACACCAGCCCCTAGGCCATTTTTCATTTTGGAACCATCAAAGTGCATTCGCCAGAGATCCGACATTGGGAGCTGCGGCATGTACTGGGTTTCAGCCCAGTCCACTAGGAAATCGGCTAATGCTTGCGACTTGATTGCAGTTCTTCGTTCATACTGGATGCCATGACTAGCAACTTCGATTGCCCATTTTGCCACTCTTCCGGTTGCATCTCTGCTTCCCATGATGTCGGCCAATGGAGCCGAACTGACGACGGTGATCAAGTGGGCTTGAAAGTATGGCTTCAACCTCTTGGCTGCCATGTACACTCCATAGCACATCTTCTGATAGTGAGGGTAGTTCTGCTTGGATGCCGAGAGCACTTCGCTGATATAGTACACTGGACGCTGAATTTGTTGTGCCTTGTCCTTCTCGGGCCGCTCCACCACCATGACTGCGCTGATCACCCGATTGGTTGCCGCAATGTATAACATCATTGGCTCCTTCTCAATCGGGGCAGCCAGAATCGGTGCCGTGGAGTGCATGCGCTTGAGCTCTCGGAATGCTTCATTTGCTTGAGGGGTCCAAGTGAACTTCTCTGTCTTCTTCATCAATTGGTACAACGGGATTGCTTTTTCACCCAGCCGACTGAGGAATCGGCTGAGGGACGCGAGGCAACCGGTGAACTTCTGCACCTGCTTCAGGGTTTTCGGTTGTTCCATGCGCTCTATTGCAGCTATCTTCTCGGGGTTGCATTCGATTCCTCTCTCGGAAACGAGAAACCCCAAGAAGTTGCCGGCTTGGACTCCAAACACGCACTTCTCCGGGTTGAGCTTGATCTGATAAGTTCTCAAGTTTGCGAATGTTTCCTTGAGGTCGTCCAACAGTGTGACTCCTTTTGCCGACTTCACCACTAGGTCGTCCACGTAGACGTGGAGATTTCTGCCGAGCTGAGAGTGTGTGCATCTCTGAATCGTGCGCTAATAAGTAGCTCCTCCATTCTTCAGACCAAATGGCATGGTGATATAGCAATAGGCCCCGAAAGGGGTTATGAATGCGGTTTTTATCTGATCTTCCATAGCCAGTTTGATCTGGTGATATCCAGCAGTAGCATCTAGAAAGGACAACAGCTCGCAGCCGGCCGTAGAGTCAATTACTTGATCAATACGGGGCAGAGCAAACGGATCCTTCGGGCACGCCTTGTTCAGGCAAGTATAATCTATACACATGCGCCAAGTCTTGTTCTTCTTCATGACAAGGACTGGATTTGCCAGCCACTCAGGGTAAAACACTTCCATGATAAAACCTGCTGCTTGCAGCTTCGCAATCTCTTCGCCGATTGCTCTTCTCTTGTCTTCAGAAAAACGTCTCAGGGGTTGCTTGACTGGCTTCGAGCCTGGCCGAATGTGCAGCTTGTGCTCGGCGAGTTCTCTCAGAACACCAGGTATGTCTTGTGGAGACCATGCAAAGATGTCCCGATTCTCACGGAGGAACTCGACGAGCTCGCCTTCCTATTAACCGCTAAGTCCAGCTCCGACTACAACAAAATTGGTTGAGTCGGAGGGATCTAGAGCTATTTTCTTGCTGTCCTTGGCCGACTGAAAAGCCGATTCCTCATCCCCCCTCTTTGCTGGGCCGACTGGCAGTGGATTCTTGCTCTGCGCTTGTGCCATTGCAATCACCTTGTTGAGTTGACGCTTCTCTGTCTCGACCACTTGGGAATCAGCCAAACTGCTGCCAGCGGATGTGCACTCGAGGGACTTCCTGAAGTCCCCGGTGACAGTGATGACGCCGTTTGGCCCTGGGATCTTCATCTTGAGGTATGTCTGTTGTGCGTTGATCATGAACTTGGCAAATGCCGGCAATCCTAACAGAGCATGGTAAGGACTACTGAGGTCAGCGACTTCAAACCAAATCGGCTCTCTCCTGAAGTTTTCTTCTGTACCAAATATAACATCCAGCCGAATGCGTCCCATGGGGGTGCATGACAGTCCAGGAACAATTCCATGGAAAGTCGTCCGACTGCGCTCCAGGTCCCTCTCTGTAAGCCCTAGCTTGATCATTGTATCTCTGTACAGAATGTTGATTGTGCTTCCGCCATCAACGAGCACTCGGGAGAACTTGCATGAAAACCTTGGTCCTGCGAACAGAGCGTCCACCACCAGCGGATAGTTGCCCGGATTCGGCAAAATGGTGGGATGATCTGCTCTATCCGAGGATATAGGACACTCGGACCAATGCATGAATTGAGGAATCGGTGGCATAGTGGCATTAACCTCCTGAGCTCAGGCTCTTCGACTGCCCTTATCCGTGGACTCGCTGGTGAAAATCATGTAGGCGGCGTCTTGCTGCAGGAACTGATTCTGCTGCTGAGGCGGTCCTCTGTTCTGGGGTGGTGGTGGGGGTGTCGGTGGTAGATCTTCTCCTTTTGCAATCCTTCTCACAAAATCGCACTGCCGAGTGGTATGCGCAGACGGCCTGCCAGGTGTGATGTGCAACTTGCACGGCGCGTCCAGCATATCCTCGAACATGTACTTGGGCTTCACCTGCCCCGGGGGTCTCACATTTGGTCTCATCTTCCAACTACCTCCTGCAGCCGCTGGATCTCCTTAATTCTGGACAGCGGCCACCTGCCGACTGCCATACTGAGTATCGGGTTGTTCATCCTTGCGCTTGCCATTGTTCTGCTGGTTGTTGTTGTTGTTGTTGTTGCGGTTGTTCTCTCTCCTTTCTTTCCGACTGAGACCTTGGTTCCCTGTGTCCGACTGCGGAGCCCCTAGTGACTGGATCACACCTCCTACTCCGAGCTGGATAGGGCGCATCGCAGAATCGGACATAGCGAACGCATTTGCCACCTTCATGAGCTCGGCGAGCGATGTCAAGTCTTTGCGGAGCAGCTTGTGCTTCAACATTGAATCAGCCAGGCATCCATCACTAAAGTATTGAATGGCCTGGATCTCATGGACTCCTTCGCATGAGTTCTTCAGCTTGATCCACCGAGATAAGTAATCTCGGAGGGGCTCATCTTTGCCTTGCACACACAGAGCTAGCTGTCGCGGGAGGTTGGGTCTCTCATACATGCTCGTGAAGTTGTGGATGAATGCGTTCGTGAAATCCTCCCAGCAGTTCACACTGTCCTTGGGCAAACTGTTCAACCACGTCCTTGCTGAGCCCTTCAGCATGAGAGGTGCATAGCGGACTGCTACACGCCGATTGCCTCCTGCAATGCGGATTGCTGTCAGGTAATCGGACAGCCAGTCTTCAGGCTTCACAGAGCCATTATACTTGGGAGTGTCTCTCGGCAGCGTGAAGCCTTTGGGGAATTTTTCCGTCCGAATGCGATGACCAAAACATGATGGGCCAGATACTCCTTCTTCATCTTCCTGAGCCTCCTTCTCCAGGAGCTCAATGCGATGCCTTGCATCATTCTGACCGATTTGGCGAGGGCCAAGTCGAGCGCTAATTGCTGGTCTTGGCGCCGATTACTGCGGCATGTCATTGCGCCTGCTGTTGACTGCTGGCTCTTCCATTCTTCTGCTTGCTGCTGGAGGTGGCCGATTGCTTCTGACCTTGCTCTCGTGCCGAGATGGCGCGGGTTGGTTTCTGTTCTGGCGCGATGCGTTCGGTTGCTGGCTAGCTCCTGCATTCGGCCTCACAGTTCCTCTTGATGCCTCTGGTTCTGCGTTCTGGTTGCCCATTTCTACGAGCCTCTGTTCCTTTGCGGCTGCTAAAGCTCACGCATTCGGCGCGACTGCTCACGCCACTCATCTCCTTCCAGGTCTTCTAACTCAAGCGCTATCTGCTCGGCTGCTCTCAAGTTCTTGTCCGGCGTGCTGTATGTTGGCCTTTGGATGAATGCCGACTGCGCTGGTTGCTCCGGTTGCATCGGCCTTCTTGGACGCTCCGGCTGCTCGGCCCTCGACGGCTGCTGGTTGACTGCTCTGCCTCGGCTTCTCAGATCTTCCAGGACTGCGGGCTCAATCGGTCGTCGCGGTCCTGCATGTGCTGCATTGTATTCCCTTGTGATGGCTCCCAGCCTACGCTCTTCTGCCAGCACTTGCTCAGCCCTGCGAGCCAGAGCGAGCCGTGCTGTTTCCAGCTCCGTGTGCACCTGCTCCGGATCACCATTCCTGTTCACGGGTGTGTATAACACATCCCGCAACGCACTGGTGCCGATTCGCTCTGCCACATCAGCTACCTCCTTGGCCTTTCTTGCTGCGCTTGCCGGGTCGCGGTTGGTTGATGAAGACGCTCCCGCCATCATGACAGCGGCGTGCACTCGGCCCTCCTCTCCGCCAGGTGCTGCATTGCAGCCCCTGGTCGAGAGCGGGTCTGTAGCACATGAGAAAATGCGGATATCTCTGGGATACGCCTTGAGGAAGCTGTCAATAAAGAGGAGATGACTGCCAACCTGCAGCGACACCCCGGGCGGCAAGGGTGCTCCAGCCCTATACCGCGCCGAGTAATCCACCACGTGATCGATCGCCCCACGCCTTAGAATCAGGCCAGAGGCGTGGCTACCTCCTGATGCAGAGGAAAATCCCGTCCGGATCTTGACTCCAGTCGACGCCTCGGTCTGCCCCATGGTGGGCGCCAACTGTCGTCGATATGTGACGTCAGATGCCATGGGATGGTTAAAGTGAGGGGAAGAAGCGAGGGAGAGAATGTCGATGGTGCCGGAATCGGGTTGGGCACAAACACAGTGAGGACACCACGATGTACCCAGGTTCGGGGCTCTCCGGAGAGATAACACCCTTACTCCTGCTTGTCTCTTGTATATCAATGATCTGACTACAATTACTGCTTCTCTATCTTCTCAGGGGAAGGAGAACACCGCCGCCGTGGGAAAGATCCTCTCCTGCTTCCCTGAGGAGTAACTACTAGCAGTGAATGAACTGAGGGGGAAGTGAGTTAATGGTGATCTAAAGTGGGGCGTCCCTCGCGCAGGAGGGGTACCCTGGCTCTTATAGTGTGAGTCCAGGGTACTACGGTAACTTCATTGCCGAATGGGCCCAGCTGTCATCCTCTAATCGGCCTGGGCCCACCGACTGCTCCTCTCCGGGTGATCCGGAGCCTACGAGTGGCGGCCCATGTTGTAGAGTCGTAAGGCCTAGGGATGAACAGTGAAGCTAGGAGGTGCGGTCTTGTCGCCCTGTCCGCGGAATCGGCGGAGAGGTCGACACCGTATCTCCATCAGATCTTCGACATGACTTGGCCTTCCTACCACCCAGATATCTCGGGATATGGCATTTATGACCTCGTAATCATACCCCCGACTGGGTATTAGGTTGTTCCGATTGCGCCTGGACCGACTGGTGGTTCCTGGCAGGGTCGATTGCTCTGGGCAATCGGCCTTCTAGATACCAACCTCGGCCCAGCTGCAGACCAATCGGATGATCGTCTTGGTGAAGGAAGGGTGGACCGATTGCGCCTGGGCCGACTGCTGGCATTTGGTACGGCCGATTGCCTTGGAGCAATCGGCCGTACCTCTGCCCAGCTCGGCCCAGCTGCGGCCCAATCGGTCCATCCTTGTCTTGAAAGGTTGCTTCCGCTTGGGTTAGCCTACCCGGGTGCCAATCCCCCGACAGCAATTGATGGTACGAGAGATGATAATGGCTTCTCGCCCTTTGTTGGTTACCCCAAGTGGAAGGTTGAGATGTAGATAGCAGAAAATTTTCCCTAACATAGAGGATAGGGTTAAGTCTCCAGTAGGACTCCAAGGTCGACAAGGAGGTGGTACGGCAAGTGAGGAGCCGTTTGAAGATAATCACTTGCTTTACCTGGACCTGCACACACAACAAGTAACTTTGCTCCCAACAAGTACAGAGGGGTTATCAATCCCTCCGGCCTTGTCGTTTCCAAAGGATCAAATGCACGAGGATAGTAGTGATAATTGCAACGAAAGGAAACAAAGCAGGAAATAAAGTGGAGGTCTAAACAGTGGCTGGAAATATGGACCGGGGTCCCATGATGTTCACTAGAGATGCCTCCCTCCCAAAAGACAAAAAAATAGCTAAGCTGGGTAAACAAATTATAGCTGGGCAATTGACAGAATTATAAACGCACCGCAATGCTAATTATGTTAGTGGAAAGTTAGAGGCTCAAAAGTATTGGCAGTACGCCAAGACAAGTAGACCGAAATCCAACTGCATCTACTCACTAATCATCCACCTTGAGATATCTATCCAAAAGATCTCACTGGTATTAATTTGCGAGCCCCACCCAAAGTATAAACTCAAAGCAACAGACAACTGCATTAACAAACTTTGCGTAAGGTAAATAATCCTTGCAACCGCGGTTACAAACACCGTTGTTTTCTCCCTGATGGCAATAGCACATCCCCTAGTCTCATGTTTCTGTCACTCTAGCTAGACATCGGGGGCATGAACCCACAATCAAGAAAAAATGCTCCCTCTTGGAGTTACTATCTACTACTTGGCCAAAGCAATAAAAAGCAAAACAGGTGTTTAAAAATCGGGAATGGCGCTCCCACCCCCACGTCGCCGCCCCTAAACCCTAGCCCTTTCATCCAAGATCCTCGGTGATTGAGCCTCTACATCAACTTTTGGCTCCGATCATTGTCTCCTGCGTCTCCTCCTCTTTGCATACATAGCCATCTCATGGCAGTTTATGCAGCCCTCCAGATGGGTTTGGATCTGGCTCCCGGCGTGGAGTTCGCTGAGGAGGTTCGACGCACTTGTTTCTCTTCGGTTCATCCGAATCAGCACTCTGGCCACTTCACAATGGTGGTTGCTTTTGGACGTACTTCCTTCAAGTTGACAGAGGACTCGGCGGCGGTAGCACTGGAGTCTATCACTGGCGGCCGATGTGATGCACTTAAAGTGTCTATCCTACATGATCGGGTTTTTAGCTTCACGGTGGCGAATAAAAAGGTTGGATTCCTTCTCACGGGTCGTCGTAAATTTGTTTCCCATCAGTTCATTTGTTACTTCTACCTTTGGAACTACGGCGGACCTCAATGGCAATATGAGTTCAAGCGATGGCAAAAGCAATGCAATGACGAATGGACTCTTGTTAGTCCGACTAAGAAACGGGTTCAAGCAGGTTTGAATGCTCTACGTTCACTCCCTAAGAAATCCGCCATGAAGGTTGGGCCTCCTAAGGGTAAATCTCTATGTTTTGCAACTATCATTGATTATGACGCCTGCAAGAGCTACAATTTTCGTGTGCAACCTAAGGTACGTCAAGAGATCATTCACGCGGGTTATGAGTTGCTTCCTGATGAGTGTCCACCCCCCCTCGCCACCGCCGGCGAAGCATTGGACGACGGCGGAGCCGGTCATCCAATTTGGGACAGTTCCGCTTTCTATGGGGAGGAATCCCGATTCTTCAGGATCAGATAATGTGCAACGAAATTTGTTGCCTTCCTTGGAGCGATGTGCTGCACCGGTTTTGGAGGACCAAACCGTAACAAATCTGGCAAAATCTCAACAGGAGCAGCGTCAAGATTCGGTCACGAGGGATGCCTCTTCAATGCAACCACCGGATGCATTTGAAGCCATGGTGGCCCGAATCATGACATGTTCCATCTGCAAAGTGCAGGTCCACCTATCATCGGCGTGTCCAACTTCTAGGGTGTGCATGGCATGCAACCGTGTGGGCCACCGCCGAAGGGACTGCGATTTGATTGCACGTCAGGAGGGTCGCGTCTGGAGACCTGTTTCCACGCAGCTTCACATTGAGTCCACACTGGCTCATATTGGGACCTATGCCCCTTCTCCTTGCCTTGTCGATTCGCACTACTCCAACGAGAAAACCCCCGTCGCCTCTTGCGCTCCGCCGCCCAGCTTCGAATCGCCGCTGCCTAGATCGAAGAGCTCGCCAATGGCTGTCTATGAGGTCGACCCCCATCGCTTCCTTCCGGCCGGTCATGTCATCGTTGACGGCGTACCAACTCTCCTACCTCGCACTTTCGTCACGGTGGGTAGAAGACCAGAGAGGCGCCATGAGGAATATGTCGTCGCGGAGGTAATGCCGCCGCCCCTGCCTGAGCAGATGGGCCAAGTTCGCGAGGAGGTGGCGGAGTTTCTCCAAGCCCGAGGAGTCATGGTATGCTCAGTCCAGCCATGGTTCCTTGGGGTGGGTCTGTTTCAGTTGCGGGATGCTGCGGTAAGATACACGCTTACTCAGCATGCTCCTTTCGAGCTTGGGGATGACAGATTCGTTCGTTTCTTCAACCATGACCAGGGCGAGGGTTTCCGCGGCGCGGACGATTTCCGCACTGGATGGATTATGCTCATAGGGGTGCCGCTGGACTACCGCAACACCCAGAACTTGACTGAAGCCATCAACACCTTTGGTAAGTTCCATTCTTGGAACTCTGAGGATCCTTATCTGGTGCGTTCGGTGATCCATGCATCTTTCCCCTCTACTGCACTTGTTCCACGGGACATTGTATTTGGAGATTATGCGGAATGGGGTGGGCATAGAGTGAACTGGACTGCGGCATGCTACGTGCTTGGAGCAGATTGGGCAAACCAAATGCCGCAAGATGAGGATCAGATGCCTCTCAATGGAAATCCTCATCCCCTGCCGGGGCAGCTTCAGCCGGACAATCTTCCATGGGTGCTGCCTATGTTTCCTGAGATTGGGTGGAACGATGTGCCTGCTCCTCCCCCTGTGAATCAGAATAATGATCACAATGAGGCACCTGGCTGGGGACAGGCTGTATGGGGGGATGATGCCCCAAATGATGAGGTTCAGCAGGAGCAACAAGGCGTACCAGAGCAAGACCAGCAGTCTATGGTTCTTGATCACCCCGAATTGTCAGATTCAGTGGAGCAACCAGTACTAGAAGTGATTCATATTCCTGACGATGAGGAACAAGTTCATGCCTCTGCTCAGGAGGAGCCCAATCTAGCTCTGGTGGTCTATCAGCCACCACCAATTCCACAGCAGCAGATTTTTGTTGGAATGATCAATGTGGTGGCGGGCCCTCCTCTTCCACCTGAGATGATCTGGAGCAGAGCTTTCTCCAGGCTGCTCCCTGAGATAAGTGTCATGCATATCCCTCAGCCACTTTCTTTCCCTCCTGTACTGCCTCTGATTTGCTCTAAGTGTAGCTGGGCAATGGCTTTTGATGAGGAAAACATGGAGATTTCCATTTCATATATTGAGAAGGATACTGACCTGGTGGCGCCTGCTTTTGCTCCTGCTCTACCTCTTGAGGATGTGCCGAAAGTCACATGTTTTGCCAGCCCTCCTCTGTAGATGCCTGCAACAACTCGACGCAAGAAGAAGAACACTCCAGTGGTAGAGACTTCCGTCCGACGTTGCATCAGAAGCACTATCAAGAGGGATGGGTTCAAGGCGGGAAGCTTTGCTGAACTTCCAATGACCCCTAAAAGTAAAAAGCCCAAGACCAAGCCCATGGTGATTGAAGAGCCTGTGGACGAACCAGCCCAAGGCACAGCACAAGAGGAGATGCCATATGTGCCACCTACGCCTGTCAGGGTCATCCAGGCCATTGGGGCTGATCTTCAAATTGATCCATCCCTGCTTTCTAAAGAGAAGCTTATGGCGACCTCTTCTGCGGATGCTACCTCCAGCAATGATGCAAATGTTTAATGCATCTTTCTTTATTTGGGTTTGGCAAGCCCCTAAATTGGCCAGTTGTTATGAAACCTTGGGCCGATACTTTTCCGGGCGTAGGCCCTGTTTTTGTGAGTGGTTAGCTGTAATGTTTACAGTTAATTTATATACTGCTGCTGGGTTTTCTATGGATAGTACTTCAACTCGCAATTGGAATGTTCTTTGTTGAAATGTTCGAGGTCTCAATTCTGATGCGCGACAAAGAGCAGTTAGAGCGAAAGTTGAGGAAAGTCAGTGTGCCATCATCTGCTTGCAGGAAACTAAATGTCCCTCTATAGATAGAAAACTTATTCAGGCGCTTTGTCCTCGCCGGTTTGATCAATTTGCATTTGTACCATCTAGGGGAGCTTCTGGGAGTATTCTTACAATTTGGAATTCCAACATGTCTAAGGGGCTACTTGTGGAGTCGCAGGACTTTGGACTGGTGATTAATTTCACTTCCACACATAATGCAGAGACATGGACTTTGGTCAATGTTTATGGTCCTTGTGAGCCACGTAGAAGGGATAGTTTTGTGAGCTGGCTTTATCATCTATCTATTCCTTTTGATGCTAACTGGATGATACTTGGTGACTTCAACTTCATCAGATCAATGGAGAACAGGAATTTGTCTGGAGGGGACATGAATGACATGTTCATATTTAATGAAATCATTGGTCATCTTGGTCTTCTTGAGCTTCCTTTAAAGGGTAGAAGATTCACTTGGTCTAATATGCAGGATAACCCTCTCTTGGAGCAGCTTGATTGGTTTTTTACTTCGTCCAATTGGATTACATGTTATCCTTCATCTCAAGTGCTCCCATTGGCTAAAACCGCATCGGATCATGTGCCCTGTTTGGTTGTCATCAATACTTCCATTCCTAAGGCCAATATTTTCAGATTTGAGAATTACTGGGTGGAGATGAATGGTTTTATGGACTGTGTGAAAAACTCATGGGAGATTCCTTCCGCTAAATGCCATGTTGTGGTCATAATTGTGGACAAGTTCAAAAGGCTAAGGAAGGCTCTGAAGTCCTGGCAAAGAGGACTCTCCTCCCTTAAAAGGTTGATCTCCAAATGCAATAGAGTGATATTCATTTTTGATTGTTTGGAGGACATTAGACCTTTATATGTTCATGAAGCCAACTTCAGGAAAATTGTGAAAATGCACCTAGAGAAAATTTTGTTCTGGCAAAACTTGTACTGGAAAAAAAGATGCACTCAGAGATATGTGAAAGTGGGGGAGGAAAACTCCAAATTCTTCCAAGCAATGGCTTCAGAAAGGCACAGAAGGAATTCCATTGCATCCCTGAACTTGTCTGATGGAACTGTTTGTGATCAACATGATGCAATTGCTGCATCTTTTTGGTCTGCTTTCAAGAACAGGATGGGGGTGGCCAAAGGCATTGTAATGAAATGTGATCTGCCAGCTCTACTGCACCAAGTGGAGGATTTGGACTCCCTTGTGGATCCTTTTGGTAAAAAGGAGATGGATGACACTGTACAGTCCATTCCTACTGATAAATCACCTAGACCTGATGGCTTCAATGGTAAATTTCTTAAAACCTGCTGGCCCATCATCTGCAATGATTTCTCTAAATTGGCTCCTGAGTTCCATACTGGCAAGGCTCATTTGGAGGGTCTCAATGGTTCTTACATCACCCTAATCCCAAAGAAAGCCAGTCCTGAAACAGTGAATGATTTCAGACCTATTTCCCTCACTAGTGTTGGTATCAAGTTCATCACTAAGATGGCTGCAAATAGATTGCAAAGGGATATTAGAAGGTGCATTCACAAAAACCAATATGGCTTTATCAAGGACAGATCTATTCAGGACTGCATTGCCAGACTCTAGAGTATCTACATCAGTGTCACCAATCTAGGAGACCACTATTGCTGCTCAAAATAGATTTTGAGAATGCTTTTGATTCCATTGAGCACTCTGCTATCCTTGATATTCTCAAATACAAAGGGTTTCCTCAAAAGTGGAGGATTTGGGTGCAGCAGCTTTTGGAGAGTGGGTCTTCATCTGTCCTGTTGAATGGAATTCCAGGGAGACAGTTTAAATGCAGAAGGGGAGTTAGGCAGGGTGATCCTCTGTCACCACTTCTCTTTGTCCTTGCTGCTGACCTGTTTCAATCAGTGATCAATGACCTTCTCCAAAAGGGCCTCATCAGCCTACCCATCCCATGCCATGATCCTGATTTTCCTGTTGTGCAGTATGCTGATGATACCATCCTGGTGTTGTCTGCTGATGTCCAACAAGTTTTGGTGTTGAAGGAGGCTCTTTAGCATTTTTCTGAGACCACTGGACTGGAGATAAATTACAATAAATCCTCAATGATCCCCATTAACATTGATGAGGTTACTCTATCCCAATTGGCTTCTACTTTTGGGTGTCAAGTGGGGAAATTGCCCTTCACCTATTTAGGGCTACCAGATGGAACCACAAGACCTAAAATGGTGGATCTTCTGCCTCTGGTTGACTGCATGGAGAGAAGGCTTACTGCTAGTTCCTGCTTTCTCTCTCAGGGAGGAAAGTTACAGTTATTAAACTCATTGATCTCCTCCCTGCCCATATATTTCCTTTGCTCTCTGCATTTACCCATTGGTATAATTAAGCAGCTTGAAAGGATTCAGAGGCAATGCCTGTGGAGAAAATATGGTCAGGACTCTAGTAAATCTCTGGCTGCTTGGGATCTGGTTTGCAGACCCAAAAACAAAGGAGGACTGGGAATTTTAAATTTGCAGTTGTAGAATCAGGCCCTTCTTATGAAGCATCTACAGAAATTCTATAACAAAGAAGAAGTGCCCTGGGTGACTCTTATCTGGAACACATATTACCATCAAAGAGTACCTCATGCAACTGAGCTCTGTGGTTCTTTCTGGTGGAGGGATGTAGCCAAATACATGGATAGTTTTGTGGCAGTCTCCAAGATTCAGATTGGCCCTGGGGATTCTGTGCTGTTATGGCAGGATCATTGGATTCAACAGATGAACAGACCTCTAGCTAACAAATTTGCTAGATTGTTTTCTTATGCTAAAGATCCTTTGATTTCTGTCCAAGAGGCTTTGGGTTCCACTGAGCTCACTGAACTGTTTAATCTTCCACTCTATGCTCAAGCATATGAGGAGCTCATGGAACTTACCTTGATCCTTCAGAATCACACTTCACAGTTGACTACAGATTGCTGGACATGGAGGCATTGTTCTAAGGAGACTTACACTGCAAAGAAATTTTATACAATGGTTCATGCCTCCATACAACCCAACCCTTTGTTAAATTGGATCTGGAAATCCTGTTGCATCCTCAAAACTAAGGTTTTTGCATGGCTAGTGATTATGGACCGTCTGAACACCAAGGACATGATCATTAGAAGACACTGGCATATTGAGGATGGACCAGAATGTGTGCTATGCCCCACTCAACAGCTGGAGACCCGAGATCACCTGTTCTTCCACTGTAACTTTAGTGCTAGGATATGGACATACCTTCAAATCGATTGGTCTGCGGGGACTGATATGGTGCAGGTAGCATTTCAAGCTAGAAAGGCATTTCAAAAACCTTTATTTCCTGAGGTTGTGCTCACTGCCTGGTGGAATATTTGGATGGTCAGGAATGCCAAGTGCTTTAAACATGAGAGACCATCCTTTGCCAAGTGGAAAATGGGCTTCACCCATGATCTCACCTTGCTTAGTTACAGGATTAAGCCTAGGTTTAAGGAGGAGCTCCTTAGATGGATCGACTTTTTGCCCCCTTGAGGGCACATTTTTTTGAAGCTTTGTTGTAAATTCTGTAAATTTTGTGGCCTTTAATAAAATGCTGGGGGTGTTATACCCTTCATTCTTAAAGCTTCAAAAAAAAGCAATAAAAAGCAACGAAGAACATGCAATAATTACTTAAGAACAATATATAAGAGAAGAACCAAATATATAACTCATCACAATCTGAACATCATCTCACAATCCATCAGATCCCAGCAAACACAGCATAGCAACAGCAGAAAGAGTTACATAGATGCCCTTATCATGTAGGGCAGCTCACAAGGGCTAAGAATTGAAGCACAAGATTGGAGAGAAGACATCACATAGCTACCGGTCATGGACCCATGGTCCAAGGGGGACTACTCACGTCACATCCGAAAAGTGCTCATGGTGGTGGAGAAGCTCCCGGAGGTCAATCCTCCCTCCAGCAGGGTGCCGGGAAGCGGTCTTCGGATGCTCCCGATCTTGGAAGCACAGCGGTGGTGGAACGGAGGGGAAATTCGCGATCTGGGGCTCTCTCCGAGGTTTTTTGGAGCGTGAGGTATATATAGGCCAAATGGGGTCCAGAGGGGGGCCACCCCACTCCCAAGCGCCCTAGGGCGCGGGCAGGAGGGGGGCCGCGCCAGGTGAGCCCTGCTCCCCCTCTGGCTCTCCTTCGGTGACCCGAAAGATTTCGTCCTGCTGATTTTTTATATGGTTTTTTGGGATTTTTTTGGAGCTATGTAAATATGGGTAAAAACTGCAAATTACAGACATCAGCAGACAGAAACTGGCACTGGGTGCACTGAGTTAGTAGTTTAGTCCAAATATGTATAAAAAGGTATGAATGTGTAGGAAAACACATAGCAATGTCACCTAAAAGAGCATGGAACAAACATAAATTATAGATATGTTTGGGACGTATCAACATCCCCAAGCTTAATTCCTGCTCGTCCTCGAGTAGGTAAATGATAACACAGATAATTTCTGTGGTGACATGCTAACACCCATATAAGAACTTCAAAGTAAAGTAAGTAAGATATGCAATTCAAGTCAAGACAATAATAAGCAAAAGTCTATATCTAATATTGAAACTAGCAAAGTATGAACATAAAGGTGCAAGAGCTCTCGATGTCCGTGACTCGAATGTCTCCAAATGGTGTTTGCAAGTGGGAGATGGGTTTAGAGCATAAAAATACTACATAGTTTAATTGAGAACTCAATCTACTAAAACTTCACACTTGGTCTCCTTTGGAATCTTATTTTGGCTCATCCCCGGACCACTAGTCAGGCACAAGTCAAACTGATCCTCTCCCTTTCTATTTTGAGCACTCATTCAATGGATGAGCGCGAGCAAGATATGTTGGCACTTAGGATGGAAAAGTTAGAAAATGACGGGGAAGGAAGACAAAAAGGTATGAATGGCTCACATATATGAGGACAATCATAGGCGAGAGAAAGCCAAATGATAGATATGATGTGAGGAGTAGGGATTGCCATGCAACGGGTGCACACAGAGCTAAGCTAAGCTCTCTGGCGAGGGGGTGACCCCACGACTCCTGCGTGTGAGGATACCTGGTGCATATGAACACAGAAGGACCGCTGGAAGCCTCGACAAGCCCGTGACTGGCCCACTCAAGGCACCAACATAGGATTCCGCGACCAATATGGAAGTCAAGACTTGACGTCCAAGGCAAAACTAGATTAGGCAATCGTCCCTATAACCTAAGTCGGACTCCCCGAGACCCAGCCTAGTATATAAAGGCTGGGAGGGGTGACGGCTCAGGGCATCCAATCTTCAACCAACACCTCCGGTCTTGAGCGAACTCGCCTCGACCGCCACTTTAATCACCTCCCGCATAATACAATCCAGCAGGAACTACTGTCTCCCGTTAGCCGAAGAGTATCGCCAACCTTCTCATCCTCTCTACGATCTAACCCAGGGTCCCTAACCATGGGATTTGACGAGGTCAATCTTTGTCAATTGGCGTCGATCGTGGGGACTACGCATGATGGAATCACGATCTTGGCGGTCCCGTCATCATCAAGTCACAACTCGGGGACTCGAGCAAGATCCAATCCACCCGCAGAACTCAAGTTCATCGCAAACCTCTCCATCGCACCACCAAGATCGCTCAGCCCGCAACTAGGCCAAGTTCGATCTTTTGGCGACTACCAAAGTTGTGACCGGCGAAAAAGAACTCGACGATCCAGAAGGCAAGCGCAAGCCACGGCCATGAAGCCAGCCAGGATACTGGATCAAGTACAAGAAGTCTGCATAGAAATCTCACTCGAGGATCCGCAACGTGGCGCAGCAGCTTCGTCCACCACTCGAACACCCACCGCCACCCTGGCACCCGCCGCGAGACATGGCGGCAACGCCGAAACTCAATCCGGCGAGTACTACGACCCAGATCAAAGACCATATGAGTTCTCCAAGATGATTCGGAACCACTCGATCAATGACGGAATAGAGTTCGACCCAAGGTTCCACTCTCGTTCGGAAGACCACTCGCAGTCGTTCCTCATCGCAAGAAGAAGAAGGCACGCCGGCTCCAGCAAGCTCACAGCCAAAGAACAGCTGGATGGACCCTGCACAATCCCCTGTTTCGAAGAAGACTGGCGGCGCCTTAGAGCAGGCCACACCCTGAGAGATTGTCGCTTGTTGATGACCCTCAACTGTAGGGGGTCGATTGTAGTGTTCTCGCGGGTAAGTTAACCCAATTTATTGATTAGACACAAGGGGACACAAAGAGTATTTATAAGCATTGACAGTTGAGTTTTCAATTCAACCGCACCTGAAATATGCTTGCTTGCAACAAGGTATTATTAGCAACTGTGATATGATAGTGATAATGATAACGACAAAAGTAAACTAGTAGTAACCAGCAGGATTAAAACACTGTAGGCTAGGAAGATGGATGGTTGGGCGCTGCATGAATAAGAATGAACATGTAATAGATTCTAACACGGGGCAAGGCACACAGAAAAGTAATGATCATCTAGGCAAATATCAAACACTAGGCATGTATCCCATAGGTAGTTCTGTGTGCTTGCAATAAGAACTTGCACAACATCTTGTGTCCTACCATCCCGCTACGAACGGGGCCAATACGAACTTATAGAGATTAAGGTGCTCCTGTCAAAGAGCACTGGATCAAAGCAATAAACTCAATGGATACATGGAATCCTCAAATTATGGACCATCCCCTTTGGTGTCCAAAGCTGTCACCTTTGGGATCGCCGGTTACGGACCATAATAGGTGCATACAACTCAAAGATAGGATCTTGAACATAAATAAACTCATGAAAACATAAGTGGTTCAGATCTGAAAACATGGCACTCGGGCCCAAAGTGACAAGCATTAAGAGCAACAAGTTGTAGCAAAGATGATAAACACCAAAGTAGATGATAGGCAACATGCCCCCAACAATCTGACGAACTATTACATGATCAATCTCATCCAATCCCTACCATCCCATTTTCCTACAGCAGGGAATTGCTCATACATGTGAAGAGAAGTCATGGAGGGAGGATGGAGTGGTGATGGTGATGACGACGACGATGATCTCACCTCTCCGGAGGCCAAATCAGCCTCCAGATTAGCCCTCCCGAGGAAGAACAGAGGTTGGTGGCGGCTCCGCGACGGGTTCTGGAAAAGCGACTTCTATTTCGGAGTTTCCCTGTCATGGGATAAATAGGAACCAAAGTAGGGCACCAGGGGAGGGGGCAGTCGCCCAGGCGGATAGAGGGCGCGGCCCCACCCCTGGTCGCGCTAGCAGGGCGCCCGGGGGGCCCCTGGCTGCCCTCTGGCCCCCCTTCTGGCTCTGGGCTTCTTCGGATGCGTGGATTTTTTTGGTATTTTTTTGGGAATTTTCTGAGATGTCCAAAAATCCATTTTCCTGCGCACAATAAAACCATATAGGAAGCTCTGCTGAAAACAGCGTTAGTCCGGGTTAGTTTAGTTCAAATCATTCAAGAATGAGGGAAAAACAATAGCAAAAGTGTTAGGAAAAGTAGATGCGTTTGAGACGTATCAACTCCCCCAAGCTTAGCCTATTGCTTGTCCTCAAGCAATTTAGTTCAACGAACTGGACGCGACAAGGAAAACTTTGACAAACTCTTTTGCTTCATAAGATGTAAATAAGCCGGTACTACGAAAAGAGTTAAGCAAGCATCAAAACAGTGCTATAAGGACAATGCACGAAGCAATCCTTCTTTCAAGTAACCAATCACAAACAACCTAAAGTTAATAATATGCTGCCGAAAATCAAGACAAGATCACAATGCACATAGCCTGAACACTACTAGAGTGGTATCTCGCTAGCCTCCATAAGTGAAGCAAAACATAAATGCGGAAACTCCTCCGGAGTTTTAAAGGAGACTAGAACTAATAATTTCAGACTAGCAATATAAAAAGCATGCAGAAGACAATGTAATACTTTGGTACAATGCATGTTACACTAAGAATGACAATTATGATCTCAAAAGTTGGTGCTTTGAAGAAAGAAGGTGGGACTCTCGAACCGTGGATTTTCTATGGAGAGATTGAAAACCCGTGAAAGGAAGCAAAGACTAAACATGTGCCAGAGCTCTTGGTTTTAAAAACAGAGATAAAATTCTTTTGAGAAGTGCAACTTTCCAGTCAACGGTGAATGGTAAAGGTCTCTTAATATCTCCCATACCAACCATATTAATGCATTTTTCTTACACATGTTCCCTTATCCATAAATCTTTTGATGGTCTACGGATCCTTTTATTTTGCCTCAAGTATGGAAGGAGGGTATCGTTCCACCTATCATTAGCAGCATTTGGTCCATTTCATTCCATCATCAAGTATGGGGGAGGTGTAACTCTCATTTTTATTATTGACTAGTTAAAACTTCCGTCAAAATATTTTTGGCATGGTATATACTAATTTTCCCTCACCACACCATGAGCTTGTACGGTTAGAAAAGGGAAGCTTTTGAATAAATTTTGAGATGGCACAAGAAAGTCCAAGTGAGGAGTGGCTGGTAAATACCACATATAGGAAGGTATGGTTGACTCAAGTGGAATAACTGGTTTGAAAAGAAGTTTGGATACACAAGCAGAATTTCGCTTAGTGCGAGTGAAGGCTAGCAAAAGACTGGGAAGCGACCAACTAGAGAGCAATAATTGTCATAATCATGCAGAGCAACAAAGTAACATTGAATCGGGCATGAAAGTGATATGACTATTCTGAAATAAAAAGGTCATAAAGGCATGATAGACATTTTAGTCATAAACATGTGTGAACATGTGCCAAGTCAATCCAAGAATTATCCAAAGGGAAATACCACTTCAATATGCCAAACCATGAACAATGCAATGCATGTAAATCATTTCATCAACATATTATGCACCCTAGCTATATGAGATCAGCCACAAAGAAAGCATGAACACTGGGAAAGCATTGTAAACATAGCACTATGTCGCTACAAGCTGGTCTCTAGGTCATAAGTACATGCATATGTACAAAAGTAGAAACAAGAAGAGTTCATACCGGTTTTCCTTGTTGCTTCCCTTCCGTCGATCTTCGTCATTACTGTGTAACATCCCAATTTTCTAAATTCTGATGTTAATAGATCATCATATGCGTCTCATGCTGCTTCCGCATTTTACTGGAGTTTTAAAATATTTTTAAACATTTTTCAATCCATGGCAGTTCGTTGGAGAGGATATAAAAGGACTTATCCCCATTTTTAATTTGTTGAAAAATAGTTTAAAAATATTTTTGGGAGACTTTTTAATTTTACTTTGGAGTTACAAATATTTTCTAAAATTATTTTGGGAATTTATTTATGCTCCAGAAAAGTTTTTAAATCAATTTTCGGAGTTTTCGGTATTTTTAAAATGCCAGAAAATTATTTTTAAATATTTAAAAATAAGTTGCAAAGTTTTTATCTTATTTTAATATTTTGTTCAAGCCAAAAATTCAGTTTTATTATTTTAAAAATATTGGCGAAGACGGAATTTTAAAATAAATTTCCGTGATTTTTCTAATATTGTTTTGGGCCTAATGGGCATGTTCTATTTTTTTTCGCAGACCGATTTTGTATTTATCTCGGATTTAAAAAAAGATTAGGGCCTGGCTATAAATAGCCCCGATTAGGGCTAAATTATTTTCGCTTAGCGTTTTTAAGGTTAGCCTAAACAAATCTGCGGTCCCGCTGCCGCCGACATCATCGCCGACGTCATCGCCGGAATCTCGCCGGAGTTCGCCGGAGTTTCGCCGGAGCATCGCCGGAGTTGCGTTTTTTCGCGATTTTTCGAGGTAACTTTGCGATGCATCGCCGTGTAGCGTCGTCCCGTGCCCTAGCACCACCGTAGCCGCCGCGCCGCCGCCTGCCGTCGCCGGCGAGCCGGCGAGCTCGCCCGGCCGGCCGAGCGTCGCCGCCGCGCCATGGGCCGAGCCGCCCTGGCCACCCCGTGCGCCGCGCTGCCCCGCATGCCCGCGCCCGCGCCTGGCCGCGCGCCCGCCGCCCACCGCCGCCCCGCCGCCGGCTCGGCCGGAGCAGCCGCCGGCCGGAGGGCCTTAGCCGGAGCCGCGCCAAGCCATGGCCATGGCCTCTGTGTCCCTGGCCGCGTGAGGAAGAAAGAGTTAGAAAAAAAAGTCAAAATGCGTTTCAAAAAAAAAATTAGATCTGGATCCAAACCGCCCGAGGACCCGATCGCGTTTTTCAGAAAAAATTTATTTACATACGGGTCCTTTTTACAGTGGAGCACCCCGGTACCCCTCGGTGTCACCCCGATACCGTTTTCGCGGCTACGTTTTAACCGTAACTCGGAATTGGGCGATTCCAGTTGCGTTGCGACCGTGTAGAAATTTTCTAGCCAGTAGACCAAGTGTTACAGAAGTTTGAAGTTTTCAAATTTGAATCCCAAGCTGATCCAAATTTGAACTTCCCGCAGCCGTAACTTTTTAACGGTGCGCCCGTTTGCGCCGTTTCTTTGTGCGTTGGTTTTTATTCGACAAGTACTTTAAGTTTAGCTACTGTTAGGCAAGTTTTTCTACTGTTAGTTGAATGTTTATTATTGTTTGAGCATATTTGTATTGAATATATGATTGATTGGTGCTATGTTTGCTCGTATAGATTGTCCGGAGTGTGCCGCCTCGTTTTGTGAGGATTGTGACCGTCAGGACCAGCAAGAAGGCAAGTGATGCTTTGACCAAACTCATACCTATATTTTCTATATGCATTATGTTAAGAAATATCACCCTATTGCATGATAGGTAGTTTATTTTACTGTTGCTGCAAAACCAGTTAGGATAGCCACATGTTTTGACTTGTCTACCGTAGATCAACCTAGCCATGTTGTTTCTTTGTTGCTATGCTTTGTAGACGTGGTTTCGGTTGTGTAAATTCATGGAGTGCTTGTGAGCTATTTAATAATTGGTGTAGCAACTGTTTAATAAATAGAAATCACCTCTGGACGGGCAGGGAGTGCTTCCTGGGGGCTCGTTCCTTATCTAAGGTCGAGACCAGGTTGTACCCCTAATGGTTGGTTTGGTGGTTGATAGTACATCATGGTGCTACCCTCTGAATGTAAGTGGGCGTCGTCCAGGCTCAAAAAGATCAGACATACTTGGTGACTAGAAGCTTACATGTGCAGCCGCTGTCCATATGGGCTCTGGCTTAGTTGAGTATGATGTAGGAAGCCTCTCCCGTGCAAAGCTAGCAGATGTAGATGTGATAGGTGGTACCGGCTTGCCGTTGGGTGTAGGTGAGACTTCGTATCAATCTTCGGGTTGAGTCCAGCGAGGAAAGTGTACTAACCTCTGCAGAGTAAAAACTAATCATGATTAGCCGTGTCCCCGGTTATGGACATTCTTGAGCTACTAGACATTATTGTTACTGGAGGATCTTGACATATGAATCACCATAATAATCTGAGTGGGCAAGATTAAATAAGGGTGTGGTGTTGGAACTGGTGTGCCCAGTTCGTTCTTAAGTAGTAAGTTCAAATCAAAATTTTGACTAGTTTAGTTCAGGAGAAAATTTTGACTAGTTTAGTTAATGCCAATATAGACTCTTGCCTGTTAAGACTTGAATTGAATTGCATGCTTTGATTTCTTTACTTAACAGTACTTATTTGGCTGTGTGGCATGTCACCACAGAAATTATGCTTGTTATCATTTACCTACTCGAGGACGAGCAGGAATTAGGCTTGGGGGTGTTGATACGTCCCAAACATATCTATAATTTCTGCTTGCTCCATGCATGTTTTGTGTGACTTTGCCATGTTTTGGTTGAACTTTATTACACTTTTAAACCAATTTGGACTAACCTACTAACTCAGTGCACCCAGTTGCCAGCTTCTGGTTTTCTGCTGTTTTTGTTTTTCAGGTTTTCCGGGTGATTAAAGCGCCCAAAAAATTCCGCAAAAATTATATTAAAAATCAGCGGGCAGGAAGCTTTCGGAATAACCAAGGGAGAGAGCCGGGACCACCACCAGGGAGCCAGAAGGGTCCCTGGCGCGGCCCCAACCCTAGGGCGCGCCAGGCACCCTCCTGGCTGCCCTGGGTGGCCCCTCGACGCCCCCCTTCGCCTATATAACCCCCTCGGGGTAGAAACCCCTGAAAAATAACTCTTTTTCGCGAAAACCTCTCTGTTCCGCCGCCGCCGCCGTTTTCAGATCGGGGCTGCCTGGAGAAGCTGCCCCGACACCCTGCCGGAAGGAGATCACCCCTCCGGGAGACCATCCATAGCCATGGACGCCTCCCGTATGTGCCGTGAGTAGTCCCCCTTGGACCATGGGTCCGTGATCAGTAGCTATGTGATGTCCTCTCCCTCTTTTGTGCTTTCACTTTCGAGACCTCGTGAGCTGCCTCACATGATCGAGGCACCTATGTAATTTTCTGTTGTTGTTATGCTGAGTTTGTTGGGATCTGGCGGATTACGAGACTATGTTCAGATTGTGATGAGTAATATATTTGGTTTGCCCTTTTATATTTTGTTCTTGAGTAAATTCTTGCATGTTCTCCGTTGCAGTATTTGCTTTGGCCAAGTTATTTGCTTGCAACTCCAAGAGAGAGCGTTATGCTCGATTGTGGGTTCAGCCCCCTGATGTCTAGCTTGAGTGACAGAAACATGAGACTAGGGGATGTGTTGTTGCCACCAGGGATAAAACAACGGTGATTGTGCCTATTGGTGCAAGAATTGTTTACTTTACGCAAAGTTCTTTTAATGCAGTTGTCTGTTGCTTTGAGTTTACACTTTGGGTGGGATTCGCAACTTAATACCAGCGAGATGTTCTGGATAGATATCTCAAGGTGGATGATTCGTAGTAGATGCAGATGGATTTCGGTCTACTTACCTTGGCTTACTGCTCATTGCTTTTGAGCCATTCCTTTCTTTGCAGCATAGTTAGCATTGCGGTGCCTTCATAATCCTGTCAATTGCCCAACTGTGATTTGTTTACCTCGCTAGCATTTTTATCGTCTTTTGGGAGAGAGACATCACTAGTGAAAATCACGGGACTCCGGTCCATCTTCATACCATTGTTCACACCCACTATTTACCTTTCTGTTTTTACTTTTACTAGTACCTTTTTATCTCTTGCGTTTGATCCTTTGTAAACGACAAGGCCGGAGGAATTGACAACTCCTCTGAACTCGTTGGGAGCAAAGTTATTTGTTTTGTGCAGGTCCATGACAACTCCACGCATCAGAATAATTTCTGGCGCCGTTGCCACCTATCGTACTTATCGTTGAGTCCTACTTGAGACAAACCTTGGTATCTTTACTGGGGGAAATTACCGCTACGCTGCATCTCAACCTTCCACATGGGGTAACCAACGAGGGGCGAGAAGCCATCAAGCTAATTTCTGGCGCCGTTGCCGGGGACTCAAAGGAAGTACAAATACGCGAGTCCTGATAACCGCCAATTTCTGGCGCCGTTGTCGGACTCCTGTATCAAATATAGGGGAGTTACACGCTATCTTTTACCTTTGCTTTTTAGACTTGTTAGTTTACCTTTTAGTTTTTACTTTTGTGTCCCTAATCAAAAATACCAAAAATACCTGTTACCATGTCAGTAGCTACCACTATGGCTGGTCCTTTTGCCTTTGGTGAGGCGGAAGTGCTTACCTTTACTCAAAGAGGTGGTGAGAGTTTAAAAGATTCTTGGTATAGAATTAATGATTCTCAAAAAAGAGCCAACAAGAAGCAATCCACTGCTATCCTGCTTAGAAATTTTTATGTTGGGATCACTTCTTGGAATAGGTTTCTTTTAGATACTGCTATCAGTGGAAACTTCACAGAGGCCCAGTTTGGGAAGCCCTTAATATTATTTAAAATCTTGTAGGAAGTCTCCCTATTGCTAGTATTAAAGAGGACATTACTTTAGCTCACATTATGAGAAAACTTGAAAACATAGAGCTAGAGATGCCAAGAATTGATAGGATGAATGAGTTGGAGCGTAAGATTCAAGGGAATTTGAATAGGCTAGATAACTCTATGCAGAAAATTATCAAAACTTTAGAGACTATCAAAACCCTTGATGAAAAGTCTTCTAGGATAGAAAAGATTGAGGAAGTGATTGAAACTTTAGGAACTACTTTTTCCTCAATCAAAACTAAAAGGGATGAAACTCTGGCAAAGAAGGAACCTAAGTCCGTTTACGTACCCAAGGTTCCTCGAACAAAAGATAGCACACCTATTGCCAAGAGAGTTGAAACGGTGAAAACTTTGGAGGAGACACCTATCTTTAATTTTAATGAAACTCCAACTGATTTCCCCCCTTTTGATTTTATTCCAAGAAGCATTTTTATTCGTCCTTTATTTGAGAAACCTATTCAGACTAGTTGCAATATTGAAGAGATTTTTGATGATCATTGTAATGGTTCAATAGATGCAACTTGATCTTCTGCTTTAAGCCTAGCTAATGGCTCTAAAGAAGCGCTTTCGGGAGGCAGCCCGCAACGAATTTAGGTTTTTCTTTTTGTTTTTGTTCTGTTCTTAGTGGTCTTGATGATTGTTACTACTGTAGCAACGTCATTGTATCTTTCTTTTTCAATCTTTGTGCCAAGTTTAGCCTCAGAGTGCTTGAAAGTTCAAAAGTTGGAGCTTGCTGTCCAGAAACAGATTCTGTCTTCTTGACGGGAAAATTCGCGATAAATCACCAGATCATCTTTTTGATCTGAATTTGTTTGACAGCATTCTCCATACAATTGTCTTGCTAGACCCTGTTCAAAGTTTTTTGATTTGAGTTGCAGAAGTACCTCGAAAAAATTCCCCTTTCTCTGCTGTTCTGTTTTTCTCAGCTTCTGCCCCAGTTTTTCTTTTCGCAGTTTTGCAATCCTTAAGTTTGCTTTTTCTTTGCAAACTTTTTTGGGCAAGCAAGAGAAACAGTAGCTATTCCTGGAAATCTTTATTTGCAGTAGAGGAAAATTATTTTATTAGGGTACTAACCTCTCTAATCAGCCTACAATGAGTTATGTATGAAGGGAGTTTTCAAGTGCGCGATGGAAGGTGATGAAAGAAGATCCAGGAGTGTCAAGCGCTCAAGCTTGGGGATGCCCAAGTGCACCCCCAATAAATATTCAAGGAGACTCGAGCGTCTAAGCTTGGGTATGCCCCCGAGGCATCCCCTTCTTCATCAACAATCATCGGTCTGTCTTTCGTTGCACTATATTTTTATCACTTCATGCGTTATGTGCTTTGCTTGGAGCGTCTCGCTCTTTACTTTTCTAGGTTTGTTTTGCTTTCTTTGCTGTAGTAACAAGTTAGACCCCAACTTACTCTTTTATGTGGGAGAGAAACACGCTCCACTTGAACTAGAACTCCTCATAGGATTTGCATGCTTATTTCTTTTAGCTGTGAGTTGTTCTTTTTCTTTTCTTAGCTGCTGGTCTGTTTAGCTGTAGTGCTTTAGTTTTTCTAGAGCTTTTCTTTTCAGGTTGAACTTTCTATAGGTTGCATGTTTTATCTTGTTAGAGAGTTTGCCTGTTGCACTGAGTTCTGTGTCTTGACTAGAAAGTAGGTAGTTAAAGTTGCTTTTCTCTTTGAAGTAGTAACTTGCAATAGTTTTGAGGTATTGACTAGAGTAATGTTTGAACTTTTGGTGTCAAGAGCTCTTGCCTATTAGTGATAGATGTCGTATTTTGGGCAATCCGTGTGTTTTTCGAAAACCAAAAACCCTTTTTGAGAACTCTAGCTACTAGATGGATCACTAACCTCTGGAGGGTTCGAATATTAGAGTACACTCACGTACCATGAGTCGAGGATGCGCAAGGATAACCAAACCCCCATACACTCCTCCTCGGGGTACCTGTCTCTTTGTGAACCTCCTATTAGATTGAGAGTTACCGATAATAAGTGCATGAGTTCTTCGGACTAATGTGAGTATTCGAAAGTTGACACTTCCACCTACCCATACTTTTTCTAGCCTCTTCGGTACCGTGCATTGCCCTTTCTCACCTCGAGAGTTAGCGCATACTTCGTCGGTGCATCCAAACCCTTGGCATGATACGCTCTGTCATCATAAGCCTCATTATATCTTTCCTCAAAACAGCCACCATACCTACCTACAAGGCATTTCCATAGCCTTTCCGAGATACATTGCCATGCAACATCCACCCTCTCATGACTTGATCCTCATGTCATACATGCTACTTGCTTGATCGATGAGCCGCATGCTAGTTGGGCCTTGCCCTAATCATTGCTACATGACGCGCTAGTATCATTGCATATCCTGCTATCCTGGCAGAGGCATACATTTGCATCATGATTAGTTACATTTTCTTTTTGTGAGTACCTTTGTAAAGTGTGAAAGATCTCCTATATTCTTGTAAAATATAGAGTATTTCCCCTAAAGTGAGGAAAAGATCCCAAAGAGGACAAAATCAAAAGATCCCAAAGAGGACAAATGAGAGTTAAATAGAAAGAGCCATTGAGGCCACCAAAAAAAAGAGAAAAAGAAAAATAAAAAAGAGAGAAGGGGGCATACTACTATTCCTTTTGAGAGATCCACACTAGTACTTCATCTTCTATCCCTTGTACTCCATAGAGATTATCATCATGCATATAGCTATGTGGGGAACTTTTACACTATAAAACTTGGCTTGTATATTCCAATGATGAGCCTCCTCAAACGAGCTTTAGGTCTTCTTGAGCAAGCAAGTTAGATGCACCCCCACTAGTTCCATTGGAGAGCTTTTAGCTCAGATGTGCATCCGTTGTATGGCAATCCCTACTCCTCACATCATATCTATCATATGGCCTTCTCTCGCCTATGATTGTCCTCATTGATGTGAGCCTTTCACACACCTTTTTGTCTTCCTCCTCCACCTCTTCTTTCTGTTTCGCCTTTTAGGTGTCAACTTTCTTGCTCACGCTCATCCATTGCATGAGTGCTCAAAATATCGAAAGGGAGTGGATCAGTTTGACTTGTACCTGGCTAGTGGTCTGGGGACGAGTCTAGATAAGAATCCAAAGGAGACTAAGTGTGAAACTTTAGTAGATAGTTGTTCTCAACAACCTTTTTTCTCTTTCTTCCCAGTCCCTTGCTTGCACGCAAACACCATCTGGAGACATTCGAGTCACGGACAGCAAGAGCTCTTGCACCTTTTGTTCTTTTGTTTCTTGTGTTAATGCCAATATAGACTCTTGCCTGTTAAGACTTGAATTGAATTGCATGCTTTAATTGCTTTACTTAACAGTCCTTATTTGGCTGTGTGGCATGTCACCACAGAAATTATGCTTGTTATCATTTACCTACTCGAGGACGAGCAGGAATTAAGCTTGGGGGTGTTGATACGTCCCAAACGTATCTATAATTTCTGCTTGCTCCATGCATGTTTTGTGTGACTTTGCCATGTATTGGTTGAACTTTATTACACTTTTAAACCAATTTGGACTAACCTACTAACTCAGTGCACCCAGTTGCCAGCTTCTGGTTTTCTGCTGTTTTTGTTTTTCAGGTTTTCGGGCTGATTAAAGCGCCGCAAAAATTATATTAAAAATCAGCGGGCAGGAAGCTTCCGGAATAACCAAGGGAGAGAGCCGGGACCACCACCAGGGAGCCAGAAGGGTCCCTGGCGCGGCCCCAACCCTAGGGCGCGCCAGGCACCCTCCTGGCTGCCCTGGGTGGCCCCTCGACGCCCCCCTTCGCCTATATAACCCCCTCGGGGTAGAAACCCCTAAAAAGAACTCTTTTTCGCGGAAACCTCTCTGTTCCGCCGCCGCTGCCGTTTTCAGATCGGGGCTGCCTGGAGAAGCTGCCCCGGCACTCTGCCGGAAGGAGATCACCCCTCCGGGAGACCATCCATAGCCATGGACGCCTCCCGTATGTGCCGTGAGTAGTCCCCCTTGGACCATGGGTCCGTGATCAGTAGCTATGTGATGTCCTCTCCCTCTTTTGTGCTTTCACTTTCGAGACCTCGTGAGCTGCCTCACATGATCGAGGCACCTATGTAATTTTCTGCTGTTGCTATGCTGAGTTTGTTGGGATCTGACGGATTACGAGACTATGTTCAGATTGTGATGAGTAATATATTTGGTTTGCCCTTTTATATTTTGTTCTTGAGTAAATTCTTGCATGTTCTCCGTTGCAGTATTTGCTTTGGCCAAGTTATTTGCTTGCAACTCCAAGAGAGAGCGTTATGCTCGATTGTGGGTTCAGCCCCCTGATGTCTATCTTGAGTGAAAGAAACATGAGACTAGGGGATGTGTTGTTGCCACCAGGGATAAAACAACGGTGATTGTGCCTATTGGTGCAAGAATTGTTTACTTTACGCAAAGTTCTTTTAATGCAGTTGTCTGTTGCTTTGAGTTTACACTTTGGGTGGGATTCGCCACTTAATACCAGCGAGATGTTCTGGATAGATATCTCAAGGTGGATGATTCGTAGTAGATGCAGATGGATTTCGGTCTACTTACCTTGGCGTACTGCCCATTGCTTTTGAGCCCTTCCTTTCTTTGCAGCATAGTTAGCATTGCGGTGCCTTCATAATCCTGTCAATTTCCCAACTGTGATTTGTTTACCTCGCTAGCATTTTTATCGTATTTTGGGAGAGAGACATCACTAGTGAAAATCACGGGACTCCGGTCCATCTTCATACCATTGTTCACACCCACTATTTACCTTTCTGTTTTTACTTTTACTAGTACCTTTTTATCTCTTGCGTTTGATCCTTTGTAAACGACAAGGCCGGAGGAATTGACAACTCCTCTGAACTCGTTGGGAGCAAAGTTATTTGTTTTGTGCAGGTCCACGACAACTCCACGCATCAGAATAATTTCTGGCGCCGTTGCCACCTATCGTACTTATCGTTGAGTCCTACTGGAGACAAACCTTGGTATCTTTACTGAGGGAAATTACCGCTACGCTGCATCTCAACCTTCCACTTGGGGTAACCAACGAGGGGCGAGAAGCCATCAGTCTCCCCCTGGAAAGGTGGGAACTCACCATGCTCCTCCTCGTCCATGGGGTTATGCGGCTGGTAATGAGCCATGAACTCATCAAACTGAATATCGTTGGAGGACCTTCCGTTCCTGCGAGTGTTATCAAACAAAAGTGGTGCAGGTAGATGGATCTCACGAATAATGGTCTTTTCGAACCTCAAAATATAATTAAGGTTACCAAACTAGGAAGTCATGGTAACAAACTTATGCCTCTTCATAGCAGCAAGATCGAGACTTGCGTACAAAAAGGGAAAATCATCAGGATGCGGGGTGCGTTCAAGATACTCAAGAATGAGTGTGGCGTAAACACCACCATATAAATCGCCCTTGTTACTGTTCGTAACAAGGCGCCGAGTAATTAAGGCACCCATATTATAATCATTCTTATCAGAGAGGGCGTTCGCATAAATAGCGAAATCTGGTGCAGAACCACTGCTCGTGTTGTCACGAGCCAACACCACTCTAGTAACAAAATACGCAAAAAACCTGAGGTGTGGAAACATAATGCTGGAAATCTTCGTGCGCCGAATGTCAGTCTCCTCCTGGCAACAATGGGAGTTGAAAAGGGTCCTCAACTCGGAAGGCTAAGAAGTCATTTTCGCCGTCTGGCCAACGTTCGGCACACCTATTATATCACAAAACTGTGCCAAAGACATATCTATGAGATCATTATAAAGTTTGAACTCGACGGTTCCAGCATCATGGTTATAACGAAAACTGCTAACAAAGCGGGAGGTAAGATTCTTGTATTGTACCACACGGCATAATGCTAGCCGTGTCAAACCTGCATTGGCACAAAGACCATAGAATTCCTCCTTAATTCCTGCAGCCGTAAGAAAATCATCGCACGGATGCATCATTGCGCATGCTGGACTTGTGTCTTCCAACAACTCCAGGGGCACATGCTCTTCATTGTAGCTCACCCTAACTGCGGAGGGTGAAGCTGCAGTTCTAGTGACTCGATCGGAGCGCTCGGGCTTCTTCTTCCCAAGACACCCCTTTTCTTTTCCTAGCAAACTCATTTCTGAAATTTTTTGACAATTCACAAAAACAAGGATTTAAACAAAGTGAGTTGAGGCAAACTACTCTACTCACTTACCTAAGACATAAGCTTGCATCAAGACTTGGAAAATAAATTTCTACACAAGCATGCAAGCTCATATAAACAGCACCAAGACCTACTAAATACTCACAAATGAAACCACCAATCAAAAATCTAATTGGAGGGGTGAAGGAGTTGCATACCAGGGAGTATTTTCTCAAAATCTCAGCTCAATTGGTTGGCTGTAGAGAGGGATCGAAAATCTCCTACAAGAACAGCAAGAATGCAAGAAGTAGTGCAGAACTCGTGTTCTTGGAGAGAGAGGGAGGAGGAGGAAGAAAACTTACCTAGATGTGGGACCTGTGGGCCTAGGCGCCCTATGGGCGCGGCCAGGGGGCTGGCTGCGCCAGCTGGCCGCCTGGGCCACTGGTGCCCCCCCCCCCTGGTAAGCCCCAGGTGCCTTCAGTTCACTCCCGGCATGGAAATTTTTATTATAATTTTTCTTGAAATTTTCTGAAAACTTCACTGTTGAAAAATTTCCGGAGTTCAAAAAGCTGCGAAACTTTCTGAAAACTTGAAGCAGTGATTAGAATTGTGAAGTTTCAAAAACATATAAACTTGGTACTCAAGGAGAATAAAAGCTAAAGCAAATGAAAACATAACAAGCTCCACCTTTTGCCTATATAAAACATGCTCACTAGCAAGGTTGATCAAGTCTTACCAACGAACCGGCGATATATAGAACAAAAAGTCTCACCTCTTATGAAGTGATCATTGCACCTTTACTTTAATGGACATTGTCCCCACCATGATAGTTTTGTATTTGTGGTGCACGTGTAAAGGACAATACCATTCTCCAATCTTCACTGTCTCGATATTCTCTATTGAGGTAAGGCCATGCCTTTTGTCGATCTTCTTCGGAAAATACACCGTGTGTTCTTTATCATCAACGTTGAAGGTGACCTTTCCTTTATTGCAATCAATAATGGCACCTGCGGTGTTTATAAAAGGTCTACCAAGAATAATGGACATACTCCCATCTTCGGGCATTTCAAGCACAACAAAATCAGTAAGAATTAAACAATTAGCAACTTCAACTAGAACATCCTCACAAATACCTATCGGGGAGGCTGTTGACTTGTCAGCCATCTGAAGAGAGATATCTGTAGGGATTAACTTATCTAAACATAGCCTTTTGTAAAGAGAAAAAGGCATAATACTCACCCCTGCTCCGAGATCACATAAGGCAGTCTTGACATAATTATTTTTTATGGAACAAGGAATGGTAGGTATACCTGGATCACCAAGCTTCTTAGGAATCTTGCCTCTGAAAGAGTAATTAGCAAGCATAGTAGATATTGCCTCATTAGGAACTTTTCTATTATTAGTGACAATATCTTTCATGTATTTGGAATAAGGGGGTAACTTGATAGCATCGGTCAAAGGAATTTGCAGAAAAAGAGGTTTCATCCATTCACAAAATTTATTATAACGCTCTGCTTCTTTAGATTTTAGAGACTTACCTGGAAAGGGCATGGGTTTTTGTACCCATGGTTCTCTTTCCTTCCCATGTTTTCTTGCTATGAAGTCCTCTCTTGTGTACTTCTTGTGTTTATCGGGTGCTTCTTCTTCTTGCACCTCAGGAGGATCATTCTTCACCTTATTATTTTCTTCTGGCTCAGCACCATCTTCAGTTTCAGCATCGGAGGTAGATATGTTGTTGGGATCAACAGCAGGTTCTTCACTCGTAATAGGATCATTAGATTTGTCAGCGTCCTTGTGTTTCTTCTTCTTCTTTTTCTTCTTAGGAGAGCTAACAATCTCGTCTTCCACTTGCACTTGAGAATCTTGCTCGATCTTCTTCGGATGCCCCTCAGGATAGAGTGGGTCCTGGGTGTGTGTTCCACCCCTGGTTTTGATGCCATAAGCTTGTATGTCCTGTTTGGTTTTGTTAGCAAGAAAATATTTTTGCACATTAGAAATTTGTTCAAGCTGAGTTTGAACCATATGGAAATGCTTAACAAGACATTTAACATCATTAAATGTTCTTTCAAGAACACCAAGTAAACTTTTGATAGCAAGAGAATTATCATGCAACTGACTTTGTATCCTCATATTAAAATTGTCTTGCTTAATAATAAAATTATCAAGCTCATCTAAGCATTGGTTGGGTGGCTTAAATTTAGGGATGTCACTTTCAGTAAATTCTAATAGAGAGTGTACCTCTACCAAGGGAGGGTGAGTAGTAGGTTCACACAACTTCTCGATAGGCGGTAGTTTCTTCACGTCTTCGGCTTTGATGCCCTTCTCCTTAATAGACTTCTTTGCTTCTTGCATATCTTTGGGGCTCAGAACAAGCATGCCCCTCTTCTTTGGTGATGGAGCTGGTTCAGGGACGGACCAATCTCATGGTTCTGGGAAATCTTGCCCATTAATTCTTCAGCATCGGCTGGTGTTCTTTCCCTGAAAACACAACCAGCACAACTATCCAGATAGGACCTGGATTCATCGGTTAGACCAGCACAAAATATATCAAGTATTTCATTCTTTGGGACTTCATGTCCCGGTCTAGCCTTAATTAAGTCACAATACCTCCCCCAAGCTTTAGGGATGTGCTCATCGTGCAACTGTTTAAAGTTATAGATTTGTTGCAATGCAGCATGTTGCATATGAGCAGGAAAATATTTATCAACAAAAAACTGAACTAAGTCCTGAGGACTCTCAATGGAACCATAAGGTAGTGCATCGTACTAGGATTTGGCGTCTTCCTTTAAAGAAAAAGGAAAAAAGCTTGGCCACATAGAAGTTTCGTATCTTCTCGTCAGTAGTAAATAGGTCACCTAACTCAGCAAGTTTGGTCAGGTGTGCTATAGCATCATCATTTTCTCTTCCATAAAAAGGGTCAGCCTCGACTGTAGATATAAGTGAAAGATCAACAAAGAAATCATAATCAGGATCAGTGATGCATAGAGGAGATGTGGAAAATTTAGGATCAGGAATATTCTTGTTCTTCATGGAGTGCTTTTTGAGCAACTCCTTAACAGCTCCAGGGTCAGAGTCGGCACACTCTCTGAGTTCCCTGCAAAGATCATCATCGAGAGTAATATAATCATCATCAAGGATTCTCTCCTTGAGTTCATCTAGGTCTAGGTAACCAAAGGTTTTGCAAGTAGAAATATAGGTAGCAGGTATCTCAATCTCGGGCTCTGCTGCAGCCTTAGTAGTCTCAGTTTCAATATAGTGACCAAGAAAATTATCATCATCAAGAGTAGTGGAAGCATCATGAAAGTATCGGACATAGTAATAGACTCAGTAGAAGTAGAATGTGGTGGTAGTGGTGAAGCAAACTTACTTATAACGGAAGGTGAATCAAGCGTAGCACTGGTACTCAGAACGGTACCTTTTCTTGTAGTGGATGGCAGGATCGAAACCTTGGGGTCCCCTTTCTTACCCATAGCGGATAAAGTGTGGCAGGCAGGATACTTCAAGTAAACTTGTAAATATTGCTATGGTCTCCGGCAAGGGCGCCAGAAAACAGTACCTGATGACCCTGAACTGTAGGGGATCGATTGTAGTGTTCTCGCGGGTAAGTTAACCCAATTTATTGATTCGACACAAGGGGACACAAAGTGTATTTATAACATTTGACAGTTGAGTTGTCAATTCAACCACGCCTGAAATATGCTTGCTTGCAACAAGGTATTATTAGAAACTGTGATATGATAGTGATAATGATAACGGCAAAAGTAAACTAGTAGTAACCAGCAGGATTAAAACACTGTAGGCTAGGGAGATGGACGGTTGGGCACTGCATGAATAAGAATGAACATGTAATAGATTCTAACATGGGGCAAGGCACACAGAAAAGTAATGATCATCTAGGCAAATATCAAACACTAGGCATGTATCCCATAGGTAGTTGTGTGTGCTTGCAATAAGAACTTGCACAACATCTTTTGTCCTACCATCCCGCTACAAACGGGGCCAAAAGGAACTTATGGAGATTAAGTTGCTCCTGTCAAAGAGCACCGGAACAAAGCAATAAACTCAATGGATACATGGAATCCTCAAATTATGGACCATCCCCTTTGGTGTCCAAAGCTGTCACCTTTGGGATCGCCGGTTCCGGACCATAATAGGTGCATACAACTCATAGATAGGATCTCAAACATAAATAAACTCATGAAAACATAAGTGGTTCAGATCTGAAAACATGGCACTCGGGCCCAAAGTGACAAGCATTAAGAGCAACAAGTTGTAGCAAAGATGATAAACACCAAAGTAGATGATAGGCAACATGCCCCCAACAATCTGACAAACTATTACATGATCAATCTCATCCAATCCCTACCATCCCCTTTGCCTACAGCAGAGAATTACTCACACATGTGAAGAGAAGTCATGGAGGGAGGATGGAGTGGTGATGGTGATGACGATGGCGATGATCTCCCCTCTCCGGATGCCAAATCAGCCTCCAGATTAGCCCTCCCGAGGAAGAACAGAGGTTGGCGGCGGCTACGCGCCGGGTTCTGGAAAAGCAACTTTTGTTTCGGAGTTTCCCCGTCACGGGAATAAATAGGAGCCAAAGTAGGGCACCAGGGGAGGGGGCAGTCGCCCAGGCGGCCAGAGGGTGCGGCCCCACCCCTGGTCGCGCCAGCAGGGCGTTTGGGTCCCCCTGGCTGCCCTCTGGCCCCCCTTCTGGCTCCGGGCTTCTTCGGGTGCGTTGATTTTTTTGGTATTTTTCTGGGAATTTTCTGAGATGCCCAAAAATCCATTTTCCTGCGCAAAATAAAACCATACAGGCAGCTCTGCTGAAAACAGTGTCAGTCCGGGTTAGTTTAGTTCAAATCATGCAAGAATAAGGGCAAAACAATAGCAAAAGTGTTTGGAAAAGTAGATACGTTTGAGACGTATCACTTGTTCAACGAACTCTCCAACAGCCTCAAGGAAGAGAAGAAACGCGAAGCCAAACGGGCTCAAGGAACCGCTCAGCTGCCAGCACCCAACGCAGAAGAGCAATACCCTCCGTCCCATGGACGGGTCTGCATGATCCAAGAAGGACGACCCTCAAAAGCAAAACAGGACGCCCACACCCTGCAAACTCGAGTAACCGAGGACCTAAAAGCAGCAAAAACCTACCATCTGTACGGCCCAGAGACCAACACTACTTTCTCACGAAGTGATCAACCACCCGCAATCCCAAGGCCAGGGCACACACCATTGGTCCTCGAAGCTCAAATCGGCGGTTATGACATGGACAGAGTTTTCATGGACGAGGGCAACAGTTTATATGTAGTCTTCACCAGCACTTAGCGCAAGATGCTGATTCCACGATCAGTCTGGAAGAAGTCAAGCGTTAAACTCTACGTTGTAGTTCTAGGAGAAGCAGCCTCCTCCCTCGAAACAATCGAGCTCGATGTCGTCTTCGGCGGCAAGGGCAACTTTGCAAGAAAAGTCCTCGAGTTCAAAGTACTCGACTGGCAGTCCCAATACCAAGCCATACTCGGGTGGCCCGCATTCGCTCAATTTATGGCGGTCCCGCACTACGCGTACCTCAAGATCAAGATGCCATGACCCTCAGGGGTCATCACGATTAACGGGAGTTTTATCAAATCAGACCAATGTGACCGACACTTTCATGAAGTTTCCGACACGTTCGGAGCTCGGCAGCAGCTCGAAGAGATAGCCATGGTGACAGACATGAGCATTTTCCCACTGGCAAGCAGAAGCGAATCAAAGGAATTTACTCGTGACTTCAGCGTTGACAGCGACACAGTCACCCATCAGGTGCACCCAACGGACCCAGACAAGATGGTCCGAATCTACGCTCATCTCCCAGAAGATCAAGCAATTTCCCTTATGGTCTTCCTCCGCGAGGAGTGGAAAATTTTCGCCTGGTGCCCGGCCGACATGCCCAGAATACCACAAGAGTTCGCAGAGCACACACTAAATATACATCCAAACAACAAACCAGTGAAGCAGGCATTGCGCATATTTTCCGAACCCAAGCGCAGAGCCATTGGAGAAGAAGTCAATCGACTACTCGGCGCGTAATTCATCCGGGAGATGAAGAAGGCCACCTGGGTCGCAAACCCAGTTTTGGTGCCTAAAAAGGACACCGACGTACTACGCATGTCCGTTGACTACGGGTCCTTCAACAAACACTGCCCAAAGGATCACTTCCCTCTGCCAAGGATAGACCAGATAATCAACTCTACCGCAGGGTGCAACCTCCTGTCTTTCCTCGATGCCTACTCAGGATACAACCAAATCAGGATGAAGGAAGAAGACGAAGAGCACACCTCATTCATCACACCCTACAGCGTATTTTGCTACAGGACAATGCCTTTCGGACTGAAAAACGCCGGAGCCACGTACCAGCGGATGATGCAAGCATGCTTAAGAGACCAAATCGGCAGAAACGTTTAAGTCTACGTCGACAACATCGTCATCAAAACTTACAATTCAAACACGCTACTCGACGACCTCCGCGAAACTTTTGCAGCACTCGACAGACACAGAATCAAGCTCAACCCAAAAAAGTGTGTGTTCGGCGTCCCGGCCGGAAATCTGCTCGGATACATGGTCTCTTCCCGAGGAGTCGAAGCCAACCCGGAAAAGTTCCAAGCACTCGCCAGGATGCAAGAGCCAGTGAACATCAAAGGCATACAGCAACTCACAGGAAGACTCGCAGCACTGAGCCGCTTCATCAGCAGGCTGGGAGAAAGGACTCTACCATTCTACTAGTTGCTCAGAAAAGGAGAGAAATTCAAGTGGACTGAAGAAGCTCGGAACGCATTCGCGGACCTAAAAAAGACCTTCTCGGCCCCACCAATCCTGGCGGTGACCAAGGAGCGAGAACCTCTCTAACTCTACATAGCGGCTCGCAGCAGCGTAGTTAGCACAGTGCTCTTCGTCGAGCGCGCGGAAGAAGGCAAAGCCCAGAACATACAAAGGCCAATCTACTACCTCAGCAAGGTCCTCACAAAATCTCAGCAGCGGTACGCGCACTACCAGAAGCTCGTATACGCCATCGTCATGACTTCAAGTAAAGTAACACATTACTTTGGCGAGCACCTCATCACGGTTGTGAGCAGCGCACCACTTGCCGACATCCTTAACAACCCTGGAGCAACGGGTCGAGTCGCCGAGTGGAACATCGAGCTTAGCCCCCGTGACCTGCATTTCAAGCATCCAACGGCAATCAAAGCCCAAGTACTCCCAGACTTTCTAGTTGAGTGGATGGAGGTGCAAACACCTGGCCCTACAGACCTCTCCAATTCATGGACAATGTTCTTTCATGGATCAAAAAGACACCAAGGAGCCGGAGCTAGCATCGTGTTTATCTCGCCCAAAGGAGATAAACTCATATATGTGCTCCAGGTCAACTTCAGCAAGGAATCAAACAACGAAGCGGAATATGAGGCATTACTCCATGGCATGCGCATGGAAAAAGCTTGCGGCGCCACCTGTCTCGTAATCTACGGCAACTCCTACCTCGTCGTCTAGCAAGCAATGAGGGACTGTGAAGCAGTCGAAGACAACATGATAGCATACCAGAAGCTCTACAACACTCTAGAAGGAGGATTCGACGGCTGCGAGCTAAACTACGTCACCAGAGCAAATAACAAAGAAGCAGACGAGCTCGCAAACATTGGATCAACTCGAGGACCAGTTCCCCCAGGCGTTTTCCTCGAGAGTATCAGCCAGAGATCAATCAAAACCAAAGCACTCGCGGCAGAAGTAGCCGCAGAGGACGACAACACAAGTAAACCAGCGCAAGTGGCAACAGCTAACCCAACCACTGATGAAGAAGGCAACAACGCAATCGAGGAGTCAGAGCCAGTTGCACCCGAAGGACCAGCTTGGACAAAACCGTTCCTCAAAATCCTAATACAAGGCACTTTGCCGCAAGACACTACGGAAGCCCGACGCATCAGTCAGTGATCTAAATCGTTCACAGTAATCAACGGATAGTTGTACAAGCGTAGCATTTCACAGGTACTCCAAAGGTGCATCGAGGAAGAAGACGGCAAGGCCCTGTTGCTCGAGATCCACGAAGGCACTTGCGGGCACCACGCGAGCAGTCGCGCACTCGTGGCCAAAGCTTTTCGAGCAGGGTTCTACTGGCCAACCGCAATGCGAAACGCGGAAGACATCGTGCGAAGCTGCATCGCCTGTCAAAAATTCGCCAGCAGGCCACACACTCCAGCATCAGAACTCAAAACCATACCACTATCCTGGCCTTTCGCCACATGGGGACTCAACATGGTGGGTCCACTCAAGAAATCCTCAAAAGGAGGTTGAACACATCTCCCAGTAGCAGTGGACAAGTTCACCAAGTGGATCGAGGTAGTACCAATCACAAGCTCAACAGCCCTCATGTTAGTTAACTTCATTAAGTCCATCATCTTCCGATTCGGCGTACCACATAACATCATCACAAATAACGGTACAAACTTCACAGCAGCAGAATTTCAGAACTTCTGCCAAGAATTGGGCATCAAGATCAACTACGCGTCGGTCGAGCACCCACAGTACAACGTCCAGGTGGAAAAAGCAAAGGGCTTAGTGTGCGGAGGAATAAAAAATCGACTCCTCGCACCACTCGAATAGGCAGCAGGAAACTGGGTAGAAGAACTCCCCGCGGTCCTATGGAGTTTTCGCACCACCCCCAATGCCTCAACCCAATACACACCTTTTTTCATGGTATGTTGTGCTGACATGCGACCTAAAGTTCGGAGCTCCCCGAATCTCGGGATACGAAGAGGAAGAGGTAGAAAAAGCACTCCAGGATGATAAAGACATCGCAGACGAAGCAAGGGACACAGCTATAGCAAGGTCAGAAGGATACCAAGATAAACTACGCACGTACCAAAACAGCCACCTGCGGACAAGAACTTTCCACAAAGGAGATCTTGTCCTGCGACTAATACAAGAAAAGGTCCACAAGCTTTCCCCACAGTGGGAAGGACTGTTCGTCTCGGAGGTCATAGGAGGAGGAGCATACAGGCTGAAGAACCCGAAGACCGACGAAGACGTGGGAAATCCGTGGAACGTGGCAAACATGCGCCTATTCTACCCATAAGAGTACCCATAGGCACATTCGACAAGCAAACCTGTATTGGCAGCAGCACAGATCGACAACTCGTCGGTACCGTCCATTGCCCTCTTCTCACTCCGAGAGTTGGCGTCTACCCGCCGGTGCATCCAAACCCTTGGCATGATACGCTCTGTCATCATAAACCTCCTTATATATTTCCTCAAAACAGCCACCGTACCTACCTATCATGGCATTTCCATAGACTTTCCAAGATATATTGCCATGCAACATCCAACTTCTCATGACTTGATCTTCATGGCATATATGTTCCTTCTACACTGGCAGAGGCATACATTTGCATACATCATGATAGCTCCATCTTCTTTATGCTGAGTACTTTTGTAAATTGTGAAAGATCTTCTATACTTCTTGTAAAATAGATTGGTGCCCTTAAGTGAGGAAAAGATCCCGAAGAGGACAAATTTAAAAGATCCCAAAGAGTACAAATGAGAGTTAAATAGAAAGATCCATTGAGGCCACCAAAAAAATAGAAAAATATAAAAAAGAGAAAAAGAAATAAAAAGAGAGAAGCGGGCAACACTACTATTCCTTTTGAAAGATCCACACTCGTACTCCTTCTTATACCTTGTACTCCATAGAGATGATCATATATGCATATAGCCATGTGGGGACCTTCACACTATAGAACTTGTCTTGTATATTCCAATGATGTCACATCCCAACTTTTATTGCCTTCTTATATTAATGCCAAAAATTAGGGTAAACAAAAAAACTTGCTAAGTTGTGATGTGATAGCACTAGTATTGCCATGCCATGCTTGCATATGCTTTGTTGTGATTGTTATGCCTTACCTTGCCATGCTCTTGAGTGCATTGTTTTATCTTATGCCTTGCCAAAAATAATCAACGAATAAAAAAATGATTAGCACTCTACTCATATTATAATAGCCACACTTTTACCACCTTGGGAAATTAGAATCAATAAAATAGGTTCTAAATAAATCTTTGACTTCACAGAAATTCATTGTTTAAATAATTAAAAATACCACCATAGAAGAAAGTATTTATTAAAAATATTTCAAAATCGCTAATTGATTAATTTCTATTAATATAAAAGTGATAATAATCTTAACATCAATAAAAGTTCCCTAAAAATTCTAAATAAATTAGGATAATACCCCTGGAGTTTATAAATTATTTTAGAAGTTTGAGTTTGAAATTTTATTTCAAATTTAAACCAAACCAGAGGTATAACTTTTGGAAAAACCAATAAAATTTGTTAAAAAAGGAAACCTAGCCTACTGGGCCGCAGCCCATCTCGCCTACCCTAACATGCGCCCCCCTCCACAACCACACTAACACCCTCCCCCACCGGCCAGTCACCCCTCCCCATCCCCTACGTCATCAGGAGGTGCCCCTGTTGATGCACGCGGGGTGACGCCAGCCCTCCCCACCGCCATCGATGGCCTGTAGGCAAGGAGGAGGGAGCGCCCGCACCCCTCCCTCCAGCGCCCGCATCCCTCCCCTCCACAGCTATAAAAGGGGAGCACCCTAGCCTCCCCAGACCCTCACTCCACTCACCAGCACACCCAGGGCCACCCCACCCCAGCCCGATCGAATAGTACAGAGAGAGAGAAGAGGAGGCGGGAGGAGAAAGAAAGAAGGAGGAGGGAGAAGAAGAAGGAGACGGTGGAAGGTCGGCGTGCCTCTGGCCCCCCCCCCCCCCACGCCGGAGCTTCGCCGGTGAGCAGACGTCGGCAAGGAGCCGGAGGAGCCGCCTTCGTCCTCCCATGTCTACGTCTGTGTCGCCGCTGTTCCCGGCGACCCCCGGCCCGTTCTCCGCAAAAACGGGTTGCCCTTGCCGCCCCGAAGCTCCGCCGCCACTCGCCATCGTCATCCGCCGCCGGGAGCCGCTCCGGTGAGCCCTCCCCACGCCCCTGGCCGCCATGACAGTGCCCAGGCCGACCTGGCTTGTCCGTGGGAAGAAGACGGCCCCTGGCCGTCAGATCAGACTTGATCCAACGGCCAGGAAAGGCCCGTACCCCTTCGCGTTTTATAAAAAAAATAACAGAAACAACAGCCGCTACACTAGGCTCGGTCCACTTGAGAAGCTTGCCCGTGGGCGCAGTATAGGCACGGATCGACCTGCTGATTTTTTTCTCTTTTTATTAGATCTGCAAAACCTTTAGAATATTAGAAAAAATATTTATAGCTCAGAAAAATATGAAATAAATTTTATGTTGTTCAGATAATTATGCTCTATTTCTTTGCATGTGTATAATTTTGATTTGCAAAAATAAAATTGTGACAATTTATTATTAATTTGATTGCTTATTTAATTTCCATAATTTGCATGTTAGTAATATTAAATTATTAGCACTTTATTAAAATTTCCTCTGGTCACTAGAAAATTGTTATGTATTTATTTAATGGTATTAAAATAAATTAAAAACAAATTAGTGCGTAAAATAAGTGAAAAGCATTACTTTAGTTAGGGCTTGTTTAAATTTAATCTTGTTGTTAGTAATTTCATAATATTTATCTCAATTACATGCTATAAATTTTAACCTTGTTGTGTGTTATAGGATTTAATATTTATTGGTGATAAAACTTTGAAAATTGTTTTGTCCTTAGTTGCTTGTGAAATTGTTTGTAAAGTTGAGTGTTGTGTGCATTGCTTGTTATTGCCCCGTTGTAATGATGTGTATTCTTTCCTGCAACGTGTAGAAGATACGCTTGACGCTGCAGGTGAAGACTCCTTCCAAGCCGTCGAAGAAGCCGGTCCAGGGTACATCACCGAGGAAGGCAAGCCACCGTAAAACTCAAACTCTTCATTACCCTTTTTACTTTTCTTTGTATCACTTATATTGTATCATGCTATATTATATTCATATGGTTTGGGATTGTATTAGTTGTATTAGGAAAACTCCACACCACCCCATAGCCTACCTATTTGGGAAAAACTAAGTAGAACCCCGATGATCCCGACATTTTGTCTAGACCATCACCCAACTCTAGTAATTAGCATTACATAACAACATGGATAGTCATACTTCACCCTACATGGTACGGCATACACCTAAGAAGGGTGTATGGCCGGGTTTGTGGAACATCGTCGGACATGGACAAGTCTGGAGGGACTCTCTATAAGTGCCGCCAAAACCTAGCCTTACAATACAACCACTATACTCGGGTATGGGACAGGGCTAGTTGGCAGCTTGTTTGTCTTAGTACGGGGTCTTATGACTACACATGGATGGGTGTTTCCACGAATCCGATTGCCTTCGAAGTCGGTGGGTGAAATTTGCTAGGCTTAGTGTCGGAAGGAACCTTGGTGCTCTTCGACTACGGTGCAGGCTTGGGTCCAAGAGGAGCATGGCCTGACACACGGACAGTCCATGTACTACGCAAGGGGTAGATTCACCTATACTAGGACAGACAAGGGGAAGACTATGGTCGATTATCCGAGACCCGCATACTAAAGTATGACGATCCGTGGGGACACACGATGGATGTATCGAATGTGGTGGGTAAACTGTACAACCTCTGCAGAGTGAAAACTATTCGAGTAGCCGGAGTCCACGGTCATGGAAAGCTAGAGAGGCCACACTTTGTGGGGAATAGATGAGAAAGCCCGGTGCCGAGTTTATGGTTCGCGATGATGATGTTGATATTGTTGGAAAAAGGTTGGACTTGACTTATCCAAATTAATTTGTGGGAAATAAAATTTTCCAATTTTAAAACTTTGCCAACTTAAATATAATCGTGAGTAGATAGGAAATCCCTATGAAAAACTCCACCATATAGCCATCCCATTATTTTCGTATGCAAAACTTTGTTTCTTTCTTTAGGTGGTTTGCGAGTACTTTGTATGTACTCATGGCTTTGTCCCTGGTTATTCAATCGGCCAGGCTTGGAGGAGCAGGTATATGACGATGATGCTACTGGCGATTACTAGGACGTGCTATGCTCTGATCTACCATGTGGATTGTGCCTCTCCTACCTTTGATGCTTTTGTTTATTCCGCTGTCAATTGAGCCCGATGAGGCCATGTAAGACTATGTTATTTGTAAGACTTGTATTCGGTATTGTATGAAAACTGAGACTATGATATCCATGTCGAGTTGTGTGTCATGGGAACTTATCATGGGAGCATGACCGTATACAGCTGGTCACTTCGGACATATAGTCCGGGGTGCACACAGACTTGGTATCAGAGCCTCTGTTCAGACCGTAGCAGCCTAGTTAGAATGGACGGTAGATATGATGGGGGGAAATCAAAAACTATTTTCTAAAATAAAGAGATGGTCAAATGCATAGTATAGAATGCTTACCTCTCTTATCCCCTCTATAGTACACATTTATAACTGTTTTATTAGGTTAAAAAAATTGCGCACTTGTCATCTAACTTAAACTCTTAAAATTTGTAGATGGCAGCTCCTTTCTCGTAGTACTTGCAGCTGACGAGCACTACCACAGACACGGCCACCTTTGGGTCGGTGCTCGCTTTGACTACACCATCCACAACCTCGAGCGTACCAGTGGTAAGCTCCAGGCTAAGAACCAGGAGGTGGAGAGTCTTGCTGAGGAGGTTGAGCACCTGCATGAGGCCAATGGCAACCTTCATGCCACGATCTAGGAGGTGGCGAGGCTCACTTAGGAGGTTGAGCGCCTACGTCAGCGCAACGGGGTGCTCAAGAGTGAAAACAGGAGCCTCAAGTGCAAGCGCGATGTCTTGGAGGCTAAGATCAAGGATCTGGAGGCTGCGGAGGACCTTCGCAGGGAGAAGAACGCTCACATTAGTGACGATGAGGACTGGCTGGAGTCTGCTGAGGAGGACGAGGAGACTCTGGGCACGGAGGATGACGAATTCATTGATGATCGCGATCAGGATGAGCTCTAGACGTAGTTAGTTCTTGGATGCCCTTTTTGAGTTTGCGTTAGACGTTTGCATGTGTGGTTGGTTACCTGTAAGACTTTGTTATGTATGAGACTTATGCTATCGTTATGCTACCATGTGGTGATTTTCTAGTTGCATGTTTATTGCCTATTTTATATGTCTTGCTTGTGTGTGATAACTAGATTGTTAGGGACTTACCCCCTTATAGGCTAAATTCCCTCTTATCTTGCGCAACAACCTCAGGATGTCGAGGAGAAACTGCGCCAACCCAAGTGGATCCGATGATGAGCCACCACCACCACCCGACCCGAACATGGCGCAGCTTCTGCGACTGCTGATGGAAGAGCACCGGGCTGCTCGTGATGAGCACCAGGCGAACATGGCAGCACTCCAGCAGCTAGTCCAGACTGCCACCAATGCCAACCAAGGAGGTGGAGGAGCTAGTGGGAATGAGGAGCCCAGGTCTCGGCTCCGAGATTTCCAGAACACCAACACGCCCGTGTTCTCGCAAACGAAGGATCCTCTGGATGCTGAGGATTGGCTCCGCACCATGGAGAACAATCTCGTTGTCGCCGCAGTTGGCAACAATGAGAAGGTCCTATATGCCACCCACTACCTCACCGTCACCGCAAGGAGCTGGTGGGAAGGAGTGTGTGCCCATCTGTAATAGCCCAGATTTCACAAAAATTTAAAAATTTTGTTTTCGGTGTGAATTGTTCGATTATCTGATTTGTTTGCGGTGTTTGCATCCCGGATTTATCAATCGGCGATTATTTCCCCCCCTCTTATCTCGTACCGGACGGAGACCGGCCTTTTCCACCCTGACACTCGACCTTTGCGACACCGGGTTTCACCCGATCCCCGTCGCGAAAACCGCATGAGACCAGCCAGAGCCAACGAAACGAAAAACCCCGTTTAATAAGTAAACGGGTTATTTTTATAGCGCACCGAAAATTGTTCTCGGAACGATTTCAACACGAGGTGAACGCCGCCGGCTCGACGCGCTGATCGCGCAGTTCGAAGTTTTACCCGAATCGGAGGTCCTGCGGACCCCCGGCGGTCAGAAACGTAAACACCGCGCGAGCTAGAGAAAAACCGGGGATGTTTTTGCAAACTGCCAGCCACCTGGGCTATATAAAGACCACCACTCTCCCACCCCTTTCTAGGGTTTCCCTAAGCCAAAATTGCAGCCACCCCCCAGTTTTTGCCCCAAATCTGCTCAATAGTCTAAAAATCCTGAAACCCTAGATCAGGGGTGTTCCCAGCCCTCGGATCTGAGATCGGAGGGCCAGGATTACACAGGGGCGTTCCCAGCAAGCTTAAGGTTTGCAAAAGTTAGGAGAGACAAAACGTGGCAGAATCTGTGAAAAACAGAACATCAGGTAGTAAAGAATTTTTTAGGGGTACTTCTGCAACTCAAATAAAAAAACTCAGAACATACGAAAGTTCCGTAATTGTATAGAGCACCCTGTGTAAAAATTTCAGCTCAAAAAGATGAACTGGGATTTTTCTCTGATTTTTCTAGTCACGAGGACAGAATCTGTTTTTTGGACAGCATGTCACAACTTTCACTTCCCTTGTCATATGAGGCCATAAATTGGCACAAAGCTTGAAAATAAAGATACAATGATGTTGCTACAGTAGTAACAATCATCAAAACCACTAAAAACTGAAAGAACAAACTGAAAGTAAAGATAACAAGGGTTGTCTCCCTAGAGCTCTTTCTTTATAGCCATAAAGATAGGCTTAAGATTTTAAGGATGCTCTCGTAGGAATAAGAGTTGAAGCACAAAAGAGAGCATAAAGAAGCAAACACCAAACACATTTAAGTCTAACATGATTCCAATCCAAAGGGATCTTGTAGATAAATAACTCATTGAAGCATAAGATATTAGCATCGGAAGGCAAAACAAGTGCAACTTCAAAAATTTCATCATAAAGAGAGGGAACTTGATATTATTGAAATATGTATGAGCATATGTTCCCCTCTCATAATAATTTTCAGTGGGATCATGAATAAACTCAACAATATAAGTATCACACAAAAAATTCTTATCATGATCCACAAGCATAGAAAATTTGTTACTCCCCACATAAGCAAAATCCTTCTCATTAGTAATAGTGGGAGCAAACTCAACAAAATAGCCATCACATGAATCATTCTTATCATGATGCACTTGTAAAAATTTATTCTTTATAGCATAAGTGTCATCACAATAATCATCATAGATAGGAGGCAAAGTATCATCAAAATAAATTTCCTCATCAAAACTTGGGGGGCTAAAAAGATCATCTTCATAAAATGTAGCATCCCCAAGCTTATGGTTTTGCATATCATTAGTATCAAAAGTATTCAAAGAAGACATGCTAATAACATTACTACTATCATGAGTGTTGTTCAAATAATAAAGCTCCATAGGCTTTTTGATCTCCTCCTCAAACACTTCATGTCCTAACTCAAGGTAGAGCTCATAAAGCTCTCTCATAATTTTTGTTGTTGTTTTCCATAAAGCCTAACTAGTGAAAATAAAAACAAGAAATGAAAAGATTTAATTGCAAGATCTAAAGATATACCTTCAACGCTTACCTCCCCATCAACGGCGCCAGAAATAGCTTGATGTCTATGCACGCTTCTATTCTTGTAGACTATGTTGGGCCTCCAAGCGCAGAGGTTTGTAGGACAGCAGCAATTTCCCTCAAGTGGATGACCTAAGGTTTATCGAACTCAGGGAAGTAGAGGTTGAAGATGGTCTCTCTCAAGCAACCCTGTAATTAAGATACAAGAAGTCTCTTGTGTCCTTAACACACCTAATACAATGGCAAATTGTATAGGTGCACTAGTTCGGTGAAGAGATGGTAAAATATGGGTGATAGGGTTGGCAAAGCAAGGTAATATAAATCTGAATAAATAAAAACAGCAAGGTATCAAGCGACAAAAGTGAGCACAAACGGTATTGCAATGGTAGAAACAAGGCCTAGGCTTCATACTTTCACTAGTGGCAACTCCCAACAACATTAACATAGTCTAATCACATGATATTTGCCATAAAACATGCAATGGAGACGTACTCGGAGGTCATTCCTTTGTGGTCAAGAGAGGACGAGAATTGTGTAGGGCTACAAAATCACACCTCAGAGTTCGTAGTTCTCATCTATGGATTTCCCAATGTCACCGCGGCCATCCAAAGAGAGTACCACAATCACCACAACATATCTAAAGGATAGTCAAAGACAAGCACCAAGAGACTCTCAATCTTCAATCCACAGACAAAAGAGAAAATCACTCATGAAAATATTCTTCTAACCCATGTCCAATAGACCGCTGTCACCATGGTTTCGGGGATTATACTAGATAAGATCAAGTGAGTACACCAATCCAATACATAGAAGAAGGGGAAACATCATAGGATCATCCTTGATTAACATAGCCTATGATCACAATGAAGATCACATCATGGCAGAGAGAGAAGACAACATAGCTACTGGTAGAAACCTCAACCCCGAGGAGGAACTACTCCCGCTTCATGGAGGGAGGAAGCAACGTCGATGGAGATGAATCCGGGGGCACTTCCCCGTCCCGGCAGGGTGCCGTCACAGGAATTCTGGTCCCCCGAAACTTGGTAGCGATGGCGGCGGAGATCGGAATTGCTTCTGGAGAAAAGGGTTCTGGAATCAGGGTTTTCGCGTCGGGATTAAAAATAAGGGGCAATGGGGAGTCCGAGGCGGTGCCTAGGCGGGGTCTCGGCGTGGCCTACCCCTAGGCCGCGCCCACAAGCCGCCTGGGCGACGTGGGCCTCCCCTCCGGCTCTCCTTCGGGCGTCTAGAAGCTTCCGGGTCGCTGATTTTTTTATATATTTTTCCCGGAATTTTTTGGCACTTTAAGTAATGGGAAAAACTGAAATACAAAAACAGCAGAAAACAGGAACTGGCACTGTGGTGCACTGAGTTAATAGGTTAGTCCAAATATGATCAAAAGTGTATGAAAGTTCATCAATATCATAGCAATATCACACAAAAGAGGCATGGAGCAAGCAGAAATTATAGATACGTTTTGGACGTATCAACATCCCCAAGCTTAATTCCTGCTCGTCCTCGAGTAGGTAAATGATAACAAGCATAATTTCTGTGGTGACATGCTAACAACCATATAAGAACTTTGTAAGTAAAGTAATCAAAGCATGCAATTCAATTCATGTCATAATAGGCAAGAGTCTATATCTAGTATTGAAACAAGCAACATAAGAACATAAAGGTGCAAGAGCTCTCGCTGTCTGTGACTCGAATGTCTCCAAATGGTGTTTGCGTGCAAGAAAGGGGATAGGGATATATGAGAAAATGTATTTTTATGTTGAGAACTCAATCTACTAAAGTTTCTCACTTGGTCTTCTTTGGAATCTTATCTTGACTCATCCCCAGACCACTAGCCAGGTACAAGTCAAAATGATCCACTCCTTTTCGACATTTTGAGCACTCATGCAATGGATGAGCGTAAGCAAGAAAGTTGACACTTAGGATGGCAAAGAGAGAATATGGTGCAGGAGGAAGACAAAAAGGTGTGAAAGGCTCACATCAATGAGGACAATCATAGGCGAGAGAAAGCCAAATGATAGATATGATGTGAGGAGTAGGGATTGCCATGCAACGGATGCACATATGAGCTAAGGTAAGCTCTCCAATGGAACTAGTGGGGGTGCATCCAACTTGCTTGCTCAAGAAGACCTAGAGCTCATTTCAGGAGGCTCATCATTGGAATATACAAGCCAAGTTATATAGTGTGAAGGTCCCCACATAGCTATATGCATGAATGATAATCGCTATGGAGTACAAGATATAAGAGGGAGTGCGAGTGTGGATCTCTCAAAAGGAATAGTAGTGTGCCTCCTTCTCTCTTTTTATTTATTTTTTATATTTTTTGTATTTTTTGGTGGCCTCAATGGCTCTTTATATTTCTCTCTCATTTGTCCTCTTTGGGATCTTTTAATTTGTCCTCTTTGGGATCTTTTAATTTTTCCACTTTGGGATCTTTTCCTCACTTTAGGGGCAACACTCTATATATTACAAAAAGTATAGAAGATCTTTCACACTTTACAAAGTACTCAAATCATAAAGAAAATGTAACTATCATGATGTATGCAAATGTATACCTCTGCCAGGGTAGCAGGATATGCAATGATACTAGCGCGTCATGTAGCAATGATTAGGGCAAGGCCCAACTAGCATGAGGATCATCGATCAACCAAGTAGCATATATGACATGAAGATCAAGTCATGAGAAGGTGGATGTTGCATGGCAATATATCTCGGAAAGGCTATGAAAATGCCTTGATAGGTAGGTATGGTGGTTGTTTTGAGGAAAGATATAAGGAGGCTTATGATGACAGAGTGTATCGTGCCAAGGGTTTGGATGTACCAGCGAAGGTGGACGCTAACTCTCGGAGTGAGAAGAAAGCAATACACAGCACAGGAGAGGCTAGAAAAATATGGGAAGGTAGAAGTGTCAACTTTCGGATACTCACATTAGTCCGAAGAACTCATGCACTTATTATCGGTAACTCTCAATCTAATAAGGAGGTTCACAAAGAGACAAGTACCCCAAGGAGGAGTGTATGGGGGTTTGGTTATCCTTGCGCATCCTCGACTCATGGTACGTGAGTGTACTCTAATATTCGATCCCTTCAAAGAGTAGTGATCCATCTAGTAGCTAAAGTTCTCAACTAATTTTGTAAGTTTTGAAAATAAACACGGATTGCCCAAAATACGACATCTATCACTAATAGGCTAAAGCTCCTGACACCAAAAGTCCAAACATTACTCAAAACAATACCTCAAAACTTTTGCAAGTTACTACTACAAAAAGAATAGCAACCTCAATTACCTACTTCAAGTCAAGACACAAAACTCAGTGGAACAGGCAAACTCTCTAAACAAGATAAACATGAAAACTCAAGAGAGTTCCAGCAATAAACTAAACAAAAGCTCTTTGAAAAAATAAGCATGAAAACTAAGAGCTAACCATGGCAGTAGCTATGAAAAGATAAACAACACACACAGCAAAGATAAGCATGAAGAATCATTTGATGTGTTCTAGATTTTGAAAGTGGAGCGTGTTTCTCTCCCACACAAAGTAATACGGGAACTAACTTGTTATGAACAGAAAGCAAAGCTAAAGAAAACTAAAAATAAAACCTAAGAGCGAGACACTCCAAGCATAGCACATAACGCATGAAGTGATAAAAATATAGTGAAACGAAGGACGAACTGATGATTGTTGATGGAGAAGGGGATGCACGGGGGCATACCCAAGCTTAGACGCTTGAGTATCCTTGAATATTTGTTGGGGATGCATGGGGGCATCCCCAAGCTTGAGCGCTTGACACTCCCGAATCTTCTTTCATCATCTTCCATCGCACACTTGAAAACTCCATTCATACATAACTCATCATAAGCTGATTAGAGAGGTTAGTAACCTTAATAAATAATTTTTCCCACTGGATATAAATATATTCTTGAAGAGCTACTGTTTCTCAAGATTGCCAAAAGGTTTTTGCAAATAAAAATCAAGCTTAAGGTTTGCAAAAGTTAGGAGAGACAAAACGTGGCAGAATCTGTGAAAAACAGAACATCAGGTAGTAAAGAATTTTTTAGGGGTACATCTGCAACTCAAATAAAAAAACTCAGAACATACGAAAGTTCCGTAATTGTATAGATCACCCTGTGTAATAATTTCAGCTCAAAAAGATGAACTGGGATTTTCCTCTGATTTTTCTAGTCACGAGGACAGAATCTGTTTTTTGGACAACATGTCACAACTTTCACTTCCCTTGTCATATGAGGCCATAAATTGGCACAAAGCTTGAAAATAAAGATACAATGATGTTGCTACAGTAGTAACAATCATCAAGACCACTAAAAACTGAAAGAACAAACTGAAAGTAAAGATAACAAGGGTTGTCTCCCTAGAGCTCTTTCTTTATAGCCATAAAGATAGGCTTAAGATTTTAATGATGCTCTCGTAGGAATAAGAGTTGAAGCACAAAAGAGAGCATAAAGAAGCAAACACCAAACACATTTAAGTCTAACATGCTTCCTATCCAAAGGGGTCTTGTAGAGAAATAACTCATTGAAGCATAAGATATTAGCATAGGAAGGCAAAACAAGTGCAACTTCAAAAAATTCATCATAAAGAGAGGGAACTTGATATTATTGAAATATGTATGAGCATATGTTCCCCTCTCATAATATTTTTTGTGGGATCATGAATAAACTCAACAATATAAGTATCACACAAAAATTCTTATCATGATCCACAAGCATAGAAAATTTGTTACTCCCCACATAAGCAAAATCCTTCTCATTAGTAATAGTGGGAGCAAACTCAACAAAATAGCCATCACATGAATCATTCTTATCATGATGCACTGGTAAAAACTTAATCTTTATAGCATAAGTGTCATCACAATAATCATCATAGATAGGAGGCAAAGTATCATCAAAATAAATTTCCTCATCAAAACTTGGGGGGCTAAAAAGATCATCTTCATAAAACGTAGCATCCCCAAGCTTATGGTTTTGCATATCATTAGTATCAAAAGTATTCAAAGAAGACATGCTAATAACATTACTACTATCATGAGTGTTGTTCAAATAATAAAGCTCCGTAGGCTTTTTGATCTCCTCCTCAAACACTTCATGTCCTAACTCAAGACAGAGCTCATAAAGCTCTCTCATAATTTTTGTTGTTGTTTTCCATAAAGCCTAACTAGTGAAAATAAAAACAAGAAATGAAAAGATTTAATTGCAAGATCTAAAGATATACCTTCAACGCTTACCTCCCCATCAACGGCGCCAGAAATAGCTTGGTGTCTATGCACGCTTCTATTCTTGTAGACTATGTTGGGCCTCCAAGCGCAGAGGTTTGTAGGACAGCAGCAATTTCCCTCAAGTGGATGACCTAAGGTTTATCGAACTCAGGGAAGTAGAGGTTGAAGATGGTCTCTCTCAAGCAACCCTGTAATTAAGATACAAGAAGTCTCTTGTGTCCTTAACACACCTAATACAATGGCAAATTGTATAGGTGCACTAGTTCGGTGAAGAGATGGTAAAATATGGGTGATAGGGTTGGCAAAGCAAGGTAATATAAATCTGAATAAATAAAAACAGAAAGGTATCAAGCGACAAAAGTGAGCACAAACGGTATTGCAATGGTAGAAACAAGGCCTAGGCTTCATACTTTCACTAGTGGCAACTCCCAACAACATTAACATAGTCTAATCACATGATATTTCCCATAAAACATGCAATGGAGACGTACTCGGAGGTCATTCCTTTGTGGTCAAGAGAGACGAGAATTGTGTAGGGCTACAAAAGCACACCTCAGAGTTCGTAGTTCTCATCTATGGATTTCCCAATGTCACCGCGGCCATCCAAAGAGAGTACCACAATCACCACAACATATCTAAAGGATAGTCAAAGACAAGAACCAAGAGACTCTCAATCTTCAATCCACAGACAAAAGAGGAAATCACTCATGAAAATATTCTTCTAACCCATGTCCAATAGACTGCTGTCAGCATGGTCTCGGGGATTATACTAGATAAGATCAAGTGAGTACAGCAATCCAATACATAGAAGAAGGGGAAACATCATGGGATCATCCTAGATTAACATAGCCTATGATCACAATGAAGATCACATCATGGGAGAGAGAGAAGACCACATAGCTACTGGTAGAAACCTCAGCCCCGAGGAGGAACTACTCCCGCTTCATGGAGGGAGGAAGCAACGTCGATGGAGATGAATCCGGGGGCACTTCCCCGTCCCGGCAGGGTGCCGGCACAGGAATTCTGGTCCCACGAAACTTGGTGGCGATGGCGGCAGAGATCGGAATTGCTTCTGGAGAAAAGGGTTCTGGAATCAGGGTTTTCGCTTCGCGAGTAAAAATAAGGGCCAAGGGGGAGTCCGAGGCGGTGCCTAGGCGGGGTCCCGGCGTGGCCTACCCCTAGGCCGCGCCCACAGGCCGCCTGGGCGACGTGGGCCTCCCCTCCGGCTCTCCTTCGGGCGTCTGGAAGCTTCCGGGTCGCTGATTTTTTATATATTTTTCCCGGATTTTTTCTGGCACTTTAAGTAATGGGAAAAACTGAAATACAAAAACAGCAGAAAACAGGAACTGGCACTGTGGTGCACTGAGTTAATAGGTTAGTCCAAATATGATCAAAAGTGTATGAAAGTTCATCAATATCATAGCAATATAACACAAAAGATCATCTTCATAAAACGTAGCATCCCCAAGCTTATGGTTTTGCATATCATTAGTATCAAAAGTATTCAAAGAAGACATGCTAATAACATTACTACTATCATGAGTGTTGTTCAAATAATAAAGCTCCGTAGGCTTTTTGATCTCCTCCTCAAACACTTCATGTCCTAACTCAAGACAGAGCTCATAAAGCTCTCTCATAATTTTTGTTGTTGTTTTCCATAAAGCCTAACTAGTGAAAATAAAAACAAGAAATGAAAAGATTTAATTGCAAGATCTAAAGATATACCTTCAACGCTTACCTCCCCATCAACGGCGCCAGAAATAGCTTGGTGTCTATGCACGCTTCTATTCTTGTAGACTATGTTGGGCCTCCAAGCGCAGAGGTTTGTAGGACAGCAGCAATTTCCCTCAAGTGGATGACCTAAGGTTTATCGAACTCAGGGAAGTAGAGGTTGAAGATGGTCTCTCTCAAGCAACCCTGTAATTAAGATACAAGAAGTCTCTTGTGTCCTTAACACACCTAATACAATGGCAAATTGTATAGGTGCACTAGTTCGGTGAAGAGATGGTAAAATATGGGTGATAGGGTTGGCAAAGCAAGGTAATATAAATCTGAATAAATAAAAACAGAAAGGTATCAAGCGACAAAAGTGAGCACAAACGGTATTGCAATGGTAGAAACAAGGCCTAGGCTTCATACTTTCACTAGTGGCAACTCCCAACAACATTAACATAGTCTAATCACATGATATTTCCCATAAAACATGCAATGGAGACGTACTCGGAGGTCATTCCTTTGTGGTCAAGAGAGACGAGAATTGTGTAGGGCTACAAAAGCACACCTCAGAGTTCGTAGTTCTCATCTATGGATTTCCCAATGTCACCGCGGCCATCCAAAGAGAGTACCACAATCACCACAACATATCTAAAGGATAGTCAAAGACAAGAACCAAGAGACTCTCAATCTTCAATCCACAGACAAAAGAGGAAATCACTCATGAAAATATTCTTCTAACCCATGTCCAATAGACTGCTGTCAGCATGGTCTCGGGGATTATACTAGATAAGATCAAGTGAGTACAGCAATCCAATACATAGAAGAAGGGGAAACATCATGGGATCATCCTAGATTAACATAGCCTATGATCACAATGAAGATCACATCATGGGAGAGAGAGAAGACCACATAGCTACTGGTAGAAACCTCAGCCCCGAGGAGGAACTACTCCCGCTTCATGGAGGGAGGAAGCAACGTCGATGGAGATGAATCCGGGGGCACTTCCCCGTCCCGGCAGGGTGCCGGCACAGGAATTCTGGTCCCACGAAACTTGGTGGCGATGGCGGCAGAGATCGGAATTGCTTCTGGAGAAAAGGGTTCTGGAATCAGGGTTTTCGCTTCGCGAGTAAAAATAAGGGCCAAGGGGGAGTCCGAGGCGGTGCCTAGGCGGGGTCCCGGCGTGGCCTACCCCTAGGCCGCGCCCACAGGCCGCCTGGGCGACGTGGGCCTCCCCTCCGGCTCTCCTTCGGGCGTCTGGAAGCTTCCGGGTCGCTGATTTTTTATATATTTTTCCCGGATTTTTTCTGGCACTTTAAGTAATGGGAAAAACTGAAATACAAAAACAGCAGAAAACAGGAACTGGCACTGTGGTGCACTGAGTTAATAGGTTAGTCCAAATATGATCAAAAGTGTATGAAAGTTCATCAATATCATAGCAATATAACACAAAAGAGGCATGGAGCAAGCAGAAATTATATATACGTTTTGGACGTATCAGCAGGGTGCCGGGAAGAGGTCTTCTGGTGCTCCTGATCTTGGAAGCGCGGCGGCGGCGGAACAGAGGAGAGATCGCGAAAAAGGTTCCCGTCACGGGGGTTTCACGTCACGAGGAATAAATAGGCGAAGGGGGCAGTCAGGGGGGCCACCAGGGGTCCAGGCGGCCCCCTGGCGCGGCCCCACCCTAGGGCGCGCCGGGAGGGCGCCTCGGGCCCTGGTGGGTCCCCTCTGGCCCCCCTCGGTGATTCCCGAAGCTTCTTCTGCGCTGATTTTTTATTGGATTTTCCCGAATTTTTGGAGCACTTTTAATATGGGGGAAACCTGAAATAGAAAAATAGCAGAAAACAGGAACTGGCAGTGGGGTGCACTGAGTTAATAAGTTAGTCCAAATATGATCAAAAGTGTATGGAAGTTCATCAATATCATAGCAATATCACACAAAAGAGGCATGGATCAAGCAGAAATTATAGATACGTTTTGGACGTATCAGTGCCTAACCGCGTGTGGGATGCTATGGGGTCCCCTCTTCTTACCTACCTAGCTCCAAACATTTCTAGTGGTGGCCCAAGCTGGTTTTACCATTTGCAAAATCTGTGTGTGCGAGTTTCCGGCCTCGCGGATTTAAAACAACCTGGGCCAGTGGGATGGTATATCCTATTGGTCCTACCTGTCCGGCTGAGGACCCGGCCCCGGGTATGGGTGATCCGGCAATCCAAACCTGCGACAGACGGTAGAGACCAGTTCGAGAGCGCGGCCGGCTTTTGAAGTGGACGTCGACTCACCGGGGGCCACCTGGATTTGTGTGTTGTTAGTTAGAGGGACCTGTCATTTCGGATCTCTCGGAACTAAATCATAAAATGGTTGCCTGTGATGGGTAGCAATTGAGAGAGATGGGCGTGCGTGCGGAGCCTTGTAATGGGCAGTTGGTACACCCCTGCAGGGTTAAATCTTTTCAAGAAGTCGTGTCCACGGTTATGGACGACTTGAGACCTACTCCTTGTTCATAGACAACAACAACTGAGATAATCTTAATAACTTGATCAACGTGTGTGTGCCTTGACTGCTTCTTCTTTGTCTGGATGCGAAGGGGAGGACAAGGATAGGATATGTGTTATGTTTGCATAAGTAGTTGATAGCAGGACTTGTTGGAGGCGATTCCTCATCGAATGCTTGGTTCTCATCTTGCTCTAAAATAGACCGTTAGCCACTCATATATTGTTAGTGCGTCTGCAACCTCACCAGTACCCCCATCTTACCCGTGAGAAGTTAGTTACAAGACTTTGATATAGCTCACCTCTTTATTTTCTCCTTTACGCACATTATGCAACGATCTTGGACTTCAGAGGAGCTCGATGACCCTTCTTCCGGACGCCTTCGCGGAGACTCAACGACGACTAGTTAGGCGGATCCCAGCGGAGAGCCTGGACCCGTGTGGTTACGGGAATGATGTGTTTTACCTTTGCCACCTAGGCATTTGATTGTAGTCTGTACTCAGACATGTATCTTCTGCTGATGTAATGTATTTAAGGCAGTTGTATGTCGATTGTATGCGATGTTGTATCCTTGTAGCTGTAATGTTGTGATATCATGTTGGAAATCCGGGGCATATGGCATTGTCATATGTCGCGGTGGGACCGATATGTGCTTCGTCCCCGGATCTAGATGGAAACATCTAGATCTGGAACAGTACCGCATATCGGGCCTTACAGTTTACTTGGGAGGCAAAACAGCAAGCAGCTTTTGATCAAATCAAGAACTATTTGTGCACTCCTCCAGTGATGAGGGCTCCCAAGCATAAAGAGCCTTTTAGGATTTATATTGCAGCAGAAGGAGGTGTTATTGGTGCTGTTTTGACTCAAGAAACCGAAGGGAAGGAGCATTCTATTACTTATCTAAGTCGGTGCTTGTTGGATGCAGAGACAAGGTACACCTTTATTGAGAAATAATGTCTGTGTTTATATTATGCTTGCACAAAATTGAGACATTATCTTGTACCGAGTACTTGCATAATAGCTTGTCAAACCGATGTCATCAAATATATGTTGCATAGGCCAATTCTTAGTGGTATAATTGGCAAGTGGGCTTATGGTATAATTGAATATGATTTGGCTTATGAACCTTTGAAATCTATGAAAGGCCAAAGTGTTGCTAATTTCATTGTTGAGCATCAGATTAATGACGAGCATGATATTGGTATGAATCTTGTCTAGGTAGTGCCTTGGAGATTATATTTTGATGGATCAGTTTGTAGCAACGGTCAAGGTGTTGGTATTGCTTATATATCTCATCATGGTACTGTTTTTGAAGCCTCATGCTGGTTAGAATATTTTTGCACAAATAATCAAGCCGAATACGAAGCATTGTTATTCGGTTTAAGAATGCTACTTGCTATAGGTGCTACACATATTAAAGTTTTTGGTGATTCATTACTGGTAGTGCAACAAGTTGTTGGAGCATTTAAATGTTTTGATGGATCACTGAATACTTATCTTGATGAATGTCTAGATATCATTGCTACTTTAGATTATTTCAGCATTGCTCATGTGTCTAGATATGATAATTGGAGAGCAAATGATTTGGCACAACAAGCATCTGGTTATCATGTTAGTCGTGGCATGTTTCACGCCTCTCATAAACCGATGTCATGTTTTTCCAATATGGAAAGGGTCGAGTTCAAACTTGTTTCTTCGGCCAACGATGACAAATATGATACAATCTCTCAAAGCCAATTCGGAAAAAGGGACTGCCAAGTTGCAGGCACTGGAGAGAAGGCCGAACTGGAGCTTGATGATTCGGCTACTAATGAAAAATCTGATGCAGGTCAAGACTGGACGAAGCCCATGTCGGGACCCGGGGTTAGCGTATGTAATTCCGGTCATAATGCAATCACATGGAGAGCCGAGAGCCGTACCCACTTGTCTAAGCAGACAAGGCCAAGCACAGATCACTCTCGGTAAGCATCGAACGTGAGGGGCATCCCATCCAGGCCGGATGATCAACTGAGATGGGTCCTCATCATCCGCTCACAAGTCTAAATGCTTATGGGTGGTGAATCCCATACTCATAGACAAGTCGCCTCAACCATGTTATCGATTGAATCATAACCCTTACATAGACTTACTCCAGCCCGATCACTTAGTCAGGATCTCGGGCGGGCTCAATCATACAACAAAGTGTGCCACGTGACAGAGTCACGAGCAATCGCATCGCGATGCCCCAAGCTGCGCACATCTAAGGGCCACTTGGTGTATAAAAGACCGCCGGCAAGAACACAACTAAGCTATCGAACCCCACACTAGGACATGCATGTTATAATCATACACGCAACATACATGTCCAGTGTAAACAGTAGGTAATCACAACATGAACTCTACAAACTCATAGCCTTTATAACTTCTGCTAAACAGAGCAGACATAGTAGTTGAATTACAAGCAGAGATCACATGAATGTGATCCAACATTACATCAAACATCAACGGAAGAAAATTATGTCTTAGTAAAGACAAGTTTAACAAATGGCTTAAGAAGCCTGAAAGAAAAGTACAACGACCCTCCAGAGGGCACAGGCTGCTGCCTGGAACTATACGACATTGGTCCACGTCGAGCTCGAGGTAGAGGCCACCATCAGGGTCAGTGGTCTCGTCTCTAAAACGTAGAATAAGCAAACGTGAGTACAAATTCGTACTCAGCAAGACTTACATAGGAACTATACTACTCATGCACATGTATCAAGGCAAAGGGAGGTGGGGTTTCACTTGCAGAAGTGCCAGCTTTGACTTGGCTAGTCCTGTACTACGAATACCAGAAAGAGGTAAGAACGTACACGAGTCCAAGTAACAGTTTCCAACCAATACTCCACTATGGTGCCTTCCTCGACTTCCCCACGAGGAAGCACGCCATAGCACTCACACTTATCTTGGTGTGTTTTATAAGTATCCGGTTCAAGTTATCTATGATCAAGTATTGGTCTCCAAGTAGTCCATAACCGCGGACACGGCTATTCGAATAGTTCATTAACCCTGCAGGGGTGTACTGCTACACACACGCCTCATCAGTTACCGCCTGGGGATGGACCCTTCAAGTGAGTACCGGCGAGGATGCTGCCACGACACTTCACTCACGGCACCATCTCTAGTCCTAGGGAGTCGCCTATTTGAGTTGGGACCACGATCGGAATCCGGCCGATTTTTCCGATGCGGACTCAAACGTTGTGTGACCGCCATCAAGATCAACTCGATCATGATCACTTGATTCAACGTGCCCACAACCTACGCCAACCACTTACCTTGGTTCCACCTGCTTGAGATCGTTAAAGGGCGAACTACTTGCGACTCCTGGACTGGTCCGGGGTGAGGTACTAGGCCGAGAGGGGTCAGTGAGCCCAATGTGTGGTCGTACTCTTGGTCTTGGATAACAACACAAGAACTCGGGCCTAAGGCAGTGTTCAACGAGACAACCCACTGTGTACTCCTACACAGCCTCTCATCGTTCACCTTTGTTTAGGGTAGATTCACCAACACGTTACCACCATCATTCACATGATCACTACCATCCCGACTCACATCAAAGTAGCCTCAGGTAACAACTCTAAGCATGCAATAAGCTGTAACAGTTGCAGGGGCCACATGATATCAACCAACTCCTACATCTGCTAGGATTGTGGTTTGCTTACTACTGTGACAAAATGATAGGTCATGCAAAGGAATGGGTTCAACTAGCGGTAGAACGTATCATGGTAACATCCTAAACATGCATTTGCGAGAATGAGAGGGAACTGGGATTTTATAGACATGATCAAAGAGGGGGTTGCTTGCCTTGCTGACGATCACGATGCAACACTCTTTTGACGTGAGGTTGAACTCGTCTCCGAGATCAACTCTACCGAGAAGAAGCAATCACCGAAGCACTGGAATTAAGGCACAATCAAGATAATAGAATGCACATTCAATATGCAAAACATAGCATGGCAATGTGCTGATGTGACCTATGTTTGAATTGCCACATTTTAATTGAAGTTGATTTGAAAAGTAAATTCAAATTCAAACTCCAAATGTTATTCAATTTAGTTCAACTTGCATTTGCTAAAGTTTGTTCACTGTAAACCAAGTGATCATATGTGTGAAATGCTTCTGAAGTACAAGTGATGTGTGGTGCATTTCAAAGTTTGAAGTTGGAATAGCAATTGAATTCATTTTGAATTAAATCCAATTAAATCACATAGCAAAAGCTACTGATCCCTTTTTAAGATCAACTCCAACATAGCTGAAAGTTGGAAATTTGGATAGAGGATTTTCTCCTGATCATTTTTCATATATTACACTTTGAATTTGGAGTAATAGTTTAAAAGTTATTCAATTTCAAAGTTTTGCTTATTTTCTGGAATTTACTGAATAAATTAATTGATTTAGGATTTACTGCGTCATCACTAGGTCATGCTGACGCCAGGGTTTGACCAGTCAACTGACAGGGCGGCCCCACCTGTCAGCCTCACTGGGGTTAATTAGTTCTCTGTTTAAATAAAACACGGATTAATTAGGGGCCCTGGGCCCAGTGTCAGTGAGAGAGAGAGAGAGATTAGGGGGGGCTTAGGCCTAACAGGCTGGCGGCTAAACACCGGTGGCTTGGGCAACGGCGGCGCTCTGCCGGAGTGGCGATTTAGGCCACGGGGGAGGGAGCTGGGGGCACGGGCGTGATGCCCGCGACGTCGCGCGTCGGCTGCGGCTACTGGGGGTTTAAGGAGGCGCTCGGGGCCACGTCTACGACGACGGGAAGCGGCGGCCGGAGACCCTGGTCATGGCAACCGGTGACAGGGGGCACGGGAAGAAGCGCAGATGGGGGGAAATGGAGCTGGGAGCTCACCAGAGACGATGGAGAGGACGAAGGGGGCGGGGGAAGCAGTACGGCGGCGGATTTGGCTTGGAGGTCGACGGCGGCCGGCGGCAACTCGAAGACACGAGCGACGCCTGGGGAGCTCCTCGAGTTCGATTCGACTTGCAGCTCGAAGGAGTCGAGGGCGCTGGACCTTCTGGACAAGGTGGCGGGGAAGGGGAAGGTCGGTGGCCGCGTCGGAGCACGGCGGCGCTCTGGCTAGGTCTCGGTTGTGCGCGCGAAACAAACGAGAGAGAGAGGGAGACGAACTGGGAGAGGGGAAGAAGGGTCTGGAGTCTCCAGGGCGTCGTCCAGCGCGAAGGAGAAGAGGGGGGAAGAGCAGGAGGTGGCGAGGCGGCCGGCGCATGGTCGCCACCGAGCAGCATCGGGGCCAGGGGAGGAAGACAACAGGGGAGGCCCCCTGGTGGGTTGGGCCAGCTAGGCTGGAAGGGCCAGGTAAGGTGAGCTCTGCCCTTTTTCTTTTGTTTTCTTTTTATTTCTTTCTGTTATTTGTTTTGCCCTTTAAAATAAATAGCTAGGGCATTTATAAAAATCCCCAATCATTTTTATAAAACCTAGGTGACTCTATAGAAGTCAATCCCAAGTTTTGGGAATTTTTGAAATTCAATTTATTTGAATTTCAATTCAAATAGGCAAATGATTTAATTTCCAAGCCACTATTTCGATTATTGAAAAATCTATGAGCATGGGATTAATCCCAAATCACTTTTAAAATGATCCCACTCGTTTTTAGGATTTTTCAACACATCCAAAAGAATTTTGGAAAAAGATTTATTTCTGGCCTTTTTATTTAATTCATTTAGGGCTTTTCTTTTCCCCAATTCCTTTTCTTTTGCAAATTTTTTTTCAAGATGCAAAAATGCAAGCTTGGAAAAGCACAAACCTAAATTAGGGTTCTGACAACCCATCACTGATTACTTGACTGATCCGAGTAAGAGGGTGGACAGAATTATTCGGCGCATGGCTTTCAAATATGATTTAAGGGATTGTGACCTTTATCGCCGAACAGTTGACTTTGTTCTCTTGAAGTGCTTAGGTGAAGATCAAGCTAGAGTTGCTATGGGAGAGGTGCATGATGGAATTTGTGGTACTCATCAGTTGGCTCAGAAGATGAAGTGGTTATTGCAGCGCGCTGGATTCTATTGGCCGACTATGATTAATGATTGCTTGAAGTATTACAAAGGGTGTGACGCTTGCCAAAAAATTGGAGATATTCAGTTGGCCTCTGTTGCTATGTTACATCCCATTATTAAGTCGTGGCCTTTCAGAGGATGGGGTTTGGATTTCATTGGACAGATTTATCCTTCTTCTTCAAAGGGGCATCGGTTTGTGTTGGTAGCAACTGATTATTTCACTAAGTGGACTGAAGCAGTACCTCTCAGGAATATGACACATGTGGAGGTTATTCGGTTCATAAAGGAGCATATTATTCATAGATTCGGTATTCCTCAAACTTTGACAACAGATCAAGGTTCATCTTTTATGTCACATCAAGTTAGGGAATTTGCCGAATCATACAACATAAAGATGCTCAATTCCTCCCCATATTATGCCCAAGCTAATGGACAGTCCGAGTCAAGTAATAAGATATTGATCAAGCTCATCAAGAAGAAGATTGAAGATAACCCTAGGAGATGGCATGATCTATTATCCGAGGCTTTGTGGACGCATAGAATCTCAAGGCATGGTGCTACTAAGGTAACTCTGTATGAACTGGTCTATGGTCAAGAGGTTGTTTTGCTAGTAGAAGTGAATTTGAATGCTTTGAGGATAGCCAAACAAAATAATTTATCGGCTGTGGTTTTTTATAATCTAATGATGGACAATCTTGATGAAGTAGGCGATAAACACTTAGTTGCATTGAGATCCATAGAGAAAGATAAGTTGAGGGTAGCTAGATCATACAATAAAAAGGTGAAACCAAAGAATTTCCAAGTCGGAGATCTTGTGTGGAAGGTAATTTTGCCAATCGGTTCAAAGGATAGAAAGTTTGGAAAGTGGTCACCGAGTTGGGAAGGACCTTTCAAGATTGTGAGAATAGTTCATGGGAATTCATATTTGGTGGAATCTGTACAAGGGACACTACTGGCTCGATCTCTTAATGGCAAATATTTGAAGAAATTCCACCCAAGTGTGTGGCAGGATGCTTGAACAAAACATGGCCGATATGTGTTTATCGCCCTAAGAGTATGCATGGCCGATGGAGTGTTGACATCGTCCATATACCCTATGTGGTACAAATTATTTTTCGGCACGCAAGTTTTGCCGAAAAACAGGGGGGCATGTGTTGCCACCAGTTTTTGGCACGACAATATTCATATACAAGATGGACTCAAATGAAAAAGTGTTCTACATGAAATAGTTTGGTATCGTTGATATGAACATCTTTGTAGTTCGAGCCATCGTCATCCGATTCCATCTTGGAGGACGAAACTATGTTGGAAGCGATAGGATCCTAGCATACAAAGTACTATTCTGACAATTAGGCCTTCAAAACATCACGGAATGGAAAAATGTACTACATTATGCGGCTTGGTCTCGTCGAACCTGTCGATTTTGGTTTTTGAATCATCTCAATCCGAGTTCATATGCAAAAGTTACAGCCCTCGGAGTACAGCCATGTCATGAGCCCTAAAGTGGCACGACCCACCAGACACTTATATAACTGATGTCTGGTGGGTAGCGCCAGTTCTGGCCTTTTTGCATGAGGATTTCGGCCCCGAAGATGGACTCGGATCAAAAAACGTTCAACATGAAAATCCTTGGAAATTTCGAGGGATACAATTTGGATGTTTTCACTTTTTTCATCCGAGGTCGTTTTCAGCCTCGAAACACCCAAAAACGAACTGATGTCCCAGGGCCACCTGTAATCCGAGTTCGGTTCTGTATGGAATGATTTGGACCGGATTTGGAGTCTTTTTATTGTACGGAAAGTCCAGCCTCCTCATATATAGATGAGGTGACGGACGATTGAAACAACACAATCAATCGCAACCCAAACGCAAACCCTACTTTCGTCTCCTTTTTCATATCTCATCTACGTGTTCTTTCTCTCGTTCTTCGTTGTTCTTCAGGTTTGGAGACAGCGACCTACAGAGCTCCTTGGGCGTTTAGAATGACTCGGAGCAGCCCATAGCCTCCGAGCTCCCTGACGGGGTCCTTCCCGAGAGTTTGGGGTTTCGGGTGTCTCAAAAGCATCCGACAACTGTCTTGCGTATCGCGCTGCTGCTCAGATCTCCTTCGACGTGAGCTGCGGTGCATCACCCCCGGCGTCGAGGGTACACGTGACGTGTTCTTGTGTCAAACACTTGGCTTGTATATTCCAATGACGAGCCTCCTCAAATGAGCTCTAGGTATTCTTGAGCAAGCAAGTTGGATGCACCCCACTAGTTCTATTGGAGAGCTTTCCATAGCTCATATGTGCATTCGTTGCATGACAATCCCTACTCCTCACATCGTATCTATCATCCTGCTTTCTCTTGCCTATGATTGTCCTCATTGATGTGAGCCTTTCACACCTTTTTTGTCTAACTTCCCCATCATTATTCTATTTGCCATCCTAAGTGCCAACATATCTTGCTCGCGCTCATTCATTGCATGAGTGTTCAAAGTCGAAAGGAAGAGGATCATTTTGACTTGTACCTGGCTAGTGGTCTGGGGACGAGTCATAACAAGATTTCAAAGGAGACTAAGTGTGAATTTTTAGTAGATTGAGTTCTCAACAACTACTAGTATTTTTATGCTCTAAACCCATCTCCCACTTCTTTCACAAGCAACACCGATTGGAGACATTCGAGTCACGGACAGCGAGAACTCTTGCACCTTTATGTTCTTACTTTGCTAGTTTCAATACTAGATATAGAATCTTCCTTGTTATTGTCTTGACTTGAATTGAATATATTTCTTGTTGTACTTTAAAGTTCAAATCTTTGTTGGTAGCCTGTCACCACAGAAATTATCTTTGTTATCATTTACCTGCTCCAGGACGAGCAGGAATTAAGCTTGGGGATGTTGATACATCCCAAATGTATCTATAATTTCTTCTTGTTCCATGCTTATATTGGTGACTTTGCTATATGTTTTGCTACACTTTCATAGCTTTTTCAACATATTTTGGACTAACCTACTAACTCAGTGCCCCGGTGCCAGTTCCTGTCCGCTGTTGTCCGTGCATTGTAGAAAAATACCAATCATTAAAGTGCTCGGAAAAATCCAGAAAAACAAGATAAGAAATCAACGCGAGAGAAGACTCCGGATGCCCGAAGGAGGGCCGTAGGGGTCCACCCTCTGGCCAGGCGGCAACACGGCGCGGCCAGGGGGAGGTCGCGCCACCTGGTCGCCTGGTCAGGCAGGGGCTCCCTCGGGCCCCATTTCTCCTATATATTGCCCTCGATACAGAAACCCTCAGGAGGAGCCCCGTTACGCGATTTTCACCACTGTTCCGCCGCCACCGCGATCCCGAGATCGGGATCGCCAGAAGACCCTGTCCCGGCACCCTGTCGGAGGGAGGATTGACCTCCGGAGGCTTCTCCACCACCATGAGCGCCTCCCGGATGTGCCGTGAGTAATTTCCCTCAGACCATGGGTCCATGATCAATAGCCATATGATGTTTTCTCTCCAATGTTGTGCCTCAATTCTTAGCCCTTCTAAGCTGCCCTACAAGATCAAGGCACTTATGTATTAGTTTTTGTGTTGCTATGCTGTGTTTGCTGGGATCCGATGGATTATGAGATTATGTTCAGATTGTGATGAGTAATATATTTGGTTTACCTTTTTATTATTAGTTCTTGAGTATTCTTGCATGTTCTCTGTTGCTTTGTATTGCTTTGGCCAAGTAGTAGATAGTAACTCCAAGAGGGGCGTTATGCATGATTGTGGGTTCATGCCCCCTGATGTCTAGCTTGAGTGACAGAAACAAGAGACTAGGGGATGTGTTGTTGCCACCAGGGAGAAAACAACGGTGCTTGTAACTGCGGTTGCAAGGATGTTTTACCTTACACATAGTTTCTTAATGCAGTTGTCTATTGCTTTGGGTTTACACTTTGGGTGGGGCTCGCAACGTAATACCAGTGAGATGTTATGGATAGATATCTCAAGGTGGATGATTAGTGAGTAGATGCTGATGGATAAACGGTCTACTTGTCTTGGCGTACTGCTCATATGATTGAGCCTCTAACTTTCTTGTAGCATAATTAGCATTGCAGTGCGTTTATAATTCTGTCAATTGCCCAACTGTAATTTGTTCACCTGACATAGTTGTTTTATCATCTTTTGGGAGAGAGACATCACTAGTGAACATCATGGGACCCCGGTCCATATTTCCACCATTGTTTACACCTCCACTATTTACTGCTTTATTTCCTTTTCGTCGCAATCACCATCATTATTTCCACCATGTGTTTGATCCTTTGTAAACAACAAGACCGAAGAGATCGACAACCTCTCTGACTCGTTGGGAGAAAATTTACTTGTATTGTGTGCAGGTCCAGGTTAAGCAAGTGATTTCTATTCAAACGACGCGTCACTTACTTCACCACCTTCTTATTGATCCTTGGAGTCCTCCTGGATACGATAAACCTTACAGTCCTCATGTAAGTGAAATTAGCTGCTACTATATCTAAACCTTCCACTTTGAGTAACCAACGAGGAGTACTACTTCAGTGCCATCAAGCTAATTTCTGGCGCCGTTGTCGGGGACTCCAGTCTACAAGATAGGGGAGTTGCACATTATCTTTTCCCTTTGCTTTTTAGTCTTGTTAGTTTACTTTCTAGTTCTTGCATGTTCTCCGTTGCTTTGGCCAAGTAGTAGATAGTAACTCTAAGAGGGGCGTTATGCATGATTGTGGGTTCATGCCCCTGATGTCTAGCTTGAGTGACAGAAACATGAGACTAGGGGATGTGTTGTTGCCACTAGGGAGAAAACAACGGTGCTTGTAACTGCGGTTGCAATGATTGTTCACCTTACACATAGTTTCTTAATGCAGTTGTATGTTGCTTTGAGTTTACACTTTGGTTGGGGTTCGCAACTTAATACCAGCGAGATGTTCTGAATAGATATCTCAAGGTGGATGATTAGTGAGTAGATGTTGATGAGTAAACGGTCTGCTCGTCTTGGTGTAATGCCCATTTCATTGAGCCTCTAGCTTTCTTGTAGCATAATTACCATTGTGGTGCGTTTATAATTCTGCTAATTGCCCAACTGTAATTTGTTCACCCAACATTGTTGTTTACCATCTTTTGGGAGAGAGACATCACTAGTGAAAGTCATGGGACCCGGTCCATATTTCCATCATAGTTTACACCACTCCAATTTACTGCTTTCATTTACTTTCTGTTGCAATCACCATTACTATTTCCCTTTGTGTTTTGATCCTGTGTAAACAACAAGATCAGAGAAATTGACAACCTCTCTATACTCGTTGGAAGAAAAGTTATTTGTTTATGTGTGCAGGTCCACGACAACTCCCTCACCACAAGCAAACTTCTGGCGTCGTTGATACCTACTTGTATCTCTTGGAGTTCTGCTGGTTCGATAAACCTTGGTATCTTCATCGAGGGAAATTTTCTACCGCCTGCATCTCAACTTCCACTTGGGGTAACCAGCGAGGGGTGAGAAGTAATCACTTCCCACCCGGCATCACTTGCTGGTTAGACCGCATGACCTGTTCAAAGTGGCGACATGAGGGGATACACGTCCACCACCTCATGCGCGGCACCGACACCCGCACCAGGATCAACCGCCACCCATGGGGAGGTGCACGTCTGATCAGGTCACAGGGGTGCCCTACCGGTAGCACCACACTGACTTCGTGACAGTGCACATGTAGCGATCGGGGCGCTCCCAATGGTGGAGACCCGGTAAGAATGGCGCCTCGCTGTTGTGCATGGCGACCGTGTGGTGCGCTGGGCGGCGGGGAACGAGTGGGTACTGTTGGTTGTCCATGGGTCATATTAAAAGGACCCGGTCAAAGAGAGCACCGAGCCTGAGGCAAACATCGAGCGGATGCGTTGGTGGTTGGCCTTTTATTCACAGAAACCCAAATCCACCTAAATTCAATGAGTCCCGACGAACAAAATACAAACAACGGTTTGTCACATTAAACCATGTTTTTTTAATGTCACAACCTAAACGAATTAAAATGAATTAAAGCAGATCAAATGGATCGCTGCGTTGTACTAGATGCCCTAAGACCTCTCGCAATGGTAGTATCATAAGGTTAGTATCATGTACATGATACTAGTGTATGATATTATCTTTACAATGCATAGTATCATAACTTAGTATCATAAGTATTACTCCCTCCGATCCTAAAAAAGTGTCGCAAGTTACACTATAAGTTATAACTATCCTAGTTGTTTTTTCAAGACACTTTTTTAGGATCGGAGGGAGTATTATTTATTGCCATGCAAGACACATATTACCTTAGCTTTTATTATGATACGGTATCATAAGGCTGCTCCCAATGCTTCACCTTGAATGGGTGCTAAGCATGCCAACAAGGCAAAAAATCCGATGTGGCATCCTAATTAAGAGGAGAGAGAGGAGTGTGGTGACCCTAGAAGGAAACGGTGCTAGTCACGGGAACCTATGCAAAAGATTAAAAATGAAGAGAACTAGCCTGCAAGACTTTAGTTGCTAAACCATTAAATGAGACAACCTTCTAATCATCAATGCATTAGAGACTATGGTTGCTTAGCATATTTAATGCTTCTAGCACCTCACTTAGAGCATGGTTAATAGTATAGCCAGCTGCTGGCTATAAGGAGATGCCATGTCATCTATAGCTAACCTTATAGTCAACAAGTACAATAGGAAGGCTATAAGGAGTACTACTTTAGCAATATATGGTCCACATGTCTATCTCACAAAGTGTCTAGGAGCACGTGTTGCAGCTGGCTACTAATTAGTAGCCCGCTTCTCTTCTCTCTCTTCTTCTCTCTCTTCCAACTAAGCACAAATATACTATTTAATTCTTTATAGTCAGCTGACTAGGCACTATTGTACTTGCTCTTAACACCTTTGCATTGGAGCAAACCTAATATGATACTCAATTCTCTTTTTCTTTATTTAATTCTATACCACATCACTAAAATTGCTTAATTGGCATACATAATACTACTCCCTCTGTTCCGGAATGTAGGTCGCTGGACATTTCTAGTGCAAATTCGCGCACGCACAATTTTTTGCACTTTCCAATTTTACCCCCTCGCACTCGTTTCCTCGCCACTCGTTCGCTCGCACTCAGCCACTCACCTAGTCGCTCCCGTTCCCCACTCCCTCTCACTCACGCTCGCCAGATCCAGTCCCCCTCGTCGCCGCCGACCACATCCAACCCCATTACTTGTCGCCGATATCTCCCTCTCCCCGTCACTGGCTTTCACTTCCCTTTCCTCCCAACGACCCCGCCTCCACTCACAGTCTATGGTAAAAAAATGAATCTTTTTGCGCCGACGACATGCATCTAATCCATGGATCTGGGCGCTGCCGGAGTATGTGTTGGAGGCGTGGATGCGGAGCAGGGGCGGAGTGATGTGGAGCTGGGCAGCATCGAGACGGCCCGCGTGCTCATGCTCCTGGCGCAGCACCAACTCACCGTGGCTGGGGCGCAGGCGAGGAGCAGCGCCCGCGTTCCCCATGTTCCAGGCGCTCGAGACGCGGAGCTGGAGCTAGCCTCGCACGCGTCGGGGGCCGTGCGGCTCAAGAACAAGTTGGTGCGCTACCTGACGGCGTCCAGCCAGCCATTCCTGCTGGGGATGACGGCCCGCAAGGTGCTGCAGGCGGCGCCGGCGTCGGTGGATGCGTCTCGCCAAGTCTGACAACGACAAGGATGCGCAACTTGCTAAGTCCGAGCTCTGACCGTCGTTTCTGTTTCATTCTTGTCTCTCCTCCTCTGCTTCTCCGCTTGCTGCTTACGGTGGTTTTGTTTGCAAGAGGTTTGGATGGCTGGGGATGGTGACTGCTGTGGCCTTGTTTCCCCGCCGGTGGCGTCCAGGAAGGCATGTTGCAGGCCATGGAGGATCCCTGCCCTTACTATTACTGGTACGGCAACCCCTGACCGTTCTTTCTTTCTTCCATTTTTGTGCTACTCCTATGCTGGAGTTTCAGTTTCAATGCTTGTTGTTGCAATTTTAGTGACTGAAATCTGTGAATTTTAACTGGCGTTCTACACTTTGCAGAGCTTGAAAACGTACTCCTTGCGCTGCTTTTGCAGATGAGTTTTGAGGTCTTGGTACTGATGATATGTGGTCCTTGCATGAATCTATTAACTTCATTCTTCATTACACCACGGACTTGGATATCGCGATTAAAAGGTCAGTGCATATTTCTGTCTAAAAATTCCCACCAGCGCAAGCTCTTTGTTGACAGAGTAAATGTTTACTCAGGGGTACATTCATAGAGTTCAGCTTGCTATTTGCTCTTTTGAATGAAGTACTAAACTGAATGTTGAGGTTTGCTAGCAGTTTTGCTCGGTACAGTTTTGCTTGCTGTTAATTTAAATTAAGTGAACTATTGTACTAGTGGTTGCTAGCAGTTTCTTGTTGTTTAACTTGCTAATCTTGGAGTAGATGTCTGCAGAAGATAAATTATGCCAAAGATGAGATATTAATTTGATTTCTTATGCCTCTTCATTTCATTTGATTGCTCCTGTCAATGATTCCTTGTACTAATTAAGCCTGAAACCGAAACTGAATCATTTGATTGCTCCTGTTGTTTGATTCAGTTTGCAGTTTTTAAGCCTGAAACTGAAACTGAATCTCTGCTCTTTCTCTCTTTAAACTTTCCATGAACATGAAGAAGTTGAGCTCGGTCAAGATCATCAAGAGGAGGAGGTCGACCATGGAGAGGACATCGCAGATTAACTCAATTCAGAGTATAAATTCAGTGAGTAATTGATATCATGCCCAGTAATTCTGGATTTGCATTCACATGTTTGTTGAAGTGGATTCTTTCCAGTGAGCTTCATGATTTTGTCGTTAATTCTGAAACTGTGAGCATTTGTGCTTGTGTTAAGTGAGGAAGTACTGCTACTGCTGCTGCTTGTGTTTGCTGTTATGTGCAATAGTGTATCTTTGTCTTCTGTATCTTTGTGATTGATGTCCTTTGGCTTTCTTCCACACTTACCTTTTCTTTGACTTGAAACGTCCACCTCCAAACCTTGTCGTATTTGCTTCATCGCTCTCCTCCAAATTGAGACCAATTGTGCTATTGTGCTCAATTTTTTCTGAGAGAACAATTTAAACTATAATTATACCTGCATCTTGCATAATCATATCATCAACTTCTGCATCTTCAATGACATCAACTTCTGCATCTTCAATGACATCAACTTCTGCATCTTGAACAATAACATCTCCTGCATCTTGAACCATAACATCTTCATCATCTGCAGGTGGAGTGTAATTGAGGTCTGGGATGTTCTTCATGACTGTAAGTGCTGCTGCCTGGAGCCTGGAGGAGGGGAGCAGAGTTGAGCTGCTGCTGCTGCTGCCGCCTATTTCCTGGAGCAGAGGAGCAGGCACTAGTTGCCTGGAGCAGAGGAGCAGGCGCTGGTTGCCTGGAGCAGAGGAGCAAGGCCAGAGGAGGGCGTCCGATTGCTGCCGCCCTGTGGATAGGAGGGCGTCCGATTGCTGCCGCCCTGTGGAGAGGAGGGCGTCCGATTGCTGCCGCCCAGAGGAAAGGAGGGCGCCCGATTGCTGCCGCCTAGAGGAGGGCTCCAGATTGGGGAGGAGGCAGGCGCCCAGAGGAGGGCGAAGGAGTCATGCGCTCAGATCGGGGCCGGAGGTGGACGGCGCCCGGATCGGGGCCGGAGGTGGAAGACGCCCAGATCGGGGAATTTCAAATTTAGCACGGGGTAATCTAGTCCTTTCCTTACTATTCACCTGGTCGGAAATTGATCCCACGGACTTACATTTCGGAACAGAGGGAGTAGTTATGATACTCCTATTGCGGAATCTAAGCATTAGTAGTATTTTTCTCCGTCTAAAGAAACTGCAAATCCGCCCAAATTTGGTACCTCTGCGAGTCTGCGACCGCCACGCCTCTTTCCCTCCCTCGCCTCCCTCCAAAACCCAAATCACCCCCCCTCGTCAGCCTTCTTGGAAATACCACCAAATCAGACTAAGACCAGTCGAAATCCCAAATTCCACCTCTCGAATTTAGAACAGGCATCCCACATCGCGTGGTATGATGCCGAAGGTAGCCCTTTCCGATCACTAAACCCCTGCCCCTCCGCGGATCGACCGAGGAATTCCTCGATTTGTTCGTTCATCTGGATTGGATTCGGTTCGTGTCGGTACTGGTGCTGATATAGATGGTGGGTTGGTGCAGGCGCAAGGGGAGGAGGTGCCGGCGGACAGCGAGGAGCTCGAGCCGCTCTTCGATTACTCCCGCGTCCAGCCCACCATGGACTTCTGCTTCGACGGTAAGGTTCACGATCCCATGGCCTAGGGTTTCCATGGAAGTTGCTTAGGACTTCCCCTTTTCGATGTGCAGATTCCGACCTCGAGAAGTCGGACATCTTCGTCCACTGCAACAAGCGCCCCAAGGGGGTCGACGCCATGGCCGACGACGCGAACGCTATCGTGAGTATGACAGAGTTCAATTCGTTTTGATGAGTCAGGTTTTGGGATTTTGGCTGCCACCCAAAACTAACGTGCTCATGCTGCTCTGTGTGATTTGTAGGAAGGGGGTAAGGCTAACGAGAAGAGGGACGCCGGCATAAATAGGGCTACGGTGGTGAATTTGGATGACGATGACTGGCTGGCTCCACCCACGCTGAAGCCTGTGGTCACTTCTGACGTATGCAAGGATAAAAGGTATCACTATGTTGTATCTCTATGTTGTGCCATTTTGCGAGGTTAGTTGTTTTTGATCATGATGATGACCGATACAGTTCAGATGTCAATAATGTTTAGACATATAATAACGTCTTATGGGATCTTATGCCAAATTAAAGCCATTCTGAATTGGGTATGCTGTTGCTTTATGAAATGCTGCACTGACTTTGCCTAACTCGTCCCTGCCTTTTTGTTATTATCATTCTAGTTCGGTTTCCCCAAATTGTATGTATGTATAGGTCAGCTGAATATCTGATGAATTAATTATGATTCTAACACTAATGCACGTAGCAATAGGCTAAATGATTACAGAGACAAAATATTCTTTTTGTTCTCTTCCATGGTGTAACTGTAAATGCTGCAACTACGCCCCTCCCCCCTCCAAAAGTACGCGCCTGCACACCCAAAATGGAGATTACTATGGCCTAGTAAGTTAGTAGGCCGAATGTCTTTGGTCTTTCAGTATAGAATAGTAACCATAACAAATACTTATCATTCCCGCATCTGTAAGAACACAACCTATAAGTGGTTGCGGTCAAGTCTTACTGGAAATTCTTCATGTATTTTTTTGGTTCAACCTATTGTTTATGGTGTTAATCAGCCCTATGGACGTCCTGAGACATCTGGAAATGGAAATCAAACTCATATATTTACTGTATTTGTTGCTATTGCTCGTTATGTTGCCAGGCAAGTATAAAGTTGGCATCAGTCCTTTGCTTTTGGTTGTTTGTTACTACCAGCCAGTAGTTTCTAAAGATGTTACTGACTTGTTATTTTCCAAATTTCACGCATGGCATTCTCAGTTTGAAGAAACAAGAGGTAGAAAAGCTGGTTGAAGATACAATTCAAAATGTTGTTGAAAATGTTAAGAAAGACCTGGCAGCCAAGAAGCCAGCTGAACCTATAATCCTTGATGAGCCAACTGAAACAGAGATTAAGAAATCAAAAGAAAAGATCTGCATAATGATTCAGGAAAAGGATGAAAGGCAGCAGTTCCGTGTATGCAAGGTATGAACTTTTCATGGTGATTTTACTCTTCTGTTAAATAATTCATATTCTCTGATTGACACTGCAATAGTTTGACGTGTTAAAGTTCATGATCAGTTCAGATTCAGTTTGATAATAAATGTCCAATATACTCTCTTTTTCATTTTATGGTTGAACTTTACCTTCTGAAATGGCATGCACATTAGTTCAATGTCTATAAGCTAGGATTTTGACACTTTGCTGTCCATTAAACTTTTCCAAATGTAAATTTAAATGAACTCTGTAGTCTTAAATCTTGATTTATAATTGCTAAAGGATGAGAAGTTTGGGAAGCTTTTCAAGGCGTATGCTAAGAAGGTCCAACTCAGCCCATCCGATCTGACTTTCGTATTTGACGGTGACAAAATAAACCCGGCAAGTACACCTCAGGACCTTGACCTGGAGGATGAAGATATGATTGAGGTGCACTATAAGCCAACTGAAAATGTAGTTCTAGACAAGCCAGCTGAACCATGCGTGAAAAAATCGCGAGAAAAGATACTCATAATGATTCAGGACAAAGATGTGAGGCTGCAGTTTCGTGTATACAAGGTATAACTTTTTTGTGACACTGTTACTATTATCAGGGTGCAATAACAATGTATACTCTTTCTGTTAGATAATTCAAATTCTCTGACAGGTAGTTGCAATTATTTCACGCATTCAAGTTTTATGGCCTTACTGGATTCAGTTTCACATAATATGTTAAGAGTACGTAATGGGTCTGGGCCCGTTAGTCTTAGGGTTAATTAGAGATAAGGGACGCTTGCTTAGGGGTCAAGTAAAGCCTTGCTTGGGAGTCAAGTAAACCTCTCTATATAAGGAGAGGAGATGTATCAATCTAATCAAGCAAGAATTAAGAAGGAAAATCCCTTCCCTCTTGCCCGGCCGTGGGCAAGGACCCCCGGCCGGCCCTCGCGCGCCCTCGCAGCTCTCTCTCTGCCCCCCCAAACCCTAGCAGCCATAACATCTGGTATCAGATTGCTCTGGTTCGATCATGTCTTCGTCGCCGGCCACCCCATCCCTTCGGCTGCCGACCACCACCACCACCGCCCCGCTGATCGCCACGTTCAGCAGCGCTGCCGCAGCGATGCCCGCGGCTTCCGCCGCCGCGTCGTCCATCGGCGGCTTCTCTCCCGATGAGCTCGGCGCCACCCTCCGCCACCTGACCGCAGCGGTCCAGGGGATCAGCCTGTACTTGGCGAGTTCCCCCGCCGCGCCGTTCGTCCCCGCCACCGAGCCGCCGCCGCTGCCGTGGCAGCAGCCGCAACTGCCCTGGCAGCCGCCGTTCCAGGCGCCGTCAGGCGCGCTCGCCGGGAAGCCGCCGCCTACGACCGCCACCGGGCCGCCCCCGCCGCTGCCGTGGCAGCAGCCGCAGCTGCCCTGGCAGCCGCCATTCCAGGCGCCGTCGGGCGCGCTCGCCTGGCAGCCGCCGCCTACGACCGCCGCCAAGACGTCGCCGCAGCCACTGTTCGTGCCCAGCGCCGTCGGGCAGGCTGCCGCTGCCGCGCTGGGGGTGCCTCTCACCACCGCCGTCCAGGGGATCCACCTCTTCCTGGCCGGCCACTACGGGCCGCCGCCGGCCGCGCCATCAGCCGCCACCAACGGGCCGGCGCTGCTGCCGTGGCAGCCGCCGCACCAGGCGGCCTCCGCCGCGATCTACGGGCCGTCGCAACCGACGCTGCTGCTGCCGTCGCCGACAACCGCCGCCGGGCCGCCACAGCCGCTGGCCACCTTCTTTCCCACCGGGGTGCTGCAGCAGCAGCAGCTGCCGCCGCCACCAACGCCACAGCAGCAGCTGTTGTCATCACCGCTGCCGGCATGGCTCGCCAGGTCGCTCGGGCCGGTCTATACGACGACTTCGGGCCAGCCCTACCTTCCGCCGGCCACCACGACGCCCCCGGTACTTCATTATGGTGTACACTCGAGCTCCGGGGCTCACTACGACAACGTGGACGGCCCCCTCTTCCACGGTAGTGCCTTGACGCCCGCCTACACGGCCCCGACGCCCTCTCTGTACCGTGCAGAGGCGGCACCTTCGGCCGCCGGCCACGCCCAACCGCCGTCCCTGGGCGTTCCCATCCAGCAGATCACGTTCCCGCCATTGCCGTCACCGCTTTCGGCTTGGATCGCTACCCGTCATGTGTCGGCAGCGGTGAGGCTGCAGGCTGCTGCGTGCGGCCTCTTAGCGCGTCGGCGTGTGCGCGAGATGCGTGCTCTGCATCTGCAGCTCCTCCAAGTTGCGCTTAGCTGCGCAAAGGACCTTGATCTCGTCCGCTGCGTCAGGGATCTTGGGCATGCGGTTTCCCCCACTGGCGGCGGGCATGCTGTTTTTCCCGCGGGCAGTAACCTCCAAGTCTGCGCCATCGACAGTCATCCGTCGGGGAGAAGGCATGGTGTCACCGACAGGAGCACACCACGTAGCACCACTGCATTCCGCCGCCGGCCGCCGCGAGGGCTCCTTTTGTCCCGATGGTTTCCATGGGATCCAGGTGGCTGTACACGTGCACGTCCGACGGGTGGATGGTGTCCACTTTATGTTCAGGGGTAAAAAATAAAGCGTCCCAATCCATTTCAGGTTGCGAGTAATAAAACAAGCCGAGATGTAAAAGGCTTGTTTTTAGGTGTTAGGTTTGCGTTGCGTTGAGTCATGGTTATAAGTTGGTTAGGTTGCAGCTCGAGGACGAGCTGCATGTCTAGGTGGGGTGTAGTGTTAGAGTACGTAATGGGTCTGGGCCCGTTAGTCTTAGGGTTAATTAGAGATAAGGGACGCTTGCTTAGGGGTCAAGTAAAGCCTTGCTTGGGAGTTAAGTAAACCTCTCTATATAAGGAGAGGAGATGTATCAATCTAATCAAGCAAGAATTAAGAAGGAAAATCCCTTCCCTCTTGCCCGGCCGTGGGCAAGGACCCCCGGCCGGCCCTCGCGCGCCCTCGCAGCTCTCTCTCTGCCCCCCCCAAACCCTAGCAGCCATAACATAATAAGTGTCCAACTTTCCCATTTTCATTTTATTATTGGCTGAAATTGTATGTACATTACTTCAAATGTGTATAAGCTGGTATATGGACATTTTTTTAGAGAAAAGGCAGGAGTTGACTATAGATAGTCTAGGTTCACAACATAGAACATCCACATATAAACAGACCACACTATAGGTTGCAATGGCAACCTATGACATCCTGGCTTAATAGGAATAGGAATGTAGACTATTCATATCAACAAGGTGCACCTTCTTTTCTGGAAGGCCATCTCCATTGATCTGTGGGGCCAGTCTAGATCCCTCCTCCTGGAATGTAATTCATGGACAATCTCATGCAAGCTCAGAATGCCATCCAAGATTAAACGACTCTTAATAAATGTAGACTAGGACGGGCAATAATAGAGTGAGCAACAGGGGCGAGATGAACCGCAAAGGCTTTGGAGGGATATTTAGCCAGGTTATTAATAAGCGCAATGGGACGAAATTGGCGAATGGAATCTGTACTTCTGACATTAGGAATAAGGGAGAGAACCGCATAGTTAAGCCTGGATATATCAACGTTGGTGGACTGGACAAAGTAATTGCAACATTGAGAATTGTTGGTGCAGCCACAACCACATCCCGACCACCTTCTATACCATAAAACCACAACCAAACAGATTAAACACAGATGGCTTCGAGCGATTGTGGCACTTGGCTTTCATTGCGATAGATAAGGCAAAAGGGAGGAGACTTGCAATGTGACTGGAAATGACCAGGGTGGTGACAGGAAAAGCTGGTCAGGGCTGGAGGACCATTGTTCGGAGAACACCAACAAGAGCAACATACCCAACAGCAAGAGGGGGAGGAGGTAGGATACCCTCACCAGATCCAGACGAACCATTACAAGGCCTAAACTTGCGATGCTTGTTGGGGAAATTGTAGTTGCAGTTGTTGTATAGCCACCATACCTCTGATTTGCTTTGTTTTTCCCAACTCCGAAGTTTTGGCTCGGGCCCCCACCGCTAGAGGAAGGAGGACGAGAGCGCCGTGAACGAGGAAGAACCATCTTCCAGCCTAGATCTGGGATGGCAGCCAACACACGACAGGCAAGGGGACCGGTAGAGCCGCAAGGGAAGGGAAGGGGGAGGACACGGGGAAGGGGACATTTCGTTCCATTCAACTTGCGAAATGATAATTTAAAGTATCCATGTATGCTTATATCTTGATTTCTGATTGCTACAGGATGAGAAATTTGAGAAGCTTTTCAAGGTGTATACTAAGAAGGTCCAACTCAGCCTATCCGATCTGGTTTTCATGTTCGATGGTGACAAAATAAACTCGGCTAGTACACCCCAGGACCTTGACCTGGAGGATGATGACATGATCGAAGTGCGCCATAAATCCCGCTAATGGCTAGGAGCTTGGCCTGGAGTTATCTCAATCTGTAATTTTGGGCGTCCCTGAGTGGGATGTTGTTTGGAGGTTGACCTATTCCCCTTTGCGCTTGGCCGCTCATAAGGTCAGCTCCATTTTTGCTAGTGTTTAGCTTTTTTTTACATGTTCATGTCTATGCCCGTAATAGACATACCAGACGTGCAATTGTATATTCACATGCTTCTTTCCGGTCTCTCCGAGGGCTTGTTTGATTAATCCCTTCCACAAGGGGTTTGTAGGGGATTTAGGCCTTGTTCGGTTAATCCCTTCCATAAGAGGATAGGAGAGGATTGAGGAGGATTTTGAACTGTAGGGGATTTTAATCCCTTTCAATCCCCTCCAATCCCCTCCAAAACCAACGGAACCGAACAAAGCCTAAATCCCCTACAGTTCAAAATCCTCCTCAAGGAACCGAACAAAGCCTAAACCAACGGAACCAACGGAACCGAACAAAGCTTGTGGAAGGAACCTTTTCAATTCCCTCCAAACCCCAAGGAACCGAACGAGGCCTGATCTATGCCCCCCACCCCCATGCCCACCCCCTCTTCGCTGCTCTGTATTTCTCGTTGTGAGATGGTTAGAATTCTACTATGAAGTATTTGAGCTGTGTATCTTTGCAGACGGGATTTGCTTGGATCAATTTCACGTCGAGTCAGACGACTGCGCAAATCCTAATCACATGGCTCGCTCTACGTGTATGGATAATTTGGTTTCTGGATTCAGTATGATAGATGTCCAGCGCATGTAACGTAGTACACTACATTTATTGCTGTTTTAATATTTTGTTTTGGGCAACCTAGAACTGTTGACGTACGAGCACGAGGTAAAGAAAAGATGATACCCTGCATGGTCTTGTGAGAATTGTTTGCAATATATTACAATGTAATTTGATTATATCAACATTGATATTTAGGTTTAATAATATAACAACTAAAACTGAAAATAGATATGATTATTGTATAATTAAATTGTTTATTGAATATAAATATCATACTCCGTAATATAATTTAAACATTTTAGCCCAACGGATTTTTTACGTGTTCCTAGCATAAGAAATATAGCGTCTCACCCGTGTCACCGTGTGGTTGTGTCATGTGTAGTAGTTGCGGTGTTCATTTGATTACAATACGTTCAAACGCGGGGATGTTCGTTTTTGCGGCTAAGCAAGGTTAAATCTACAACCCCTTGCACGCGCGGGCTTATCTCAAAGACTGGTTCAAGCAGCTGAATTGCCTTCCACTTACAAGCCATATGCCCCCTGGCTTCAAGCAGTTTGCAACTATGGCCGGGATGAAATCTTCGTTGCCAGGCACCACCCGAATCTCTACGTTCCACCAGTGTGTGACACTATGAACATGCTTCGCCAGCCCAATAATCCAATGATAACTTATGTGGGCGTCAGGCAAGAAGTCAATGAACGCAATCTCCAGAAGAACTTCCAGAAGGATTGCCATTATTTTGAAGTTTCTCTTCGCAACCAGCAGATGTTAGAAAACTTCATCGAATCAAATCGACGCCAGATGCAATTTCTCGCCGATGAATTCAACCGCGTGGGAAATATTGCCCTCAACAACAATCAGTACCTTCGCGTGCTGAAGCGTCACTCTTGGAAAGGGCTGCGGAAGTTCAACTCCGTGAAGGGCCTGCGCAAAGATCGCATATTCAAAGAATACCCTCATTTGCAGCGAAACTTTTTCAGAGATGACATCACTGACCGAAAAAATCAAAAGCTTCCCCCTTGCAAAAGATCGAAGAAGTTCTATTTGTCAATGAGCCCGAGCCCATCAGGCCAGATACTGTCTCTGTCCATCTTTGCGAAAGATGTAATGATCTTCTTGAAATCAAACCGGATGGATGCCCGGGTCTGCGCTGCAATCCTTGAGATGTCTGGCATGGCCTCGGGACTAAGGGTCAACCTGTCAAAGTGCGTGGCAATTCCCATCCGATGCTCTTAGGATGTAACATCCCAAAATTTTCTAAATTTTGGAATGTTAATAAATTAATTATAATAATGATTGTTTACTTGATACGTTTGATTTTCACTAGGATTTAAAACTTTTTGGAGTTTATTGAATATTAAAAAGAGAGGGAATAAAAGGACTTTCCCTAATATTCACAATTGATGTTTTTGAAATTTATTATTTAAAACAAAATCAACAAAACAAAATGAGAGAAGGTAATATGACTCCTTCAACAAATTAAAAGGTTGGAAAATGTTTTAAATCATTATTGGAATTATTCCGAATATTCAAAACATTTTTCAACTCAAGGAAATTCATTTGAGAGGATATAAAATGACTTATCCCCTTTTTAATAAAGTTGGAAAATATTTAGAATATTACTTTAAAGTTTTTAAAATTTATTATGAGTATTATAAATAACTCTAAAATTATTTTAGGGATTTTATAATGCTAAGAGAGTTTTTATTTCATTGAAATGATTTATTAAATATTTTAAAAGAGTTGAAAGAATATTCCAATGGGATATTTTTATTTTACCAAATTATTTATTGGTGTGACAATTTTAAAATTTATATTTTATTATTTAGAAATGGTTTATCAATGCCTTTGACCAAATGAAATTATTTTTAATAATTTATCGGATTTTATTTGATTTATGAAAAATATTTTATATTTAAATAAAGTATTTAGAAAATGTTTTTATTTTTATTTTCCTTTTTGGAAAATATATCCATTAAATAAATTTCTTTGTATTATTTGATGAATTTAGGATTTATTTCATATTTTTTTGATGAGTATTTATTTTTCTAAAATTGTTTGAAGTTTCAGATTTAAATAAAAAGAAAAACTTGTGGCCAGCCGTCCCAATAACTTATTTCCGTCCGCGAGCGCAATTCGAGCCCAAGTCGGACCCAGTTTGTTTTTTTCTCTGCTTATAAATAGAATTCCAGAAAATCCCTTTTCTTTTCTTTTTCTTATTTTTTTTGAAACCTTAGCGGGGCCCGTCCGTGGACCCCGCCTGTCGCCGCCGACGGGACCGGCCTCACCGGACGCCGCCGCCGCCGGCTATCCCATCGCCGGAGCGCGCCACCACCGCTGGCCGCCGCCTCCGCGCCGGCCACGCCATGCCCCGCCGCCGCCGCTGCTCGCCGCCGCGCCTCCTCGCCTGGTTGCGCGCCGCCACGGTCCTATGTGCCGGAGCTCACCGGAGCCTGCGCCGCCACCGTGCGACGTCGCCACGGCCGCCACTCCGACGCGCCGCGCCCCCGGCCGAAGTGCGCCGCCACCCCGCCGGTGACCGCCTCTGCCGCCCGGAGACGCGCCTCGCCGAGCGCCGCCCCTCCCACGCTGCGCCGCCGCCGCCCCCTCGCCGGAGATCGCCGGAGCACACACCTCGCCGGAGTCCAGATCCGGTCAAACTGCCCCCAGGGACCTGATCGCGTTTTTCGTAAAAGTTTATTTGCGAACAAGTCCTTTTGGGCAGAAAAGACCCCGACGCCGTACTCGCAATATCTCCTTCACCGTAAGTCGGATTGAGGTGAAACTTTTTCCTACACGCTCGTGTTATTCTGTACTTTAGCATGGAATCAACTTTCTACACTTTTGAACACTTTTGAATTTGAGTTTATTTCAAATTCAAATTCAAATTCCGGTGGCCGTATCTTTTAAACCGTTGGTCCAAATTGAGTGATTCTTTTTTGCGTTGGATCACTCGTTCCATGTACTTTCTGTTCATATCATGTATACACAAAAATTCAAATGTTTCTTGATCTGTTTAAAGTCAATTTCCATTCAAATTTGAACTTACTATGACCTGCGTTGTAGTATTCCGTTTCACGTGATTCTTTTTGCATATCGGATCACTTGAGACATGTTATCGGTAAGATTCACACACTTTTTCATGTGGACATGATTTTCACCCTGATTTCATAAATGCCCGTAGTCAAAATTCCTTACCGATGAATCTTTATCTGTTGACTCTCTCGAGTTCACTTCCACCGATCACCTTCGAGCACATCGACACCTTTACCCTTCAAAACCTTTTTGTTTTGTTGCTAAAACCTTTTGTGTTTGTTTTGTTGATCTTTTGTTTGCCTTGTGGTGTGATTGCTTATTCGAGTTCCTTCGTTTGCGATAGATTTCTCGGAGGGTGACGAATAGAATTGACTGGATCGTGAGAGCGAAGAACTTCATCGAATGTATAAGGCAAGTTACACTTTGACCATACCTCAACCTATATTTTCTATTATGCATGTAGCAAATTATCACTCTATGCATGTGTAGGATTATATATTAGTTATGATTTAAACCTAGTAGGATAGCCATATGTTTTGACCTTGTATTTCATTGTCGCCCTAGGATCGTGGTGGTTATATACTGCTATTTCTTTGTAGACAGGGATTGGTTGAGTTATCATTGAGATATGTGAGGATTAATGACTTAACTAGCAAACTTAAATAGAAATCACCTCTGGGCGGGCAGGGAATGCATCCTGGGGCTCGTGCCTTGTCTAAGAAGGGACCAAAGCTAAATGTTTCCCGAATGGTTGTTTTAGTGGTGAACCGGGTGCGTCATGGTGTCTACCCTCTGAACGCAGTGGGCGTCGTCCAGGCTCAAAAAGATCGGACAGACAGTGTGACTAGTAGCTTCCATGTACAACCACTGACTATATGGGCTCTGGCTTAGATGAGTAAGTTGTGGGGAACCTGGCCCTGATAGCTAGCTGATGTAGATATGATAGGTGTACCGGCTACCAAAGGCTGGAGGCAACCTCTTCTGAAAGACTATGTCTCGATCTTCGAGTTAAGTCCAGTGGGAAAAGTGTACAAACCTCTGCAGAGTGTAAAAACTGATCATGATTAGCCGTGCCCACGGTTACGGACAACTTTGAGCAATTGGGCATTATTGTTGTTGGATGGTCTTGACAGATAATTCACCTTAATAAGAATTTGAGTGAGAACTTTTAATAAAGGGATGATTGGAATCGGTGTAGCCCGATTCAACCATACTTAGGACTAGCAAGATAAATTAAAATTTGATTAGTTGTAGTATGTGAAGGAAAAACTGGCTTTCTGCAAAACTAAATCATAAGCCTACCTTGTACTTATCCTTCATGTAGATGTAGGTCTGTTATATCCTTTTTCGTGTGACTTGCCGTACAAATCAGATGTACTGACCCGTTGTCGGGCTGTAACCTTCGGTGTTGTAGGATTTTATACGACGAGTAAGTGACGCGATGTAGGATTACGATGTCTATACTCAACTATTTTTTTTCGCGAATACGCGAGCGCGTATCATTTCATTGATAGATAGGAAGAGAATACAGGGGTAGCTACCCAAAACCTACGTACACTGACAGGCGTAGGTATGGGTGCGGTCGAGCAGCGAGAGAAGGGATGCTCAGCCCTAGGTACAATTGTCTAAGTTACAGGTATGACCGCATGCAGTCCTGCGGCTCCAGCTTTGGCCCAAGAGCGGGCCTCGTCCTAGATCGTCCGAATGAGGTGTGGGTGGTCTGGCCGTGTCCCAGCGAAGATGCAGGAGTTCCTGTGCTTCCATATGGACCAGGAAATGAGCGCGGCGAGAGAGCAGAGTCCTTTGTGCATGCGAGGGGGGCATGTTTCCAGGGTGGTGAGCCACCATGGAAAGAACTAAGAGTCGGGCTCGGGGGGGGGGGGACTGGCAGTCTGCACCAAAACAGAAGCTCGTGCCAAACGATGCGGGAGAAGACGCAGCCGGCCAGGAGGTGTTGCATAGTCTCCGTCCTCTGGTCACAGAGAATGCAAGCCGGTGTGTGGGGGAGCCCTCGGCGCTCCAACCTTGCCGATGTCCAGCATCGATCGAGCTCCGCAAGCCAGATAAAAACCTTGACCGCGAGGGGTGCCCATGTCTTCCATATGAGCTGCCAGTGTGGCGCCGTGGCGACCCTTGGAACATGGCGAGATAGCAAGACTTGGTGGAATAGGCGCCGTCAGGGGTCCAGCGCCAACGGATGACATCGGGGCCGGGGAGTAGTCTGGTGTTAAGCAGTCGGCGCCAGAGGTCTACGTACTGCACGGTAGCCGCAGGTCCCAGGCTGCCGGAGATGTCCATGATCCAGGCTTGGGAGGCGAGGGCCTCCGAGACCATCCGCCGGTTGCATAACCGGCGAGGGATCACAACGAAGAGGTCGGGTGCGATTTCTGGAATCGACACGCCATCGAGCTAGTGATCGATCCAAAATCTGCAGGTTCTCCCATCGCCAAGTGTCCATATGGTGGATGCGCGGAAGATTTGTCGCACGTACGGCTCGCAAGGGGGGGGGAGCAGGTGCCAGGGCCTCAGCGGGTCAGTGGCATGTAGCCATAGCCAGCGGACGCGCAGGGCAATGCTGGTGCGCTGCAGGCCGCGGATGCCCAAGCCGCCAAGCTCCACGGGGCGGCAAGCTCGGGCCCAGGTAACTGGGCAGTTTCCAGCACGCGCCTCTTTTCGCCCATGCCAGGTGAAATCGCGGATGATTTGATTGGCTCGCTTCAGGATCGGTGGGCGCAGCGCCATAGCTAAGAGCAGATGGACGGGCATGGCGGTGAGGACGTGTCGTACCAATGCCAGCCGCTCGCCCCGGGAGAGGAGAGAGGCGCGCCATGTGGCCAGCTTCGCCGCAAGCTTGTTGAGCAGGGGCAGGAGAGCAGAGTGGTGAATCCTCCTGACAGACAGGGGCAAGCCGAGGTAGGTGATGGGGAAGGCTTGCACGTGGCAGTTGAGTGCCGTTCCAACGGATGCGGTCAGGGCTTCGGCGCATTGGATCGTGGTGACCGAGCACTTGGAGAAGTTGGTCTTCAGGCCAGAGGCGCGACCAAAGGAGTGGAGGATTTCCTTGATGGCGTGCAGCTCATGTGGCTCGGTGTGGCAGAATATAACCACATCATCCGCGAAGAGGGAGATGCTGGATGAGATGTGCCGGTCGGTGAGGCGATGGAGGATCCCGTTGTCGACGGCGCGCTGGAACAGGAAGTTCAGGGCGTCGATCACAAGGACGAAGAGCATCGGGGAGAGAGGGTCTCCCTGCCGAAGCCCTCGCGCATGAAGCACCGGTGGACCTGGGTTGCCGTTGACGAGGATCCGAGTGGACGCGGTGGAGATGAGGATGGAGATCCACTCAATCTATCTTGGGCCCAAACCGAGGTGGCGGAGGACGTCCAAGAGGAATGCCCAGGAGACGGAATCGAATGCTTTCGCAATATCCAGTTTCAGGAGCGCTCGAGATGATTTCCGCTGGTGGAGAAACCGGGCCGTCTGCTGGACCAGCAGGAAATTGTCGTGGACGGAACGGCCGGCGACGAAGGCACTTTGGTTGGTTGAGACGATCTCTCCAAGACGCGGCGCTAGCCGGAGCGAGAGGACCTTGGCGAACAGCTTGGCGAAAATGTGGATCAGGTTGATGGGGTGATGTATATGCAAGCTTCTATTCTTGTAGACTATGTTGGGCCTCCAAGCGCAGAGGTTTGTAGGACAACATCAATTTCCCTCAAGTGGATGACCTAAGGTTTATCGAACTCAGGGAAGTAGAGGTTGAAGATGGTCTCTCTCAAGCAACCCTGCAATTTAGAAACAAGAAGTCTCTTGTGTCCCCAACACACCTAATACAACTAGGAGTTGTATAGGTGCACTAGTTCGGCGAAGAGATGGTAAAATATGGGTGATAGGTGTGGCAAAGCAAGGTAATATAAATCTGAATAAAAAGTGCAGCAAGGTAGCAAGTAGTAAACGTGAGCACAAACGGTATTGCAATGGTGGAAACAAGGCCTAGGCTTCATACTTTCACTAGTGGCAACTCTCAACAACATTAACATAGTCTAATCACATGATATTTCCCATAAAACATGCAATGGAGACGCACTCGGAGGTCATTCCTTTGTGGTCAACAGAGGATGAGAATTATGTAGGGCTACAAAAGCACACCTCTAAGTTCGTAGTTCTCAATCTATGGATTTCCCAATGTCACCGCGGCCATCCAAAGAGAGTACCACAATCACCACAACATATCTCAAGGATAGTCAAATACAAGCACCAAGAGACTCTCAATCTTCAATCAAGACACAAAAGAGGAAATCACTCATGATAATATTCTTCTAACCCATGTCCAATAGACCGCTGTCACCTTAGTCTCGGGGATTATACTAGATAAGATCAATTGAGTACATCAATCCAATACATAGAGGAAGGGGAAATATCATGGGATCACCCTAGATTAACATGGCCTATGATCACAACGAAGATCACATCATGGGAGAGAGAGAAGAACACATAGCTACTGGTAGGAACCTCAGCCCCGAGGAGGAACTACTCCCGCTTCATGGAGGGAGGAAGCAACGTCGATGGAGATGAATCCGGGGGCACTTCCCCGTCCCAGCAGGGTGCCGACACAGGAATTCTGTTCCCCCGAAACTTGATGGAGATGGCGGCGGAGATCGGAATTGCTTCTGGAGGAAAGGGGTCCGGAATCAGGGTTTCCTCCGCGGGGGTAAAAATAGGGGCCAAAGGGGGCACCGAGAGGGGCCACGAGGCAGTCAGAAGGGCAGGTGGTGCGGCCTAGGGTTGGGCCGCGCCAGGCACCCTCCTGGCTGCCTGGTGGTGGCCCTCCCTTCCTTGGTGATTCTGGAAGCTTCCGGGACGCTGATTTTTTATATAATTTTTCCGGAATTTTTGGAGCACTTTTAATGGCCGGAAAACCTGAAATACAAAAACAGCAGAAAACAGGAACTGACAACTGGGTGCACCGAGTTAATAAGTTAGTCCAAATATGATCAAAAGTGTATGGAAGTGTATGTAAAACATGGCAAAGTCACACAAAACATGCATGGAGCAAGCAGAAATTATAGATACGTTTGGGACGTATCATGGGGCGGTAATCAGTTAGGGACACCGCGTCCGCACGTTTGGGCAGGAGAATGAGTAGTGCCTCGTTCATCTTCTGGAAGCCGCGCCCATTGAGGTGATAGAGCTTGTTGAAGGCCTCACAAAAGTCCTCCTTGACGATCACCCAACATGATTTGAGGAATCCAGAGGTGAATCCGTCCGGGCCCGACGCCTTACCGGTGGGCATCTTCTTAATTGCCGCCCAAATTTCCTCCTCGGAGAAGGGGTGCTCGAGGTCCTGGAAATCGAAGACCCGTGGGTCGATGAGGTCGAGGTCGAGAGAGAACTCGCGTGGTTCATGGGTGCCCAGGATGGATTGAAATTGGCAGTGAGCAGCCTTGGCCATTACGGATTCGCTCGAGATGAAGTCATCCTCGACGCGGAGCCCTTGGATGAAGTTTTTATTCTTGCGGTGGGCGGCGTGGATTTTGTGGAAGGCGACGTTGGTGTCTCCGTCATGGAGCCAGAAGAATCTTGCGCGTTGTCGGGCGATGGACCGCTCAAGGGAGGCCAGGCCCATGTAGGAGGCCTTATGTTTGCGGCGCAGCCAGGCCTCGAGGGGATCGAGAGGCCGGTTGTCTTGCGCGGCGTCCAGACGGGCGATGAGTTCCCTGGCAATCTGGAGCTGGAGGGAGATGTTTCCAATGGACCTTGCACTCCAGCTTTGGAGGCGGCGCGCGGTTGCTTTGAGTCTGGTGTAGATGCGCCGGAAGGGGTCTTTCGTCGTCAGGGGGTGTAGAGTTCCACGCCATGGACACCGTTTGGTGGAAACCATCGAGCTTAGGCCAGAACCGCTCAAAATGGTAGCGCTTGGGTGCTTTGGAGCGAGCATTAAAATCCACGACAAGGGGGCAGTGATCAGAGGCCGCGCTGGCGAGGCAGCGGAGCACCACTTTTGAGTGGGTGATCTCCCAGCTTGGGGTGCAGAGAAAGCGATCGTTGCGCACAAGGGTCGGCGTGTCTTGTTCGTTGGACCAAGTGTACCGACGCCCTTGGAGGTACAGATCGTGGAGCTCCATGTCCGCGGTGAAGCGCCGAAAGCGGTGAATCATGCGTCGGTTCACACGGGCGTTGTTCTTGTCCCCGTGATTGAGGATCATGTTGAAGTCGCCACCGAGGAGCCATGGTCCCGAGGACGTCGAACGCATGTCTTGGAGCTCCGCGAGGAAGGAAATTTTGTCCACATCGCTCTGCGGGCCATAGACGCCGGTTAACCACCATGGTTGATCGCTGCCTGTGTGGGTGACCACGGCCGAGACATGGTACGTGCCGATGGCGGGATTGGAGAGGGTGACTAGAGCACTCTGCCAGGCTAGCAGGATGCCGCCTCGCGTGCCTGAGGCCGGGAGGTAGAAGAAACCGTCGAAGGAAGGGCCGAGGGTTTCGGAGAGTACAGTTGGCGAGACCGAATCCATTTTCGTTTCTTATAGACAAACGATACATGGGGAAGCAGCAGAGATCACGCTGCGAACAACCGTGCGTTTAGCCCTAGAGTTGAGGCCGCGCACATTCCAAAACATTACCGTGTTGTGAAAATCCATGGAAGGGGTAGGGGCGCGGTGGGTGGCCAACAGGCGCACAGATCAGGGCTCGACGAGCCTCTGCAGGGGTGGGTGCACCGATCCAGCAGCACCTAGGTTGTCCAGGAGGGAGAGCGGGACCTTCCAGCCGTAGAAGTCTGCGAAGGCCTGCACAACATCCCGGGCGAGCGGCCTGGCAAAGAGCTTGGCGTATTTCTCCAGGGCGTCGGTCGAGACATGCTCATCATCGTCGATGATGCCCAAGCGACGGAGGAGAACTTTCTTGTCTTTGGTCTCGGAGTCGAAGCCGCGATCTGCCTTGGCGATGCGGTCACTGCGCCTGGGGGTGAAGTCCAGGGGTGTAGAGCGCTTGCGCCGGGACGTTGGGGTGGAGAGCATGGGCGCAGCTGGGATCTGGGTGGATTGCAGAAACCGTTGTAGCGCAATCGGTGCGCCATCTAAGGAACCATGGTCGACGGAAAAATCACGTGGACTCGGTTGCATGGCCGTGCCGAGCGGGGTGGCACGTGGCGCAGGAGGAGCCGCGAAGGGGACGTGCCCATGCACGATTGCGGTCACAGTAGTGGGATCAAGCGCAGGGTGGATTGGCGCGGGTGGGGTAGGGCTCCTCGGATCCGATGCGGGCAACGGCTCCTCCCCAGCATGAAACCCGTCACTGTCTGCCACGGCGGCGTCCACAGGGAGGTGGGCCTGGTCCGCCTGGGGGGTTCCAGAGGGCGACAAAGGAGCCACGGTCGGGGGAGACAGAGGCGCTTTATCCCCGGGCGCCGCGTCAGAGATGGGATCAGAGCTGTCAGACGTCTTTGGTGCAGACTCCACGGTCGGTGTCCTTTCGTGGCGGACCAACGCAACGGTCAGTGGAGGAGCTGGCGATGGGGCGCTGGCCGTAGGATCGGCGGTGCGGAGCACGGCGGCAGGGGAGTTGGGTGCATCAACTGTGGGATCTGCTGGGCTGGGGCGAGGGGACTGGCCAGCCTGGTCGTCCACAGTTTGAAACTGGTTTGTCGGCACATCCGTCACAGGTTCAGAACAGGCCAAAGCGGTTTCCTTTGGCAGAGGATCAGAGATGCGCAGCTTTGCAGGGGCCCGGGCCACGTCAGGGGCAGCAGTCGGGAAGGCACCCAAGATTCCTGCCCAGGGGCGGGAGGGAGCATGGCGGCGACGCCGCCCCTGGCCGGAGGCACGGCGGGAGTCGCGCCGTGGGGGAGGATCGCGTCGGGGCGGGAAGTCATGCCTTGCCGACCAGCTTGGGGGGCATGGCGGGGGGTCGGAGGGGCTGCCGTTGCCGTCCTGTCTGCTGCCGCCCGGCCCGGGGGGTGGGGCGAGGGGCGCGGATGGCAACGGTAGTCGTCGGACCTGGAGACGTGAATCCACACCGGGAAGCGGGCGAAAGGCATAGCAAACCTACTAGTGCGGTCCGGGGCGGCGTCCGGGGGCACGCCATCATCGAGGGGCACCAGCAGTTCAGAGGAGCGAGGGATGTCGTCGGGGTTGACAGACCACGCCGTGAGGCAGAACGCCGACATGTCCCGTCCGTCCAAGGTCTCCGACGCGAGCTCCTCGATGTGGCAGAACGGGGAGAGCAGGGTCTCGGCAGAGCGGCGCGACCAGGCATGGTCGGGGATGCCAAAAATCTCGATGAAGACGCGGATGCGCGCCACGAAGCCGGTGGAGTTGATGGACGCCACGAAGCTTTTATTGTTTTTCCGCTGTATTCTATTTGTAAGCTAGCCTTGAGCTATGCAGGCATGCTATAACAGCCCAGTTTTCGCAAAAAATTAAAATTTTTGTTTTCGGTGTGAATTGTTTGATTGTCTGATTTGTTTGCGGTGTTTGCATCCCTGATTTATTGATCGACGATTATTTTAACCCCTCTTATCTCGTATCGGACGGAGACCGACCCTTGCCACCCTGACACTCGACCCTTGCGACACCGGGTTCACCCGATCACCGTCGCGAAAACCGCACGAGACCATCCGCAGCCAACGGAACGAAAAACCCCGTTTAATAATTAAACGGGTTATTTTTATAGCGCGCCGGAAAGTGTTTTCGGAACGGTTCCAGCGCGAGGTGAACGCCGCCAGCTCGACGCACTGATCGCGCAGTTCGAAGTTTTACCCGAATCGGAGGTACTGCGGACCCCCGGCGATCAGAAACGTGAGCACCACGCGCGCGAGAGAAAAACCGGTGATGTTTTTGCAAACTGCCAGCCACCGGGGCTATATAAAAACCACCACACTCCCACCCATTTCTAGGGTTTCCCTAGCACAATTTTGCAGCCACCCCCCTGAGAGTTGCCCAGATCTGGAAAATTGCCCAATTTGTCCTGGACCGTCAGATCCGGAGATCCGACGGCCCCGGAGGCCGCCACATCAGCGCCCTGGACCCTCTCTCTCCCTCCACGCCATCTCCTCCCGTGGGCGCCCGAAGCCGCCGCCGCCTCTGCCCGAGGCCGCCGCCGGAGCCGGCCACCGGAGCTGCGTGCCCCTGCAAATCCTCCTTCCCCTCGCGCCTCTCCTCTCCTTCTTCTCCCTCCTCTCCCTCACCCTCCTCTCTTCCAGATCGAGCCGCGCCATGGGCAGGAGATGGAGCTCGGTCGCCGCCCCGTTCCTCGAGCTGCGTCGCCGCCCTCCATTCTCCAGCAGCGTGGCGCGCCACCGCATCGCCGTTCTCGGCCTCGCCCCGCCGCCGGGCCTCCCCTCGACGGAGACCAGTCCGTCCAGGAGGCCGCCGCCGCCGCCAGCAATCCCGTCGGGGATCGGGAGGAGCCTCCCGCTCGCGTTGACCGCCCGTGGTGGGCCGGCGCGCCCACTGCGGCCTGCCCAGCCGAGCCAAGCCCAGCCACTTGGGCCAGGCCCAAGGTGAGGCTGCCCCCCTTTTTCTTTTTTTATTTAGTTCTTTTTTTTCTCTGTTGGGCCCAATAGGACTAGATTCGGCCCGGTGCATGTTTTTTTTTCTTTTTCTAGGCTTTTTATTTATCTGTTTAGTTGTTTATTTGCGGTGCCCGTAACTTTTCACCGGTAGCTCCGATGGAGACGCTTTCTACATGAAAGTTGCTCCGTTTTGCGCGTAGATTAATAAAATGTTGCTTGTTGCCATGTTTGAGCTTGTTTACTTGTTGTTTACCTGCTAATTACATTTGCCACTGTAACCTGTAACTGCAATAACTTTTTATCTGTTGCTCTGTTTAAAATGTTTCTTACATGTAACTTGACTAGAATTGCATGTAGATTGTGTTTTTGCTGTTCTTGCTTGCTAATAAAAATAATAAAATATTGTTTACGACAAAACAGTACCAAATGCAATATTTATTGTGGGGTCCGCAATAGTTTGCCATGTCTAGGATTTCACCCCACTTAAATTGACTAGATTAGATATTTTATTTATGCTTCACCTCTTGACATGTTTGTGTGATATGTCATGCTTGAGTGATATGCCATGTTAACAACCTTGCTCACCTTTTGTAGCTAAACAACTTGAACCACCGTAAACGTGAGGTATCGTCGTGTGTGACCGATACTCCACTTAACCTGTTGGTAACCGCTCTCGACGGTAGGTGCGATGTCTCGTGTTGCTTCTTGTTGATGCTTGCTCGTGTTTGCCTCGTAGTAATAGATGCTTGCTCGTTGATTGCTTTCCAGTGTTTCCTTCTTGTGTGCTTCCGCGGGTACCTCTCGGAGACGATGCGAGCTTGCGATCGACTACACCTTCGGAACCCGACTTATCAACAGGCAAGGACTATACAGTACTTATGATCCATTCTATTTCAACCAGCGGTTTGCATGCTAGTATAGGTTAGGTTCGATGTTTGATCCTACCACATGTTTACAGCCTCTTTCAAACCGATACAGCCATGTCCCCTCCCAGAAAACCATGTACTGCTATGTTACTTCTGCTCGTTGCTCAGCCCCTGCTTAGTATGCATGCTTAGGATGCTACGATGTTACCCTGTTACTCCTTGGGTTGGGATATCACATTATTATTATTATTATTATTGTTGTTGTTGATGATATGATTATTATTAATGTTGACTATATTCGACGAAGGATGGAAGGTCTAGGCTATCCCGCCCCGACGCTTTGTTCCATTCGAGTCACCTAGGATCCGAGTTCCGGGTATTGGTTTTAAGACTGAGCGTGCCTAACCGTGTGTGGGATTTTATGGGGTCCCCTTTTCTTACCTACCTAGCTTCAAACATTTCTAGTGGTGGCCCAAGCTGATTTACCATTTGAAACCGTGTGTGTGCTGGTCGGCCGCCAGTTGTTTACAAACCAACCTGGACCAGTGAGGACTTAGTTCCCTTGCTGGCCCACCTTGTCCGGCTGAGGACCCGGTGTCCCATGTGTGATTAACCGGCTATCCAAACCTGCGACAGACGGTTGAGACCAGATCGAGAGCGCGGCCGGCTCCTGAGATGGATGTCGACTCACCGGGGGCCACCCGGATTTGTTCGTTGTTAGTTAGAGGGACCTGTCGTTTCGGATCTCTTGGAACTAAATCATAAAATGGTTGCCTATGATGGATAGAAACTGAGAGTGATGGACGTGCGTGCGGAGCCTCGTAATGGGCAGTTGGTACACCCCTACAGGGTTAAATCTTTTCGAGAAGCCGTGTCCACGGTTATGGACGACTTGAGACCTACGTCCTGTTCATAGACAACAACAACTGAGATAATCTTAATATAATTTGATCAACGTGTGTGTGTGCCTTGACTGCTTCTTCTTCGCCGGGGTGCGAAGAGGAGGACAAGGATAGAATAGGTGTTATGATTGCGACAGTAGTTGATAGCAAGACTTGTTGGAGGCGATTCCTCATCGAATGCTTGGTTTCTTACCTTACTCTCTAGATCGTTAGCCACTTCATAAATGATAGTGCGGCAGCAACCTCACCACTTACCCCTTCTTTACCGTAAACTACTAGTTGTCCTAGAATAACGAGTGATGAAGTCCTTGCTGGGTCAGTTGACCACTACAGTTGGATGCTGAGTACTTCTGTACTCATGATACTACACCCAAACTCTTTTCAGGGTTCTCGATCGACAACAGGTATGGTGATCGACTTTTCACGTGGAGACTCGACGACGACTAGTTAGGCGGATCCCGACGGAGGGCCTGGACCCGTGTGGTTATGGGAATCGATGTTTTCTCTTTGCCACTAGGCATTTGTTTGTAGTCTGTACCCAGACATGTATCTTCCGCTGTTGTATTGTATTTGAGGCAATTGTATGCCAATTGTATGAGATGTTGTATCCTTGTATCTGTAATGTTGTGATATCATGTTGGAAATCCGGGGCATATGGCTTTGTCATATGTCGCGGTGGCACCGATATGTGCTTCGTCCCCGGATCTGGATGGAAACATCTAGATCTGGAACAGTACCGCATATCGGGCCTTACAACTTGGTATCAGAGCCTTACCGACCGTAGGATTCCTTCTTTGGCCGAAGTCGAGTCTAGACAAAAACTATTCTTGGTTTGGTATCAATTGGTATCAGAACAAGGTACTCTCTTGTTCTGTGTGATTCGGTTTAACCACCTGGAGTTTTAGTTATGTCGACCTCAGGTACAATGAGCGTTGCCTCAAACTGCCCCATCTTCGACGGGACAGACTATCCATATTGGAAGAACAAGATGAGGATGCATCTTGAAGCCATTGACAAGGATCTGTGGGATATTGTTGATCAAGGCATTCCTGAAGCAAATCCGATGACTGCTCCTAAAGTTGTCAAGAGGAACTGACAGCTTGATGCAAAAGCTCGAAACATCATTGGTGGTCATCTCAACAAGGCTCAGTTCAACCGTATCAGTGGTCTGGATACTGCAAAGAAGATATGGACAAGACTGTCTAAAGTCAATGAAGGAGTCTCTTCTCAACGAGACTCTCGGGTTGATACACTCCGCAGTCTCTTCAACAGGTTCAAGAGGCTGGACAATGAGCACGTGCAACAAACCTTTGACAGACTCACTGACATATCCAATGAACTTCAAGTACTGGGTGCCGCTGATATCACAGATCATGAAGTTGTGAAGAAACTATTGAGGTCACTGGATGACTCATTTGAGTTCCTATCACTGATGATTCAAAAAGGCCTGACTTCAAGACTCTGGATCCAGCGGACATTCTCGAGCGCCTCAATGCTCATGAACTGAAGCTCTCTGAAAAACGAGATTTATACAGCTCCACGCCTAAGGTCCGCGCGCTAAAAGCTAGAGCACGAAGAGTGTCCTCTGATGAAGAGTCTAAGGCTGATACTGATGATCCTGAAACCCTCAGCCGTGAACTTTCTCTCCTCACCAGAAAGTTTCAAAGATTCACGAAGAAGAATCGCTTCGGAAATTCCTCAAGATCGTCCTCAAGAAAAAGCAATGATGATGACTCTGTCGAAGCAAGAAAGAGTCTGCCACAAGTGCAAGAAACTTGGGCATTACATCGCTGAGTGTCCTCTGTGGGAAATGGAAGCTAGACTGAAGAAGAAGAAGAAGAAAGGGAAAGATGACAGTTCTGATGAAACGACTAAGAAGAAATCCTCAAGATCCTCAAAGCCTGCTGGATACAGGAATAGCAGTTCCCATAAGGCTCGCGCATATCTCGGAAAAGAATTGGACTCGGAAGAATCTGGTTCCAACCCTGATGCTGAGGAAGAAGAATCTGAAGAATCTGAGGGTGTGGCCAGTCTGGCTCTTGCCATGACACTTGTCTCAAAGTCAATCTTCAGCACTGAGGAATCTGGTCTATCACATGTTGATGATGAAGCTGAAGACACAACCCCTTCCTTCTGCTTCATGGCCAAGTCCTCCAAGGTATCTTCTTACTCATCATCAGATGATCCCTCTGATGAAGAACCTGATGAAAACTATGCTAAACTTGCTAAACTTGCATCTAAGAAACAACGTGCACTTGAAAAGATTCAGATCTCACTAAACAAGAGTGATGATATGTTGGTTGAGGAAATGACGAAGACTCAAAAGTTGACTGATGAATCAAATATTCTTCAGTCAAAGTTTGATGACTTGTTCAATCGTCATGAGGCACTCCTTACCGATCATGAAAAGCTGGCTCATGAGTTCCTCATGAGGAAACAAGAACTTGAACGCGTAAGGATGTATCATGACGATCTGAGGAAAGAAAATGATTCACTCCTCTCCCAACAGATCATCATGCCACAAGAAGGATTTAATCCTCCCTGTTTAAAATGCATTGAACATGATTGTATCATCTCTGTGCCTAGTTCCTCAATGTCTTCAGACTCTGTTATTTCTATTGCTTCTGTGGTATTTAACCCCTCATTTGAGGATACCATAGACATTGCTGAAGAAAATGCTAGGTTGAAGAGTCTACTGGAAATCGGCATGTTCAAGTGTCTGAAAGGACATCAGACCCTTTGTGACATCCTCAAGAAACAGATCCTCAACAGGAACCCGAGGAAAGAAGGTGTCGCATTCACTCGGAAACTCAACCCTGATGGGTCTTACTGGAAACCTGAACAATATCCAGAGACCACTTGGGTTCGGGCAAAGACGCCTCCTCCTGATCCCTATACTTTATCTGGTTATGATACTGTTTCTTCAGTTCTGATGAATGAGTCTTTTGACTCAAACTATAAACTGTTTAAGAATGGTAATGGTGAGGTATTCGCCAAATACATCGGAACTAACTGTAGGAACGGTCCTCCAGTCAAGCAGATCTGGGTTCAGAAGGACCTCATCACTAACCTTCTTGTGAATGCAGATGCAAATGAGTTGAGGATGCCCTCAGTGGACAATTCTTCAAAAAGTCATGAATATGAGCATGTTTCATCTAATCACTTTGTTCACAGGGAAGCTCAGAACAAGAATGCCTACTCCTATGTTTATCCTGATACCTCACCCGTGAGGCGATACTCTCCTCGTCGTTCCTCAAATGCTTCAAAACCACCCGTGCGAATGTGGGTGGTTAAGAAGAACTAATCTCTTCTATAGGAACGCGTCCTGAGGCAAACTAACCATATTGCAGATCCTATGCCCAGGACGAAAATTATGTGTCAGCTAAAGAATATCGTTATACCAAAATCCTGAGGCTTAAAATCCCGAGGAATACAGTCCTGAAGAATACACGAATTCTTCAAACTGATGCTGGCTCATAACTTGTTGTGTGAGATACTAACTCTTCTGTAGGAAAATTCTTCGGGGAGAACTGAATGGATTATGGATAGTGGATGCACGAATCATATGACTGGTGACATAAATCTTCTCATGGAATCTTCTCTGAGTCCTTCATCCAAGAAAACAATTGCATTCGCTAACCATCATAATCACAAGCTATATCAAATGGATGTAAAAAGTGCATTCCTCAATGGTAATGTCGAGGAAGAAGTATATGTTGCTCAACCTCCAGGTTTTGAAGACGCAAAGAAGCCTGATATGGTGTACAGATTGAAGAAAGCTCTGTATGGACTGAAGCAAGCCCCATGGGCTTGGTATGACACATTGCGTGACTTCCTCATCACCAAGGGCTTCAAATTCGTCAGCAACGCAATGGCACCTTCATCTCTCAAGAGAAGTACCTCAAGGAATGCCTCAAGAAACTCGGGATGCAAGACTGCAAAGGTATCAAGACCCCGATGCCTACAAACGGATGCCTCGGCCCTGATGAAAATGGCAAGGACTACGATCAGAAGGTATACCACTCCATGATTGGTTCTCTGCTATACTTATGTGCTTCAAGACCTGACTCCTGATGCACAACACACGATGCGTCGTACTCCTCAAATCATGAGGAACTACCTTGTTATGTGTGAAGAAATTAACGTGGATTTGACTCAAGATCCATACGACAATTGTATGGTATCAAGTGTCTCATTCCCTATAAGGTGGGTAGCGCCACCGCCCAAACACCTCTGGATTGGGTGTTCCTCAACTTCCTCAGGATTTGATGTTACTCAGCTTCCTCAGGATCCGAAGTCTTCATTGCTGATGATTATCGTGTTTGTCCTCAACAGCGTTCACCTATAGTTATTGTTCTTCAACTTTTGCCTCTTCATCTAGGTGAACGTGATCGGACCCGTCCCTCTGTGCTCACTTATCTAATCTGTCTATCTCATATGCGTTCATCCGGAAATCATGTATTCCTCAGACTGAGACCATTTGTCTTCATCCTCAGCCCATGTCCTCAAGTTCCTCAAATCACGGATTTTCTGTTACAACTGTATTCAATTTGTTGTGATTTTACCGCACGTCGTGCTTATCCACCATCAAGATATCCACTGAGGATCCCAACAATCAGGGGCAATCTGGTCCACAACTTTCGCAACCCCTCAGCTTTTACCCCTCTATAAATAGCCCTCTACCCCCTCCTCCGGTCATTTACCCCCCAACGCCTCCCTCACTCTCGCGCCGCCGCCCTTGAGCTCCTCAAGCTCGAGCGCTAACGTCGTCGGAGTTCGCCGTCGCCGGGGACGAAGACTCATTGTTCCTCAGCATTTTCCCCAAGTCTGGTATGCTTATTCCTCAGTGGTTTATTCCTCAGTACTGTTGTGTCCTCAAACCAGTTAATCCTCCACTGTACTGCTAGCTTTCTGAGACCTATACCTATGCCTCATTCCTTTGTTTTCCTCAGCCTATTCCTCATGAACGCATATAACCGTACCCCACTTCCCTCGCGACTTAATTCTGTCACAGGTACATGTCTGCTGAGGAATCGTATGGTTCTCATAGTCTCACTTCATTTGCAGCTCAGCTCGAACGTACAATTCCTCAGTCTCCACCGCTGAAGAAAATGCCTCCTCGACGTAAGCACACTGATACCGCAAAAGACTTGCCCCCGAAGCTATATGAAAAGCTGAAGACTCCCGAACGAGAAACCGCTGATGAACGTAAGAAACGGGTACAGAAGATCACGAGGGAATGGGCCAAGCGTTGGGTGGCCTATCAATGGATTAATCCTCAGCATGAGGAAATGTTTGCGGTTAATCCTCCACTCAAGACCTTGGGTATCAAGGCTCGACCTCCTCCAGCTCCTGGAGTCATTCCTGATCCCACAACAATGCGCACTCCTGAAGACTTTCCTGCGGCATATAAGCAGTACCTCAAGCGCACTCGCAGCCGTGTCAAGAATCTGGTCCGTGACATGACTGCTTCAATACAGATTCCGCCTCAAGATCAGTCTCAACCCAGACAACAACCACCGCCTCAGCACCGCAAAAAGGCTCCTGGCATGAAACCTTCCCAGAAGACCTCAGCTCAACCTCAAGTTGTTGGCTCCTCATGTCAACGCACAGATGGTGCTGCACCCTCCTCAAGGATACGCACTGATGAATCTGGTGCCCCTGAGGCCTCAACCACAATGCCTCAGTCTCAGCTGAAGACCAAAACTGTTCTTCAACGCGGCCCTCGCCCCTCACCAAAGAAAACTGCTATGCGTGGCGCCATTCATCATACTCCTCAATCTTCTGATGATGAAGATGAATTTGAGGATTTGGCCAGCTTCGTCGCCACTGAAGCTGATAAGATTGAATACGTGCGTGCTGCGGCCAGACGCAAAGCTGAAGCAACGGGTTCAGAAATCCCGCTTCTCCTTGATCCCAAGAAGATCTTGGAGTACATTGAAATTTGGTCTGTTAAGCCTGACACTCCGCTTGATGATTTGGACATCCCGAAAGACATCAAATTCTATGTTCAACAATTCCTCATAAACGAGATTCATCAACGAGATCTTCAGAAACAGTTGAAGGCCAAACTGAAGAAAGTCCTCAGTGACTTCAAAAAGAAACCTATCACTGATGTTACTCCTCAGGAGTTTATAGAGCATCAATGTGAAGTTCAATGCCTCAACATTGAGTTCGCTGCCAACCGTACTTATATTGGCAAATCCAAAGAACGGATCTCTCAACAGGTGGCAAAGTTGATGAAGCTTCGACAGCCTGCTTCCTCAGTACCCACTGATGCCACTGCTAAAAGCCTCAAGCGCCTGCCTGAAGCCCAACCCTCAACTCCACCTGCTGCGAAGAAGCCTACTGTTGAAGAACCCATTGATGCTACACCACTTTCCTCAGCTCCTCCGACCAAACAGGCCGCTGATACCACCGTTCATATTACTGCTGCCTCAACTCCACCTCAAAATCCTCAGCGCAGCTTAATCATCTTCACTCCACCCCCTGCTGCAACACCCATTGTTCCAACTTCACCGTACCCACCGCCACCAACTATCACTGAAGTTGAAGACATGGACGTCGACATTATGGATGATGGAACTCCTCGTGTCCATGATGATGACTATGGGCTAACACACTCACCCACTCATACCGTCTTCTCACCTGAGCCTCACTCCGACACCGTAATCGAGGTGCTTCCTGACACTTCTCTGCAGTCTGAAGACTCTGTTGGTGCATCGTCCTCAGCGTCTGATGCTGATGACCCCGAAGCCTCCAGTGCTCCAACAAATTCTGCTGCTAATACTGATGCTGCAGCAAACACCACCACTGATACTGATGCAGTTGACACTACAACTGCTGATCCTCAGCCAGACCCACCTGCTGCTGAAACTGAAGATGAAGCCGACCAAAGCACAACTGCCCCTCCTGAAGCAGAAACCAGTACAAATGCTGAAGCTTCAAAGGATGGCTCTGAAGATAAACAGGCCACATCGCCTCGTCTCCCCAAGGATATCAACACATCTGTGCCTGATGCATCTGCAGCGACTCCGCCTCAGCCTCAAGCTACTCTTCAGATTGAAGTGCCTCAAGCGCCTTCCCCACCTCAAGGCCCAGTTCAAGCTCGGTCCTTATGTCCGATGCAGAAGCGACCATTCTTCCGTGACCTTGAAGCTGATGATACTCCAAGCTTTGATGCTACTGATTTCTTCAACGCCATGAGTTTCTTTCAAGAGGGGATTCAAAATCCGTATCACTCTGCTCCACCTCGAAAGCTGCTGAGGTTCTGGACTGCCACTCAGAAGAACTACTATGCTTCAGTGCTCTACAAGCAAAACAAATTGTTTCCTCACAAGCACATCCCTCTGATGGATATGGAAGCCCTTCCTTGCTTCAACAATGTGCTTCAGGATCTGCATCATGCCAAGCTGCTTCACTTCTGCTCTGAATGCATACACTGGAATGAAGAGCTTGTGCTTCAGTTTTATGCCACGTTGTATGTTTCCGGAAATCCTCTGGATATCAACACATGGGTCCTCGAGTGGATGACTGAGCATCATCACTACACCATCACTGTTCCTGAAGCAATTGATATTCTTGAGTTGCCTCAGTGCACTTCCCCTGCTGCCTGCTCCTATGGGTCTCAAATTCTTCGAGATGACCTGATGAACATGCTCATGAAGCCTCAGGCCCTTGAAGCCCCAGCTCGCACAAAGTTTCCCGTCTCTGAGCTTCAGTATCTGCCGAGTACAATGTATCGGATTCTGGCGAAGACCTTCTGCCCCATTCAAGGCTATGAATCCACTGCTGAAGAAGTCATTGGCGTCATGAAGAACATACTTCACAACCTCTGCATGTCTGGGCCAATCAACGTTCCTGACTTCTTCTTCAGAACTCTAGTTGATGCTGCACAGAGTCCTCATATCCTGAAACCATACGCGCCATGGATCATGAAGCTCATCCGAGCCGTGACAAGAATTGAGTTCCAACCTGATCACCCGAATCACAGGACCTATCTGCCGCCTGTCGAAGTGCTTCAGCATACTCTTGCCTCAAACGACAAGGGCAAAGGCCTCTTCTATGAAGAAGTTCTCCTGACCAATTCCCTCGGTGGAAATATTCGTCATCCTCAGTCTCGCACAACTGATGAAACAAGAACTCATGCCTCAACTGAGGATACAACTCAGGCTCGAGTGATGACTGACCGAGAGCTTCTGATTAGTCTTCATCAGAAAGTTGATCGTAATCATGATTGGGTGAAGCGTCAGTTTTCTGAAATTCTCAGCTATCTGGCTCAGACGCATTCTTCAGTGAAGAAAGTGCATCAATATACTCATCATACATATCAACATCTTGATGCCTTGATGAAAGAAGTACTCACCCCTGAAGACATCGCACAATTGGATCTTCAAAAGCCTTCGATTCCGGCGATCAAACCCCCGAGGCAATTCAGACGCTGCACGACTCCTCCTCCGGCCATGGACTCTTATTCCTCAAACCAGGAGATGACTGCTGAAGAAGCTGAAGACACTGCTGCCTGCCCTCACACTGCAACGGACTGCCTCAGGCGTGACTCACCTCAGCCTTGAAGCATCTTCTAAGGGGCGTTAGCTTCAGTTTTTCCCTTTTTTTGTTCATTTTATGACAAAGGGGGAGAAATCTGTTAGTCTTCAAGCGGGTCTTAGTTATGGGGTTCTTCAGTTACAACTCTCGTTCTTCAGATATTTTTGTAACGAGTTGTAAACTGTTATTTTGGTGTTTGCCTGATACTTTTCCTCAGTTAACTCATGCTATTTCCTCATGTCTATCATATATGCATGTGATTGTCTCTGCAAACATCTCTATCAGTGCGTTGTTTAATTCCTCAAACACTTCATAACATGCACTGCTACAAAAATGCCTGGATATAGGGGGAGCTCCTCATATACCTCAAAATGCTTTAGATATTAAACATTCTTCAAATAAATATGCATATCCTCAGGGGGAGCTTCACTATATTCAGCTTAATGTTAAAAATGTTCTTCAAAGTTTTTATTCTTCAAACTCATAATTTTATCCCCGTTGAAGCGTAACCTGATTGTCATCAAATCACCAAAAAGGGGGAGATTGTAAGTGCATCAAGTGCCCTCCCCTTGAGGTTTTGGAGTTTGATGACAAAAACGGTTAAGGGACTGATGTGTTTGTGAGTATACACAGGAGAACAGTCCCTGATGAGGTGTTTAAGCACCAATGTCGACCCCCCAAAATGTTGAGGAACATTGGAGAAAACGGTGCGTTTCCTGAAGAATGAAGTCGCGCGAAATCCTAAGGAAACAGGATCCTGAAGCGTTCGGTTGAAGCTGAAGCTGAAGACGATCCTGAGGAAGTTTGCGCTGAAGACGAAGTTGAAGCGTAGTCTTCGCTAAGACTTTTTATACTTCTTGAGTCATAGGAAAACACCGCACTGTTGGAGGGGTTGAAGAAAACGAGTTCCGAAGGTCTGAGGAAGTGCTCAGTTAGGAATCCTGAAGAAAAACCCTGAGGAAATCTCCTGCAGTAGAAGTTCAGTTCCTCGGGTGTCTGAGACGTTGTTCTTCAGGACACTGAGGAATCTGTCTTCGGTTGAGGAGTCTGGAGACTGCGAGTGCAGTTCTCCTGAAGAGAGAGAAATCTCCTGCAGTAGAAGTTCAGTCCTCATGTGTCTGAGACGTTGTTCTTCAGGACACTGAGGTAACTAACTTCGGTTGAGGAGTCTGGAGAGAGAATACTTTGACCGTGCCACGTGTTGCGTGGTGAGAGGCTAGAACTTGTCTAAGCAACGGTCATTTCCGAGGGCATGAGAGTAATTGCATGCATGGGCATTTATGTCCTTTCACCTCGGGTTGCTCTGCGGCTATAAATAGCCACCCCCAGCCCCATTTGTGGGTTGGCTGCTCCGAGAGAAAAACTGACACTTGTCATTTGAGAGCAACCCACCTCTGAGGAAACTGAAGAACCTATGTGAGGAAAACCACCAGCCTGAGTAGTTGAGCATTTCTGAGGAAGTCGGTTCGAGTGATCCGAAGCTTTTTACTCTTGAAGACTGTGATCTTCCAGCCGGTGTAGAAGTCTTCAGTCTGAGGAAGTCAAGATGCAATTGTGACTTCCCGGAGTGACTGAGTCTGTGAAGGTTTCGGGAGTCTTCCTTGAAGACTCACCTGAGTTATTGGACGGAGTCTGAGGACTTTAGTTCAAGGAGAACAAGGTGAAGACTATGTCTTCTGAGTTGAATCTCAGCCTCTCCAACCAGACGTAGAGTTGTCACAGCAACTTGAACTGGTCTACCAAACCAATGTCTTCAATCTCTGGTGCTATCTCTTCAACCTCTTAACCTTCAGTATTTGATATGATATGCTTCAGCTCTCCCTCTGCTCTTTGTGTTCATACTATGCATCTGAAGCACTTCTGCTTATCTGAATTGATTTATTTCTGTTGCATTATGATGAGATGCCCTAATGATTACATTCTGTGAAGTTTTATTTCTTCATGATTTTGGTTACTTCTTCAACTTCATGATTTTCTTCAGCTTCATGATTGCTTCAGTCCTGAAGAAAACCAAAATCTGGTAGTAAAATTAAAAATCTCCCATTCACCCCCCTCTGGTCGATATATTGCACTTTCAGGGGGTGGCTGCAATTTTGTGGCTAGGGAAACCCTAGAAAAAGGTGGGAGTGTGGTGGTCTTTATATAGCCCAGGTGGTTGGCAGTTTGCAAAAACATCTCCGGTTTTTCTCTCGCACGCGCGGTGCTCACGTTTCTGACCGCCGGGGGTCCGCAGTACCTCCGATTCGGGTAAAACTTCGAACTGCGCGATCAACGTGTCGAGCTGGCGGCGTTCACCTCGCGCTGGAACCGTTCCGAGAACACTTTCCGGCGCGCTATAAAAATATCCCGTTTAATTATTAAACGGGTTTTTTTGTTCCGTTGGCTGCTGCTGGTCTCGTGCGGTTTTCGCGACGGTGATTGGGTGAAACCCGATGTCGCAAAGGTCGAGTGTCAGGGTGGTAAGGGTCGGTCTCCGTCCGATACGAGATAAGAGGGGGAAAAATAATCGCCGATCGATAAATCGGGGATGCGAACACTGCAAACAAATCAGACAATCAAACAATTCACACCGAAAACAAAAATTTTAATTTTTGTGAAAACTGGGCTGTTACACCATCACTCTTACTGCCCTGCCCGTTTCTTCTCTTTTTAATAAATCCAATATGCACCTTCCCTTCCTCCTAATGCTATGTGATTCGGCCATGGTGGTTGATGGGAGTGCTACTGGAGATGGAAAGATGAACATATCAATGGCCCAAGGCACACCTGATTTGGAGGAGCTCCAGCCGCTCCTTCTCCCTTTTCATCATCTCGGTGATGACATGAAGAAGGATGGATGGAATACTGGAGTACAATATTTGAGCAGAGTTCTCGCCGGTATTTGTGTTGAAGCCATGAATACTAAAAATATTGATATGGTCAACTAGAGGGGGGGGGTGAATAGGTGACTAATAAATGTAAACTTAATTACCAAATTTAGGGTTAAGAGGATAAACAAGATTATCTAGTTATGAACTAGATGAACAACCCTAGGTGGCAAGCAAGCTTAAAACCAAATGCTAGGCAACGATTACAATAGCAAGCCAACAAGCATATGAAGCTAGTACAAGTAAAGTGCGGAAAGGATTAACCACAAGTGACAAGGGAGACACGATGATTTGTCTACCGAAGTTCACACTCTTTTGAGGTAGTGCTACTCTCTGTTGGAGCGGTGCTCAAACCAAGGCTTTGAGAGCGCTACCACGTACATAACTCACCGTATTCTCCCTTACGAGTCACCCACAACGAATGAGCTTCGATTCATTCGGGGTTGGTCTTGAAGGCGTCCACCACTCCTTTACAAACTTATTCAGAGCACACCAGACGTATGGAAGATTCCGGATCCGGACACCTAGATGCCTAGGAGCCAAAGCTCCAAGAGTAACAAGTCAACGGTGAAGAAATCTTATGGGAAGCACAAATCGGTTTGGTGGACATGTAGATCGAGCCTTGCTCTCTCAATCCCCAAAGTATCAACAAGTTTGGGTGGAGGGATTGAGGGGAACGAGCAATATGAGGTTTGGAAATGGTGGCTCAAATCAAGGTGGAAGAAGTGTTAGGGTTAGAGGAGGAAGAAGGGCATTATATAGTCCAAGGGGTGGTAGGTGGGGATCTGACCGTTGGACCCCTTGCGCATGGGCTAAAGGGGCCCCGTGCGCATGGGGTACTCAGTAAGATGCGCCAAACCCCGTGGGCACGGGGCCAGGAGGCACGTGCACATGGGGTACTCAGGAACTGAGCACCCACCCCGTGGTCACATGGCAAGGGACCCCGTGCGCACGGGGTACTTAGAGAGGAACACCCTACCCCGTGGGCACAGAGGTCGGAGACCGCATGCGCATGGGGTACTCAGAAACTTAACCTAAGGTTCCTAACAGGAGTACCCGCAGAGCACTATGGTATGCACAACTTCCAGGAGGTGTAGTGGGTGGCATGGCAATATGGAAAATGTGTTCCCACACATACTTTAATCTCGTTGACCCCTCTTGATAGTGTGGTTTTCCTACGACTCAAAGCAATCCGAAATAAAACCTTGAGCCGCCAGAGAACCACGTCTTTTCACTTTTTGTAGCGGGGCCAATCCTCCTCCAAAAATAATACCCCTCCACAAGACCAATAACCCGAGATACACCTTTTAACACCTGTCATTAGTCCCACTAACCACATTGTCATAATACCAAAACACCATTTAGGAGTAAATACACTTTCAATCTCTCCTTTTTGGTGAATTGATGACAATATGATTAGGGCATGGAAATAAGATATACAAGTAAAGATGCAATGCAAGCTATTTAGCATAAAGAGCCCCCCTTGATGTATGCATATATTAAACAATTGCTTTTGAATGCAATACACATATAACAAGGAGCCCCCCTATGTAAATAGCCAAGTGCAATGATGTAAATGAAGCATACATACTAAAAGAATCATTGCACAAGAGCCTTAACATTTGATCTACAAAGATTAAATATGACTAACATGGATCAGATGAAGGACATGAAGATGTGAGCAAATAATTATGCGGAAATGCATATGTACCAACACAAGTGGGTACATGTCATATCTACACCATCTATTCAGAGGTATTTTGCTTTGAGATTTGTACATCCGTGCATCAAAGTGGACTGTGTTAAGAAATTTTGTGCACGTTAAAAACTAAAAAGACAACAACGCGACACACAAAGGGAAAATCTAACCTTTTCTACACATAAAGGAAAAGCCGAAAAGGAATTTTTTGCATATTTAAAACTATGTTTTTGTGCGCTTATGCATTTTTAGGTACTTACTTATGCTTTTTTATTTTCACATTATGTAGAGAAACAAAGTACAAGACGACCACAAAGTAAAACACAACTCGTGGAGTACAAACTGTTTATCTCTGTGCGGATCTCAATGCATTAGTGGACGATGATGATATAACATGTACCCGCTTGTGTAGGTACATAATCAACACTCATAATTATGCAAAACTATGAATAGCAATGCATGATACAAAAAAAATGCAACTAAGCATATGGAATATCAATTCATAGATAAACATAAGAGAACACATAGTCTCACATAAGATAGATAATGTGGATCACATCCACACGAGAGTACTGAATGGTAAATAAAAGTACCACAACACAACATAAATGACTGACACAAAGACGGACATGGATTGAGGTCTCCTAATCACAAACGTCCCTAAATAGAACCCTTCTCCCCCTTTGGAATCAAGACGCCAAAAAGGGAAACGGCGATGCTAATGTGACTAGACCACGGGAGGTGCACTCGAAGCATTATTGTCGTCATCAAACCTCCACCCCTGTAGAGGGAAGGAGATTGTTGTAGAAACACTATCCTGATCATCAAAACCTGCAGGCCGTGGCTCACCAGTCTCAACATCCTTTTGGGCCTTGAAGCGTTGCATATCTTTCTTGTAGCGGTTGCCCTCCGTGAAATATTTCTTAATGGACTGACAGATCTTGAAGATATTTTCTACAGGCCTGAGCAGAGACTTCTTTTCATGGTGCGTGAACGTGGCACGAGCATTAGGACCAGCCAAATGATCCCTTTGATGAGGAATCCTAGCAGTAGAAGAGCAACCAGTAGTGAAGGTGGCACGGTCCCCAGGCCTCGGGTTGCGCCTCACCTTGGGTGCAACATACGGAGCGGGAGCAGGTGGCTTCCAACTGAGATCCCTCTTGATCACACTGATAGTGTACTGAGAGGTAGGAATGAAACACACATGACAAAGGGTCTCAATCAACGTTTGAACAAATGGAGCAAAGATCAACGACTTACGCATGCGAACACACTCCATCATCCCATAGAACATCGTATCCAGAACATCCACCTTCCTCCCCTGAACCATGAGAAAGATATCCATCATAGAGGAGCGAGGTTATGAGAATCACCGACCTTCGGTGTCAGTGTGTACCGAAGGATATGGCGCAATGTATCATTGGTGGGCAGTAGATGCTTAAAAGAGCCAGTGACAAATGACTTCTCCTGATTATAGGCAAAAGCAATCTCATCCTTGTTCCTCCCAGTCTCAAGAATATAGTCGAAGTCAGGATGCACATCAGAGAAGAATGGATAAGAAATCACCTCTGAGAACTGAGCAAATGAGGCATGGCACACCTTCGCACTTGATATCCAGCGCATAGTACGAGCCTCATCATTATGGAAGTAGACGGTGGCATAGAACTGCATCACAAGATCCTCATTGTACTTGTGTGTGAAGGTAACAAAAGGAATCAAACCAATCCTGCCAAGAGCATCATATTCACCAAGATAGATATGAGCATATTCTCGTAGGTGATCTGTGACGCCCCCAAAATCAAGCCGTGTACAGTAATAATACACGCAAGGCACACGACCGAGATCAGGGACTCACGGTAAGATATCACAACACAACTCTACAAATAAAATTAATACAAGCTGTTTAATACAAGTCAGGGGCCACGAGGGCTCGAATACAACAGCTCAAGAGCACAAAGTTAGCGGAAGCAATAGTATCTGAGTACAGACACAAGGTACACATGATTTGCCTTAAGAAGGCTAGCACAAAAACAACAACGATCGAAAAGGCGTGGCCTCCTGCCTGGGAACCTCCAAACTACTCCTAGTCCTGGTCAAAGGGGGTCTCGACATAGTAGTAGGCGCCACTGGGGTACTCTTGCTCCTGGGTTCCAACGTCGACTGCAGCGGCCGATCAGGAAAAACAAAAAGGGAGAAATAAAGCAAGGGTGAGTATCTAGCATACCCGCGAGTCTTACGTTCGCTACTAAGCATTTAAGCATTTGTATCAAATGGAAAGGGGAGGCTACATATAGTGGACTGAAAGGTAGAAAGTCAGAATAAGGATGAGAAGCTAGGCCTATCGAAGCACGAGGAGAGAATAGCCAACAATTTATATAAAGCATAAAGTAATAATGCAGCGGGAGTTGCTGCAACATTGTATAATAGTAAGATGTAATAATTAACAATTATAAATGCCTCTGAGTTCCCTTCCTCGACTTCCCTGCGAGGAAGAAGACCCGGAACCATAAAGTTTAATAGTAGTAGTTTGTAGTGGTAAGGTCCAGCTTCTGCATAAAGCGTCCTGTTACCGTGGACACGTCTATTCAAATAGATTAAACTCCCTGTAGGGGTGCACTACTGTTCAGCCTGCACGCTCAGATCTCCAGGGTGGCGGGCACCTTGTTAGGGAACGCTCCACCAAAGCTATCCGACACGCCGCAATCCATCCTAGGCTCAGCAGAGAGGTCATCCGCCGGACTATATCCTATGCGCTCAGGGGTCTAGGTACCTCACCCTTCCACGCTTCTGCACGGTGCGAGTCTGGCCTTTGAAGCAAAAGCAAATCCAAATACACCGTCTGGACGAAAAAGACACACCACTTCCCGGCAATCAGGCCGCGGTACTGTTGACGTATGAAGAGCTTTAGAATGAACTACGACGCAGGGGAGCCCATAACTCCTTATCCCACGTGAAGGTAGTGCGTACAGACCAACGGGCCTCTCAAGTCATCCACCGAACCATTTACCATTTTATTATTATCTCGCAGACAACAGTTATCGTTGTCTGACTAACAACACAACGGATAACGAACAACAACAAGGTCCACCAGTAACGTCGGGGCCTGCCCTGTCGTCCCGTCAAAGCGCGCGATTACCAACAAGGTGAACCGTCTCCTTACCTTGTCTCGCGTGTGCTCTTGGTAGAGATCGACTTTACGTGGTTTGGTAAATCTCTCGAGATACGAGCAGGGGCCAAGCACGCCAGTAACGTCGGTCGTACCCTCCATGTCGTTCCCGACGTAATACCTCTCGCGGGCACCATTGGATAAGCCGACTCTTACCTTTAAGGACACCGGTTGGTTCAGGTCCCTACCATCAAGTGAAACCAGGAGGAATCAACCTCGATGGTACACTTGAATAGTTTCACCAGAAAACATCAGCGGAATGAACTAAAGAGGAAAAATCCTCGTATCATCCCGGTGATGCTACGCTACAGAGCCGACGAGAGTGAAATACGAGTCCATCCACTCGTAACTCAAACTCGAAGCGACTCGGCAGAGTCTCGCCGTTGTAGGTTCCTTAGGGCGTCTACATTGATCCGTACCTATTGCAGTTATAATATTTCATAATCCACATTCACTCACCAGAGTGATCACGACCCGCTAGTCTAATCCTAGTTGACTAACAATGTGCAGGGCTCACTGCTGAATAATATATATATTTAATAGGCAACATAGGATAAAGGAAGATACATCAAGGGGCGACAAAGACATGCTATTGAATAGGTAAGCAATGTAGCAGCAACAATAATGTCTAGTGCAAGAAAAGTACGGAAAGATAGGCGATATCTAGGGAAGGAAAATGGCTCTACTTGCCTGTGTAAGGCCCGATATGCGGTACGGTTCCAGATCTAGATGTTTCCATCCAGATCCGGGGACGAAGCACATATCGGTCCCACCGCGACATATGACAATGCCATATGCCCCGGATTTCCAACATGATATCACAACATTACAGCTACAAGGATACAACATCTCATACAATCGGCATACAACTGCCTTAGATACATTACAATAGCGGAAGATACATGTCTGAGTATAGACTACATTCAAATGCCTAGTGGCAAAGGTAAAACACACCATCCCGTTACCACACGGGTCCAGGCTCTCCGCCGGGATCCGCCTAACTATTCGTCGTCGAGTCTCCACGAAAGCGTCCAGAAGAAGAGTCGAGGTAGTAATCAACTGCAGCGGCCGATCAGACAAAACATAAAAGGGAAAAGAAAGGAAAGGGTGAGAATATATCAAAAGTCTTGTAACTAACTTCTCACGGGTAAGACGACGGTAGTGGTGAGGTTGCAGACGCACTAGCAATATATGAGTGGCTAACAGTCTATTTTAGAGTAAGATGAGAACCAAACAGTCGATGAGGAATCGCCTCCAACAAGTCCTGCTATCAACTACTTATGCAAGCATAACACCTATCCTATCCTTGTCCTCCTCTAGGCATCCCGACGAAGAAGAAGCAGTCAAGGCACACACACGTTGATCAAGTTATTAAATATGATTCAATTGATGTTATCTATGAACAAGACGTAGATTCCAAGTCGTCCATAACCGTGGACACGGCTTCTAAAAAAGATTTAACCCCGCAGGGGTGTTCCAACTGCCCATTACAAGGCTCCGCACGCACGCCCATCTCTCTCAGTTTCTACCCATCACAGGCAGCCATTTTATGATACAGTCCCAAGAGATCCGAAACGACAGGTCCCTCTAGATAACAACGAACAAATCCGGGTGGCCCCCGGTGAGTCGACATCCAACTTCAAAGCCGTCCGCACTCTCGAATTGGCCTCTACCGTCTGGACGAGGTCGGGTTAGCTACCCAAACTATGTGTGCAGCCCCGTAGCTCCCTTGGGTGGACCAACAAGAGAAACCATGTCTCCGCTGGCGCAATTTAATTTAAAGGATATCTGCTAGGAGCGACCCGATAGACATATATGCATGTTTTCAAATGGTAAATCAGCCTGGGCCACCACTAGAAATGTTTGAAGCTAGGTAGGTAAGAAAAGGGGACCCCATAAAATCCGACACGCGGTTAGGCACGCTCAGTCTTAAAACCAATACCCGAAACTCGGATCCTAGGTGACAAGAATGGAACAAAGCGTCGGGGCCGAATAGCCTAGACCTTCCATCCTTCGTCGAATATAGTCAACATTATAATAACCATATCATCAACAACAATATAATAATGTGATAGCCCAAACCAAGGAGTACCAGGAGTAACAGTTGATAACATCCTAGCGTGCATACTAAGCAGTGGCTGAGCAGCGAGCGAAAGTAACATAGCCGAACAAGTTTTGCTGGGATGTGGAGGGACATGGCTGTTTGAGTTTATTTGAGAGGCATGAATATGAAGTGGTAGGATCAAGAAATCGTTCTATCCTACACCTAGGCACGAGTGAGCTGAAAGTTATAAGCATGATAAATGCCCCCCCTTACTTGATGAGAAGACGATCCGAAGGTGAAGTCGATCGCAAGCTCGCAACGTCTCCGAGAGGTACCAGCGAAAGCACACGAGAAGGAAACAATAGAAAAGGCAATCGACGAGCAAGCATATATTACTACGAAGCAATCACGAGCAAGCATCAACAAGAAGGAAACACGAGACAACGCACGGCATCGCATCTATCGTCGAGAGCGGTTACTAGAAGGTTAAGTGGAGTACTCGTCACACACGACGATACCGCACATTTAGAAAGGTTCAAGTTGTTTAGCTACACAACATGAGCAAAGGTTTTTAACATGGCATTGCACACAAACATGACAAGAGGTGAAGCATAAGGTAACTATATATGCTAGTCAATTTAAGTGAGACACAACCTAAACATGGCATGCCACTAAGTACCCCATGATGATTAAAACATTTGGTACTGTTCTGCCCTAAACCATATTTTAGGTTGGTTAGAAACAGAAAACAATAGCATAAACATAAAGTACACAAAAAATAATCAAGTTACATATAAAGAACACTCCAAACGGAGTTACGGTTAAAAAGATACAAGCAAAACAAGTTTGGAATACAATCTGCCAACATCAGGAAGCACACTTTAGAGCAATGCATAAATAGGACAATGAATGCAAACATGCTCACAAATGATATGCAACTAAAGTAGACATGGCAGGGAAGGCATGGCAAAAGGAATCATGCAAATAGGCATCAAGGTTCACTAGTTATAAGCAACACAAAGCTATAAAACATTACTGGTCTAGGACTTAGTGAAAATCAGGAAAACATGGCAGAAACTGTTATTTTCATGCTGTATAAACAGGAGAAAAACTATATGCAAATGTGAAGCAACATGACATAGCAATATATGAGCATGAACTTGACATGATGGTGACCAGATACAAACAAGAATCAAGGTCATAGGCATAACAGATCAAAAGATATTAAGAATGCAACATGGCATCGGAAAGTTACAGACTTAGTGAAAACAGAGGAGGCTGTAAAAAACAGTGGCATAGCAACTTTGGAGCTAAACATATCTATGACCAGAAATGTAAACATGACAATGCAATACATATAATGAAAGTAGACATGACGCTTAACAATATGCAACAAGAATCAATGCAATAGGCCTCATGGATGTGTCACAATCATCACTCAAACTTGCAATAAAATAACAGCAGCAGCACGTGACAGAAAATAATAGCAGTTAACAGTCTGATGCCCACTTCAAAAGTGATTAACAACATCAAGATGGTCTCAAATCAAAATGCTCACAAAATATGGATTGAAGTACACACAATTCTAAACAATTTTCCTTTTGGGCGCAACGTCATCCGTGCTAGGGTTTACTCGCAAATAACAACGCAAAATAGTAACAGCAGCAATTTTCTCAGACTTAGAAAAATAAGCAGCAAGGAAAAAAATAAAAAATATAACTATTTAAAAAAAAGGAAAAACGACCTCACCTAGTGGGCCTCGGCACACTGGCGGATGGAGAGGCCGGCCTGGCGGCTGGGCGAGGAGGTGGGCCTCGGGCGCCGGCGTGGCCCACGCAGCGGTGGCGGCCTAGCCGCCCGATCCAGATCGGATCGGTGCCTTGGCCGGCGGCGAGCGGCGCAATGACGTCGGCGAAGCTCCGGCGAGGGAGAAGGCGGCGTTGGGAGGCCGAGGAGGGGGCTCGGGGCTGCGGGTGGACGCCGGCAAGGTCCGAGGCGGGCGACGGCGTCGGTCTGAGGTGCGGTTGCGGGCTCCTCCCGAGCCATGGCGGCGGCGGCGTCCATTCCGGTGGCCTGCCAGGAGGAGGGGAAGGAGGGAAGTGAGAGGGGGAAGGAGAGGAGGAGCGCGGGCGTAGAGGGAGGCGGTCATCGGAGCACGGCAGGGCGCGGCTACGCGCGTGGCCGGCGGCTTGCCGGAGGCGGCGGCGCGGTGAAGGTGGCCAGCTCGGGCGGCCTCGGCCCGAAACGGGCCCGTGCGGGCTTGCGGCGGCGGAGGCGGGCCCGACGCGACCCGGGTTGAGGTGGAGGCGGTTTGGGGCTACGTGGCACGCCAGGAACCACTGATCTCCAGATCCAATGGCTGAGATTAGCTGGGATCTAGGGTTTCGAGAATTTGGGGACTTGGGGGTATTTTTGGGGCAATTTGGAAGGGGGGGGGGTGGATGCAATTTTCGCTTAGGGGAAACCCTAGAAAGGGGTGGGAGTGTTGTGGTCTTTATATAGCCCAGGTGGCTGGCAGTTTGCAAAAACATCCTCGGTTTCTCTCTCGCGCGCGCGATGTTTACGTTTTTGACCGCCAGGGGTCTGCAGGACCTCCAATTCGGGTAAAACTTTGAACTACGCGATCAACACATCGATCCGGCGGCGTTCACCTCGCGCTGGAACCGTTCCGAGAACACTTTCAGGCACCCTATAAAATAACCCGTTTAATTATTAAACGGGGTTTTCGTTCCGTTGGCTGCGGCTGGTCTCGTGCGGTTTCCGCGACGGTGATCGGGTGAAACCCGGTGTCGCAAAGGTCGAGTGACAAGGTGGCAAGGTTCGGTCTCCGTCCGGTACGAGATAAGAGGGGGGAAATAATCGCCGATCGATAAATTGGGGGTGCAAACACCGCAAACAAATTAGACAATCAAACAATTCACACCGAAGACAAATTTTTTAATTTTTGTGAAATCTAGGCTATTACAATACAACACCACCAACAAGGGATCTCGTCCCGAGATCCTGGACGATCCAGGGGAGAGAAGGGAGAGAAAAGAGAGTCGAGGATCTTCAACACCACCAACAAGGGACTCTGCTCCATGTCGAACGACGAACTCTGTCGAGAAAACTTTCCGCAGAGAGGTGGCGACGTCGATGAACGAAGCCATCGGGAGATGAAAAGGAAGAACGATATAGTTAAAAGCGATGATCAAGGGAAGCATTCTCACTCAAATCGTGAGGATACTAGGCAAGAGGAATGAAGTCAACAGACGACCAAGATGTTTAACCAGAATTCGAAGAACTAAAGGTACTACAGGGCTTCAACCGCTTCCAAAAGAAAGGCTTCTCATCGCGGAAGAAGAATTACTCTTCAAGGCACTCAAGAAATTCTTCTCATCGCTCGTCCTCAAGAAGATCTCCATCAAAGGACAACTGCTGCTACAAGTGAAAGAAACCAGGTCACTATATTCCCGATTGCCCTATATTGGAAATTGAAAACAAATCAAGGCATTCACACAACAGTTCCTCGAGCAAGTCTAAAAAATCTTCCAAAATCTATGAGCCAAAGAAACATCAGTCAAGCTCATGAAGAGACAAGAAGAAAGAGTCTGATGATGACAAAAAGAAGAAGTATCAAAAGAGGCATGAGGGCTCATCTTCGAAGAACTATTCATCTCGAAGAAGTAGCTCTCACCGAGCCAAAGCTTATCTAGGGAAAGAAATGAATTCCACAGAAGAAGCATCTGGATCCGAAGCTGAATGTAGATCAGGATCTGGTTCAGGATCAGAATCAGATGGTGTTGCTGGAATTGCATTCGCTTCAACCTCTGCTTCAAAGTCTGCTTTGAGCTCTTTCTTCACCAACCAGAGCAGCGAAGATGAAACTCCTGCCTACAGCTTCATGGCCAAGGCTAAGGTATCTTCATCTAAAGTTTCCTATGATACTTCTGATGGCTCTTCATATGAAAGTGATTCTATAATCAGTTATGCTAAGCTTGCCAAAATTGCTTCGATCCAACAAGATGAACTTGATTCACTTAGAAAAACTATTTAGAAATCAGAAACCCTGTTGATTGATGAGATAGATAAAGGACGAACTTTGACTAATGAGCATTCTTCTCTGAAGGAAAAGTTTGATGAATTATCCACTCGTCATGATTCCCTTTCAGTGGACTATGAGAAGCTTACCTATGAATTCCTTCAAAGGAAAATGGCTCTCGAGAAACTGAAAGAGGATCATGAAGAACTGGAAAATATCAATATCACTTATGGCTCAACCAGGGGCTGAAGCTAAAACTAATTCTGCTTCACCAGGTTTAACCTGTCTGGACCGAAGTAAAATTGAGTCTATTTCTAAACTAGACAAAGGCAAAGCACCTATAGTTATTGATGATGCTAATCCCTCGGATGAGGAAAACTCAGCTGTTACCGAGGAACTCCTCAGGTTGAAAGATTTGTTTGAAACATGACTGTTAAAAAGTGTTCAGGGACACCAGTACCTTTGTGATATCCTGAAGAAGGCACTTCTTCACAGGAATCCTAGGAAGAAAGGTGTTGGCTTTGAAAGGAAACTCAACCCTGACGACACTTATTGGGAACCTGAATAGTACCCAAAAACTGTATGGGTTCTAGCGAAGGAAAAACCTATAGATATTGCTAACCTTTCAGGTTTCAACTGCAAAATTGATAAGGCCATTGTTGATGAATCACTTGATTTTGACTACAAGCTTATCAAGAACCAGGAAGGAAAGGTTTGTGCCGAATACATCGGTGCCCCTCCATAGAATGGTTTCTATAAGAGACAAATCTGGGTGCACAAGTCACTCGTTGAGAAATTGCCAGCTAACCATTCTATGCAGGGAAAGTCTTCGGTACCACCGAAGCATTTCTATTCTCTTGATGAGATAAATGATTCGCTGGTTCCCGAATCTAATGTTCCCCAAAAGGAATATTATCGCACTGGTCGTTACACTTATCGATACCATGATAACAATGATAAGATTGCATACGCTCATTCATACCCTAACCCTTCGCAGAGGAATTACATTTATGGTATACTTGATGGACCCCCTTGTCGATATAATGCTGCTCTCTTTAATACTGCTGCTTCAACAAGTGCTTCCATTCCTTCTCAGTCACCTGCTCGTTTGTGGCTGCTTAAGAAGAACTAATTCTTTTGCAGAGCTATGTCTCCGGTGGATCCGAATGGGTCATGGACAGTGGTTGCACTAATCATATGACCGGAGACAAGGAGTTTTTCACTGAAGAACAATTAACTCAATCTTCTCAGAAGTACATTACCTTCGGTGACAACAACAAGGGTAAAGTTCTTGGTTTGGGTAAGGTTGCTATATCAAAGGATAAACATATTGACAAAGTTATGCTTGTTCAATCACTTGGATATAATCTAATGTCTATTTCAAAGCTATGTGATATGGGTATGCTTGTTCTTTTTTCTGCTTCGTGCTGTGTTGTGTTTTCATAGGATGACTATACTTTTTTCTTAGAGGGATACCGAAAAGGAGATTTATATACTGTTGATTTTTCTTCGGGCCCTACTGTATCCACATGCTTAATGACAAAAGCTTCCTCTGGTTGGTTATGGCATAGAAGACTTGGTCATGCAGGGATGAGAAATCTTCAAACTCTAGTGAAGAATAAGCATGTTCTTGGCCTTAGCGAAGTAAAATTCGATAAGGATCATCTCTGCAGTGCCTGTGAAGCTAGTAAAATTACAAAGAAACACCATTCAGCGAAGAAAATCATGACTACTACTCGTCCTCTTGAATTGCTTCACATGGATCTTTTTGGTCCTCAAAATTATGCTAGTCTGGGAGGCAACAAGTATGGTCTAGTTATTGTTGACGATTTTTCACATTACACATGGGTGTTCTTTCTGCATGACAAGAGCAAAGTTTTTGAAATCTTCAAGTCATTCGCTAATAGATATCAAAACGAATATGAATTATCTCTGAAGCACATCCGAAGTAATAATGGAACTGAATTAAAAAATACTCACATTGAAGATTTTCTTGATGATTATGGTGTTACTCATGAATTCTCAGCTGCTTATAAACCTCAACAGAATGGCGTGGTTGAGAGAAAGAATAGAAATCTCATTGAAATGGCCAGAACTATGCTTGCTGAAGACAAGACTCCTATTAGGTTATGGGTCGAAGCAATTAACACTGCCTGCCATATCATCAACAAGGTTTACCTTCACAAGTTCCTAAAGAAAACTTCACATGAGCTTATCACTGGTAACAAGCCTAATGTTTCATACCTCAGGGTGTTTGGATCTCCATGCTTTATTAGAGATATGAATCATAGGTCCAAATTTTCCCCTAAGGCACATGAAGGTTTTGTTCTAGGTTATGGCTCAAACTCTCACACTTACAGAGTGTATAACTCTAATTTTGGGAAAGTTATGGAAACTGTAAATGTGAGGTTTGATGAAACTAATGGCTCTCAATAGGAGCATTTGCCTCATGATCTAGATGAACCACCTCTGGATGAAGTTATCAGGTCCATGGCTACTGGAGAGATTCACCCCGTCGAAGCAAATCCTCGTCAAGATAACCAAGATGATGATGATCCAATGTTCCCACACATAGCCCGGGGAGATGGAGATCAACATCCAGAAGCTAATGATGGACAAGATGAAGAAGAAACCATGAACAAAGAAAATGCTAATCCTGAAGGAAATGCAGCTCCCGAAGGAAACGACAATCCTGAAGGAAATTCCAATTCCGAAGAAGAACCGGAGACACAAGTTACTGAAAATGCACTGTTTCGAGTGCGAAGAGGAGTTGATGTAGATTCGATCCTCGAAGAAATTCGTCAACCAGGTCGTCCCACTACTCGATCTCGTACTCGTTTGGCTAACTTTTATGAAACTTTTCGTTTGTCTCCATGCTAGAACCATCAAAATTTGATGAAGCCATGAAGGACCCAGACTGGTTAACTGCAATGCTCGAAGAACTCAACCAATTCGAGAGAAACAAAGTTTGGTCATTAGTTGAGAGATGGCATTGTGGTAAGAAACAAAGCTAGACTGGTTGTGGTATATCATTAGTACAAAGTGGATTTTTCGCAACAAGCAAGATGAAGATGGTATTGTGGTAAGAAACAAAGCTAGACTGGTTGCACAAGGTTACACCCAAATCGAAGGTATTGATTTCGACGAAACCTGTGCTCTAGTTGCTCGTCTTGAATCAATTCGTGTCATGCTTGCTTTTGCCAATTTCGATGGTATTCTGCTATATCAAATGGATGTCAAAAGTGATTTTCTTAATGGTGAAATCGAGGAAGAAGTATATGTTATGCAGCCTCCAGGTTTTGAAGACACAAAGAACCCTGCCATGGTGTACATGTTGCACAAAGCTCTCTATGGGTTGAAGCAAGCACCTCGTGCTTGGTATGAAACTTTGAAGGA